>JAQJZZ010000005.1:0-1303514 GCA_030077755.1 Filosporella fistucella
CCCTAACCCTAACCCTAACCCTAACCCTAACCCTAACCCTAACCCTAACCCTAACCCTAACCCTAACCCTAACCCTAACCCTAACCCTAACCCTAACCCTAAGCGTCTCTGCCAGCTATTAAAAGAATCTCTTATAGATTTTAGCTAGGAATATCGGAATTTAATCCTTATCGTCCTACTCCTAAAAATAGGCATAATCGAAAAGAATAAGCTATATAGTCCACGTGAGGGCAGATAAGTGGCTATTATAATTCCCCGGCTCCTCCCACTACCCATTGCCTTTCTTATTAACTTTCCTACTAAGCATAGCACAAAAGCTTAAGACTAGTGATCTAAACGGCACACTACTAATAACGTGATAGATTAGGGCCAGGTAGAGTCGGCGAATAGCATGCTTTAAAGCTGGCTTAGATATCTCTTAATCCTTATGGTCTAAAGCGGTTATAATCTCGTCTATAGCCTAGAGCTGCTATATTATTAGCTAAATGACGTCTGCCGGTAATATCTAATTTGGCTAGGTCCGAGCAAAGTGGCCGTCTTCTTTATATATTACCCGGTAATAATATATAAGCAGCTACTTTATAGCGGTAAAATATTTAATTAAAGTAAATGGGTTCTTGAAATACCTAAATCCATCTGCTCGGCCTAATGCGCTAATATAAAATTCATTTAGGATATTAGCCCGCTATTATATCATTTTCCATTTTATAGAGCTATCGCTATAAAGCTAATAGGCATCTCTTAATATATTCTCGGCCGCTATTAAGATATGAATTAGGTCTGGATCTATAGCACCCTGGGCATCCTAATTTAATTCTTTCTTTAATAATAGTTTATAAGAGCCTCGGATCTCTTTATCTCATAATTTAGCCATATGAGATGGAAACCGGGTCGTTTTAAGCTATGGCATCCTCTCGGACTTGGAATCCCCAAAGTTATAAATAATACTTGCTTGCTCTTTAATATCCTCCTTAATGTCCTTATAATCCTTTTTTAGCTTTATAAATAGTTCTTTTTCAGGCTCTATCCAATTAATCGTATTATTACTTGACTTTACCACTCCTCCCTTTTCTATATTGTCCATTATTATAAAATAGTCTACCTGACTACCTATAATAAAATAAGACTAAAGTCAATATTCCTGCTATAATAAAGAAGCTTAATGCTCCTTGGCTTTATGGCCGTAAATATGCATGTGACGCTGCATTTGAGGTAAGTGGATAATAAGAAAAGAGCTATATAGCAAGCATTAAAACCTATTATATACCCGAAGGTAGTTTAACGGGGGAATATGACTATTAGGCTTTTATTTACGTAATTCCTGGATAGGCTTTAAGGACAATGTTTATATATATGCTAAGTGAGTTTTAAGCACCTAGCCTAAAAGGTAATAAGGTTAAGCTTAAAGGTATCGCTTAATATTAGCAAGGCCAGGAATAATACATGTCTAGCACCGCTTATAAATTATTACTTGGTATAGCGGGTTATAAACAAGTTCATTAGACATTATAAATAAAAATAATGCTATAGAGACTAGCTAAGACTGCTCGAAACGCTAAAAAGTAAAGAGATATAAAAATTGTTTCCCACCGTAATATTTCCTAATAAAATCTGGGGAAATGCTAGGGTAAGACGGACCTAATAGAGGCACGTGCCCTTATTTTCCACTAGAAAATCGACCCGGCATAATAAGTAGGCGATTCGCTCCCTATTCGCTAGTCCCCTGATCTAACTCTTAATTGAAAGAAGGGTGGACCGAATAGGAGGCGATTTGCTCCCTATTCGCTAGTCCCCAAATCCAACTTCTTATTAGAGAAAGGGTGGAGCGAATAGGAGTCGAATAGGGAGGCAACTTACCAAAAAAAAAGTTGTATTAAAGGAAAAGAAAATCTAAGAGAATAGGAAGAAGGGGGGGTTTATATAGACTAGCTAGGTCCCTTCTTCTTAGGATATGATTTAATTAATTTACTTTTGAAATTAAATTAAAAGTTTATCTTTAAATATGAATTTTTATAAATAATATATTTTAAATAAGACTTTGGCTTTGATTAATTATTTTATATAAGTAAAAAGAAATAAGCTACCCAAAGTTTATTAAATAATATCCTTTTTACTTATGTTTAGCTTGCCTTTTTTATAGCTTTTAAGTATAAGATTTAAGAAGATAGGCTATTTTGCCTTTAATACTTGATATATACGCGTGCTCATACTTCCCTATAATTATAATTAAGATTCTATTTATTTAAGAGGGAATAAGTAAGGGTTAGACCTAGGATGGAACTTTATATTAAGTTTAATAATAGATAAATAAGCTATAATAAGCTAATTTATTTATAATGAGATAATGCCTATCGGCTATTTACTTATAATTTATCTTATACCAAAAAAAACTAGGAAAGTATATGGGCATAATTATAATATCCCCTTGCGCGCTCCTTTATAATATTTTAATCGCTTCCTCCTTATTACCCATTTTTTCCCGTATCTTGGTTCATTAGTGCTCGAGGGTATCTTGGATATTGACCAAGTTACTTATATATGGGATCCCTATAATTTCCTTAAGGCCTATGAAATATGGCATAATCGGGCCTTTATAGCCGTTTATAGGTCACTAGTCCGGCATCCATTTATTGGCCTTAGCCTCTATTATAAGGTAATAATCTTCGTGTGGTCTATATATATCCGGCATCCTTAAGGCAGTCTTTAATAACCATTTAGGGGGAAATGCTTTATTATTAGGCTAGTGGTTTAAAAATGTTAAACGTAAATAATAGATTATGAAATATTAAATAATATTCTTATATCCGCGCTAAATAAACTTGGTAATAGTCGGTTATAGGAAGATTTAATGGGTTATAATAAAATACCGCTTAATCGATTCTCGAAAATCTTCTATTTACTCTTTTCCTAAGTAATACTCGAGTAACTCTTTTGCTTTTTGAGCTAAGACCCGGAATAGTGCTAATTCCTATCCTTTCCGCATTAGACTACTTTCGCCCTTTATATTAGGATCCCATAGATAACTAGCAATAGCTTCTATTATCTTTGTCTTTATCCGTTAAGGCTTGATAATATGGAATTTCTTAATTAATTCGGGTTTAAAATGGCTAAGAATAAATTGCCAATAAAGGGGGATATCTCTTAAAAGAGCCTTTTCCTCAAATTCTGGCCGGATAAGATCCTTTTAATAATAAAAGACTTCCTTATAGTAAGCTATTATTAAAATGTGATAAAGGTACCTTAAAATCCACTTAAGACATATATTGTCCAATTAATATAACCATAGCCAAGATAATATAGCTTTAAGTCGGGCTAGGTCTTCCTTAGCATCCTTAATAACCTTCTAATTAGCTCGGTATATCTCGTGAAGCATATTATTATTAAAGGCTAGATTTTGAGTAAACTCTAATAGGAATTAAAACTAATCCTAATTTATTTATAAGGGAAACTATGCATACCTATAGGCTACTATAATATCGCCTAATCCTATATTAATGACCTGCCCTCTGCCTTTCCATTACTTAAATTTTATCTTTTAAATCTCGGTGCCTATATTTATTAGTCCGGAGTTAAAGGTGAATAATAAGGCTTAAATAAGCATACTCATTAACTTGCAATGCTCATAACTAATGCGGCTAGTAATATCTAGGGTATAAAGCCATTTTAAAAGAGAAATATACTTATTAATATTAAGATAGAAAAAGCACATGTAATCGGGTATAGCTATCTCCCAAATATGTGCTATATTTATATTTACTCGGTCCTAAATAATATCCTACTCGTTTATCATCTATAAGCGGTCTTTTAATTAATTTATAAATAATAGTGAGATGCGATGCTCTTCGCGGTAATTAAATAATAGCCCTTTATTATCCGTTATAGCATTATATAGGAATCCTTTATCTTATTAATATCCCTTAAGAATTCCCTTAATTGCCTTTTCGGATATACCTTTCCTAAGCCGGTATAAGAGCTTCCTAATCTCATTATCCTAACCGACTTGGTTTAAAGATTTATAGGAAAAAGGTTTATTTTTGGCTATATTAAAGAATTCCTTAATGGAATTATAGCTTTGTGATAAAACCTAGCCAATTAGCTGCTTCTTGCTCAATCTTGATATTTCCAGGGTTATATTACTTATATCTTATAGTATAGCTATAGGATAAAGTCTGGATTTTATTAATCTTTTCCCTTTAAATAATTCTGCCTAACGTGCAAAACTCTCTTGGTAATAGGTATAGAGTAAATAGGTGATTGGCATCGAGTCGGCTTTAAATATCCCTTCATTTACGGGCGTATTGAGTTTATAATTTAAGTAAATGGTCTCTTTATTAAGATTAATCTAGCACTTGTCTCGCTGCAAGTAAGTGAAATCTATAGCATTGAAAAGAGAGGTATTAAACGCTTATTAGGCTTTAGCGATTATTAATATAGAATATTAGATCTTAGTATTTTTGCTTAAGAAAAAAAGCTAAGCGCCACGGAAAATTTGATTTGGCAAGAGGAGCAATTACTCCTAGATATCCTACTAAATTGCAATGAGCGCTAAAGGGTAAAGAGGATAATATAAGGCAAGTGCGCGGTATTCCGACTCCCCTTTATCATTAGATAATAAAGGTTTAATTCGCTAATGGGATAACGCTTATTAGCGAGCATATCTCTAAAATAAGGGGTAATACTATTTATTTAAACCCGAATAGTAATGAAATAAAGCCGGGATTAGGATTAAGTTAATCCATAGCTATAATAAATTATGGCCTATACTCTTATCGGTTTTAGGAAAACTAATTATAAAATTTAATATATATATACGCGGGAAAAACTAAAATATACTAATATTATTATAACCAATTATTCTCCCTTAGCAATAATGCGGAACTTTATATAATAGCACCTTATAAGTCCGTTTTATAATTCTTTTGCCCCGAGTTATGGTCCTTAGCACGCTTATAAATAACTTAAGATTCATATAAAGGTTAGTATTAAACTTTAGGTAAAATATAATAAGGAGTCCTTATTTGGCAAAGGCCGGGCTTTAAGTAAACCTAAGAAAGCTATTAATATTAAAGCGAGCCTCGGTTTGGTCTATTTAATATTAGGAGTAGCGTAGGCATAAATGAATTAGGGGCTCTAATATATCCGGCTCCTCTTTACTATTACTCCCTATATTACTTGACTCCTAATTGCTCCTTATTAGGACCCTAATTTGCGGAGTAATAAAGTGGACTAGGCCTTTAAATGCTATTAATTAGCTTTATAAAATATTCTTATTATAATCCGAATATATAAGCAGGTTAGCCTTAAATAGCCGTTCGGGCAAATCACATCTTATAATTAATATATTATATTCTTAGAGAGTTAAGTATTACTTAAGAGTAAGTAATTTAAAGTCGATTTAATACTTATCCGCGATTTCTTTATGCTTTTTTATAGAGCACCCTTGAAAGCGTATTAAGTGGCGAGTAAGCTTAAGCGGGATATCCATCTTAATCTCTTCCGCTTCTCTATTTACCTCGATCTCCTCTGCCTCACCATTCCCCTTAACCTCTTTTAGCTTAGGCCCATTATTCTCTTCGCCCCTTAAATCCATCCTGAGTAGCTGGTCTTTAAGGGCTTATTCTTTATCTTTAATAGATCGGGTCTCCTCTTGCTCGCTCCCGGGTAATATATAAGCTAATTTATTATTAAAGCTAATATCCCTAACGCTTTACTAGTAATTCGGGCCCGGATCGGTATCGGGTAGCGAGTAGGCATATAAATTATTAGAATTCGGTTTGGACTTTATATATGGATAAATAATATCTTTACTCGAGACCGAGTTGCTATTTAATAGCCTATATATTTGCTCGGAATAATGAGATAATAAAGGGCTACGTAATTATGAGTTATTACTTGGGAATCGGGGGCTAGAGTAGCTTTTATTTGGCTCATTGTTTTCGCGGATAAAGGGAGGAATAGGCGACTTGGGAGGAAAATATATTTCTTCGGGCTCTAATAATAAAGCCGGATAAGGAATTATAGGAGGGGGAATTAAGGTCTGCTTAAGGTCTATTTAGTGGTTATTAAGACTCGGATTATTATTTACTTATAATGGCCTAAATGGTAACCCTAACCTTGGTGGACTATAACGTCTTATTACTCGAGGGACTTGACTCTATATATTAAGTAAGCTAAATGCCTAAAGATATTAAGGGTATAAGGTATTATAATTTACCTAGTATTAAGTATTAAGTATTAAAGGTATGGATTTAGCGCCGCTTGGAAGAGCTATGGTAAATGAGGAAGATGCTATTATATTTTGGCTTGGTGGCTTAGGGAATATAATAGGAATAAAGGAGCTTGGTAAAATAGGCTACTAGTTACGGTTTGCGATTCTTTATTGCCACTAGTAAATTCGCTTAATGGCTCGGCGCTTTCTCTCTCGCGGCAATAGCTTTGGTGGCATATTAACCGCTAATAATACGGTAATAATTCGAGAGGGGCTTAAGGAAGAAATATAGCATAAGTGATATTTATTTAAGGGAGAAGTAACTAATATCGGGATAAGTAGTGGTCGTGGTAGTGAGATTATTTTAAGGTAAATAGGATTAAATATCATGTGATATTATATATTATTAGATTAGGTAACGCTTTGCGATTAAGCTTAATATAATATTGCATAATACCACGTGATAAGCCTAGGTCCTTATTAAAATAAAATTAGAGAAGTTATAATTAAAATAAAAATAAGGAATAAAGGGCATGCGATGCGCGATTAATTCCTAGCCTATTTGCATCCGATTAGCATTTGATTTGGCCCTAAATTAATTTATCTTTGCCACGGTCGCCGTCGAGGATCGCGGGGGCGAGGCGTGGCCGCCTCGCTTAGCCGGCCGCCGCCTGCAACCTGGACTTAATAAATTCTATTAAATAAATTAAGATTTGCCTAAAAAGCCTCATCGGAAAAATCTGGCAATTTCGCATTATTAAAAGGGGTAGAGGGAGGAATCTCGCGTAAGGATAAGGAAAGTGCTCCGAGAGGGTTAAAACCAGGAAGAATATAAGAGGAAAGAGGAACTTAAGGGGCGGGGAAAATTATAATCTTTTATGCCTCTTCTTATTTATGAGCTTTTATAGCATTAAGTTTATTAAGAGTATATAAGCCCTTATAAACCATTTTGCGACTATAATCGCATAGCTCCTATTAACGTTATTTGAGTTTGCGGACGCGAGCTAGGCCGGCTATAATAGCCTTAAAGGCCATATCTTATTTAAATTTTAAATAATCCTCCTTAGCCCGAAGGCTTTAGAGATTACTCATAAACATTTAAAGAATATTACATTTTATGCCTCTCCTTATATATTCCCTATACCATTAGGACTTTTTATTTAAAACCACATATTAGCGCTAATAATAAATATAATTAAAATACGGCATAATAAGCGAACCATAAGAATTAATGGTTTTAAAAAGGAGCACTCGTTATTTATATTTAGAAATCTTGAGTATTATAATAAGAAGAAAGGATAGCTATAAGCGGTTATTAATATTTCCTTTAGTATACTTAAGCGTAGAGATTACACTAGCCTAAAAGGGGGATAATATTATGGTCACGAGTAATTAATTATGAGACTAGTGGACTATAGGCTTAGCTAATGGGGACACCTATTAGGAAAGAGACCTTAGGTCACGTGATTGGTTAGATCCTGCTAGATCCTTAAGATCTAAGGCGCCAGGAGCTTTGGGACCCTAGGCCCTTATGAGGATTTATTAAGAATGAAGGTTTTATATAAGACTAGCACTTTTGCCACTAGATAGGAGCTTTATACTCAAATTCAAATAATATTTTTTATATTTAATAACATTGCAATTAGGACGTCTTCGTGATATACCTATCCCTTACCCAGAATCCTTATATGAGCATCGGCCCGTATAGTAACCGTTATACTAGATTCTATATATTAAATAAGCTAAATGCTTAAAGATATTAAGGATATAAGGTATTATAATTTACTTAATATTAAGTATTAAGTATTAAAGATATAAATTTAGTGCTACTTAAAAGAGCTATAATAAATAAGGAAAATGCTATTATATTTTAGCTTAATAGCTTAGGAAATATAATAGGAATAAAGGAGCTTAATAAAATAGGCTATTAGCCGCGGTTTGCGATTTTTTATTATTATTAATAGGTTTACTTAATAGCTTAACGCTTTTTTTCTCGCGGTAATAGCTTTAATAGCATATTAACCGCTAGTAATATAATAATAATTTAAGAGGGGCTTAAGGAAAAAATATAGCATAAGTGATATTTATTTAAAGGAAAAGTAATTAATATTAAGATAAGTAATAATTATAATAATGAGATTATTTTAAGGTAAATAGGATTAAATATTATATAATATTATATATTATTAAATCGGGTAACGCTTTATAATTAAGTTTAATATAATATTATATAATATTACGTGATAAGCTTAGGTCCTTATTAAAATGAAATTAGAGAAATTATAATTAAGATAAAGATAAGGAATAAAGGGCATGCGATACGCGATTAATTCTTAGCCTATTTACATTTAATTAATACCTAATTTGGCCTTAGATTAATTTATCTCTACCATGGTCGCCGTTAAGGATCGCGAGGGCGAGGCGTGGCCGCCTCGCTTAGCCGGCCGCCGCCCGCAACCTGGATGCTTATATATTATAACTTAATAGCCTAAGTTATATGCCAAATCCATTTTATATAAATAAAGAATAAAATACGCTAAAATTAATGCTTAACATAAAGAAACTAATTTACTAGCTAATCTTATTAAACCCCTTTTATGAGATAACCTTTAATAAGCGAAGCAGGGATTTGCCATGGGTAGGACGGACCACATACTAGTCCGCAAACTCCTTTTATCCTCCAAAAGGGCCTTCACATAAGAGGTAGCACCTAATTTGGCCTTAAATGAATTTATCTTTGCTACGGTCACCGTTAAGGATCCCAGGGGCGAAGCGTGGCTGCCTCGCTTAGCCGGCCGCCCGCAACCTGGACGTTGTAGCAGGCATTTATCCCGGCTAGCAAATGCCTTCCAAGTCGTAAACTTGTATATACCTTCAAAGCCTAATCTCTTACTAGTGTCCTGAATCGTAAATGGCCTGAAGCAGACACTTGTCAATGTCGTATCTGAGAGGGCACAGGATACTTGGATGGGAATTATGAGGTAGATTCTCTATACATAGAGCTTTCATGCGGGAGATCCTTCGTCTCTATACCATGACTACTGATAACCAAGAGGCTGAAGGTGACTATGATAAATCAGCATCGCACAACCCCGTCATTCACGTGAAGTCATTGAGCCTAAGAGAGGTCAGCACCTCATAATCATTGCCGAGATCTATTGGATATCGTTGATGTACAATTACCCGCCATTGGTCAGCTAGCATGGTTATGAGGTGGATTCAATATGAAGTTGATCTGGAATGATAGTATACCGAATTCAGTTGAGGAAGGTCCAAGAGGAACGAGCTAAACTTTGATAGCCCAAGTATTCTACCTGCCATATTTTCGCCCATCGACCTTGAAAGCGTCTTTCGCATGCATAATGGATTGTTACACTCAAGATAACAAGGATCGTGAAGCCCTATTCCAGTCCCATGCATCATAGCTTGCTCCTACAAGCCTTGCAGATCCGATTGAGTGCATTATAGGTACTACAAATATGAATTATCAGTACTACTATGTATCTCGGAGTATCATCAAATCAAAAGTAATTACCTGCTTGACCCCGCGCTTCACTCCCTAGTCATACTACCCCGTGATCTTGCGTTATGTCTGCAACCATTCGGATCCAGCAGCTTACTTTAACCTCAACCCTTGGCAATAAATTTCTACCCCAGGTTCTACCTCAACACCTGTTCGTTATTGGGCACCGTCAACCAGAAGTGTTCGCAGCTGGAAAGCGCATCGCTGCAACATTGTCGCCATATAGAATCCAGGGTTCCTATCTCGTACGGAAGGATGGATCCAATGGAGCTTGCATTTGCTATCGTATGATTGATGCTGTATCTGGACCATGCTGATTCTCAATTAATCTTTAGAGGGGTCATAGATTCAAAAGGTGGAAGACCTCCCTCAATCTTGCGTGGATGTGTATGCCAGCTCGTCCACCATCCTGACTTGAGTTCTTCTCGTCTCCGAACCACGCCAAAGCTTCCTTTAATCATGACTTCAAGCAAACTTGATGCTACTGTTGACATCTCGCCTGTAACGGCGATTGGCAGCCTGGATGACAATTATGAACTCTATAAAACCATGAAAGATGTGGAAATAGATCCACACGAAGCAAAGAAAGTGTTGCGAAAGGTGGATACTCGAATCCTATCGCTTCTCATGGTTACATACTTTTTGCAGTACCTTGACAAGAATTCCATTAATCTTGCTAGCGTGTACGGGCTCAAGAAGGATACCCATCTTCATGGACAAGAATACTCGTGGCTTGGTATGTTCCATTTTTGTCTCATCTTCATAGCCCGCATTTCTGACATCCCATCACAGCTACAATGTTCTATCTTGGTTACCTCGTTTTCCAATTTCCTTTTGGTTATCTCCTTCAACGCCTTCCAACAGGCCACCTCTTATCATTTACGGTTATTGCATGGGGTGCAGTGCTTCTAAGCAGTCCAGCTTGCACTTCCTTCGCAGGAATGGCAACAAATCGCTTCCTTCTCGGATCCTTAGAAAGTGCAATCAATCCTGGGTTTGTGCTACTTATGTCCATGTGGTACACAAATGGGGATCAGCCTTTGAGACTTGAGGCATATTATAGCACGATCGGTATTGCAACTATGTTTAGCGGGTTAATTGGCTATGCAATTGGGAATATTCAGGGTGGCCTGCCAAAGTGGATGTATATTTATATCATCTTTGGCTCCATCACCATGGCGTGGGTAAGTCAATCAGAACATTAAAGGAAGACTTTGTCGATTCTCTATATCTACAGCCGAACTCCGGAGTCATTGTGTATAAGTTTTGATTGATTATCCATACAGGGCATTGTGTTATCATTCTTGCTTCCCAATAGCCCGTCCACGGCGCGATTCTTCACGCAAAGAGAGGCCGCTGTAGCTGTCGAAAGAGTTGCGGCAAACAAGCAAGGAATCAAGAACCATGTTTTTAAACGATATCAAGCCGTACAAGCAGCTAAGGATCCAAAAACCTGGATCTTGTTCTTCATGGCAGTATCAGGACAGATACCGACAGCGGCAGTGACAAGTAAGTGTAACGTTCAAGCATTTGGCATTCATCACCCTTTCACTCCTGTGTGAAGAGTTTTCTTCACTTGACTCTCTTGGGGCTTTCAAAGTTCGACTGATTCCATACTAATAGCTTGGAGGTTTTGCGAGTATCAACATTTCTAGCTTTGGCTTTGATACTCTCAGTTCACAATACATGCTCATCCCAGGCGGTGCAGTCCAATTTTTCGGCATGCTCTTTGGCGGCTGGGTTGCTACTCGATGGCCTGGTACACGATGTCTGGTGATGGTTGTTGCAAACACTATCTGCATCATTGGATCCGGTCTGTTAGTTGGATTGCCCACGTCAAATAAAGTATGTAAGCCCTCTTCTCTTCTTCCTTCTTTTAATGTTCTAGATTTCAGCAACTTGAAAACTTGGTCCTAGCGCCAGTATGGGCTGTTCGCAAATTGAATACTGACATGGATAGTGGGGTCGTCTTGTTGCACTTTGGCTTTGCTATTTCCAGAATCTCGGCTTCTCCATGAGCCTCACCATGATATCATCCAACATCGCAGGCTACACTAAGAAACAAGTTACAGCAGCTTCTGTTTTCATTGGATTTTGTATTGGTAATGCTGTTGGTCCGCAGACCTTTATTGAAAAGGAAAAGCGTTAGTCTCCAGAGTTCCTTCTAACCATGTCTTAAGCTGGCTGCTGACCGATTCTAGCAAGCTACCATACAGCCTATAGGGCAATGCTGATTGCCTATAGTATCAAGCTGCTGATGGCTGTGCTGTTGTATATTCATATGTGGATGTTCAACAGGAGGAGAGATCGGGAACTGGAAGGTGCCACAATTGACGAGCGGCAAGCTATTGAATTGGGAATGCATGATGTAACCGAAATCGACAACAAAGGTTTCAGGTATATACTATGAGCTTCAAAGTATGGAGTTAATTGGACCAGTTTGGCCGCCTCTCGATTAATTAAATTTCGATTGAATAGAAATACTCATCACGGTCGGAGTGTTGCGAATTGGAAAAAAAATGATCGAGCCAAATTCTTCCTGTTTGACCCGAAATGACTTTCATTCCATGCTTATCGCATGCATCTCGTTAATTTGAAGAAGATTGCTTCACCGCTTGGCGTCTGCTATGTTTCCCCGATTACATTTAATAACATGCTAGATAAATTTTCTCAGATAACCTGTGTTACATGGTTGCCTGATTTAATCTTATACCTTCAATTGAAGAGAGCTGCATATATAGGACCTCCCTACCTCCCAAGCAAAACTTTATTGGGAATAACCGTTAAAATCTTATATGAGTACCGGCCCATATAGCAACCATTATACTTATAGCCTTAATATAAAGGATACTTTAAGAAGATCTTATGTCAGGCGTATAATTGAAATTGTAATTTCATATGACCTTGACTATTCGGTTATGTTCGGCAGTTCACAGAAACCCCTCAGGCCCCTTTAAATAGTCTAACTCTCGCATTCCAATGAAGCCAGAGTTCAGTCTCATACTGGAATATAACTTATTCTACTCGTTGAATTGCCTCCCATTTATACTTTTCACATCTTATAAATAAGCTTATATAATTGGATTTATATATAAGACCTCTTTCCTATAAATTTGGGATCTCCTTATTTCTTAAGCAAAACTTTATTAAAAATAACTATTAGGCTTAAATTATTTTTAAATATATTAAATCTTAAGAATAAGCTTTATTAAAAGGAGAGGATAATATAATAATAATAAGTAATATTAAGGAATATTAATAAGCTTAAACCTAGTTATAAAAGGATACCGGGCTAGCTCTTATATATAAGAAGCTTTAATTTCTTATTTTAACCTTTATCTTTTTTATTTCCTTTATAATAAACTTAATAATATTTAAATTGCCTTTATATTATACTTTTATATATTGCCTTAAAGCTTAGTGATTATGTTATTATATATATAAAATTAAATAATTTAAAATTTTGTATTTATATAGCTTTTAAATATTTTAAGAAAATTAAGGGCTTTTAATAAATTATCTTTAATAATTAATAATAAATTTAAGAAAGTAAGGCTTTTATTAATATATTTAAACGCCGGATTTCAATTATTTTAATTATATATAAAGTAAATATAATTAATCCATATTTTATAATAATAAGCCTTTATAAAATAAAATAAAAAATGTAATTATTTCTAATAATATATTCGGAATCCTTTAATTATTTAGGAGAATCCTAATAAAATCCGTTGAATTTGCGCCAAGGTAATAATATAATATTTTTCTATTACACCACTTAGTATCCTAAGACTTAAGCCTTTGCAAAAGCCTTCTCTATATGCTTCCATACTCTTGGGTAAACGTCTATATAAGCTGTACTTCCCATCCAGCAGTCTAGGTGACCCCGATCTGCGAAGACATTCCTCTCATAGTCATCTGATCCAAATTGATTGACCAAAGTAGTGTAACTTTTGTCCGTACTCTCGGGCGTGTAAACAGCATTGTCGCTTCCTGACATGAAGAATATCGGAATACCCGCAAGTTTAGCAATATTTTCCGACGTGACGAGGCTAGCAGATGCAACTCCATTTCCATGGACATATCCAAGACGACCCATGGACATGAGATGGCCCAGAGATGTCATGGATGTACCACCAATGAAATTATCTAATTGAGCATGTGTGGCTGCGTTGAGATTGCGATGAGTCCATAGACTAATGTATGTGTAAGTAATTCTACTCGTGTGATACAGGACTTAGTCATTAACTCACCGGCCAAAAATCAGGGAGCTCCTATGGCAGACGACAGAGTTACACAATTCTGTGTTTTTGCCTGTTGGGTAGAAGCGCAGGGCTTGATTGAGTATCCTCTGAACTATCGAGTCGTTTTTATTGCTGATGCAATCAAAGTATGAGCCTGCAACCAAGTTATATGCTTTGTCTGCAGGAATAGGAAGACTCGCTTTAGCCATATTCAATTTGGAAAAAATAGGATGCATGAAAACGTTCGAAGCTGTGATTCCTTTGATCCAATTACTCGGGATCGTGCTGTCCAGAAGACCAGCTGCAAGGGCTACCGAACCTGCACAGTGTGCAATAACATAGATTTTCTCTGCTTGTGCTCTTGTCACGGTTTGATGGGCTTTCCGAATGTACTTTAGTGCCGCCAGAATATCCAAACGTGCATCGAAGGTTGTGAATTTCTGTTTAGCCGTGATGGTTTTCCCAACGCGATGGGTTATTGAGTAGACACAATAACCCTTCCCTCGGAAATAATCGACAGCGTTTTTCTCTATTGTTGGGAGAGCAAAGATTTGATGGTCCACGGATGCTCCTGGTATGAACAAAATAGTGGGAGAGTTTTCAGGTCGTGTGTCATTTATGGGATTCCACATCTTCAATGTCGACGAAACTCCATCTGATGCTAGAACTTGAATGTTTCTCGAGATTGATGTAGGACTTCTATAGCCGGTGGAGGTTTGCTCAGGCCACTGAAGGTAGCTGATGGGCGTGAAGAACACTTTTGCTGATTGTAGGACGAAGTATTTGAGGAATTCCGTTGTTGATCCTAACCTTGATAGCAAGCTGGGTCCGGTCGGTTGGAGTGTCTTCATCTCCGATACAAAATCCGAAATTGGGATTCGGAGACTACCACGACCGACGACCTCTCCAGTTAGCTTTGTGAGGGTCACATATAGAGTGGAGGTTGCTTTCCAAAATCCAAGGGGGTTGAATGATACAGAAGGATCGACGACCTTGTAACCATCGAAATGTAGCTTTTCTCCCTCTGGATTGATCAAATCAAAATTGTAGGTCAAATTTTGAGTACTGGCAGTTCTCGAGTCTTGGTTGAATAGTTGGAACTCGCCTCCAAGTACCATGAATGGCCCATCGAGGCCGGCACATGAGAAGGTGCCCGTCAAGTTGGCAGAATGATTACCGCTCATAACAACTTCAGATTTTAATAATGACTTCGTAGCCTTGGATATAAAACCTACGTTCATTTGTATTCCAAGATTTCACACTCAGGAAAAATCTCGCAGCTCCACAACGAGCTTTTGCAATCTTGGTAGCAGTTGTGAAGTCCTTTACGTCATCTCCAATATTAATATAACCAGACATCACCTCTGTAAACCCTACACCGCTAGTCTGGCTAGACTTCGAGAGGTCAATCTGATCTTCTACAGCTTTGACACTCCAATTGTGTGGATATGGATGTGCTGGCCTTCCGAACAAATTCAATAACCCTTCAATAGTCAGTAAAAGGTTAGAGTTGAGGTAATGAACACACCGTTCTTCGTGTGATAGTCAATCTGGATTCCTTTCTTCTCCGCAACAGCTTCGACAGATCGCTCAGCAAGCGCTGTAATTGTAGCGAAGGGGTTCACGCCTAAAGAACCTGGGACAAGGGCGCCGTCGCAAACAATAAGTCCATCATGAACTTCATGTCCGTCCCCTTGGAACACCTCTCCGATATGATTTGTTGCACCATTGGCACCAGTATTGTCATTACTTATGCATGCACCTCCACTGTGGTAATTATTAGCCCGTGATTAACAAAAAGGGGGACATCTAAGCCTAATTCCGTACATTGCATGTACGGTAATCTCTTGCTCACCAAGAGCCGCAAAAAATGGACTTCCGACTAAAGTGCCTCCGACAGCATTTGTTGCTGCCGCAAGAATTCCGTTCAGCTTCTTAGCATGATCGGATCGACCAACCCCAAGAAATTTAAGAACAGGTTTGTCATTCTTGAGGGAGAGAATTGCTTGATTGCCTTCATTCCGTCAGCAATTTCCTTGATACCTCAGGTTGCATTAGCTCACTATCATGCGACATGATCAGGTATGTCTGAGTCTTCTCTATACTCCCTTTGGGGAAGTAAGGGCCGAATAATCTGCTCCCTTGGCGGGCAAGCAGATGGGTGACTTGTTGATAGACTGTAAGATTCTCCGGGGGGATTCTCCCTGGGAGATGTTCTAGCATCGCCTGGAAAAATGGTGCTAATGCTTGTGGTACTACCCCTTCTTCGATAACAAATCCGTCAAGTGGGTTTTTTTGTTTCCGACAGTCGATGACCCCAGTGATGCAAGGCCCAATCGGATGTTCGGTGGAAGGATTTGGCTTTCCGAGGCTGTTGACTTCATAGTCTGTATTATACCTGTATTTCTTAAGCAAGTGAATATATTTGGGGAAAACAGACATTACCCAAATGCCAGGATATCTCCATTGCCACTCATTCCGGTACCTACTCTGTCGCTTACCATTAAGCCAACCTGCTTACTGCGAAGCAATATCTCGGTAGACCCGAGACTTCCAGCACCTAGAAAAACACATTTCTTTGCATGAACCCACATAAGGTCCTGGTACAAGTTGTCTTTGAACGCTCCGCGCTTGCTGCCATGCCAAGCGAAATATACAATGTAACCCTCGCCATTGGTAGCCTTCCTTACATATCTTACTTCGCACTGGCAAAACATCTCTGCACCCCAGTTCCATGCATCACTCAGATAATTGACCAAGGTGCTTGATTTGCTTCCATCATTAAGTCCAGTAGTATCAAGACCAGAAAGAGTCGAAGCTTTCATTTGCACTCCTGTACTGTTTGGCCCATCTGCGAAGCACGTCGTCTGTGGAACGCGATAGAAATTGTTACCGAGTCCCATGAATTCCGCTTGCTTTTGTAATAGGTCAAGTTTGGGAAGAGGAGGATAGTCTGAAGGGTATGGTTTTGGTTGAAGAACCTCGCTGGCACGATTGTAATCTGTGAAATTAAGCACTCCTGTCCGTCGCCGCTGAATTGAATCTCCGATGGTTAGGCTCAGTAAGGAATACTACTCACATTTCGACCACTTATCACTTCCCCTCAGTTCTGATGGCCATATGTTTAAATCAAGGACTCCCGCGTCAGCCTCAAGGAATACATTTGCATTGAGTAGACTTGTCCCACCCAGGCCGTTTCCGACAAAAGCATTCTGCCCATGGCCCATGACAAGGTGATAAAGCCCGGTTGGATCTCCACCCACTATAGAGGCACCCCTGGTATCATTTGGGGCTATTTCTCCACTCACATGAAGTTCACCAGCAGCTTCTGTAATATCAGTAGGAAATTCTCCTGGCCAACGTTCTTTTCCAAGTTCAAGAAGACAAACGCTTTGTCCTCCCCTCGCCATGCGACTGGCGGCTACTCCACCTCCATATCCGGATCCAACTACCACGACGTCATAAGATGGACGAAGTAGCTCCACCGGGCGAGATATGCGGGGAAATTTCGAAAGAGGAGTTGTTGCCTGCTTGTCAGATTTGTCGCAAGCGGGACCCGAAGGCTTAGAACACCCGTTTGTGGTCGTTTCCGACTCGTTCATCCTCGATATTTTCGATGATCTAGGTTGTAGATATGTACTTGAGAGTATTGTGAGTGTACCAAAAATCAGATATTCAAGATCCACTCTGATCTTTATAAACCTGTATAGAGTATTCCTCAATTGTTCAAATGTTGGGCGCGAAGTACCGTACTGGTCATCTTGTTAACTTTGTCAACCGCCATAAATAAGAAACAGTTCCCAAGCTCGATGAGAAGGTTGTTGCCGGAATGATTATGTTTCACCTCCAACTTCAAATAGTTTTGTTGGGCCAATGTTCCTGTAGGTTTCATTAAAGCGACTCAGAAATTTACCGCCCGAAATGCTAAATATCTTACCATCGTCAGAATTAAGCACAGATTGAATTTTGTGAGTTTTCCCTTCTTCCATGATCGTGTTAGTCCTAACCAGATTCTACTTGGGGAAAGTCTATATTCCCCATTTCACATGTAAATGGGCAAATTACTCCATGGTTTTTGAAATTTCAAGAGGTAAAATCAAATATTAATTCAATTATCAACTCTAAGGTTCTGATCCCAAAAGAATGTACTCCTATTATTTCAAGGCTCACTTTGAGTATTTAATTTCTCTCAACAAAATACCAAATGAAAAGAGGGAAATGATGAGAAAATGCAAGGACGTAATTCCTCGCCATAACATACCTTTGGACATTATATATATTGATTTCCTTGTGCCAAATCCAAGCAACCCCAAAACTTCTCTGCACACAATACTATTTCACATCAGCCATGTCTGTGGAATACCGCTATTCCCCTGTGACAGATGCAAACAACCAAAGGTCTCCACTTGTTTTCACAGCCGAACCCTGGAAGAAAGTCGTCACTGATGTATACTTACTTTTCCGCTTTATTTTTGAACTACCAAACATTGTCCGCCCTATTTATCCAACGCCGTCCGGCGAACTTGACGAGCTGTCCATTACCTGGGGCAACACCAAGGCTATAGCTGTTCATATTTATTTGATAATCTCTCAGCTATCGTTCCTTGTCTCTTTGCTCTTCTTTGCCTGGATCCCCACCTTCTCTTATATTGCTTACTGTATCACATTTGTCACTGTCAACCATTTCGCATGCAGAATTCTAAATGGGAATCTATCAAAAAGAGGACTGGTATCTCGGCCGCAACCTGGACAAGCTACATGGCCAAATTCTAAACGAGAGAAGTGGCTATTTTTGAACGGCGTCGCAGTAGGGTCAGTAATTGTTCAAATCTACTCCAAAGAGCTGCGTCCTAACTTTCATACTTTACTATAGAGAGCATTGGTTACAAAACAATGTGGATATGATAGCAAGGATCTTCCGACGACCAGTCATAGGAATTCATAATAAAACGTTTGTATACTCAATCTATTCGTCTTGATATTCGACTAAAAGACGACATAGTGATGGAATCATCTTCGACATCATTCAATGCTTAATTGAGAGGTGTTTTCAATACTCTACAGATGACGTCCGCCATTCTTACACGCTGGTTAAGCAACATATTTATGACCCAGATGTTGACAAGATTGTTCTGATTCTTCACTCGCAAGGAGCTATCCAAGGTACAATGATTGTGGACTGGCTTCTTACTGAGATACCCTCTCACCGGATCAAAAAGATTGAAGTATACACATTCGGTAATGCGACCAACCATTTCAACAATCCCATCAATTCTGATTCATGTTCAAAATCCAATACTCTAATTTACGGTAGACTCGGGCATGTTGAGCACTATGCAAACAGCAAGGATTTTGTTAGCCTTTGGGGAATTCTTCATTTTATGCGAGTTGCGGATGATGAAGGGGTCCTTAGGGGCTACGAAAATCGATTCCGAGGTCAACTCTTTGTACGGCCTGGCAGAGGACATCAATTCAACCAACATTATCTCGATAACATATTCCCGCTTCACAAGAACAATGGGGTCTGGAAGGTCCGGGAGCCAGAAGATGGTGATTTCATGAGTATGAAAGTCGTTGATATGAAGGGTTATCCGGTAATAAACATGTCCGAAAATGCCAGAAGAGCGGTTGAGGCAAAGGCAAACGCAACAATTACGTCGAAATCCGTCGAAGTAGTGGATAACTCGATAAATTGTGGGCCGGATGGGAACCAAATGAGGGTGTATGAGATGAGCCGATTGTGGGAATACCGAAATGGTGGTGGGTTGCAAGTTCAGACTCATTGTCAATGTCAGGACCAGAGCAACTGCCACTGTCAGGTTCAGTGTGGGGTCAACGACGTCGACTAGCTTAACCAGGCGACTACTTTGGTAATATTCCGCCTCGTTTACCGAGTAAACGAGATCATTTTGATGATGGCTTAGAAGTGGTCTTAGGAAAAGGGTTGTTCAAAGTGTTGTTCATATAGTGAACTTGAACCTAATAGTTAGAGCTCCTAGAAGATAAGCTTATACTAATTTGTATTCTCGATATTGTTCTCATTACTTAATATCACATTTTTATCTTCATGGCAACAAGATATGCCAAGAGGAGCCTGACATCATGACATCCTACAACTGCGATGAAGGTGGCCATATAAATGCACTTGCTTCCTAGCAAGAAGATGTGAGACTACTTGAATTAATGAAGTGAAGGAGATGCGAGACCTATCCAATGGACATCGAGTTGCCTTTCGTGCAACAACTTTGGGCAAAGAGCAACTACTATTAATATCTCGATAACAGCAGCATCGACCTCATGGCCGTGCCTTATTATGCATTTCTGCAGAAATGAAAACTTGATAAGGCCACCAAAACTGGACCTCCCATCGATACGAGGTGATGAGCTCCCCAGGCAACCAAAAATGAGAAAGCGCTTTATAACCGACTTCCCTGCAACAAAGTGAGTCAACTTCTTAATTTTATCCTGATATAGCCAGGAGTGTACACCCGCTCTATAGAAGCTGACCTGTGGATTCTTAGAGAGATGCCCTTGTCACACAAGATTCCGCACATGTCAAGTTCACAGTGCTAAGACAAATGGAAATGATTCATGACTAGCAGACAACATCTCCACAGAGGCTGAATTGATTCACAGAAATTTAGCAATTGCTACCGCCAAAAATACGGAAATTTCGGGTCTAATTCGAACGGGTTATACCCCGATCACAAGCTCGTTGCTAAACCTTTTCGTGAAAACAAGGGACATATAATTCTGGGTGAAGAAGACAGGAGATACCATGATTAGTATGAAACAGATCAAACTGATTGAGCCATAGCAGTCGGTTCGTCAGTAAAGCTGAATATATTCTGCGAATCACTTGCTGACCAACACTAGTCGAATTATCCAGGAGTCCAGCACAGAGGGCTGGTCCCAGAATTTCTCAATCTCTGGTCGAAACAAATCCTCGCTCTCTTAAGAACCTTCCTAGCGAATGGCTTAATCACATTCTTTCGTCCATTTTGTGTACTTTAACTCCTTCGCTATCTTCCGGCCAGGGGCTGAACCACCACCGGCGATGTCGTTCCAGCCGCCTGTATTCTTGGATGATCTACAAAGGAAATTTATGGTGTGCTCCGCGGGTGCTGCATCGTATTTGTCGACGGCTAGGATTCTTGTCCTGTGTTACATAGTGATTCCTTGATTCGGATACACGTACGCTGTGACAGCTTCCACGAGATCAGTTTCACATTAGCGAGGGCATTTGTGGGAATAAATGATACATACAACTTCCATAATTTTCACTGTCCTTTTAATTCTCGTGCTGCATAGCCCTTTCATCACCGCACCTGGAGTAACCAACGTACCTTATGCAATGGAACATCCAATCAGTTCGTGGATATTTGTGGATGGAAGGTTTTCCAGCTGTCCCTTAAGCTCCCTGGCCCAGATCGCAATATCTCTCAATGTTCCGTCTCTATGCATATGGACGAGGATGTTGGATTTTGGACGATGATTCGTGCGCTGCCAGTCCCTTCGTACCCAGCCGATCTATCCCTTCCATTCTGCGATGAAGTCTTTCGCCAAAATTGCTCGATGTTATGGGCCAGTTTATCGACTCGAACACGAATTCAAATACTGTCTGAGAAGTTAGCGATGTACTTCTCGATGATTTCAATAATCCTTGGGTAATGTCCCTTCGTCAAAGTCCCTACACTAACTGGCACCATGTAGATGTGGATTTGGCCGGCAGTGATGCTATCTGCTATGGAGGTCTTGGCTGGCTCTGGTCCATTGGAAGAAATCCTGTTTGTTTGGCGTTTGGCTGGGTTCTGGCACATAGGAAGTTCACCATCCCCTAACTCTAAGTGAAACATACCACTTCGTCTTCTTGCGGCCACATGACAATTGTTTCTCTCTTTCGTGGGGTGCGCTTTTTGGATTTTTTCTCCAACAGTGGTGAAGGTTCAAGAATTCTAATTTTGCTTACCCTCTAGTCTGCCAATTCCTCACTGAGTTCACGTGGATAAAAAATTCGAATTTGAATTTACGTCTCATCCAGCAAAATTTCAGCTACTTTTCTACTCGAGTTCCAACTTGCTTCCATCCTAGCAACGACCACTTCCCTTGCTTCATATCAAGAACGCGTCGCTGTCCTCAGCAACTTGAATCCTCAGATTTGAAGATAATGATCACCCTGTTTGGCCGGCTCAGCTGTAGTTGGGTTCCAACTAAAACCAGGTCAAGTATTGAGATGCTCATGTAGCTAGCTTTAAGTTCAAGATGTAGATATCAGAAAGATTAATAATGGCTAGAAAATCAAATCTGAGCCAGAGGGTACAGATAGTAACCAATTCGTCAATCCTTCTATCACAACACATACTGTAAAGAGAACCACGAATGGGATGTAATAATATAGGGGTCTTCTGGTGGTCTGCTATGGTGTAGAGAATGCATTGGAGTGTGAGCTGCCTACAGGTCTAAGAAGCCAAAAGCTGGATATATATACATAATAAGTGCCTCAGGCACAAGGCACCTAGAAAAGTCAGAATCCTTTTACAATACAAACATCGATACGATCATGTGTTTACTATCCACTCTGAGTCACCAAGACGTCGAAAAACTTGTCTCGGAAGCACAGTCAACGAAAGTCGCAGTAGCTTCAAACCCAACAGATGCACTCCAGAATCATCGGAGAGCCAATACTTTTGCCATCTTTGAACTCACAAAGTTGTCGGCAACGGGCGAAAAGCTATACTGGGATGGCAAGGAAGCAAGTTATGTCCGGGTAACCATACCACCAAACGAAAAATCAGAAAGGGCCACGAGACCTTAAAAAAATACCGTTGATGACAGGCAAGAGCAAGAAGGTAAATAAGCTGCTCCAAGTAGTAACGCGAGTCCATAATTTCTGCACTCATGACACTGAAGACGTCGCCAAACTTACTATTATCAAACATGCCAAAGATCTTGTGGATGACCTTGGCGGAGACAGCCACTGTCAATTGGTAATCGGACAGTACCTTTTAAAGTGTAGGCAAAGAATGCATGAGGCTGGAGAAAAGTTGATGCCAGAATGCATTCGACGTTGCGATACTACGAAGACTGTTTCGGAACAAGTACGAGCAGACGATATTACATTACTCCTCGGTAGCGCTGGCTGTACGCTAATCCCGTGGAGCTCAACGGGGAACGAGATATCAAGATCCATAACGATATGGTTCATCGAGGCTTGATTGGGTTGTGCTGATGGTACGACGACCAAGAAGAGGAGGGAGAAGACCGATGAATACGTTAAAGCAATGCTCAAGTCGTCACAGACATCAGAGTTCTTGCACGTCGTCCTGCATTGTCCATTTGTAGCACAGGACAGAGCAACACAAGCAGGAAGAGCTAGGCAGAACCTCGAGTGACGATACATCCGAATTTTGACGACGTATCGCGAACGGGAGAGAATGATAGATGGGCATTTATCATGTAATTTAACTTTTTTTTGTATTCCAAAAGGAGCAGCTGGATGAGTCGGAGGGGAGTTGAAGGGCGATGTGAGAGTGGTTATTTAACCATCACTTCAAATGGAAATGATGGTGCAAAGCTTAGTGGCTGAATGCACTACACAATAATAAGACTTCCCAAAGCACTTGTGCTCCAGCCATTGTTTGGCAATGCTAACCTTCGCCATTTTAGAAAGCACGGAATCGCTCTATATGTAAAATGGGATACCCATTCATTTCCGAACCAGGTTTACACTTCTATGGTCGCGGGATATCAACTGGCTTAGACCTGGAAGCCAAGCAGAAATCCATGTAACAAAGGTTAGCGCACATCAGCTGCAAAATTGCACCCAGCGGCGTATCTAATCCCTGACATAAGCCATCGAGTACATGCAGCAGTTCAGCTCGGGTGTTGCTGCAGTGCGCTTTCATTGGGCATACACTGCACAAGAAATGAAGGGTGAATGTCCGATGTTGCAAAGAGCCTCTGTTCGATCTATATAGATAACAATTACCTTGCCCTTGAGGGAACTTCATTTGGAAAGTGGGGAAGGCGTTTGAGGAGGGCATCAACAAATCGGCGTAATGGATAGCTATGAGGACGACCGAGGTCAACGACGAACCAATCGATGGCAGCAAGAACGAGTCGGAGCCGGGCCGAATGGCATTCAAAGAGGAAGTTGTAGTGTTGTTGAGCGAACTAGTCAAAGATCCCCAGCGCTTTCACTAAGTACGAAGCTCCATAGAAGAAGCAAAGAATCTAACACCTACCAAAACCACCAAGCCTCAACTATACACGATTATGCCGACAAGATAGTGCCCAGGTGGCTGGAAGAATATGAAAAGTTTATCTGGTAATCGAACAAGCCAAGCATGACGATATCATCTTACTACTCGTCACACCATATGCGAATGCAGTGCTACTTCAGAACAGCAGCCCTTCCATGCAGATTACGGCTTGGTATGTCTTGGGGTGGCCTAAGCGCAGATCGACGAATAATCGGAGACTCAGGAGAAAAGAGATCGATACCTACGTAAAACCTCCCACTTCTGTAAGACCTGTTGATACTAATTTCTTGTCTGTACTATTGGTGACATAGGAGGTTCTTAGCGACAGCAAAACTACAGTACCCAACGGTCGAGAACGCCTCAGGAATCGCCATAATCCACCGAGCTTTCAAAGAGTACGAGGACAGGTGGACATGGCAAGATACCCCATACTCGGCTTCATTCTGGAACTTTCGGTGGACACCAATACTTGATTGGTATGTAGTTGTGAGGTTGGGGATGCGTGTTCGTTGAGAAGATGTGGATTGCAAGAATATACATACGGGTATTGTTATTGCAATGTAGCAGAGGAGCAAGATGAGATGACATCTCTATTTTGAGGATAAGATCTGAAGATTTTTTAAAAATAAATGGGAACAACCGGTACAAATGAAGATATATGTATAAATAGCAATGAATATGACGGCGATTTGCTCATTTCCGTTAGCCAACCGCAACTGACTCTGCTGTTTTAATGGAGGTGACTGAAACTTCGTCAACATGACTTCCTCTCAGCTCCGAATAACAGTTTAAAACCATTGGCAGATGATCCAAAAGATTAAGGACTAGGAGGTAATCTTTACATTCTCTTGAACATATAGATGTGATAATGAACGGCGAGAGTTACCTTGTTAGAACGACTTCAACCAGGTAAGGTTATTGACTTGTCTGGCTCTGGTGATATTTGCAACCCATCTATGCAAGAAATATTTAATTTCGCATGTATTAGGGTTTGGCAATGGGCAGAAGATAATAAATCAAAATATCGAAGTAAGTCACACTAAGCGGCATGTTGTGTAATTAAACATGCAAACACAAAACGGAAGACTTTCGTCCATAAGAAGGATTGACATTTAATATCATCAAATCCGATGTCCACTAGTACCAGCCCTGGATAATTTAAACAAAGTAGCTACTTTATAATGATATATATCTCAAGCTAGATTAAAACTTCTTTTGAACGCGTTATTGTGCGTTTGTGTTTCCCCTATCGGGCGATACCATATTTCTTATATTCTTGACACAACCTCTGTTGAAAAAGATTGAAAAGCGAGAGAATAAATACTTAACAAATATATGATCGAAACCAATCAAGGTTTTGGTCTCGTTATCGATTGAAGCAGAAAGGGAAATAGTGACAATCTCTCCAAGCATTGGGTTTACTCGTTGGGTTGATGGTATTATTAGGGCCTCGAAGAGAACTCTGGGGGCAGATATATAACTTATGGTTGCCAAACGTGGCCAGTCATCACTTGATGCTCTTTATACCAACCAAGTCTAGACATATCATTAACTATAAGGGAAGATAACATGGCCCCGTCGTAGTCGGCGTTTTCTGTCGAGGAAATCTTTCCAGAGTGTTTCTATAGATAGAATTGATTGAGACGATACATGAAATCTGAGTCGTTGTCTGTCGTCTAAGCTGCTGATGAACAGTACTGCGAAGTTCGGCATGTCATTGGATGATTTGGCAGATCGAGGCCCGGCTGGTGGCGTGCAGGTAGTCTTGGGCGGGTGATTAGTTGTTATCCATAGAATCAACGTACAATTGAAGCCGATCTTGGACGTTAGTGATTGCTTTCGGAGCAAGAGTAGATCTCGAAATTAGTGGCCCTATAGCACAGCATAGATAGTGATTAAAGAGATGTATCTCCCCAAATGCCTGGGTACACAAAGCCGCAACACTTCGACGAGGTCCTTATAATACAAGTGTTCAATTGTAACCCCCTCCACACCCATGACAGGGAATGGCACCGAAACGGACCAGATATTTACAAGTAGTTTGATTAGTTGACAGACTCAAGCTGCTCCAGTTACATTAGACCCATAGATACAGCTAGTTCCATCAGCACCGGGCCCAATCTCTTTGGGCTCGCTACCAGAAGAAACACCGATGTATTTCATGCAGACATTCTTTACCCCCGAGAGCTTGGTATTAGTGACCTTGCATGTGTCTCCAAACTATAATGACCGTCAGATTATTTTTGTTACATTGTGATATATGATTTCTTACGTTAGTATTTATGCCACAAAGTGTTCTTCCGTTTGAGGCTGTGACACCGTTAATGATGACATGGCGCTCTGCACTTTTCTTGCAATTTCCACAATTTCGTACAAACGATCCAAAGCCGATAGCCTCGAAGCCACTTATGGAGAGCTGGGAAACCGAAGTCATTACATGTGCTTATATTTTACTCAATTTAAATTACCGTTCCTGCACCATTAAATTGGAATACTATAGGAACGTTAGAAAGTGCTGCAATATATGGGGAAAAACAAGCCCAAAGGAAATGTTTAAGGAGTGATCGATACTAGTAACCACTAAACCAAACATACCTTTATCAGTTGCCCCCTTTGAACTTCCCCCCGTAATAGTAGTCGTCTCTCCAGCTGCTTGTTTCTTGATGGTGAAAGCATCCTCACCTAATGTTGATCAGTCATTCAATCTTACGCATAGCTCAGGAACATGATTCGGGTAGGAGGTGATGACTACTAACAAACTGCAGTCCAAACCACATTGCTGAGCTTACAGCCTCCGTTGCAATGCACACCTTCGATCTGATTTGGCCCCATAACTACATTCGAAAGGGATCCGCCAGCCTCAATAATGAATACAGCATCACCACCACTGCCTTCGGCTTGACCAATACAAGAGACACCTCGATCAAATGTAGATCCACCTCCATCGAATGATCCCCCAGCGGCAATTGTCTATTTGATGTATTAGGATTATGTTTGTGCCAAGTGGAAATCTATGAAGACGGGAAAAATCTGACACCCAGAAATTGGCTTCTGAGAGGTTATAGAACAAAGAGTGGGAGTGCTTACCTGAGCAGCAGCAAGAACAGAACTGCCTCCACTACCACTATTGCCCCCTCCTGTAGTTGGAGTAGCACTGCCAGTGGGAGCTGAGGCATCACCACCACTTCCCGAATCGGATCTATCTCCTGTGGGTGTAGATTTGGGCCCACTCGTAACGGCTGGCGCCTCAGTTCCTTTTGTCTTAGTGGCTTTCGGTTGCTTGGAAATACTCGCCTTACTATCCTTGGCTTTAGCTGATCCTGTGACCTTCGCTTTGTCGCTCGTCCTAGCCTTTGTATCTTCGGTTGCAGTTGCTGCAAAGCCGCCGTTATCGGTTAGAGAATTTGCTTTCCCGGTTGAGTTTGATGGGTTCTTGAGATTAAAGTCTTCTCGAGACTTGAACTTGGAGGGGGAAGCGCTAACATTGACAATAAATGCCAGAGTAGCAAGATGGACCAAAGAGATCTTCATATTCAATGTAGCGAAGCGTCTTTGGGAAAGATAGGCTACAACTCGATTCAGAAACGAAGAAGTACTACTCATTCAAATCAAAGATAATATTGTAAACGTTGAAGATTAATGAAGGTCGATGTAAGTTGGCGATGAAAAGCAATCGCAGGAGGAAGTAAATCGACATATAAGCACCGGAACGCATCACAATTGAAGGGGCATGCCAAGAACAACATTCTCAGAACTCCTATTTCTCTTGTTTAACACTTATTGTAACAATATAGTAGAGACATGCCAACTAGTTGCCAAGTTGTATAGAATAAACGCCAATGGTAAGGATGGCCGAAGGAGAAAAATAGCTCTACTAAGAAGGTCGGCATCACTGCACAGTGAACTGCTTGAGATAAGGGTTGACACCAAAATTAAGGTTTCGACAGCACCCAAATTCTTGTTTGATGTTTACATTAAAGTCCCAAGACAGCCTGAAACCCCTGGGCACCAGTCAAGGTGATCAGATCACTTGCGGCACCTCTTTCGAGGCACAAATTCGGGTGCCAAGAGCAAGATTTACCTACCTTCATTCTTACGATACTGTCGTTCAACTCCTTGCGGATATAACACATGCTGTACACCGAAAAGAAGGAAATAAGGTAGACGGATTGCACCGCATGGTAATTGAATGCAACTCTAGCCCCTACCCTGAAATTATGCCTGTAAAATGCAAATGTGAAAGTGCAGTGCGATAAGTATTCTCTAGGTGTAACTGCGGCTTCGACCCAGCTAGAAGTGGAGCAGGCGCCTAGTACCTAATTCAATAATCCCATTTAAAATATTTTGTGTGGCGTACTGGTCATCAAGTACTTTTGAAGGCAGACATTTCTTCCATTCACAATCGAATTGCATCTGAACTAGCGCAGCTTTCTAAATATGAGACTGATGTTCTTTCCAGCTTGTGAAATATCGGTAGCTAAACATTTCAGTATGCCTTCGAAATAGAATAATTGCGAACCCCCGCAATGACATGTGAAAAGTCGTCGCTGCTGAATTGTCAACCACCGATGCAACAAGGTCTCGAACATGAACAAGATTGATAGACCCTAGGGATATGGTTAGGTTGAAACATCAAGTCTACTAATAGACTGAGGAGCTTTGTGTTATTAGAAATCGGTACCCAACATGGGGAAATGGTCCTAGAGGTTCCAAGGGCACAATTACCACTCCGCATTTATCCCAAATTCTTTCCCAACCTTGAAGACACATCACTTATTCCTGCTCTAAATCGTTTCCACGAATATCTTTATGCCAAACCAGGGAATCTGAATGGGCCGCAGGACTCAATTCTGGAGAATGAAGAGTTTATGGTAGTTCGCAATGTGTAATTCTGAGTCAAGTTCCTCTGCAATTGTTTCAAAAGGATTCTTGATTTTCGATATCGTCTAACCAATGGTGTATTGAACGATTGACAGTAACAGTTTGTATAATATCGTGAAAGTGAGGTACATAACAAGGATCTCAGTCTACTGGTGCGCATGAAGGATGTTTACAGGCAAATCTTTCAATGTTCTAAGTACCGACCACCACTGCCGAGCGGTCCGAATCTGTCCCTAAATTAAAATGAGGTTGTTTCAACATCCAAATCAAGTGCAGCTGATTATCAACATTGCTACTTCAAGGTCGTAACAGATCTTAAGGGCAAAATTGATATTACCCTATAGGGGCGCTTCATTCGTGAAAATTGTAGACGACCCACCAAGACAAAATTATAATTTTAAGCGCAGGCTAAATTCCTCGACTCAACTATCGAACATCGCATTGTACTATTGTAGAGGGCACGAAGGCTTCAATTCTCCACGAGGAATATAATCTGTGGATACAGTAATGGTAAAAAGAAGAAGTTCATACCTGAAATATATTCATCTCTGTCGAAAGCGATGGGATAAGGATTTTCGTTTTCAATTCGACGACATCGCACCCTAGCTTAGAAGAATTTGATGAAGTCAACAAATCAAATAGAAAATAAGCTTAAACAACAGCGGCAAGTGGCGAATAGGTAAGCTGCATCGAGCCCTCTATTTGATTACGAAACCTTGGCTGAAGCGCGGGGTATTCTTCGCGTGGGAAAATGCTTGCATAAACTCGTAAAATATCAGAAAGCGAAAAGAGGCAAACATCCCGGTATAGAAGCAAGAGTCAAAGCCAAGATTTCTGCAACGTTGGATGTGCTTTGTGGAATTATAGTCTCTGTGGAATCACTTGACGCCGAGCCTTCAACCTCGCATGTCTCAATGCTGTTGCGTGCCCTCCAAAACTTCTATAACATCCAGGCTGTCAACCACTGTCTTTCTTTTACTATAAAGACGAGTGTCCCATTCTCAAGCGGTTCTATTCTGGTATCTCCTCTTCGAGTCTCAATTCTAAGCACATCCGCTTATCTATTCCTATACGAGATGTTTGCACACAATTATCATATGGTCACTCTGACATTTGCATTCTTTGCCTTTATACTTTTCGAGATCGTCCTCGCAGCAAAATCTGCAGGCTGCGGCAAGGCTCCCACGATAACCAGCAAGACCTATACTGCAACAGTCAACGGAAAACAGCGAGAGTATATCATGAAACTTCCATCAGGCTATGACCAGAACCGCCCATACCGCTTGATATTTACCTGGCATCAACTAGGTGGAAGCGCAACAAAGATTGTCAATGGAGAGGATCCAAGTAAGGGTGGTGTTATCCCTTATTACGGCCTGCCACCACTATCGAACAATAGCGCAATCTTCGTTGTTCCGAACGGTCTGAATAATGGATGGGGGAACAGTGGAGGTGAAGATATCACATTCTTTGACACTATGGTGAAGACAATCGAGGCAGATCTTTGCGTAGACACCTCATTACGATTCTCTACTGGCTTCAGCTATGGAGGCGCCATGTCATATGCTGTTGCATGTGCTCGCCCTAAAGATATTCGTGCTGTGGCAGTCATTTCTGGCTCATTGTTAAGTGGATGTTCAGGAGGAAAAGATCCGGTCGCATACTACGGGCAGCACGGTACTTCCGATTCGGTTCTCAATGTTTCTGGCGGTCGTTCTATTCGAGACACATTCGTCAAGAATAATGGCTGCACCCCCCTTTCTCCAGAGCCTCAGCCGAACGGGGGTAATTCTGTTAAAACTGTTTATAAGGGTTGCAAGCAAGGATATCCAATGACTTGGGTGATTCATGGTGGAGATCACAATCCTTCTCAAAAGAACAATGGCGAATCCGCTCCTTTTGCACCAGGAAACACTTGGGAATTCTTCTCTCAATTCGAATCCATTGCATAAACTCAGGTTGACGTAAAGCATATCTCTGGATAACTGGCGGCGGCAACTGAGGATGGAAAAAATGGCTGTACAAATTGGTCAGACGAGCTGTATTTAATCTGCTAGAATGAAACTCTATTGCTTTTTCATAATCGGCTCGGAGTCGATCCATCCTGGGGTGAAATTATCTTCATTTTTCATTCAGGTAGGAGGATTCACACAAGCGAAAAATGTAATTGGATACATAGAAACTTTTCGTCTTCAGTACATGTCATCTATAATTCAGCCTACACCCTTTCATTAATGTGCACTTTACACCCTAGTTCATATTTACAACCACCCCAGATTTACCCCGCGTATCGCTTGTAAGATCTTGTTTCGCGAATCTTAATCACTACCACAGGTGCCCCGCTACAGCCCTCCGTTTAAATAGCCTGGTATATTTTACTTACAGCCAGATTAAATATGCAGAACAAGATCTACTCCGAGCATTTGGAAGCGAAAATACCGATCATCTGTCTGCCGATTTTCACTCCCGACAATACTTATGCACAGGGGGTGGTTGTTTTGTATGCCGAAATCCACTCCCGGGTGCCTTTTTCTATATACTTTTCATTAACAACGTGAGGGATAGATTTCCAGTAGCCTGCCAAGTATACAGATGACGAATAAATTACGAAATCTTGGGTTTAAAGAAAATTCTTATAGTACAGAACATTAACCTTCAATAGCATGTTCCAAAGTTTAGAAGTTCCTCATGACTGCTCCGACCAGTAGTCTAGGGACAAACATGCAATGGATGGAATCCTCAAAGAAATTAAGCATTCGAAAAAGTTTTCCACAATTGAGGGGTAGTGCAGTGGCTAAGTATAAGTAGAGCTGTGTGGAGTGTACATAACATGTATCGACAGCTGGAAAAGTCCTGAAGGACATCGAGAAACGCAACTATGAAGTCACCCATGTTCCTCCTGAATTTACTCTCAGTTGTATCTGCTGTGGCTATAGATGAGAGACAGACGACTAGCCAAGGCTCCGGACCATATGCTCCAGCAGTATGTATCCATCTCACAGGCCTGTTCCCTCTAACACGAGTTTAGGCATATACTACAGACACTACGCTCGCCGGACATACCCTCTTCGCTCCAAAAACTGTCCCATCCGGAGTGAAGCTACCAGTTCTCGTCTGGGGAGAAGGTGGCTGTATGGCTGATAGTTTGGCAGTGGCACCTTTTCTCATCCAGCTAGCATCTCATGGGGTTCTCGTGATTGCTTCAGGAACACCGAAAGGCACCGGTAGTACCACTGCAGCTCAGATGACAGCAGGTATCGATTGGATCAAGAGCAAGGCAGGAACAGGAACATATGCCAATATTGATGCATCCCGAATCATTGCTGCAGGATGGAGTTGTGGTGGTGTTGAAGCATATGCTCAGGCCTGGGACACCCGTGTTCAGTCTCTTGGTATTTGGAGTTCCGGATTGCTCACAAACCAAACAGCTGCAACCACAATCCAGAAGCCAATGTTCTTTTTTTTGGGAGGATCGAACGATGTTGCGTACGCAAATGTAGGTATTCAGTCTCCTACATTTGCATTGACTAACAATCTCATAGGGAGAACGTGACTACAAGGCTTTACCAGCAGGAGTACCAAAGTGGAAGGGAAATCTGCCAGTAGGACATGGAGGAACTTATAACCAAGTTGATGGGGGGAAGTTTGGCATTGCTGGCGGGTATTGGGTCGACTGGCTTCTTAGGGGCAACAGTTCTGCTGCTAGCTACTTCACTGGAGCTGGAGCAAAAAGTGATGGGTGGACAGTAGAGTCTGCCAATTTGGACAAAATTGTCGCTACACCTATCTGAACTGAGACAATGGAAATGACTGCCAAGTTCAGTCTATTGGATGCAAACATATGTCGAAGTAAACCACATTGAATATTGCTTGCTTGGTTGCAAATGTTCCTCGATGGGTATTTTGATCTCCAACTATTTGTCGCAGATGATCAGTGTTTAAGTATATAAGTGCTCGCTTTAATCTTTCTTTTCGCTTCTGGGAATGCTCCAGTAGCCTCGCCTCAGGACTTCTCGTGTATTATAAATCAATCTTCCTCTTTCCTCCCTGCGAACACAAGACGTCATTCCTATGTTCTTCCATGAGTCGGGTTGGACGAATTACTGAGTAATCTACACACCGAAGAAGTCAAATGACCCGCTCTAGAAAGCAGAGAATTGAAAGAAGTAGACGACATGATGCGACGGATAGTCAAATAGCCAGAACCTGAACTAGGCATTCAAAATATATTGATAGGGAGAAAGGAAAAGTTATCTGCAGAATGCCAAGTACATGAATTGCATCAACAGAGGATTCGAAAGCAAGGATCATGAAGGGGGTGTAAGGAACAAATATATTGAGCCGTACGTCGCGGGAGATCATGCCTCCAAGTATTAGATCGTGGCAGCGTAAAGCTGTTCCGTAAGATGGAGAGGCACAATAGAGCAAACTGAACGCAAATATTAGATGACTTTTAGTTGGTTGTGCCTCGATCAATTTGACGATATCCTCCATTTGGTCCCTACAGCCATCCCCAATATCGCCAGCGTTAGGAATTATAGATGAAATAGATATCAATCGAGTGTTATATTGGTTGAGTTAGGCTTGCATGGCTCGTAACTGTAATAGGAGGGGGCTATTCGTACATGTGTTGCTGCTGATTTTACGGTCAATATAAAAGCGAGACTCTCCAACTGCTTCAGTAGTAGTAGTGGTGAGCGGACGAATGTATTCTCATACTGTAATATAGCTCCAAGTTAGGCAATGCAAACACCATGTTGGGTTGTACTTGGTTTATGTAGAGAGCCGGTTGAACATGCAATCACGAAGAGTCGTTGTCTGCAATTCTCTCCTTGAAGATGCTTATTTCATCTATTTCGCTGATTGCCGCCAATATTGGATTCGTGTTATGGTATGCAAAAACATATTTTGTTGAATGTTGGCCATAGCAAGTGTCTTGAACCACTGGGGGTGATTCTTGATCAAGATAGATCATCTACAATCAAAGCTTGAGTGTGTGGCCCAGCTTTCCATCGGAGTATGGAATGCACGAAGTTTCCCAGAGGTGAGCAGGGCCCCGATTTTCTTCCGTGGTCAGAGCCAAGTACTGCTTCGACTTGGAGATGGTCGTCTGTTAATTGGCGAAATATGAAGTTGAATCCTCGTTTCTTAGGTTCTGGAGGATCAATAAGCGTCAAGTTGCCTTTATATGTGAAAAATTGGGCGGGAATCGTAATTGTTGCTGTTCTTCGGGACTCAACGGCTCCCGTTGTTCAAACACTGGTTGGTTCGGATGTTGTGTGTCTTCCCGACCGCCATTGGGTTGAGGTACGTTGCAGCCCAACGCGTTCGCTAGAGGTAAGGCAGCCAAAGACGTATGAGACGTCTTCCTGGATCCACAAGGTCTGTGTTGGCAATTTGCCAGGTATTCAAAGTTCATCGTTGCCATTGCATCGCTTGAGGTGGGTTAGTAAAAATCAGACTTTCAACAATCATGAAAGCATAACTTATTACGCAATCGGACACAGGGCAGTAGGGACGAAGTCGAAGTAAAGTTTTGTCAGGAAATCCGCCACCTTTTTCGCCTTGACCTCTAGCATATTGAAAAGGAGCATAACAAACTGATGGGAGAGAACTTGTCGTATTTGGGACCATTCAACAAGGATAAGGACGATAGTGAGATTTCAAGACCAGATTGAAAGTCAAGATAACTTTGAAGAGATTCGCGGTGTATTAACGTGTCCATGGAAGGTGGAGGAAGGGGAATAAACTCTCATGACAGTGCTATCGATGAAGATGAAGGCACTTCATCTCCAGGAGCTCGCATATCCGTGCAAATTGGACAACCTGCAAGCGTTGGATCCCATTCCTTGCCATGATTACAGGAGTCGTTGCACTCGTGCTTGTTGATGCGAACAGTTGCCCAGCATTTCGTTGGGTTCTTGCCATAGTCGTTCAGTTTTTGGTTGTCCAATCTATGCTTTTTCAATCGATTATCTTTCTGTAGAATGGCCGACTGGATGGATTGGGGCAAAGGAAAGTCTGGTATCGATGTTGGCTGTGGTCTTCCAGGTAGTTTCGAGTACTTGTAACCAATCTCATGATCAGACCATGGCTGCTGTAGGATTCATCTTGACTTAGGTGGTCGTTCATCACCAGAGATGATTTCGTTCCTTCTTTTCAGTTGGTTGGGCAGCGTCTCTTGGTGCGAGGATCGTTCTGAATGGAAATAACTAAATAATGAATTGCTCTCCTGTTCATCATCCTGACCCTCGATCTCTTGGTCCAGCTGGATATTGTCTGCTTCGTCCAAGTCCAACTGGTTGATTCTTTGTTGAAGTTGTGAGACTGTGTCAACCGACTCCCAGTTTGCGCGTTGGAGCTTTTCGTTGGCTGTTTCAAGAGTCGAAATACGCAACTGCATCTCCTCAAGGGTCTCCTGAAGCTGGGAGATATTTCTCAAATTTTCTTTGACCGCAGAAATTCGTCTCTCGGTAACATCCTCAGTATTAACAGAAATTCCGTCGTGCCCACGTGCTCTATTTTGAGCGGTCATTTGGTATGGAAGTAAAGGATCCATGCCCATGGTTGATTGCGCCTGTTTTGAGAATATAAAGTTGTGGTTGAGGTTGAATTTCGAGCTTGTTAGCGTCGCGAAAATGGAATGCGCGACCTTCATCTGACTATCCCCTCCTTCCTTAAAAAACTTGTTTCTCTAACTCGATGCTGATGAATATAAGTACTCATCCCATACGTAGTGTTTTCGGCCATCAAGATTTGTTTCGTTGTCTGTCTTCAGCAGAGCTATTATTACTGCACAACAAATCCAGCACACTGGCATCCGTACTTTCAATCAGCATCAAGAGTTCCAAACAAAAACAAAAACAAAACCTCTAAACTCAGTCAAAACTTTTATTCTCTATGGTCCTAACAACTCTACAAATCCATCAATTACCACGAACAGCCTCGAAATCCATCCCCAGGGGGCACCACTCCCTGGTTCAATCCCAGCCCAGATTGTCCACTTTCCATCTCCAGACTTTCCGCGTGCGTTTGCACGTATGGTCCCCTCTCCCTTGGTCCTCGTGCTGCTTTCGCCCTCGCCCTCTCCCGCCAGAAATCAGCCAAGACCTCCTTAACAATTTTCCTTGACGTGAAGAAGTAAATGAGCGTGTTCCAAAAGCCCTGGAGGGGCAGGACAGTTGACGATGAGATGGCGAGGGCGAAAGCAGTGGTCGGATTGGGGTCTTTCACTGTGAGCTGATAGACCCGATTTGTGGAGGGTGGTAGCCAGGTGACGACGACCGACACAGCGAAGAAGAGGGAAGTCATCAAGTATCTTTTCTTGACTTTGTCCATAGTTTTGTTTAGTTTCAATAGACGTCGAAAGACTGAGAGGCGTTGACATGGTCGAGGAATACCAGCTTCAATCGTTGTGATGTAGTCGTGGCTGCCATGTTGGGCTTGGTGTAGGTTATTGGTAGAACGTGACATGTCGTTGACGTTGAGCTCCGTACGTGTAGTAATCCGATTAGAGTTTGAATTCGGTCCGTAGGTTGCGTAGCGTTGGCTGTTGACACCTGCTCTTGTCTTCCAAACTTTCATTCCAACCACAATGTATATGATGATTGATGCTATAATAGCAACCCAGATAGGGAGATAGTAAGACCAAATACGAACAAGAGCGTATTCATCACTGATCCAACACCAAAGCTAGTCATGTCAGCATTGGAACATCAGGGTGTTGAGAAACATACCTGAGCATCTCCATATATCGAGACACCATGAGGCCTATAGAAGAAACAGAAGATACCTGCAAACGCTGGACCTCCATAGCAGACTATGGCATAGATAACATGCATTCTCTTTAGACGTTCTTGGTCAAACCGCATAAAGAGGCATAGCCAAACATTGATTGCCATCGCACAAGACCACCAAGGATCTGATTGCATAGCCCTATTCTATGTCAGTCATTACTCCAGTGATCTTCAGAGACCTACTCACGACTCTAATAGCAATGCTTGAACTCTACAAACAGAAAAGAGTGGCTCCGGTGATCCTTGTCGTTGCTCGCTTGGACGATAAACGGTCGTTCCGCCTCCAATGAGGGCAGCAACGCTAGCAGCGATGTTTGCAAGTGATGCGTAGACTATCAGTCGGTTTGTAAGGGTTCGGAGCTTTGGAATAAAGGCGAAGGTAGAAAGCAAAATGAGTAATGATAGGGTTGAGATGCTTGCTGTTGTTCTCTCAACGGCGACCAGACTAATCATCCGGCTTTCGGTAAGGATTGTATGTGCATGCATCTTGTCGTTGAAGGATTGTCGACTATGAAGAAGCAAGTTGGTTGGCGATGATATTGTCAACGTGATGTGTGGGAATTTTTGAGGATATAAAATTCGTGGGCCGTTTAGGTAAGCGAAGTGTTTAGGGGGGGCCGCTCGACAATGTCCAATCACAGGCAAATCAAAAGCGGAAATGCTCTCGAGATCACTCGTGGCAAATCTTTAGTAATGTTCTAAAGAAATTCCGGACAGATATGGAAGCTATTGGAGCAAGTTTCGACTGGCGGGGGTCCTGAGCGTGCCAACGACCTACGGATTGTAAGTAACTCATTTCCTAACATTTCAAGAGATTTACTTGGTTTTTCAGAAAAACTCCTGCCATTGAAGCTTAAGTCACGTATTTCGACGTGACAGAAAGTCCATGGATGATTGACATACCGTTTGATAGGAAGTTGAACCATTTATATGAAGTCATATTGCAGCAGGAGTCTAGACCAGAGAAGATTTCAAGGAGCCGTCACTCAACAGTAAGTAGTCATCCAACCTAGCCAGCCTAAAGGAAACAATGAATACCGCATCTTTGATGAGGAAGGCTGGGCTTCCTTCAAGGCATTTCTATTCTTGCCGTGGTATATTTCGGGAATCAAAAGAAGTCAATGTGACAACACCAAAGCATTTCACTTATGCAGCATCTTGTACGGGTTGATGTATGCAAATGATGCCCTAGAAACGAGGCGGGTGGTTTTCAAGGTGCGAGTTTGGTTGCAAACGACGCACTTCGCCATATTCTCATATTCCTGGCCATGCATCTCTAACGTTTCTGTAAAATGGCAGAAGCTCACGCCTCGGAAGAACCAATGATGTTGTATGGCCAATCACTAATTGGGGTTTTAGATGGTGGCGCCTTGTACGACCCTTTCATGGACCTGCTTACCATACTAAGGCAGGTTTCCCGCACCTTTCAACTGAATGCCTACTTCAAGGCCATTTGCATGAAATTTTGGGTGGATTTAGTAAGGAGCTTCCCTTGCATGAAGCATTGTAAGAATAGCATTCGAAAAGAATATCTTGCGACTCATCCAAACCCATGCATTGAATTTGCCGGTCAAGAACTCAAACACTTCACGATCTAGACAGTGTACTGAAAGTCCGGCAGCCTGTCTCCAAGCTTCTCGATCGCATCGGCACTCATGCCATCCATCAGATGATTTAGTTTCCCAGCAAGTTTTGCAGAATTCTCTAGATGGAGCCAAAAATGCATCAAACAGCTAAAAGGCAAACAGCCATGTAACTCATTACTGTGGCATGACTAACTGTAAACCTCGGAGCCTTGAAGAAAACATTGCTACTGACAATCCCATTCAGGTTGCCCCATCCAATGACAAACCCAAGCACCATGTCCCGTTTGTAGACAACCTTCAATATTGTTACTCATCCATGATACTGTGTTTGCAATATATGGGTAGATTCAGAGAGCTCCCAGGAAGGTGCCTGCATATTGAATGTGTGGCTTGTCAGTTGAGAGTAGCATTGCAAATCCGACTACTCCCAACGACGCAACGCAGATATTGAATAGGCCACGTTGGCGCGTTCGATCTGCAAGGTAGCCGACAAGTATTGTGAGAAATGATGCACATGCATATGGCGGGCCCGAAAGAAGTTGAGCTTGCGTCGAGGTGTTTCCCATTGATTTGACAATGGAAGGAAAGAAGAAAGAGAAGGAGTGGAGATGAATTGTGGTTCCCGAAAATATCAGCATTCCAAGCCACATCTCCCAACCCCGAACAGCAGCCCAGAAATATGCTATTGTGAAGTTTCCATGTTCAGCGTTCGACTGACTGTCTTCTTTCAGTCTTCGAATGACTCGGGCGCCATCCTGTTCAGAGAGAAATTTTGCAGTGTCTGGAAGTCGTGGACGAAAGAGAATGATGCAAAGCCGAAAACAACGGTGATAAGTCCTTCGATGATGAAAATTGGCTTACATGATGAGTGGAATGAAGATTGAAGGCCCAAATCGCTTTAAAAGAACATTGCAGATTGGTCCGAACAATGCATATGAAAGGAAGAACACCGTCAAGCATGCGTTATATCGTCCGGTCGACATGTTACGCAAGCTTGTTTGAAGTCCGTTCATTTTGGCATTGCCGATATTCGTTCGGTCAAGAAAGGAAAGGAGATATAAGATGCAGAGCTGGAAGGTTAGCTCGAACAATTCCAGAGTCATATGCAACAAACCCAAAGGATGAGATAAATATCAAGCTTTCGGATGAGATGTTATCCTGCCTTAGTCAGCAGAAAACACAAAGCAGTTTGGTTCTAACTCACAATCGCCTTTCTCTTGGCATTAGTTAATTTAGCATCTGGATGGTCAATTACACTTGCAGATTGTGATGAGTTAACGACACCTGTCTCCTCATCACTTTATGAGCTAGCAGCGTTGGTGTCACTCATGACTGCAGCTTGCCAGATGCGGGATAAGAGGCTCACGCAGGGGTTCGTGATTTGCTGGAATCAAGAATGAGGTTCTAGGTTTCTAAAACGAGGTCTTTGAAAAAGTTAATGACTTGCCGGATTTATAAAAATGAGTCGCAAGATTTCACGACTCTGTAAAGATTGAACCCCGGGGTCCACGGAATGATTCGTGACTTACTGAAGTTGTAAACCGAGATTTGCAGATGTTGTAACTTGCAGGAGTTGAGTGTGAGGTTAGTGGAAGCGTTGACAAGTTGCTGGACTTGGAGAAGAGGTTCGCAGAAAGGTTGGAGGATCGCTGGAGTTGACTGAAACCCGGGGTTCACAGAGTGGTTCGTGACTTACTGAAGTTGGAGACAGAGGGCCAGAGATTTCGTGACTTGCCGGATTAAAACGAGGTTCTCGGAGGCGTTTGCAACTTCTCGCACCTGAATATGGGGTTCGCAGGAGATCTGTAGCTCGCTGGAATTAGAAGCGAGGTTCCCAAAGGCTGCGTAATTCGCCGAATTTGAAAACCGAGGTTCACAGCATAGTTAGTGGCTTACTAGAGTTAAGAACAATGTTCGCGGGGGTGCCTGTGACTTGATAGAGTTAAAAACGAGGTTCGGGAAGGAACCCGTGACTTGCTGGAGCTAAAAGCAAGGTTCGCAGAAGAGACTATAATTTTGTAGAGGTAAAACAAGATCCGGGGAATAGTTCGTGACTTACTGAAGTTGGAAGCCAGGTTCGGAGAGGCGCCTGTGACTTATTAGAGTTGATAACGAGGTTCGGGAAGGAACCCGTGACTTGCTGGAGCTAAAAGCAAGGTTCGCAGAAGAGACTATAATTTTGTAGAGGTAAAACAAGATCCGGGGAATAGTTCGTGACTTACTGAAGTTGGAAGCCAGGTTCGGAGAGGCGCCTGTGACTTATTAGAGTTGATAACGAGGTTCGGGAAGGAACCCGTGACTTGCTGGAGCTAAAAGCAAGGTTCGCAGAAGAGACTATAATTTTGTAGAGGTAAAACAAGATCCGGGCAATAGTTCCTGACTTACTTAAGTTGAAGGCGGGGTTCGGGGAGGCACCTATGACTTGCCTAAGCTGAAAGCAAGGTCCGCAAAAAAGATTATAACTTGGTAGAGTCAAAAACGAGGTCCGCAGAAAGATTCGTGACTTCCCGGAATTGAGAGACGAGGTTCATAGAAGCATTCGCGACTTTTCGAAGAAGTACCAAGGATCATAAAACGGTTTGGAGCTCGTGGGAGTCAAAATCGAGGTTCCTGGAAGGGATTGTAACTTGGTAGAGTTAGAGCTAAGGTCCGCGGAGTGCTTTGTTACTTACCGGAGCTCAAAGACGAGGTTGATAGCAGCGCTCGTGACTTACCGGAGTGAAAAGCAAGGGTCGAGGAAGGTTTTGTGAACTCAGTATCGTCTCGTCAAGAACAGGCAGGCACATTAGGGAGTATATGTCAGTTCTTGTTATCGGATGGATCAAGCGTCAAAGAGGGTATAGAATATATGAGTGAAAAGAGGTGTTCAGATTGAAAGTTGTAGTCAAGGAGTGGACGTTGGCTTGCTTCAATAGACAGATTTGGATCCATTTGCGGAAGGCGCAATTGGTATCTTTAATGAATTCAGAAGAACGGAAGACAAGCTAGTAAAGCCGAGCAAGCCGAGCTGGGAGGAGACGATAGGATTCAATATCTACCACATTATATTCACATCTTAGAAGCGTGGGAATATGGCTGAGGTACAGTAACATTCCTCCAAGCCTCGGAGGATTTCTTATGTTCAATCAATAAACTCGACGATTGGTATGTTACTCAATGTAGGACTATGTCGCTGGACTTGATCTGAAAGCTCACTTTCCGCCAAAAAATGTTTTGCATCACACAAGTGGCACTCACTGGAATGCACTCCGCATCAAAAGCAGTTATCAGGTCTGTTCAGATGAGCAAGATGCAGTCGTCTATCATGTGCGTTGCCGCGCTTGAGCGAGCTATGGCTCAATTGAATTCGGAGTCGTGCGTCATCAGATTGGGCACTGGAGAGAAAACTTTTCTTCAATAGAAGCATCTGAAAGATGAACTAATGCAGGGAGTCATTTTGACAAGTCTCAGAGACTTTAATGTGACATTAATTGTGTCGATGTTTTGTGGAAGAGGGTTTCATTCTCGCTAGCCTGAAGCTTAGGGCAGCTAGTGCCCTGTGGCAGTGCTAAGGCGGGAAGTTCGGTGTGTAATATAGGTACCCTCCAGAAGCACCCTCACCAACCAGTACACAACCTCATGAGCCCGGCACCTCAGAGAGAATCAAGGCGATTGTGCTACATCTATTCATTTCGTCCGATTTTCATATGTTGCACTTTCATGGAGACTATAGGTCTCATTTCTTTGGGTTATTCAATGGAGCTGGCACCTTGCTCTATCGCAAGCCGGCTTATGAAAGCATTCTTGTTTTCACGGGGCTTTTGTACAAGTACCTGTCACGTCATGCAATTCAATATCACGTGTCGATTCAAGTAATCCAAAATCCATATCTCTATCCTTTACTACCTCCCAACAGTTTCCAGATCCTTCATGCCTCTAACGCCTTCGTCTTAATCGTGCTTCTTCCATTCTTGGTAACATGCCACGCTCCCTGCAAAAATTCTTGATCTCTAAGATGCCCATCTGGTCCAACTTCCAAAACACCAATTTCTTCGCCTTCCGAATCCACAATCGTTGTCTTGGCTCCTGGCCTGGTATGGTACAAGCAAACTTCTACACTCTTGGAATAATCGTAAACAGTCTGCGTCTCATGCCATTTGCCAAGTACCAAGATTGTATTCTCTCTGACGTAGAGAGGAAGAGTATCAAATTGATGATGCTCCTTGAACCAACCTGGACCTTCCTTTGTTTTGTTGGTGAAGAAGTTCGTCCATTTTCCTTTTGGTAAGTAGAATTCGACATTGCCAGATTCCTCAAAGATGGGTGCAACCAAAAGGCTATCTCCAAACATGAATTGTCGATCCAAGAACCACGAAGTTGGATCATCAGGAAATTCCAAGCACATCGCTCTGAGTGACAGCGGGATACCAAGTTCCACGGCAACTTGTGCTTGGGCGAAAATATACGGCATCAATCGTGCTTTTAATGATGTCCATTTCGCAAGTGTCTTTGAGCAACCTTGATCACTTGGATCATCATCATCCACAGTCCATGGAACACGGAAGGAATTGCTTCCATGGAGACGACTGTGGGAGCATAAAAGTCCGAAAGCCACCCAACGCTTGTAGATCCAAGGTGGTGGTTTTCCTTCAAATCCTCCGATGTCAACAGACCAGAAAGCGAACCCACACAGCCCAAGTGAGAGACCGCCGCGAACTGATTCGGCCATCGCTTCTGCAGTCGACTCGCAATCACCACCCCACTGAAGAGGAAATCTTTGGGTACCAGCAGTGGCTGTGCGCGCGAACAAAACAGCTTCGTTCTCACCAAAGCGGTCTTGGATCGCTTCATACACAACCTTGTTGTACAAGAAGGCGTAATAATTGTGCATCTTCCTTGGATCCAGAGAAGAGTCAAACCACTCAACATCAAGTGTTGGAATTCTCTCTCCGAAATCAGTTTTGATAGCATCAATTCCCTTATCGAAGAGTCCTTCCAAGCAACTCACGTACCACTCACATGCTTCTGGGTTCGTGAAATCGATGATACCCATTCCGGTCTGCCAAAGATCCCACTGGAAGATATCTCCATTCTTGCGTTTCAGGAGGTAACCTTTGCTGGCAGCGAATTTAAATACGGGAGAGGCTTGACCGAGATATGGGTTGATCCATACGCAAACCTTCTTCACCAGACCTGACAGTGTTAATTATATGTAACGCGCCTGAAATTTTGATGAGGGGCCTTACCTGATTCCTTGAGTCTTGCAATTTGAGATTTCGGATCTGGAAACATTTCCGAATCAAAAACGAAATCGCACCAATGGAACGCCCTCAGCCAGAAACAATCAAAGTGAAAGACTTCAACTGGAATGTCTCTCGCTTTCATCCCGTCAAGGAAAGAATTGACAGTCTTCTCATCGTAGTTCGTTGTGAAACTTGTGCTAAGCCATAATCCATAACTCCAACTTGGTACCTTTCCAGGTTTACCTGTGAGAATGGAATACTTCTGCAGAACCTCTTTTGGTGTTGGGCCATAAATAATGTACCTAGCAGATATCAGCTGACTCCACTTCCCTGTGAAATTGAACTTACCATTTCAATCTTTGACTTTCCACACTGGTCTGTACTCTGCAACATCTCTCACTTCCAATCTCGAGATCAACCTTATCGGGTGTATCAATGAAAATACCATATCCCCTTGAACTCATCCAGAAAGGAACATTTTTGTACGCCTGATCACTCGAGGTTCCTCCATCAGCATTCCAAAGAGTGACGGTTTGTCCAACTTTATTGAAAGCACCAAATCTCTCTCCAAGTCCATGTACAGTCTCTCCTACTGAAAGTGTAGATTGTGTGAAAATGTAATGTTTCAGTTTAGTCATGTCTCCAGTCTCCAGCATGTTTCCCGGCGATGGACCATACGCGAATCCCACACTCCTGTTCAGAAGCGATGTCAACTCCTTAGATCCATCAGTAGCATGAAATCGGATATCAAAATCATGACTGCCAGTCTTGACAGTCGCTGAAAGTGATCCTGACTGAAGTGTGATTGATTTTGGGGTTTTCGTAATGGCCGATTCGGCTTTTTCTGGCTTTCCGGCAGGGTAAAGATCAAAATGAGGACCTGGGTTCAAGGACCCAAGCCAATGTGTGGTTTCGACAGAGATAACCCCATCAAATGGAGCTCTGATGTCCTGAATACATTAGTTTGTGTTGCAAAAGGAATTGTTTGTACATACTAAAGTGAGAGTGGGAAGATTCAAGGAATCTGCTCTCTGAAGAATTTTCTTCGTAGGACAAAGCAAACTCAAAGCGTTGCCAGCTGGATGCTCTGCCACCGAATATACTTCTTCTGCGTATTCTGGTCTCTTATCGGCAGCAACCATCCACATTCCATCGCGGAACTTCATGATTGCAGTAATATTAAATCGTCTGATTAATTGATAAAAATTCCACAAGACGCTGATTTATTGTAGTAAAATCAAAAGTTCGAAGGTCACTGTGCAACAAAATAATATTTTGTCTCGTGTTTATCGTTATCGCGTTCCACTGATCATAAGTTCAATGATGATGAGCGACATGAAGCTAGAACGTTTGTCATTCTGCCTGAATTAAAAAGAGTGGGATCTTGGGACGACCCCTCGTATGACATGGAGGTGGCATGATGCGGGGTGCCTTGCAGGAAACGCGCACAAATAAGACGACGTGGGCTTGGGTTGGTATTTGATCTGCGTGGGAGGAGATCAGTGGGATATCATATCATCCCACTCGAGATACATACAGTACAGATTAGAAAAGTTGTGGTGTTGGTTTTAAATTTTTACCGCCTTTTTATATCTATCTCCGGTAGACGGCACTGGTAGCATTGCATGCTCTTGCTTGAGCTGCCTCCAATCACTTTCACACTTTGACCCCTTCTGCAATCAAACTTTGTGGAAATCAAATCCACCCAATTCAGTCGAGGTACTTGTATCCAAAAACTCGCAATAGAAGTATACTACGTACATACATCTTCATCCTCGGAATCTTTGGCTAAAGGAAAACCGTCCCGTAAGCCGCCCTGGACCCCTCGTTCCTTGGAGGGTATTCGGAGTCCGGCTAAATGGATAAAGCTTCTCGCTGTAATATTCTTCCGGACCTTATTTCATCGCGTTACTTTCACTTCTGCTTCCACGAGTCACCTTCTTCAACTTCACAAAGGCCTAGATCGTGGTCAAGGACCATGGTCGGAACAATAAACATCCACCAAAATCGGAGATGAAGCTTTTGAGAATTCAAGCAATTTTGGGGATTATCCATCCCCACAAATTTCCGCTGCAGTTAGCCAGTTCGGCCACGGAGGAGATGCACCTTGTTAATAGCCCCTGGACATTGACTGACGATTGAAGCCGCCTGTTTACCCTCTGTTAGTTTTTAAACCTTGAGAAGATGAGGGAATTGCTGCAGGATGTGCAGCATTTTACTGCGGAAGGAGGGGGCAGTTGTAGCTGAAGGTGTATAAAATCAACTTGATCGCCGGTACTTCCGCCGTTCTGTTTTGTGTATCCTTTGAAGCCGCTGACTCTTTGCGATCAGAAATCCTTCATTATGAAGCTCTCAACAATTGCAGCCTCCCTGCTATTAGCAGTAGCACAAGCAGATACTGCCGCTAAAACTACACCGATCTACAAAAATGCGAAAGCCTCAGTCGATGATAGAGTTGCGGATCTCCTCTCACGGATGACAATCGAAGACAAAACGGCTCAATTGATACAAGGAGATATTTCAAATTGGATCAATATGACTACAAATGCGTTCAATGCGACTGGTCTAGCTTGGAACATGGCAAATCGTGCAGGCCAATTCTATGTGGGATATCCGGTAGATCAACAATGGATCAATGAGGGAGTGAAGAAAGCACAGGAATATTTGATGCATAATACTACTCTTGGTATACCTGCTTTGGTTCAAAGTGAAGGTATTCATGGGTTCTTGATTGGCAATGCTACGATATTCAACTCTCCAATTGGTCAAGCCTGCTCATGGAATGTTGATCTGGTCAAGAAGATGGCAGCTGCTATTGCTCAAGAGGCACTTGCTCTTGGTGTCAATCAGATATTCGCACCGCTTGGAGATCTTGCTCGTGAACTCCGATATGGGAGAGTTGAGGAGACATTCGGAGAAGATGGATTCCTTGCGGGAGAGATGGGTTATGCTTATGTCACAGGCAAGTCTGGCATTCCCATTCATGAGCATTACTGACAGCCATAGGTATGCAAGAAAATAAGGTCAGCGCGACTGTCAAGCATTTTGCAGCATATGGAACTCCAGAACAAGGTCTGAATGCTGGACCTGTTCATGGTGGAGAGCGAGAACTACGAACTACATACCTTCCTCCATACAAGCGACAAATCATTGATGCTGGAGCATACTCTATTATGACCAGTTATGCTGCATATGATGGTGTTGCCTTGATTGCTAATCACCACATTTTGACCGAGATTTTGAGAGAAGAATGGGGCTACAAATACTGGACAACCAGTGATGCTGGTGCAACTGATCGATTGTGCTATGGATTCAAGATGTGCACGGCAAACCCTACAGACAAGGAAGCCGTTACTCTTTATGTAAGTTTTGATTCTCCATGCATGAAACCTAACTAATATTTCAGGCTCTCCCAGCTGGAAACGACGTCGAAATGGGAGGTGGAACTTATTGCTTCGCTACCATCCCAAAGCTTGTAAAGGAAGGCAAGCTACCAATTGATGTGGTTGACACAGCTGTCTCTCGCCTCTTGAGGGCAAAGTTTGCCATGGGACTTTTTGAGAACCCATATTTAGGAGTACCTGCAGCAAAAGCAGCATCCAAGATCCATACCAAGGAGATTATCGCTCTGGCTCGAGAGCTTGATGCAGAATCAATTGTCTTGCTTGAAAATCACAATAACTTACTTCCATTGAAGAAGACTGCCAAGGTTGCAGTCATTGGCCCAATGGCTCATGGCTTCATGAATGTGAGGAGAGGTTCCGCTCAATTCCTGGTCATTACTAATCAGGCATAGTATGGAGATTATGTTGTGAACGCAAGTCAGTATCGTGGGGTTACACCACTTGATGGTATCAAGGCTGCGAGCAAAGGAGGTAGGTACAATCTTCCATATTGTGAGTCTGGCTAACGGGACTAGTCGTCACATATGCAAAAGGCTGTGAACGCTGGTCAAACGACCAATCAGGTTTTGCAGAAGCAATTTCTACCGCGGAAGCTGCCGATGTTGCTGTTGTCGTTGTTGGAACTTGGTCGGTAAGTAAATCACGTTGTGTATTCGAAAAATACTGATCTCTCCAGCGTGATCAAGTACAACTCTGGCAAGGTCTAAATGCCACCACTGGAGAGCACATCGATACCTCATCTCTCAACCTTGTCGGTGCTATGCCTCATCTCGTATCCGCTATCATCAAGACCGGAAAGCCAACTATCGTTGTATTTTCATCTGGAAAGCCAATCACTGAAGCTTGGATCTCCCAAAATGCTTCCGCACTTGTCCAGCAATTCTACCCATCAGAGCAAGGAGGAAACGCCCTCGCAGATATCTTGTTTGGTGATGTCAACCCAAGCGGAAAGCTGTCCGTTGGCTTCCCATACGACGTTGGCACCATGCCAGTATATTATGATTACTTGAATACTGGCAGAGGATCTTCTCCAGGACACGAATACGACAATGGAACTTTGGTGTTTGGAGCAGAATATATCTTAAACTCACCCATGCCACTCTACGAGTTCGGATACGGTAAATCATACTCAACCTTTGCGTACTCCGACTTGAAGCTTTCAAAGACAAATGTGTCTGCCACCGACTCCATCACTGCTACCGTCAAGATCACGAACAACTCTACTCGAGATGGAACTGAGGTTGTTCAACTCTACATTCGTGATTTGATTGCCAGTGTCACCGTACCCAACCTGCTTCTCAAAGGTTTCTCCAAGGTTCCTATTGCTGCCGGAAAAACAGTCACTGTCAAGATCCCGCTCGATGTCAAGGAACTTGGACTCTGGGATATTAGAATGAAGTACGTTGTGGAGCCAGGTGATTTTTTGATCTTTGTTGGAAGTTCGAGCGCAGATCTGAGGTCTAATGCAACTCTCACTGTGAAGTAAAGCACGTGAAAGTCCGCGAAGGAGATTATGATAATATATAATGAAATAAATATGACTTCGATTATCTAACCTTGATGTCCCTTCCTCTTCAAACCCTCCCTCGCAAGTTCAGCCAAGCCTCCGATCGTACCAGCTCCTAAAATCTCAAGCGTACTAACCTCCACACCCAAACTCCTCTTCCACCAATTCCTGATCTCAATCGTGACCAAAGAATCTACACCAAGTGCCGATAGTGTTTGCGAGACATCCAACTCTTCAATCGGATGCATCATGAAAATATAAATCTGGGTCCCAATCAAATGTGCTAGCAACTTCCCGCTCTCTGGGGCATCGAGAACAGACATATCTGCTTCCACTGAGGAGATGAAATCTTTCAATCCATCGTTCGAAGGACCATCATTTGATACTACTTCAGTAGAAGTATTGTGAAACATACTCATCCTCTTGTCGTGTTTCCATAAAGCACGATTACTTGAATCAGAAAGGGCCTTCTTTGTCCTCAAACCAATAACCAAATGTGACGGATTCGTGATACACTTCACAGCCGAGGGTATTGCGTAAGGCTTGTTGCTAACAATTGACAGCTGAAGCGCATCAATCAAATCAGTCTCCTGTAATGCGTAATGATCTTGAGATTTGAGCAGATTCTGAAGAGACATGTTCTCAGCCAGATAGCCAATCCCAGTCATCATCCCGATATCCATACATGATGCTGGGAGACCGAGGGTATGTCGATATGATACGAATGCATCCAGAAATGTGTTCGCAGCAGCATAAGCGGCTTGACCTCTTGTGCCCACGATGCCGGATATAGAGCTGAAGAGAACAAAGAAATCCAGGTCGTGATGGAGGAGCGCATTATGTAGATTCCATGTGCCTTTTACTTTCGGATCCACGACTGTTTTCCAGTCCTCGAAAGTGTGCTCTGAGAAGAGGGTATCGCGAAGAACCATTGACATTTGAAGAACACCGCCAATAGGGAGTTCGGCAAGGGAAATGGCGTACTCGACATCTTCTCTTTGGGATACACTGCCTGCCACAGTCTTTACTGAAACACCTTGAGATTCTAGCTCGTGAATAAAGGGCCGGTCTTTTTCGGACCCAGCTGATCTCGAGAGGTAGACGAAATGGCGAGCACCGCGTTCAATCATCCAAGTTGATATTGCTCGGCCTAGCCCACCTAGTCCCCCTACGAGAAGATATGTTTTGTTGGGACTGAGATCGATTTTTTTGCTTGCCGTGGTGATGTTTGATTCATCCAGATCTGACATTTTGACGAGAACCTTTCCGATGTGGATGCCTCTTTGCATATACCTAAATGCATCTTCAATTTCTGAAGCTTTGAAGATTTTCCTCGGATTTATGGGTTGGATGGTCTTCTTGGCCAGTAGATCCACGGTCGCTTGGAGAAGTCTATCAATGTCAGTAAAGTGATGCGATGAAGCAATTGGTAACTTACGGTTGACACTGTTCAGGCCTGAATTGATTCAGGTCGACACCGAAGAATGATCTATGCACCACGTTAGCATACTTATAAATAGTGCATAATTCACTCACCTGTTGTCTTCAAAGAGACTCATGGCGAGTTTTCCATGCCCAATGAAGTCCCTTTTTCCAAGCTCGATAAATCTGCCACCTGCTGCAACGCATTTCCATGAAGCATGCAGTAGCTCTCCTGATAATGAGTTGAGAACAATATCACATCCACGGCCCTTGGTTTCTCTAATCAGATCGGGGAGAAATGAGTCGTCACGAGAATTGAAAATGTGATTGCGAGGAATGGCAAAAGTTTCGTGGAGAAAGTTTACTTTCTCTTCGTTACCAGCAGTAACATAAACCTGTATGGTGTTAGCAGAGTCTACGTCAAATATGAGGGGCCATTACAGATGCTCCAAGCATGTTGCAGATCTGAATTGCTGCTAATCCAACGCCACCTGCGGCTGAGTGGATGAGAATAGTCTGCAAAGTCAGTAAAGCTCCAAGAAACAAGGACTCCGACTTACTTGGCCCTCTTTCAACCCGCCGAGGTTCATCAATGAATGAATGACTGTACTGTACACAGTTGGCACGGTTGCTGCTTCCTCATCGCTCACTTCGTCTGGGATTTTGGCGCAAAGCATTGAGGAAACACGCATCCGAGTACTGAAACAACCACTTTTAAAGACGATTACCCGGTCTCCAGGTATGAATCCTTGCACACCAGACCCTACTTGGCGAACGACTGCTGATGCTTCCAGTCCGAGACCACCTGAACTTGTCTCGATGATACCCATAGAAGACAAGACATCCTGTGCTGGTTAGTATGAATTACACAAGAGGTAATGAAGCGTACCCGAAAGTTCAAGCCAACGTAGACAGGTTCAACCTCTAGCTCATCTTCTCCCAGGGAGGAGAAATAATCCATTTGCTCCCATTTCAGAGACTGTAACAGCCCAAGCTTGCCAACTTTCAATTTTCTGGGTGCTCTTAGTTGAGGGGTCGAAGGAATCTCTTGTGGCACTTTGACTGCATGATATCTTCCAACTTGAACAACACCATCGGAAAGAACAAATTCGTAATCAGGATCAATTTCGGAAGGGGAATCCGTCTTGGTGCCAGTTATCTTCTGGAACAGTGACACAACAGAATTCCACGCTTGCTGACCTAGCGCATCAAGTTCTAGGGTGGTGAAATCTATTGATGCTTCTGATCGTAGAGTGCGGGCGATACCAAGAACAAGACTACAGCTAGGATCCTGGCTGACGAGTTGGGATGATTTGGTAAGCCAGAGAATTTTTCGGTCTTGAGAGTTTGCGATAAAATTTTGAAATTTCGAAAACTCTTCTGATGAAATATCTTGGAAGAAGGGCGTCGAAATTTCAAGTGCTGAGACGATGGGCTGGTGATTAGGCACCGATTCTTCGATGGTAAAGTAATCGACTTCATAGCCTGCTGAGATAAAAGAGTTCCCAATCTCAATTGACTCATGGCTTCTTTTTTCTGCTGTCATTATGCCGATTCGTGGGACTTTCCGGCTGTTCGACTCTTCAACTACCGAAACGCATCTGGAGACGATGTTCATGTTGAGCTGAAAAGGTTCATCGTCATCGAACACGGCAGCATCGACCCCGGAAAATCCTACAGCTCGAAGTTCTTCATCCCATCTCGATCTACTGGCGTAGGGCTCAAGAGGGCGATTGTCCTTTCCCCCCAGCCACCAACCAGGAAGGATTCCCTAGAATTCAATCAGTTTGCATCCATGCACCTTCCAAATGGACTTACCATAATGAAGTTGATTGATTTCATCATTCCTAGAGTGCGAATTAGCAATTAGTAAGGGCGACAGGGCAATGACTTACCTGGACTTAGCTCCTGCAAAAATAGTCGGCCATTTGGAGCAAGCAACTTGCGTACATGTATCAGAGTTGACTTCAAGCTTGGGGTGGCATGTAAAACCTGTGCCTTATTAGAAATCTGAAATTAGGGGTTTCAGGAACTCACATTTGCTGCAACCACGATATCAAACTCCCCCTCGACGAAGCCCTGGGTTGTTGGATCTCTGGTGATATCAAGTGTTGCAAACTGGATGTGTGAGAAGCCCTTGAATCTCTCCTTCGCGGCTGGGAAGAATCCGCTAGATATATCGGTATAGCTGTCTCGTTAGAAGCGCTCTACCACATCATTATTTGCACTTACCAGTAGTTCGAATACAGTCGTGTACCATTCGGTGATATCAAAGATCCAAGTATGCGAGCAGTCGTTCCTCCTGTTCCAGCACCAATTTCTAAAACTCTCAACCCAGGGTTCGAATGCCCTAGGCAGGAGAAGAAGTCCCCATAATCCGACAGCCCCTCCAAGACGTTATAGAATTTCGTCAATCCGTCTCCAGGTAACAATATTTCAAGAGGCTCCACAGCTCCATTGATTAAATTGTTAAAGTTATCGAACACCCTCAACACTAGTTCCGCGACTGCATCCGCTTTCTGATAAGGGACATCTTTTCGGAGTGTATCAATCCGGCTTTTTCGCTCAGTGGAAGGTTGCCGCAATGCTTCTTGAACAATCTCTTTCATTATGTGTCCGTCCGATTTCGCAATCTCAATTTGATATTGGAGCCACGTCTGAAATGTCTCGAGGTGTGATGGCGATGTCTCGACCGAGCAGAGTTGTCCACTCATTTCTACCATGCACAACAGACAAAGCTGTTCAACACTCAACCAGCTCCCTCTCATCCCGTCTTCTCCACGTGGTCTAATCAGATCACTAGCTTGCACGAGATCAATATCCGGCTTCCAGAAAATCTCGGCGGCAGCAATATTATCCTTCTCCTCAGCTCGTTCCTCAATGGCGGTAAATTTTCCATCGGACAATGAAAGAACAACCATACCATCCTGTGCGGTCACAAACGCATTGCCAGTGACGAATGAGCTTGATTGCAATAGAGTGGTAGCTTGGGCACGAAATGTGGACCTTGGCGAAACTTTTCCGATATAGAGTTCACCGATTTCAGTTGGAACAAATAATCTGTCGAACCTTCTTCCAACTCCTTCAGACATCGCAACCATGAAAAGCTGAAGACAGCAATCGATGCTGGTAGGGTGAAGCTGGTAGGAATCCTGTATCTCTGTTGATGGCGCAGAAATAGTGGCTGCTGCCATATTGAAACCTGGTTTAGCAGATACTTCAACCATACCTTGGAAGTAAGGACCATAGTTGAGTCCCACTGAGCTTAATGCGTTGTATGGCATGTGGACGGCTCTGGGAAACTGAACTATCGCGCTATTCTTATAGTTTCCCCCACCTGCCTTGACTTGACCAGAACAATGCTTCATCCAAACTCCGTTGTAAGAAGAAATTGTGAATTCGTACCATGATGATTCCAAGGTATCGGTCAACTGACTTGGTCTTAGAGTTGTCATTATCTCCACGTCTCCCTCTTCTCTCATGACGAGAGCAGTCTTAATGATCAGGTTTCGAATGGTGTAGTCGTCGATATTTGATATTTGACGGCATGCTTCACCAACCATGGATATATACCCCGCGGCAGGGAACACAATATCGTCTTGAATCCTGTGGTCTCGGATCCATTGACTATCTCCTAGACTGACACGGTTCCGCCATGTTGGTTCAAATTCATTCCCTTCGACGATTCGAGACCCAAGGAGTTCATGGTGGGAAAACTTTCGCGTGCGCCTGCAAGGTAGTCAGCACCTATCTCATGTGAACGACGTGCTACATACCATTCCCTCACCGCTCTTGTCTCACTCCAATACTCTGCATCATGAGACCACGAATAGATCGGAAGGTCTGTGACAAGTGGAAGGCTCGGAATCAGAGCGCTCCATTCAAGCGAGATGTGTTTCTGGAATAAACTGCCTGCCAATGTAAGCATGGAAATCGAACAATTTTTCCCACGTTCCAGGCAAGACACATAAGACAGGTCCGCTTTGCACTTCGATGCTTTGAATATCTGGCGCAATGGACCTCCCAAGGTTGTGCTATCTCATCAGTAAAATTCGATATGTCCGTTATTGACGACTTACTGTGGTCCTATCTCTACAAACAACGTGTCACCTTGACAGGTCTCCAAATAATTCGAAACGGCTTGATTGAAAAGGACTGGAGACTCAAGGTTTTTCCGCCAGTATGCAGGACCGAGAGCTCCATGCAACATCTCAAGCTTCCCGCTCACTGTCGAGTAAAAAGGTACGTCAGGGGCTCTTGCAGTCACTCTTGAATCAAGAGACGACTCATATGCCTTTCCGATACCTCTCATATGGTCTAAAATCGTTAGTAAGTACGAGAAGGATGTCTAAAATACTCACGAGAATGATATGCCATTTCCACCTTCAGTGGTCGAACGAAAGCATCGGGGTTTGCTTCTCTAACGGTGGCCATAACTTTCTTCAATGTCGGTGCATCTCCAGAAAGGGTCACACTCTGTGGACTATTGTCACAGGCCACAACCACTCCATCTTCAAGGAAAGGTGTGAGGTACTCTTTGCTCAATCCTACGGCAGCCATACCACCATTCGTCGTCACGTCAACAGTGCCTCGTCCTCGATAATATGCAATAGTAATTGCCTCGCTTAATGTTATAGCACCAGAAGCATAGGCTGCTGCAATCTCTCCACTGCTATGTCCGACAACAGCTGTGGGAGTTGTTTTCCACAACTTCAGAATATTTACCAATGCAACTTGAATGGCAGTGCATAGCGGCTGCGCGTACTCCGACTTAGCGACCAAACTTTCTGAAGCAGGCTTCATCAATTCATCTGTGGTTGTTAGAATTGAAAGTTCTTAGTAGAGATCAACTTACCTAAGAGATTCCACGTAGGTGGATGTGGAAGATCAGACAAAGTGGCTTGCATGTCCCTAAAATCTTGTTTAAACGATGGGAATCTTTCCATCAGATCAATTCCCATCTGCGCCCATTGAGCGCCTTGACCTGTAAACACAAAAACCATGGCGGGTGTATTCTTGGCTCTGCTCATTGATGACACTGGCACGGAATCTTTGTCGGATTTGATGCTAAAAGCTCGGTATGGTAGGTGATCTCGCCGAAGTACTAATGTAGAAGACACGGCCGCGATAGAACCGGGATAAAATTCGAGGTGCTGTTGATAGGACTCAACAGTTGATTGTAACGATTTCGCATCATTTGCCGAATACAACAAAAGCTGTGGCCGGGATGAGGTTCTCTCCAATCTCGACTCAACTCCATGAAAAGCAGCAGACTCAATAATAACATGAGCATTCGCTCCACCAATTCCAAAAGAATTGACAGAAACACGCTCAGCTTGGTTCGCAGGCCATGGGGTCGCTTCTATAGGTACACGTAAGTTTGCTTCAGCAAATGGTATCTTCGGGTTTGGTGTCTTAAAATGAATGTTTGGCGGAATCGTTCTTTTCTCGAGCGCTAATATCGCTTTGATCAGACTAGACAGTCCACTCGCGCCCTCACCGTGTCCAACATTCGGTTTTATTGAGCCGATATAGACGCCCTTCTCACTCGCAAAGACGTTTGCCACTGCTTTAGCTTCTAGAGGATCTCCAACAGACGTCCCGGTGGCATGACACTCTACAAGTGCTGTTTGAGAATAGTCTGAGATACCAGCAATTTCGTACGCACGGCGGATCATGGTCTCGTGAGCCTCTGGATTCGGCATACTGATACCCGCAGTTTTTCCATCACAATTCGTCGCCGTGGCACGAATGACAGCTCGAATTGAATCGCCATCCCGTAAAGCATCGACCAGGGGCTTGATGAATACGGCATTGATCCCCTCCCCACGACCATAACCATTCGCTCCCGCATCGAAAGATTTCGAAATCCCGTCGGGAGAAAGAACACCTGTGACCAGTTATTGCTGTGTTGAGACTTCCACTCAAAAAGTGATGATCTTACCTTGCTCTGTCATTGCTATTGTCATTGTAGGTGTCAGAATCAGATTACATCCTGCCACTATTGCTGATTTGCAATCTCCGTTCTTCACAGCCTGACAAGCTTCGTGTAATGCCACAAGGGAGGCGGAACAACCAGTACGTATGGTCATACTTTAGAATGTCAGTAAGGTCCCGTGATACAATTTTCTGGACAAACCTTGGCCCTTTCAAATCGAATTCGTAACTTATTCTGTTACTGAGACCCAGTGATTCTGATCCCGATATTCGATAAAGACCTGAATTTTGAGGATCTTTTGCACCCAAATCAAGCCAATCCTATAATTGTCAGTCTTCATCAAGTACAAGACAGCCAGCACTTACATCTCCAAAAGCACCAACATAGCATCCGATTTGATCGCCTCGCCAGTTTCTCTGCCCTCCGTTTTCCATACACTCCCACACCACTTCTAATAACATTCTCTGTTGTGGATCTAATCTCTCTACTTCCGCCTTACTCATCGAAAAGAAAGAGGCATCAAACGTTGCAACATTATCCTGCAAAAAGTATCCATGCCGAGATGCAACAGACCCCGTGGTCTTTATTCCCTTGTGGAATGCATCAACATTGTACCGACTGGATGGCACTTCACATCTACCATCTCTTTTATTGATCAGAAGATCCCAGAGCGATGAGGTAGAATTGACACCTCCGGGCAACCTCAAACCAATTCCTACAACTGCAATTAGTGACTGCGATCCTTGCGATAAATCATTATCGAAAAGACTTCCTGAGTCCCCCATTTTGTTTACATAAACAAGGAAAAGTGTAACGAAAAGGAGGGGTATAAACGATAAAATTCTAAAGGCAGGTATATTTGACACAGGTTGAGCTTCATTCGAATATATAGATATGTGATAAACGTTTTCATATTTATCAGGTGTCGGGAACACATAGGCTAACAATAGGAGTCTTCTCGGCGCAGGACATCCTACGGACCCCACTGGGGCTGAAGACATCAGATATCGTATTGAAACATATCATGACAGGGGCATAAGCACCATGAAATACCAATCCTGCATCTCGTAGATAGGTGTTTGTCATCCAATTGAAATGCCCTGGCATCTTGTCAAAGCCGGTAGCATGATTTTGGGCAAGCATTACTGCCTGTGCGAGGCTACGACGGCCGATCCAAGATTCGCGCTGTACAACAATGCACGCATCTGCATCGTTGTACCCACAAATGTACAAGAAAGTCCAAAGATAATTCTGAGGTCAGCTTACTGCCAATAACTCGTCGGGTCGAGCCTAGACTATCTGACTGCAGAATGTAGGATCTGAACTGTGGCTACGACACCCAGCATTTCAGGATAAAGTCAAATTGATACAAAGTAGAAAGAAGTCCGTAAAGCTAGGCATGCTGACTCACCATATACTAGTCCAAATTTAGAACATTTGCCGATCGCTCTATTTTGAACCTTATTACTACATCTTCACTATCATCCTTGTACATCTTACTACAAGCAGGATGTCAGTCATTTCAATTGGCACATTCCATTCTATATAATTCTAAAGACACACATTCAGATACAAAGTTCAATCGATACCGCTTCATCATTGCAACGTTCCAAGCAATTATCCAGCAGCATCTGCCTAGAATACCTCAACATCCCTATCAACCTTTTCTCAGGTCTCCTTTCATAGCGATCTTCGCGAACCAGTAAAAGCCTTGAAGATGCAAAAATACCATTGACCCTAGCTGGAAAAATGCAAGCCAAGCTGGCACACGTCCCACCTCCTGATGCTGTGCCACATAGCCCCCGACTCTCAGCCCCGACGGTACAATACTGGCGACTCTCAAAATCGGATGCATATCTTGAATGGTGATAATGATATCATTCGCCATTCTCAACAAGAAGATTGTTCCCAGCCCAAGTCTGAAAACTACGTACGTTGACAATAGCAATTGTCGGTTTACAGCTCGTATTTTCGTTTTGTTCTTACCAGCGCGGTCAAACATTCTCTGAAAATTCAGAAAGAGGTTCGGCAACTCCCAGATTAAGAAAATGGCAGAGTAATGCAGTGAAAGAGGGCGCTGCTCATCAGTCAGTTTCAGCATGATTAGCTATCTGGGCAACCCACAAAACCGAGAGACACTGCAAACAAAGCGGCAACTCCATGCCAAAACATGAAATAACCATGAATGTCCCTATACACCCAACATGCACCAAAATGGAATACAAAATACCCAAGTGAAACAGCTAATGCAATCGCGGTTTCTTGATGATACCCCAATATCATCTCCTGAGCCGTCAATCCACTCCGGAATTCCGTGTGCACAAGAAGGTAAATCGCCAGGGCAGTATTGATAAATGACTGGGCTATGCTGACGATTTGGATGTTGAAGAAATGGTAGGGAACCCGATCTAGTTGAACATTTTGCTCCTTAGTACTGAAAAGGCGGAAAATCAAAGGACCAAAAACAGAATATACAATCTGATAAAAGATGGCTGAGAGTATGACAACCGTGAGATGTGGTGGTAACGCAGGAAGATTCAGATAAGCTGGACTGAAGATGTGGTTTCTACCACCCTCATTCATCGAAGCATTGAGACCTCCCGACAAATCCATTTTTGTGTGACGAATTTCATTTGGACAGAATGAGGATCATATAAAGTTTTTCCTCCTAGTCTCAGCACTATTTTCAGCCTTTTCAGCCGTGCTCAATATGACAGCGGCCGACGTTCCTTCGATGGCGCGAGGTCATTATCGAAGCACAATAGTCTATGCAGCGTTATCGGGCCTCAATTTCCTCTTTCCGCTGAAGGTAACACTTTCAGGGGTCGCTCAAGTCTCTAGGCGAAGAATGGCAATGCTGAATGGCGATGTATAGGCTGTCATACGTTGGGACTCACCAATTACTGAGCCCAAGCTCTGTGGAGCCCCTGTAATATCGAGCCTAATCTCGTACCATGCCCCGGTAAAGAACAACCTGGAAGCGATGTGCAGGACTACCCTTACAATCCAACGTAAGCAGCAAAGACGATGATAGGAAAAGAACATCAGGGTAGCCTTAAACGATCTTTACGCGGGGAGCATCTTGAATTCTTGTCCGTGGACCCCATAATTATACACAATTTTGTCATGAAGAGCAACAGCGTCTTCAGCTTTCAGAACCTGATGTCTCGATAACGTCCCTTTGATTCCCGTCCATAATTACTAAGTTGAGTTCACATCAGTTAATCTCAACCATGGGCGACCATCTTCCAGAACAGAAGACCGCCTCACAAGCAGAGATGGCGCCCCCAATGGACACTCCACAATCTCCTCCTGAAGAAACTGGCCCAGAACCAAAATCCATTCAATTCATGCTCGCCTTCGCTTCAATAATGGCAAGCAATTTTATTTCCATAATGGACACTGTAATTGTAGCTACGGCTCTCCCTGCTATTGCACATGGATTGCATGCGTTCTCGAATCAAGCATATTGGGTTGGATCTGGGTTTCTGTTCGCGCAGGCAGTCAGTCAGCCACTTTATGGGACATTATCTAATGTGTTTGGACGGAAACCCTGTTTCTTGTTTGCGATTGCAGTCTTCACTGTAGCGAGTGTGTTTTGTGCTACCGCTACAAGTGTGGAATGGTTGATTATTGCGAGAGTGGTGAGTATTCCTAGGATGAGGGGTACACACTCGCTGACTGAAAACAGTTTCAGGGAATTGGATCTGGAGGAATCAATGCAGTGGGAAGCATCCTTATTACAGATATGGTCTCACTCCGAGAAAGAGGGAAGTATATCGGTATGATGGCACTTGCTTCTGCCTTGGGATTAATCACTGGGATCCTACTTGGAGCTGCGATTGCAGACCGGACAAGTTGGAGAATGTGGGTGCTTCTTTCCTCATTGGAATATCAAGTCTAATTTTCTCATCAGAATCTTCTGGATTAACCTCCCACTTTGTGTACCTGCTCTAGTCTGTAGCTATTTCTTCATCAACCTCACTTCACCAGCATTTTCAATCATGGAACGTTTAAAGAGAGTTGATTGGACTGGGATAGTCATCTGTACTGGCTCTCTTATATCACTTCTATACGGCGTGACCAGTGGAGGTGTGCTCCATCCGTGGAAATCATGGCAGGTTATCACGACAGTTGTTGTTGGATTTTGTGGGACAAGTATGCTTCTGTGCTTCGAAGGAACCTACGCAAAGGAACCGATGATACCTCTTCGAATTTTCAGCAACCGATCTGCGGGCTCTGCATACGTCTCATCATTTGTGTTGGGATTTGTGCTATGGGCGATGCAATATTATCTCATTCTCTACGTAGGCGATATTCTCTCAATCGAGCTCAGTACTGATCATCACAGTTTCTCGTCACTCAAAATCATTCTCTTCTTGGGTCTGGTGTAGCAATTCTGCCTGGAACAGTTCTTGTCCCTGTTGCAGCTGTAGCTGGAGGCTTTGCAATAACAAAAATGCAGAGATTCCGTACAATCAACTCGATTGCATGGGTTCTGGTGACTGTTGGGTATGCATTGATGACTCAATTGACATTGCATTCCCCCAAGAGAGATCAATTTGGATTTCAGATTGTGTATGCTCTTGGAGCTGGAGTTGTGAGTATCTTCTCGGTTGTCTCTGAATGAGCGTAACTAACTTTTCAGCTCTTCCCTGGTCGAATGTGTGCTGTACAGGCATCTCAGACAGATGAGGACGTTCCAATCGTGAGTTGCATCAAATGTATTTCGCATTCAATTCTGACCGATCGCAGGCAACCGCAATGGTATCATTCATAACCAGTCTCGGCCAATCTTTTGGGGTTGGTATAGGTGGTGTACTGTTCCAAAACCAATGGAATAAGTATCTCCAGCAGAAAATAGCTTCAGGGCAGCTTACCCCGCAATACCTCATATCCTACCACGAAGCAGAACAAACAGCTGCACTAATCAAGAACTTTCCCTTGGACATAAGGACTATATATCGTAATATCATGGCCAGAGTTATTGATGACTTGTTTATACTACTAGCTGCGCTGTCTGGCTTCGCATTATTGATCAGTTTGTTGTCGAAGAATTTGAGTATGGATCGAGAGACAAGGAGCGCGCAACAATTCAAAGAAAAATCAAGGATAGAGCAATCGGAAGAAGAAATTCGACAGAGCGAATGAGGCTCAGTCCTAAATAGCCTTGCAAGACCATAAATGGCGAGCATGTATCCAATGCTCCCCATCGTTATTTACGACTTCCTCAATAATTAATATAAACTAAATCGAACAACAACTCGTGTGGGTCAGCCAAGACTTCATACAAAGTTGCTGGCACTCGGATCTCTCGTATCTCTCGTATACTCTTGTAGCTTCTTGAGATGTAAAGTGTCGAGCGTAAAATAGGAGCTGAGACAAAAGTTGGAAGAGGACAGACGCTGAAACCGTACGTGATCTAAGTTTGGAACGCTAATAGGTGGATGCTGGTAATTTGTAACATCTAGCAGCAGATTTGTGAGATATAGAACGAAAGACAGCCAAAATGGCCACTATCATGAAACACGAACGTTTTCATCCATAATGACTCCAAAGGACCAGTGGTATATCACATACTGTAGACCACAATGAGGTGGATTTTCTAAGGTTATTGAATTTTAAGGTTTGTACAACTCAATGACAGGCAGGGATTCTAAGATGAGAATGCACTGGCAGTGAGGTTCAAGCTAAGCTTAGTAAATAGTAACACAACTAACCTGGACAAAATCTTCAGTAGAGTAGTCCCTTATGACGAATATAAATGGTTAATCGACATTATCTGTAAAATAGAGGCTGCCCAAGATGGGATATCTCTTCTCGAATTCCCGAAACTCGAGGAATATCTATCCAACACAAGTCACAAAGAAGTGCGGGGTACACGAGGTCAAATTGACAAAATGACAAAATGACAGTACAGACTCGGATATATCAAAAATCGGAATTCTGAGACATTTATATATCATGTACTTCGATAGCGAAGATAGCGAGGGACTATAACTCCGTAAATGAGACTCGATTAAATCGGCACCAGCGGCTCACCAGATAAATATAGCCCACCACAGCTCCAGATCTAAGGTTTCTTTTATCAAATCGATCAGATAACATCAACAAACCCCACTTTATGATGACCCGATCCTGGGTACGCCCGCCCGTCGCGCAGGGTGTCACCGGCGTTCTGCAGTGTCAAAAATGCTGCGCTGCGCTGCGCTGCACTGCACTTGCGGTGACGCAAAGATTAGACTTCCCGGCCCATCATATCACCCAACCTTGAATCGTGAAGAGTTTTACTCCGTACAGCGCAAAACAGCACTATCAGTGACATCGAAGTTGCATCTTACAGGGCATTTGTACACCACCACTCCTTCAGCCCACGCTGGTCCACTCCCCCGAATCCCCCAATTCTTCACCGCATTGGCAATTGTTCTCGCCGCTGTAACCCAGGCTCCCATGCTTGGCGGGGCAAGATCACACCTAAACGTGTTCGACCTGATGTTAGCTGCATCTTCATGACATCCAACTCGAAATCCCACGCCGACGACCCCCAAGGCTCCACTTGTCGCCAACACCATGCGCAGAATATAGAAGAGTCAGATATCCCACTCTCTGCTCTTCCTCCTTCCTCCGCATATGCCTACGAGCATGATTCACGCGAATCTGACGACGAACTCGATCCTGAATCTACGCCTGCTCTTCTGCGAAGACATCTACGAGACAACGCCGACGATGCAGATACGGATACGCAGAATTTCATAAATCCTTTTCAGGCTCTCAGGGGACTGATGTCGAAAGCGCCTTTACTTCTGCGGTCATCGCCTGGGTTTGGAACGGGCTCGTATGGTGCCGTGCCAATTGGGGCTTCGACGGAGAACAGTGACGAGGAGGATATTGATGATGGCAGAAAGAGGGAGAAGAGGAAGTCGGGTTTGAGGCATGCCATCAGTTCGGGGACATTGGATGCGAGTACCAGCTCGAGAAGGCGGTCTTCGAATGCACGGCGGAGGAGTTCAGTAGATGCAGATGACCTCGCAGAGGATATTGGACTTGAGAGCAGGTTTGCAGCTGGAGGCATACCGATAATCACGACAAACAGCAGCAAGATAACATCTGTGGCAGATTCCGAGGATGCCGTTGACGACGAGTCCACTACAAATGAGGAAGATCCTCCTGATAATTCACCATATCCGCAAGTTCGAGCTTCAGTCTCCGCTATCGATAATACTACTTTGTCAATAAATACCCCGCGGATGTGGGTATTGTCACTTCTATTCGCAATTCTCGGATCATCTACGAATCTTTTTTTCTCTTTACGATACCCCAGTGTTTCTATTACGCCAGTTATTGCTTTATTACTTGTACATCCACTCGGTCTGCTTTGGGACCAAATATTGAAACGAAGAGACGATCCAGAGGAGGAATTTATAGATGGGATTAGAAGTCGGAGCGCGTCTGGAGAGACGAGTTACGAACTGAGTAAACTTGGGAAAGGGACGAGATTTCGATTATGGTTATCACAGGGAAGGTGGAATGAAAAGGAACATAGTTGTGTGTATATCAGTAGCAACGTTTCTTTCGGATTTGCGTTTGCTACGGATGTTATTGTGGAGCAGACGCATTTCTACAACCAGAAAGTCAGCATTACCTACCAGTTACTCCTGATTCTCTCGACTCAAATCCTCGGATACACATTTGCAGGCTTGACTCGGAGATTTCTGGTTCGACCAGGAGGAATGATATGGCCAGGAACATTGATGTCTGCTGCTATGTTTACGACGCTTCACAAAGAAGAAAACACAGTGGCAAACGGCTGGAAAATATCAAGATGGAAATTCTTCTTCGTTGTCTGGTTCTCGGCATTCCTATTCTATTTCCTCCCGGGTCTCCTGATGCCAGCTCTGAGTTATTTCAGTGTCATCACCTGGTTTGCACCGAAGAATGTGGTGATTGCAAATCTGTTTGGTGTTGCCTCTGGTCTAGGACTCTTCCCAGTAACATTCGATTGGGCTCAGATCGCATATATTGGTTCACCACTCTTGACACCGTTCTGGGCAGCTATGAATGTGGTTGGAGGTCTTGTGATTGTGATGTGGGTCATTGCACCGATTGCTTACTACAAGAACCTATTTTTCTCGTCATATATGCCAATTCTCTCCTCTGCTGTTTTCGATAATACAGGCAATATCTATGATGTCAGCAAAATTCTGACACCAGATTTTTTGTTTGACCGGGAAGCATACCGAAGTTACAGTCGGGTGTTCTTGCCAATCACATATGTCCTCAGCTATGGGTTGCAATTTGCAGCTCTTGCATCTCTATTGACACACACGGCTTGCTGGCATGGTAAAGATATTTGGACTCAATGGACAAGGTCGATGAAGGAGGTCGGAGGAGAGGCAAAGACTGCATACCAGCCTATGGCGAGATCTGGTGTTCTTCCCGGTAATGGAAGTAGATTGCAAAGATCAGATTCGCATATGGATAATATCATCAGCCAGGAAGATGTACACAATCGATTGATGAAGAAGTATAAAGACGCGCCATTGAGCTGGTACCTTTTGACATTTGTCAGCATGACAGCGGTGGGGATGTTTGTGGTTGAATAGTAAGTGTTTTGTCTGCTAGGGCCGAATTTTCTGACCTCTCTAGCTACCCTGTTCATCTCCCCTGGTACGGATTGCTTCTTGCACTCGGAATCTGCTCAATACTCTTCATCCCAATCGGTATCGTCATGGCAATCACAAATCAACATAGCAGTATATACTTAATCTGTCAGTTGGTTTGTGGAGCAGTCTTTCCTGGACGGCCAGTCGCAAATATGGTGTTTGTCACATATGGTTATATCTCTTCTGCTCAAGGTATCAAGTTCTCGGCGGATTTGAAACTTGGGCATTACATGAAGATCCCACCCCGCATCTTATTCTCGGTCCAGATGGTGGCCACGATCGTGTCCTCGGTCACTCAGATATTTGTTCTCAACTGGATGTTCGCCAACGTGCCAAATATATGTACACCAGAGGCTGTCAACGGATTTGTCTGTCCAATTGCCAGAGTTCACTTCAATGGGAGCATACTTTGGGGTGTCGTCGGCCCAAAGGAATTTTTCGGCCCGAATGCTACCTACCGTATTCTCGTGTGGTGTTTCCCTCTTGGCGCCATTGCCCCTATCGTTCTATGGCTTTATGCTCGAAATAAGAAAGGAAATATCGTCAGGAAAATCAATCTGCCAGTTTTGTTCGGATCTTTAAGCTGGATCCCACCCGCAACTGGTCTCAACTTCTCTGTTTGGGCACTAGTTTGCTACATCTTTAACTACGTAATTCGAAGGAGAGCCGGAGCTTGGTGGGCGAAATACACAATGACCCTCAGCGCTGCTCTGGACTCGGGTCTTGCATTTGGTTTGGTAGTGGTATTTTTCGGCTTTGTGTATCCTGGATTCATGGAGGGGTTCAAATGGTGGGGTACAGAGATTTATAAGCAAGGGTGTGATTGGAATGCTTGCTCATACAAGACGGTACCGGAAGGTCAGCATTTTGGCCCAGATTCTTGGTAGATGGATTATGATTTGCATTTTTATGAAGGCGGCATTTGGTGGCGTTTTGCATGGAGAGTTTGAAACGAATACCATTTGCATCTACATTGAATACTTGCCATCGTGCATTTTGTTGGCTTGGATAAAGTGTATTGAATGGACGTATTATCTTGCAATTGAACCCTGGATTTTCCAGCGCGCAATCACAGGGCTACTGTGATTCATCAATGATTCTAATGCGTTACAAAGCTCAGAGGCGCATCCTGTGTCACCTCCTTGAGACTGGGATTCGGAGGCTGAAAATTTTAAGTTGCCGCCTCCGCCAACTAGATAAAACGATCTTCCATAAAGTGAAGTGATCAATTATCTCCAAAGCGTTTTTGTCCCGGCTTCAAACAAGCGCACCAACCATATATCGCCTGTTCATTCAAAATTTGGCGCAGTCATCCCAAAATAAATACTCTGCAAAATCTGCCGTCCTGGCAAAGGGAGGTGTCTACTTGCGAGTCTTCAATCCTATTTCATCCAATCCATTGACCTGTCCTATAGGCACGACCCATCGTTTCACACAAACATCACAGCGGCTCCCTCACTTAACAGATTTATGTTCGCTCGAAAATCCATTCTTTCTCCAAAGTATATATACACATAAATGCTCCATCTCTCTGATTCAACAAAAATATCATACAAGAATGTTCCCCTCCAAACACATCTAGCAATCATCATCCTCAGCAGGTGTGCTCGTCTCAACTGGTATGCTTGACTCCACAGCACTCGCACTGGTAGGCTTGACAAGCGTAGCGAATGTTGTTGGAGTAGATGACGAAATCACAGCCGCGCTGGTGACTGGTACCGTCGTGTTAGATCCTCCAGATACAGATGTAGCTACTGGTACCGAAGCTGATGTAGCAATAGGCGCTGTCCCGTTTCCGCTTCCCGATCCACTTCCACCCCCGAATACCGCTGGGCCAGGAATAACATAATCTAGGTTATCGACATAGATGTTGACCAAGATTCCCGGATCGGTCTCTTTGTACAACTCTGTTCCGAGCGTTCCGGCTGGGACATCACTGCCTCCATCTGTAACTTCGAGGTTGATACAGAAAGGGTATAGTTGGGCGCCGTTCACGCTTCCGCCGCCGTGGAGAGCAATAATTTCGTGGCGGAGAACGTAGTTGCCTGTAGCGATAGAAGAAGGGATTGTTACGGCCCAGGAGGCGTTGGTGGAGATGAGGGTATCGGATGCCCAGACACCGTTTGAGAGACCAGCTTCGTCAATTTTGAAAAATCTGGTGAGATGTTAGGTACTGCCTAGTCACCCTAGCGTTTGAGATGGGAGGAAGCAACATACTCTAGAGTGGTCTTATCAACTGTAGCACAGTCACCCTTACAAGAAGCCAAATAATCAATGACTGGCCCCTTGTGCGAGTCCGGCCATCCACTCCAGAAAACTTGCATGGTGTCTCCCGCCTTGACAGTTGCCGAAAGGGCGCCGTTTGTGGCATTCAAGTGGCAAATAATATCTGGACTGCTCATTTGTGAAGGAGAGACGAAGCCGTGATCGAGAGCGGCTTCTGTCCAACCGATGGATGCGGGTGGGGAGGGGTTGTAGGCATAGTCTACGAGCCAACCGGTTTGGCTGAGAAGTTTGTTAATTGAGAAGCTTGCTGTGAAATGTAGATGAACTTACTAGACACCACCTATTTCTACACCTTGAACGAAACCATGACCTGATACTGTTGCTGCTCCAGCAAGGGCAAGGAGAGTGGTTGATGTGAATGAAGGCATTTTGAAATTTGATATTCGAATGAAATGCTAGTGAGAAGGCGAGATGTGGACTGATTGGGTGAAAGTGAAACCTTGAGAAAGAGAGCAGGGAAGTAAAGAGTGTATGGTTCCAGACCAATGAATGAATGAATTGGGGGAAGAAAGACTATAATCGAGACTGGCACGATGAAGAGAGAATTTGAGAGAGATGGAGAGATGGGTACATATACTTCCCTCCAAATCAGCCTCCCCACTCCCACAGACATGAGGTGAAAAGGTATTGTTTCACAGAAACGACTTGAGATGAACAGCGCTCGCAATTAGGTATCGCATCATCACAGCCGCACAGAACCTCCTCTGAAATCCAGCATCTAAACGCCACCTCCACCTCCCTGTGCAATAACAATTTTGTTTCAAGCTTCTTGGTAGTAAGAAACAGATTGAGTAACCGCTCAATTTGAACGAGCGGTATGGCTTGGCATATCATATACAGTGTTTTTTCGTCGGGGAATCCTGAGTTGGGGTGGTGGGGCCGACAGGAGTCGTTATGAAACGGTCAAGCGAGCGCTTGAAAAGGGGGTTGTGGCTGGGGAATGGGAAGGGGCGATCTTGGATTTGGCGAACAGTTTGTGAGTGACGCGGGAGAAAAAGAAGTTGTTTGGTATATATTCTCTATTCCCTTCCAATTACTTGGAAGTAGATCTGCGCTCTGTTGGGGTTATCACTGAGCGAAAGTGCTACTGACGTCTGCGTTGACTTGGGAAATTAGACGAGTGGAGACATGTTATACCTTGTGTGTAAGTTTGGAGCGGAGAAAAGTTGGAGCTGCCAAAGCTATTTCCCGTGGTTTTCAGAATTGCGAGACTTCTGAATATTGAGGAAGTCGGCCTCGAGGACGGCGAAATAACAATTTGAATGAATTGGGAACCAGAACAACAAGCACAGAGATCATCCTAAATTGTGGGTGGAAACAGGACGTAGATCAAGATCGAATCTGGGTTACCTTAGTACGGGCGCTTGAAAACATAGTTTCATTTTCTTGGTATGGTCAGACTTCATCCATTTCCGCTTGCCTTCACAATCCAGCAGACCGAAGATGAGCCACACTTCATCTTTGAGTCTCGAACAAATTCTCGATTCCTACACACGTGGACCTGTAGAGAAGATTTCTTCTCGCGAGATGGAAGAAACAGCAAAGTTCACAGCTCCTTCCGCCATGGCTGCCGTGCTGTTCGTAGGACGAATGACTCTATGCTTGGGAAAGGTGTCTCGAATTCTTTGGAACACAAACTCCGATGCCGCCAACTCCCCACTCAACACTATTGTCTTTATGAACTCAGAAGAGGATCAAGTACAGGGTAATATTAACATACCTTTGGAGAACAACCTTTCGTTTTGGCTTCTTCAATCTGTAGCATGATTGACATAGAGATTTCCATCACGATCGGATTGAAGCATGACAGAATTTCGTTGTTACTGAAAGTAATCCATCCATCCTCAATGTCAGCATCTGGAAATTCCGCCTCAATGCCGACCTCCAAGCGCCATCGCTGGCCATTATTGCAAAAATCGTTTCTAATACGACAATTAAAATCGTACATGCACTTAGTCCACACCCTAGAAGCAGTACGTGAGCCATCTGGGAGACGCATTCTTCGAATTTTCTCTCTGACCATGGTCACAAAGTTGCGAAGAATGGATATCGGTCTAGATAATTTAAGCTAGTCTCAAAGTCGTGGATTTTCAAGACAAGTACTTACCCAGGATGGCTGCCAGATTTCTCAGTGTATTCGATAAGACCAAGAGGGGCTTCAGATGCTTGGTATGTGATCAGGTCATACCCAAAAATTCCGCAGCATACCACCAGAACAGTTTCTGTCGTGTTTAATTCCACCACCCCGGATTGGCTACAGTAGAGGATATTTGCCAAAAGCTCCGTCACAAATGTAACTCGGGTTTCGCTTTGATTCGTGACAAATCCAGCTCGAGTTATTGCTTCTTGGAAATCTTCAGGAATTTTATCATCCCAATAACCTGGAATGGTGAAACAGTATTCAATTAAAGGCGACATCGGGGACACATCACCAAGACCCGTCTTGTTGGTATACTCAAGTGTGGTGAGGCGGATTCTCGAGAGATATTCCGATGCAACATCAACGATTGACATGGGACCTCCATTGCCGTTATGCCCGTGATATGGTAGAGAGGAAACCAAATCATCGGGGTGAAAAGAAAAATGCTGCTTGAGCCACTCTAGTCTGTTAAAGTAACATTTCCGAGCACCAGATGGCTTGAATACTTCGGCAAGATCGTATCCCCAGCCAAGAAGATTTCCATGCCCACCATAATAAAGAGTGGTAGGGACCTATTTGTATTGTTAATCATAGAATAGGCAATGAGTGGTAGGATGCCCACCGATTGCACCCTTCTACCATCACGTGCCCACCATCCCACAACACGGGGCTTTCCAAGATTCCCAGCTGAATTCGCAGATGTGAAAGCAACGGAAGTAGATTCCATATCGAAATGGATACCGATAATTATGTTGGGGTGGCAGTTAGTCGCAGCTTGTAGAGCATTTTCACATGTTGTTGACTGTTCAGTTGAATCACTGGTAGGAAGAGTCGCCTTAACAGTATTACATATGTTTTGCTTTTCGCTGGATTCATCTGCTGGAACGTTGGGATCGTTTACACGAAGTTTAGCAGACTGTTCTCTACCATTTCCACTCGATGAGGTTGATTTTTCGCCACCTTCAAGTATAGCATTTGTTTTTGTGTAGAAAGCATCAGCGATTTTAGCAAGCCTTCCCAAGCTGGAAATAGACTTCTCTTCACGTATGTCTGTAACGATCTGTGACTTGTGATCGAGAATAGTTGCCTCTGCCTCCCCAATCCTGACTTTGAGCATAGCCAGAGATTTTTTGCCCCTCTCTTGACGTAAATTGGTCTGCATGATTTTAAAGCTATAGACTTGCAGATTAGCAACTGAGGAACATATGGGTATGGTCGATTACACTTGAAAAAATTGGAGAGAACACTGCAAAGATGTTTTATGCCAGCTCAACAACTTATTGAATGGTGGAAACTCGTCTGCCTTCGATTTTAGCCTTAATTGCGTGGGCAGCACGCCGATGAATCCTCTTGTGAGAGGCCTTGGTTTTTGGACATCATCAAGCATATTCTCGAGAGGCTCCAGTGTCAATCTACAATCTTTGATCGAGTTCTGCAAAGCTTCCGCAAAATCATCATCGATTTGAAATTCTGGGAAAACTGTTGTTTCATTTTGTTTTGGGGCCTGAACAAAGGCCTCACATGTTCCTAACAGGCTAGTGACATCTTGCAATAGTTCTCCGAGCATTTTATTGGCATTTCGAGTACCATCAATAATAGTGGATATGAGGCTGATCACCTAGAAAGTTTGTTTTAGAAATGGTAATCTCAGGAGCAGAAATGGAGTTACCCGTTTGCAGATAGTTGCCACTTCTCCCACAGAGGATATAATCGCAGAGGAGTCCATTTCAATCAAGTTCTTTAGGATAGATAATCAATGAAAAACATCTTCGAAACTCGATGATACTCGAACCAGGAGCTTTATCGCAGGAATCATATCCCCGCACGAATGTCAATGCAGGAATGCGAGGCGGCACAGCAGTCAAACATGGCCAATAATAGTACAGATAAAGTCCTGGTAGATAGTCCATGAAGTCCTTAGTAATATTGAGCAGAAGTAAAACAAAAGGAAATTTCATGAAGTGATACAATTAGTATTGTCATAAAAACAAAGGGAAATTGAGCTTCGCTCAGTCATACCCCGCTCAATTTGCCTCGTCCTGAAGATCTCCCAGCTTCGGTTCGGACTGAGTGACGTCTTCTCGGTCGTGTACCTGAGATCTGCAAAAAAAAACAAAGATCTTTTACCCTTTGTAGATATCTAGTATCCATTACCCGATTTGTGGAAAGATACAAAGGGCCCTGAGGTGATTTCTACACTTCTTCTGCAACATAGCCTTGGTCAGACTGGAAATCTAAACTTGGTCAGACCGGAAATCTAAAAATAAACTACGAAAAAGCAACAAAAAAACCAAAGATAAGATATAAATGTGCATCCCGATGGAAGCAATTATGTGATTCCAGAACAGCTTGACTCTTTCATATCGAGACATATATCTTGTGTCAGCATACTGATATGATAAATGTGACGACACGAGCACGTGCCATCGTCACAATAACAGACCTCATAGCAGCCACCTGCAGGATCAAAAATATGTTCTAGGTACCTCCAATGCGCATTACATATATGACTTAAAGAGCAATCAACCTCAAATTTGAGGTCACTTGGGATTTATCAAGGATTTGAACACGACAAAAGAAATCGAATATGAAAGCAACCAAAATAGAAAGCTGAGAAAGCTGAAATATGGTGCAAGTTAGCCTTCACGTGACATGTCTTGATTGGTCAGTGACGTCTGTCGGATGTGCTGGAATGGATTGAGATTGATTGATGAGAGACAAAGACAGGCAGACAACATCTCAACTTCACATCAGTCCACCACAACGCTGGAGGCAACATCAATACAAATCCTACCATCATGGCGCATATTTCTGGGCTCGGTGCATTCTTCATAATCGTCGCTTTCTTAATCATCTTCGGCGGCGCAGGCTGGATTATCTACACACATCTGCGCGCACGACGACTTGGTCTTCCTCAACCAACTCTCGCATCTTACAATCCATTCCGAAGCCCGGAGAGATACGGCGCACCTGGACCTGCAACAGGAGGTGTTGTAGGGTGGGTCAAAGATAAAGTGAGCGGATTCAAGAATCGCAACAATCGTTCAGCAGGAGGGGCATACGAAGAGCCATTGAGCAGCAACGTTCGTGGCAGAGCAAGTAATCGTGGATTCGGTCCTCTAGATCCAGATGATGCTTGGGATGCAAGAGTAGGAACTGAGGCAGATGCTTATGGTCCAGGGGGATATTACGAAGAGCAAGAGCTTGGATTACACAATGATCGAAACACAGGCCTTGCGCCAACACCTGGCACGGCACCCCCGGGATATGGAGAGGGTAGCAGAGGGAGAAGCTTGAGCAGAGAGCCTGAACCATACATTGGAGGAAGTCAAGCTGGTTTGGATAGAAGATATGATGAGGAGATGGGAAAGAAACCAGCACAAAACCCTTTCGACGATGACGCGGAGACAAGCAATGTCAGCTTAAGAGGAGTCAGTCCAAGACCGATAGATACAAGTACCAAGGGACATAAGACACAGGATAGTCAGGATAGCCCTACAGAGAGGAGGTCTATGTTCAGGGAGAATATGTAACGAATAGGTGGACGCTTCAATTGGGTTTATATTGGGGTTAAGGCGCAAAGGTAGTTGCTGTCTTGTACGATTTTAAAAGGCTTTGGGAACAGTTTCAATGAGTTTGAGCTGGAATGAACATCCAGATATCGACTTTCATCTTCCAAGCTTTACATCTGTGCTCAATGCGTACAATTCATGCTATCATGTCAGCTTGTCAGCATTGATACGAACCCTGTATCTGAGACACGGAGATATGCCATGCCAATCCACTCAGCACGTGGTGATAACGATAAAGAAGCCACCCAAAAACCCCACCATCCCCTCCATACGAGATATCCAATCTTCACAATATAACACTCACATTTGTACATACAAGATGTCTATAATCAACCTCCAGGAGGTTCATGACCTTCTCGTCAGAGTCGCCAAGGATGCAGGCAAAATGATGCTGGCAGCAACTCCATCCTACATGTCCTCCGGCACGAAAAAGAATTGTCAGTCCCCTACCCTCCAAAATGAAATAACAACTAATCCCTCCAGCGGCCGATCTCGTAACCGAAACTGACCAAGCTGTCGAAAAGATGGTCTCTACGAAGCTTCTCTCTGCATATCCTTCCTTCCAATTCATCGGCGAAGAAACATACTATCCAGGCCAAAAACTCACCGCCGAGCCCACATTCATCGTCGATCCTATAGATGGTACTACGAATTTCGTTCACGCCTTCCCGGCATTCTGCATTTCCCTTGGATTTGCGCTAGATAAAGTGCCCACAGTGGGAGTGGTCTATAATGCGTATTTGGACGAGTTATACACAGCTATCAATGGACAAGGAGCATATCTCATACGAAATGGAGGAGAGAAAGAAAAACTGCCTTTGAAGAAAGAGCCAGACCCTTTGGTGGACTTGAGCACCTGCCTTGTGGGTACTGAATGGGGTAGTGATAGGACAGGCAACAATTTCGCGCTGAAGACCAAGGTTTTCAGCAAGTTGGCTGCTTCGAAAGAAGATGGTGGAGCTATGGTACACAATATTCGATCCATGGGATCTGCGGCCCTGAATTTAGTTGGTGTAGCTGCTGGACAATTAGATCTTTTTTGGGAGGGAGGATGTTGGGCTTGGGATGTTTGTGCTGGGTGGTGTATACTTGTTGAGGCTGGAGGTATTATGGTCGGTGGTAATCCAGGGGATTGGGATGCTACGATTGAGGGCAGGAAATATCTTGCAATTCGAGGGGCGCCGAGTGGACAAAAAGCGATCGTAGAGGAGATGTGGGGTGTGATTGGGGATGGAAGGTTGGAATATGAGAGCTAGAGCTGCTTTGCTATGTAATTGCATTGTAATACCGGCGAGAGCATTACTTCCTAGAGGTTCATAGAGATAGAGTATATGTCTTAGCATAGAATTGATAACTTCGACCAAACTTGGAAGTCCGGATTGTGTTAGTCGCTTCTAAGTCCATAATGCCCGTGTTCATTACACATTGAGTATTTCACTTTTGATTCGATTACCATTCTTCATCAACTGGTAGAGTAAGGGCTCTGACTAACCACCTGCTCAGATATCTTGAAATCTTCTTGTGCTTTCCTTCATGCAAAGTAATATGTGCGATATTAAATAGCTAAGTAAGGCTTGTGCGGTATATATTTCCCTAAGACCCTAACCGATGCGGATTCCAGCCGAATCAATAGCCAGTTCGATGCAGTCATTGGAATCTCTGGTGATATGGTTCGTGGTTTCCAGATCCTGGCAGCTAGACCTGAGCGGCACTGGGATTCAAGCAAAGCTTGTTTCTGGTGGGAGGCAACGGCAAATTCACTGGCTACTTCACCTACGATCACATGCTAAAGGGTACCTATCCTACGAATTCATCATCATCTGCGGGCGGCATCGTATGGATGATCACCTAATTCACGCGACTGGGTTAAGAGGGTGTTGCCATGAGTATTGGTGTGCTGTATACTCAGAATTGGACCAAGACTGGGCTTGAATCCTGGGAATAATTCAAATCGCCATCCAGATTGCCGATAGACCATCTTTGGACCATCTGTATCAGTCTTTCGACTCAATGGCAGCATCAGCTCATGAAGAATGCGAAATATATATCTGCTCGCCAAAAGCTACCGTGCAAGGATCCTTGTTTCCTTGACCGCAATGACTCTGAAAGATTTGAAAGTCAGAATACCTGGAGATGATAGGGAAGCTCAATGTCTGGATATTTCAATTGAACGATGAGAGCAACTACTTGCAACAGAAAGATGAAACTCCTTCAGTCAGTAGTACCTTCACACTATGTTGGTGGCTTATCTTGCGTGCTAATACGGGAACGTTGTAGGCTCAAACGAATCTATCTTCTAAAATATGATCATGGATTTCCGTAGGAGTTTTCCATTGCAAAATTGGGCGATGGATTTCTCCTTGAAGGCTCCAGACACCACCTACGAGTAACGTTTTGGTCGAATCATTAAATGTTCATCAATTCATTATCCATTTTCGTATCCTAGCTCTTATTTCTTCCTTACTATAATCTAGAAATGGCTTCTAAGCAGATATCTCGTTGCAAAGAAACGATACATGATCCCTGCCTTTCACCGCCCTTTCCTAACCCATTTTCTCCCCAATTCAAGTCCATTTACCCACCCTAACGCCCTGATTATTCCAAATGAAGGGCATAGAAAAGTGAGAATGCAATACTTCATCCACAGCGCCAGTTCATCTCAGACCATACCCAACGGGATCGAGGCCTTGTCCTTGACCAGTACACTCTCCTCTTGCCTCGCTACTTTCAGCGGCTCTTGTTTCTCCTTCTCCTCCCAAAGCATCAATCTCATCTCACTCATCTTCATCAACTTCTCCTTCTCACTCAACCCCTTAAAATCCACTCTTCCAACTTCTTCATCTCTCCACTTACCATCACCTCCCTTACACTCGACCTTCCACTCACAAATCTGATCCAAAAACGGAAACGCACCCATTCCTCGACAATAACTCCCAACATCTAAAATACTTCCTAATAAATTCGCAAAGAAACATAACGCCAGTGTAAAACTTGCAAGTATCAAATAAGCCAACAAACTCTTCCTCCCAACCAAGAGGGTATATCTCAACACAGCAGGGAAAATATCCGTATCCGTCTTTACCACCGGGAAAAGATTCACAATATCCTTCCCAAGCGTCTGTACAACATCACTCGAATCATCAATCTGATTGAGCAATAACACTCTCAATTCCGCAAAATCTTTAGCTTGTAAATGATATATTGGAATCGCAAGCAGAGATTGCAAACCGAGTGTAGCGCGCATGTTTGCATGTGGGCTATGAGCGGAGAGATCAGAGAGACCTTGGAAGTATTGCCATACTGTGAAGGGGATGACGGGTTTATTCGTTTTGATGCCGAGGGCTTGGAGGGCGGAGGAGAATGTTGTGTTTTGGATGGTGGGTGAGAAGAGTGTGGTGAATATTTGGAGAAGTTCGGTGGCGGTGATGTTTACGGGCTTAGGTGGAGAAGGGAGAAAGGAGTGAGTGAGAATTGTGCCATTGAGGGAATTGTAGACTACGTCTGCGGTGCGGGTGCTCGTAGTGAGAGTTGTGGACCACCCGGTCGACAGTGGCCAAGTGTATGAGGAAAGACAGCTGAGGTTTGCTGCAAGAGACTTAGGGCAGGGTGTGATATCTGAGTGGTGGTTAGCATTTTCCCCCTTGCCTGTTTGTGAAGGCTTACAAGTTGCAACGCCTCCGGAAGCTACACCTTTCATACAAAGTTCATATGCAGCGAGAGGATATCCCTGCCTGATACAATCGAGTTCTTGATCAAACACAATAGATTCACTTGATCTGTATTCAAAATAATAACCTCGAAGGTTCCGCACAATCACAGGCTGAATGTCTGATCCGGATGTAAAGTTACCACTAGCGAAAAGACGAGGAGCGAATTGTTCGATACCGCCAGGAACAAAATATTGCGAATGGCATACAGCACCTGTCTTTCCTTTCTGGAGATCAAGACATCCCATCCGATTGGTGAAATTGCTAACATCAATTGTGCGGTCTGCGTCGGATAGAAAATCCTTGAATGTTGAACCAAAAAGTGGATCAGCAAGAGGTTGGAGAAGTGGTGCTAATGATGAGTTGAACTCTCCAATGCCATAACCTTGTGCAACTGACACAGAGGTTGTTTGGTGGTATATCGGAATTGGTTGAACGTTGCCTGTATATTATTAGTTCTCTATATCACGATATGGAGCGTGTATCCGGGGATGGCGTGCTTCAAGACTCGAGACTTACTCAAGAGCGCGATTCCAATAGCCGGAACAACAATCATAGATAAAACCCTGAAAGTTGTCCAGGCACGCGGTTTCCAATTGCTCCATGGTGTCCAAGGCGTCTTGAAGAAGATGTTCCAATGTCCATCAAGTCCAGTGCCTGAATGAAGCGGTAAATCATCTATTAGGCGGTGTCCGCCTCTCCTTGCGATCAGCATTCCATGAACAATGTCAGAAGATTGTGATATAGTTGCTGAAAGCATGTAGTTTGCGAACATTGACAAAGTAGTCAAAACCGCAAGAGCCCTGTTGGGAGACTTTCCGAAATAAGTTTTGGACATTATGTCAGGATGCCAGGCATGTAGAGTGGTTAACACGAAGAAAGCAAATGCAAGCTGGAGCGTAACCCAAGAAAGTGTTCCATGGCTGAAAATCCGAGCGCAAAGACGGCTGCCTATCTTGGGATTACGTGCTGGTGGGACATCTGACTCTTGGCTGCGAATTTCAGAAATGGGATCCATTTCTTGAGTATTGATCCTGATGGAAGTGGGTGCCATGGCGAATGACTCCAAGTTCACCGCATGAAAGAATATGAGAGGATGAGATACCCGGTGAAATCCAGAGCGAAGAGGGTGATTTTATAGTTCTTTTATAACCGCCCGAAGTGATTGTGGTTCGCTATTCTAACCTGATCATGACTGGATATCTGGAATAACCCGAAGGTGGTTTGCCTCTCACCGTCCGGATTGGATCTTGATAACAGTATGGCCGCGTGATAATGTGATATTTCTTCGCACAGTCAGGCTGACTAATTCATCAAGGTATCATCAAGGTATCATCAAAAAGGAGTGAACCCTGTCAAACAAGCTGTAAATCCAGTTCGAAGGGCGTGATGGATGGTAGCTGAGTGCAACTCTGGGCGTTCGAATTTCGGGCTTGACAGTTATTCGTTGAATCGCCAAGAGATAGTGGAATGTAGGCATCATACACAACACCGTTTGGAGAGATTAAGAGGTCTCAACAGAGAATAATCTGCGGTAAAGAATAATCCCTCACCTGGCTTCACGGCAAATGCCATCTGGCAGTTATCACTATAGCCATCTCACGTCGCACGACGAAAAGGGGTCATTCGCTTATGACGGTACACTGCCTCGTGCCGTACAAAGATGCGCGACAGAAGCTCGGTAGGTATGATTGACATCTACAAGACACGTTGGAATGTTTGTTAGTGCTAAAGAATAGGCCGAGTCAAGAACCCACAGCGTAAAACTTGATTTCAACTCTGCCGAAGCCTGCACGTTGGGCGGTCTTCAGCCTTAGAATCCTTCGAGAAACCTGTCTCGGTTACATTCGGTGACCTTATTTGGGCAACGATCTGACCTGAAAATCGTAAACTCAAAATGGCAGAAATTCACACAAACCAATTGAATGACTCCTTCGGTGATTTAATCGGGGATATTCACGACTATATGTCACATTCGAGGCTGTGAAGCAGCAATAATTGCTTAATATAAGCACAGGAAAATGAGGTCGCCTGAGAGCCAAGACAGGGCATTTGAAAGGCATCGGATTAAATTTTGATCAGGTAACAGAATCTATCCATTCGACAGTGGGAAAAAGATCCCAGCTGTTATTCAACCTATTTTGGGGGGGCTGGGGCGTCATAGCTAAATTTATCGGCCATACCCAGCTTGGTGAGAATTTCTTTGTTCTTCTCGGGCGTGGTGAGAGGATACAAGGACCAGACCGAATTATCCTTGTACCAACCTGGGAACGCTGTTTGCAGCAGCTTATACAAAACACCACCTTGTGCAGGATCACGGGAGGAGCCGGCGATCTCGAAACTAAGATTTGATGTTAGTAGCATTCGGACCGAAAATATATATTTCTTACCCCCATTTGGTGAGACGCTCTGGTGTGTAGTCATCAGTGTAGAAACGATCACCACGAACCAAGGCAACGGCGTCTGATAGAATGGCAATTGAGATAGTGAAGCCCGGGCAGAGACCGGAACCTGGGAAGAAGGGAATCTTCGACTCCTCTGCTTGAATACCGGCATAGAGCTCAACATCATCGACGCTAGGATAAAGCTCCTTCACTATGAAGGGTTAGATCGGCAAAGATAACGTGATTCAGTTAGAAACTTACAAGCTTTGACAACCTTTGGGTCGGGATTCATCTCCTCTATAGATTCATCAGTAGGGGAGGCTTTGAAACAAAAATATTCTCTCACCAAAAGTCTTGTGTGCTGGCATCTTAAAGAATGTTCGGACTTCGTTCAAAGTGGCAGTATTCCATGCACGTCCATTCTCAATACCAAGCATCTCAATCGGCTTCATTACCAGAGGAGTGTTCTGAGCGCCAAACTGAGCTGCAAATCGTCAGCGTAGCTTACTTTCCTATTGATTAGACTCACCAGCTGGGTATTGGGTAGAAACTCTCAGTAGCTCAATCAAATCCTCGTCCTTGAATCCACCTTCGGGTTTCCTTGACAAACCACCGAAAGTTCTCTTTGATGCATCGGTTGGAAGTCCCATTGCCCATTTCCGAGCTCCAGCAGTAAAATCTGCAGTTGAAATCGTGTCTACGACGTATGGTCAGCTCATGTAATCGGTGCAGGTGAAATACATACTAGGATTCATGTTTTCTCCAAACATATGTTTGAAAAACTCTTCTGCCCACTTTTCATTGGCTGTATTGATAGTTGCGTGCCATCGATAGATCATACTGAACTCAAGACTGACTTGGTTTCCACCACCGTGTGGGAATTTGACGGGAATTGGAAGGTGGTCCCAAGTCTTTCTTGGATCAAGATTCCAATCTGACTGGAAGTTGGGATTCTGATTTAAGTTGAGAATTGCTCTGATGTAGTCGTTCATGATGATATTGACATAGAGACCTCCCACAATTCTGTTGAAATTAGCGATCTTCATTCATGGCAGGTTAAGCAGACATACAGTCTTCCAGTTTGGAACAAATCATTATCTCTGACAGCCAGTGCCTTCTCCAATTCAGGGCCAACGAGTCCGGTCGGGAGAGAAAATCTGTTGTCTTCATTACGCTTGGCAAGTTCCTTGACAACATGATTGTGGAAGCGGTTGAACGCGATGATAAATGCACAAACTCCTGGAGGTTGGCCGATGAGTCTGTATTCAGCAAAGGCGTCGGGTTTAAGAAGTCCGTCCTTGAACAGTCTAACACCGTCTTGTTGCTTCTGATTGTGGCCATAGAGTGGGGCAAGATCCAAGTACGAGGAACTTTTTGAGCGTCTTGTATCAGCAGGGTCAGTATTGAAGATATCTACTTGAAATTAGCATAACAGCAGGCAACGCCAGGTGAAGCACGTGCCGTGAATAATTATCGTTGCCAAGTAGAAAAGCATATTTGAGATGCCGTTCGGGTGGGCTTTTGGGTCCTTAGAGCGAAGCAATAGTTCTAAACATGATTAACTAGCTATTTTCAAAGACTATAGTTCCTTACTATCGAAGATTGCAGCAGGGGTAGGAAGTTTATCAGCTGGCAGTTTGGGACGAACTGCCTTGACGCTCTTGGCATAGAAGTGACCTGAAGCTCCAAGTTCTGGCAATTTGGGGTTCTAATTAATGTGAGCAGTGGTTTTGGTGAGTTTCCCGAGAACTCACATTGTTTGATCCATCAGCAGCCCGGTATTTCAATTCAGCAGGGGTCTGTATTGTGATTGCCGGAGACGGTGGCCCAGTCCCAAGATAAGTTGCTGGAGGGTGTTCAAGTTGCTTCCAGAGCATAGATACCATCTTGGCCGTGAGTTCATCTCGAATGATGGAAGTGTTTGGTAGCGACCCAACAAACTGAATCACCTTTTCCATCTGTCACAGAAACGTCAACCCATACTAGGAAGATGAGCATCAGACTTACGAAATATTTGTCGTTCGGATTAAAGCCACCATCGCGGGCAGTCTTCACAATTTTTCCCAAGACATCGACGACATTTGCATAACGAGCTTTTGCAAGGTCAATATCCTTGCCAATGGCATTAGCTGCCTCTGCCAAGATATCTTGAGGCGCTGCGGGTTTAGTTGAAGCCATTTTGTGTTGTAGACGTCCGATTTATTCTGGTGACAATTAGATGAAATAATTCTAAAGGTTTCGTCTGCGTAGACAGATTTATGTTTGATGGATTGAACCCGGATTGTAGTAGTAATTGTCTCAGGGTTACTGCAGTATGCCTCGAGGCATTCGCCTTTGAACAGATGACCTTGTCTTTGCCTATATTACGGCGAGGGTCTGATTCTCCGAGGCGAAGCAAAAGCAATTTACCACAGCTTCTCATCACTCGACGGCATTAAAGCTCCTCTACCCTAGGATGAAACATGACAAGTATAGGAAGGCATAGTTACGTCGTGGAAATGAGAACGGTAAAACAGTACTTTTGATACCAAACTCTACTTTCGATCTCCAGCAGAAACAAATCTCAAACACAGCCAATGGAAGAATAGGTAAAGGAAACTTTAGAAATATGTGGAGAAGAGGATTGGATACACTCAAAACTTGATATAAAACATTTTGGAGGGGTAAAGTGCTCACTTTGAACTCACCGCTTCTGCCTATCGATACGAGGCTTTCCGCCAGCCACAATTCTTTTTCTCAGCTATTAGACTTGGCCGCCCGGTGTGCCCCTCCGGGACGTTTGCATACCATGTAAGGCTCTGATTAGACCACGGAGGCGCCGCCCACAATAGCGACAAGCAGGTCAACGAATTCAAGAGCAGATGACTGGTTGATAGACCGATGAACAACAAACTCTGCGTTAACGGGTAAAGCCGTGCGCGCCGACCCTTGTTGGTAGATTTTATCGCCCTTCAGATCGGATCATCATTGCATGTGAAACTGGCGGGATGAAGTATATTTCGTGCTTCTACGTAAAAAAGTGTTGCTTTTGCAATTTGCATGGGAGCTTCTTTTTTTTTCAGAGCAGCACAGTCAGATTGTGATGGTGGGGTTGTATTGACCCCTCTTTGACCCCACCAGCTCAGCTCAGCCTTGCAGCCGCGATTCTGGATGTTTTTCAGCTCCCACAAGAACGGGTTTGCATTGGTGCGTATGTCGGCATTGAGAGATAAAGCTGAAATAATCGAGATAGAATGTGATATCGAGAAGAGAGAGTTTGCTCTGAAAAGACGTTTAACGTCGGGGTCGGAAGAAAGAAATCCCCGATCTGCCGACATACTGTATATCCAGTTTGCTATGACTGCATCTACTGTACTTCTACTTGACAATACCTACTGAATATTATAAACATCATTCTGCAATTTCCAATTCTCCATGAAAAAGCACACCGATAAGTTCCAGCCCCGATGTTTTGATGCGATATGAAATCCTTCCAAGAAGCACTCTTCAGCAGAAAATGTTTGTTTCTATCTGTGACTATTTACTGACCTCTGAAAAGATGACCTCTGTCCTGCTGCCATTCACGAGCCTCCCCTCCCTCACTCTATCTACATTGCCTCTATAATCTACTCCCATCATCCTCGAGATGCTTTCTACAGCTGATTTTGTGCTCGAGACGCAACCAACCACCGAAGAGAACGAACAGGGCAAGGCTTCCAACCGTTGTTACCACAATCCCGTTCCCACGGCGGCTTGATTGATACCATACCATGAGAGATTACAAACCCAGCCTGGTTGTCATATTCAGCGAATTCCCTTTATCTGTGGTATGCCCAATTTTCAACCCAAAACAAGGGAGGCTATAAGAAGAAGGTTGGCACCCAAGGACAGTTGACCCTCGAAAATAACTGCATCGCGGACAATTGCATGTAGTCTCATATTCTTTCAGACATAGCTGCAATTGAAGTTCTACTGGTTGGCATACTTATTTGTTTGCGATTGAGGATTTGCGAGAATGTGACGGCATCAAGAATGAATGGAAGAGGGAATTGTGGGTTGGAAACAATTATTTCTTTTACATGCATTCTTCAACTCCCTGTTCGTCTGACATAGGGCACATGCAATACTAAACATCTACTCGCCATATCTCTACATTCAACATCATTTCGTGGATTGTTTAACATCTGGTACCTATCTACACGGAATAGTGTCAGGAAAGTAGACCTCGGAACCCAAGCTACGATCATTGCTCCAGTCTTGGTCACGCATTACTACCCTTCCTCAATACAATCTTTGGTTCTTCTATGCACTCGATTGATATGTCCGAAATCCATGCACTTCTTTTCATCGGTGTTAGTACCACCATTTCTAAACTCCGATCATCATCAAGGTTGCGTGAGGGCCAAAAAGACAAAAGCACGAGTCTGTAGTAGGATACCTCTTTGTATTTATACTTCATTTGTTGCTTGAAGAGGGCACATTTTCAAACAATGTCTACCGAATCCTAAACATCACGACTCAAAACGGCCGGCACCTTCATCCATTCGTTCTATGCCTTGGCAGAAGCCGATGTCCTTCGAACCAGGGCACCAAACTGCATACATCACTTTGCACCACTATCTATTGCTGCATCTATCCCACCGAAATCAAACGCAGACTTTGCAAAGCACCTGGCCACATTCAAGGGCATTGTATCTGGTTTCACTTTCAAAATCAAGGAAACTATCGATAATCCGATTGAGAATCAGGTTCCTATCTGGACCACTGCTTCTCCAAATTGGGTTGAAAGCGTGATAGCGCAGGAGAAAAATGAGGACTGGAACTATACGGGGGGATATATGTTTCTACTGAGCTTTGAAATAGGCGAAACTGGGGATGATGGGAATGGGGTAAAACTGAAGAGGGTCGAGAGGATCATGGAGTTCGTGGATAGCCTTGGAACTGTAAGATTCCGAAGTTTGATTGAGAAGGCACACGACCTCAAGAATACACTGCAAAACAATTCTTGAGAAGTAGGATGGTATGGTAAATGCAGTATTGGTACCTTAGGCGTGGACCTACCCTTTTGGCGGAGACATGAAGGCCGTGGTGGATTCTCCGAAGTCTTAGCAATTAATAGGCTCCTATGATTCATATTCTTTGAATTTAAGTCAGCAATTTCGAAAAAATGAGGGAATTTCGTGATTGAAGCATGTTAAAAGCAATAGACTTGCCCAAATAGTGCATTCATACGGCTTGTTTCACGCCCTGCTGCCTTACCAGTTCGGCATATGAATGTCCATCTTGTAGTGAAATTATCTGTAGAAAAAAAACCTAAATAAATAGATTTCGAAAAATCCTACCTCTACTTTGAAAGTGAATCTGTTGATATTTGAAAGTTGAAAATGTTATCCCGATTGCTTATCTGTAGCCTCTAATCGCGTCATGACAAACCCCACCTACACCCGCATTCCTGCCATCCGACTCGTCTTACAGCATGTTCTAAGCAACAGCAATCGAACCTGGGTAACAGGTATTCCCTGGACTCTTCAATCATGCGATTTTCTCCGTGAAACCATCATCATATTCTCCTTCCGTTGATGCGATGGCTACCGTGAACACGTATTCGAATCATCGCGACGCAAGTGTCAAGACAAATGGACATACCGGGTCTGCTGTATCTTTCAACTATGCCGATAGAACCTTGAGTTCGGGCCACTTGGTTCTGGCGGAGGATGATATAATATCTGTGACCGAAGCCTCTGGACATGATACAGCGTACAAGGTGTTGAGCGTTGCATCTGGAGAAGGGGAATCGAGTAAGCCTTTTGAATTACAGATTACGAATGCGATTCTCCCAGACAACTTCCCTCGCAGATATCAGTATCATTTCCGCTCTCTTCCATCGTATCTGCAACCGGAGAACGAAATATTTATCCTCATCTCAACTCTGTCTGGAACCAACCTGGCTTCTGCATTCTTCGATGATGTCCTACACCCTCTGCTTCGGTCAATCGGATTGGCAGATTCGAAATATAAAGTTATCAGAACTGAGAGTTCGGAGACTGTTAAGAGATTTGCAGAGGAGACGTTGCTTGTGGGTGCAAAGGAAGGGCGTCGACAGACTGTCGTGATGCTGAGTGGTGACGGCGGGGTAGTGGATACTCTAAACGGGCTGTTCCAAGAGAAACACTCGCCAGGGTACGACTCATTCTTTCTCCATAGAAATTTACTGACCTGTGGTAGATCATATGTCAAACCGACTCTCTGCCTTCTTCCCCTCGGAACAGGAAATGCGCTTTTCCATTCCTCGCATCGAAATTCCCCCGCCATCCCCTCAATATACGTGCAAGGACTTCGAACTCTCCTTCATGGCAAAACAAAAGCTCTACCAATGTTCCGAGCCAAGTTCTCTCCAGGTGCTCGAATCCTCACCAATGAAGGTCGGACCGCGACAGCGTTGAAGATTGATACTCTCTATGGAGCAGTAGTCGCAAGCTACGGTCTCCATTCAACTCTTGTTGCCGATTCAGATACATCCGAATATCGAAAACATGGTGATAAGCGGTTTGGGCTCGTGGCAAACGACCTTCTGTTCCCGGGAGAGGGGCAGAAGCCACACGTGTATAAATCTGAAGTAACTCTGACGAGAGGTCGAGTCAAAAAAGCATTACCTGGAACAGAACACGGTTATATTCTCGCAAGTCTTGTTTCAAATTTAGAGAAGGCTTTCACTATTTCTCCCAAGAGTCAGCCATTAGATGGTGTGCTGAGGGTAGTATATTTCGACGCTTTGGACGGGAATGGAGCTATGAATGTGATGAAAGCAGCTTACGACAGTGGAAAACATGTTGACCTCCCTGAAGTGGGATACGAAGAAATATCTGGACTGAAAATCGAGTTCAAGGAGCCAGGGAAAAGCTGGAAGTGGAGGAGATGCTGTGTTGATGGGTTGATCGTGGGAGTTGAAGAGGGTGGCTGGATGGAAGTCAATTCTGTTCCTGCTGGTGATGAAGCCATCGATATTGTTGCGGATGCTTAGGAGCATTTCTTGCAAGTCGGCTCGCGATGACATTCTGATAGAGATTTACAGATCATTGCTAAAACATGCGATGTTCTGAAGCACTTTGAGTGCTGTTGAGTCTCTCCATACCGGGCTGCAAGCAAGGCTTTAACCCGGCTCCCTGCCATGCATCGCAGACGCAAATCAGTTCCATCTCAGCTTTTCATTTCTCTCTTTCCATCCAGTGGCGCTCAGCCCTCTTTATCAAACAGTCCAATCATGACCACACCTGCCGCAGGTCAATATTGGTAGCCAGTCAGGTAGCCGACCTCGGACTATTCAACAAATACCAAAAGCTGAACGATGCCACCGTATCTATTTTCTTACTTCCCCACACACATTATATCTGAGATTGATACATGATAGCTAGTCATGTTTTAGTAAATCCGTATTCTTCTTGGAAGTTCGGTATTGGCAGCGTAAAGTGGCCAATAGTATATGATTTTGACATGCTGTGCCACTGAAGGAGATAGGCTTGTACGAAGCTGGGCGAGTAAAACCATCCTTTAATGGAGCTCAGGCTACGAGATTATGAAGAGTTGTGAGATTCACAAGTGGGTGGGTATGGTAAGAATGGTATAAGCATCTTACATATCCTGTCACGATTGAACCTGGATCGAGAATTTGTGGACATATTCTGCTTTTCCACACGATGTGCAAATGTACTTCACATGCCGCGTGGACTGGGATGAAAATATCCAAAAGACTCGGTCCCTTGTTCTAGATCCAACTAATCGCGGATTGCTACTATGTTTACGAAGAACTGCCTGGCCCTCGTTTCCATCCAGCTCCTGCCTGAGCACCAGCGCAACTGTAATCTGTTTGTTCTCTCCTCAGTACAATGTGCCTAAGCATGTTCATTTTTTTTACCCTTCACCTCTTCCTCACCATTATTCAACCTCTCATCCCCAGCTAGCACCCCATCCACACCTCCAGCACCCTGAATACCCTTCCCAAAAATCAGATTGTCATACCCAACCATAATATCATATCCTCTCTCTAGATCTACAAATCGCTGTCCGCATCCTGTCCCGAAACATCAAATATCAGTAAAATTCCACTCACACAGGAAAGGTTAATGTAATAGACTTACCAACGAGCTGTTTCGAATCATATATATTATCCATGAACTTCAGAAAGCTCGGTGCGTCTTTGGCATGAAACTCCGCACAGCCATCGTAAGAGAGTAGGCGCATTTTTGATTGCAGAAGAGGAGCAATCATTTCTTTGTGGGCGGCATCTTGATGGAACTGTAGACGCCAGAATCAATCACCCCCTTCTTTCCACGTCATTTTCCCTATGATATATTTACTACAGGATAAAGATGCAGTATTCTTACCTGTACATATCGCACCAGATTTACACCCGCATCTTTAGTCGATAGAGTCAAATCGGCATGAACTGATTTCCAATGCTCATGGAAGAAATCATCTGTGAGCCCAGGCTTCTTGTAGAAAAATATTTGGGCCCGGAAGTAAGGTTGCTGGTTTGATCCTGTGCCTAATTCAAATTCGTTGAAATTATAGACGTGAGTGTGGTGGTTGGGACAGGGATCCATTTTGTTGAGTTTGGAGATGTGTAGTTGATGTGGTTGAAGAGAAGGGGTGTTATTGTATTTATGAATTGAACGAGGGGTATATGTCTTATGACTGCAGCTTTCAGCATCTAAGTCCCAGGGTATGAGAGATAAGATGCTTACAAGTACATCTCGAAGTCGAGAGGGGTCTCACGTCAGATGGATATTGGGTCCGAGCCAGCTCGGAAACTGTATACCTATAGATATTCAAGCAGGGGAGGCACAGTTATGAGATTTCTCAGCTTCTCCTATAACCAAGCAGTACGGCTACTTGGGTTTAGATCAATCTGTGCCCTGGATGTTCCTGAGTTCTAACTAAATCTGATTCGTGGAGCGAGAGCGAGGAGATATTGAACGGGCGACATCCTATGTCATGATTATAATACTGAAGAACTTTTCGCAAAATAACTTAGTTGATCTTTGCACCACCTCATATTAGGATAGGCTCTTAGTGGCAATCTCTTTTTGGATGTCCGATTTGTAAGGATTTAAAGTGATTCAATTTTGGGGGTAAGGAAAAAAGGGATTGATCGTGCACTCACTTAGTCCGGAGGTGAAAAATTGCATCAGAATTGAGATTGGGCATTATATAATTTAATTCTAGATTCAATTAGTGTGGGATAAGAGCATATTTGAACTAGAACGAAGCCTTCCAAATCGATTTATTCATTACTTCAGAGATTTTGGAAGCCTTGGGATTTGGGTATAAACGAGGGAATTTTGTAAACAAATCCATCAAACGAGTTTCATCTGTTCCCTGCTGCCGATTGTGATAAACGAGTGTGTTGTGTGCTCCTTCTCATTACCTCCTTCTTCCAATAGTTGAGTGTGCCACTGCTTATACCTTACTCATTGGAGTTCCTGTAATTCTGTTGTCGGCAGCTTGAGATTCACCAACTGTTGGAGATTGAGGCTCATGAACTCCAACGTCATAATGAATCTCTTTCTCAACAGCAATAACTGCTTTCTCAGCCAATTCCTTATCTTCAAAGACTATTCCAGTTATTAGCATACTCCAACCCATGTTCATAAAGTACTTACTGAAAGCCAACTCCTCGAGTGTTCTTCCATATGTCTCAGGATAGACGAAGAAGATGAACAGCCATTCAAATGTGATCCACGCGCAATAGCAAGCCATGAATTTCCAGCCAATTTTCTCCATACCAATTGGGTTCACATTGTTGGAGAAGAAGAGTCCAACCTTATTGAAAACCTGTTCGATTCCAATACCTCTGCTCCGAACAGTATATGGGAAAAGTTCGATGAGGTAAGCTACAAATGTTAGTGCATGCATACAGCATTCAAGTCTCGACTTACTGTATGTCAAAGCATTGTTGCCAAGGTTATATGGAACCGAATAAGCAAAGTAAAAGAATAGTGCAGCTACTCCTGCTGCCTTATTGGTGACCTTTGGTAGCCCAACCTTTTTCCGTTCAGCGGTCAGATCTTTAGCAACTTGTAAACTGTGGAAAGAAACTGTCATGGCAATGAACACACAGAGAACGCCAGTTGCAGCAACCAAGAACATAGTCCGACGCTTGAATTTGGTGACGACGAATGCCGCAAAGATAGTGGCAGTGATTAATCCCCAGCATTGGTTTGCAGCATTGATCTTTGACTTGACAATTGGATCAGTGTATCCCATTGCATCAAACAAGAGGTTCGAGTAGTAAGACAACAGGGAGTTGCCAGACATTTGAGTGAAAAGTCCGAGGAAGACAGCAATGAAGGTTCTTCGTCGCATTCCTTTTGTGTTCAACATGTTGAGCCATGATTGCTTAGAATTATCCATCTCGATCTTGATTGTAGAACGGATTTGTGCCATTTCTGCGTGGACGAGAACCGAGTTTTCGTCGCCCTCGGCATGATATTTTGCAAGAATGGCGTGAGCTTCTTGATGCCTGTCTCTACTAACGAGCCATCTTGGACTTTCAGGTACGAGACTGCATGAATCGTGAGTATATTTTTAAGGGAGTATTGATTTCAATACTTACAAGATGAATGCGATTTGGAGAAGAGATGGAACCATTTGCAACAACGAAAGTGTCCTCCATCCCCAGTCGGTCTGCATGTTGGTTGTTTTGACACTGATTCCAGCCGCAACGATTGACCCAACAAAGTAAGATGAATTGAATAGTGAGGTCATGGTATCTCGGTCCTTGGGGTGGGAAAGCTCTCCAATCAGGGATGAGCCTGAGATAATGCAAAAGATGATACCGAAACCGAGAACCATACGCGCAAAAATGTACATTCCAACTACTAAGCATAAATATTTGGATCATGAAGGGATGACTCTAACTTACGGTTCTGCGAGAATCCTTGAATAGTGGCTCCAACAAGCATGATTATCGACCCTGCCATGATAGGCCAGCGTCTGCCGAATCGTTGATTGACCCATGGAGCAAAGGGAACTCCAATGATGGACCCCAACTGGTAACAAGAAACAATGATTCCATTAATATTGGCTGGAGTCTTCCATGAGACTTTTCCCTTTGCATCGACACTGCTGACACCGTTGAAGTCTACAAGTTGTTAGCTCAAGTGACTTGAACATTGGGTAAACAAACACTTCTTCCAAGCATCAGAATACTGCAAGGAATTGATGAGTTGAGAATCGAATCCAGAAGTCATCTCAACCCCCATACAGCAACAGAACAGGCAAAAGTACATAAGTCTAAGATTGGGTTTCTTGAACCATTTGACTTTGTCTTCAGCTGCTATCTGGGTAACAATTGGAGCAGAAAGACCCCCGGTATTGGGGCCCATATCATCGAGATGAATGTTGGGTGCCATGATGAAGTTTGTTTCGATAAAGTGGAAAGAAGGAGTTGAATGCTCGAATTATGGATATTCTTCTTCAGTGTAGCCATATATATCTGATATTCGATATACATATCGAGAGTCCTGCGTTCTTGTGGTACCTTCAGACAAAATTGGTAGGGGTGCTGCGCCTCGCTGCATTCACCCCGAAACATGTTTTTATAAACAGGCTAAGCTTTGTTCCGTGTCCAAAATGCGGGGAGATCTCTTTCGATATTTGCAAAATTTGTTATTGGAGCGTCAGTAATACGACCGAAGGTTTAGAGTCGAGTGACACCGAACATCTGGTTTCGATATATACGCGTGCCGCGGTTGGCTGCCACGCGAGAATGTTACCCTTAATCAGATCGAGCCAAAAACCTGCTGTGCCTTATGCCGACATCTCGTATGGAATTTATCCGTATGAATGGAAGCTTGTTTTGGTCTAAGCCTCCGGACTTTGGGTAACACCGAAGAAGGAAAAATTCATACATTAAGCCTCTGTCTGTCAGATTGAGAGTCTGAGAAGTTGAAAAGCTTACAGCGTCGTATGGAATCAAATCCTTCCCGTTGTTATGTGATAGCTATCACAGGCCGTGAGGTAATTTGACTGGTTGCGATTGCAGGAAATGTTGGCAGGGAGGCCGAAATTGTTTCTTGCCAAGGTGTGATGACAGGCTTCATTGGTAGTGTCGGGTTCTTCTTTCATGATAGAATATCAATGCGGGAAAAGGCATGCATTTGAAAATGAAATCAGTCGAACCAACAACTCAGCACCCCGAGGTCTGTCGATGCATTGAAAACTTGAACATGGTGTTAATAATTGTGAAGCATTTCTTGTCTGTAGAAGCATAGAGGTATCATTCAAACATGCATTTTTTGAAACATTTTTCTTAAGATCTCAATCAACATTCCTTGTTCCAATATCACTGTGATTTTGTTTAAGATCAGTATCAGTATAGTTCAAGGAGAATTTTGCCCAAAAGGTCTTCGAAATCAACATTCCTGATCGAGATGGCAACATCGAAATGCCAAGAAAATGAACGAACAGGCCAATCATGTTGTTGCTACCAATGCATTTCCGAACCAACCTTCAAAGCACTGCCACCCGTGTAAATAGAAAGCTACATGCGTGGAGAGCGGGACACAAGTTTTGTCTGGGGATATGAAGAAACGGACCACACGTACAGTGAAGATACTAATTGTTCACACATTTGTACACCAGGATGTTTCCAGGTGGAACCACAAAGCACTGCCCCCCGTGTAAATGCAGCTGTATGAGAGTACAGCATACCAAGATTGAAGAATTGACCATCATCTGGAGAGATGATATTAGAGGAAGTGCATTCGTGGAGAAAATACTACGTGGTGGTTCATCGATATGTTTCAAAAGCACACTTACAAGCACTGCCTCCCGTGTAAAGTGAGATCTGCATACGGAACATTGTAAACAAAAGGCTCAAATGGAATCTAGAAATCAAAATCTGAGTAATTGAACGGTAAAAGATGCAGTGAATACAAATGTGTTGCTCTTCATCAATATGCTTCAAAGCAGGGTTGCAGAGCAGTTAGCACTGCCACCTGGGTAATGAGCAATTGACCGCAACAGGAGTAAGTTGAAGAGGGGTCAGACAGAAGAATGAATGAATGGAAGAGGGGAATTGCATATCATGAGTGAGATTTTTGAAAATATTGCCATTTGCATGAGAGAAGCATCCGGCTTGCCAGGGCGTGAGCCAAACAGAAGATGCGCAAGTTATGTATCCAAAATACTACGAAGTTGTTCCATTCTAGAACAGTCTGTGAAAGGGCTCCTGCTGTCATTCCCCCACTTTCAATAGAATCTTGTAACGTATGACACCAAATAGAACTGGAGGAGAACTCCGAAACATAGAGTTTCTCCATTGCCAAGTATAGTCCGACCGAACATGCGTAGTCCATCCCAATGAGCAACATACGACCCGCGCTTGCAGTAAAGCAAAAAAGATTGCAATATACATTTTGAATGCTACGATATTGTACGCAGTGCTTAGTGGTGGAAGATCCATCTTACTAAACTTGGTAAAGAGTTGACGATTCTCACATTGCCGGCAAAAGAGCGAGAGCAAGCCGGAGATGGTTTGAAAAATCTTCTCGTGGAAGAGGATAGAGTATCCTAGATGAATCTCAGAGCACTGCCACCCGTTTAAAAGGGAAATTGTCATAGTACAGGCAAAAGGAAGGAGACAGCAATACCAAAGAAGAGATGTCACAAATCTGGGAGAATTGATTCCGAGCTGAGGAGCAGGAACTCTCTCGCAAAAGTGAGAGATCCGATGATACAACGGGGGGCGAAAAAGTGAGTAGTTAGCAGAAAATCTGTGACTAACCTCCAAATGCATCAAGTCTTTGAGCGCCGACTTGAAGGAATTCTTTCTATCCTATATGCTTTCCTCATTCACAAGCTCATTTATCACACGTCGGGTGAGTTGATACTATGTCTATTCGTTTGAAAACTTACGCTGTAGCTTCATAAGATTTCTACGCTTGACAGTCTCCACTACCCTAGCAATTATTGCTTGCGAGCTTTTCTTCAGAACATTACTCTTATACTTGTATGTATGAGAATGCTCTATGGGCGTCGATAAGTTTAGTTCCCTTTTCCAGCGTCAATTAAGATTTACTCCACCAGGTATGGTTTCCAACCCTATGTTCAAGTCAGCTTCAACAATTTGATTTGCAGTAGAGTACTCACATCCATTGCCATCGACATCTTCAACCATCGTTTGTGGAATGGTACACTTCATCGAATCTTCTGCCGACTGAGATAGTAGCTCTTTACATTTGTTGTTGTTGCAGCGGGCATTCAGTGCACGCTGAAGGGAATCGCCTTTCCATCCAAACATATAATCTCCATGTTGTCCATGGCCGACCCTGCTATCGTCAGTATACCCAGTTTGTGCTTGGAAGGATACATACCCGTCACCCATGGAGTAGACAAAAGGCTGACTACCATCTTCATTCCACAGATCCTTATGATTATACGGCCTCGTATCCCACATGACTTCATACATCAATTGTGGCAAGTGGACTGGATGGGTATCTGGACATGTTCCTCTACCAGATCTAGATTCGTTGAAATTGGCAACCGGATCTGCATAAGGCTCAAATGGAATGATGGCATATGCGACATGGCTTTGGTGATCTGGAGAGTCTAGATTCACACCATCCCAACAAGTCGGGAACGTAACCGTACTACGAATTCCGCCAGCACAGAACTTGTCAGGAAAATGGGTAGTGTCGTTACCAGTACATGGAGCGCCACCAAAAGGGATAAAATTTTCTCCGAAACAACGATGGCAAATACCTCGCGATTCCCCTTTGGTAGAACGAAGCGCAGGATTCCCTGCTAACATTCGGAAGCCCTGAGATGGTCAGTAAGCCACTGTTACAAGGCTGGAGAGTCCAGTGAGGAGCAATTACTCACAGGTGTAAAGGCAGTAACATTGCTGACTCCATCGTAGGGTGGAATATAATACACAGTAATTCCCCCTTTTTGTATCAAATTTCCATTCTCGAATTGAGCTACCCTCTTGAAGGTTCCATTTCTTGCTCGATAATACATAGCAGCCGTCCAATAATTACTGAAGTCTTCACTGAATGTACAGCTCGTACATGATGATTCGGCGACTAGATCATGCTTCAATGGCGGCATACTGGCATTGAAAGAGTTGCCACCAACGATTTGATGGACATGTGGGGTTCCAATCATGCCGGGATTGACTAGGGGATCAAGACGTTCGACAACGAGTTGGGAACAGGCAAATCGGAGCATTGGTGCTCCTGTTCCTTGAGATTGAACTCCTCCCAGGAGAGCAAAAATGGAGATGGCTTTGAGCAACATTGTGTTTTTCACTCCTAAAAAATGTCAAACTTTCAACGATGTCGCGGGGAATGGGGCATAACGGAACGCCGTGTGTTATATCGACATCTTGAACTTACGTACTTCTTATGGCTGAATGGCATATGCAGATCATGGCTGATAAGAGACAGTCTTGACCTGAATATAGTGAATTTTTTGTGTTCTGACTGGATGTGGGGCTTCTGAATTAATATATCTCTATATATCTCGGTGCCGGGAGATCAGCCTCGGAATTAAGCGGTGGCACAGTCGACCATCACAGAATGGGACAATCCGAACAGGAAAAAGAGAGAATACGTCGCTTTGGATATTTTTATAATATCCTTCATTTCCACCTCCTTATCCATTGAACCAGCTTCGAGTGAGGGATTGATCGAAACAATTGAACCCAACTTTGAAGCCAGGGATTAGCGATTCGAGCAGTTTTCACATTGCACAGGTCAACAAACTTTTAGACTTTGAACAGCTTTCCAACTGCCGCTGTTATCGGTACAGCCAAACAAGGTTACACACATTCAGGCTGCATCGTAAGGTGTGGCTGCCCCGTTGACGCCCTCGATTAACCCCTTTTAGCTTCAAAGGGGAACATTCGCTAAATTTGAGATCGATGCTGGGCATCATGGCTTTCATGAGGATAATACTAACTGTAGCGACACTCGTCAATCAAGTTCGCGGCCATATGTATCTATTAGAAGACATGTTCATTTCCACAGTACGACCGGCAGTTTTAGCTAAAATATGCAGTCAAATTCGCGCCCAAAGAGGGTTTCAAAAAATGCAAAGTTTATCAGCGGAGCCATACTGACATCTTGAAGATGTCCCAATTAGGGTGTCAATTGAGAGAACTCTGGATAGAATTTTCTGCTTGGAGGTGGCATACCACGTTGCAGTTTCTAAAATGTAAAACTCTATACAGGAACACAATGATTTATCTTGGGAATGCTTATGACACTGTATACAGCAATTCGGAAAGCAGATAGTATATGTCAAATGACCATCCCCTATCACTTATTATTCCCATTTATTTAGTTCATTATGAGGGTGGGAGGTGGCTTCATGCTCGAATTGGTGAATTGAAATAAATCACTTGATGTGAGTCTGAGGATAAAATCAACCTCAATCTAGAGCAAGAATCCACAACTTGGCTGAAGAGATCAATGTAAAAACTTTCACACAGTGATGCAAGATGAAAGAGCGTGCTTGATTGATTGGTTTTACAAAAATTAGTCTCAAAAGCAATAAAAGTAACAAAAAATGAAGTTCAGGAATTTACTATTGATAGTATCGAAATCTGGTCAATAAATTCAAATATGCTTTGAAAGGCGGATTAAAACGCATTCGCTCACCGACCAACGAATTGAAAGGAACATAATAAAAAGTGAAGCAGCAGGCAAGAGTGCGAGTTTGATCTCATATTCGAGACATGTAGATTTTCTTCCTCGTGTCCTCATCTCCAATATTGAATCTTTGTCTCGCAAAGGAATACTGACTGCTTCTTGTGTCTTTACTGTGAAACTTCTCGAGGAGACTTCTCCTGGACTCTTGCTAGAGAGAGTGCATGACGGATGAGGCTTGAATTATTTCATAGCCTCCCGTATCACGATTCACCGAAAATACACCACTGACTTTAAATTATGTAACACGACAATAGTGTTGGGTAGTATCTAGTAGAGCCCGAGTAGCGGAACTCATGGGCGCTATAAGCGAGGCGAGAAAGGGGTTCGGCAGTGCGGAAAAGGTACTCCCTATCTTATTGCGAACTCTTATTTCTGTCTCGTACACTCCGAAATAAAGCAAATCAAAGAATGGAATGGTGGAAGCTTCAGTATCACGATCGTATCATCAGATCCTTAAGTCCTTGAAACATCGGAGGTTACTTCAACCTTTGACAATTTACCAAACTTTCAACTGTTTGGGACCCTTGAAGGAGCTATTGACCCGCCACCACCGTCGATTCGTCGATGCGGACACCAAAAGCAAAAATTTCGCGGGATACAACCTAGGTAACCAAGTATTGAAAATTCGAAGTGCAACAAAAGATAAAAAAGAGGAAATAGATTGGAAGCCGTGGAAGATGGTGTTGAGAGTCTTCAGCCCGTTTCCCGAATGATGCAAATATTGAACATGGTCAATTATCTTAGCCGTTAGCGATTTGCCACTTCTTGACAACCCACACGATCAGGCACATGCGTCATGGTACATGAATGTCACATTACCGATTTATTTTGCTTCCTAAGTATTGATTCTATTCATCTGATCAACAATCAACAACCACCTCGATCAAAAATAGAATTCGGTGTCTTCCCGGTCGATCTCCAATCCATTCTTTGGTAGCGAGCTCCTCCTAATTCAAAGCGAGTCGTCACCATTTCCCGTTTATCTCTCTATCTGCTACAATTAAATCCATGCTTCCCGCCCTATCGTTGTCTTCAGCCGCAAGGTCGGGGGGTTTCCCGATAATCCGTAATGTAGCCAACCACCGGTAACTCTCCCGAAATGCCCCTGATATTTCCTGTGGCTCGAGAAAAGAAGGTCGTAAGATACCCCGCCCCCGCATCCAACTTTTGTCATGCAGGAACGTTCATATGATAGGTTTTGTACTTATGGGGCACTCACACTCATCGTGATTTGCGAGGAAATGTTCAAATAGGGACATACGAGGAGGTTAGGGGTTGGTGAGAAGAAACTTATCAAGTTGGCATATCACTTCTGATTGTTGCGACGACTAGCAACGGAGTGCCAAACGCCGTGCTGATGCAGCCACCCGCTAATTGAAGACGCCCTTGTGAAATTCTATGTACAGTAGATCCTCATCATTATTCTAGCCATCGTCTCCTAACAGCTCCAGAGTTTGGTAAAGTCCCATATTTGACTCTCGGTCTCGGCGACGCCGCCATTTGAATCTCTCTCCTCCCCGCCACCATTTCTAGATGGCCTTCACTTACTTCCCTAACGGCGATAGTTTCATTCCAGGTTCTAGTTTCGTTGATACCTGCACAGGTATTGTTCAATCTTTCACTAGGCCTGGAATTTATAGCTAGTGCGAGGATTTCCGGCATTGATTCCCATGCTCTTCCGATTCCTTGGCCGTAGCCAATAACGCTGATCAAGATGTACATTGTATGTGAGACGGCGATAATGATATGAACGATTAGAACTGAGATGCCGAGCTGGGTAGTAATATTCCCAGCCCAACGATATCCATATCCGTATCTTTGAAAAGTAGGGTTGAGGCGCAACCACTTCTTCTCCTCTTCAGGATTTGTCGTGTTGAGAGGCATGTCGACACCCGCTAACGAGCTTGTCATTGTGAATTTCCCCTGTAACTCGCCCTCTGTCGTTCGATTCGGGAGTAGAAACATAGGAGCTGTGTATGGAAACTCTCCATTTCCTGCTATCCTTGCCAAACCATCTGTTACGGCGCCCGCAAGTATGATACTGATTAATTTTGCACGCATTCTTTGTAATACCTCATAAGGTGTTGTAGAGCTATTTCCGTTTGGTTGCGGTCCTTTGAAAATAACACCGTTTGGAACCTTATCATTAGTTGGATACACAAAACGGCCGAGCATGCCTGTTATGGCCGATATGTTGCCAACTACGAAAGTTATAGGTTGATTGATAGCATCTGCATATCCTTTAGAAATAGTCATGTTGATTGGTTGTCTCCCCGAGGAAGTATCTCTTCCCGAAGTGAGGCATGTATCACCTAAATCGGTGGTGATGGTGTGAGAAACTTGATCATTTATGGTTGGTTCGTACCATACATCTACTGGTATCCATTGGGAATAAATACTGCAAGCGAGGTTCTCAGATGACTGAATCCAGGTTCCGTTTTGATTGAGGACAAGGGGGATGGTGATAACCTAAAGTCTGTCAGATTTCTCCCTTAGCATGAATAATGAAAGCTTACTGCGCCGAGTGATGGGGTGTATGGTCCAGCACTAGGAATCTCCACAAGTGTTGAGTTTGTAGCATTAATTGCCCGAGGATATTTGTAAGCCCAATCAGGCACAGGAAATATACTGTTATTTCCGTCTAGTGTAGGAAAGAACATAGTTGGCTGAGCTTCCGGATTGCTCCTATTGTACCCTGAATTAAGATACGAGTTGCATAAAATCTCGGTACGTGGTGCAAATATGTCAGTGTCAGAAGCAAGGCTGATATGAGGCTGTGCTGCCTCTAAAATCTTGCCTTTTAGATTTGTCTGAACATATTTCCAATACGAAACCATTGCTCCATCAACGAAAGCATTGATAGTGACTCCTGAGGCACGACCAGAAAATGAGCTGTTACAGCTTTGAGCAGTGAGAATTCTCCGAGTATCACCTCGATCTGCTGCAAATGAGATGTTGGTTCCCTTATCGGTATCCTGATATAATAGGCCTGCAACCCAATTATAAAGATCTCGGAAGCCTCCAGTTGGGCATCGTTCTTGATTCAGGGTGTTGGTGACTATACTGCATGAAACATTTTTGTTTGGGCCACCAGGGCCAATGAGATTTGCTGTTACCAGATGACTTGGCCAAAGCTCAGCGGTGTGATTGAAAATGTAATAAGGAGGTAGTTGCTCCGTGAATGGCGTGTGAACTTCAAAGTAATTAAGTGTGGGTATAATTGCAATCGCCGATGAAGGACCTGAGAGCATCACCAAGACTGCCGAGAAAAGCGAAAGAAACCAGAAACTCGCGACTGAGAACCTCTTCCCGGTTACTTTATCAACTGCCCATAGCGAGTTCCAGAACGATCTCCGATTCAGAAAAGCTGCAGAGCTGAGTTCAAAGGCATTGGATATCATTCCGAGAGGAAGCCCACCCCTTCCGGTCAATCTAGACTGCAGAGCGTGAAGAACAAGACTGGAGAGTGAGGCGAGGATCAACATCCTATTTCATTTAGCAGATTTTTATCAAATTTAATCACCTCACAAGGGAAGATATTAGAATAGACTTACTCATGTAACTTTGCCGCAATTTGCAATAAACTCAACGCTCCACCTTGAGTCAGACCACGACTTATTTCATGGCTCGGAGCTAATAAATCCATCAAATAAACATTCCGAAAACTAAGTTGGATAATCGAAGTTGTTACTACCACAGCAATAACATGCGGAACAAGCTTCGTCCAATTTCCTCTGATGCCTTGAGCTATTGCCACTTTTGGCTCTTCAGCAGAAGTCGGATTTAGTGTGAGGAATGAGGCATCTGTGTCTGAGCGGAATGTCCTTGACTTCATGAAACTATCTTTTTCTATGGTTCCTCGCCTTTCCATGGAGTTGTCTCGTGAGTGGATGTATGTGTCTACCAAATCCCGGTTTTCCCTTGACGGCCAGTATGAGGGAGTACTAGGTCGTAAATTTGATTCGAAAGCATCGCTTCGTGGGAAATCGGGCATCGTGCGTGCGTTTGGAGAGGGTGTCCTGCTATGGGTATTGCTGCTAGGAGCTGAGCGTAAGAATTGGAAAGCCATCTCGATAATTAATTTTCGACCTAATTCAACTTCATAATCCGGGTGGACTCAAGTCAATCAAAGCTTTTCAATGGCGATCCAGCACTCCAGCAATCCAGTTGTGGTAACATTCAAAAGCTCATTAACGAAACGAAAATAAGAGGAAGAAATCTATAATATCTACGTACTACCTGAAACAAGCAGATAAGCTTTAAATTTCAACGGCCCTTCCATAGACCTTCCCAGTAGCTCAAAATATCATCTCAATTCTAGGTGGTTATTCATAGATCTACGAAGCGCGGGGCCTGCATCCCCTAGATCACCCTATTTCCAGCCGCTGAGCTTACTTACACAGCCTTCTTGTTACCTTTACCCTCTAAAACTCTAAACTGCTTACCCTCTAGATATAGATAAAATCTTTATCTGCCTCATTTCCTACATGATTTCCATTCTTCCTGTATCAAACTCAAAAATCTTCATCCTATTATCCAATCCCATATTTCCCATCGTAATATTGCTTGTTACACACGATGTATTTGAAAGCATACGCGAAAGCCCGATGCTTATGGCGGAGGGAGTGGGGGGTGGTACAGGTTACAGGAAGCGCCCGTTCTTGGAACAGACGCCCCTATTCGACTCGCTTAATTAAGCTTAGAAGGAGTGCAGGAAATGTGCTATTTTTAGGTGAAAGGAGATGGTATTTTAGATATTCAGATTTGAAGGAAGAGATTTAGCACGCGAAGAAAATTATTTTTAATGAGGCATGGAAATTGGACGAATTGAAGATATTGAAAGGTTCAGAGAAAAGGGAAGTTGAGAATGTGCATCACTGGGTCTGTATTTGTACTTGTATCTAGGTACATTTAGTGGTATTGTTAGCTATGCACTACCCTCTTTCACCGAAAGCTTCACGATCAAGAAACACACTATTCGCACCATATATTCTCATCACCGTTTACGTACGTATTAGTCTTTCTCCCAATCCCATCAATCAAAACAGTCCAAGATCACGTGCCATACATTTCCATCCCGACAATCCACAAATCAAAGACTTGAAATCGGTGATCGATTGTCAATCCCTGAAATGTGCATTCCCCTCCACACATCCCTCAAGACTGAACCCCGATTCTGCACGCTCTAAACAATACAGACACAAAAACTCAAATTCCGGCCTAGTATTCCCTCTACCGCCCCAGGCGCCTCGGTTCCAAAAACGGCCGCAGGTCTTAAGAGCCGGTATATAGTTCATCCCTCGTCGATCATCCTTCCCTGCTTACCTTTCAATTTCCAAACGAGTACGGAGTACGCTGAGCTTTCCTCGTGGCATATCTCGACCTTGTCTCCCTGTCCTCCACACTTACACTTTCTTATTCTCGTCTCCAGACCCGTGTCTTCCTGTCACTTTTTCCATATTTGAAAGCCGTTGAGATTGGTAAGACAGATAGCCGAGAGAGAAATGAACTAGGAGAAGACCGTTTAGAGGGGTGTATGATTGGTTGTCTAGTAGCTATGGAGGAGAGTAAGGTTATATGGGGTAAGGTAGGTATATAAAGTGGAATACGGATTTATAGCCGAGTACGTAGGAAAGAACGGGGAGGAAGAAGAGCCTCAGTTTGATTTCCACCAATTATAAATTCTACATCTCCTCTCTCCAGTCTTGGTTTCCCGGGTCTCTTTTCCTAATTCCTCTCTCCACTTCTCACATAAATTGTACTGCAACCCACACCCATCAAACACTAACAGATAGATTAAGAGAACTACTGCAACGGCAATGTACCTCGTCTATGCAGTCCCCTCTGTACCTGCCTTTCAGCAACCTCGCAGTAGTCTCTAAACTACAAGTAGATGCTGCGTGGTATTGTGGAGAAGAGTAGGTAGTATCCGCATCTACCAGGATCAGTGGTGGGATGTGGAAAATGAGGAACGTGGACCTGGATTGAAGTATGAGGGAGCGGGGTACTTATGCATGTCGTGTAGCTTATCTGGATCTTGCAGGTGTGGCTTGGATATTGACATGATGGGGGAGGAGGGGAAGGAGAGAGGTGTGGCGGATGATTGTGGCTGGAAGGTGGAAGGAGGAGGGAGAGGATGCTGGGGTATGGGGATGCTGGGGATTGAGGTTGGTGCTAGGAACGTTGGGATATGGCGGCGTGTACTTCCCAAGGAATCACGGGAGCTAACGGATGGAAGCAATTTGCCTCGATATATCTATATTCTACACAAGACTCAAGAGACATTGGCACGGAAAAACTCCTCTCCTATCCCCCCGTCGTCTTCCTCCCATTCAATGTGTAAGCCCATTCCGAATCCCATAGCTTAGCTGGTTCAAACCACTGAATCACGATATCTAGAGTAATCACGGAACAAGTACACAAGCAAACAAATATTTGATAACAATCATCATTCTCCTTCAGATCACCTATATACACCCACCAGGCCATCAAGGCTTCTCCTCCCTCTCAATCCTCAAAACCCCTAGAATACAATCCTGTTCCCTCCTTTCTTCCAATCCTATGCAAAGCCTTCCCTATATACAAATGCAATAAAATCTCAATAACTCAATGCCAATGCTACCCAATTCAACGCCAAGTAATATCACTATAAGATCCCCTTCCTTGTCGGAAACGTTCATTTTCCGAAGCACGTGATGAAAATGCCTCTGCTATTTCCCTCCGTCCATCAATTCATTTCATGGCAAAGTGCTGCTTACCAGCCTAGAATTTCCCGCTCTCCTTGCCGTTCATTTGCAGCTCTGTCCCGAAAAGGGTGTAAGATATGAGAAGGAAATAAGTAATATCAATACACTTCCCTTCCAGCTTCCTTTTCCCTCCGGCGGGATATTCCCTCTTTCCTCTATGATGAAATCTCATCGTATCTCGTATGCTTCACCTCGTCTCGTCTCGTCTCGTATCGTTTATAATCAGCCTTGATTCGGCGCATAGAAGGACAAAGGCAATGGGGTAGGCAGAAGAGGGGTCAACGGCTCTTCGGCCCGATTCTCCGCCATGCGCAATATAAACCCGCGTGTTCCCAGTTACCGTGTTCTAAGTCCGCAGTCGGGCCTTCTTGGGTAGGTGATTGTGTGGGTTGGAGATCTGTGTGGTTTTCGTGTAGATTGTGAGGATCGGGTGTATGGTCGCGATGGGTTTTTGCGTAGGAGTGGTTTGGTTGGAAATTTGAGTCGTTGGGTTTGTGGTGGGTGGTGATCGTGAGCTTGAGAGGAGATGTTGTTGTGGTTTCGGTGTGATGTTCTGCTTCGCAAATCTTTCATTTTTGCATTTTCTTGAATTCGTCGGGTTGGAATTTGATCCCGGTCGTGAAAACATATTATCCGCCTCCCAAATAGCTCCTCCTCCTCATCTCAGCCTCGCGAATAATTTCCGCAGAGAGAGATAGAGAAGGTGCCAAATGCGCATAGCGCTCGATTTCCATGACCACATTGTTGATTATCGTGTCTACAGTATCGAGATGAGGAACGAGTGTAGACATGATACTGCTGAGTGAAGGAGACATGGTTGCACCCATGACGAGGAGAGTTTGCGAGACGATGGATAGTGCGCCTTGCCAGAGGTAGGGCATATGTCCTGCATGACTGGAAAAATTAGTTTTGATATAAATTGAAAGGAAAATAAACTTACTGTGCAGTAATATGCTCCAACTGTCTGATTGAAGCCTCTAAGCATTTCCTGCAATTCTCCCGAACAGATGGATCCATCGCCGCAGATTCATTATCCAAAACAGCGAGTATATATGGACGATAGATAATTGTCCTGCAAGCAAAATATCGTAATCGCAAAACAGTCTGCACGGGATCGGCAAGCATAGTCCGCGAATACGGGAATTGAAGTGCAATAGGTAGGCTATCATACCACTGCGTAAGCTGGAAATCTAGTTCCGCAACGACGGGTTCGAGACTTTGAGTTGATGCCATTGAATCTTTGGAGTAGATTAATTGGCTAACCCTATTCAAGAGACGACGGAGAGCGATTTCAGCAAGAAAATACCAGAGATCGTCTCGTCCGACTGATTCTTCGTCTTCAGGTTCAAAACCACCTGGGAGACCGACAGTCTCTTCAAATTGTACGATCCCGGAGTGTGGGAGGTCCATTTCAGCAAGCAGGTCGCTTTCAAAGAGGAGTGCATTCCAGTAGACGCGCTCACTTAGTTCTCTTTGACCGACTGGTACCCGACCGGGTGCACTGAGTAAGAGTTGTAATTTTGTGCTTGTGCTGCTGAGAAGCGTCCATGCTTCCAAGGGACGAACGAGATAGAAAAGGTAGGCGGACGCAAGAACGGTACATTGAGCCGAGAGAACGGAGTTGCGAGTCATTAGACCTGGAAGAAGAGCCCACGCTGCTGCGAAATAGGGTAATCCGGGTGGATCCTCGTTGGGTGCTACTCTCGAGATACTACCGCTACAACTAGCTTGTCCTAAAGCAAGTACAAGGAGCACGATACAGCTCTCTGGTCCCTCGCGAAAACCATTCGAGAGAGCGACTCGATAGTGGTTATTCCAATTAAATGGATTGACACAAGCGTACCAGACGTTGACTTTTGCGAAGAAGGCTTCGATATATGCTGAAGTGTTGGAGAGGTCCAGACAAGGTTGTTTTGATAGGACGAGTGGTTCGCGAGACATTTCGAGTTGGAGGAGGATTTGAGGATCATACGGTCTAGAGACGAGATCTCGAATCAAGGGCCATTGTAAGAGGTGTAGAGCGGCGTTTGTGTGGACTTTTGGCATGGTTGAGATATTTGTCGGAGTTGTCCAGGTGCCTAGACCGGTGGCGGGGATCATGGATACGAAATTGCTGGCATGATGCATTAATACATCTTCGTTGCTGATTGTCGTTCCGCCGTTGACAGATGGAGATCCGGTTGAGAGTGCCAGATTACTTGTTTGTCCGACGAGACTCGATTGTAGTAATCCTTCGATCCGACTCAGATGTTCCAGAATAAGTTTGTCGCCGGCATCTAACTTGATTCCAGGCTCGCGATAAATACATTCTGCTCCGAGTTCTGTACAAAGCTTGCACTTTGGTTTCGTTCCGTCGCATCGTGATTTTCGGGATCGACATATTTCACACTGATCATTACTATCAGCATTGACCAGAATTAGAGATGGGCGTACTCACAGCTATCGTGGCTCGCCGCCTCGGGTAATCAATCCCCGCGTCTGTGCTCCTCCTCTTCAAAGGATTAATTCCATCATCGCTATTCTGACGATTTCCATTCTGTAGGCCGTTGGTCATGGACTCCCTATCTCCAGAGGACTGTGATAAATTCCTTGCCTTTTGAGCTGAGCCAAGTATACCTTCACGAGTGAAGTTTTGTACCCTTCGTGAATTGGGTGATTTGAGTGGATTGGGAGAATTTAATGTCCCGTTTCCATTGACGATTCCATTTCCATTTGTGATCAACTGAAGTCGTGGTGAGGGGATATCGATTGAGAATTTGTCTCGAGAGATAGAAAATGATTGTCGGCCATTGCTAGTCCCGTTCGCAGACCTTGGGGAAGCTTCTGGCGATGAGCTCGACATGACGCCTGTTTAAGAAGCTGACAGTTGTGTGCATCGAATCTTGAGGGAAGATAAGAGTATGTGAGGCGAGGAAGTTGTTTATGAGACAGCTTTAGATGGTACACGGATGTAGGAAGAATAAGAAATTGAATCCTGGAGTTCTCGACACGGCCTTGCTCATACACGGTCCATCATATCTATCTATTTTCGAGGAGATTGATTACGTGCCGCGTGCACTTCGGTGCTGACATGGATGGGCGATAGTGCAGGGTTAGTCGTGCATCTCAGATGGGCAGAGATGGGCGACTGGGAATATTACTGGCAGATCAGACGATGTGCTCCAGACGGGTACACGATGAGGAGACCGAATAGTGAACGGGCTGCTGCACTGACTCCCACGCTCATCAACCCTGTGACGCTCATGCAGGTTCAAAAGAGGGAGAGAATCTGGGGATCGGTAGGTGACGGCCGAAGGGAACCAAGAGAACCCTTCTAGAAAGAGTTGCGATAACGAGGTATTTGATATTGATGGAGCAGGTGATATTGGGTGCAGGAAGGAGGAGGATTGTAATGGAGGTAGGTAGGTAAGGACGAGTATAAAGTACGAGTAGAGTGGATTATATTTTAAACTCGATACGGATATCTGATACGCACGTCGACTTGATTATTTATTGCCAGTTCGTATCCCCACAGTTCCCCATTGTTTTCAAAAGTGGGCAGAGACAGAGCAGAATTACTCGTTAGGCAGAGTGGACCCTAGAAAGCGGTGTTGCTGATCGAACCAAACAGGAGGCACGATGCATCCGTTTGAGGTTATTAAGCTTAGCTGGTCCAGTAGTACCGTCGAGTAAGTATCAAGCCGGAGGAGGTTCTTAGGTTGGTGGCAGACTGGCAGTGGCACTCTGTAGGTAGGGTCTTTGACAGTTTGACCGTTTAAGGCAACCGAGGAATATAAAATTTCTTTGGTGGTAGCCGCCCACTGCAAATCATCATGTCAATCAATCAATCAATCAATCCTTTCCATGCCATGCCTTGTCTTGTCTCGTCTTGTCTTGCCCCGCCATGCCAGACCATCCCATGCCATCCCTTGCTGATGCTGATGCTGATGCCGCACGATGATGGTATGAGGGTGTTTGAATGGCTTGGATGCTAGGTATCTGTATGAAGTGTGATGAATGTGATAGATTTGTAGCCGAAATGTCTAGTTGGGCGGATTTCAGAGTTCCGTGTCCGTGATGTGATGTGATTGATTTGAAAGAACATTGCTGGGTCGTGATATTGTACTTTACCTTGTTAGAATTATGGTGGTGTTCACAGTGGCATGGTTTGGTCACTCGAGATGAGAGGAGCATTTGCTGGCATCCATGACATGACCTGTCTTGATGGATTCTTGAGCTGGAACAAGAATTCGGGGGTGGAGTGGCAGTATGGAGACACGCTTTACTCCTTTCGCTGACGAGGTGCATAAGGGTGCAGAGGGCGTCGAGGGGCTGGGGAGCCACGCGCTGCTGACATAATCTATGAAAGTACCTTGGTACCTTTACTTCCAGGCATATTCACACAACATTAACCTGGAAAAGCCAACACCAGCGCCAGTAATACTTTACCTGGGATTCTTGACTGCAACCAACCAACTTGCTATTGTTGAAGCGAGATATGCGAAGCGACCCGAGGGAATATCAATGGTTGGACTGGGACTGATATTGGTTTACCGTTCCTGCAGAACGTGACAATCTTCCATTATACTTCTCACATCTCACTTCAACTCAGGAAGCCTAGACTCCGCACCGCGGGGTAGCAGCACGTAGGTTCCTCTCGTTTAATATTATGGGATTATGGGGTATGGGGTGATGGCGGGAAGTCTGATTCTATACTTCTCGGCTCCGCGTTCCGGTTTGAAAGGAGATGAGAGACTTATATTCATGTGAGCACGTGACGGCATGGAGATGTGTTGGCGGTACCTTGATGAGCTGGGGTGCATACTGTACCTGCTCGAAGTGGGAAGTTGATGTCTAGAAGAATGTGGAGATTTCAGGGCTTCATTCTCAACTTCGGCTCCGTCTTCCGGTCTCAATACAAAAAAATACAGTCTGAAGTATATCGTCACGTGCTAGGGTATCATTGGAGACGAGGGAGTAATGCAGGTAAAACTGAATATGGGAATGATGAACCATATTTTGTAGCTGTATATGATTTCGATCTATAGGATAGAGTATAGATCGTAGTTATGGCAATTAGTCTCGACAATCGGCCCCTGATTCCGGTTGAAGCTATCGACAATACTGTACATGGCCATATGACTGATACTTATCATGAGGCTATCGATATCAGGTTGACAAACAAATGTCTAAGCCTCAATTGAAATACCAAGCTTAGATATAATATAAAAACATGCAAACAGTCAGGTGGATGCACAAGCTTTGCTTCGTTTGCCTAACTTGATGGCACTAATTCTACATCCATCTGGAAACTGGTAGACGATGCGAGTGGCAAAATAATCTACAGACCCTTTCAACGGCTGAGAATTTCATGCATATCAACTACTGACGCACTCCTGTGGGGTACTTCCCCCAGCTGCGCTCATCATCATGATACCGGTTGAAAAGACCTGCCTCGGCCCTTCCGGCATATTTGAACCCCTTCATAGAGATGAGATGAACCACGGAAGGAAATCTTAAAGAGGACTAGAGGATCCTGCATCGGAGTTTATATTTTCCCTTGAACGTTGGGCACGAGATAGAAAGGGTCGTTCATGAGGTTGTGACATGTCACCAGTGTGTTCTTTTGTAGATTTTTCGGCCCCCTTTCCCGAACGGAATGCAAGGCAGTCATCTTTCAGACTTTGAGCTGCAGCACTTGCTGCTAGTTAGCCCGACTCCGAGTTGGATTCGAAAGAGGCAGTGCATGAAGATGGATTGAAGATGAATTGTCGATGTTTTAGATTACTGTAGTTCCACTCCATCAAAATGGAGGGGTGAAAAAAAGTCACATGTCGGGCAATACTCGGCGAATTGAGCTTGACTAAATCCGGCAAGGCCTCCCTTCAATCGCTAATCTCCGACAACATCTTTCATCTTCAACTTCACATTCAGCCTGAAATCAAGTTTATGTCTACTGCACACTATTTCGTACCAACAATCCAACACTACCCAGGAACATGTGGACGGACACAGATGAACCTTCGCTCGGAGAAACTTTTCTCACCATCACCCAAGTTGTATAGCTCTTCACGCAAATGTTCCACAGTTCCAGGAAATTTTTCGAATCTGCGTCTGGAGCTCCGTGAACCCCTCATCCCCCTCATTTCCGGCAGATATGACACAAGCTTGTCATGTTGAACAGTTCAATATTGCCATTCCGGGTGGCCGGAGAACAATTTAGTTCAGCAACCATTGATGTAAAGGTAGGTGTTTTTCCGGTTCATGTAATTTCTTGGTAGGTATACCTCTAACCCTGAGTCATTGTTTGAAGGCATTTCCTGCTTCAAACTCTTCTATTCCCGTTCAGCGAGCCATTACCATGGCTTTTAAAGTTATTGCTAGTCTGCTTGCTGCTTCAAGCTTGGCTAATGCTGCAATCCCATCGCCCAATGACCTTGGTTCGGACTTGACGATTCTAGTCAATAATGATCTTTTAGGTACGTTGAATACTGAACTCATGGCCATGACTGACTAGCCTAGGTTCGCAAAGTCCAAATGCAGACTCAGCTGTTCTACTCCTCACAGCTCGATCGAGGGACTCAGCTTCTTCAGCTTGTGCAGCTCTTGGGGAACAATTATGGAAACCAACCACGTCAAGCATCCAATTTAACCTCGATTACCTCTCATACCAAGACAAATACTCGGCAGACCAACAGTATTGGATTGCATCGGATAAGTCGGAGGCGAAAGCCATCAATGGACATGGGCGTATTGAGACAGTAAATACACATAGCAGACTGCCAGTGCTGTGTACGCAAACAGCACCATTTGCAAACTCGTCCTATCAAGACATCTCTCCCAAATGGCAGACCACTGTGCATTCCAACAATGAATACATTACGGGGTAGGTCTCCAAGCTCATTTTTGCAACAAAATCTAATGTATTTAGATTTCGCGACCGATTGAGTTTCCGTTTCCTTGGAATTCGATATGCCGCCCAGCCAAAGCGATTCACATATTCAACTGCATACAAAGGGTCAGGAAACAATGCAAGCGCTACATCATATGGGTCGCAGTGTATGCAGTATGGGCAAGGATCAGAAGATTGTCTTTTCCTCAATCTGTGGACACCATACCTGCCTGCCCACGGCGGAGCTCCAAAGAAAGACTTGAAGCCAGTCATGTTTTGGATTCATGGTGGAGCGTTTACAGGTGGTACCGCCAATGATGTGACATTTGATGGTGGAAATATTGCCTCGAGAGGGGATGTTGTCCTAGTCGCCATCAACTACCGTCTTTCAACACTCGGCTTCCTAGCACTCAATGATGGAGTGACAAAAGGCAATTATGGCCTGGCTGATCAGATCAATGCTCTGGACTGGGTCAGAAAGAATATTCAGAACTTTGGAGGAGATCCGGATAGAATCACTATATTCGGACAATCTGCAGGTGCTGCCTCGGTCCGAGCATTGATGGCTTCACCTAAAGCTGCAGGAAAATTCCAGGGTGCTATTCCCCAGAGTAATTTGGGAGGTGGAGGATATGGAACTACATATTCGTCGTGGCTCAGCACCGAATCGGAGCTTACTACAGCAGCAAATTCCATTCTACAAGCCACCAATTGTACTTCGGCCGCCTCACAAGTTGAATGTCTGCGTGCGGTTGATGCAGCCACACTTGAGAGTGGGAACGTTGCAAGATACTTGGTGGTGGATGGGACATATCTCAAAACCTCGGAGTTGGTTGTGAACGAGAGCGCAAGTGATGCACTCTCAAAGGTTCATATAATGGAAGGTTTAATGCGTGATGATGGAGCGGCAATCATCTCTTACATCCAAACAACAAATCTCACCAAGTCGTTGACAGGCGTCGGCTTCAATGCACCTGCAGTCATCAACTCAAATCTATTCCCGCTTACACCAGGTCAGAATGCATCATTGGAAGTTTTCAATGTCACTTCCAGGGTCGCAACTGATTCTATTTTCCGCTGTATTGATCAAGCATCCAGCCACTCCTCGGTGTTAAACGATGTATTCGCTGGAAATCAATACTTTTACGAATTTAATCGATCGTACCAAACTACGGGATGGGACCCAAATACACCTGTATGCGATGCACCAAAAACAGCGACCCGTCCAAATGGAGACCCGAATGGGGAGTACTTCAAATGTCATTCGGGGGAACTCTACTACGTTTTTGGCACACTTGCTTTCAATGGTCTCCCTCTTCGGGATGAAAATGATCTTCCCTTTGAACAGTTCATTCTCGATTCCTGGGCCAGTTTCGCACGAACATATAATCCTAATCCAGACAAGGAGTTCTTGAAGGTTAGAGGGTATACAAATACATTGAAAGAGCTCGCATTGGCAGGTGACTGGGAGCCAGTCAAGAGCGGCCGCGAGATGAGGGCCTTACAGTGGCCGAGTAAGCAGGTAGGGTTTCGAGATGTTCAGCAATGCGCCTCATTGGGATGGCCTCTGGATTATTATTCGAAGTAATCTTACATCAGAAATTATATTTGCTTCTCAATACCCTCGTTCCCTTTTAGACCAAGTCATGTGCATTCATTCAAATTATTTTGATCTAAGGTGCCTTTTGTTTGGTGGTTGAGGTACGAGATAGTGTCAGCCTCACCTGTGCACGCAGCCTTTGCCGCGATGTCAGACTAAGCTGATGCTGATGCAAGGCACCGCCTCAAATGCAAGTCATTATTGGGGTATGCGCCTGGTTCGGTGAACAGAATATGCGATCCCGCAGTATGTTGTTTTAATACCCTTAAGCATTTTGCTTACACCTCCTCGGTATATAATGTTGTGGCTCCCTCCTACATTTGCACATAAAAACCAAACACTCTCAATCTGTCCAATATCACCAAATACTTCATCTAAATCAAATCAAATCAGATACCATGGCTTCCCAAGAAATCAAAGATGCTCTCGCAGCTCATAATGCAGGTTCGTCTCTCTCCCACCCTTGTCCCTTACACCTCAATCCTCTCTCTCAATTTCAACTAACATCCCCCTCCAGCCCGCCACGCTGCCCAAGGCGTCAAACGTCCAGACCTAGTTTGGGACGCTCACCTTGCAGCCGACGCCCAGAAATGGGCCAACCACCTCATCGCCACCAACACCTTCGCACATGAAGGTATGCGCGGCGAAGGCGAGAACCTCTTCATGCAAATGGGTGGATCTCACCAACCTTTTAAAAAAGGCGTCGATGCTTGGGTCGGCGAGAAGAAGGATTACCATGGCGAGAAGATTGGAGAGGGAAATTTTGGGTCCTATGGACATTATACACAGGTCATCTGGCCTGGGACGACTCATGTGGGTATGGCTACTGCGGAGAGGAATGGGAAACAGGTTATTGTTGGGAGGTACAGTCCACCGGGGAACTTTACTGGGAGGACTGCGTTCCAGGGGTAGAGTGTGAGGTATGGTACCAGGAGGGGAGGGGACGAGGGATGTTGGAGGGAGCTTAGAGTAGGTACATGGATTTACATTCATCTTTGATACTCGGAGAGTGTGTATTGCCTTTACTACGTAATTCAGCTCCACCATAATTGCCAGATCTAGATTGTTCCATCTTTCAAAAGCGCAGTGGTATTTGTGAAGCTGACTTCACCTATTGTTTTGATGGTGTTCAAATATGCCTTTCGAATCTTCTTAAGCAATATCGTGCTAATACTGTCAACCGACTCATCCCTTCAACATGAGATTTCACCTCTTCCACATTTTTTAGTTCTTACTTAGTATTGAATATTTGGGTTTGAAAGGCATTAGGCGCTCTCTGGCTGAGTACCTTATTCAGGAAGTCGTCCTGGAAACATCAGCGCGATGTCACTCCAACTTTACAACATCACGTACTTCTCATAATTACACGAATAAGCCCAAACTCATATCATTGCCAGGTATCTCTACCATACACTCTCGACATCCAATATACCATATTTCCTTGTCCCCATCATTCCCTCGTCCCCAACCCCATGCGCCCCACCAAAAACCCTCGTCAGACCCACCAAACTCACACAAATGAAATGCAAAATGAAAGTCTAAGACATGGAAAATGCCCACACCCCGAATCGAACGAGGGATCTTATGATTGCTTTAGGGTTACAAGTCATACGCCTTACCACTGAGCTATGCGGGCTACGGTCATGTGATGGTTATATACAGTTTTCGTGTGTACGGAAAGGATGAACATCTTAGGTGTATGGATGGGTTGGTTGTTGTGAATGGTTTTGGTTTGGAGGTAAATATAGATAATAGGGCGTAGATCAAATTGAATAGACTTGTTTGATTTTGAAAGTTGGGAATAAGTCAAATTTTCTTGAATCCCTTATTATATATTCGGTTGTTGATCTTGAAGCCATTCACAACTCAAAAATAACTACATTGACATCTTATTTAATCTCACCCCCCAACCGTCGAAATGCCTCCAATAGACATTTTTATCCTTACCATCCTCCTCTCTATCGTCCTCTCTGCACTAGTCCAATATCTCCAAACCAAATACCAAACAAGTCCTCAAATGGCAACCTCCATCAAGGCCGAGTTCAAAAAGAATGAAGAATTGATCTCCCAAGTCAAAAAGAGCAAAGTACCAGTCCCATGGTGTGAAGAATTCGAGAATATGATCTCGGGTGTAAAGTTTGTCTCCTCCACTCGTCCCCTTTTCAAGCGAGCACCTCTTAGACCAAACTGCCAGTTTCTAATCATTCGAAATAGTTTCAACGGCGCACACTTCCCACCACACATGCGAGAGCATAAATACGCTGTCATGAAAAAACTGAAACGGTACAATGATAGTAATACGGCTGAAGACATGCGCTTGGACACTTTGTACGAGGAGAGGAACGACATGTTAAGGATATGCTTGGAGGGGTAGGAAAGAATTGTACGATTACCTCGCCGCTGTTCGTGGTGTGGGGATGTAATACCTTTTTGGGTGACAGGGTGTATTTCAATCGATGGTATTGTCTTCCCCTTCCATAAAAGTTTGGCTCGGAGTCCTGACTTGCAGATTTAATAGCGTATCGATTTTTGACGACGCATCGGTAACGATTGGTGATAGGGTTATCATCGGACCTGATACGATAATTTGTTCTGGTACACATGATCTCGATCCAGCTGTACGAAAGGAAATAGATGGTGCCCATGCGCTGCCTATCGTTATTGAAGATGATTGTTGGATTGGGGCTAGAGTTGTCATCTTCGCGGGAGTGAGAATTGGAGAAGGTAGTATGGTTGCTGCTGGAGCGGTGGTGACAAGAGATGTGCCAGAAGGGGGGGTGGTTGGCGGTGTGCCTGCAAAAGTAATGAAGAAAGTCACTGTGTAGGTACTAGGGAGGCTGAGATTGGAAGGGTTGTGATATATTAAGTGTATGATAGGAATAACAAACATGGATAGCTATCAGAAATACCTCTCTCCAACTTGAAACGGCTCAATTGTCTTGCTGGTGAAACACACATGTCGTCTTTTGGGATTATCTCCCTCCGAAGCTGGAATAATACCATACATCAATGGTTTCGTCGCCGCATCTTCATCTCCAAGCACAGGATGACAGGCAGCACTTATCGCAAAACTCGACGTTCCTAGAAGTGGAACACGAGGATCAAACTTCCAATTCATAATCCATATCATCAACGCAATCATCTTTGTACCAATCAAGAAAGCAAAGAGCAATGCGAGTCCACTCGTACCAAACGAGACTCTAGCTCGACTTGAGACTTCTTGACCTGCGATATTGTATACTTTGATGAAAACCAGGAATATACCCCGAGAGATGAACCAATGTAGGAAAGCTGTTGATGCCATGATCGGAATCACGTATTTATATGGCATTCGTAGCCAGAATGTAGACCGCTGACTACCTACTGGTCTCGAGACTCTAAGCCCGCGTCTCATGAGGCCGAATTTGCTCAGTTCGTCTGTAACCAGCATACGGGAGAGTAGTGAGGTGAAGAATATGTAGAAGAGTGATAGTAGGAGCTGTGGAGAATTGACTAGCATGACCTCGTATGCTAACGCTTTCGCGCTGAGGTCGTCGGAGACCTTGGAGTATGCGATGTTGTGAGACCAGGAGGCGAGCAGTGAGCCCTTCCAACCCTGAGCAAGTATTATCAGGATACCTAGCCATCCGAGTACAGTGCTGATATTTTGTCAGCAAAACTTTCTGGTAATAAAATAATTCACTCACGTCATCATTCCAAATCCACAAGAAACTGATATGACAGCAAATATCCATTTATAGACCTTACCCGTCCAGACCAAAGCCTGCGAGTCGCCCCGTGACTCGATGCTTTCATGAAAAGAGTTCTTGCCTGATGGCAGCTTCGAGATAGTGGAGAGGGATTCGGGACCACAGCCAGAAGTAGTCGAATCAGGTCGATCGAGGAAAGATTGAACAGCGTCGCCAGCTGTCGCAAGAGGATGAAATTTGGTTGCCAACAAGATGCTCAAGAAACAAATTACCTTTACCGCGTTGCAGATAACGACAGTCAAAAGTAAGGCTGGACTCATGCTCACAGAGCACCTTTCAAACGCCTCATCAGATGTCTCAACTAGACAGTACTGTACATACGCAGGAGAAGCTTTTGGACGTGGCAATGCTGATAGATTGCAGACGGGAAAGTTCCACATATCTCCATGAGAATAGTCCCAAAGCGATTGTCCGGAAGGAACTGGGTATATTGTGCTCCCCCCACAGACGACCTCGCCTTCAGCTCTTTGTCTTGTTGCATCTCCGCTCGCATTGAACCATGGATCATATGCTGTTCTTTCATCTTCTTTCTTTGCTCTTGACATTTTGCCCATGATCCAGGAATCATTTTGGGTGAAATTCGTTACGATGAGTGCGTTTGAATATGGGAAGTGGGAGCCGATATTCCCGAAAGATTTTTGGCATTCAGTATTGTTTAGTCGGGTGAGATTTGAAATAGAATTTTGCAAGTCTGTGATGGCAGATATATAACTGTTGGTGACGTTCTCAAACAGACCACTATAGAATTTGGGTGAAGTCCTATTGCCTGATATGACAGAACTATTTAAGTCCATGGCATCAAGAGTGATAAAGCCGTTATAGTCCTTCAGTGTAGCGTTCTCATTCCAGTAACCTCCGTCGACGAATTTCTGCGTTACCACAGGTGTCAAGTGATCCGTGGTGAAGGAAGAAGTAAATATCACTGAATTGTACCTGCAAATATCAATAAAGGAAAGACGAAGTCGGGACATATCAAACTTACAACAAGTGAAGAGGAACAGAGCTTCCAATTAAGACAGCCCACAGCCCAATTCTCCATCTTGCGATCCACCTAATATTACCAAGACTAATAGCTCCAATATGAATCCATCTGCCTCTCGCATGAGCTTTATCGACCTCAGCACGAGTAGGAGACAGTAACAGTTGACAACAATTATTACTAGCAGCAAGCAGTAAAGTAGACATAATATTGATAGCAAGCTCTGCCCAACTTATGATGCCATTACTCTTGCTGCAAGACCCAATGAAAACAGCAGCAATGTTGTCAACTACATCAAAGCGGAGATAAATCCAGATGAGGACACCGATGTTGATTCCAAGCACCGAAACGGCAATAATTAGACCTCCGAGTATGCTGGGATACCATGATGGACGTGAATGTTGAGAACTCCAAGTTCTGTAATGTTTCAGTGAATGATCCGATGAGTTTGTTATGAATGGCTCGAGAGGATCATCGTGAGTGTCTCGGGTAGTGAGAGAATGGTGGAGTGCTGTATTTGGTGGAATGATATCGCGGAATGATTGAATTGGAGGATCCATGGTATTTAGAAAAGTTACTTTCTTTCCTGTGGAAACGGACTGACTGCCTCGACTTGACAATTATGAATGATTTTTGATTTTGAGGACAGTCTAAGCTTCTCGACTTTTTAATTTTCTCACTTTGCATAGCCAAGATCAACAAAATGTAGCTGGTATTATTTGCGACATTTTGGAGTTCCTAAATGCGAATGACTGGCTGCCATTGGATAAAGTGCTTGATTATGCACAGAGGAGGCGCATTCTGAAGCTTTAAAGGGCAGTTTGATAATCGCCCCTGGATTCCTCAGGGCGGATTCGTAATTCGAGCGCGCCTGAGAGGCATTGTCCTTCAAATATTTGTCAGAAAATGAGAATCGTCCTATTACAGATCTCGAGAACACGAACTGATTATCCAGATGTAAAAAGTTGAGAGAAGTTAAGTCGTAGACGTGAGAGGAGTGCAGAAACTCCAAGTTTCACTTTTTGCCGAAATTAAATAAGCTTAAATATATGAACCCGCTTGCAGAGCCTATTCAAAGTCCTACCTGAATATTAATAACTCTCTTAACGCAGTCTATTCAATCATAAAATCACATCCATCAGATCATTTATATCTTCATGTTTCCCCATATCCAATTTTCCCCTCCTCTGGAAACCTTCTCCAATCTTTATTCCCGATTTCAATCCCCTACCTTCACAGCCACACTCCAGCCATTGGCTGCAGGCTCGCGTTTCAGATATCTTTTGTTGCACCCCGGATCGCCACAACCTCCCATTCTTGTTGCTTGTCGCGAATCCGGCATTTTCGGGCGAGTTAAGCCGGATGGGAGAAATTGCTATTGCTGGGTAAGAATCGGTCAGGTGACATGTGTTGATTTTGAATCATTTGCGTTGATATTTGAATTTCTATTGCAACTGAAAACTCCGAAATGTGAAAAGTTGGTTCGAGAGAATGCTTGCGGAAAATGCAAGGTTCCGCTGGGATGGGGCTTGATTGCTCATGAGATGAACGCCAAAATATCTGTACCACGTGATAACATACACCTGTGAGCGTGTTAGAGATACTACCAAACTTCGGTCCATTCAAACAGCCCTATGTCGCTCCAATATAATCTACACAATTTCATATTGCGAAACTGCAGATACAAAAGTCTAGACAACTACAATCTCGGGGAGTTACCCCACTACTAGCTTGGTGAGCCAAGCAAAGGGGGGTAAATCGATAACCGAGACCGCGGTGGTTGCTTTAGACTGTTAGCCGTCAAGTTTATCTCTATCTCCATCCCAAAATGTTTAAAAAAAAATCATCAAAACAACCATTACTCACTTCAAGACATTGATCTCATATCTTACATAGAATACTTCACAGTCTCACTTTACCGCAAAATGCCCTCCTCTGACTCTCCTCTCACCCACCTAGCTTTCGCCCGCACACCCCCCTTCGTCCTGACCCTTCTTTCCCCAATTGCAATCCAAAAGATCATAGCCGTCCACACCTTCGTAGAAGAAGAATGTATACCACGCGAGCCTCTCATGAAAGCACAAATCGCATCTCCAGAGAAGAGATGGACAACCCAACCTTTAATGCATGAGCTAAGGAAGAAAGCGAAAGAAGCAGGGTTATGGAATCTATTCTTACCCAGACATTTCGAGGGAAGTGCTGGGTTGACGAATTTGGAGTACGCATGTTGTGCCGAGATTATGGGGAGGGTGTACTGGGCTGCTCAGGTATGTTGACTCCGTTTCATTTTATGAGGGAAACAGGGAAATATATATTTGAAAATGTAAAAAAGACGTGGCTGACTCGAAATAGACTATGAATTGCCACGCTCCAGAAACAGGCAACATGGAACTTCTCCATCAATTTTGTACTCCGGCTCAAAAGAAAAAATGGCTTCAACCTCTCTTAGACGGAACAGCCTCATCAGCCTACTCCATGACCGAGCCAACAGTCGCGTCCTCAGACGCAACCCAAATATCCTGCCGGGTCACTAAAGATGGAGATTTCTACGTCATCAACGGCAGAAAATTATACGGAAACACCATTTCCAACACAGCAAATAAATTCTTCATTTTAATGGGCTGCTCCGATCCAGACAACGAGGATCGATGGAAAAGACATTCCATGCTCCTCGTTCCTACCGATACGCCTGGCATCACGCAAGTTAGAAATCTTACGATAATGGGGTATGATCATGCGCCCGAGGGACACGGAGAGTATTTATATGAGAATGTGCGTGTGCCAGCCGAGAACATGATTCTTGGAGAAGGAAGAGCATTTGAGATAGCTCAGGGAAGACTAGGTCCAGGAAGAATACATCACTGTATGCGTCTTCTCGGACAATGTGAGCGAGCTTACGAACTGGCGTTGATAAGATGTGTGGATAAGAGGAAGATGCCTAGAGGGAAGATGATAGGAGAATTTGATTCGAATATTGAGCGGATAGCACAGATGAGATTGGAGATTGATCAGGCGAGATTGGTGGTGCTGAATGCGGCGGATGTGATGGATAAATATGGGAATAAGGCAGGGAGATATGCGATTGCACAAAGCAAAATCTTGATACCGAAGATGGCGACTAGGGTGATTGATACTTGTATGCAGATGTATGGAGGACAGGGATTAACGCAACATACGAGTTTGCCTGAGATGTGGACGTATGCTAGGTTTGTGAGGATCGCTGATGGACCTGATAGTGCGCATAGACATCAGGTTGGGAGGGATGAGTTGAGGACGGCGAGGAAGTATGTGGATAGGAATAAGGATTATTATAGAAGGTATACTGAGCTGGCTAAGGAGGCTGGGGAGGATGCTGATATGTTTTGGGGTGTGACGCCTGAGTCATAGGAATCCCCATCAGTTAGATGAGACATATAGCACATTGATATGTATACACGATCTTTGGTACAGAAAGACTCCACCATGAGGTCGTCGACCGGAAAGCCATGAGTTGGGGTATTGCGAGAAGTTTGAATTATTGTCCATATTTATCAAGAAGATTAGGTGTGTCATATCGAGCATGACGCTCACAGAGGATATATATATTGCGAGGATCCACTCGCGCAAGGCCATTTGGTCGACTGTCGAAGAATGTAAAAAGATTCAGATGAGGTTTCAAAAGCAAGAGATGCAACAGATGATATACAGAGGCAATAAAGTACAATTGATGACCTTCAAATCATTGGCCATACTGATCCAATAGATCTGACTGCCTTCTCCCACTGATTCTGGCAATGAACTTAAGTCGGGATTTATGTTGACTGGGATCAAAGCAAGCAAGTCCATCGGGCCGACTATAGTTTTCCATATTAGAATTTACATAAGCACATTGTGGGGTAATGATGACAGAAATCTGCTGAAAGAAGGAGGTAGCATTTGTAGGGACAGCATGAAAAAGAACACAGTGACAAATTATTGGAACAAAAATTAACCAATTCTAAAGTCCAAAATTGCTACAGCAGATCTCAGTGGGATGAAGTCCACAAAAATAGTTGCACTCAAACAAGATTCTCAGTATCTTTATCAACGCGACATGATTGGTATATCGATGCCAGTGTGTGTGATTTCCGAATTCCATAAGCAACCATCAGAGACAAACACACACATATTTAGACGCCAACAAACTACTGTCCATATTTATCAAGGCAATCAGAAATTCGCTGACCAGGACCACATATAACCCAGGTCTTACTTGGGTCCTTCCTTTTCAGACCACTTGGTCGACTATCAACTCCACAATAGACACCCGACACTAAAGAACGCCAGCACAATTCAAGCAACATACGCCTCCAGATAAAGAGCAGTAACTACTGTCCGTACTTGTTGAGAAACATGGATGGATGCTCTCCAGGTCCACACAAAACTCGAACATTATTAGGATCAACTTTCTGCAATCCCCTCTTTCCAGTACTAAAGCAATGCAAGTTAGAACGCAGCGCAAGAAATCAAAGCATAACAGACCAAAATTTACTTACTCCTCTTCAACACCTTCTCTCTTCTTTCCCTTCGCCTTTCCTTCCCATAACCTCTTCTTCTCAAAGAACATATAAGCGCCAGGATACGCAGCGCTCTCAGCACCACCCATCATCTGCTTCGCCTTCATGAATGTATCCAGCACACGGGTGCTACAATTGATTGTGCGTGCGAAACTAGCTTTCGTGTATGGTTTTCCGGTACCATCTTTCTTCAGCTCGAGAGGATTCGCGTTCTCGGGTTTCAGATTGTCTTTGCCTAGGAGGGCAGTGATCTTTGTGCGAAGGGTGGAGCATGTATCGTAGAGAGGGACGGAATCGTTATCTTCGCCATCGAGGTGGATCTCGAGGAAGTTCTTTGCGTCAGGTTGATCGCTTTTATTTACTGATGCAGCTTTCTTAGATGGCTTGCTGGCTGCTTTCTTCGGTTCTGCGGACTTCTTGTCCTCGGGTTTGGACGCGTTTGCGGAGACATTGATCTCATTCTTGGATTGCTCTTCGAGGGCTTTGCGAGGGGTTCCAGATGCCTTTTCCGAAGCAGTTTTGGGACCAGATTTCTTCGTACTTTTAGAATCGCTTGATATTGCTGTGGCAGAGCCAATGCTGCTTCTGCTACTTACTGTATCACCCGGTTTGATGGTTGGATATGGCTCCACGCGAGGGCAAGACGTGCGACGAGCTGCCTTGGGCATTGTGGATGTTTGCTTAATGAAGTTGGTTTCAAATGAGTTGTCGATTGGGCGAGGAATGAGTATTGACTCTGCAATGGTGGTGGGCACAATTGGTTATTTTGCAGACTTTAGGTTTTGGTTGCATGATCGACGACGCGACTTGGTTGTTCACGCGTTTGTCAACAAAACGTCATAGCTCAGGTATCAGAATCCCTCCACAACACCAAACTTCGAGATCCATAGATTAATCGGCTTCGATTGAGGTGATCGGAATTTGATCTGGGGAAGAAATTCAACTTGATGTCATAGGCCTTACGTCCCGTTTCATGTGGCTTCTAGCCTCATTTAGGCAAATGTCCTTTTCAAAGTTCTTCAACCCCCCTTGTCACAGGCTTCGAGCTCATGATGCCACCTTGCTGTGTGTTCCTGTACTTTGGTTCTGAGAATATTGCTGTTCCGTATACAAGTGTATATGCTTCAGTCTATCAGTCTTGGCAACAGGCCTGCAATTGTATCAAATGGAACTCTTTGGACGGACATTGTGGTCTAGCATTCTTGTCAGACAGTTTTATGACCCCTTCCACATACCCTTTCCTTCGAGGCGCGTAGCTCCAATCCTGCAAGTCGTAGACGAGACTATCAAATCTAGAACTTTTTATTGGTACGAGTGAGCGCGTTTGGAAAGACTTTGCAAATATATCAATTGTCAGCTTTGAAGTTATTCTCAGGGTATTCATGTAGATTTCGTAGTGCTCTTCTTCTCAATAAATCCATGATCAAAGAAGCACTCCTTGATGTTGACAGCCCTTAACCCTGCATCTCGCCAGTTCATGTATCACTCCCCTTTCAATTTCTTCTGCATTCTCACGTCTACTCTCCATCTATCGTTAGCGTTGAAGGCATATCGTTGTTGGCATACTCTGACCGACATACCCATAGAGCCGTAGGAGCCATGCATGCATTGTACACCTGACCACTGGAAGTTTCCTTATCGGCCCATGGGATCTGTCTACTGATTCCCCTCTGAGGCTTTGGTGATATATACCTCTCAGTAGTTGGGGTTTGCGGCTTTCGTGCACACATGATGCGTCATATCTCAGTGGTAAATGACTGCTGCTGGAAAGGACCATATGTCTATCTCCTTTGCCATCTCGCGTATTTTGCATACTTTGTTTGTTGGGGCGTGGATCTAAGTGTATAAGATCCACATGCGTGAAGACTGAAGCTTGGGCAATGTCCTTCATGTAGGAATGCCGCTTGTTTATCACCGGTTGAAGGCTTTCTTCTGAAATACGTACAGGTATATGCATAAAGAGGTCAGTAAATAGAAGGTGAATATACAGTCGGGCGCGCCACTTGCCTATGTCAAATTCGCTACCGCTTTCTTTCCAACTACGACTTTCATTCTCTCCCCTGAGGACACATGGTGGAGGCCGCACTATGTTGCCCTGTTGCCTGTACAGCCTTGCCGTGCCATAAAGGAGAGTGAGGTCTTCTGTTTCGCGCTGAACTATCTGTTGAACCACAAACCTTATCTTCGACACCCAGGTACGAAATATATCTCATCTTCCGTCTCCCGCTTTCGAAAGTGCCCGTCATGTCAGTATCTCTCTCTGGCTGACTGGAATAAAATCCATGATTTTCAACAAGGCTTGCTGGAACATAGGTTTACCTGTAGCCGGTCTGTGTTCGATTCACGCCCAAAGTCAATTTTGCCCTGGGATGTCAGTCCCCATGTAATTCGAATCACACATCAGTGCCGCAACCCGGAATCGAGGCGTTACCCGTGTATCCGAAATTCAATTCACGCCTGGGTCATCTAATTCGGGCCAATTTTCGTTTCTTTTCCGCAATACAAGGCGGATTCACGTACCAAACCTAGGAAAATTGGCCTGTCTTGTCCAAATTCTTGAGAATTACACGGATTCACGCCATCCAGCACCCCAACTTCGGCGACGCTGTTGCGAATCCAATGTCGAGAACCGGATTCACGACATGCCGTCGCACAGGTATATCAGCTACCAGCTTCTTCGCCTTCTTGCATCCTCATCTTCCTTCCACATCCAACATCTTCAACTACAATCAGGCAAAGTCTACTCTACTCTTTGATACCCCTTACTCAAAACTTATCTTACACTTCTACTCTTACACCAAGCAACCCCAGACCGACAAGATGCGGTTCACGTACATATTCTTTCCCCCTTTCCTTCTTGCTGCTCTGGTAGTGGCACAGTCCACACACCCCACATCACTATCCAATTCAGTGTCACAAGGTGCACCTTCAGCCTCACCAAGCACGCATTCCGCGCCCCCAGGTACACTTTCGACATCATCAACCACACATAATGTGGTTTCAAGTAATACTACTCCAGCACAGTCTGTACAGACTTCTAACTTTGGCGATGATCTTGGCGTCATGGACAACGTTATCGTTCGGCCAACCTTCTCAAACCCAGGTGGATTTCTCCTAACAGTTCCAAGTCGCTCCTTCACAATTACTTCGACGCCGTCTGCAACAGAAGCTAGCCAGTTTGCGCCAGTGCCTGCTCCTTCTGTTACAGGGGCTGCTGTATCACCCGCGGAAGCAACTGATATTATTAGGAGCCTCTCATATAGGCTTATTCAATGCGGCTGCACTGAAGGCTTTTGGGAGGCAGTAACAACTTCCTACTCATACGGCTCGTATGATGCTTACGCATTGTCCACGAGCTCTGCAACGGAAACCAACTATGCCATTCAAGGTGCCGCTGACGGTAAAGCAAGCGCCAAGACAGCTGAACATCCGACTGGTAAGCAGCAGCGGGACCCTGAGTATTTGAAGAGAATTCCGGCATTAGATGAATATTCCGTTCTAGGAGCTCTCTTTCAATCTAGTTTATCTGCAAGCAAATATGGTTCCTCGACTCCATCGAGCACAACCCATATGGATTTTGAAGACTTTGTCCCTTTGACGGTTATGCCCAGCAAGCCAGACCCATCGATGGTTCTTTCTGAGAGCGATTCATCAAAGAAATCGAAATTTTCTGACTTTGACTTTGAAGTCTCGCCTGTTGCCGATCAGCTTGAAAGCTCGAAGCCTGAAGCTACTTATCGCCAAGGTTCCGAAGGATCAAACGCAATGGCTGACCGTGTCATACCCCGAAGTGAGAGTAGCCAGCCCGTCATATTTACACACAAGCCATTGCCCAGCCCTTACCCCTGTGATCAATTGAAGCCTCACGTTGTGTGCTTAAATCTCACATCAACAATCGTGACACTTGGCAGACCTCAAGTCACTACTAGCATTGCTGGTGTTTCTTCAGACTCTGGGGTTGGTATCGGTGATCTGTCAGCAATTTTGGCAACGGCCTCCCCAAATACTGCAATCCCAACAGGAATAAACTCATTTCCGACGTTGACCGGAAATCCATCTGGAACTGCTCCAAACACTTACACGGGCAAGACGACTTCTTCCGAAATAGGAGCTACTTCTAGCCCAATCGTGGCAAGCCAGGCTTTCCGAAAGATGCAGAATCCGATGCTCTTTCTCGTTGCTATTGCTGTTGGAGCTATGATCTGGAATCCATTTTTCAGAGGCAGCGGTCCTGTTCAAAGGGATACTCAGACCGATTTCGAGAAGCCGTCGGGCGACAGGATCCCAGTTGGCAGCTCCCGAAAGCCAAAGAAACCAGAGGGTATGGAGGCATCTCGCCGAAATGTTTGGATTAGACCGTAGAGATATAGTCCAGAATGAATGGTACGTTATTGTATGGGATTGAAGTGTAGCAGGAGCTGATGGCTTAGAGCCAAGTTTGAAATGTGGTGGATGAAGGATAATGGAATGGGAAAGGGATTTAAAAGGACATTTGCTTGTACATTAATGTAGACCCGATCTAGACATTAATAAAATCATGGTTTTACAGAATTTGGATACCTCAATGGCCTCCTCTAAACATAGTAATGTGAAATATCAAACATGACTTTTTGAACTGAAAAGTTTGATTTGATTTCGACAGTAGGCACTCATCACTCGTACTCCATATACTGAGTACGGACAGAAACTCCCATCTTGAAGCCGTGCTCGCAATTGAAAGATGCAGCTTTTTACCAAGGATATCCTACACATTGCGGTTGTGAACTTCGGAAACAATACCTCGGCTTTCGGTTGATTTCATAACCTTTTTATAACAAGAAACATTGATCATTGTCTCACCAGTATTTCAGTTAGTTTTTGACTTCAACAAGAGTAAGAAAATGTAAACATTTCTAGTATACAGAAAGTAAAAATGATTTCCTAAAGCAAATATCTGATACTAGATCAGCAATTGGCTAAAGCTACAGGCTTTGGTAATGAATTCAAGGCTTATATCAGTCGATTTCGGAGCTGGTAGCATCAGGTGCAGCGCATAGCATGCTGGATCTACTCAATTTCGCCACTGAGTTTCTTAGTCCTGCCAAATTTCTCCCTTAGATTCTGACCCTGAAGTTCGACGGGTATGCCGTAAGACCATCAGTGTATGGGAAATTTCTCCTGTTCTAAGCCCAGAAAGCAAATTATCAATGGGGTAAAGTTATAACAGGGCATGCAAACGCTTCCCTTGTCTACTCCAAAAATTGAACTTTAATTACGCCGTGGCAGAATTAGCAAGATCCCATAAATGCGTGATGTTTTTCGAGTGCTCATCTTTACAATGACAGAGTGTATGAATGCCGGGGGGTTCGCTTTTCAAACTCAATATTTGGGAAGCTCTGCAGTATTCGAAAGCAAGAGGTATAGGGCTACGTTTCCATAGAGTCTCAAAATTTTCATTTTGAAGGGTAGACTGCTATTATGTCATTGGAACTCCGAGTCCGCCAGGACCCAGGTTTACCAGAAGGAGGGGCAGGTGGATGAGGCTTAACTGGACAAATCGAATGTCGTCCACCGATCGAATGGAAACGCTCAGAAATCCTACTCATTATCAGCATGAGAGCCAGCTATTACATGATCATGTCGGCACTTCTGAAAAACTGACTTCCCTAGTGGTCCTCTTTTTTTTTATTTTTTATTTTTTATTTTTTATTTTTTATTTTTTATTTTTTATTTTTTTAACAAACCTTCATAACACCATTCGCCCCCACCTGTCGCTATTCCGCGCTAAATTACGTCTAAACGCAGGAGAGCGTACAATAAGATTGAAATACTCTCCCTGGAACAGGCGCCAGAGTATGTACACACTTAGAACAGTTTACCAAACACTTGGATGGGATGGGGGGAACAGCATCCATACTCACCAGTATCCATGCTTTGCGAACTGTATGAGAACCGAACCGAACTAGAAGTCTAGGCTTTCATCTTGAGGTGCGGAAATCGGTGTATGATAGCCTAAACAACAAAATGATGCAATAATTTCAGGGTCTTGTGGATCGAGCAATAGAAAGGTCTCTGCTGAGGGACATATGCATCGTGGAATAAAATGGAATTTAATTACTTGGTTACTGTGATAAACTGGATAGAGAAACAGAAATGAACTCGCCTACCTGATCCAAAAATCTGATACACCTACCTGGTACACTTACCTATTACCACCCATACGAATGGTGGTTGTGGATGTGGAAGGAAGAGCAGAACTGGTGGAGGGCGGGAGCTTAAGTAGACAAGATTGGAAGCGCGACGATCTCAAAGTGTGAATCAAAACACGTCCAAAGCTTTCTTCGTGATTGTCATGTTTTTGGGTTTCGTCTGAAAAGGACGGATGAAAGTGATTCAAGATAAGAGACACTGGAGGCTAGTATAAGAGAACCATCAGAATTAAATTTTGGTATTATTGTCCACATTTCAGGGCAGGAGTAACAGTTTTCTTATTCCGAATACAATAGCTTCACATTTCATGGTACCATGGCAAGCAAGTTCGTTTCGGGATACGATCATCCTCTACTAGAGTATGGGAGCCATCACAATGGAATTCTGGAATCATTGTCAACATTGCCGGGCCAGAGTAGCATTTTATTCATTCCTAATACAAATGAATAACAGTCCACAGTGCCATAATCCACTGGTTTACTCCGGAGTATGGACGCCCTCGCTTTAAGTACAATGGCTTCACAGTGCTTTCTATCATTACTCCACACTCCAGACTCAGCTTATCAGATGTCACACTCTCAGTGATAGGAACTCAGACCTCAAGTGCAATACACAACAATCATAAGTCAATCACGCAACGAATTATATTAGTCCTCAACGCCGACTAGGTTCGTGATCAAGTACTGGAATCAGCAATCATGATGAGTTGTCTCTACACATTGAGTTACTGCAATTCGCAGAGTTGAATAATTTGACCCTCGAGGATGAGCCCCATAGGACACAATATTGGAAGCCTGCATGTCATACCCACTGCTCTTCGGGTCCAAGTGTCAAAACTTTCAAGGTCGATTCTCATACTCCGATTTATTCGCATACCTGCAACAAGAATTCTGAGTCAAAGAGTATAAATTTGCATCTCAAAACTCAGTGACGTAGTGAGCAAATACTATGGTTGACACTTGGAAGTCTAAGAGTTCTCACCTCATATCTTGGATCCCACGCTTTTGACTTTCATTCTCTGTGGTACGCTTGTTTACTAATACCACAGTAGATAATTTTCAACTCATCGCACAAACATTCCCGTATTAGACTAGTGTTGTGTGTTACTGTTATCAATTGTTCCATTCCCACACCCTCGGATTCGTATCAGACCTGAAATTCATAATTTAAGTATTTGGCATAAGAAACAATCTCCCCACTAACACCTCTGGATTCAAGTGAATGTTTATTTCGAAATCAACAACGATAATATCCTTGCACAAATGTTTTGCAACGTCATACTGTGGGCAAAGGGAGGGGACAAAAGCGAGAGGGATACTGATCACATGTGACACCCCCTTTTTCACATGCGACTGACATTGAACTTATATTGTACAAGGCGCCGTAGCCTCAGATACCATACTCTATATGTGCAACCCTAGCGATGGCTGTTGACAATATTCATTTATCTGCTGTGTTGATGTTCAAAGTAACATCTTAGCTGGTATCGAACCACCAACTTCATGGTCTTATTCGGTGAATCATTAAATACGTTTGACATCATCTTGATCCACGGAAGTATTAGTTTCCTGCTTATATCTATTTATTTTCCATCCTTAGATTTTGGTTCAAGCTGAGCTTCTACTTTCCACACGCTCCCACCTCAGCTCTCAATAGTCGGGTTTCATCATGCATGCCCTCCTCTCAGCAACTCTAACGCATCTCTTCGCCCACGTTCTCCGCTACGGCGCTCTACTAACACCCCCTCACATTTTCTCCCATAAGAGATTTTATCTCGCCTTCCTACCTCCGATCTGGGCATGTCATAAATACACTTCCTTTCAAGGATTGGGATTTGTGGCTGGTGTGCATGGATTGTGGGCTACTGAGTTATTATTGTTCAGGAGAGCGAGGGATGAGTTTGGAATTGTGAGGGCTAATAGTGAGAGGGTTGAAATAGGCAGCGGCAGAGATTGTGGGAAGGAAGGAGAAGGAGGGAAGAAGATCAAGCACGATGATAGGAAAGGGGAAGAGAAGGAAAAGGCAGATTTCTGGATCGAGAGATACCCGCCAACGTTTCTCAACCGCCTCATGTTGGTAACGAAACTTCTTCTCTCACCACGGTATATCAACTGGTCAATTGCCACCTCTTCTCTCTCTTCTCCACCATCTCTGACCCTCCTCAACCCCCTAAAATCGCCGTCCCTATCTCGCATATCCTCTCTCCTCGCCACCACTTTCGAACTCCTCCTCGCCATCTTGCTCTCCGACATGACAACATTCTACACACATTTTGATCCCTATTTCCATATCGAGACATCTATCTCTAAACCCTTTCCCCGGCGCCTGGCTACCTTTTTACACTCCTATCATCCCTCTTTTCTATTACCCAAAGGGGTGAGGATAACGGTGTTTTCAGTACAGCAGTATACCACTATTTCTATGATATGGAGTGGACTGACTTTGGTGTTTGTGGGACTAGGTGGTTTCATTGAGAAATGTGGGTTTTGATTATCTTTCCCCTTTCTCCTCCAGCCATTCACTCTCATGCTCAAGCTGCTTTGCTAGCTCACTAGCTTACAAACTTAGATCCTCCTTTCGCCTAGTCCCTTCCTTTGCCAAACAATCAATGTCCCACCTAAGAGTCACCATTCGTACATTTTCAAAATAACAGTCACATTCCTCATGTCTTCCTACACTCCACTACTCTCCCCTCTGGTATCACATTCACATCACATTTAAAAAACGCCTCATTTTTCTGGTTCCAATGTCTTGCCGTTCTTTTCGAAACCCTCCTAAACAGCTTCTTCTCAAGGTATGTAGCGTCTAAGGCTCAAAGGGGAAGGAGAATGAGAATATGGCTAGGGATAGGGAGAATGTTTTGAGTGGCTACTATAATGTACCATATCGTGCCGATTGTGGAAGATTAGATGGTGAGGGTATCGAGGATCCTTGGGTTGCGAGGGACGTGGATTTCGAGGTTACCCGAGAAATAGAGGTTATGTGGATACTTGAGGTGATTCATGCAATGGTAGAGGAGGGTCTGTGAAGGTGGAATTGGGTTCAGTCCTGGATTGCGTCAAATAAAGTGCTCAAGGGAATAGAATTGTGAAGTTGTTATTAAACCTTGACTCAAGTCAGCCATGATCATAGTCTGATGGTCTCATATGCAACAGGTTCAGTAACAAGGCCGAATTTTCTGTATGATTCATAATCTGTGTCTAGTGCAATGCAGCATCTGTATCCAATCCTCATTGCCAATGAAGACAACCCAAAAGGTTTCCTTGTACTCATCATCTAAATCTCCTCACCACCAATCAATCCTTGAATATCGACATGAACCACAATCTGAATCATCATCCAATCCCACTCCGCATACACCTTGGAAGAGACAATAAACGGAAGAACACAAATCTAGTGTATAAACGCCAGCCACTGGACAAAAATGTCCGTATTCATAACCATATCCAAATTCTATCCCAACGCCAAAAGTGCTATTCATTATCTGTAATTGAAACAAGTGCTGTTGTAGCTAGTGCTGGGTATCTATCCCATATAAACCCCTTCTGGGCAAAGACAAAGGAAAATTATGGAGAAAGGGTATAGTGGGGTAATTAGATGCCCGCAATTTCCTCATCTAATAGAACATCGGGGTCAGCACTTGTAGATGTTTGACCTGGTCCTGTGACTGGGTCCTCGAGGTAGACTGGGAACGTCAGTTGACTGCTACGATAGGAAGGGGTAATGACATACCGTGAGGTCTGATGAACCAACTACACAAAAATGCTACCCCAAAACAACCAGTCAAAACCACAAAAACGGCTTGTGGGAATGTGCTAACAGTGCCAGCATATATGAGATTAAATATCAACGGACAAACAATACGTGCCAAGGCATGCAAGAGACCAGTGGCACCGAGTAACTGCCCCACCTTGTCATGCGGGACGTGTTTCGTGAGAGCAGATTGAAGAGTTGGACTCCCTATTCCACCCAACGCAGCCATGATACCAGCGATGACAAACATTGGAGCCGTGCGTGCGGCAGCATATCCACAGTATCCAACGACTTCGAAAGCGATAGCTGTACGAATGAGGTAGATATCCATAGAATCAGACCCGGAATTTGGCTCGGGGAGAGCAAATCCTGATTCCCTTCTCTGCCTGTTTGCGCGTCGGGTGCGTACAACGTAGTTGAGAAGTGGGAGCACGACTATCAGCGCTGTGACTCGGAAGGAATTCACCACGGAAGTGAATACGCTGATTTGAGCGGTATCCCAACCAAATTGATAGCCAGAATAATAGACAACTACAGTGATCGCACCCATCGCCACGCCGAAGATAATGGTATCCACCGCCGCGAGGAGAATCAGGTTGAGGCGGATAGCAGAATTTGAACCCGGTCCAGTAGGAAACAGGACTTTCAGAGGCTTGAAAATGTTGACCCTACGTACAAAGACGTCAAAAGCGATGACAATCGCACCAGAAACGTGGTCATTTATCGCGCGCAAGCCTGTCAATTCTTGCGCATATTTATCTTGAGCTACTTTCTGGCGTGTCTTGGTAAGTGATTCTGGCACAAACATAATGAATGTAATGAAGAAGATGTGGATAGCGAGTGCGAACCAAAACGGGGTGATGATAGAGTCGGTAAGTTTGACCAACGCGGCAGCGATGAGGGGACCAATGGCTATGCCACCAAAGAGACAAGCATGGAAATATCCAAATGCTACAGCTCTTTGTGGGGGCGGAGTACAATCCGTTGCGTAGGCATGCGTGAGTGCCATTCCAGCTGTGAAAGATCCACAGATTCCATCTAGTGTAGCACCAGCCAACATCCAGTGGTAGCTGATAGTATCAGGGTATTTGGCTGCCAGGATTGTAATAATCTCGCTCAAGAGTCCTCCGCAACTTGTAATAGCAAGAAGCTTTAATCGTCCATGGCGATCAGACCATGCTCCCATTTTAGGAGACATAATAGCACTCAGTATTCCACTGATAATCGTAATGTATAGGGTGAACTTGGTGGCAAGTGCCTGAATTTCTGGAATGCGGCACTGTGGGTTGGTTGCTCCCAGTATCACTGGCGCAAAGACAAAATTCGGGTTCGAAGAGGACTTTTCGATAAAGTATTCTCTGCAGACAAGGGAGAGGATCAGGTTGAGTCGAGGAACGGCAATGCCACCAACTGCGAGAGCAAAGCAGAAGAATGGAGGCAGTAACCAGTACATCTAATCTCGTCAGTGGATTTCTCTGCATCATAGTATATACCCACAGATGGTGTATGCCACCAACCTAAGCCCTCGAAATCTGCCTGCCCTTCCCATGCATGCTCTCTTGACCCTCCATTGTTATTAGAACCACTTCCGCTCCCATTGCCCAGCAAAGGTGTTCCTTCATCAGATCCTCTCTTGGAAAGTGTCCTGCGCAAGGAATCTTTTGCTCCCCATATCTCCTGATGTGTATGCCCATTATCCATACCTCCCTGCGATCCATTCTGATAATCCATTATCGTGATCGTGAAGCTATCGCGGACTTGTAGTTGTACTGTACATCAAGTATCTATTGCATGCAGATTGTCGCAATCAACTATAGTAGTGTTTGAATTGAGTCAACAAGCACCTATCATTGAGTATATTGCGACTTCGTCAATGTGATGTCGTTACAACAATCATAGTCCAACAGTGGGGTTGAGGTTGTTATCTGGACGAGTCCATTCATACCAAGTGGTGGATGCGCTGGACATGGAAGGTGGTCAAATAGCTGTGTCGCACGTCCGTAGTCCCCGACAGTAAGAATACGTAAACACTTATTTACCTGGTCGTGCTGCAGTTGAAACGAGTGTATGAACGTATCATAACATGCAATTGTCGATGGAATTGTGGAGTTTACACTTGCGGAAACCTTACTTTTGCCCTGCCGTGGTGCTTGATAATCGAAATCAGGGATATGCACTCGGGGTTAGGAACGGCGATTGGAACTACGTTGACGGTGAGGATTTGCTTATCGTCCTTGGGCCTCTAGCTGGCTTTGCTTTTGTTAAAGCTGAAGAACAGGTAATTCTGACCTTATTTTAGAATTATCATCAAATTATACCAAGTTGCATCAATGTTTAAGGTGATCCTGATTTTTCCGAACTCCGTCAAGTCTCACACGTTCGGCATCATATGTCTCGGAATCTGTTGTCCATATCCAGGAACCAAAATGGTGACGCGATGATGTTAATCACCTCGGCACGGCCCAACATGCACTCCGCATCAGCTGATCCGGAGGATATGCTCCATTCTGAATTTGGATTTTGTATTTACAATATTTTATCTAATGTACAGTGCTGAGTTCTAAACAGCAAATGTCTGTCATTGTCCCTGACCTGCGAAAAACTTCTTGCTTTCCGCACATCTCTCGCTCTTGCATCCGGGACATCTCAATCCCATTTGCTTACTGCAAGAAATCCCACTATCAAGATGTGCCTTGGCAATGTCTGCCAAAGCTTGAATAAATACCGGTGATCCGTTCAAGCTTTCTGTTCTCTTGATAGTGTCTTTATGCCCTGATTCGCCAATAACCTCTTCATCCAATTCATATAAAGTCTCGATATGATCCGAGGTGAAGGCAACAGGGATTAAGATAAGATTCTTCTGGCCCTTTGAGATGTACTCTTCAACCGTATTACTGGTTTGAGCTCCTAGCCATGGTTTTGGCCCAACTTGTGATTGCCATACTAAACGGTAAGGATGGGTATGGCCTAGTCTTTGCATTACTGCATGGACAGTAGCTGCGACCTCTGCTGGGTATGGATCACCTGGAAAGTCAGCATATTTGCAAATCAAGGATTGCAAGCTTACCTCTATTGACCACATCCATAGGTAGACTATGCGCTGAGAAGAGTAGGACAACATCATCCCGTTCGGCCTCGGGATATGTAGCCAGTGTAGCTTCGATATTGAGCGCAATAGCGTCAACCAACCCCGGATGAGAGGGCCATCGATCAATCACACTCCAATTGATAGTTCCATCGTTCCCTGTAGTCATATCCCCAGCACTCTTACCCTCCAGTCTTTGTCTCCATTTCCATAACTCGTTCAAACTGCTTCCTGTCGTGGAGCAACTGTATTGTGGATATTGTGTAAAAGCAACAGCTCTTCCTCCTTTCCCGCCACCAAAACCATCTTCTAGTAATCTGTTATACATCTCTTCCGTCAATGGGTTCGCATATCGAAAAGCAACATATGGCTTGTGTGGTGCAGTCTCCGGGGAGATCTTGTCTAAGATCTTACACATCTCCGCAGCTTGATATTCTGACCATTTTCGAATTGGAGAACCGCCACCAATGGCTGCATATTGTTTTTGAATCTTCGGTGTACGTCTGCTAGCAATCAACGGACCAAGGTAGTTCTGGAATCGTCCTAGAGGAATCAAATCTGCATCTGCCTACATTCTGTTAGTCATGAAGTTGAGGGGCAATAGAGGGGCGTACAAAAAGTCTACTCAAGAAATCCTTGACTTCATCAGTTGTTGATGGACCTCCCATATTCATGAAAACCATAGCTGTCGGTCCCCTAGAGCTCGTTGCATCTTGGGTGACTGGTGGTACAGGTGTCGCAAATGAGCGCATTTGGTCCGCACCGGTCCTTTGCCATATTGTAGATGAAGGTGTGTTCGTGAATTTGGAGATTGCTGATGGCGATGCTCTTTTCGTGAGCTGGCTTATGGGAGTTCGGAAAGCCATTGTAGAGAAATTACTTGGAGATGTAAGATGTGTTAAGAACAGAACATGGCCGAGGCTGGTGAGAATGTTCAGGACTAGACACAATTGCAGGTTGATCTTCCACGCGATATGTACAAGGATTAAAATGCCAGTTGTGATCGAGGGAGAAAGCCGAAGCTTTGATGGCCAATGGATATATGCTGATTGCCATTGTCGCAGATCACGTGGACTGGTGTCACGGCGCGGTTCGAGCGGGTTTATACGCGTCTGCCTAACACCATTTTAGTGAAAGTCGGCTGCGTCACAGCTTCATCAGAATTCAGCGACCGATTCCTCGACAAATCTGTGCGGCCAGAATCTAATTCTCTCGTTATCTACCAGAAGTTATGGCAGACTCCGAAAGTTGGAGAAAGGATGAAGAGGAGGAGGAGGAGGAGGAGGACGAAACTGTATGCCGTCGCATTCCCTCCATCGCGCTCATACTGACAATTATAGGACTATACAGCCCAGAAAGATGCAGTTCTCTTCGCAATTGATGTCAGCGCATCAATGCTTACCCCTCCTTCACCTTCCGATGACAAGAAAGCCGATACGGACAGTCCTACAGCCGCAGCCATAAAATGCGCATATCAAATCATGCAACAACGGATAATATCCAGCCCAAAAGATATGATGGGCGTGTTGTTATTCGGAACTGAGAAGTCAAAATTCGAAGACGACGAAGTCAATAGTAGAGGCACAATCGCATACCCTCATTGCTACCTACTCAGCGATCTCAATGTTCCTGCGGCGGCAGATGTCAAAAGGATGAAGCAAATTATCGAGGACGAGGATGAGGCAAAAGCGCTACTACAGCCGGCAAAAGAACCAGTTTCAATGTCTAACATGTTGTTCTGCGCGAATCAGATCTTTACCACGAGAGCACCGAACTTTGGATCTAGAAGGCTATTTATCATTACAGACAAGGACGATCCGCATGCTAAAGATAAGCAATTAAGTTCACAAGCTACAGTGAGAGCGAAGGATCTCTACGACCTAGGAGTTGTAATCGAATTGTTTCCTATCTCTCATCCGGATCACCAGTTTGATCGGACGAAGTTTTACGATGTATGTCCTTAGAAAATTTCGATTGGATTCTGCTAATGATTCAGGATATCATCTATCGCGACCCCTCGGAAGCGGACGATGTAAATCTTGCTCAGTCTACTTTCCAAGCAACTGGTGATGGGCTGTCTCTCCTTAACAATCTGATCTCAGACATCAATTCAAAGCAGGTTGCCAAGAGGACTCTATTCTCAAACCTGCCATTCGAAATCGGTCCAGAATTTAGCATCACTGTCAAAGGATATAACCTCCTTCAGAAACAAGCCCCTGCTCGTAGCTGCTTCGTATATGTAGATGACGAGGTAGCTAAGCTGGCAGTTGGCGAGACTACAAAAGTTTCTGAGCTGGTCGAAAATATGGAAAAGATTGAGATCAAGAAGGCTTTCAAATTCGGTGGATCTCAGGTGTTTTTCACTCCCGAGGAATTGAAGTCGTTGAAGGATTTTGGAAAGCCGGTCCTCCGTATTTTAGGCTTTAAACCTCAGTCTTTGCTTCCTTTTTGGGCCTCTGTAAAGAAATCGACTTTCATCTTTCCAAGCGAGGAGGGTATTGTCGGGTCCACTCGTGTGTTTGCAGCACTTTGGCGAAAATTGCTGAAGGATAAAATTATGGGCGTGGCATGGTACATTGCGCGAAAGAACGCAAGTCCAGCATTGGTTGCCATTCTACCATCCGAGGAAAAATTCGACGATAATGGAAAGGTTCAAGTCAGGCCAGCAGGCTTATGGCTCTATCAACTTCCATTCGCAGATGATATCAGGACGATTGGGGAACAACTCAAGCCGATAGTAGCGCCTGACACATTGGTGGATCAAATGCGAAAGGTAGTACAGCAATTACAATTACCGAAAGCCACCTATGATCCAAACAAATACCCCAATCCATCTTTACAATGGCATTACAGAATCCTTCAGGCCATGGCTCTTGAAGAGGATATGCCAGAAAATCCGGAAGACAAGACCGTCCCGAAATACCGACAAATCCAAAAACGAGCTGGTGAATATCTCCAAACCTGGGGTGCGATCTTAGAGGAACAGATACAAGTACATAAGTCATTGAAACGCGGGTCGGAAGACTTTGAAGACCGCCCTAAGAAGAAAATAAAGGTTGAGAGTGCAGGCCATACACTAGAAGGAATAAGTAGCAAGGATTTGAAAGCTCTCGTAGCGTCTGGGAATGTGAAGAAATTCACTGTGGGTGAGTTGAGGGGGTGGTTATCGGGAATGGGACTAGGTACCTCGGGGAAGAAGGCGGACCTCGTGGAGAGGGTTGAGCAGTGGGTTGAGGAGAATTGAGTTTTTATTTCCGTTTGGCAGAGGGCATTTGGGAGTGTTATAGGAGTATGGTTTGAGTGGGATATTGATCCGCAAAGGATGGATGAAGGAAAAGTAGTGAGGCATGTTACGACCTAGCTATTCGCAATTCCTGAGAATTGCATTATGAATGAATTATGAACAACCCATACCTCTGCTTCTCATGATATAAATATTTCCTAAACCTCAAATTTACTCTTTGACCTCCTTCCCAAGCCTCGGTGCCACGCGAATACAGAGTGGACATCCCTCTCTGAAGCAACCGCAAACACGTAACCCCGTGATTCGCGATATGTGGGTTTGATCCAGTCCTTGGGAGAAGGTGGTCGGATGCTTGGCTGTTGGTTACGCGCATTCAGGAGATGGATTCGGGAGTGGTACACGAGTGTGAGAGTTCTGAGTGACAACCGGAGCGCTGGATTTGGGTATTGAGTCGTAGATGCGAGGTCGTCATCTTGGAGGATGAGGATGTGTGTGAGTGAGGCTTTCTCGTTGCTGACGTTGTCAAAGGCATCACTCAAGATGGCTCATGAATCACTAGGTTCGAGATTCCTCGGCCGTTATTCATCCTAAACTATACTCTACAAATACACACAATTTAAAAGTCATAACGAAGATTAATTTAGCAACATATTCAAACTCTGCTCATGGTATTGTAAGTAGTCTCGTCGTCCAAAGTCCACACGCCCAAAAGATAGTAATGCATAAACCCCAGCACCCACCCTGTTTCAGAAGTCTGGATGAGACTTCATACTTGGGATTCCGGTGTTGCGTGCCAATGTGGATTATGGGTTGTGGGACAGGGAGGGATGGGCAATGGGATTGATGAGGATCTGCGGATGATGGCAGTCCTCAGTATCCAGACAGGATATCAGTGTGTCCAGCCTATAAATCGTTACTTTGGAGGTTTAGGCTCGTGGCTGTGTATTGACTAAGGTCTGTACTGAGATGGGTTTGTTGTCTTCGAAAAGGCGGTGCGACAGAAATGTGTTGTTCAATAAAAGGATTGATATACCTCTTGAAGCAGGCGAATTACTATCCAGAAGCACGTACCGACATGTCTCTCCCTCAAGAAGAAGGATTAATGTAGCTATCCCCGATTGAACACATGCAATTCTTCGGAACAAGAACACAGGATAGGAAGTGGCTTTCCGTTTCATCTTTTATACTGACAAGTAACAAGTCCATTGTGCACTACGCAACACGAGGCAGGGAGGGATGGTGCTCTTATGCATGCTGATCTGGCAGGCAGTGCGTTTTTAGATCTCGTAAGAGAAGGCTGCTTAATACCCTTTTGAGGCTATCGTGGAGGATTATTCAAGGATACGATGTATAGAATACCGCATTTCACACGAGGGTGAGGCAACTGAGAAGCTTAGTGGATGACATGACCAAGCATTTCTCCTGGATGCTTGTTTTTTTTGGGCAGAAAGTTGAATGGATGGGCCGCGTAGGTAATTTTGGGTCAAGTCAAGTCAAGCCAAATCAACACAGCTGCACCTGCAACGCCTCGCCTCAGGGCACACGCTCCAAGACTCAGCCACCGTGACGACCCTGACATGCTCCGCTCCCTGGTCATCATTCATCCGTATTCCCATCTCGCCGCTGTCAGATCTAAATTCAATCTCAGACTGTACGGGTACACTTACAAACACCTTTTCGCGACACGGTTTCTTCACCACTACACGATTTGGACTCGAACTCGATTGCGATTGCGACTTTGGCATTAAGGTGGAGGAGATTATTTACTTTATACCGTCCAACGGCGATAAGGATAAGCAACGGCGCGAGGCTGAATTTGATTCACATTTCGACTGGAATCACTCGCCAACCCATCCGACAAGCAGGGCGTACGTACATCTTTCGTGGTGAGAAATTGCACCACTTTTCTCTTTCTGCGACGAAGATTCTTTTTCCCTACAAAATTCGGGACTCGGTACGAAGGAAAGGAAGCGCAACGATACCAATCAGTAAATATTTGGAGATACTGGGACAACCCACCACCTCACCCTGTGCCTCTCCCTCGATCCACTGGAATGAACAATCGCAACCATGAATCTCATCAATGGAACCTGTAATACCACGCTGGATGATCTGCGGAGTATGTGTCTTATCCAAAAGATGGAATCTGCAAATACTAATGCCAAATAGTTGGAAATTCCGAGATCCCTCTGGCAGGAAACCTGACCTTCCACGAATTGGGTCTGATAATCGCCGCGGCATGCGCTTTAATAGCAATTCTCCTCTCCTTCTACCTAATATTCATGCATGCGCTCCATTACACAAAACCTTATGAGCAAAGACAGTATGTTTTTGGCAGTAGCCTCTCGATTGCGCATACTGACTCTGTACAGCATCATCCGCATCCTCTTCATGATTCCCGTGTATGCCACATCGGCATTCCTCTCTTTCTGGTTTTATTGGCATGCAATCTATTTCCAAGTAATATCCGACTGCTACGAAGCGTTCGCAATAGCCTCATTCTTCGCTCTTCTCTGCCACTACATCGCTCCCGATCTCCACGAACAGAAACAGTATTTCAGAGGTATAGAACCTAAACCTTGGGTATGGCCTATGAATTGGTTTAAGAAATGTTGTGGCGGGGAAAGAGGAATATGGAGGACACCAAGGAGTGGATTGACTTGGTTTAATATTATTTGGACGGGTATTTACCAATACTGCTTTATTCGGGTAGCTATGACTATCACGGCGGTTGTTACACAGTATTTCGGGAAGTATTGTGAGAGCTCGAATGCTCCTGTCTTTTCCCATATATGGGTATGTCAATGCTGTCCTTGTATGGAGATACACATACTAATCCGACAGGTTCTGGTTATTGAAGGCACAGCAGTTACAATCGCCATGTACTGTGTCATTCAATTTTATGTCCAGCTTCGACTAGATTTGAAACCGTATAGTCCATTCTTGAAGGTATTGGCCATCAAATTGGTCATTTTCCTGTCATTTTGGCAGTCTTTCATGATCAGTATTCTCACCTCTTCGACTTTGGACGTCGTACACACTACATCAACAATCGCATATCCAGATTTGAAGGTTGGAATTCCGTCACTTTTGCTTTGCATAGAAATGGCAATCTTCGCAACCCTCCATCTATTCGCCTTTCCTTGGAAACCATATTCACAATCAGCACCCATTAACGATTACCCCATGTCCCCGATGAAGAACGAACATGGACCAAATCAAGGAGGATTTTTGGGACTGAAGGCATTTGCAGATGCAATGAATCCGTGGGATCTCGTGAAAGGTTTTGCCCGAGGAATGAGATGGCTGGTTGTTGGCCGCAAGCACAGAGAACTAGATTCTTCCTATAAACTCGGCACAGACAATGGTGTAAGTCTTGAGCCCACCCGTCCAGAGCCCTACAAACGGACCGAGCATCTTCCCATTGCAGAAGAGTTTCGGAGAAGTAAATTCGGTCTACCAGGCTTCGGATCGGCAAAAGGTGATGCAGATGAAGGTGCAGGAGCTAGTCTGATCGCCCACGCTCAACCAAATCCTTTGAACGCAGGAACGGGATACGTCCCAGCTCGACAACGGTATGATGCTAATGGGCAGGATATCTCTTCTGGAGGCACAATCTATCAATCCCCTTACGACACCTCATCACCCGATCGCCTAGTCGGCCAAAATCCTACTCCAGGTAGTATGCGCCGGACAGATCATTCTAATTCCCTTGAAGACGAGGATATAGGAATGGCTGTTACAGGTGCACCAGAACCTTATCAGCCTTACACAAGTCATGTTATCCAGCCGCCGCCGACGGACGGACATGCACTCTATTTAGAACAAAAGAGAAACGAGAGAGCGAGGAGACCATCCCCTAGTGAGCAGTGGGGAGCTAGGGAACCGGTAGAACCACAGAGTGATATCCATGGTGCGCTTTGGGGAGCACAAGGCCAGCAGGCGCCGCAAAGTCTCAATCCTGGGCTTGGGAGAAATCAAAACCAAAATCAATTCTGAGCTGGTGAATGATTTTGAGCAGAATTTTCCAATCGATTGCAGTCCTCAGCTTCATAGATAGGTTCTTGCTTCAAGAGCCATGCTCGAGTCAGATCTCTGGGTATCGAGAAATGTATATACGACCTTATGACGAAGCATGGGATGATAGATTGGACAGCCGGACGGTTTTTTGTTTGTTCAATAGCTGTACTATATTCGACCCTGGTCTAACCAAGGAGGGAATCTGATGCATGGCGCATGGCGTTTGGCGTTTCTCCATGGATCGGGAAGGGGATGGAAAAGCAGATTTATTGCTACGGCTCTTGCTTCAAGCTTTTCTAGATACTTTGAAGCTCGGTCTAGATTCTTTGATCTGGGCAGACAGGACGAAAGGCGGTAATTGCTGAGTGGTGAAAAGAGTGAGGGTTGAGGATAGGCCTGATTGGGGTCTGGGAAAGAGGTAGGATGTCTACCCTGAGTCTATAGTAGTGGAAGGAGAAGATGATAGATAGGCAGCGAGGTAGATAGATACCTACCTCCTTAGGTGATCAAACCACCTAGCAAATGAATGAAAACGATGAAAGGAACCTAAGTCTTGAATTTTTCTTTCCATTAACATCACACTCCTTAAAATAAACCCAAGCTCTCCCCTTTTCCAACCTCCCATCACACCAAAATTCACTAAATTATTGCCTTGAAATAGTTTATCTAGGGAGACAGTACTGTGTTCCTATTCCCGTTTTTAAACTCCATGCTCGCTTTGCGCTGCAGCTGAGAACTCCATCTACTTTCGGGTTGTAACTTGCGTTCCCTGCTCTAATTTTCTTTTCCTTCTCATCTACCCTTTCTCTTCCTTTTGTCTGGAGGTGGAATACCATTCCCAAACTCATCACCCTGCTCCTGCATTACTTTCATTACTCATCGCACTCCAATCTGCTTCTCATTCCCATTGCTCTCCCCATTGCTCTCCCCATTCTCACTCCCATTGAGGTCCTCATCTCCTCCCATTTCCTATTTACCTTCTCAAAATTCTCACACATGGCTTGGCTCGATTTGTGTTCCTTCTGGGTGAGAAGGGGATTCAAGATTCTTCTACCTCGTGACTTGCTGCGTTTTCTGGGGCGGAGGGTGGGCGCTGCCCGTAGACTACTGTCCTGTGTGGTTATTAGGGAGTGGAGGATATTTCTGTGGGTTGAGGTTCTGGAGGGAGTGGGAAGATCAAGGAAAGGGAAAAATCAAGATAGTGGTTTGTATTGGGGAAGTGGGAACAGGTAGGGAGATGCAATTTCAAATATAGGATTGTGATGGGATATAGCGGAATAGGAGGGAAACAGAAAGGAAACTTACACATCTTGATATGCATGAATAGACTTCGTACGGAGATCTTTTCGAATCTTGGCGCAGAGGACTTGAACTTCGTCATGGGACCACTACATGAATGTTAACAAATGTATATCTCGACGCTTTGTGTAATTTAACAACTCGGTGAACAGATGTGGGGTTATGTAGAAAGGGGTAAGAGGCTACATGTAGCTGTTTAAACAACAAAGACACGGGGAGACAGGGTAGGAAGCAATATCGAGATTTAAGAGGACGAACTTACTCCTAAGAATTTGGTGAATAGAAACATTGCCCATCCACTGTGAAGTAGGTTAGCATAAGTTCTCCTAACCCAAAATAAAACGAATGACCCAGACTGCTCGAGACTGTTTAGATCGTAACGCTCTTCCAGCTCCCCCGCGATTCCAAAGTCCATAGAATGTCCCAAATTCCATGGAATATCTCTCCCACGCCAATTACCAACTCCCCACCAGAACCAAACCATGCATAATGGACCAAGAAAGATATCAACTCACTTAATACCCTCATCCCACCCCAACCTATTATAAGCCCCAATCTCCTTCATCTTTCCATCTTTTGGCCACGGTCCGATGGGCCACTTGTACACCACCCTCCTAACATTCACAAACCCAGCCTTCTTCATCTCCTCCTCACTATCCTCCGCAATCTTAAAGCTCTTACCAAATTTTTCTCCACATTCCCAAGCCAGCGGTCCCCACTTCTCCAACGCCGTATCCTTCAACGATCCATCCTCACTCTTAGCCACGACCGATATCTCAGCTTGTTCGAACCAGCCGCCCGGTTTGAGATGGGACAGCACCTCGGCGTAGAGACTGGGATAGGAGGAGACGGAGCCGTATATACATCTCGCGTGTATGAAATCGAAACTGGCTTTCTTGAATGTCCAGGGAAGGGTAAAATCATCGATTTGGAATTCTAGATTTGGGGGTATGGAGGTCGGTTGGATGGGGGAGAGGTCGGTGGCTGTTACGGAGGCAGAGGGATATTGGTCTGCGAAGTCGATGGCCCAGATACCTGTTCCGGTTCCCAGATCTAGGACTCGTTGGGGGTTGTGGAGGGGAGAGAGGAAGATGCGACCTTCCATTGAGAGTTGAAAGATGTGGTGGAAAAGGTCTAGGTTGTCTTGGGCATTTTCGTCGTTGGGTCCCCTGTTGAATTCAAAAAATGATCAGTAATTGTTCGATCAATCATTGCATATTATTCTTCTTTGAGCAGCAAAGGGAAGAGCCAGATACCAATATGCGCCTGCCCTATAACTATGATACCTCCTCCCATTGTCATACACATATTTCGTAATCGCAGAGTATAAACTCGTCGTTTCAGATGCCGCATCCCCATCACCACCATACGAGGAATCATTATCATCGAATTCATCAACACGGATACGGGTGTCTGCACCTTCAGGCTGCCCGGATGCGGGGATGGCAGGCGAGTCCATTGGTCGTGTAACAGCGGTGTACTACCACCTGGAATACGTGTGCCCAAATGTTAGAATGGATGCGATTTTCTGGCTCAATTGAATAAGTGCTGAAGGGATTCAGAAGTGATATAATGAATGTAAGCAAAAGTTTCTCCCCGGGTTGTCAAAGATGATGGTGATGGCCGCCAAGAGATAAAGAGCGAGGTTGCAGGGTGATCCTTTTAGTGACTTTTTCCCCCAGCCAAGCCCCCGAACAAGTCTTACTCGAGTCTGCTCCTACAGAGTTCTAACACCAACACGCGGAATAGGGAAATAGGGCCTATTCCGCTGCGGTTCAACGGTATTGGGCACATTTTATGCAGTCAGCTTTGGTAATAGCCTATGATATATATGCATGCTGCGGGGTGTGCATGTATTGCACATTGTTATCTATGTGTTCGTGAGAGGAAGAGGCATTTAATTTGAGGGGTTTGAGATGGGTTGAATTCCGTCAAGAGTAGACGGTTGAGGGTGGGAATCAGAAGTTGCATTGAAGTGCTTTGGCCTTGTTGAGAATGATTTCCATTAGCTTCATGTGCTTGTTTGATCTGTTGTAATTTGTAGCCTGTAGCTTGCATCGTGATGGTATCAAAAGGAACGACCAAAAGAAATTCATAACCCCGCCGACCCCTCAATCCGACTTGACCTTCACCCTGACTCCCTTGGTTTCCCACTTCGGATAAGGAACAAGATATGCATGCTCCATTACAATATCCGTCACATCTGTCTCAAATAGCTCAAAATCAAATCTGGTGAATACAATCGCAATAGTCATATAGAGTTCTGCTTGAGCGAGGCTGTATTCCATTAGCAATAAGTTTCGGAAATTGTGGTAGACCTACTTGATGCCAGCACAGGATCTCGATCCCTTTCCGAAAGGCACGAAATATTTCTCCAGCTCAGGGTGGCCAATCCATCTCTCAGGAATGAACGATTTTGGATCTGGGAAAATCGAAGGATTCATCAGTATATCAACATTGGTCATCGAGACAGGTGTCCCAGCTGGAATGATCCATTCATTGTACTTGAGCTCTTGATCTGGAGCTACCCTAGGATCTCGAGTGACAATACCATGACCTAATCTGATTGCTTCATGAACAACACCATTGAGATATGGTAATTGTTCCAACTTGTGCCAGTGCAGAGGAGATCGTGAAGTTGACCCCGCATCTTCCAGTTCTTTGCGTAGTTTTCGGAGAACCTCGGGCTTACTGATGATGTAGAAACTGGCGACTGTCAAAGCCCAAGAAGTGGTGATAAGTCCAGCTGCAACGATCAACTGCGCTTCATCGCCAAGTCGAGCATCAGATTTCTCTTCTTCTGGAAGATCACTATTGAGAAGCTCGTGAAAGATAGTTGAATGCTTCACATGCTTGTAAGCTTCATTACTACCCTGTCTGATCTCTCCAACCTGCTTGGCCAAATCCTAGTACCAATCAGCAGACATCCCTCGAAATCAACAGTATACCAACCTTTCTCAGCCCAACAACGGGAAGAACCTCTGGCTGCATCATACGAGTAAGCCATATAGGCATTATATCCAGTACCGGAAACACCAGTGTGAAATGTAGAGCAAAGTGTCCAACAACATATATAGCAATCAAGGCTTCATGAAGGGTATCCTGGAAATTCGGAGAGTCCAATTGATCATACGACCTTGCAAATGCATATTCCGTTATGATATCTGTAGTGAGTGCCATCCAAGCTCTACTCAGAGGAAGGACCTGTTCACCACCATACGAGGTAATCTTCTGACAAAACTTTTCTACCTTGTCTCTTATCACCGGCTGAAACTCTTCAATCTTCTTGACCGAGAACATAGGACTCATTGCCTTGCGTCGCATACGATGAACATCATGATTTATGGTAGAGAAACAATCGCTCGCGTACCCAAATCTCCCTGCGAAATAGGCAGACTTGTCGCGGCGGCCAGTACGTTGGTATAATTGCTCGTAGTAATCGGGATCATCGATGTGTATCTCAGTGGGAGTAATTCGAATGATAGGGCCTGCAACATCGTATAAGAACCTCGCAGATGTTGAAACACATAGATCAGACATTACCATATTGTTTATGCAGTTCCTGGATCTTGAACGTAAATTTGCCATGGAGTATCACATCGTAATAGAACTCGTACCAATTGCTCAGAGCAGCAAGTTTAGGACCGGGATAAGAAGCAAGTGGACTGAAGTAGAGACGGTAGATACCAACAGTTATGTAGTATATAATGAACAGGATACATGGGAGAATGCTTAGCTGCAGCAGCGTCGAGATCGACGTACTCGCATTTATCTCCATGGTCCTCGTGGTATCTAGGAACTGATGTTGAGCTGCTGGTTGTCTTCGCCTCAGGCTAGGCGACGATAGCTACATATTGGGTCACGTGTGATACCCGACGCTTGTTTTGATTAAGAACAACCTCCGAATGCATCGTGGAATGTTACCATTCAAAATTCTTGATAATGGGGCTTTGTGTAACATGACGTCAACACCAGTGTGTACAATTACATCTTCGCCACTGCAATGCTGCCGAGAACATTGAGAATTGCTGACTCCCGCTCCCTGTTGAGTTCCGGTTACCAGACAGCTGGGAGACGATCTGGACATTGACCAGAGGGGATCCATCGCCTGAACCACAGGAAGACCAATACTCCTTTGGCATTTCAGGAACCGAAGTCGTGAAATTGGCGTATGAGTCGTTCAATGGCCCAGAAAATGTCCGACGAGTCGCTGAGCTTTTGGTATAATTTTCAGGAGCTGCCAAGAATCAAATTCGATACATGGGACGACACAAGCACCAAGGGGGAGAGAGGAGAGTGATTCATACCTCCATAGAAATATGCTCTCATAGTCAAGATACCCTTCACACCAGCATCGAGCTGCACGGAGCCAGTGGAGTTCCATGACAGGACTTGAAACTGATATCCAGCAGGCCAATACAAGCGAATACTGAATGTGCAATATTGAGTGTTGTTGGCGATGGGAATGCCAGGGCCGTATGAAGTCGTGAACTTATTGTATATGAAGATTCTCGTCCAAAGTAAGCAAGCGTTCAGCTCAAAGGCCACAGGAAACTAACGAATCGAGAGAGGGACTTATGAACATGTCGTCCCATGAGCAGAGTGCCCCGCCAGATGAGATGTTCCATATCTCGACTTTTGACGGAACATCGTCACCATATGTGACGATGAAAAGCCTCGAAATAAAGACAAAGAAGCATAAAATATATTTGAGATGCCACATTATTTGACATATCTGTTAGAAATTTTATCATGCAATTTCTGAAAACAGTTTCCTGCAGCTTCCCGTTTTACTGGACTTGATCAAACATGGTGGGTTTCTTTGCACACCTAAGGTCCCTTTTCTACAAATTTTTGAAACTGACAGCTACTATCTTATTAGATATACCCCGCTTCAATTTATCAACTGCAATATCAGGGTAAATTTCAAACCCGAAGGTATGCAGTGGAGAATAAAGTGTATGCATCCATCTCGGTTGCATTGAGGAGTTCACGGTCGCTTGTGTAAAATTCAAATCACTTCACCCAACGTTATTTGTATTGAAACATAATCATGTCTGTCACATACAACCACAAACTAAGAAGAATTGGGCCAGTTCTATAGATCGCGGTTCATTACTCCTAATATTAAATAATAATTATTGAGATCGAACCCCAGATTAAGTTCAGACAACCATCTCAAAGAACCGTGTCGCTGTGATGGGAGTATTGAGGCATAACGATTGTACAAGGACAAAACAACAATGAGTTCCCCCGAGCTCAGGATTTGCCTGATGAGATAGCCGAGTTCTCATGCAGCTATCGCCGTTACACAATCGTCAAGATATTTCTGGTTGTTTGGAAGTTTCAAATATGCTGTGGTAATTTTCTCGAGTTCTTTCATTTTATTGTAGTCGGCGAGGCCAATTTCTTGTGTGCCCATGTTGACATTGAAGCGGAAATACTTGGTATTGGCATAGTGCAGCCGCCTATTGAGGTTGCTAACATGTCGCGAGAAGTCTTTTCCCCTGGCTTCAGTGTTGGTGGCAAAGCCAATGACCGACGCGACAGTCGAGGAGAGCGAGAATCATGACTCAGATGGAGTGTCAGCCTTAACATAACCACAGCCGAGACTGACGATACATGAGACTTTGGGTTCAGGTTCATTGGGTTCCACAAGATCATAGCGTGCAGCCCAGAGTTGATCAATTGGATTGTTATGGAGCAAACCACCATCCCAGAACACGAGATTGTTCCACTTCACCTCGGGGAAGTATGTTGGCGCTGCCGAAGTTGCCCATACAGTCAAGCCAACAGTTGCCTCGGACTGGTGTTCCTTCAATATTTTGTTCAATTTAGAGGAAGTGTAGGGAACCTCGTGAAGGTATGAGCGAAACAAGGCTGTTTCGGCCTTGTTTTGAGCCGTAGTGCACAAGAACCTACAAGTATTAGCATCATCATAGACTATCCGTCATGACTACGCCATTTTCTAATAACTCACATTCTGGCAGCGCCGCTCCTAACCAGCAACGCCTGTCCTTTCAACTTCTTGTCTGTTTCATCGAGGCCGTATTGCTCTACCACAAAGTCGATCGCCTTCTTCAGATCCGCATCCTCAAATCGGGGTGCGTGGCCAATAACTTTAGTCTTTCCAATCCAGCTGCCTGCACCGCCCATTCAGCTGAGATTGAAACCCATCAGCTTTGGGCTGAAGACTTGCTCCGCAATCTGATTGTACATCCTGATAGCATCTCCCGTCGTCATGCGAAGACGGAAAAGCATTAGAGCTATGATGCCACCTGTGCTCGTGCCAGCAGCGAGCTCGAAGTAATCTGACGGCCGACATGGCTCCTTCGATTTGGTTTTTTCTTGGACACGCCTCATGATCTCGTCAAGAATCATGAGTGCAGAAAGGCCCTTCACTCCGCCGCCGTCCAGAGACAATAGTCTGAGGCCATTGGGGTGTTTTGTCGCCGGTGAGTACGGCTTGGTATTATCGTTGATAGTTGTGGACATGTTAGTGGTTGGAATAAAATACATTATGGTGCAGAACTTAACAGGCGTGATTGTGTCCTTGAAAAGGTGATTAAGAACATGGTGTCTTATATTTCATCTATCTCCTGTCGTGTTTTGTTTTCTTCACTGAGATAGGGACTCTTGAGAACTCTATTTCCACAGTTACGGTTGAGTGAGCATTGCTTTTCGTTCTCATGGTAAGCTCTCAATTTCCACAATCGCGATGATTGAGCATTGCTTCTTCGTCCGCAAGGTCCTGGGACGGCTCGACTGAGTAGCTAATATGATTACTCTGGATCGGTCTTGTCTTCGTTTTCGTCTGGAGAATGGGGAGTATAGGTCTCAATTTGAAATGGGACGTCGACGTCCAACTCAACTTCACCTTTGGCGGCGGGCACTCCCGACGTAAGGCGTCACTTCTCTCTGAATCATTGCGCCTAAATGAGAGGTTTATGGCGTTAGGCTCTATGATGAGGCAAAAATGTACCTAGTGGTGCTGCTGAGTTTCCACAACATCGCTAGAGGAGCCCATGGTCGGCAGCGAGCCATTGATTGGTGTTTTCTACTATACCCACAACATCACACTGACTTGAATAAGTTGCATAAGCATCAGCATATCACATACGACCACAGACTGAGGATAACTGGGCATCCCGTCCGCTCTGCCATACATAAGCCTCAGATCGGCAGATTAGTAGTTGGGTGGGTGACCACCAGCGAATACCTGCTGTTGTATGTTTTTGTTTTGGTCTTCTCCTTTTGCTGCCGCAATTTTGCCTGTGTCAAGTTAAATGGTGTAGATTGAATCATTGTATATATAGTAATGATAAGTTTCGGGCTCACTTTAACATCCATTTTCTACCCATACCTAATCTTGGTTGGAGATTTCCTTTGGGACAAATTCTACAAAAGTACCTCAGCGCGGTGTGAATTGGATGCGGATATTGCTCATGTGTTTTCCCCCCTTTAAGATTGTAAACTGCTTAGCTCTCGTAACTGTTTTGCCAGTTCCTAACAAGATCTGTTCCTACTTATAGAATGTCTCCTAGTTGTAACATAGCAGTATATAGTAAAGCACACCTTCCCCTGCCTATAGCTCTAGCCTGCGCAAAGCGACCCTTCCCCCACCGTCCGGGGTTCTTGATTTGATTCCACAGAAGGAAAGCGGCGCCCATCATCTTGTTGTATCGTTGATACTAGAAAAAACCCCGAATGTTGAAATACTACTAAGCTTCCTTGGCCAAATTGGAATCTGGTCCGGAGTGCGGAGGGAAAATATTTCATCTGGTTATTTATAAGTGTCCCACCGCGTAGAATACCTAAATATTACTATTTTAGTGTAATGTAACCGGCAGGTACACACTGACTCGCCGTAATTTCGCTGCATGGGTAATACCTATTTTTCGAGCCTCCGTGGTCTGGTGAGATTTGATACTTCAAAACTTCTTTCGTGCTGACAAGAAGACAAGACGAGCCAATTGACTATCATCAGCCACAACCCAAAACTTCTACAGTTCAGCTCAAGTTTCAAGACTCCAAAGACTTGGTTTTCTGTTCCAGGTTCCTGAATACTAGTCGCTCAAATTATCCTAGTGCTTGTTCCTGACAAGATGAAATATTTCATTATAAAGTGAAATCTAAATGATGTGGGCGCAATTTCCATCCTTAGTCGATTTCGTCATCTTATCCAAGTCTCAATTTCATATAGTTTACTCTATTTTCCATTAAGTAATAGCTTTCACTTCTATCCTCTCTTTGGCAGCTGCCGTCTCATTCGATGCTCCTTCTGTTAAGTATTGACATCTGGACTTGATGGATGGAATAAGGGGAACGCAGCTAGCATTCCTGGGCGAGAACTCTCCCTCTATGCTTATTGTGGAAGGATGAGACTTGTCCTTAATTGAAGTTAGAAGAGCTAGATAGAAGGTATAGATCTCTTGGGATATGGTACAATATCAAATATAAAAGAACAGTGTTCAAGTTTACAGAAATAATCTAGTTCCTTTATTGATTTTTGTTATCATCTCCGTTGACATAGGTCTTTTGAGTCCCTCTTTCTCAAGCCGCGGGGTAAGCCTGAATATTCTTCAACAATTCCTCTGCAAAAGGCTTCGCACTAGAAGGATTCTGCCCCGTCACCAATCTCTTAGTAGAGCTAACAACAACGTGTGGTGCCCAGGCATCCTTCGCTTTCTCATAATGACCTCCACTCGCATCATTCAACGCATCCTCTAAATGGAAAGGCATATCCTTCTGTCTGTCTACAGCAATCTCCTCTACATCACTAAAACCTGTGATCTTCTCTCCGGAAACGAGGAGGGTTCCATTGGGGAGTTTAGCTCTCAGAAGTGCAGCTGCGCCGTGGCAGACAGCTGATACAATGCGGTCTGCTGAATAGAATTCTTGGATGAGTTGGGCTGAAACCGGGTTATCGGAGAGATCGAACATGGCTATCAACGTTAGTGTATAATTCTCACCCAAAATCTTTTGCAAACTCACGTCCAAATCCGCCAACATAGAGGATAGCAGTGAAATTTTTGGCCTTTCCTATGAAAGACTCCAACTTCTCTGTCTCAAGCCATAAGTGGGATTTTGTGGCAGCAAACTCGACACAATAGGCGTCGTTTTTGAAGAGCTCAACTGATACTGGATCGAGGATTGTTGCGCCGCCCTGAGGAGATGCCATGACTAAGTCACAATATGGGGATAAAACCTCGTACGGATGAGCTAACTCGGGCTGAAAAGATATTTTTATTAGAGGTGGCCTGTAGATTTTGACTTGGGAATCATACTAGATACCATCCGGCAGAGTGTGAAGACACAATTGTCAAAATTCTTGGCTTGGACATTTTTTTTTTGGAAATTGTATTCTGTAAATGTGAAATCTTGAAGGTCTGAGAATAGGGTCTCAAAGGTAGATGAATGAAGAGGGCAGTTCTGTGCCGGGCTGCCTCTTAGAATCTATTCAGGCCGTCGATACCAGTATATATACACTAATTCCTCGGGTTCGGATTCGAGATAATCGGGATAATATCATCATGGACACTAGGTGCAGTCCGGAATCTCGACCTATCCACAAACCGAGAACCCACTTCATAAAGCAGCTTATGCAAATACTGACAAATCTCATTTTAAATCTGTAATATTCTAGTCCGAGGAATGCTAGCCTTCGGACCAGAATCTCAGAAAATACAAAGTCTCGAACTTCACCGCAAGTTGTTCAAGGACCTCGTGGCGGTCGATTCGACATTCCTACGATAGCTTAGTTTCTATTGGGCGCAAAACAAGATGCCGTCCTACTTTTTATCTCTCATTGAGTGTTAAAGTGGAGTGCTGAATCTCCTTTGCTGACTGCTGACTGCTGACTGTTAAAACGATCTAGCTACCCTCGCGTAGCTCGGTTATCTCGCTTTCACTACAGTGATATCACCCCCACTCTACAATGGTTTATGCTATGCCTTGCTGCATGCGTTAGCAAGTTGGGTCTCATTATCGCGCTTGATAATTTGTTCTGCGTATATTGAAGTGAATCTGAATATCGTGTCGGAATGACATGGAAATCGTGATTAATAGGGGGTCGATATTAAATCCGGTTGCTTTAGCTTTTTGTTTTGATAATTACCCTGCTGTTACTGTCACGGGTAACGAGTCACGAGACTAGTGGACTATAGGCTCAACAGGGGAGGAAGTCCTGCCTGGTAGGAGACCCTAGGTACGGGATCCTCTTGGAGCTTTAGGATTCAAGGCTCCTGGAGCTCTGGAGCCCTGGGTTCCTGCGAGGATCCATTGAGAACGAGGGTTCTATATAAGACTGGCACTTCTGCTATTATATAGGAGCTTCGTGCTCAACTTCAAATAGTATTCTTTATACTTAGTAACATTGCAACCAGAACCGTTTTTGTGATACACCTATCCCTTACCCAGAACCCTACGAGCACCGGCCCGTGGAGCAACCGTTACAAGTAATTAATTAAGATTTAAAAGAATTAAAAAAGAATTAAAAAAGAATTATATATTTAAAGAACTTCTTTTTCTTTTTCTATTCTATTCTAAGAATTCTTTCATATATTTTATAAAAGTATAATAGGTTAAACTATTAATGTCGCGAGAATTATAAACTAGATATTTTGATGTTGGAAGTCTTCATGTTATAAAGATAGCCTAAAAGTCAATGAATCAAACCTGTGGGAACTCAACTTTCCAATGATCGCGCATTGGCTTTCTGAATTGAGACAAAATGAAGTATTCAATTTACAAGATAATTCAGGACAGATCACATGAACATGAGTTTGAGTTTTAAATTTGATTATTAGTAAAGTTTTGACGATTATTGTTGAGTAGCAACGGCTCTAAAATAGCACACATTATATCAGAATTCCCCTCTCAGTGTGTCGGACCCCCTCCATCCACGTGATTATAGCTTGCTTTTGCACACATAACTTAGAGGGATATGACATGGTTTCTATGAAATCCCAACTCAGAATAGATAACATTGCCTGGGCAGGGCCAGTGCCAAGATTTGGGTAATAGTTACAAGTCTCACGAAGCAGATATCTCTATCATGGTTGTAATACCACCGTAGCACAATGATTTCAGAAGTTTCTGCGAATAATTCCAGGGTGAGACCTTGTGGTTGGTTTCGTAAAGACGACCTAGAGAGAGTTGGATCCCTTAAGGCCGCTGCTGGAGAAAAGTGGCAGACCAGAGTTCTCGATGATTTTGTCTCATTGGACTCTTTCAATTTTGTCTTCCACCTCTCCCTTTGTTCCGGCACGAAGTCTCAAAAGCCGCTACTTTTAAAAGTACATAAGAAGATATGTCCATAGTATTTATAAATTCGATTAGTTAGCCATGCTCTTTAGAATTCTTCTTGAATATATATACTTGACATACTTTCGTTCTCGATATATTACTTATTTAGGACTAGCTGCCGGCTAAATTGATCGTATGACAACGCATAAAGGGCAAGGGAAACACCAGCTTCTGATTCCTTTTTCATTACCAACAGACTCTCTCTTCTATATTATTGAAAGAAGTGTGTGTAACTGGAAGGTTACCATAAATCGGTTGTCATTCTCCGTATATCCAACATAATTTCGCAATGTCAAATACCAATGATACCACTAGCTTGCGGCCACGATACCCGTCCTACGAGGAGCTGCAAAATACTCAAGTAGTGCTAAAATCGCCTGCCGGATTCCGTATCTTCTGGACGCTTGATAACACATTCCCTGATGCCATCTCAGTCATGAAAGACAGACACGATCCAAATTCCCTTGAGCCATATATCTCAGACGGAGTCTTCCATCCTATCTCACTAGAGCCAATTTCGGTGCCAGAGATCTCGTCCATTAAAATCTCAGTCGATGAGCTTGATCAGTGGGAGATTGTTTGGAAAGATAACCACAACCAGCACGACTTCACTGGCACCGTGCCAGCGGACATGTGGTTTGGACCTCTTAATGACTACGATCCAGCGTGGGATTCAGACAGAGAAACGCATAAACTAGGATGTTGCGAAGAAGCGAGGCCGCGAGGAAAACGGATCAGGATTATAGTATCGCCTGCGGATGGCGACTTCGTGACGGTACATGATTACCTGACTACGCTGCATCCGGTACTCATAAGCGCCAAAGATGATATTGAGAGTGCGCGAGCCGAGATATATGGGGAGACCGACGACATTTTGGATCTTATGGTAGATTCAACTGCTTTAGATCGCTTGTTCATCAAAGAGAAGTCTGATTGGTTCAAGCACGTATCAATCAAATTCAATCCGCGAACTGTGTCCTCGAGTACACCAGCAATGTTACCCGTCTTAGGTTCACGGTCACAATCCCAGCCTTTACCTCAAAAATTCTCTTTCCGTCAAGAGCCTTTCGGACATAATTGAGGTAGCCTGACCTCATGTTTTAACATTTCTGCGCTATGGTCAGATCAAAGGAGTCGTTTCCTGATCGAGTGCGCTAAATTGAAGCCGTTCAATCGAAGGTCAAACCGAAACTTGTCATTGCACCTTACAAGGGAGATTTTGGTGACCCAGTGAGCTTATTTCCGTCATCATAGGCTTTAAATTTCCTCTGCCGAGTCATAAAGCATTAGCTTCTCTTCTTATCAGCTTTTGGCAAATTGAAAACTCTTCATGAGCAAGCCAGACTTTGTGCAAAGAAATCCGGCGCTCATTATTACAGCAAGGGCACAAGGAATCGATGAAATAAAGTACCAGAGTCTGGATTTTATCTTTCAAGCAGGAATCAAGCATTCTACATAAACTATTCGTTCTGGAATTCCTGGGATTCTTTAGAGGCACATTTCAGGCGAGGTTCAAAGGTGGTTTGGGCAACCTGTATTACTGTTTGGTCGAGGACGACCACCAAATATTTTTTCTGAACCTTAAAACTGTGGGCTTGAGACAAAATTTGTGTTGAGTATGATCTGAAAATTGGTATAGAGTTGACTTGGATGATTATTAGTGTTGAGACCATGGGTAAGAATACATTCTCTAATAATATAGGCACCTCTCTCAAGAGTAATTCGATTCCAACTATCCCCTCAACTGGGGTCAATCCTCCACTTGTAGCAGTTATTTGAGACAACACCACCGTGCTTATCGTTGATTCCCGCACAATCACAGCTATCAGTTGGTACAGACAAGTAATCCAAGCATGATGGCAAGGTATACACATATTTGCAGCCTTCCAGGATCTCGAGCGACATTGTGATTTCCACATGTCCAAGACCACCATTTTGTGGATATGCCTCGTCGAGAGTGATGACTTGCTCGTGGTCCATGGTAGCCCTGGAAATTGTGGATATGGAAGTATGGGCTCTTAGCTCTTAAATTTTCAAGAAGAAGCAACTATATAGTATCTCTTAAGGCCTAATATACAAATCTGATTTTCTGGCAAGCACTTCTCATCTTGCAGATCTCGTACTGCCTAATCCGAAATTAGTGTCATGTGAATCATAATAAGTCGCAGAACTGAAGAAATCAATTGAATGGTTTGGGTGAATACAATAACTAGATTTACCCACGTCTGAAACCCAGGGTGTTCTTCCGTGGAGGTGAATGAATGCGTAATCGCAAGTTTACACCGGATACTCCAAGTAAATCAACTATACCTCAACTCGAGCATGCATTTAAGTGAATCATCATTTGAATACAGGTTATTCAAACAGAGTCACATGAAGAGTAAGGGGTATGTATCACTGGAATTACTATATAAGCTCCCAACTTCTCACTCTGTAGCCCACCATCATTCTTTCACATCAAAGCATCGTCAACATATTAAACTCTTCCAAGTCACAAGGAAATAAAATCTCTTCCATACCCGAGTACACACTATCACGCTCATACTTAAAACCATAATTCACACCCCTATCACTACCGCGCTAACTTCAATACTTCAAACGACTCAATCATGCCTTCAGATAATTCCAAAAATAAGTCTCCAAGTCAATCTAAGAAGTCGGGCAGAAAGTCACCGCATAAAGGTTCTCAAACTCAAGCACAGAAAGGACCTGCTCATGCCGAGAGTTCCAAAGGTCCATCCAAATCTGAAACACCAAAAGACACTCCTCAGGCAGAGAGCTCCAAGAATGCTTCCCAATCTCAAGTATCAACTGCTTCACAAAAGATGTCTCAAGCTAAGGAACCACAAAAGTCTTCTCAATCACAGCTCACACAACCCACGCATAAACCCCCAAAATTCTTTCCCTGGAAGTTGGTTGGCGAGCAAAACCCGAACCCTGATACGTGGCAGAGGCCCGAGCCATTGGATAGAGAGAAAGTCATGCGGATGGATCAAAAGACAAGAGTTCAAATGATCGTTCGTCGTGCAAATTACTTTTTATACTTGGCCGGTCCAATGTACACGGACTCACAAAGCTTCAGAGGTCACTGTGAATGGGCTGCAACTGAAGATGGAAGTGAAATGCTGATACCTAACTCGAAAGAGTACACACGTTTCTTGCTATGGTTTACCAACGAATTGTGGATGGGAACTGCGGGGAACAAATACGACCCTGCAGAGTATCTTCGTTACCTTGTGACAAACACTGATATTGCAGAGAACACCAAACTACCCACATGGATCATAAAATGCAGTCACAAAAAGCCTGAGAAGCCTCTGTTTTTTGATGTCCAGTAAGTTAAGTCTTGTGATAAACCTCTGCTCTAACTTTTCTTAGGGAGATGGAAAAGATTTTCCCCTATAGTCCTGGAGAAAGTTCTAAAAACCGACTTCAACTTATTGAAACGAGTGAAAAACTGCTGAATATCGACAGTCTCAAAACTAGGTTTGTTGAATTAATCGCAGTGTTCAAAACAACTGATATTTGCGGGAGACTCATTGGGACTGTAAAGGCGGCTTTAGGAGAGTTATCAAAGCAGAAGATCAAAATTGATAAAATTGTGGCATTCGGCTTGATGTGTCTATCCACCGGAAGCCTTGACGGTCCTTTAAGTCGAACTCTGATGTTCCAGCATGCAAGCCTACTGGTCATGCGAGAAACCATACAAGATTTTTACAGAAACCCCAAGCGTCCGGCTGAGCACAAAGTGGAGATTTATCTCCAGGACCCTCAATATACAAAGTTAGACGAAGAAGTGCTCAAGATGTACGATATGCATATCTGCAGTTGTGATCTTGGACATCAACTGGCTTTGACGAAACTCGATACGTCAACTTTAGTCGTCGATTACAATACTAGAGGTTTTCCCGTGGTCGGTATATCACTCGAAATAACCAAGCCCGCCGCTTTCTTTCTATGCTTCCAAGATGATCCAAAGTCACTGAAGAGTGATCCAACTCCTATCAATGAATATTCTTATACAGCTATCAAGAATGGACGTCAGGTGACATGGCCAGGATGGGGAGAGTACGATGATTTCTCTGCAATCTTGGATAAGCCTATCTAATTTGGATAATAGCTATATCTCAAATGCATTTCAACAACTTGTCACAGAGTACGATTATCGTCCTCTACATCTTGAAAATCTTGATGTTGGCACCCGACAGGCACATGATGGAAAGAACGGGAATCGGGGGATCTCCTATTTGGGGCTCCAACCTTCAATGTACTTCCGCCGTCCGGGGGCCAAGTGAGACAACCGACAAGTTTGAGTCTGATTCCGGAGCGGGTTCGCGGGTTTGTTGTTGGATTTTTGTGTATTGGAAATTTTCTCGCGTTGGGCGTTTCTGCCATTAACTCCATCGCCTCGGGGGGGTTTTTCCTTGAGGAGTTGACGCATGGATATACTTGCATTGATTTATTTTCTTTGATTTAATTAGCGATGGTTGATTTGCGTTGATAGATAAGTTCTCAATGTACCAGTAATGAATAGCATGGATTTTCAAAACGACTTAACTTTGCGAAGCTTGATTGAATCTTTATAAAAAAGGTGACGACTGTCACGTTTTGAATGATATGTGAAATCTCTGGTGCACAGTTACATATACAATTCCATAGACTGGTCCTGCGGCTGGCTCAGAAATGTAATCAGAAGGCTGCGCATCAATTTCACTTGTAGAGTTTGGAGAATTATGAAAATTTCCACGAGCGAGTGTTTATCTTAGAGCTAATAGTAAAGAATTTCGTCTAATAATTCACTTCAGCAGGAAACCAACGATTATTAGTTGGAGGAGATCCGCTACCAAAAGGAAGCTGAATCATAAGCATGTTAAAGTAGAACCTATCACTCTGCAGACTACGCACATACCTAAGAATTAGTCACTAAACACAGTTCATGACTGTATCTTCTTGGAACCGCTTGCCTTCGCTTTCGTTTTCCTCTTCCTTTTCCACCTCCGCGTCCCCACTCAAATCCGCTCAACCAAGCGACACAACACTATTCAACTTGAAAGCCACAGAACTTGCAGCTTTTCAAACGACAAAAGCATCCATTATGAGAATCTACCCCATGCTGCTTCTTGCCGCCTTGGTACCAGCCCTTCCGAATCTAAGAGCAACCAAGTTGCCACAAGTTCTTTCCCCGATAAGTTCACCTCAATTCAACAGATATATTCAGAAAGAAACATCGGCGCCTTCTCCCTCTCAAGTCGATGATTATGTAAATCTTCAGAAAAGAGCACTTCCAACCGACCAAATTGTAGCAGCCGCCGTCTTTGGCCCTGGTCTAGGGTTTCTCATTATCGGCTGTGCGATTTACCTCTGTTGTTCACCCAGCAAAGTCTGTCCCCGCAAGAAAGCAGGAGGAGACGACAAGAGCACCGAACCGCCAGAGGGAAATGAGATGGTTAATATGGGTCGTGGCAACAATGCTAGAAAGAATTAATTGGTCAAAATCACGGCAGAGGATGCAACACGTGTCGCTCCAAGGCCGACTCTCCGTCTGTGACTGGTCGGGGCTCACTACAAGCGTGTGTGAATGTAAGGGGGGAAGTCAAACCGGAAACTAGGAATAGAGAGCATGGAATGAATCATGAGTTTCCATTTTGAATGTGATTCTATCCGACTCTCATGACCGTTGGAACTGAGCCCAATCTTCAGGGTTTCTCTACAAAACTCGAATACGCTTCATCGCGTTTCGAACTTTGCTTCCTTTTACCTCTTTTTTGTGCGCAGTTCCAACATGAGACTATCACTACTTCCCATCTTAGCTTTACTGGCAATCACCATATCTTATCCCTACCCACAACCATACCAGGATATATGTCTCGATGTTTCTCCATTCGAACAGGATAAGAGCCAGTAGCTGAACCCATTTTCACTTGATGCAAACCTACTCCCAAAACGGCAAAGAGAAAACCTGCATGCAGACGAACGAACTGGACCAAAGAAAGGTCTTATTGCTGGCGTCACAATTGGCGTGCTTCTCATCATAGCAGTCTTTGCTCTCTTGTTCAGGGTGGGTTATACGCCCATGGCGTAATGATGACAATTGCGAAAGCTAATGCATTTATAGTTCCCTCTAAATGTGAAAAGCACTGGTAGTGTTCCCCCTCAAGATCCATCCGCGCCGAATTTGCAATTGACTTCGAGTCACAGGCTGAGACATGTGGATGTAGAAACTCAAAATCAGGGAGCTACTTGAGTGAAATCAGGAAACACTTTATGCTCCTGCAAAAAATCAAGAAGGCATGAGTTTACTACATCATGAAATTTGAGCTTCACCCCAAAATAGAGCATGGATGGAAAAATTCTCCCTCAGTAGTTGGAGAGTTTTCTCTTTCCTCGTGAATCTTAAAATCTCTTCTCTTCCTTTAAACCTTGAAATTGATTAATGCCTTGCAATTTATTTAGACTGACTGTTCTCAACTCAATCACTTATATCTCTTCATTCATCCTTGTTCCTGTTTATCTATGACGCATTATGTGCCTCAAACTTCCAATTACCCCAGATCTCCGAGTATGTTCTGGGAAACAGGCCATAATACTCCTCAACTTCCTCTTCTTGGCGGCCTCGTATGGTGTCTGACCATCTTCATCTTTGATGTCAGTTCTCGCTCCCTTCTCAAGTAGCATCTCAACTATGACCTTTCGATTGTGTGTCACTGCTTCATGTAGTGGCGTACCATTTGGCCCACTGGTTCGGCTCCCGTAAGAATGTGGAAACTCAGTTTCTTGCTCTGGTCTTTCAGTGGGGAACATGTTGATATCTATCTTGACGACATCGATCAGGTATCGAACTTTCCCCCCTTTCCCATCCTCAGTAGCGTCGTGAAGCAAACGGCAGTCCTTCAACTCCTCAGCTGGGTATGACCTTAGAAGCGATTCGAACTCGCTCAGATTGTTTGATTTCATTGCAGCGCGAAGTTGAGCCATCTTTGATGGAATTAGAGGTTCCGGTACGCAGTGAACACCACTTTCAAGATCCTCTTTCCCCCCAAAAATTACTTGAGGGATATTTGCGTCGAATATAGGTTGAGGATAGACCTGTTTATGATAGCCATGCCTGACCATCAGAGCTCTAATTTCGGGATTCGGGATGGAAGTGAGTTTCCTGCTGAAGGCGGTGCCATGTCGGCAGAGGAACCTCTTCAAATCTGGTCTTGGAGATGGCGATAATTCTAAAACCTGCCTGATAATTGGTAACTGTCCATTTGATATCGCAACAGCAAGCAGAGTGTTGAGAAGAATATGTGGATGTAAGGCGAGCCCTGAAATCTCAGGATCGGAGCACTGGCATATTTTTGTGTATAGTGGCTGAACTGTTCTGTCATCTCCTATGTGAGCTGCTCGCAAGATCGCTTTTATTGATATATATGATTCTGGTAGAGCATCTATGTCATCGAAAATCTGGTCTGCAGCGAGTTTATCGAGGAGAAGACCAATCGGGCTATCCATGTTTTTCCTACTCAGCTTCAGCCCTCATACCGTAAGCATAGAGAAGATTCAAGCTTCCGCCCTGTAACATAATAGAATAAACTGTGAATTTAAGAAAAGTCAAAACTATACTAAACAATTGTAGCATGAAATGAAAGAGGTTGTTGTGTTGTTGCCTGATACAAATAGGCTAAACATGACCACCAATGATTTGATGCCCTTGCCGATTGTCTCTTGAGCTCGAGACTGACGGATCTGAAATACTTGGGTCCACTTTCCACTCGAGTGTATTGAATATTGCCCTAACGAAATTTGACACTTGAAATGATATAACAGTTGCTGCTCTTCATATATTGATAGTTTACGAGATATTTGTTATAATCCTACTCTAGGCAGGAAGCCATTGATTAATCATCCGTTGACTACAACCAGTGTCTGAACGCTCGCATGATTTCGTTGCTGAGCAGTCTGAGCTGTGGCGAGTGATTGGAATTTGTCTCACTTCAGCTGAGGCTGGGTTCCTCATATACTCTTGTGGTGGCTGCGATGGTTTAGTTATCTTTCCTCTTACGTAATTCGAAACTCACTCTCATCACTCAATGTCCTTTCAGCTTCTCGAAATTCCCATAAATGTTTCACATCTCGAAACCACTTCTCCTCAACATCAATCATGAATCCATCAAATCTCACAGGTCAGGATGTCTATGGGTTTTACGAAGGGCCTGACGAGGAGACTGTAACCTCCATAGATAGAGTCCCAGTCAAACTCCCAGACTGTCCCAGTAAAGACGAACTCGAATGGTATGAGCACCAACCTATTGATGCAGAGCGTCAAATACGCCTCATTGAGCTTCTCCCTCCTTCCAAAATACCAATTGAAAGGAATAGCGATGAAATTCTTCGCTGTAAAATTCATTCGCCAGATCTTGAAAGTGCGCCCGCATACGAGGCTCTCTCCTATACATGGGGGAAGATTAATCGACACCTCGTTGTCGCCGTAGTTGAAGACAACGAGGAACAGGCATTGTTTGCCACTCCACAGCTCATGATGGCTTTGAGGCGGTTAAGGCTTGCAGTGCCGCGATTCCTCTGGATCGATCAACTCTGTATTGATCAAGACAATGATGCTGAGAAAGGTCGTCAAATTCAGCTCATGGGTGAAATCTATAGACGAGCCCAGCGTGTAGTTATCTGGCTAGGAGAAAGCTTGCGCCATGCTGTACATCAGCCAAGTTGGGAGCAAATCGATTCTGCAGACTTGCTTGCCGATCTATGCAGCAAGATAACATCCTCGCGTGATGAAGATCCGACGTCACACCCAGCTGTGATGGAGACTCTGCTCGATTTACGACATTACACCTGGCATAAAGCAACAATTGGACAAGTCCGTTACTTGGCGATTTACGAAATTCTAAACCGGCCATGGTTTAGGAGGGCTTGGGTATTCCAAGAGGCGAGTCTAGCTCGGGATATTCTGATACAATATGGTGGCTGGGAAGTATCGTTCGAGAAGTTCAAAGCTATGGTAGACACTGTTGATCATTTTGGGGATACTTCAAAGATATGCCAAGCTACTAAAAGACGACGATTGGCTAAGGATAGCAGTGGCTTTGAGATGCTTCAACTTATTGAAAATACTCGCAAAAGCCTCCTAACGCCAAAGACGCCTGCAAGCCACGCTGGAGATAGCATGCTCCTAACCACTCTGCTTCAGGTTCTACGAAGAGTGGAAGCTTTCAATCCTCGGGATCTGATCTTTGCTTTCCTCGCATTTCAAGCGAACGAGAAAATCAGCTGCACCGCGGAAAGTTATCAGCAGCCACACTGGGCAGTTTGGAGGTACGCAGCCGAATGCGTTATAAAAAATTCATCATCTTTAGCGGTTTTCGCAGCATTGCATGGAAATGTTGATGAAAATCCAGAATTACCTTCGTGGGTTCCAGCATGGTCAAATTGCTTCCCGTTTTCCAGACCAATAGCCGCGCCTGGTTCACGATTCAGAGCTTCTCGAAAGCTTCCACATTCTTGGATTGAGGGACCCGATTCCTTGACTTTGATAGTGAAAGGAAAAGTCATTGATACTGTCGCATTCTTTCCGAATCTTGCAAGAGGAATCCATCGACCGCATCATGCTATACAATTATTCCTTGATTGGAACGTTTTGGTAGACTCCTCTCGACGTTACCTCTGTACTCTACGCGATGATCTTTGCGATATCCTTCAAGTCAAAATTGAGACTCTAAAGTCAGATCTCATGAGAACACTGCTGGCTGATGGGTCTATGGGAGCTGAGCAGCCGCTCAGATGTGTCCCAGAAATGGTCAGAATTATCACGGCTGGTGAAAGTATTGCGCGAGTCAGAAATGAAGGAAACAAAGCTGGACTCTCCTCGGCCGACTTAGAAATATTGTCAACATATGAAAAGCTCGAGGATTTGGCACTGATAGCCGAAAGGAAGAGAGTTTTCTACACCGAGAACATCCAGTTAGGCATGGCACCAGCATGCGTCCAACTGGGAGACAAGATAGTGATCGTACATGGATCCAAAGTCCCCCTCATAATCAGGGAGTCAAAGACACCGGGGAGATTCCATGTCATTTCACAATGTTATCTGGATGGGTGGATGTATGGAAATCCACCGAAAGATAGGCCACACCCACATGGGATGTGGTGGAAAGAGCAGGCAGATGAAATTGTTCTTATTTGAGCGGATCTTGAGCTCAAGGCTCCAAATTGTGCTTCTTTTTCCTTCATCGAGAGCCTCTGGACATGGCAATAAGTGACATATCGGAACTAATATATCATATGGGATTTGGAGCCGGTTAGATCTTGGGTCGCGAAGAGACCATCGAAAAAGACTATCGAGACCACCGCCGTGGCTTCGGTCGACCAGGAACTTCTTTGTTAATCAAGTGAGTGATAGTTATTTTGGACTTCTGGTGAAAATGAGAACTGCCATTTCTGTGAATTATAATTTAACCAGTAGCTTGGCCGTGATTCACATGGCGGAACCCAATCTTTGTCTTCCCAAAGAATATATAAAACTAGTTCTTTACTCTGGTACAGACTCATGATGTCAAAGACCAGACAACGCTCCGACTCGACTCATAAAAAACCCATAATTATTTCTGAGAGCAGACGAGTCAACACTTATTTCCGCCATGATAATGTTTGTCCCACGTGGCACAGCAACAGCGATCAGTGCAAACAGTTTCAGTCCCTTCCCATCTAATTTTCAACCTGGGCCTACACGAATCGCTCATTCATCAGAAGAAACTTCATTAAAAGCAGCTGCCCCTTTTCGTTCTCGAGGCGTTCTTGAGAACTCGGTTGCTGGTATCATCGTAATGTTGATATTGATATTCTTGCTATTTGGGGCACTTGTGTTTATGGAGTGGCGGGCCGGAAAATTGAAAGCTAGTCCTGAGCCTGAGACGGAAATGGGAAATACAGAAACTTCAAGCGCTGGGAATGGCGAGGGAGGTGAAGATGGTAGGGCTCGTAGGCGAGCAAGTGAGTCTTGAAATGTTGTAGTTGGTACATAAATGCAACGGCATGAGTTTGATGTTGCAAGTCTTGAGGTTAAGAAAAGCTCGATCTTGACTATAGTGATTGATAAGCAAGAAAATCAAGATCATTGGTTATGAAAGTGCCATGTTCACAAACCTTATCAGATTTTGCTGCGTTCAAAGTGAGGATATATCTCACGCTGTGGCTTGCACAGGAAGTTTGACGATCTGCCATCACTTAGTTAACTGTCACAGCTTATCTTAAATTAAGGCCTCAAGACGTTTTAACCTTCTTCTGGATACAGATGAGAGAGGTAGACAAGGGATGCTAGAAATAAAATAAGACATCTCTCCTGTATGTGCTTGGAATATTCTCGACTACAGCGTCGATGTTATTACGATGGTGAGAAACACTGAATCATAGTAATCGGCTCTAACAACTCTATTCATAATACTAACCTTTGAATCACATAAAAAGTTGGGATCCCGTTCCTGCTACGTGTATAAAGGCTCTAGCTCTTTAGGGGTTTTCTATTTCCTAAGAACAAGTCAACACATCCTTTTTGAAGATTCTCAACGTACCAAATCCAAATAAACCCATCATATCCCGACAACCGCAAAAACATAATTTCGCACTTTCAGAACAGTTGACACTATCCATCTCAAAATGCATTTCCCGACCAAAACTTTGTTTGCATGGTGTTGGCTTACCACCCTCGTGAGTACTCTAAAACATGATACGTGACTCATAGGTTTGATTACACGTGCATGCTAACCCTGGTACCAGATACTTGGAGGCCCTGTTTCCAAGCTCTCTAATTTTAAATCCGGTCGCGAGTTATCAATCACTACTGGCGCTAAGACCAATGCTGGGGTGCAAGACAGAGATTTCATAGTAAGATATACTGCTGCAGGGTTACACGGCCTGAGCTACAACAAAGAGGCTGACGATATTGCCACTTAGTTTAACCCAAAAGAAGAAGGGGCAAAGATCAACAAGAGATCCAATTCTATGACTGCAACTATCAACAGTCCATCTCATCTTCGACCTTTAGAAGGCAGATTAATTGTGCGTGCTACCAATCCAATACCTTAATGCAAATTTTACAGTTCTAACATTACAAAACAGGACAATTTCAAACCAGGCCATCCCTCATCTGATTCAACAAGGGCTGCTGCATACTACACAGAAACCGAGGCAAACGCTCTTAAATTGAGGGGAAGCAGTAACGAAATTTGCGTGGTTGGGTCCAAATCATGCCATGAGGTTGCCTGCAAAGACAAAAGCAGAGTCACGATCTGTAATGAGGTGCGTTTTGCCAAACATTAATTCATCAATGGTCTTCCATCTGATTGCAATATAGCAAGAAGATGACATCCGCCCTGAGTGCAAGGACATTGCTGGTCACGTAGATTGGCTACTACAGCATTTTGATAAACCAGGCTATGGATACGAAGACCGCCCAGTATGGGGAACAGTCCATGATGATATTGGATTCAGCGTCATTGTTGACTGGGAAGATAAGGAGTGTGGCGTTATTTTACCACTCAATGCACGCTAACTACTTGCGATGAAGCTGAATCCCCTGAACCATGCAGTTTAGGAGTCAATAGGGCTGAATGGGAGTCTTTGGAAGAATCTGACTGATAAAACTATGGGGTTAGCCGCTGTATCATTTTCTGTATCATTCAACGCCTGAAGTTTGTTTACTCCACTCAATGTTTGATTGCAGAACTTGGAATCTTGAAAGTCAAGTCGTGTGTTAAGTTACTGCCAACTTCGTATGTCACCACAAACCTTATCTAAGTGCGTGCTCATGCTTCCTACGTAGAAGGGTGATTCAACCGAACTTGCTTAATCCTGAAAAGAGCTCAACTAGGTGAATGGCTCGAACCATCAGATCGATCGATCATAGGCTCAGTTCTTTGTACTACGTGTCAAACTGCCTGAAAAGGTGAAATCGTTAGGCTACGGGCAGCCATAGGCATATAGGCCAAGCTTTTTCTTGAGCTGAATTAACCTTCAACGTTACACGACGGCAACATCGCTTTCAAAATCGTTAAGGTGCCAATTTGAGTAAACCACGTTGGATCTCAACCGTATCCAATACCAGTTGGGACGCTTTCAAAGACTGTAGTCAACATGACGACCTATACCATGCTGGCTTGGCATTTTGCCCTGTTATTTGTTGTTTCTTCATTCGTTCGTATCCATTTTTGATCTTTGAGCTCTACAGAACTTTCGCTAACCTACAAGTCGAACTAGACTCTAGCCGCTAGCCTCCCAAGCGGTCTCTCCATCACCGTTGATGCGAAACCATATGTCAATGGCTATAAGAATGGTGTGATGGGCTTCACTGGGTCGATTAATGGCATTGAGGTGAAGGATATGAAAGGCAGCGTCGAGGTAAAGATCTCAGCTCGGTTTCAGGGTCCCTTTTCCTCTATTCGCCCTACGCTTCCTATCATAGACATTTCATCTGTTAATTTCGAGAGATTGAAATGAAGGCTGATGTGACTTCTAGCAAATCATGGCGCAGATGGAGCATCACCACCCTGGTATCACCGCCAGCTTGGCAGCATCAGTTGAAAGTGATGTCGCAAGTGCCTCCTCAAACTTTACCACACGTGACGCCCTGCGCAAGGTATGTATCAAGAAAGGTACCTCAACTCCCCCGATACCCAGTCTAACCTTTCTCTAGGAAAAAATTCTCCGATGTCCAATCAAGGGCTGGGACTGGAAGCCTTGCAGTATCCTTGTGCTCAAGGATGGCATCAGATATCTGGAAAATTTTCATGGTGTCTGTAACGTGGGAGCTCATTCTTGTGTTCGAATTAGCTGCTCATACAGCGCTGGTATCTATCTTTGCAACGATGTAAGCTGATCGTCCTATATGCAGAATACAACTAACGAGATCCTGGACTAGACCGGAAATCTCATCGAGCCTTCCTGCGGATTCATTGCGGACTACGTCAAGGACATCATTGCATACTCTGGTTGGGATGGCAGAGCTTGCGGTCAAGAATTCGACACTGATGGGTTCAACGTAATCGCGCATAGAACGAGTTGTTGATTGAGGGCAGTCAATTAAGGTGTGGTGGGTGGGGCAGGGAAAGGGGCTCGCCTATCTTTCTTGCTTAGCGATGAGTTTGCTTTCAATATTGCGCAAAGGCAGGAGCATACTGCTGCAGAACTAGAGAAGCAGCGATAGTTATTGGCTCGCACGGAATTGAATCTATCATAAACCTTGTTACCAAATGCAGAATATGAAGTAGTGAAGTGTCAATCCCTAACACCTTGTGACATGTTTCGAAAGTTCAGCGCAAGAGCCCGTTGACTTTCGGGCTTGCAAATGTCTGACACAAGAAAAATGTACTAAAAGAATTATCCGTGCATGGCGGCATAGAACTGAATCTCTAGAATGCAACTGAATTAAATCCTTCGGGACATTTTCCGTGTTTTAAAATTCCTAGGGTTCACATTGAAGGATGATTGGAGCTTTTGGGAAGTGTCGAACCGCTGAGCTGTCCAAAGGTCGTGAAATTTCGCGTTCCTGTTCAGTTTCCGGTTTCTAAATGGTATTTAAATAAATAGTCAATACCATTGAAGTTGCTACAAATCTGGTGAATCAACTCTCCAACGAGAATTCTATAAATTCAGACCATCAGGCTTCGCATCAAATGTCACCACCAACCGCGAAATTTAGCACAACCAAAATTCAGCAGCCTCACAGAATTTATAAACAGACAAAATGATGCCTGCCTCCCAACTTCTCTTTGCACTCACCCTTGCCGCCTTTCTCTTCACGATCGTGTTTACAAACCCAGTGCCCTCCCTAGATGCTCACCCATCTACTCTCTCCAGCGTCAAGATCATCAATGACACACCCCAAGGTGAAGGGAGTTTGCTGTACTCTCGACAACTTGGACAGTATACGCGATATGACTTTACCAGTAAGTCTCTGGCACTTGTATGGGCTGGTGTCGGGGTAGTTTCAGCACTCGTTCTAGAAACCATTGTATGGTACTCATGGAAAGCTTACAGGAAGTGGGAAGAATCACGGCAATAGAAATGGGATTAAATCGTGATGGTTTAACAAGTGGAGCGGATATTGGGCATCGCCACTATAGTGGGAAGGGAAAGGAAACTAGTAGCGCCTTTGAGCAGTTGGAAACGATGTTGGAGTATATAATAATGCATAATGTACTCTGAAATTGTGCCCCTGAAGTGAGTCCAAGAAAATCGCAATAATTCACGTGTTAATTTTCAAAAGTAAACACTTGAAGACTTGAAGCTCGCGCTAGCAACCAAAAGTTCCTGATTCGGTTGTGAGCAGTCAATTTATGACCCATTGTCCCCAAGATTGATAGTGCACACAATCAACGCAACGCAGACTGAAATCTGCATTCCAAGGTGACCCTCATCTCATAATATACACCATCTTTGTTTCCTTCCAACAAAGCTCTGCAGTTTCATTAACTGCCTTCGATCTTGGATTATACTAACATACATCTACAGACCTCAAACAACTCCCAATCTTCGTGCCTTCCAACCAAAGAACTGGCTACCGCCCGAACATTAACAAGCATACTTCCTCAATACCAGGGAGTGTTCGAACAACATGTCTGCCGCTCTTCCGTTGTTCGCTGTGGCCGTCCTCTTACTATCGCATGTCTCGTACTCAATTCCATTGCCGAATGCTTCAAGCCAGCTGGCATACCAATTCGCTACAGTCGACAACACAACTCTCTTCAAGCGCATGCTAGAAACGCAGGACGTCTATACCTTGATCTTCACCTTTTTATTAGTGGCTGGGATTGCTGCAATCTTCCTGGTCATGGTCAAATATGGACCATCAACCTGTGCAGGGATTCGATGGGTTAGGAATTCGATTCGGAGGAGACCTGCGGTCAACACGGATCCAATCAGAATTTTGAACTTGGTCTAAAGACATGCGCAATGGGGGTACATGTAATGTCGGAGAAATTGGGCCTGATTTTCGAAATAGAGAGTATATGGATAAATCGAGCGAATGGAGTGGTGTTACATCATGCGTACGTTAGGACTCTGATCTGGACACATGGATTGATTTTGAGATTCTGGTATGAAGAAACTGAAAAAATTCAACCCTCCAGCGTCACACCTGATATCAAATGCAGTATGCATAAAACCCTTCGTGAAAATTTGCTACTTAAACACAAGTTGGAAATCACACCACCGTCTAGTGGTAAATATCATCTGTTCGATTTGTGGTCCCTCACTTTCGACTTGTAGTCGCAAGAACTCACGCAAGGCTTAGAGTGTCAGGGCGGCTTCCTTTCCTGGTGCCAAAGTAAGTGACCTCCACATATATTTGGCCATCTGCATAACATGATAACCCATTATTCGCTGCAACAGGTACACTTCTGCCAGACGTCTGCAATAGCACACTACAGAAGGCACATTACAGCCAGCCCCACCACTACTGTGAATCTCTTGGCCGTCATTCATATGGTAACTGCTGGACTCTCTGCTTCACAACCATTGCCGAATACTCCAAGTCAGCTTTCCAAACGTCGAATGAAACTTGCATTAATGCCCTTTCCCCGAAGTTTACCTTGCAGCAAGAGTGGGTTTCAGCAGGTGACATTATCTGCTTCGCGACCTTAGCCTATTCCATCATTGGCATTGTAGTCCGTTGGGGAATAATTATAGTGGCCACCGCCAGCGTGTCATTCAAGTGACTGCTGGAAATAATGTGCTGGTACGGGAAAAGTTAGGAAGAGGCGTGAGTTACGAGCAGAACATTGAACGATTCCTTTGAGAGCATAAGGGGCTCAATGATCAATCCAAACAATTCTGCATGAGGTTTGGAATCAGCGGAAGCTCTATCAAAGGTCAGTCTACAATAATGTGGAGGTCGGCAACATAGTGGGAGCCGTACTATTCATATATTACAATATATGTGTCAACATATATATCTCGATACAATTGAAACTTAAATTCAATCCTTCTGTAATCCTTATTGAGTAATGTGGAGGTAAAAATATCTTCATAATTTTGTAGATGTATCTAGATGGAGTAGAAGAGGGCAAATTATCCAATGTACTAGGGTCAGGAAGGGGTATTCGCGCAAGTCAATACATGGAGCTTAGGATGATGAGGTACCTCTGAAATTTTATGGGTGTTTGAACACGAGACTGAGTAACACCTACTTGAAAGCACTGATTTACGAAACTGAAATGCTTGTGAATCATAAGGGCTATAAGTATCTCACCCTCAGAAATTTTCACAATTTTTCCAACCTCCCCAATTTGATTTCTGTCTGTCTTCCAAGCATCCTTCAAGTTACGCTCTTCATAAACAGATTGCCGACAACCAGCCCACTTACTCACAATGCCTCACTTTTGTTTTGATCACATGAGCACGGCTCTCGTTCTCTCCATACCGGCCATAACTATCGTCGCTTCTGTTTTCAAGTTCCCCGTCACTCAACCTCTCGGCCTCATGTCTCCAATCAGTTATTTATTGAGAAATGTCCTCGACCCTTTTGCTTCCAGCGACAAGAGCAGAGGCTTGGACACAAGCTCTTTTGTACTCGTGCTTGCATGCACTCTCATCGTACTTTTGACCGGCATATTCCATCTTCATGGATGCCGCTTGTTGGATAAAGAAGGTGAGACAAAAGACACGATGAAAGTCAGAAAGAGGAGCATGGGAGTTAAGGCGCGACGAGGCAGGAGAGTAACTATGGCGAGAAGAAATAATTCTTGAAATAAAACGATGGCGGGAGAATGTTTTGTGAGGTCCGGCAGAGTCAAAAGGTCGAGGTGATGGATAGTGGTGCACTGTACGAATAGAGCAATTTAGTCATGATATATAACAAGCGATGATCTCATACCAGTGTGGAGGTAGGAAGAACTAAAGAAGGTTGTGGTTGGATCTTAATGACAAGAAGGTAGAGTTATCTACACTAAATTGAAATAATAATATTGCCTTTGTGAAAGACCATGAATATGGTATAGCATAAAATGGCTTCGGGCGGTATTCTTCTTATGTCGAAGATCAAATTTCGAAAGTAGTCCTTCTATCCATTGCTGCTATCGGGCTATCACTCGTGAGTAGTGCCTACGAGACAACAGTGATTCACAAAACTTCATAATTATATAAAGGGTTTTCCGTAGAGTATAAATATCTCTGTCTCCCGCGGGGTTCTCACACTATTTTCAAATTTCTCAATTCGAAATATTTCACTCATCAAATCGGGCATTCCCAAGTCCCTCCTCAACATAGAACCCGCAAATAGGCAACCATCTCACAGATGGATCGACTAAAAAAAGTTGAATATATGTATCCCTTCGTCACCATCATCAACAGGGTATCTTTCTCCGCGATGTTCCTCTTGCCTCTCTGTGAGCCATATGACATGTAGTCGAAAGGGGAGAAAATATTATGTATCTTACTCATTTTCGAGACTCCTTTCACCTGCGTGACTCTCTGGGTATGGAAGATACACCAGAAGAAAGTAATCGTGGATGTAGGAAGGCGCGAAGAGGGAATGGTAGCGCGCAGGCGTGGGAGAGTAACTATGGCAAGAAGAAGGGTTTGGTGGAAACGAATGATGGCGAATAGAGATAGGGTGAAACAAAGACATTGTTGAGATTTAGAAGTAGTCTAAGTTAGAGCCTTTTCTGTATAATTTTGCAACATCGATGCTTTACAACAGTGCTCTTGATGTTGGTGGTGAACATGGATGGTTAGTGAATGCTGGTGCAAACCGTAGATGATCTGCATTACATAGGTTGTTGAGTTCATAGGGCTTAGAAGCCAACTTTAGGGTGAGTGAATGGTATCCGATACTTATATGGAAGATTTGCCTCTTCACAGAATTAACAACGGTCATATAGACGAAGCTGGAGAAAATGTGAATAAAAAGCTTGCTCAAATTTTGAATTATAAAATCCTTCAAGGCGTAATTAAGTCTTTTGCTATATAAACTCTCCTAAGTGACACTCTGTTACAAGCCTTACCATTCCTCGATTTCATTCCCAATCGTACATTCGTCAAGCCAACTACACGAAGTCTCGATCTGATCGTTATTTCCTCAACATGTTCAAAATACTTCCACCCTGCAGATATATCACTCTCATTTCTCAATACCTACCAATTTTCCTATTTACCCTCGTCACAGCTGGCCCCTGCCACACCCACCACTTCAGCCAATATCTCAACCTGACCCCCTGCTTAGCTACCTTCCAAAGTACCTCGCCCGCCGAATTGCAGCATCAGATCACCAACTCCACACTAAACCCACTGAAATAGTAGTGCCGTGACAATTAGTCATATCCCTCCTCGGAGGGGTTCATTGGAAGCGATTGACTATATCAAGAAGCGGGGTCCCTTCCCAACAGAGCAGCAGTTTCAATCATGCAGAGCTACCGAATCGGTTCAGCTTTTATTGACATACTCATCAATGCCGTTAGCTTGTATATCTGTAGGACTTTTTGATTTTTGTTCTCATCGTGGTATTCAATTGTTGTTACAATTCTTGCCATGATTGCTGTTCTAATTGCTGTTCTGAAAGCTGTATTGCTCATTGTTGCTGTCTAGATACCCGGGAAGGCAAGGAGGAAGAGGAAGATGAAAAGCTGGTCCGGGATGTAGAACGTAAGGTTATAGAGGAAGGGAATGGGAATAGAGCCAGAACTGTACTAGAGCAGGCGCCTTTAGAAGACGAGAGGGATTCCCGTGAGTAGAACGCTCAGAGTGCGTGGAATATTGAGGACAGCTGACGGGAAAGCTTTGAATGACGGAATGGTACAATAAGTAATAGTGATGAATATTTTGTCATGTTAGGAGAGGGATGATATGGAATGCAATCAGCATACCTCTTACCACTATTGAAAATATTGTCTTCCTAGGTCCGTATGAAGCTTGTCTCTACGCCTGTTCAAAATCGAGAATCTAAACCTGCATGAAACCATCTCTATTTGATCGATGTAACTATAATGCTTTCTACATATAGAAAGGCCATTGTAATATAATTGTTCCTTGAAAGGCGTGTGAGTAATTCGTCTTTTAATTCTTGATTCACAATGTTCGTTCTGCAGAATTTCATCACATAAACTATACTCCAAGACACTCAATCATATTTCACTCGATATCCATAATTTGATTTCAAAGCAACAATCCTTCAAGTCGTCTTCGCATAAAACCAATTCTACAATTAAGTCAGCACATGATTTACAATGCCTCCACTCCGTTCCCACATACTAATCACTTTCCTTCTTCTCTCAATCATCATTCCCACTATCTTTGCTAGTCCGCTTCCACTTCCGCACCCGCCACTCCAACCAGTTTCGTACCCCGACACCCTCATCAGCTATCTCCCAACCTATCTTATTCGCCGAAGTCTTCCTTACCTCAAAGGACGTCACCTCTTCGAAACCACGCAGCCTCTCCCAACGAACCATGATTCCCAAACAGGACAAAATTACTTTTCCAGGTTTAATCTTGTTTCTTATGGTCTACACCCAACCGCGAATCTCATAGCTGGCGCTTTTGCTATGTTGTTTATTGTTCTTACAGGATTGTTACTGCACGCATTGTACGAGGTTAAGAGGGAAGAAGCGATGCAGCGTCGGAGAGGGGAGACAGTGGGCTTGAATGGCGAGCAAGGAGCACAGTCCATGAGCTTAAATCAATTTCCTTTTAGAGATATCAGGGGTTACACCGATAGACTATTAAAATGGAGGTGGCTGGTGAGATAGATGGGTGGAAGGGGTTTTATGATTGGGCAGTGGAGAATCAAGGCACTGGTGTGTACTTCGAGGAAAGCGGCTTTGAAATACAGCAATGGCACCATATCAGTCGTGGCAGGAGAGGTTGATGGAGTGTAATTCGGCGTAGTTTACTTGGTACTGTTCAGAGCAAGGTTTTACCACCTATCTTTTTCGCCTCAGTCCTGCCCATATTTGAAATCATTCAACCATCCGAGCCAACGTTCTCCATCCTATGTAGCGGGAGCAGCAAGTCCACCCGGTCTACCAACCGTGACCTCAGGATGTACCTCATACACACCCGAATATCTCGGTCGGCCACCGACTGGTATATTGACTTCAGTCGTTACAAGACTGAGATGTAGACCGGGTACCTCCTCTCTGGCTTTCTCGGTTCCATCTGCGAGAGTAACACGCCAGTGGAGATTCCTAGTCAGGTAGGGGATCACATTTTCTTTTTGTAAGGAGGGACAGTTTCCTTTCTTGACTTCCTGTGTATTTGTTAGAATTTCTCTCACAGCCTTGGCTTCAAGGTCGGCGGGGGAACGATAGCCAAAGGTAACATACGGTGATGATCTGTGCAGTCAATGGCACAGTTCCTGTGATGATACATTCACGCTTCGCATCTTCCTTGCACTTTCCACATCCAGTCTCATCTTCGCTTCCCTCTACCGCATCCTTACCAAACACTGCCATTGTACCGACAAGAGCGTCTTGAGTATGCCAGGTGCTGGTATCAGGTGCAAAGTCTCCGAGGAAGACATTGACTCGATACGACTGTCCGAGGATGTGTTTTGGTGCTTTGAGGTTGACGATATACTCCGTATAGGAAACTGGCTTTGGATCTGGGAGTTTGGTTCCTGCTATAGAGAGTTTTAGCATAGTAACGAGAGCTGTGAAATGGATCACTTACGCTTTCCGATCTCCGCTTCGAGATCAAGTCCACCGCGTGCGGCTTCGACTGGCTTTGACTCGTGGTGGTGCAGGCTTTCGTGGACTTTATGCGCGATTGAACGGATTGAATGTGCAACGGAAACTTCAGCTGCAGCTGGTTCCTGGTCAGATGGAGGCAGATTTTCATCTACTTTGGCCTTAACAGCTGGGACTGAGGCCGAGGATGCCATCATGCTATCAGTGAATTGATTGCTCAATCCACCGTACAAGACTTGGACTTTGCTCAAGATGTCGTCTTGATAGTCAGCTGTGGTAGAGAATGCCCACTTTTGTGTTTCGGGGTATGCGTAGTTGAATGTTTCTGTCGCACGAACGCCTTCCGAAGTCCAGTACTGAGACCCTGAGGCGTCTGCGAAAGGAGCAAGTGGAGTTGTCGCAGTTTCAACACTGTTTGCTCTGATAACAAAAGTACCATCACTGGTAGTTTTGTTGATTGTGTATGAGTCTGGGTTGAGAGCTTGCCAGATTGCAAAGATGCGGTCAACGTTTCTAGGTCAGGTCAGCGAATCATCACCATGACGTCTATGACTTGATTGTGCAGGGTAATGCATATGCCAATGGAGTGGAATATGGTCAAGGATGGAATCGTCACATCGAAATAGGGAAGAGACATACGCATGATGAAGCCAGAAAACAGGATCAAATGACGAATAGTCAAGCTCTGACATGTGTCCCATATCGCCTCCCACAGCGACATGAATAGAGTTATGAATATCCTCGATGGAAGCAAAGGTACCAGGTTCATTATCCTGCCATTCGTGGTTGCTGAAGGCGGCGAAGTCGGTGTAATTTGGATCATTCAGTAGAATGTTGACATTTTGTTGAAGTCCAGCGAATTGGGAGGCCATTGCTGCAAAAACTTGGTTTTCTTGCGAGACTGCATTTATTAAGCGAGTAGATGATGGGTATCGAAGTGTAGATGGCCATTTGTTGTACTAACCAGCGTTAAAATGGACAGCAGGCTAAAGAAAATGCCGACTTACTGGTGAACCACCAAGAGAGACGAAGTCTCCAGGAACAGGATTAAGAGGGGTGAATTTGGTGGAATACAGTGGATTGCTTATTTGGACTGTCTTTCCTCCTGAAGTTGGTGCTAGAAAAGGTCAGTGTCCTTCCGAAACGTATCCGGGGGCAATACTCACTGATCACGCTAACTGTAGTGGAGCCTCCAACTGAGTTTGGAAAGTAATCCTCATCTTGAGGAAGATGAGCCCAGTCCCAATAGGGGATGCGAAATGATGCCGCAGCCTTTTGATATTTGGCTTTAGTCTCTGTGGGAAACTGGGATGCGATATCCTGTATAATGCCGTAAAGAACTTGCTACCATTAACATCAGTACTTGTAACATTGGATCTTTGGATCCGTCTCCGAGGGATGGGAGCGATGTGAAATTTTGGTGCTATAGTCCTTACCTCAAAAAGAGATAGGTATGGTCGGTGCCAGGGAGCAAAAAGTATCGAAGTATGGGTACAATATCCTTGCCAGCCTCGAGCATTGGCACCCTTGACACCGCCCCAAGGACGATAAGGACGTCCATGAATACCAGCAATACCATAATACGAAAGATCGGATGTCTCGTCAACTTTCTTGAATGCATCGAGACCAAGGAGATAGAGGTTCCATTGATCGGCATTTTTCTGCAACTCACGGACTTCCAATCTCAATGGGACGGATCCTGAAAAATTAGCCTTGATGGTATCCCGAATCCTTTTTGAATGATAAAAATCGGTGACTTCGATCTCACTTGAATCTTCGGACAAGCTCGGGAAAGACAAGAAGGGGAAAGGTTACCATCAGCGGGCGCAGGCAAGACTTTTGGTGGGCCTACAACGGGTAGGTGGACAGCAGCCATGGTTGAACAGAAACAGGGATATGGAGTGAAGATTGACAGCGAGATAAATGAGGCTCTGTGTACCAAGTGAGGTCAAGCTTTGAGGCTAGAGACCGTTGAAACTTAGAGCTGGAGCTGAGAATATATGAGAGGATATTGTTGACTCATAAGCAACCCATTCCGTGGCTCTCCTTCTTCCATCGCCCGTGTCTTCCTCCCCAGTAAATAAAGATCAGGAGACGCATGTTTCGAGCTTTCAGCTTGCCGCCATTTGTGGTGGGGAGAAGACAAGCGATCTGACTGCAGCTGCGGTGACGGAGCGGATAATCAAATATGGCTTTCCCGAGTAAGCTTTGAATGGAGGGGTAGCTTCAGCTGTGGCTTAATGTTTCAGGGAAAAGTGATAGGTATATGCTGCCTTGCAGATGAAATTTATCAAAAATGCAGAGGGAGTTGTCCCCGCGCTGAGATAATACTGCTTGCATTGAAATCGAGCTTCGAGTTAAGTGATGGTGAGATTGTTTTGCATTGACGATGCAGGCAGAAAACACTGTGCATACTCTGCACGAATATGACAACAGCATACGGAATTCACTCGATATGTAGCATGCAACTCTCGTAACGCAACCCATATTCACTAAGACATGTCGTCTGCTATCGCACCCGTTCGTCAGCCGTATGGCTGAGGCTGATGGTTCAACCTTTGGGTTGCGCGAGTAAGCCTGCGTGATACGCCTTGCGCATTCCGTCACCTGCAGCCTGGCATGGCTGACTGTGAGATTCGGGCTCAGCCAAAGGCGAAATAATGATGCGTCAAGTTTGAGCAACTTGTCCTGGTGTGGTTGAGAGAAGAAGCAGACTGAAAGATGGAGATAGAAATGGGAGTGCTTGTACGGTGGAGTGAGAGTACCGATTTGGCATATCACCTGACAAAATTATCTAGACGTCCTTTCAAAGCAAACGGAGTATTGGAAGGCTTAGAGTATCTCTAACCTTTAATAGGAATTGTCGAGTTATTTGATAACTCAAAATCTTCTATGAGTTTGTGCCAAATCTTTAGCCTCAGGGTTTTATTCTTCATCAAGTCACATAGAATCAGATGACGGATGATGGTTGAGAACTCTTGGAAATATACAACTTAGCCTGACATAGGAAATACATCCATTCTTTGACAAGATTCTGGCTCATGAATCAATCTGAAAGGGTCTCAAGAATCTAGCAAGGATATTCTACGACATAAAATAGCATACATTTCACGATCTAGCGCATCCCACTACTCAAAGTCTAGCCTTAAACCCTCCTTCCTCCAAAACCTTCGCATCCTTCTTCGCCCACTCCCTCATAACCTTCCTTTGAATCTTCCCACTCGCCAACTTAGGAACCTCATCCACAAACGTAACACCACCTACCAACCATTTATGTTTAGAAACTCTCATCTTGATCCATTCCTGCACATCTTCAGGCCTAAGTTTACCTTTCGCAGAGTCTTGAAGAGCGACGTATGCTCGTGGCCATTCTTCATCGTGGAGAGTTATGCCTACAACTGCTGCGTCGGCGATGTGGTCGTGCTCGAGGAGAACCGCTTCGAGTTCAGCGGGGGAGACTTGGAGGGCGTTAACTTTGATGAGTTCCTGTTTTAATTAGTATGATAAACTTCTGAATGAAGGGACAATAGCGGGAAAGGCACCTTCTTCCGATCCACAATCCAAAACCACCCTTTCTCATTAGCAATCGCAATATCCCCCGTTTTCAACCAACCCTCTTTCGAAATACTATCCCTGGTAGCCTCCTCATTTCGATGATACCTCATACACACCTGTGGCCCCCTAATCCACAGCTCTCCTCTTTCGCCAATTTTAACTTCTTTCCCTTCATCATCTACTAACATAGCTTCTGTATTCGGATCTAATTGTCCTACGCTTCCGCTATCATCGTCCAATCCACCCGGAACATGTAGTGCACCACACGTCACCTCTGTCATTCCCCAGCCTTGTATAATTTGAACCTTGAACCTTTGCACAATCTCGTTTTGTAGCTCTTTACTCAGCGGCGCCGCTCCGCACATAATTTCCTTTACCGAACTTAAATCATATTTCTTCGTCTCAGGGCGTTTCGATAACATGATTAAAATCGGCGGTGCAGCATGTAGGTGAGTGATTTTCTTGTCTTGGATAGTGCGAAGAAAGTCGTCGTAGATGAAGGCCTTCATTACATAGACTGGAACAAGCATTTTGCAGGCTATGAGACAGGTCCATAGTTGTCCGTATGCGTGGTAAAGAGGGAGGAAGCCGATCCAGCGTTCTGGAGGAGCAGTTTCTTTGGTGTATGGTTTATGAAGGAATTTCATGAATATTGTTTGCTCGATGTTGGCGATGAGATTTTGGTGGCTTACACAAACACCCTTTGGCAGACCAGTTGTACCGGAGGAGTAGTTGATTGTTGCGACTGTGTCTTTTGCTTCTGAGGGTGAAAGTTTAGGCCAAGTGTATGACTGTCCTTCTTTTTCTGTGCCAATGAGATGTCTCCAGTCTTTCACACCTTCACTTGTAGGGTTTTCTGCATCTGAAAATTGAAAGATTTTAGACTTAGAAAGGCCTGCTTTGTTGGCTGCTAGGAGAGAGGTTTTGAGAAGCGAAGGGTGGACGAGAAGGATTGATGCGCCGGTGTTTTTGATTTGGTGAACCATTTCTGCAAACTTCAGTAACGATGGTGGTAAAAGTGTGCTCCATAACTCACCTGGCTCAGTGTAGACTGGATTAGCACCACTGAAGGAGAATCCACCGCCTACGATACCCAGATATGATACTGGCACATATATATGATTTGGAGTCCAAATCATGACCACATCTCCTTGCTTCAGTCCAGCTCTACCCAATCCAAAGGCCAGTCTTTTCACCCATTGTAACAATTGGGCAGGAGATAACGAAATACTTGTATCTGCAGAATCCATCCATATTGGTTTGTTTGAAGGGGTGGACCCAGGAGGGAAAAGGTATGTCAAGATATCTGTCTCAGCGATTTCGACATCTGGAAACGGGGAAGAGAGAGGCATTTTTTCTTTCTCTAGGAATGAACGAGGTTTGAAAATCTAAAAAGAACAACACGAGGCTGAGAGACATTGGAATAAAGTGCAATTTTGTTATATACTATTAACAGCTATGATGCAGAAGCACATTAGGAGCTTCTAGTGGGGTAGCCCAGTGCGGGGTTAGCCTAATCCGAGAACCCGAGGCAGTAATCCGGGGGATCTACCACAGGACTATCAAAGACATTGTCGTACTGCAACAAATTCGACATATTGAACATTGAATGATAGTAGAAAAGGGGTAGCAAAAAAGTTATAAAAATGTCACAACTTAGAGACTTCGATTCTATGTTTCGCCTAGATGGAAAAGTGGCACTGGTTACAGGAGGTACCACCCCAAACCATCTCACTCAACACGTCGTATAACTCCAAACAGGCTCCAGAGGATTGGGACTCCATACCGCAACAGCATTTCTTCTGTCGGGCGCCAAAACAGTATTCATTACAGCGCGCAAGGCAGGAGGTCCACAGGGAATCGACCAAGCAGTCGAAAAGCTAAATAATCTGCCCGGTATCAGAGGAAAAGCAGTCGGAATCCCAGCGAACGTATCAAATGAAGCTGAAATTGAAAAATTGGTAAAGGAGATACAGCAGAGAGAGGGTAAACTCGATATTTTGATCGCGAATGCTGGAGCTACTTGGGGTAGTAGCTTTGAGAATGCACCTAATGAAGCAAGTAAAAAGATTTTGGATCTGAATGTGAGAGGGGTATTTTTGTTGGCCCAGAAGTAGGTTCTTGTTCTGTTCCACTCATTGACTCTTGATACATATGGTAATTATTGACAATATACAGGCTCTCACCTTTGCTTTCCCAGTCAGGGACAAGGAATGATCCAAGCAGAATCGTGATTGTGAGTTCGACAGCTGGGAAAAGCGTTCCCCATACAGGCGAGAATGGCACAATAATGTATGCCGTGTCCAAAGCAGCTGCGCACGTGAGTACTCTCCCACAATTTCCTGACACAGAAACCAACCTTCATAGCATCTCGGGCGAAATCTAGCCGTTGAACTGGGTCCAAAGAATATCACGACGAATGTGATAGCTCCTGGATTCTTCCCAAGTAAATTAGCATCGGGATTGATTGATAAGCTGGGCGGTACAAAGGAGCTAGCTGAGGCGAATCCGAGAAAGAGATTAGGTGAGCCGGAGGATATTGCGGGTGTGATGATTTTTTTGTGCTCGAAAGCTGGAAGTTATATGTGAGTAATGCTGTGAATTCAACGATTTAGAGAGGAGTTGGGCTGATGAAAGTAGAAATGGTGCCGATATCACGGTTGATGGAGGAATGGTGCTCTCCCCGGGAAGATTTTCGAAACTATGAATATACGGATGGAAAACATCTTTTGATTATTATTCCAGACCCAAATTTTGATTTAGAAACTGACTCTCACCCAAGCTTACTTTTGAATTCGAGGTGTGGCCTCGCAGCGAAAGAATTTTGGACTTGAAGATCACCTGTATTTGTCCCCTCTGATTGTCTTTTGCAACAGGTAACACGAGCAAGCAGGACTCAGGACTCTCTTCTTCGTTATGCTGCGCTTTTACTTTTTCATACCATCCTAATAAGTCATATTCACAAGTATTGTCTTCTCCTCAGTATACGCCCTCAAGGCACTCTTACCACACTCCCTTCCATAACCACTTTCCTTCACCCCTCCAAATGGTGTAGCAAAGTTCAAAGTGCTAACGCAATTCACACCCACTGTTCCACTCTCAAAGTTACTGGCCATTCTCAAAGCTCTGTTGATATCTTGAGTAAAAACACCAGCCATCAATCCATATGAAGTATTGTTGGCCTTGGCCAAAACCTCTTCTTCCGTAGAGAATTTGCTGAGAATCGAAACAGGTCCAAATATCTCTTGCGTCATGATTTCTGCATCTGCTGCAACATTGGTGAAGACAGTTGGCTCAATGAAGTATCCTTTCTCGCCAATACGAGATCCGCCGAGAAGGACATCGCCTTGCCCATCTTTTCCACGAGCAATGAAGCCAGAAACCCTTTCAAATTGAGCTTTATCCGCTAAAGGTCCAATGACAGTGCCAGACGCAGATGGGTCACCAGTAATTGCTGCTCTCTCCAGCAAAGACTTCTTGTAGGCCTCCGCGAACTTATCATATATCCCCTCTTGGACATATAATCTTGTAGCAGCAACACAAACCTGGCCGGTGTTGAGAGTCAGCGCATTCACGGTCCAAGTGACGGCATTTTCCAAATTGGCGTCATCGAAAATGACAGCCGGGCTCTTTCCACCAAGCTCAAGAGTAACTCTTTTCAAATTACTCTTCGTTGCTGCAATCTGTACTTTCTTGCCCGTGCCGACACTGCCAGTAAATGAGATCTTTCTAATCTTCATGTGGCTTGCGAGCAATGCGCCAGTACTGCCATCACCGCTCAATATTTGGAACACGCCAGGCGGGAATCCAGCTTCCACAATCAATTCTCCCAATGCCAGCGAAGAGAATGGTGTTTTCTCAGAAGGTTTCAAAATAAAGCAATTCCCGGTCGCCAGTGCCGGAGCAGCTTTGAATCCAATTGTACCCAACGGCGCATTCCAAGGCGCAATTCCAGCCGTGACACCCAAAGGTTCGTTCCTCACAATCTTCAAAAACCCATCTTCTTGCGGGAAACTTTCACCAGAGAATTTATCAACCCATCCGGCATAGTACTTGAAACACTCGACGCAGCCACCTGTTTCCAGAGCACCAAAACCTGCAAAAGGCGCTCCATTCGTGATGCGCGAGAGTTCGCAGATGGATGTCATGTTTTGTTCGAGGAGAGAGGCGAATTTGAGGAGCATATCGCGGCGAGCTGAGGGGGTGACGGCTTTCCATGCCGGGAAGGCTTTTTCTGCTGCTGCGACGGCGAGGTCGACATCTTGTTCTCCTGCTAAGTCTACATCATTTGCGACAAGGGAGCCGTCATTTGGGTTGAAGAGTTCGAGCTTGGCTTTGTTTTTGGAGGAGACAAACTGTAGAGATTAGCATTAGCATTAGCCGTCAATTGTGAACGAGGGCACATACCTCATTGTTGATGAATAACTGCTTTGGCAGATTATCTTTGCTGAAGGAGAGAGGCATTGTGAAGGATTTCTGCTGAACGAGGAGGAATGGCACGAAATGAGCGGGAAATCCCAGAGATATCGCGGTGTACTATATATTGTGCCCCTCGGTCCTTATCACCAATTCCAATCTGTGGCATGCTTGTAGATGCATTGCTTGTGGGTCGTTTCCAAGCTCCTCACTGGAGCGCAGGTATATCCATATTCGGGTCAGCCACATATTGGCTGTATCGGCTTCATTCTATGTCGCTGCATAGCCGGTAACTCCTTGGTTTCTTGACATGAACTCTCCTGATTGCTGACGTGAGTTTTGATTGAAATGTTGGAGGTGAGATGTTTCATAAAGTTGGGAAAAAGAGATGTTGGTGCGGGGTACTGTAGTGGGGCCAGCTTAAAAGTCGTCTTGCGACTTTTGCCTGTCCAGATATCCTTCAACTCTTTTTCTCTACATACATTCCTTAGATAATGTTGTTCTCGAAGAATTAGCAAAACCCGGAGACTTGCTAAGTTGGAAGTACTGTCGAAAGACAAAACATTCGGACTTAAGAAACCAAGTGGTTAATTTAAATGAGCAGAGCGGGTTTCATTGGTAACAAATGCATGGACTTGCATCGGCCTGGATCCCCCTTGGACGAAGCCCAAGCCCGCGTGGGAATACTGGTGACAGGTTTCAGACTGAGAGAATGAGGCATGACAGCTCGATATCTCGTCCCCCATTGTTGTTTAAGACCACAACGTCAGTCTTCCTGATTTTGACGGAGTATCGATATTGTCTGCAAAGTTTGCCTTGGGCAATGGCCTCTCCCCATTCCTGTCGTTCGGCTTTCCATTCTTCTAATATTCCTTGACAAGTTGAGTCGATAGCGAACAAAAGGTTCAGAGCTAAGATCGATGTTTGAACGTGTATTCTGCTCAACCAGGCTTTCCAGTTCGTGCTAGAAACACCATCTTTCTGATACTGTTCTATCTCATACATGGCTTTGGCAGTGCTCGCACACTGGATTTTGTCCTGTTCCACAAAGATTACAACACTGGTTACAGCACCTTCACTCCGAATTAGCTTTTGGTACTTGAAAATGGATGGGAGCCAAACCTGTCGCAGCACCGATCACAACAGCGGTCACAGCACCTGTCGCAACACCTAGGACACAATAATTCGTCAAGTTTTGTCTACTGAAAATATGTAGGGCATACCTGTCGCAGCATCGATCACACAACCTGTCACACATCCTATCACAAAACCTATCACACATCCTGTCACAACACCTATCCCAACACTCCCACAGAGTGAATGTCTTGTATAGCTCCCATACTGACACCCTTCTCTTTCTTGTAGGTCTGTAACTGGCATAAGGACTGTGTTGGGGAGACTGAACCATATTCTGAAGTGACACCGGTTGTTGTTCAACTAAACTTGGCCCTGGATGGAGCAAAACTCGGTTTTGCGTGGATATATCGCCCGTGTATGAAGTAGGAAGACGGGACCATTGTTGAGCGGTCGTTGACTGCATCTTTTCTAGTAGTTCAATTCACGAGAAGGAGATACTGTGATAATAAAATGGCGAGGTTTCAAAGAATATATCATTACTTCCAGAGCCAAGAAGAAACCTCCTGTCACTTGTACCATAATAGCAACATGTTTATTCGCAAGACTAACATATAAAAGATTAAGTTTCCCCGCGTTTCAATTGCCAGATGTGTTGCGAGAATGTACCTGGTATATAAAAGAGAGTATATTCTTGGCAAATCAGTCTTATCTTCAAGGCAAATGCTAAACAGGCACCTCATCGATAGAATCAGGGGGTAAGCGAGCTTCTAGGCTCCCCAAACAGCGACTCTTCCAAGCTTGCAGGCCCCAAAACAAGTAACTGTCCAGGCTTGGTTAGCGATGACAAGCCTAAAACCCGAAGAGAAACACACTAAATGTGGCTCCCGCCCCACACCAACTGTCATCAAGCTTTCCAATCCAAAATCTCGGACTCGCAAACTTTCGAGCTTCCTTCAACCCCCATACTCCGTAGTACTGGCTTGAACGACCAACACAAGACCTGCAGACCCATTCGGATACTGCGAAAGCTCGTATTTTTCAGGTTGTCTGTCGATGACATGCTAAGATTGGCGGATGAACAGCGAGCACTTGCGATTTACCTCCGTAGTCCACTCGACTGCGAGAAGCACAGCAAGTCCCCACGCCATCGACAGCTGTAACCCCAAGCGCTATGAAGAAGCTTGCTGAAAATCAGCATGGGAACATGTCCGCAGTCTAGGACAAGATATTCGCAGAGTTTCACATGCTTCCACCACTCGTGGGCTCCGTGTCCATCTGCCCTTCGAGATCTCGAGACCATCGAAAAGCACTCCTCCGATCCATGCCTTCAAGAAAAACACGAGATACACATATCTGAATTGCAAGGCGTATAGCTTCTAGTTGAGGACTAGAACGGGGGATCATGCTGCATTGCAATGGATCATGTCGACTGTCTTCCTTACCGTGGCTCAAATCCTATACATGAGGCCACCACAACGAAGCCATCTCGAGGCATACACTATCGAACTATATATGAGCTTGATCTGATTGGGGTCAGCTTCCTTCTATACATTATCGGGATGCGTTGCGTCATCAATCATGGAGCTGAAGCAGCACCCTAATTTCTTCATTACTCGATTGCAACGCAGTGTTGAGTCGTATCGACAAATCTCTTATCATCGTATATTCAGATGACCGCTTTGGTCCCTTGTAGTCGGGGGTTCGAGTCTGACGTTTCTTTGGCGCGAGCTTATCTCGTCTACACCCTCTACACCCTCTACTTTCTCGGAAAATATCATAATTCGGATTGCCATTCTACAATCGAACTTCGTCTTGTTGCCCTCCCTCTCATCTCTCCAGGCTTTCTTTAGCAGAGCGGAACTCCATTCTATTACATAACCGTCACTAGGGAAAGCTGAGAAAGCTGAAACTGGACGGGTGCACATCCATCAAGAATCCACAGACTAGTCTGTCTGAATTCAGATGCTTCCGTTCATCATACCATTTTCGAAATCATTGCATAGCCAAATTTGGAAGGTTCGGTGAGCCGGGAGATCCAATATATGCACGTTATTACCCATATTACTTTGCAGTCGTCAGATCTCTAACCGCTGAACATGGGCGTCAAAAGACGCAAACGAATCTAGTTGATTGGTTGAACCGAAACGAGTACTACCTCACATCGTCTACTGGTATCGTGACCTAGCAAGATTTCAGATCTAGTAATAGATGGCTAAGCAGATATCCGTCTGATCAATTCTTCCCCGCAATTGACAATCATCCTCTCCGTCGAACAACGGAAGCTTTGATTTAGACTTCCGTGAATTTCTCTATGAAAAGCTTCATGCCCCTCAAGTTCCTGCATCTGCCGGTCGGACTCTCTCAAGATCAGACGAATCCTTCGTCTAAGCCGTCTAAGCCCCCATCTCTCAAATCGAATTACCAACACCATAATGGCCGATTACGGAAGTGCCTGCCTTCCAGCTACATCCTGTCCCACCTTCTTATCCTGCCATAGGGCGAGACATTTTCAGGGCAAGGCATCCCACTTGATGTTTTAGTCCGAGCTGCAGGTTGGAACTATCGTTCACGAGTCAAAGTATTGAATCCTATGCGCCCTGCTGAGCTCATGCCCGTGTACTATTGCTCCATCTGACTCAGAACGAGCAAATATCCACTTGTAAGGTTTATTTTGTGGTAAAGGCCTCAAGATGGTGTTCTAATGGTTGTGGAGGTCAAAGAGCTGGCACAGGCATTTTCGGGTGGTTATTGCGATCTTGGGGGTTGGCAGTTTGTCTACACAGCTGTAGGTATATATACCTACAGCCATCAGTCATTGGTGTTCCTAGCTCTCCTTGTAGGACATCTACAATGTTCACAATGAATTTGATTCTTGTTGGGTGTTTATTTTTCTTGCAGGTGGCGGGAGCACCATACACCCATACTATTCACCAAAAGCGTGACCCCTCTACAGTTGCGAAATGGACCGAAATAGAGGATAGACTAGATGGTCGATCTGTAATTCCACTGTCGATCGCTCTCACGCAACGAAATCTAGAACACGGCTATGAGTATCTCATGGACACATCGGATCCCAAAAGTCCCAGTTATGGGAAGCATTGGACGACAGAGAAGGTTAGTGTGGAGGGACTTCTTGATTCGTTACTGATTGGACTAGGTTGCAGAAACATTCTCAGCTTCTGAGGCTACAATCACTGCTGCTAAAACATGGCTCACTGAATCGGGGATTTCAGAGGAGAGAATCACTTTATCCGTTGGGCGAAACTGGCTTAGAGTCAATGTTACAATCCTTGAGGCTGAGAGCCTACTTAAAACAGAGTACAAGATCTACGAGCATATTGAGACGCAAAAGCGTGCCCTTGGATGTGACGAGTACAGCGTGCCAACTGAACTTCGTCGGCATATCGATTTCGTCACTCCGGCGATTCAGTCGATTACTGTCACTAAAACCAAGAGAGCGGTCAATGGAAATCCAGGTCTTCGTCACATTGGAGAGAATCATAAGATGAGATTCAAGAATGTCACTGGACTCGTACCATGGAAATTGCCAAAGAAGCTTCGTTCTCGAGATTCCGGATCCAGTAGTTTGTCCTGGGATCTCTCGCAATGCAATAGCTATATTACCCGAGCTTGTATTCAGGCTTTGTATCGTATCCCGAACGGTACCTTAACTCTGTGAGCAACGAACTATCTACTAGTTTCCCTTCAATTTAGAGTGACGAAGCTAATGGACATAGTTCATCATATGCTGTAATGGAGTTCTCAACACAAGTAAGATGTCACCCACCTTATACATACTTCAAACTAATGAATCCAGTCTTTTTATGACTACGATTTGTTTACATATCTCTATAATCTCGTCACACAAACGAATCCGCAATTTTCACCAACTATTTATGTCACCAGCGACACGACCTTCACACCCGGAACGTCGGCTAGTAATGTCAATGATGTACTTGAGGGTAATTTAGATCTTCAGCTCGCTCAAGGACTCGGTACGCCATCTCAGATTTTCATTACGTGATTTTCTAATTCATAACCGCCCTTTATTTGCCTCCAGATATTCTTTGTGCAGAATCAGTGTGCAATATATGCTAATGATCGATAGTCTACCCTCTCAGAGCCTGGTACTACCAAGTCGGATCTATTGACATTTTCATGGACGCTGTAGATGCATCATATTGCTCAAAGTTCCCTGCGAGCCATTGTGGCGACATGCCTCGTGCCCACGTCATGTCGATTAGTTGGGGATGGGGAGAAGCTGTCGGAGATCCTTCGCAGACCCGACAGTGTTTAGAGTATGTTTTCTCCGCGTGAACGCTCGGAAATGAAGTCTAATTTTCGACAGATATATGAAGCTTGGTCTTCTAGGAACAACCGTCCTGTTTGCATCTGGAGATGGAGGTGTAAATACTTTTGGTGGTACTTGTACCAGATTCCAGGTTCTAGCCACAGGAGCATGTCCCTTTATCACCTCAGTCGGCGCAACTCGCATCCCAAATGGTGGTAACACAGCCAGTCATGAAGTCAGCATAGATGTAGGCTGGTGGTCATCAGGTGGTGGCTTCAGCGATCAATGGGCTCTCCCATCCTACCAATCCTCTGCTATGGCTTCATACTATGCCAATCACGCCCCGCCCTACACGTCAGCCCAGTGCGTTCTCTTTCTTCTCCAAAAGAAATAGCTAACAGACCCAGATACAATAACTCCCAACGCGTTCGTGGCTATCCCGATATCGCAGCCGTGGGCCACAACATTCTCACCTCCCACAATGGTGCCGTCCTCACAGTAGAAGGTACATCAGCTTCTACACCAATCGTAGGCGGAATCTTCACACTAATAAACGAGCAACGTATCAATGCCGGCAAAGCTCCAATCGGATTTGTTAATCCGGTACTCTATGCAAATCCCAGTGCTATGAATGATATTACAGTAGGAACGCAGACAGGATGTGGGACTACAGGTTTTGCTGCTGTGACGGGGTGGGATCCTGTTACGGGCCTGGGGACGCCTGATTATGTTAAGTTGTTAAATATTTGGATGGGGTTGCCTTGATACGGGTTACGATTTGGGGCTTAAATGAAAGTGATAAGAGGGTACACTTTATAGCACTGGCTTGAATTTGGGGGTGTTCTATTTGAGGTTGGATCTGCATATATTATATTGTTAATGGAATTCTTAACTTATCTACTCTGATAGGAGTAGATATTCATTTATAGCTCAGGTCTTTGTGATTCCCCATTCAGCGTTTTCTTTCTCGTGGCAGAATACCGAACGTGCCTTCCCAACTACGTTCGAACGTCTCCTTCATTGGTCGTGCCTGTAATTTTTTGCTAGTACAACATATGTGACAAGCAAATCAACTTCTGTTGAATTAACCTCACATTTTAATCACACATATCCCAATTCAGGCTAACTCAAAATATACAGTGCTCGTCTTGGGTAACAACTTGTCAGCCCATAAAACGTGCTCCAGCCGCCTCGGTGACAATTCCAGTCCTCGATGTAACATGTAAAGTTTTCCCAAGTAGGATCACTTTCAATTGTGTTATTCTGGCCGAATGTAAGCTGGATGACGTTTTTGGCATGATGTTGGCAAGCACCACTATTCAATTACAAAGGAAGAGGCGCAAGTCAGGAGCATGGCGTATCGACAAGGAAGCTCATGCACGCCGGATATCGAATCTGTCTATGCAGGTGCCTCGTCAAACAATCACGACCTCTCTCATTCCCCAACCAATTGCTACTTCACCTGCTATCTGCGCGACGCCCACCCTTTCGAATACCTCTTCATCACCCTCTTGAGCTTCGAGTATCAATGCCCAAATAGTCCCATTTGGGTTTCCCCCGGACTTCCACCTCGTGATTTGAAGAAAACTCAGCCTTGACCAGTCTCTAGCTCTGCGTTTTTCTTCATCGCTTGGTTGAATGCTCGGAAATTCAAATGTGTTTTCGTCCCATGGCCCATAATCCTCGTCTTCCTTCCACTTTATAGTATCAAAATCGCAGATGATTTGAACATTTGGGACTGGAAAGGTCTGCCTTCCGTCATCATCAGTATCGAAATACCTGGGCTCGTGGCCATATATGTAGTGTGGCATTTGTTGAGCACATAGAATATTGGCTTCTCTCCAACGACCTCTGATGGTGAGCTGCGCTGACCTCAACTGTCCAAATGGATCGCCATTGACTGAGTCGATGACAACTTTTATGATCGAGCAATCAAAGGCCTTATCTTTTTCCGAAAAGACATATCGGTAAACTCCTCCATATACCTTTGGGAGGTCATCCAAGGATACTTCGACTACAGCAGGGTCTTGAGAGTCTTCAAAAACTTGCGAGGCCCAGCTCCATGTCGGCGCCACATAGTTTGTAAATCCTCTTCCGTAACCTTCATAGGACCATAGAAGACCTCGATGCATATCCTGTTCCCAAAGGCCAGCAACATAGGTCCAATTGATTCGACGTTGAACCTCCCGAGCAACTGCCGACCAGGCGACAAGGCGATCTGTTTCAAACGTTATACTCCTACACATATACTCGCAAACCAGCAGATAGTAATACTGTGGAATCTGCTCAGTCACTTCTTTCGCGTCATCACACCAGAAATCCATCTTCGTTCTCCACTGAGGGCCGTCAAATACCAAATTTTCATCTGGGTCTGGTAGTCTCTCTACCGCAAACAGACCGCGGCAACTCCAAATAAAACCAAAGCTATTTAGAACTAAAGTTCTTGGAGCTAAGAGATATTCTTGGAAAGTCCAGGCCCGTGAGTTGATGAATGACTTAGTAACATCTGTAGCTTCATCTCCTATATGAAGTGTTCCTTTCCAATCTTGGGAGCACATAACAGCTGGAATTGCAAGCCAAACATCATTAGTTTTGCGGGGTACCAGTAGACTCTGTGAGCTATCAATTGCGTCCAACTGCAATGTCAGAATCGATTGCTCATAATAAGTTCCCATCCGCGCGGACTCGGCAATCCAGTCCTGCTCGGAATCTTGCAAGATGCAAAGTGAATCTATCCAAATATATCTCACATTGAGCGCTCTGACGATAGATATTGCATCTTGAAATGTAGGTGGCAAGTTTTGAATCCTTTGTTGGTGAGCCTCCAGTGTGAAAGAAGTCGTGCGAAGGGGCATGAAACTTCCCCAGCAATGACTTAGAGATATCCAGCAGCCCTCTTTGCCATGCGTAGTGACCAAATTGGGTGGTTGACTGCCATCTCGAGGACCCACATCGATTACTCGGGTCGGTAGGGGATGATCCGAAATACCTCCACAGTTCTCATGTTCCAGACATTGCTGAGCCCACTCATTTATCATTCTCAGACATTCCAAGGATAAAGGATATAAATTTACCGGTCGATGTCGAATGAGATCTCTGATGATTGAGTCGTCTTGGTCATCTATTCACTGATCAGCTGTTCGGTACTAGCAGACACCTCAAGAGGATGACGAGATTAAACACTGACCTTCTGCTATTGCAATGTCGCATCTGGAATACAGCTCAACACGGTTATGATCGTCCTCTGGACTCTTCTGTTGAAACTTCAATTGCTGAGGTCCAATATCTGAGCCTCCGGCCGATTCCCACCCATTCCACCGAGTGTGATCAAACCAGACACTGCACATGATACTCGAATCTTCCCTCCGATCAATCTCATATACGAGCGGGTCAGTGACACCTTGAACAGACATATTGACCCAGATCTTTCCATTTTCATCTGTTTTCAAAGTGGCACCTTGCCGCATTTCTTGCCATTGATCATGCATTCTAGTTTCTGAGCTCAATTTCCTTTTGCGCAGTACATCTTTCATCCATACCAAGGAGCATAATTCGCACCCCTGCTGAGCGGATATGATAAGGTCTTTGTAGCTCGCATGGTGATGATACTGCGACTCGTCTGTTGGAATCTGTTCGTAGCCTGTGTCTGATTGTGACCAGAGTTCCGGTAAGGGCCTGTATAGTTTATCGAGATCAATGATGCGGCAGAATGAGCAAAGCATGGTAGAGTGGATGAGCTTGACTCTCTATCACAGTTTTGATTTGGACAAAGATAATGTATATCTAATGATTATGTGTGATAGGATGAGATGCGAGGGCTGCCTGGTCGAGGCTGAGGCCATGAACGGTAATGATGCCGGCTTATCTACGCCCGAGCATCATCAGGCTACCAAGTAAGCATACAGAAGTTCATACTACTTTTCAATCATATCAAGGTACCCGCTCGTGATCTGCTCAAGAAACATCTTCGATAATTTGGTAAGGAAATATGAGGATATAAACCCCTCCCTCATCAACCCCGCCGAATCTAAATATAGCTCCCGGAAAATCTCGGTCCGTTCCGAACCCTCCCGCAAAAACTCCCCTGCAGTCCTCTGCCCTTGCATGCCATACCTCTGATACCTATCTAAGTATCTATTCATAATCTACAATTCTAGATCTCACTCTTTCTCATCTCCCTAGTGATCATTCCCAAAAAAGGTGATATCCCCGCCAGATACCGCCGATAGTCTCGGCATTTCCAGGAGCATTCCCGTGATGCCATGTTTAGGCTAAGTCTTATGGCGCCATGCCATGGACGGGGAGAGAAGAGGTGGATCCTCCCCGAGATGTCTTCATTTCTTGTGTTTTTAAGTTTAGGTTAGAAGGGTCTTGAAGCTTACTGGAATAATGAGTTAGTTGGGTAGGGTGATGGATTGGTATGTGGAGGGAAGGGGGAGGAATTGGGGGAGGAAGGCGGAGGGGCTCCGTTGTGGAGGTGGGGAGATGGGGAGTTAAAGGTGAGTGCTACTCTGTTTTTGGTTGGTATTTGTTGTTTTTCTTACTTTTGTTTGTCGAGTTTCATTTCTTCTCCATCAAAAAGTTGGGTTCGAGATGGATGTCAACAGCCAGTCTAAGTGTTTGCAGATTGACACTAGAGAAGTCTCTTATGTCTTGAAGCCCTAGTGATGATATTAGAAGTTATATAAGAGGATAAATATGACTCGTGATGTTTTTTGGAATGCTGCGACTCAGTGGAGGGACAAGCTGAGGAGGCGTGGAAATCTCAAGTGACGAGATCCACATGAAGCGGTCACGAAAACAGCTGGAGCTCAAGTTGAGCTGACTATCTGTTGTGTAGTGATACAAATTTTTCATTTGTCGCACCTCTTATGGTGGAGTTCTTTCGACTCCCAAGAAGGAGTTGCCTGTGCAAAGCGTTAGGACCGAGTACAACATGAGGAGAAGAAGAGATGTCGGAAACAGTGATTGCCACTACATGACAAGACTGGGGAATCTCATGCAACATAAACTCGACCCTAGACATCTATCCAAGAAATCCATGAGTTGCACTCAACTTCCATGAAGCAAGTGCTCCATTAAGGTTCGACTCTCAAGATGTAAGACGCTCGTCCCGTTGCCTGACAGGGAACAATGCAAACACATGAGCATGGGCAATTGGTGCTCTCACGCACTTTTGAAATCACGATGTCTAGCACGTTCCAAGAGAGTTCCTCCGGTGCGCAGATTTACCTGCGATTGCCCATCATATTCCGGACTGGGATAATGGGAACGGTGACGAGCCTCATAATGTATAAAAATACCACCGTTGAGACCGTAATCTCATTTTCAACCAGTTCAGAACCGATTCCGGCAGTTGATCGTGTGTTGAGCTCAAACCGCCATGGATTGAGAGCCCTATAATTTTGAACTTTCGACTTTGATTTTTTTCAAGTTGTGTTTTGTACCTGAGCTGTTGCGCAATCATCTCGTCATGTACCTTAGTCTTTGGAAGGAGGCATATTCTCACCTTAGCTCATTTCCAAAACACTTTTCGCGCTCCAATAACCTTTCTTCCTTGTCGTTTCGAATATAAAGATCGACAAAAAGAACATTCCATTTCACTTCTCTCAGAAAGATACTGTTTCGTCAATTGTTGGAAGCCATTTCCGAAATGAATGATGTTGCAGCTTTCTCATGCCGCTCGGCCGTGTCTATGACGCAGCTTCAAAGTTTCCCGTGTCCATGAAATGGACATGTACATTGCATGGAACAGCTTCATCGGCATACCGATATCAACTCCCGCATATCTCCTAAAGATAACAATATACTTTGTCTCGTAGCATTTGGTCATCCTCAGTCATCATGTACCAAGTGGATCTTCCAAGTGTATTTCTCCTTTCAATTGATGCAAAACATCTGCCGAAATCCTTCAGCTGCTACACGTGAGCGGACGAGCTGTGTTGTGCTCGTTCAGGGCGTTCGAAACACCGAGTCTGGGCCCCACCCAACCCCAAAAAGTGTCAGTGACCGCCACAGGGATGCGCCAACACCACCACCACAAGTAACCGCTAACCGATTCCTTCTAGTGGGGATTCGCGATCAGCGGGGAAGCATGGCATGCACCGACTACTGAGTTGAATCGCGTTCCGGAACAATCATGTTCTTTCATAGATATCTATAACGGAGGACACGCTCACCGAGAGAGAAGCTTGTAACTATTCACAACCATATCGACAACCCTTCGCGACTTCGGAGACACACTACTACACCTTGAGATGCCTTTGGATATGGCAAAGCAGGAGGCTGGCCCCACAAAGGCGGTTCAATGCTCAGTATGCAATAAGAAGTTCTCACGGACGGATCACTTGAAACGACATCAATTAAGACGTGAGTGACCTTGGCTTGATTTTGGCATTCAGATAGATCTATTATAATGTGGATCAACGAAATGGTTAACCAGGATTACAGATTCCGGGGTAAAACCTTATTCCTGTATATTTTGCAAAGATGCGTTTACTCGGAGGCAAGTCAAAGTACCATTTTTTCTACTTCTTTTGGCTGACTTCCGAAGTGATAACCTGAGAGATCATTATCCAAGCTGCACGCAAAGAAAGAATCGCCAAATACCGGAAGCTGCTAGGGGTGGCAGGAGGTCCCATGCATGCGATTCGGCAAGTCTTGATATCACCCTTTCACCAGCGTAAAATCTGACCGACTCTGCAGTGTACATCGATGAAACTTGGATGTGATGGAAGTAGTCCTTGTAAAACGTGTCGGCACAAGAAGATTGAATGTAAATTCTCCAGGCTGGAATCAAAAGGATTGTCTGTCCGGAAGGATGGTACGGACTCTTGCCTTTACCTATATCGCTTTGCTGATTGCGACACAGCCCCAAAAATTGGCCCAGACACAAATCAATCATCAGATCGAGGATCAATTAATTTCCTTCTCAACTCCGGGACGGCAAGCTTTATCGAATGCTTCCGCTTACCATCTTCACACGAACGTCGCAACCTATTCAATTTTCGGAATATGCAAAAGGCATCCGATGTCCCCGATCCCCTAGATATCTTTGGAAATAGTAGTGATAATGGGAGTACGTTTTCGGAGTTCTTCGAGGATGAATCAATCGACTGGTCACTATTTGAAGAAGAAAATCTTATGCGATTCCTGAGCAGCCCTTTCAACGACACGCAGAATTTCGGAGCCACGCCGTCAATCGTCGATATATCATTTCCGGTGGAGTGGGAACCTCCGAGTTTACAGTCTGCTGCAATAGTGCAATCGATTATGAATTGTGCTCTGTCCATGCATATCGACCATCACGAACAATCGAATATATCGCAAAACCTCAATTATCTCTTCACGCCCTCTAAAATCGATAAATTCATTGGTCTCTATTTTGAATTCTGGCATCCACATTGTCCGATGCTGCATCAAGGTTCCTTCAATGTGCAGACCGCACCTATTCCACTTGTCACGGCCGTTGCGATGATGGGAGCTATGTATTCGCAAGTTGATCGAGAGGTCAATACAGCGAAATTGGTATTGGATCTGGTGGAATTCTACATCTTCTCATTAGATGACTTGACAGACGAATTTGAAATCAGACAGGTGATGAGGATACCACCTGTTTCTATACCCGACACGATATCATTGAGTGGGATTGCGTTCCAGCATTTGCAGGCAGCGTATGTGTTGATTTGCGTGCAGTTTTGGGCTGGGAATATGGTTTCTAGGAAGAGAGCGGCTGATACTAGGTTCGCGGTTGCTGTCAAGGTAGGTTTCATTTTTGTATTGCGAGAAAATACTGATACAGACAGGTTGCGAGGAGGTTAGGACTCACGAGGGCTAGGCATGAGGTAGATGATAGTCTCGACGAGCAGATGTGGATACAGAAAGAGACACGAATACGGTATGCAAACCCTTCAACGTTCCAGCTCCATACTAATTCCTCAGCCTCATAAACATAATGACTCTCCTCGACTGCGCATTTTCCTTCTTCGCCAACTTTCCCACCCGTCTCTCGGCCTCGGAAATGAAATTCGATTTGCCATGCGAGGAACCATATTTCGCGTCCTCTCATCCCTTCTCAGAACCCGGTTTCGCACCTAGTAGAAATCTGACCACTTTTGATGCTTATCAGAGTCTTTTTGGACAGCCCAAGACTACGCCTGTCCCTACGAGAGGTACGAAAGGGAATCCATTAGGGCTGAATCCGTTGGATATGTTTATTTTGATTCATTGTATGTTCACTTCTTCAGTTTTGTGTTATAATACTTATAGAAATAGTACTCTACGTCTACGCCCACGCTCAAATAACACTCTTCCCCTCCTCTTTCCCGCGCACTCCCCAGGGATCAGGTAACTCCTCCCCCACGGCTCCCTCGGACGCCCTAACGACGGATTCCAACATCACGATGATAAAAAGCGCTCTCTCCCGCTGGCGAGCGCTCTGGATAAACATACGCTCTAGTATCCCTAACAATTCATGGGCTAGTCTGGGGTTCTTTAGAAATGGATATAATTATTGGCTTGTGACGCAGTTGCTGATTAATAATAAGGGGAGCGCGGATGTGTTGATGGGGATGGAGGTTGGATGTGAGGATACGCTGAAGCAGTTGAAGGGGTTGTTGAAAGAGGGAGGCGTTGATAGTTAGGGAATTTAATATTTGTTGTGATGGTTATGATGCCATTAATTCCTAGATTTCTCTGACTTGCTGTGAAAGTGAAGATCTGTCATACTCTTGTCTTGATATACTATTCTGCTTATTGAGCTCTTAATGACTGCTAATTCCAATCCAACTTAGCTCACCAATGCAACCAAGCATGACCGGACTAGGTAGTAGACTTCTGATATTATCCAATTCTCTCCGTCTCCGACCCGAATCAACCAGGATCCCATCCTCATCCGCCCTTCTCCAAATGTGGGGAACATCCAATCTACCTAGTCGAGCTAAGTCCAACACAAACGCAGCCAGAACGCGGGGTAAGGTAACTAACTCACTCACTCCACAGATCTCTTAGCCTAGGAGGTTTTCCGACTCTTTCAATTGACAAGCTCACCAAGCCACTTCCTTCTCAAGTACCTAGAATTCTTTCCACTACGATATCTAATCATCTCGAAAAACTACTCTACTATATAGTACTATATCGCCTAAAAAGAACATTTTACCAATTATTACTAGGTAATCTACGGAGTTTACTTTTCCCCTCTTTAGCTTACCTAAGCTAAGTAATCTTTCAACTCGGTTATTCATCACTTTAAAGAGGGGAGAGGAAAGAGGAAAGAGGGGAAAGCGTGTGTATGTGGGGCCCTTCAAAACTGGTACCGGAGTCTACTGTAAAGCCCCACACGAGGCTGTCTTTTCCGTGGTCAACGGCTAGCGATTTGTCAGATGCTTGGAAGTGGAAGAGGGGGGGAATGGATTTCAGCCTTGTGAGGGCGGGTGGTGTCCGGTGGTTATTTTACCTCTGGTAATTCATCTAAGGATAGCCTTGGTAAATTATCTTGCATGAGATTCCAAATATTTAAAGTTGTGGATATATTGAGCTTCAGATCTTTGGTGGGAAGTTTTGACAAGGGGTACTACCTATCTCTCGAAAGCTGTTGACATAGGGAGAGAAAACATCTCGGGAGGAAATATATTTGGAAACCTTTCGAAGGAGAGATATTTGCAACTTGAGAATTTGAGAATTTGAAGGTGTCCTTGAGAAGAAGAGGCAAAATTGAAAAGAAGGAGGAAAGAAGGACAAGTCAAGAAATGGCGAAATCTACTCTTGAGGGAAAGAGTGTAGTCGTTACCGGTACAATATCCCCCCCTCCCTTTACAGCTAAATGAACATACTCCTAATATTCCCCAGGCGGCGTCTCAGGAATCGGTCTCGCGCTCTCAAAATTCCATGCCTTCCCACACAGCACCATCCACCTCCTAGATATCAAATCCACTCCTCCTCCTTCTCTTCTCTCATCCTTGGAATCCGCCTACCCAAGCACGAAATTCGTTTTCAAACAATGCGATATCTCGTCTTGGGAACAGCAGGCAAAAGTATTTAAGGAGATATATAACGAGGTGGGAAGAATAGATATCGTGTGTGCTAATGCGGGGGTAAGTGAGATTGGGAATTTTTTGGAGAGGGAGGAGGAGGGTGAGGAGCCTAGGAGACCTGGTGGAAAGACTTTGGATGTGAATTTGACGGGGACGCTTTTTTGTTTGTCTCCCTTTTTCTGTCTCTCGATCCATATTTTTCTTATTACTGAAAGATCGAGAAGCTGATCATATACAGCTATCAAACTAGGAGTCTTCTACATGCGGAAGAATTCTGGAGAGAAGAAGGGCTCGATTATATGTACGGCGAGTAACGCGGGATTGTATCCTTTTCCTATAGCGCCTATGTATGGCACGTCGAAACATGCTGTTGTTGGTGCGGTGAGGAGTCTTGCATTACCTTTGCAGGCAGATGGGATTAGGATAAATGCTATTTGTCCGAATTGTATTGGTATGTTTCCCCTCTATTCCTCTGTCTCCATCTTTTCCTTCCACAACTGTCTCTTCTCAATGAGAAATACCCGTGTTGACATATCTCCAGCCACCGGTCTTGCAGACGATAATCTGTTCGCTTCAATGATCATCACGCCTATGGAGACATTGCTCAAGGCAGCTGAGGAAATAGGGTTGAATGAGGAGATGACGGGGCAGGCATTGGAGGTTAGTGGTGAGAAGTTCACGATTAGGCAGCCTTTGGATTTTGTGGATGATATTACAAAGAAGAATTTTGATTCGTTTTGGGAATTGGGATATGCTTAGTTTGGCACATGCCGTTGTAGATTTTCGATGATAGTAAACACGTTTGATAAAATTCCATTCGGGTGATAGTTCAGTGGTATTCGATACAATTCTTCAACTGGTCAACACCCTTTCACTTCCAGCATATGCATACTGTAGAATATTTGCATACAGTCATCTAATTGTCGAATATTCTTTCCCTTCCATCACATGCATACCCGTCCCCGATCCGAATCTTCGGAAGTAACCCACCACCCTCAACTCACTAATGCAAATATCTATCACAAAACCACACATCACAAAACAACACCTCGCACATCCCCCTTCAAACCCCTTTCAATCCATCAAAAGCATCGGAACCTCCCCCTCAATTCCCTCCCAAAAATCCCCAAAACGGTTCATCCCGCCTAAAAAGTGCCGAAGACCTCGTGGCTCGTCCTCGCACCCCAAGAATCTTAGTCTCGTATCCTCCTCCCCGACCCCATGCCTCTCTCAACCCTGACTCGCAATTCCCCCAGAGTCAGAACCTGGAAAAAGTCTAATCCTGCATCCCCGCATCCCCGCAAAAATAAGAAAAATAAAATATCACAAGGCTACCGCAGTAAAGGTAAAGCACGAGGCGCGGAGAACCTCCTTGCTGCATTACTAGGTCTAGGTTATGAATGAGTAAGGGAGAGATTATCGAGACTATGGGATAACTTACTCCCCGATAACTGCACTACTGAAGGCAGAGCAAGACGCGTGGGAGAGCTGAAAGAGGGAAAGTGGTGTAGACTAGGAGAGGAGGAGGCTTAGTGGCGTTAATCCAGATCTTTGGCTGGATTGAATTTCTGAGAGTTTGGATTCTTGTGTTTCATTTGGAGCCTTTTTGTATATGGGGCTTTGAAATTGGAAACTTGAAGCTTGGATTATTGTGTGAGAATTGTCTACATATATGTTGTTACATCTCCGCTGATCATTCCCTTATTTCTGAAATCCACTTTCAATTTGAACTTCTTTCCTCTTTTTCCCTCATTTCTCCTTCCCAATTGTTCTCTCCTCACCTCTACGTCCAATTCGATCAAGAACAAAGAAGCAAGACAATCAACAAGATGGGTCTCGGTGTCCTCGAAGACCGTACTCTCGAACATGTCCCAGGGACAGCACCTCTCAACGAGCTCGGTCAAGAAGTCTACGCTACTTCCGGCGTCGACTCCTCGATTCTAAAGCATGATCCAACAGGACAAATCGTGCTGGTACCTCAGCCTTCGGACTCTCCTAATGATCCATATAACTGGCCTCGATGGAAGAAAGAACGATTCACGATTGCGTTTGCGTTTAGTTGTGGGGCTGTTGGTGGTATGTCTCTTCCCTCCTGCTTTCATGTAGCTAGACTTGACACATTTTCCTGTACTTTCTTAAACCTGATATTAGGATACTAACCAAACAAATCAGCCGTCGGACCACTCCTCAGTCCAGCTTTCGTCGAACTCGCCACAGAATTCAATATTCCCCTCTCAACATTCATCCAAGGCGTTCAAGGTGGTGTCATTGTCGCCATCGCTTTCGGTTCCCTTATTTGTAATGCTCTAGCTGTCAAGTATGGAAAGAGACCTGTGTATTTGGTTACAACTGTTGGATTGATGGTTACTTGTTTCTGGGCTGCCGCTGCGAATAGTTTTGCTAGTTTGGTGGCTGCGAGGGTTATTCAGGGGTTCTGTATGGGACCTTTGGAGGCACTGGTTCCGGCTAGTATTGCTGATGTTTGGTGAGTTACTGGTATTTCTGGTGCTCTGATACTTGTGTACTGATGGGATTAGGTTCGTCCATGAACGTGGTTATCGATCCGCGATTTTCAATTTGGGTGTTTTGGGTGGTATCAATTTGGCTGCGCCGATCAGTAAGTCTCTGCCACTCGTCTTTGAAATGATAGAATACTAATGCAGTCTCTAGCTGGAGGCATTATCCAAGCAAGCAGCTACAAAGTAGCCTTCTACGCCATGGGCGGAGCATTTGGAATCGCGTTAATATTGATTTTCTTCTGGATGCCAGAAACAGCCTATGTTCGCACCGGAGCAGTAAACTTGGATACCACATCCCACAACGTCAGCCTTCCTCCCATCATCTTAATCACAAATACTAACATCTAGCAGGTAATTACAGAATTAACCATAACCCACAAAATGGAAGCCTCCCACCACGAAAACAACGAAAAATCCACCTCTTCCTCCCCACCAACCCCTCAATCTCAAGAACAACCTCACTCCTTCGCGAAAGAAATGCTTCCCTATTCGGGTTACATAAACCACATTTCTCTTCTCCAAACAACCATCCGTCCCTTCGTCATGCTAGCCTCTCCAGCAGTCTTATGGGCTACCCTCCTTTTTACAACATGTATTTCCTGGCTCGTAGGGATCTCTATCACGCTATCTCAGATCTTCTCTGCGCCACCTTATAATTTCTCCATTACCGCTGTGGGATTGACGAATCTTTCAAGTTTTGTGGCTAGTTTGTTGGCTACCCTTATTTCGGGACCGTTGATTGATGGTGTGGTTAGGAGGATGAGTTTGAGGAATGGGGGGACTTTTGGTTAGTATCCCTTCTCAGTTTTTGTACTACAACCGCAGTGGGTTGTCTTTTTAGTGTTCTGAGAGATGAGACGAAAATGAAATCAAGGCTAACAGAAATTAGAACCAGAATTCCGTCTCCCAATCATGGCTTCCTACCTCCTCTTCACAGCCACCGGTTTCTTCGCCTGGGGCCAATCCGCCATTGCTCTCTCCCCCTGGCCCGTCCCGGTCGTCGTCGGTCTGGGTCTCATAAACTTCGGTATCCAACTCGGTACCACAGGCGTAGTATCCTACGTAGTAGACTGTCATCGCGAGCAAGCGGGCGAAGCCTTCGCAGCGATGAATTTCGTGAAGAATCTGTTTGCATTTGGGCTTACAAATTATTTGAATGATTGGCTTGCTACGCAGGGAACGAGGAATGTGTTTTTTGTTATTGGCGGTTTGACGGCAGGGGTCAGCTTGACGACTATTCCGATGTATATTTGGGGGAAGAAGGCGAGAGGGTGGGTGTTTAGACATAATATTGCGGAGAAGGCTGCTTAGATGGAGGTGGTGAGGTTGTGGGATATGGGAAGTGGTGTTGAGAATTTGGTTGAATATGTAACCATTGAACAAACACTTGTTTCAGAAGAGAATGGCAATGATAATATCAAGATATTTGGGGCCCTTGTGATGAGACAATTTGTGGACAGAGCGGGAAGCCTCTGCTGTGTTTGAATCGTAGTTGTGCGGTGAGGGAAAAGGAGATTGAGACTGCACTTGCAATGTGGGCTTCGAAATCTTACCAACGACAAAATAATGGAATTTAATATTGTAATCGAATGTTCAAGTAGGAGTCTTACAACACCTCGAAGTCCTCCCACTCTCAACTCTAACATCCACCGTTCTCCTAATCCCCTCCAATCCGAGTATATACTCCTCGCTTCCCCTATCATCCCTCAAACTTTCTTCTGACACTCCCACTCCCGTTTTCAACCTCTCTATCGCAGTTCTCGAAGTCGTTTTATGGAGCTCGGCTCCATTGCTAGACACTGTACTCAATGTCCAATGGCCGTGCGGGAGATCAGCACGTAGAGTGATAGATTGGTGACGTGCGCTGTGACTGGGTGTTGAGTCGAAACCGTTGAGGTTAAAGGCTCGAAGGAGAGGTCGCATGGTGATCAAGGAGGCGGCTGTGATGGCTACACCTGGTTCGACGAGTGTCCATACCGTGGCTGTTGTGCCATCGTAGAGTACATCGTCAACGACTGTTAATTCGACAATATATTTCAGGCGAACGAGAGTTGCGACACTTGCACTAGGGACTATTAGTATCATGATCGGAGAAGACGTGGGGTCCGCCCTACAAAATTCCAAGAGATAACACGAAAACAACGGTGACCTTCGCCTGTGTTGACATTTTGACAGACCAAATCATTGGAATGGGAAGTAAAGCGTATAACCAATCCGTAACGATTGTCATAACCGAGAATGAGTAGGCGGCGGCAGCAAATGATTTTCCCGTAACACACTTTGCTCCCTTGATTGTAGGATTCCATTGAGCTTGGACTGGAATACATTGGAAGATATCATAGGTAAAAATAGCGATGGACCAAATCGCCACCACTACCATGCTGATACGTAAAATCCAGATGTAGCCTCGCTTGACTGCAATTCGAAGGAGGAAGATAGCGATTGAGATCTTGATGAACATCATATTCACAATGTAGGAAAGAGTCGATAGAGTTTGATACTGTGATCTGTCAGTAATGTTCTCGATGGCACTAGGGACCAGCTCATGTTGGAGTTTGCCAAAGAGGAATCTTGGCCAAGTAAATCTCTAATTTCGACCCAATCATACAACTTCGTTCCAGGAATACAACGTGAACATGGTTTGTCATACCTTTAAGGCTCTAATCTCATCCTCTACCGATAAATCCGCATTATGCCTTCCAATGCCGTATTTAATACCAACGAAGAGAAAGATGCATGATATTGTGAATGTGATCTAAGATATCGTCAGTTCATAAATCAAATTCCAAGCGGTAATCAACTCACTTGTGCAATGAGCATGAGCCAATCATCACTCTGGAACGATTTTGTGATCCATATCCGGACGTAGCAACGCAGAAATACGGATAAATATGTAATGGCAAGAAATACTATCATAATAACGACCAATTGCTCGCCATTGTACTCATCGCTATGAGCAATAGACATCATGGATTCACAGCACTGGACTGAAACACACGCATAAACCAAATCAAAAGGCAAGTCAGAGAAAGAGGGTTGCGGCTCGTATCTTATTCATGATCTCGGAGCATTCATTGCAGGGTGGCGCTCAATAAGGCAGCGTGTGATGTGTAACGAACGCTTCGATTGCAATTTGTACACCTAAATCCAAAAATCTGGGCTCTGAGCGTCGCGATAAACAGGATGCCCCAATTCTAGCTCTAAGCTCGCTTTGACATAAGGCGTTGCGAGAGATGGATGAGTGGTTGTCTGAACCATTAGCAGCATTTTAGTGCGCGCTATAACGTCTCATGGCGGAGGACTAGTGTAGGTATTCCCGAACAACACTGAATATGCCACTAAGCAAACAATAGCCCGTCCAGCTCACTGCCACGAGTTTATTCTCTGATCATGCGGTACAGTTGTGATAAATGTGGGTCAAACGACTTTGAAGTCAAAGAAATGTACTAAGAGAAGTGCTTCGCAATAACTGCTTGCTGCTCAATCGTGACATGATGGGAACTTCCCCGCTCCAGGGCTAATATATTCCAAACTTGCCCTCGGATGCTTTCCATGGGATCGAAAATAATTGAGGGGAACTGTTGGACATAATTGTCTGAGCGGGCTGATCATATAGCTGACTTCAAGGAATGTGAAGAAAAGAACCTGGCCCTCCATCTGAAAAATCGCAGATCTTGGAAATATGATAATCGAGGCAGGCCAAGCCATGGAAGGCTTGCGGCTATCCTCAAATCTCCGTGATTGGCCATAAAGTTCGAGAAGGTTTGAAAGGTGCTGTGCGCGCAGACCATGTCCTCAACATTGCCTATGAGAACATGCAGATGTCATATATCGAACGATTCACTAATGCTGGCTACATTCTGCCATCTCAAGTGACATGACTCGCCTGCAAAAATCGCTTTGATCTCTACGATATGACTGCGATATGGCACGCTAGCCGACCCGCAGAAGGATGATGCAGGTGCACGAGTTCGATGCGCTCAGTTCGTGATACTCGGCCTTGCATTCTCGGTATTGTCGGTTTTTCTTGGAATACGGCAGCTTTCCAGAAAACACCGCATTGTGCAACGCCCAAGCTGATTGCTGCAAGACTGATACAGGCTGACAGAAAGATATGATGATTTCGTGGGTACAGCTGAGATGTTTGGACCGGTCTGGATCATGTATGGACAAGCCCCACAACCCCAAACAATCAATGCTAGTAGAGAACTTGACGCAGTCCAGAGCTCGTCGGCATCAGCGACTGATGTGATTCCATTCAAAGATGTAGGTAATCGATCATGCTGAAATAATGATATACCAGTTGAAATAAATGTCCAAGACGGAGAATATCAACCCTCTTGTTCGGGTCCGGGAAAGCGTTTGCCCGGCGCCGAGTAGACATGAGTCAGCAAAGTACGGTAGCCATCAACACACCCATGTTTAAATTGAATGGTCGTCCAAATTTTAATTGCAGACAATAACATCTATCTAGTCCGCCGTACTCTTGAAGAGGAAAATTACCCCGCCAAAGAACCTTCTCCATACCAAGCCCTAATTCGGGCTAAACATCCAGCGAGCGGCCAATTTATCCATCTTGATCCCAATGACGAGAATTCTGGCGCTCAGAAACGGGTAAAGTACCGGCATAATTCCCTATGTGAATAAAACGCCGCTCGATATAAGTACTTCACTTTCCTTCGTATTCAATCACATATTTCGATGTTCAAACAATCAATTAATATGGCAGACACACGATTCAAGCTCAACACTGGTGCAGAGATCCCCGCGTTGGGGCTTGGAACCTGGCAATCCGACGTCGGTGAGGTGAAGAAGGCTGTCTCGTATGCTTTGTCTATCGGATACAAGCATATTGATGCTGGTAATTCCCGTAAATTTGGCAGACTTCCACATGCTGACCATCTGCAGCATACTGTTATGGAAACGAAGACGAAGTTGGTGAGGGATTGAAGGAGGCATTCGCAAATGGGGTGAAGAGAGAAGATATCTTTGTTACAACAAAACTTTGGTGCACATACCATTCCCGCGTCGAGGAGAATTTGGATATGAGCTTAAAGAGTCTGGGACTGGATTATGTGGATTTATATTTGGTTCACTGGCCGGTTGCCATGAACCCAAAGGGTACCCCATCCTAGTCACAATACCCAGCTCTTATTAACAAAGATTGCAGGTAATCACGAGAAGTTTCCAAAACTGCCAGATGGATCGAGAGATTTGGTCAAGGATTGGTCGCATGTACAAACATGGAAGTCGATGGAGAAGTTGGTTGCTACTGGCAAGGTCAAGGCAATTGGAGTCGCAAATTACTCTGTCAAATACCTCGAGGAGTTGCTACCACAAGCAACCATCGTCCCAGCTGTCAACCAAATCGAGAACCACCCATCTCTGCCACAACAAGAAATTGTCGATTTCTGCAAAGCGAAGGGCATCCATATTACAGCATACAGTCCACTTGGAAGCACAGGTAGTCCGATGTTCAAGGAGAAAGCGATTATTGAAGTTGCCGAGAAAAGAGGTGTCACACCTGCTACAATTCTCCTCAGCTATCACAGTACGTGTATTCATCACAACTGTAAGAAATTGCTGACAAAACCAGTTGCGAGAGGAAGTTCTGTTCTTGCCAAATCGGTCACTCCTGCCAGGATAAAGTCCAACTTCGAGTTGATTAATCTTGATGCCTCTGATATGAAAGTTCTTGACGACTATTCGAATGAGCTTACCAAAGCTGGCAAACTCAAGAGATATGTATATCCTGCATTCGGCGTCAATTTTGGATTCCCCGATCAGCAATAGATTTCAATCATAGAACAAAATTATAGATATTTGAAACAATGTATTTCCGGCTGTTATGAGACTAAAATTGAAAGATTCCACCTCTAATTTCAATATCTGGATGATGTGGATGCGGTAGCACCGCCGAACATTTCTCCGCTTTAAGGTAGTGGACTCAATGTTCCCACACACGGAAAAATCAACACAAGAATCATTGATGCAACCAAGTGGTCTTCGCGGTTCTAGTTCACATTTTTATTGCTCATCTCAGCTACATATCGCATTCATTATAACCTCCATATTACCACTACCCTGCAAAATGAGCAAGTAGCTCTCCATGAAAGAAAAAATTCCCACATCCAACCAATGTTCACCACAACTCTCCCAAAGAAAATCCTTCACACCATCTCAATTATTCACCACCTAAGGCTTACAATGTAGCCATCGCCACTCCCAACGCAATCAATGCAGCAGCCATACTACCCAACTCCATTCTCGCACCACCGCTAACAATCTTGGGTGTCGGGGTGGAGGTAGTACCATTAAGCGTCACACTTGGGCTAGCCTTGGAACTCGTGACAATAGTGGTATTTGGCCAGATCTTGCTCACGCTGGAGCTGACAATGGGGATAGTGGTGCAAGTGAGACAAGGTGTCGTTGGAGTGACGACAGGTGTAGAAATCCCGATTGAGATAACAGGAGTAGTAGGAATGTCCTTGGTAGTTGAGGCGGTGGTGGAAACAGGGATACCGACTGTGTAAGACCAGGTCCATGTGCTAACTGAACATGGTGGTCCTGGACAAGGGACAGTAGAAGTGACGGTCGAGTAGATGGTGCTAGTCTCTTCTTCACATTCAGTAGAAGTCTCTGGTTCCTCGGTCTCGGTATCACAGTCCTCCTCGCTGGTGGTGGTATGAGGATGATGAGTAGGCTTGCCCCAACCGTATGTGCCCGTTGGCTTTGGACCCAAGGTGATGGACCATACTTCTGAAGGTGATGCAGCGGCGAAGGAAGTGAGGGAGGTGAGGGCGAGGAGGAGAGTTGAGGTGCGCATTTTGAAGTTATTTGGAAGGGCTTAGAGGGTGGAGATAGATATAGAATTTGATTCAAAGAATCGGGTATAAGTTAACACAAGAGATAGTATCAAACGAATGTAGTGTTTGCGTCCCCAAAAAACGAGTGCAAAGGGTTACTCTCTCCTCAGACGCACCACCACTTCCCTATATATCTCCCCTCCCCCATTCATCCGTCCATAAATCAGGAGATGCTCAGTCCAAACTCTCTAACCCAGTTCCTATTGTTCAGACCCATCATTCCCAAATATTGGGTAAGTTCGCTCCTATACAGGTAAATATCCCATTGGTTCCCTTACAGGCAAACAGACATCATGTTTGGTTTTAAGTGGCGCAGGCACAGTGCGGGAAGGTAGATCTAGGGTCGTGTGCCTGCATATATATTATGTTACTTGCATTCAAACATCAGTCTATTTATCCACACGAATCACGACCACCGACATAAAGACGATATTTCGGTTGTTATGCGGTGGTTCGAAGTGGTGTTTGGGTGTTTTGAAATGGTGAGTCTAGAGGAGATGGAGAGATGGGTATTAGGGCGATGTGGTGAGATCATTTGGGAAAGTAGAAGCGCCGAGATGAGATGGGTGAGGGTTTTTCGTTGGAGGTGCGATGAGGCTATTTTGGGAACAAGAGGCTCGGGTTTGGACTCTGCAACGTTGCGATGGTAATTGCGATAATCAAAACTTAAAGGGATTATAACTTTGGACCGAAAGAAACTAGTTCCTCAAAGTAGTGGGAATAATTAAACATTATATGGCGTTCACAAGTGGTGGGTAGGGAATACACGTGACTGGGTTACAATTCGGCTCTTCACTCCTATTTTTCTCGCAGGGAGGAAGCGAGTATCCAAAAAGGGGGGAAAGCAAAAAAGAAAACAGCAAAACTTCGGTATCCTCTTCGAGATGAGGATACTTAAGAAAAACTGCCCAACCAGCTTTTTCAAGTTCGTGCGTTCGGGGTGAGTCACTCGATCGGATCGGCCGTTGTCGTTTTTCGTTTTTGTCGAACTCGGGGTCGTTTTGTTGGCCAAAGTTTCTCTCTTCCTCCTCACAGTTTGACCTGACCACTCCACCAGGGGAGCGACGCCTTCTGCTTAGTTTCAGAAATGGGTTATTTGATTACAAGGATGGGTATTGAGATTTGTTGGACATCCGAGTGTCGCGACTTTTCTCCAGCATCAACTAACGGGCATTACCGTAAACATTCTTGTAGGGTCTCATCGGTGTTCAATCAAGATCGCACTCTTTGGAACCCCTTGATAGCTCTCAGCAGGTCAGAATATATTCCATACTCCTTCTCCGGCGTCTCTCAGATCCCTGATTTCCACGAACGGGTATTGATTACTCAATGCTTCGAGATATTTTGTGCAAAAGATCTCCCCTCGTACTTTCGCAATATCCCAGGGCGTGAGAGCCAACCCTGCTAGCTCAATTGGCATATCAGGTACTGCGACTGGAAGAGACTGAGAATGAGGATCAGCTCCCAGGTGGAAAAGACTCCACGTCATATCCAAACGTCCTGAATAAACAGCCACGTGAAGCGGTGTCCATAAAATGCACGTCTAACAGTATAAAAACATAGACCAATAAAACTATGTATGCGCGAATGCAGTAATTCGACTCATTCAAAGTAAACTGATACCAGCCGAGGGAGTTTTAAATCTTAAATATTCTATTCTACACCATCCTACATGTCCACACCGGATCTAAAGCCCCTCATCATAACCCACTAATAGGCTAGCTACTTCCCTCCGCAATTCTCCAGGCCCTAAGCGGCAGCGCCTGTAATTTCAACGCGGCCGGCTTAATGAATCCCCAAAACGTGATGACTCCAATAATCACACAGACAATATTCATAACATAATACCCATCTCTCTCTATATTGCAGACACCGCCTCCTTGAATACACTTATCTTTATCGATGGAGAGCGCGCAGGAGAAAGCAGATGTTACTAGGGGACCACGCAGTTTGGGGTCGAGGACGTAGGATTTGGAGGGCGGGATGCAGGTTGCTGATGTGAAGGCGTCTACTAGTTTGAGGACGAAGAACCGAGGGAATGTACCACCTAGGTTGGAAACGCTGAATTTGTTAATTGAGACTCGGGAAGCAGTTTGTGACAGGACTTACGTAGCAAGGAGAGTCATGTAAGTACCGCCAATGACTGGATCTGCGATTCTAGCGTGGAAAGCAGAAATAGCGACGAACATGACTGTGTTGGTGAAGGTTGAGAAGATGTGTTCGGCGATAACGACAAGTAGATACCATGTATCAACTCCATTTGTGGGGAAGATGATGACAGTGATCTGAGCGAGAACAGCTGCAATGAGACGACCAACAAAACCCCAGCACCATAAACGCATCGGGGTATATGTTGTTGACCATTTTCCGGCATAATATCCTAAGCCGATCTCGAACGGAAAATCGATAAGAACAGTCAACGCCAAATCTTCTTGACTGAATCCCTTGTCAATAAGTTTCAGATTCGTAACGCCGTCATTGGCTTGAAATCCGATTTTGGCAATCAAATGAATGATAATAATCGTTTGGATGTTCTTGAGTTTCAAAACTCCCCACATAACTTTGTAGACATCCCAAATACCATCCTCATTTTTGGTCTTCTCCTCCCTTTTCAGGGTTGCAAGACCAATTGTAACGATTATGTATGCCCATCCCCAGAAAGTAAGATACCCTCCCAAAGTCATGACACCCTCGTCTAGAGGCGTAGTGCGGAACCACTTGTTCGCGAAATCTGGAGAATTAAAGGCAAGGAAGACAGTGTAAGACATGAACTGGCCAGCAGTTAAGCCGACCGTTTGTGCAGTAGATGCATATGAAATATTGCCAGGAGTCAAGAGCGTAAGAGCCCAGCCATCCACCGCAATGTCTTGTGTAGCACACATAAAAACCAGGAAGAACCACCACCCGGTAAAACCCCATATTCCAGCCCCATCATCTTGGCCTGCCGTAACCATCATAGACTTGGCTTTTGAACCAAGCCATATCATCCCGAAGCCAGAAAGCATCTGAATTGGCATAATCCAACTCTTCCTCCTTCCAACCTTTGGGCTCCAGCAAGCATCCACAATAGGGCTCCATAATAGTTTCAAGGAATATGGGTACGAGGCCAAACTAAACACGCCCAGCGCACTGTATGAAAGGTTTGCGCCTTTTAACAGAAATGGCACAGAACCAGTCGCCAACCCCATAGGCACACCCTGCAGAAAATATAGCAAGACTAGTAGGCCAAAATTCCTCCTGTCCTGCATTGGCAGCTGAAAGAAGCCATGATTGTTTATAGTTGGTGTTCGAGGGACATGTTCGTCTAGCGTAAAAGACTCCCTAGACATCAAGTTCGCAGTGACAGTAGGAGACTCGATTGAGGCATTCTTCCTCCTGTATTCCACATTATTATTCATGCTGCCGTTTGTGTGACCGTTTTCTCCTCCTGTCGAAGAGGCCGAACCCTTTGGCTCTAAGGATCTAGGCCTGCGAGATTTAGTACCCATAGAGGGGGTTTCGTATTCCTCTTCTGAATCAGGGGCAAGCAGATGTGTATCTTCTTTTTCTATATCGGCTGAATGTCTTCTATGACGTTGTCCTTCCGGGGATAGTTCGTCTAACTCTTGAGAATGTGGAAATTGCGCGTCGTGGTGTAAGGGAAGGTGTTGACTTTGCTGATTTGTTGAAAGAACTGTAAGAGAAGGGAGCGTGTCACCTATTGAGATAGGCATACATATGTTGTTGGAGTTGGGCTTTAGAGGACTCGCTGGCCTCTAAAGTCTCGTCTCGGAGGATGGAGCTTTGTAAACCGATTTTGTCCCGGTTCGAGGAGTCTAGCTTCAGGCACAAAACGTTATCAAGCGAACGTGTCCTCTTGAGAGTGGGAGAGACGAATAGAGAGTGGCAATTAATAACTTGTATGAGAATGCAAAGAGTAGAGAGAAATGTGTGGAAAACCTGGGGAGAAACAAGAAAGAGTCAAGGCGGAAGATTCACAGTTTTGACTTGAGACAAATGCAACGCGCCGCTTCCCTTGCGTTCGTTATCTGGTCTCTGGGCAAATGCAGCTGAATGGAACCTGGGAGCTGAGATTCTCCACTGTCATGTGACCAGGCGTTTTCGAGAGTCGGGACCGACACGTACGAGGTTCCCGATGTTGGGAGTTGTTGATTTTGCCTCAAACACAAGTAACACGGTTTCGCGAACCACGACTATTTCTTGACATCATCCAGTGCTGTACTATCAATTGATACCATAATTGAACATACATACGATGATTCCTTCAACAGATAACTCCATCATGGAGGATCCGGTTGGAGTGCAACTGGACGACGAGATAGCCTCATTACAGGCTCAAAGTAGGTATTCTCTCCTCGTCATCGATACGTCTAACATACCCAGTATCATCCCTGAAATCCCAGCGCACACTTCACGCATCCACAATTCTCTCCTCGCGGTCTTCCAAGGCCATTCTCGATCGTCTCCGATCTTCCCAGAAACTATCACGCGATGGCCCCTCCTCCTCCAGCGAACTTAGTCCTCTAATTTCGACATCTGTCGCGCAACGCGCCCATAAAGAAGAGAATCTCTATCGCCTATGCGCAGGCATAACTACATTTCGTGTTCAAGATCCAGATCCAAATGCAGTAGATAACGGCAATGTCCTCGGAATAAGATTTGATGCCTCTAACGCGGGGAAATATATCAGGCCATATTACATCATGCTCAATAAACCATGGAAGGGGTCGGAACTTTTACGAGTCCATAGACATACGCTACCGCCCTGTATCCCTCTAGCTACATTATTAGAGCGACATATGCCACATGGGAAAGGGGCCATTGCTATAACGGAGAAGGGAAAAGGAAGTAAAAAGCAGGATCTGACGCGATTTGTGAGGGCTGTAAGAAGAGAAATAGTTTCGTATCATAATCGGGTTGATATTATCAAAGGATTGCGAAAGGAGTTCAAATTAGATGAGGAGGTTTCGAAGAAGGGAAAGGGACGAGAGAAAGTTATCACCAATATCAGTGCTGCGGATGCAGAAGCAAAACAAGTGCGGATTGAGTGGGTTGATGGAAGAATTGGGAGGGCTGTGGTCGGAGAGAAGGGCGAAGTGGTTCAATGTGTCATTATTGGAGAAGATGGAAGAGATAGAGAAAATGAGAGGAGGGTGTGGAGTGGAAATATGGATGGGATCGGTGAGCGGCTGAGGGAGGGAATTTACTGATTATTTTATTGGGATGGAGAATGGAGTTTTTTCGGTCTTAGTGGAGGTGGGGATACCCTGGAATCAGTTTGTTGTGTTATTTACGAATTTGCATGCATGGAATTCAGCTACGATCTTTACAGTCGGTGATGGAAGAAGTGTCTCTCCAATTATCTCCACGAGTTCAATCGTTCAAATTGCCAATCCCTGATGAATTGATTCTCATTCCATTGACGAAAACAACACAAACAGTGATAGTAGATATAACTTTCGACTCATTGTTTCGTAACGTGCAAACCCTACACCAGTCCACTGCAGACAATGTCCTAGAGGCACCTTTCTATGACACCAAGTCACGTGCATCAGACAAAATTTGTGTGAGCATCGGCCGCCGAATATCGCCGAACTCGACACACATCAGCCTGCTCTCCCATCAAATGTCAGCATTTCAACCAGAATGTATTACAGTTTCCAAATAGACCGTCTCATATATCGATGATGGAAGCGATTCCAAAGGGGGTGTCGATCTCCGGCCTTCAAATCATACAATGGTATCTCGATACGCGCCCACTCTGGTCCGTGCCAAAGAAGGGAAATTCGAAAGAGGAAGTTCAAGAATTGAGGACAGTCGTAAGAGCAATTTTATCTCACTTGAATTTCTCAATGAAATTCGTACTGATACATGATACCAGGCTTCCCAAGAACTTTCCTTGCTTTCAGAAGAAGAACAAAAAGGTGTCCTAAAATACTACCACCTCAAAGACGCAAAAATGAGTCTTGCCTCTCACCTCCTCAAACATTTCGTCATCACAAAATATTGTCAAGTACCCTGGTCCCAATCAAAAATCTCTCGTATGCCCAACGGAGGCAAACCGTGTTTCCTACCCTCAGATGACAAGAGCCCATCGATCGATTTCAACGTCAGTCATCAAGCCGGCATAGTCTCTCTCATCGCTGCCATCGGCTTCAAGGGTAAGATGGAAGTAGGTACCGATGTGGTATGCGTTAACGAGAGAGAGAAACAAGATAATGCTTATATTGAGAAAGAAGGGTTCTTTGATTGGGTCGATATGCATGCTGATGTGTTTTCCGAAGGTGAAGTCAATTTCATGAAATTAGCTCCCATTTCCCTTGATTTTCTGGGAGTTAAGGAGGAGATGATTGGATATGCAAGGGATGCAATCTCAAGATGCCAGAGAAGAAATGAGGTGGTCAAAATCAAGGTCGCAGCACGCGATAGAGCAGAAAGTGAGGTCCAGATCCAAAGCAACGATATCATTGCTCAAAAGCTGCGTCGCTTCTATGCTTGTTGGTGTCTGCGAGAAGCATATGTCAAAATGACAGGAGAGGCGCTCCTGGCGCCCTGGCTCAAAGAACTGGAAATTCTCGATGTTGCTGCACCGGTGCCTAAACAAGGTGTTACCGGTGATGAGAAACTAGAGCCGGGAGAGGTATATCGACAATTTGCGAATTATCTGAGAGGGAAGGTGGTTAAGGATGTGAAGACTGAGTTGCAGGCTATAGGAGCGAATTATATGATTGCTGGATCAGTACATGTGCCGAAAGAGCATGAGAAACAAGATGTGGTGTTTGGAGAATGGCGAGGATTGGATTTGAAGGAGGTCCTTGACACTGCTGAAGGCAATCCGTGAGAGGATGTCAAGGGATTTGTGATCGACCGTTGGGCTGAGAAGAAGAATTAAGCATGATCAATTGATACTTTTGATCCTCGTGCTTTGAGTTTGACTTTCGACCCGTTATCCGCCTGGGCTGAGACGAAGAGTTAAGTATGATCAAATGTTGCTTTATTTTGACTTTGACTCGTTATCCGCCATGTCAAAATTAGGTTCGCAGACATTTCATCGAAAGATGCACACAATACAAGGCTGAAATGTAGCCGTGTAAAACATCCACGTCTTGAAACCTATTTCTCGCCCAATATAAACGTCTCAACCTTTCCTATCATACAAGGAGAATCCTCGATCCTGAGATGACTCGCGGATCTTACTGTAAGCGTGACGGCGATCTAATCAATGTCTAGCTTCCCCACTTCAATTGCCAACTCTAATTATTCCCCATGGGCACATAGTACCCCGCTAAAAGGCCCACGCCTTTCCACCTTTACCCCAGACCGTCAATTAGCGAGCTTGGATAGAAGTCTAGAGCGGATGCGTTGACATCTAATTCGTTACGTTTTTCTCGTGTTTGGCCGTGTTGGTCGGAATGCCGGAGGTCATTCCGATTGAGACGTGAGGGATGGTAAATTGAGATGCTCTTCGTTTCTGCTCCGAGAATTTACCTGCTATGAGAATAGAGTTTCTGATATAGAAAGACGTTTGTGATATGCTTCGATAATACATGTCTTATGAACATAAAGTTTACAGAATGTAAATTCAAACTTTATTCAATATATCAAAGCTTGTGTTGATACATTTCCCTTGATGTCATCTGTTGATCTATTCGCATCAACCCCTCACCAGAACTCTCTATTCCCTCTGATACGCTGAACCCTTGAAATGTTCTTATTCCGACTCGGATATTCACACCCTTCTACTCAGACGGCAGTATCTTCATTGGCTACATTCACATCGAAATCGACATCTCGATTCCGACTCCTGCGGCATTGTCCATGCTCTTTCCTTATTCGGCGCCACGCCAACGCCATGCATTTTGGCAGGTCGGCTTGTGAGCACGATGACGCTGGCGGGTTTCGATTTCTACGATTCTATATCATGAAGCTGTGCCAGAGGTGGTTTGAGTATAGGGGGGTAAGCAATTATCTCCTTTCAGTTTTATCTCTCCGTTATCTTGCACTCAATTCTCACGAAGCGCAAAATAGTTAATAAAATATCATTACCATACATGAACCCACCGCTATCCACCTTGTCATCTTCAGAGACCGCGTTCTCTCATCCCAGCGATGACCTCGCCAAAATAAAAGACTTGACCAACTACAATACCACGAATGAAAGTCAATTTGGCAGCGGTCCAACTCTCAAAGATCCAAATGATCCCATCCAAAACTCAGATGAGGCATATGACCGCCATCTAGAAAAACACGCTGATGCCGTCGGCGATGGTCCTACCACTCGTCGCCCGTCTAACAATTCCCCTCGATATGCCCATTTCGAACATGCATCAGAAGCACGTAGTCCTACCCAATCTCCAAGTTCATCACCTCAGAAAAATCATCTCTCTACCTTCCCTAGTAATCATTCGAATGGCTCCAACAAAACGAAACGGGAATTAGAAAGGCATAATACACTTTCTACTATACGTACGCATATCGGATTAGCGCCTGAGCCACCGATTCTGGATGAGCATGACGGTTTGCAACACTTGACTTGGGTGGCGTTCCGACATATTTTGAGGGAACCACTTGCAGAGTTCTTTGGGACTTTTGTCATGATACTTTTTGGGAATGGGAGTGTGGCTCAGGTTCTGTTGAGTACGGGACAGACGACAGCGCCAGGCGGGAATGGGTTTGGAGCTTATCAGAGTATAAGTTGGGGGTAAGATCTCCTTTTGTATCTCCAAGGCAAACGATTGGGCTAACACTTGAATAGCTGGGGCATTGGCGTCATGTTAGGGATTTATGGTATGTTTGTTTCTGATTATATGGTCCGAATGCAGCCTCCCTCTCCTCTTCTAGCAACAAAATCTTCTTGCTTCAACCGTCTAATTTCAGATCTATACTAACATTCTCACAGTCGCCGGGGACAGCGGCGGTTTCCTCAACCCCGCCGTAACATTTTGCTTCTGCCTCTTCCGCAAACTTCCCTGGCGGCGTTTCCCAATCTACGTCGTAGCCCAGCTTCTAGGCGGTTTCCTTGCGTCTGGAGTCGTCTACGGAAACTATATCAACGCCATTAATACTCTCGAAGGCAATGGTATCCGTACTGTTCCACCTTCTACCACAGCTACAGCAGGCATCTTTTGTACTTATCCACAAGCTTTCTTGACCAAAGCCAGTCAGGTGATGAGTGAATTCATTGCGAGTACAATACTTATGTTTGTTATTTTTGCGCTGAAGGATGATTCGAATCCTGGGGCAATGGGGAAGACAGGGGCTGGGCCATTCTTCCCGCTTGCGTTGTTCTTTTTGATTTTTGGGCTGGGAGCTTGTTTTGGGTATGTACCTTTCTGCAATCTCCTCGTTTCAAGAAATTCCTCCAAGTTTTTTTCAAAAGAGTATATGCTAAAGAATAATGTAGTTGGGAAACAGGCTACGCTATCAACCTCGCCCGTGATTTCGGACCGAGACTCATGTCGTACATTGTTGGGTATGGACATGAAGTATGGAGCGCAGGCGGGTATTATTTCTGGATTCCTATGTTCATTCCGTTTTGCGGTTGTACATTTGGTGCGCTGTTGTATGATGCTTTTTTATACACAGGCCCCGAATCGCCAATGAATATGCCGTGGTTTGGGATGAGGGCTTTAATGCACAAGCTGAGAGGAGGCAGGAGAAAGGAGGGCAGATTTGAAGTCTGAGGTGCTTGGGCGCGCAAGACAATTTGGGGGGTAAAGGAAGCTGTACGATTAATGAGAATTGCGCAGGCGTCTGGTTTTTGCTTTTTGATCGTTTCGGAGCGGGTCATATGTGTATGAGTACTTGTTTCTCCCTTATATACAGTCGGTATCATCCAAAAAGAGTACTCAGTTTCCAAATTTCCATTTGTTCATATCACCGCCTCCAGATTAGCAAATAACTCCGTGAGGCTTCACAACGCTATACGTCGATTCACTTCTGGCCCTGATCATCTAGAGGTACTGCCTCGGGATTATGACGTTTACTCAAATTCCAAATCTTCGCCTCGTAGTACCATTGCATCAAACATCCAAACCTGTCCACTGTGAGTACATAACTACAACCTAGATGCCTCACTTACCAATTCAACGTACAGAATATAGCACAAGCATAAGCTATCGAGCCTACTCTCCCTGCAGCACTCATTTTGGTTTTACCACCACGACGAGGAACGATTCTGCTTTCAAAATCGATTGATCTGACCACCACAAGACTTTCTCCTGCTTTTGCTACTGTGACGAACAGAGGAACAGCAGCTGATAGCCAAAGGAGAGTAGCTAAACCTCCAATGACTCGGGCGATAATCATTTTTTTTCGGTCGTCGGAATAATATAAATTACATGCCAGAATGCTCAATGCCATATATGTGAGGGACTATAATTGTTCAGAACCAAAGATTACCAGTGGTGTGAGATTAAAGTACACTTACGACTGTCAAACTCCATACTGCAGCGGTATGCACTTCGCCTCTTGTTTTGTCCACTACAGCGGCTGCAAGACCGAGTATCACGATGGAGAACAGGAATTTCACCAGTTCTGTCGTGGCGAGCTTTTCGCGGAGGCTGGATATCGTGTCTGGAAGTTTCCAACCCATGTTGATCGATGCGGGTGTGCCTTAATCCCTAATCTGTTCACAGGCTTCTTTGATATTTGTTACCCGCTGTCCAGACGATTTGTGATTGAGATTGATAAGTGTTGCGGGCACAGGTGCACCGTTGAACTTACGAAGTATTAGCTGTAAATCCTGATCGGTATGGCAATCATCCTTTCTTATTGTTGCTAATCTGGATGGCCTATCTTTTGCGATCATGGTTTGGTTTCTAAAAAGAGCTACAAGTGTGGCTTTTCCTTAGGCGAAATTTGTGGCAGGGTAGAGTATACTACGTACGATCATTATTATGCCTTGGTTAGAAGCTCGTCCAGGTTATAAGATGCGTTTTTCTAGAGAAAATTTGTAATTGCTGTTTGGATAGACTAATTCGCATCGTGTTGTTCGATTTTACTTGTTTTTCCTGAAAGAAGTCTTGTAGAATAACGTGTAGCTTCTACATAAGATTCCAATTTCAGATTTGTTCTCGCTCGGACGTTAGCTGGGGTGTTACATCGCTGGTCAAGCCATCTTCAGCTGAGGCCGAATCGGATCATTTGGGAAGGCGTGAATGCTGCAGAATGCCTACGGATATGCATATTGCCGGAATATATATTGTCTAGGAGGACCGAGCCTCCCAAATTGACACACATCGCGGCTTGGCTTTTATCTCTCATGTCATGGAGTGCATCCTCCCATAAATCTTAAACCCAAGGACCTTTGTCTGTCTCTCAGCATCAACACAGGTGATATTGAAAGCTATTGTTTCGCACTTAAACTACACTTCACTACCCTGCTTAAACCGCCTCGGTGTATTATACATTGAATCTTCATCTGTCCATACCTTCCCAGTTTTCTCGAAACCTAATGGTCGCGAAATCTCCAAGAAATCTCTTTTACTATCCAATACCCTTTGCCCACTCCCATTACCCGTTGCTTCCTCGTATAAATGCTTCTTGGTAAAATTATTGAATCCAGGCCATATTACTCGCAAACCAGAATATATTCCTGGAATGGATGCGGAAACCATTCCAACACTAAGTTCGATCGCACTCCATATCGTTGTGGAGACATTTGTAAATGTCGGATCTGAAGTGCGACCAAAGCCATGGAGAGAGCTAAGTCTGATGATGGATGCAACCACCGCACTGCCATACCTGTCAATAAAATTTCGCTTCTGGTGGCAAAGATACAACTTACAATCCACCAAGTACAAATACCATCAAGACACTCAACTTCTTCTTCCTATTAACCTGCAAGGCTTTCACCTGCATCACGGGCAAAACCAGGACCAGAATGTCTTGTGCCACAATTAGCACAGAGTACACCCATGTCGCAGCATTAAAGTTGACGCAAAATCCACCTTTGGGATTTATTTGCCATGCATACGATATAGGCACACATTGGAATATGCTGACAGAGAGAAAGGTGATCATGATAGCAATCCCAAAGGCCGTTGTGTACCAGCACCATTTGTGGAAACATTGAGCGCTGAAGATTCGTAGGTAAAAGGAGAGGATGGAAAGTTTGATGATGCCGTTGGTGATTATATAGAGGGCTAGGATGATGTAAACTGCTTCGTGTGAGAAATATCCTTTGGAGGTAGCGGGTTACTTACACCAAAGTAGAATGTCTTTCAGGTTTGAGAACTCGACGTTCCATACATGATTTCCGAATCCTTCGTTTGAAACTACACTTGTCATTACTAACTCGATCATAGATCTCCATGTGGTAAGTAGTGAATCACCTCTCAACGCAGCGTAGAAAGCAAGAGTATCTGTCAACTACCCAACATCAGTATATGGTCAACTCCAGATTAATACATGATCTCGTCAAACGCACCATCGAAACGAAGATAAGCCAGTCATCTAACTCAAAATTACCTTGCGCCAGGACTCTGATAATTAATCTTGTTATCACGAATGTTTTACTGATTGCGCTGAAAATGATAAGCATATTCATGACTTCAGCCTGCCGGGAATCATCTGGCCGTTGGCAGATATCTGCAACTTGCTTCAGAAGCTCTATCCATTGTTAGCTTACAAATTTGTTGAGGTTCAAGAACTGCTAGAGAAAATTATTGTCAACAGTGTCTCGGATCTCTTACCAAAAGTTTCCATCTCCGTACAATTCGCAAGCATACAATTCATCGTCAAATCCGTCATTTGCTGGCTCTGACACTGACATTTTATATCTGTAATCAGACAACCTAATTTCGGTGCAGTGGTCGCGAGACAAGAAAGCCCACATGTTGACATGTGGGGTAGAACTGGAGTTGTGATTGGAGGGATGGCGTGGACGATGGAGAGCCCTGCAAGCAGGGACAGCAACAGGTAGAAGACGCGCATCTTGAATATATCAAGAAAACTTGAAGATTGATACCATAATATATCCTGAAGATCTCGAAAAACAGAAAGAAGATTATTCTCAAGGAACGGGTCTCTTTAATCCTAGGGACACTCATATCGATTTACCGATCTTTCTTCAACTCTAAGTTTAACTTTAAAATAGGCTTTACGATAAACTTTCCGAAGTAAAAGCGGGGTATCAGAACAAAATTTCCGTGTTTGATATATGTATAGCAGACACCTTTATACCCTTCTATTCGTTCTATTCTCGTGGAGCCGAGAACATATACCTGTACCATGTCTGTGCAGTTCTAGGCGAGACTCTCAGATGAATACTTTTCACCGATTCCCTCCTACATTAAGAGTAAACTTTTATTTCTATTTGCAGGGCAATAAGAGAGTTTATGACTGATCAAAAGCATGTTTGGATTCGGATGTTCGACACGTCCGTTCGGTAGTCAAATAAGGTTGTTGCGTGTGACGGGTGTGACGGGTGTGATGGTTGTTTCATGTGGGACTGTAGGACAAATCGCCTCGACTGACTCACTTTTTGGCGATAGAGAGTGTTTCATGACTTATTTAAGGTATAGCTAGACTGATTGGGCATTTATATATAGTTGTAGATGGCTTTCTAGGTTTGAAGGGATGTGATTTCGGAATCTCAGATACTTCAGTGACTCTTGTTGTGGGCTACCGAATATTGACGTTATTTTTGCTCGCATTGCGCAGGTCTTGGGGGTTCTAATCAATTATTCTAGACTCCATTTTTCGATTTTTGTTCTAGCTATTCTTACCAACTGAATCCGAATTTTGGTCTATCCTGCCACATTCGCTTCACACCCTCTGTCTGAATTCCAGATGAAGAGCTCACAGCAAAAATACCTGTGATAAACCACTGCTTTTCACTATCTCGCCCCTCCAAAGAATCCAGATTCCATTGTACTGTCGGTATCAAAGTTCTTTGCTCGCTCAAATTTGTGTTGGCGTCAGGGTTCAATATCACACCTTCTCCCCCCTTAGTCCCCCTATTCGTCCCGACATGGTCAGCACCAAGGAAAACGGAAGTCAAATCAGCTACTCCACTCGCTCCCGCAGAAGATATGATCAAGCACTCCAAGTCGCCTTTCCAATATCCTTCTACTGCCAGTTGTCCCAAAGAAGCGTTCTTCAAGTCTTGTGGAATGGCTGGTAGGTTTCCACCAATGTTACTTTGACTTCTGATCGCGAATCCAGCATCAACACAGTGTATTTGCCTGTTTGAAACGCCTCCATGTATTCTATGTGCCCTGATATGCCATCCATCCCATCCCTTCAATGGTGGGATCAATATCGTTTCTATGACGAAATGTTCTTTTTTCCAAGGCTGCCATTTACTTTTGAGTACCGGCATCTCAACCTCTTCCTCTCCAATTCTCAAACATAAGTTCTCAATCCTGGCATCGATCGGCTCATATCTCACTTTCCAGCTCTCTCCATTGTCATTGCTAACGGTTAAGGTGCTATCAGGTGCGAGTTGCTCCAGGCATGAATGGCAAGTTGGCACAGAAAAACTGAACGAGGAGGAGTATGCGAATTTGCTGTACTTGGCTTCCCGTGCTTTGTGCGGCTTCTTGGTGAATTGCCCTGCTGACAAGAGGAAGTGATGAACTTGTGTCGAACAAATGATTTGGAGGGGAGGGGCGATGACTTCTATCCGCTTGAGCTTCTCGCTTGGGCAGCTTGTTGACGTTTCCCTTTCTGCGGCAGGGAATAGAGGATGTGGCATCTCCTCGCAGGACCAGAATGGATGTTCTTCAGGTAATGAGATGAAAGAAAAAGTTTTGAGACACCAATATACCGATTGTGGGGAATTATAATCCTCGCTCATGTACATATTTGGATACGTATAGCCAATGTTCAAAGTGCCATCGGTGTTGAAGATATGCGACATTGCCGCCCACCAGCGAAGGTGTCGGAGAAGAAGGCCTTTGACGATGCCCAAGGAAAGATGGTCAGGAAGGGTGATATCCGAGGTGAGAAGGGCGGACCAGAAGGCGGCAAATGCGAAACGATATGTCAGGCTTCTTCCAAAAGGGATTGCGGCACCTTCATTTTATTAACGAAGAGATATACATTCAAGTCAAAAGAACGTACCATTTGGGTCAAAATATCTCCAAAACCTGCTCGCGAAGTCAACAGCCTGCCTCCGATATTTCTCGCATCTCTCTGGCTCCAGATCAGATGCAGAACGCACGAATGCCAATTGTGAATACTGCATGGCAAAACTGCCTGAATAATAGTCTGCTTGCTTCCTATCTTCTGTCCACACACCATCGCTGGACCACCCACCTCCTATGTAGGAAGTATCAAGTAGGTCCAGATCTGAGTCTATCGCAGGTTTGAGCTCGCTATATGGTATTCCGCATACCTTTACCAAAGCCAAGTTTGTGAGAACCCGAAACCAGCGCCAATTTGATGGTGGCATTTTGCGTCCATTAATTGAACGAAGCCAGGTGATGAGGTTTTGGGCTGAGGTGGGTGACCTGCTCGTTGGGAAGAAAATAGAAGGGACAGAGAGTAGGGCATAGGCAATTGGTTCCATTTCTACCATTCTCTGGTCAAAATCTCCCAGATTTCCCCAGTAAGTGGGTGATTCAGGATCAACTCCTGAATACAAGCCATTTATCCATGATTCCAGATTCAGACTGGAGATACCAGAAATAGCAGACTTTTCTCCAAGTAGGAGGAGATCTGGCACCACCCACAGTGGACGAGCAAATCCTTCAAGTTGTGCTGAGATCTCGTCAAACCCCGTTCCAGTTGCCGTCGCGAGTTTGATTCTTGCACCACATGATGACTTATATTGCTCTAGCGGTTGGAGAAGAGAGGTGACTGCTCGGAGGATATCGCTGCGAGATTTGAATGGATTGTCAGAGAACCCAGGGAGAGGAGGCATTACTGCAGCAAGATGAATTAATAAGTCGCTTCCGGGTACTTATATTATACGCAGAAATGTAGTTGTATCAGGAGACTTTAATCTTTGATTTTGGTCAGTGTAGGATAGAGATTAATTTCGAAATGGAACATCTGATCTAGGAAGAAGTTATATCGACCGTAACCAAGTCAAAACTTCATTATACCTGGAAGCTTACTAGCTCATGAAGTTAATGTATGAAATATTGACGAGGAATATCAGGCTCCTGCATCCTGCAAAGGAAATTCCTTCAAATGGAAAGAGTTTCCGTGAAAGTGGGATGTGGGGAAGTAAATCTATGGAGTGCGGGGTCCGGATTTTCGGGGTATCTACAGCGGAGAGCGGCAGGATTCAACCGGCTTTATAAACTTGCTGTCCGACCCATTTATTCCGACATATTCGAGTTGACTTCAAGTGGAACCTAATCATGCCTGCTTGTACAGAATGCAGAAAACGAAAACTTGGCTGTTCGAAGGAGAAGCCAACTTGTAAAGAGTGTAGACGACTGGGTGAGTTCGCTTAACCCCTATCTCGATCGACTAAGTTTGTTGACTAGCAAATAGGGGCTGAATGTATCTACGAAGCGAAGGAAAAGCCTGGGTTGAAACCTGGGGCAGTGGAAAACTTGAATAGGCGTGTTGGTGCGTTGTAATTCCTGGACAAGGGGAAAACCAATCTGATACCTATGTATAGACAAAATTGAGTTGCTGTTGACTCGGTTGCAAAATCAGTCCCAGTCACAAAGTGACACGAATTCTGTATTTCAAGAAGAGCCTAAAACAGCCGCCAGTCTGCTGAGGTCTTTTGAAAGAGAATTGAAGAAGTTTAACAATACGGTTAGCCATGGAGGGGTCTTTCCCACTTCCCAGGCTGGATCACCAGCTATTTTCTCATCATCTTATGGCTCGTTTATGCCATCATTTAACAGCAGGAAGAGAAAACATTGTCATACGGCACGAAACACCTTTTCTTGGGAAGCTGAAATCTTCACTTTAGTTTCAGAAGATGGTGTAAATATATCTCCTCCCGTTGGAGTTCTGGATGCCGTGCTCGACTGTTACTTTTCGCAAGTCCATCCATGGATTCCTATGATATACGAGAAAAGCTTGAGGGAACAACTATCACAGCAGACTTACGAGCCACATCTGGAGGTGGTACTGCATGCTATATGTGTTGCTGCTTTGAGATTCGCTAAGATATCAATCGACTCAGAATCAAGATTGCATTATACTAATGCATCACGTGAACGTGTTGTGTTGACGGGCATGAACTCTCTGGCTCTGGAGAATCTACAGGCTCTAGTCATCATTGCATTCGACGATGTTGGTTATTCGAAATGTTTCTATTCGGTCCATTCGGGAGCTAACTGGAGTAGATAGGACACGGAGATGCGACAAGGGCATGGTCCATAGTCGGGTCGTTGACAAGGACTGTCGAGTATCTCCAGCTGACAGTTGAAAGTGATGATACTGCTGAGCAACATTTGCTCAAGCCTTGCACTTCCTTACCACCTGCCGAGAACTGGACTGATATGGAGACACGGAGAAGGGTTTTTTGGACAATATTTAGCTTGGACAGGTATGGTAGCCAGCCAAGACAACCATTTAAATCGAATTCACCGTGGTGGCGACTGACAACATTCTAGACTATGCTCTGTGATGACTGGGTATGCTACCAGCGACACGATTGATGAAACTTAAGACTCTAAAAGTTATTATGCAGTTGGAATACAAGCCTCACATCTGACGATGTCTATCGCCGCCTACCAGTTGACGGTGCACTGTGGCGGAAGCAAGAACCAGTAACGACTCCTCTTTTTGGTATATGGGATAAGTCGGCAGGAAAGATTGGAAAATCAATCGCATGTCTTCCTTCACATTACGACTCGCCGCAAAGGGTCGATGAGGAGCAACCGAGTCCTCCTGGCGTTGCAGATTTTGAGAAATCTGTTATTGGGGCATTCGCATATTGCATCGAAGCAACGGAGTCAATGAGCCGTGTCACGACATATTTTTTACAGCAAAAGATCAATTTAAATGATCACAAGCGAATTGGAAGCTGGTTGACTCGGTTTAAAGAATTGGATCTTAGGTTGGTCAAGTAGGTGCCCCTCCAGGTTGGTTCCTTTCTCCAAAGCTGCCTCGAAAACCTTCTGACCGACAATTCTCTCCTTGAATTTTCGCTGAAATTTGAGTTACTACCTGAACTGACATGTAATTCAGTTGGAAGATATTTCTTCCGCAAAAATGGAAAGACACAAACATTTCTCACCGATCGGCTGAGGCAGCGATCGTCAGAATGGATCCAAATCTTACACTTGCTCACATTACACACAATACCTCTATGATTCTGCTACACCAATTGATTGCATACCCACCATCGGAATGGAAATGGGCCTCTAGACTCCCAAGTCGCTGGAGTGCGGAAACATGCCAGGCTGCAGCAATTGAGACTTCAAGTATCACTGAAAATTATCTTTCCAGCCCCACCACGAGCAAGATAGTGAGCAGTCAATTTGTGTTCTGTGTTTTTCTCACTGCGAGAGTCCTCTTAGGTAAGTTTGGTTGCCATTGATATCAAATATATACTATTGATTTAACTGCCCGTAGTGCACTGGAGATATTATTCGGATGACAATCCTCTCTCGGAATTCGCCAAACTCCTCAACTGTTTGGAGACAATGGCAGACCGATGGGAAGGTAACTTTATACTAGGTTATCGAGATCAACATAATCTTGCTGCCAAGTACGCAAATCTACTGAAAGAAATGCACAGGAGGTGTGCAAGTGACTTGGGCTTTCGAATCGATGTTTTGGGATACGCAAAGGACCTTGGAACATATCCTCTCGATAAGCCGCCAGCAGAATTTGAATGGGGTTGGTGTTCCCCAGGAAGGCCGGACGTGAGTCAAAAGAAGCAGTCAATCTCGCAAGCTAGAAAAGGGATTAGCCAAACAAGCCCGAGGCCGCAGCAAATTTCAGGTCGAACACATCGACCACCGACTCAGACGGCTGGGCTTATTGACGGTATCAATAACGAAAACCATAATCAAAGTCAAAATCATTCCTCGATCTCCCATGAAATTCCGCAATTTTCCTCTCCATATCATGAGGCTCGCCGGCATTTAGAGTCTGTAGAGAGCCAAGCTAGACCCATAGGTTTAACCAACAACTTAACCCCAGCGAATCCAGTAAACTATGGGAATATACCTGGACGGGACAATGACGATCCGATTTCTCGGATGTTTCTTGATCAGCAATTTTTGGATATGGACAGGGTCATAAGTTATGATGAAGGCCTCTTCACTTCGAACATGCAATGGTGGGGTCAGGATAGCTGACGTTTCTCTATGCTATATATTCAAATCTATGTTGCAACGCCACATTTGACAGATTGTCCTCAATGGTCACTCTTTTGTGATAGTCCCATTCTCAAAAGCTCATTACCAAATCGGACCAGGTAATAGTCGGCATACACTAACCCGTGATTCCAGTAACGTCGATTGGCTCCCACATTATTGTTGGCGGTCGAATATTTCAGAATTGCATCGAACGACTTGCCTTGTTCCACATCTTCAACCAGAATCTTACTACTAAGGTTACAATCCTCAGTAACAGCTAAAGTCGCAAATCTCGCTTTCTCTTCCGAAAGTGAAAAATTCAACAATGCTTTCACCAATTCCACAGAACCATCTCTGAACCTATTCGACAATACCAATTGGTGATTTTGTGCTAAGACTTCAGAAATGAGAAGCATTCCATTTGCTGCAATTGCTCCAGCTGAAGAGTCGAGAACAGGGTTTTCGGGATCTTCGATTGGTGCATCAAAGTCCCAAGGAGGCACTTTGTGACCATCACCCATTCGTTGCAAGAAGTATTCTGCGAGTCCACAAGCCGCATCAAGAAAGACGGTATCCTTCGTCCATGTATATGTTTGAGCATATCCCAAAATTGCCCAAGCTTGACCTCGTGACCAAGTCGATGTTTTCGAGTACCCTTGAGCTGTCATTCTGTCCTTCATTGTTCCAGTCTTTGGATCTAGATTTGCGACATGACAGGTAGAGAACAGCCGACCTCTATATCCAGTCTTCGAGGTCTTTGTGGATATTTCAGGTCGCAAATGTGTTTTCAGACACGTCAGAGCATGGGCTCTAGCTTTCCCAGCCAGACTCCTGTCTCCTGATTGAGACGAAGCATAGAACAACAGATCCAGATTACAAAGACTGTCAATAATGACTACAAAATTTTCCTCCATGCCAATTACCTCCAAGTCTCGTTTCTTGATCAAATCCCAGCTCCGAATAGCCTCAACTCTCGCATCAAACCTTGTGGCTAGACTATGAGCGGCCTTGATAACTGATTGAAGACTTTTTTTGTTTCCGGTAAGCTCCCAGTCGAGGCGCAGAGCGGGCTCCACGATGAAGCCAAGGTCGTGGGTATCTGTTCGCGCGGTCATAGAATGAATGGGCTCAGTCCAAGCTCGACAGAGCCCAAGCAGTTGAATCTTGACGAAATCAGTACTAACATTGGCTTGCGGTATTGCCATGGCATCGGGATAAAGTGTCAGCCTCTCCAGTAGAGAGAAGAGGGTACCGGGAAAGAAGCCGCAAGTCCAGAAGTCCGCATCTCGGTATTCATAATCCCCTTTACCGCCCCCTTCTTGAGGAACAGTCTCTGGGAACCGCGTGGGAGGATTCTAGGAGACGGTAAGCAAAATTTTGCAAATTATAGCAGAGAAATACATTGATCTCAAGTCCTCTACTGGCCACTCGCCACATCTTTGCAATCACATTTTCCGCATAAAGCTCTCCAAGCTCCGTTCTTTTACAAGCAGCTGTTGGTGCGCTTCTTACGGTCTCATCGTTCACTCTGGTTACACTTTCCACGACTCCTGTGGACTTTCGAATCCAAGGATCTTTAATAACAGTTCTCGACTGGTCATTTAGTAGACTGTCTGGTGCAAGCTTGATTTGTACTTCGAGTTGAGACATGATTGTGAAAAAAGTGGTGGTAGACCGCGAGGACGGGTTTGGATAAAACAAATCTTCATCGGTATCATTGGAATAGGTAAGTGGACATGAGGAGATACGTCTTCCTACATTTTCTAGCTAGAAATGGGTTATCACCTCCAAGAGCACTCTTCAGCCTAACATGGAGGTCCCAAGCTCGCTTCTTCGGGTGGTTATCACCACGACGGAAATGTTCATCCGTCCGCCGCCAATACCCCGAAAATCCGACGCTATCACCACTTTTTCCAAATTCCTCATAGTTCCAAGAAAATGCTTGTCAAGATAATTTTGGAAATTCCCAAGATCTGTCTTTCTATTCGCGGGTCTCTTGATTCTTTTGCCCGTTCCAAAAACCCCAGATTTCCAGTACCCACCTTCTCCATCACCCCACAAACGCGGGGAAATTAATGCCTGCACCAGTTTGGTCAAGATATTTGAGATTGACTATCACATATATCACCATCCCGATATCTCTTTCCGAGAGATATTTAGTCAGACTCAATTCGCATGAAAAGATTATCTCTTCAACAGAAGGATTCTTCAGCTGTCTTCTCTCAGTTCACTCCCAGTATTTCATCATGGCAGAAATCAGAGACACACCACCAGTTGATACTGCGGCCAAGGAGAAAGAAGAAGTCATCGCCAGATCAACAGAAAACAAAGCACCAATCCGCTCTTGGTGGAAGGCATGGCTATACATGTTTGATTGGTACCCAAGTCACTACTCACCCGAGGAGCGAAAACTTCTCAGGAAAATTGATTACACCCTCATGCCGTTCTGCTGTTTGATGTGTAAGTGACACCCTATTCTCTAAAGTCCTAGTGGTTAACAAGCTCAATAGTTTTTCTGAAATGGCTCGATTCGTCAAATATCAACAATGCTTATGTCTCAGGCATGAAAGAAGACTTGAAACTAAACGGCAACCAGTAGGTACTCTATTTCCCAAATAATGTACATTGCGTCTAAAACAAACAGATATTCCCTCTTTGGAACATTTTACAACCTTGGTTACCTTATTTTCGAAATTCCATCAATGATGATTCTCTCCCGTCCAGCATTGACCCGTTGGTACGTCCCCACAATGGAAGTTTCCTGGTCTATCGTCACATTTCTGCAAACTCATCTCCGGAATGAACGCGATATCTACGGCATCCGTTTCTTACTCGGCGTCCTCGAAACACCTGCTGCTTCCGGCTCTCTATACATCCTTTCTTCCTGGTACAGAGCCGATGAACTTTTCAAACGCGCGGGAGTTTGGTACGTTTCCTCGAATCTAGGAGCGATGTTTGGTGGCTATCTACAAGCTGCTGCATATAACAATCTCAATGGCGTACATGGTCGTGCGGGGTGGAGGTGGCTATTCATTATCGATGGATGCATCAGTCTTCCTATCGCTATTGCGAGTTACTTTATCTTTCCCGGACTACCAGCGAGTGCGAAACCTTTCTATCTTACCGAAGAGGAACATATGTTGGCGAGGAAGAGGATGGTTGATGATGGTGTGAGACCGAGCAAGAAGATTGGAAAGGCGATGTTGAAGAGGGTGTTTACAAGGTGGCATTTTTATGTGGCGATCTTTACTTATGTTTTGTAAGATTCTCTCCTTCGCATTCGTCATCAGCAGGCTCTTTTAAAAATCAACAGGGTTAGATGCTAACATGCTGTCTAGCTTTCAATGCTCTTCCTACCCGACCGGTCAAATGGCACTCTGGCTCAAAGCAGAAGCAAAAGCTCACGGCACCTGGTCCATCGGACAAATTAACACAATCCCAACGGGAGTCCAGGCTGTCGCAGTAGTTTCAGCTATTCTCGCCACATCTCTCTGCATGATTTATCCTCTTTGGGTTATATTCACAACCGTATCTATGATACTACTTTTCTGCAATCTTTGTCTGTTAGCTTGGGATATTCCAACCGGATTGCACTGTAAGTATTCCTATACTCATCTCCTTTTTTAGTCATTGCCACCAAAGGGAGATGGCTGATTTTGAAAATAGTCACTGCGAATTTTCTCCTTGGGTTGACGTCTGCTGTAACGCCTATCCTCTTCCCATGGGTAAACATCGTCATGAAAGATGATGCTGAGGCGAGAGCGTTCACAACTGGTGCAATGGTACGTACTCTTCTCTTCTGTTCCCCATTTCCAAGTTCATAACTACCATACTTCCCCTCCTCATTCTCCATAATAACTAGAGAGTTCCACTAATCAGCCATTCTCTCAGATGACAATGGGTTGGGCATTCTTCTGTTTCTACCCAATAACCGTGTTCCCCGTTATCGAAGGTAAATCCAACCTTTCACAACTCTACTCCCTTATCCCTCATTCCTTCTCCCAACCACCCACAGAATCACGTTAATATCTCTATCCAGCACCAAAATGGCGCAAAGGCTACATCGTAAACACAGTATTTGTGTGCATGTTCTGGGCCCTATTCATGCTTGGCCAGATCCTCTGGCGACGTGATCAGAAAAAAGACAAGACGGGCAGGCAGAGCGGCGATACAGATTTAGAGGAGAAACTGGAGGATGGTATGGAGAAGAGTGGGGACAGTGTGCATGTTGAGAGTTTGGAAAAGAGGTAGGATTGATTAGGACGATGTAGAAATGATTGATCTGTGCCAAATTCAAGGTGATCTGTAACCTACTATGCCAAGAGTCTCAAAAAGGTGAAATTACGGCCATAATAGGCACTCTATGACTACGATTTTATGATAACCTCTTCACTTTTATCCTAGAAGATTTGACATCCGTTCCAGCTGATTTTATAGCATCACAAAATCTCAAAACGCAGACTGATCCTCCCCCATCCCATTAGCATGCTGGCCATATTCGTGTTCCTCAAACCCACCACCTCCCTGCTCCATACCCCGATGTGGGTGAGGAAACATATGCCTCCACTCATCATCATACAAACCATGCACACCTCGAATATTTCCAAACTTCTGCATGGCGCTCCTTCCATCTAACGGATTCGGCGTCTGTTCACCCATATGCAGAAAACCAGGCTCATTATAGCTAGGATCATAACTATACCGATGCTGCTGTTGATGCCACTCGTTCGTAGCTGCGTTCTGATTAACGGCACTTTGAGTCTCCTCGTAATCCCGAAGATTAGATTGTGAAAGTTGGTTCTGCAGAGGTATGAAAGATGAACTGCTGAAGCGATGCCAGTTATAACCTGGTGGGATAGGAGCAGACGTAGGTAGGTCGTAAACGCTCCAGCTTATCATCGGCGCTACGAGACGGATCAAACAATCGAAAATTTCCCATGCCTTTCTAGCACTGACACTTGTTTCGGCCATATCCCGTAGCCACATAATGCCCTTTTTGGCATCGGATAAAATATCGGCAGCTTCATCTGGGAGATGATGTGCTTGGAAGGCCATTTCTAGCATGAGAACCGAGAGGGCTTCGCAGAGGTAGTGAAGAGTCGACCACCAGGGCGGGACAGAGTAGAGATTTGAAATTGGCGACGCGGCCCATGAGATTAGGCAAATCATCATACGTGCAGAATGTACGCAGGTCGATACGGCTTGTTGATTGAAATCTTTGGACTCTACCGATTGATTCCGGATCCTGCCTTCAAAGCGGCAAAGACATGGTCGGAAAAGAATCATACGAGCGCTGTGAAAAAGCATTGCTAGTCCCAGTCGCTGCCGGATATGTGAGTCATTCACGTCTGGTGTTGTCCATCGATCAAAGTTGATGTCAAAATCAGGAGGTAAATTATCACGCCAGGCGAGGAGACGCTCGTCGATCCTTCGAATTGTATCTTGTACCTCGAACCATTTCTCCTTAATGGTTGCAGCACAATATAGCTGAGTGACTATCTCATGAGAGATGATTGACAGTTCGACGCGGTAAATAAAGTATGTAGATGTAGTAAATGGAAGTTCGAGAGGTGGAAAGGCACTTGGGGAAGGCCCACTGGAAGAACCCACAGGCATTTGATATGTTGCTGGTAATCGCACTTGGAAAATCAGCCGAAGACCAGTCGACAAATTGAGATTTTCATACCTTTAGGACCTCTGGAACCACGTCGATTTGGGAAATCGGAAGACGGTATACTTTCGGTGAGGTTGTATAGTGAGCCGCCAGGCTGAAGTACCTCCTCGTCAACATTCAGAGGCAATGGCTGGCTGCTGTCCCTATCAGAAATACAACTTGGCCTTCCCGTCAGCTCATTTAAAAGACATTCAAGAGAATATAGCGACCACCAAACCCGGATCCGATACTCCTTTTTGTGTTCCGGCAGATATTTCGCTTGACTTCTGACGTGAAGACCAAGAGTCATAGCATTTCTGATTGCCACTCCGCAAATAATCCATGCCCTGCCAGATATGTCAGTACATAGACCAGTTGGACAGTCAAGTATAAGGACATAACAGACCTGTTCAACTGGCAGGATACCACAAAATATACACAGAGCAGACCTAATGCGCCCGTGGTGGTAACCCGAGGATCCTTATACAACAATCCTTCATCGAGGCAAAGTCGTTTTGCTCTTGCGACGAAGATCAAATGATCGGAATAGTGGCCCAGTTTTCGTTTGGTTAACTGAGCATAGACTGATGCTATGCCGAAGACAAGATTGAAAATCCCAAGCCATACTAGGCTATCCAGAGGAAGATCCCTAGCATTCCTGTCCCATTGGTGGTATTTCAACAAAAACTCATGCTTATCCAGCAAAGGTAGGGCAGGATGTACGTGATCGAAATATATTTCAACCAAAAGGTCGCCCATTCCTACTTCTGGCCATACATACATGTCAACATGGCTTGTGTCAATTGGCTCAAAGTCTGCTTCCTCGGTATGGTATGAAGCGAAGGCAAATCCAGTATCTTGATTGTCTAGACCTGTATCCAGATGTGTCTGTGTTCTGAACTCATCCGCGGTCCGCTTGGCCCATGTAACAGCGGAAGATTTTCCTAAATGGCCCGTTGCTCTTGTATCGTCCAGGTCTGTATCCACATTGACAACATCAATAGACCCAGTAGATCCAACATCGGCATCAGCATCTTCTTCTCCGCTGAGTACTTCATGATTGAAATGTGTTTCTGAGGAGAACGTCTGACTTTCATCGAAACTGATATTGCTGACTTGCATCTGGATCACTTAGCTGTCAATCTTAGGAATCATAGGTCTGCGTACCATAGCTAGTATTTCATCAAGTGCCAGCCTCATATCATCTGCAGATAAACTAGAGTCTTGTCGGATTCGTTGGACAGCCTTTGCGATGTCGAGATGCAATTGACTGAGAGAGCTGCTCTCCTGACTTAGCTCCATCAGTCGCCTACAATACATTAGCTGGATTTAGAATGCATACCGAAACAGTACCTTCTATCCTTATCACGTTTCCCATCGCCATAAATACATTCGACATTGGCATTCTTGCATCGTTGACACGGCTGCCCACCAGTACATCCTGCCTTTGCTTTTCGGCAAAAATCACACGCATGTGAAGTTCTGCCTTTCCGGAGAGACTTTCCTGGCTCAGGTAGCTGTGAAGACCTAAGTGCTGGAATTGCAACTTTACCGGGAGGGGCAAAACCTCCAGCAGTTCCAGATTGTTGTCGTGAACCATTTACAGTTACGAAACCAGCATTTGACAGGCTCGAAAAGGCACTGGACTGGGTCAGGCGAGAGCCGGTTAGAGAAGACGTGGTAGATGTGTTGTTTATAGGAGCGAATCCATGAACTGATATGTCTTGGGACGATGAGCCTTCATCTCGAGCCCTCTTGCCCTTTGCTTTTCTTCGCTGAGGCATCGACATTTTCTCCCTTTCCGTAGTCTAGACTCCAGTACGGTACCAGCCAGGGAATTCTATATCGGCAGCAATATTGTCGGGATTTGGTGACTGTACACTGGTCTAGTCTCCCGATTTTCAATGTGGCTGTTATCAAGTCGTGGATGTATGTGAGCCCTAATTCCGATTACCAGGCGCATTGACCTATTGGAAAAATTGATATATCTTGTGTAATCCCTAGCGTTCATTGTTTGGTGTTTGGACAATCGAAATGGCGCAAGAGAGAAGTGGACGAAATGCTGATTTAAATACAAAATCATCCGATATAGTTGTGAAGGCAAGCACGACACTAAATATCAGTCCACTTTGAGATGATGAAGTGACGATGGCATTGAAATGTCAAGCAAACGTTGAAAACAGCAGTCATCGGAGAAGGACAGTGCTGCCTCTTTGCCTTTATTTCCCGCTCTCACAAAAGCCGTGTCAACGTGCATGGCAGTCTAGGTTGATCACAATCGTATTGTCGTCACTGGACGGAGGCAACATCCGCTCTTCAATAGCGAATGAAGGCTCTATGCTTTGATACCCGCCAACCTAAATTGGTGGACCAGCACCAGGTCACTGACTCGGCTTTGGTTACCTAGACATACAAAATAATTGGTAGCTGGAGAATGTACACAAATTCTCCGAGGATTGATGAAGAAATGACAGCATTGTTTTGTATTCCAACCGCAAGGCAGATTTTAAGCGTGGAAAGAGGGGAGTGGTGTGGTTGGGATAAATACGCTTAGTCTACTGTAGAGAATGAAGTTGACACCAGGGAGCTCTTCCTCCTAATTTCGTACCTTACCTTAACTTACCTTGCCTCTGCGGTTGTTGATTGACACAAGAAGACAACGTCAAGGTAAGTTTGATCTAGCGGCATAAATACCGGAGGCACCGCCGAGCCAATGGCCTTGGGTGAGGTAAGGACTTCTTTTGTGTGTTTTCCTAATTCCCGATAACGATATCGATAGCCTTATGACTTCAAACAATGCGTGTTTTGAGGCTATTCTGCCATTGACGACAGGTGCAAGAACAACGAATGACCTCTTTACAGCCGCAAGTATTTTAAGGGTGAATCAACTGTTTGATTGAAGAATCTCAAAACAATGTCTTTCAGCGACGTCGAGTCGACTCAAACTCCAACCCAAAGTGAAGAGTGGGATTTCGCTAACGAGGCCATCTCTACTGGCCCTCGTCACCAGCATACCTCCCACCGACAGCCAGAATTTCGCAGAAAATTAATGCCGCGCCATTTGAACCTTCAGCACGACGAGATCATCCATAAGGTCAACCCTAACTTTTTTTTTGGCAGATGTTCCCATGTCATAATCAATTTACCTTTCGGCCTGACCTTAACTCCTCATTGTCAGCTTACCGAATGCGCCCGAGGATCCAAATCAACAAAGTGCCCAACATCCCATTGACCGAGGCTGGATACTAATCCGCCGAGGACGACTGCGGTGCTTATAAGGTATGTTGAACGCTTGCACAAAGTCAAGGAGTTCATTATATCTTCAAATGGCTAACATGGCGAAACCCCAGAGTGAATTGGTGTCAGGTTCCAATTGTCAGCCCACTTCCCCGGCTTTGAAATCTTCAACCCCACCATCAAGCAAAGGCTTCTCTCTCTCCTTTAACCTTCCCGACTCACGACCTCCCTCTCGCAGATCCTCGCGCACATCTTCCATATTCTCCGAATTTTCACAAGATACAATGTCGACGACAAGTTCGAGACCAGATCTGGCGCGTCAGAACACAGCAGATATAGCAGAGAGGGATTACTTCTCCGAGAACCCTGCGCCTCCAGCTCTCGACAAGCATACACGATTGGCAAAAGATTTTATAGATTTTCATGTTGCTGCCGGCAGAAGGGTGGTCTTGGTGACATCTGGAGGGACAACTGTTCCTCTTGAGAGGCAGACCGTACGATTTATCGACAATTTCAGTGCTGGAACTAGAGGAGCTACATCAGCAGAATATTTCCTGGAGACGGGATACGCGGTGATCTTTTTGCACAGACAATTCAGCCTATTGCCATATTCTCGCCATTACAGTCATGCTACTGATTGCTTTCTGGATTTCCTCCACGAAGGTCCTGACGAAAGTGTAGTAGCAAACGAGGAATACCGAGAGAAGATGTTGACTGTGCTACGAAAGTACAATGCTGCTAAAAACAAGAACCTCCTCCTCACTCTTCCTTTCACGACAATCACCGACTACCTCTTCGTTCTGCGAGAAATTGCCCAATTGCTTCGACCATTAGGGCCAAATGCCTTATTATATCTCGCTGCGGCAGTATCAGACTTCTTTGTGCCACCAGATAGGATGGCAGAGCACAAAATTCAATCAACGAATGCGGCAGATAAACCGGAAGAGAAAGAGGTCGTCGAGGAAAAGCAGGAGGGGAATGAAGACGAGGAGACATTTGACAATTTCGATTCTTCACCTGCTGTACCACGAAGCAAGCGATTAATAGTTGATCTCGACCCTGTACCGAAATTCTTGAAGAACCTGGTTGATGGCTGGGCACCAGAAGGAATGATCGTATCATTTAAACTAGAAACCGATCCAGAAATCCTTGTTCACAAAGCACAATATTCATTAGATCGATACCAACATCACCTGGTTATTGGCAATTTACTTTCAACAAGGAAATGGGAAGTTGTATTCGTGGCTCCTGGACAAAAAGACCAATGGATAAGAGTCCCGAGAAATCGCAGGAAGAAGACCATCAGTGGAGTGGAGAATATGGTTGGTGTTGCAGCGAGCGGAGGGGAGATTGGTGAAAAGCCTCTTGATCCCAAGGATCTGCCTGAGGGAGAGCCAGAAATGGAGATTGAAAGTCTCATTATTCCAGCTGTTGAACAGCTACATACAAGCCATATCAAGAATGCCAAGAAAAGGTATTGATATGTTGCACAGGAAGCTATTGGATGGATGTATTGGAGCACAACATGCGCAGGAGTAATGAAGAATTTACTGTCGGAGATATTGCATGCATGTGCATGTCATGTATGATTGATTCGAGGTATGGGGATAGAGACTGGGTGTATTCCAGAACTATCTATATTCACTGTCGTTATATGCTAGAACCAAGACAGATGTATAGTTACATATAGTTATAATATACCATGTGATTATGTTATTTATGAGCAAGCGTTATTTATACTCTCAATTCCCTCCATGCCTTATTATACACAATCAATATTTCCCCTCAATCTCTACTTAATTTAAATCATCAATTCAATATCCCACAGCAGACACATCCACCAGCCACCTGATAAAGTATTATTTTCACAAATCAGCTCATCTATATTCACTATACTAGCCTCCAAAAGCAAGCTAGCTGTAAACCAGTTGGAAACCAATCCTCAAACCATCCGATCTAGCTATGCTTTCCACTCGCAACACCATACATTCCAAGAATCTCGAGAAGCTTTACACCTCGGCTCGTGAAACCGGGCTTCAAGAATTACTTCAGTGTCTGGCTACATCCTGTTGATACACTGTTCGAGGTTCAGTGACTCCAAGTCATGCCCTTGAACACCCAGTGGGAAGGTAAAATAGCAGAAGCAAAGACAAATGTTGTTAGTAAGACGACTGTGGCTTACAAATCCACGATGATATCTTTTCAAATTTCGTACTAAATCCGATGTCTTCATGTCCAAAGAGCAAGTCGGTCGGGTACTGCACACAAAAACACATTCTCCTTCCAGCCACCACGGCACAGTATTGCGCAAATACTACTTCAGCAACACTCGAAATTCGCAGTCTCACTCGACATGAATCGAACTAAGATCTCTCGGGCTCATGTAGCGCGTGAGCGCCGCCTACATAGTGGGTTACCTTCTTGACAACAATATCAACCGTCAAGCCTTAGGTGTCAGCTTTGCATCTCTAGGAAATTTTCACCAGTCTATGGAACGAGCAAACTTTGAATAAAAGTACAATTATTATTTTTTGGCCTCACTAAGTAACTACGACTCAGTTATGTCTCCGCCTAAGCCATGCCCAAGGATTGACAGCGGCCAGGCATCCCTCCGACTCAGCACCAACTCGAATTGCGATGAACAGAAAGGTTCTCGGGTTGGACATGAGATCCGCGCGCGTATTTTTCTTCAGATCGAGAGCTGCAGCAGAAATTATGATGACAGTGCCATACCTACGTCGCGTTAAGGCGATAAGCGCATCTCGACGATCAGCTGCGAACTCTGAGAACACGCTTCTATTTGGCCACTGCACGAAAGTGTAATCATAAATTCCCTGTATTTCCTTTGCAACATGAGACTGGTGCTTCTCCATTTGCGCAGAGCGAAGATCGACCCCGATAGATTTGGCTTGGGCGGCATAGGGATCTATATGGCAGACGCTACCGGTTTAGCCTCCCATGTGCTCCATGATATCTCTGTTCAGCTCGACAGAAAACTTCTCCATCAGAGAATTGGTGATACATGTTCCGCAGGCATCTTTTTCGTCACGAGTGTTTTCAGAAGGACCACAGCCCAGTTATTGTCTACCCCAAGTTTGGCCTTGAGAGCTGCCTTGAATGCTGCACACTCTTTTGTGGGAGACTAAGTTGCGTGAGCGTCAATTATCACGCTGTTGTACCAGATATGGTTGATGCAATTTGTCAAGCCACGAGTATGCATACGGAAGTGTTCGCTCAAGACTATTCCCGAGTTCTTGCCTAGCATGATGAAACGCTCGAGGTTGCTCTTGATTGCCGCGAAAATAAATGGATTCCAAGCATTAATTTTGTTGTGAGTCTCAAAGTAAGCAAGCTTTTGTCTGTGATGGCCATTTTCCATCAATATTTCATACTGGTGAGCACCAAGAAGGGCATAAGTAGATGCGGAATCGCGTGATATTGCTTGATCCCCAACAATCAGGTCGACATGTGGAACGGCAGATCGCAAAAAAAAGCCAATTGCTTGAGCCGTAGTGGTGACGATGACATCTGCTGATTTTAGAGTGTCCATCATCAGCCGTGGGAGGACTCGCTAGATTTGCGTGCGTTGAACAAGTCCTTCAAGTGTTGTGCATGTGGTCCATGGTTGTCAGCTGAAAGATGATTTTTTATGATTTTCATGACAGGAATCATAATTACTGGCCGATGTTGAGATATGTTATTAGGGTTAATCGTATCTTGTGGCCGGACGTTCAGGCCATCTATTTCGCGGTTGACTGTGTATTTTATGAGCAGTTCAGATCTGAGGCTTGGCTCGGCCCAGAATGCAACCAGTTCGCAAGTGGGAGCCAAATGTGGAGCTTCAGGACCCAGGGTGCTTTTGAAATCTTGATGGAATCACTTGCCATTGTATAAAACACGTGCTGGAAACCGAACTGGATTGTGTTGTATCAATTTGTGCTTCTCGGGCGGTACAGGGGCATCTGAAGGTATGATCAATCTCGACGATGTTAGTGTTCTTGTGTGGACGTGTGACATCATTGAACTCACGCTTTTCTTGGGAAATCTCTGCTTTACCTTCACCATTTTTAGAGCTCGTTGCAACAACAGCTTTGAAACACAACTTTGGCATGAAGTTCAAGTTGGGTTGGCAGGTTACACTCAGAAGTCGCAGGCTGGTTCACAACCCCTTGAGGCGGGTCCATCTTGTGGGTGTCCCTCTAACTCAAAATTGGAGGATCTAAAATCAGGAGGTGGCTGTGAAAGTTGGATGTAGTTGTTGAAACAAACAAGTTCTTGTTGGTTGCTGAAGACTTGTGAGTAAATACCTGCGCGGATTTTCTGGAATTGCCCAATTTGGAATAGCGTATCAAGAATCACATGACTGTATTCGAGACCGAATTGAGAGGGAAAATCAAAGAAACTCCCTCTATCGGGGTTGTTTGGAGGATCTCGAAGGATCTCGAGCGAAAACTGGAACGATAGTCAAAGCAAAGACTTTCTCAATCGATCATTTTTGTGTGGTATCGGAACATCGGGGAAAGTGTGAATGGATCGAGAGGCCAACACAAAGAGGTTTGTATTATCTTGTAGGGTGATTTAATCCGAAGATGAATTGAAGCGTCAAACGAGTTCAGCGCAAGAGTCCTCCTCAGATGAGCGCAATTCTCTGGTATTTTCGGTCTATGTTTGAATCGAAGAGGATCTTGGTATCAAATCAGCAACGCGCAAACTGAAAGGACTCCGAGTGTTCCTGCTGCAACTCGCTGTCGCTCTTGGTCCATAAAGCAAGCACGGGGCAGTGCATCAGACCCCCTCGCCACTTCCAAGGCAACGAGTTGCGGCCCCCAACCCAAATCAACTCGAGCGTTATTGTTGAGTAGAGTTTTATCGGGATAGTAAGAGGCTCTCGTTGTACGCTCAATGTGATGGAAAGTCGAATGTGATGGAAAGTCGAATGTAACGAGTTCGTGATTGCCCTGTAGTAATTCCCCCAATTCACAAAGACGATCATATATCAAGTATCTGTCGCTCCAAGCAGAAAGTCAACAGTCATTGCTGATCAGAATGTGTGTCGCGGTGAGATGAGGTTCTGTTGTCGATTCGATGTAATGTGAAGAATTTCGACCTTAATGAATTCAGGCATGGATTGTGTCAGCAAGGTCTGTCAGGTCCAGATCCTGCCTCGATCATCCATTCGTAGTTTGGTACGGCAAGTCAAAGTTGTTGCTCATGACATTGTTCATCGAGGTAAAGACAGTATCTGCTCTTCTTGAGGCTGTATTTGTATGATCCGAGGGTCAATAAAGTGGAATCTTAAGTTACGGGAGAAAGCACTGGAAGTAGTTTGTAGTCTTCCCTGGTGCCTAACCTGCACTTAAGCTAACTGGTCAGGAGGGTATTGCCCTTGATGTCGTGGTCATTGTTAGACGGAATCGAAAGTTTGAAGATTTGAGTCCAAATTAGGTGAACGATCTGATTACGTCTATCGCAGACGGCAACTAATGTCATTACTGATGAGAGTGTATATCGGGTTAACGTGAGGCTTTCGTTGTCAGTTTTATCGGGAGTGCGAAGTACAGAGGCTCCCCTTGGAATTTCATCTGTGTGACCCAGAAGCATTCTGCAGACGAGTGAAGATGAGAGGGCAAAATAAGAGGCTCTCCTTGTCGGTTTGTAGAACGGATTTGAATATTCAAGGCCTTAACGCATCCAACCTTGCCATGTGGCAGCTGAACCCCGCCGCCTTCAGGTCTTGTCGATTAGGTCATGTCAATTCGGAAAATGAATCTTTCTAATATTAGTATCGTGGATAAAAGGTATCTGGGAAAGATTAATCACTTACCAAAATGAGATTGATTTGAGAGTGCAAAAGTAAGAGGCTCTCGTGGTCGGTAAAAAAAGAGGAATTCGATTCAAGACTGTATGGGTTCGGTCTTTCCCTGTGCTAGCCAAATCCTCCGCTATCAGGCCTTGCCGAGTAGTTTAATGTCAATTCGGAAGATCTTACTGATATTAGCATTTCAGATAAAAGGAATCAGATTCTGCTTCTTACCTCTGAAATAGGAATGAATAAAAATTCGAATGTAAGAGGCTCTTGTTGTCGGTTTGTAAACGAAACAATGAATCAATGCCCAGTGCATTTGGCAGCAATCGCCGAAGATGAGATCGAAAGAGAATAGCAATGAGATGAAGAGTGCTGCTGCTGTTATTGGTAACACTTCGGCTTTGTAAAAACGTGCGTAGGACTTACCAGATCTGCGCACAATTTTTGCCAATGTTCTCATCTTGCAGGGCTCTTCGCGACGATGAGCTGCGCAAAGTCCTGCTGAGGATATTTATGTATTGATAACATTAAAGCAATGGCGACTGTTTGAGGATATTGCACTCATGATGTTGTATTGGTTTGATGTTGCTGGGAGAAGAACGGCGAAGGTGACAGTGTTGAGTATACGCAAAGCTCAGGTACCCTAAGGCTCGCAACCGGGCTAGCGCCTCGTGACTTGAATTATGCTGCATTTTGAAGGTGAACATCTGTAGATCGAGACAAGAATTCAACAAAGTGAGATCGTTCTCGTGAACAGTCTTCGTTAACAAGAGATCGTGCTGATCCACAAGAAGCGAGAGCAGAAAGAGAGGGGGCCATACCTATTGAAGCTGGTGATCGATCTTCCGCCTTGAGACAAACATGACTCTCCGAAGCCTCAGCTACTGTAGAGTACAACATTCCTGAGAGTACAGAAGCAAACTACCCAGTTGTAATGATTGACGCGAGCATGTCACAATCTAAGCCTTGACTGGGTTGCGCAAAGGTGAAAAGACGAAGACAACAACATTACGGCACTCAGCTTCTGTTCCGCAAGAGAACTCGAAATGAAGCCGAACGTTACCATTCAGCCCTGGAATCCATCACCGAATCCCATTTTGCCCTGTGTAATCGATTGTGCTTATCGTCGTGAAACAAAGCCCAGTCCTAGAGCAAGCAGGAACATCTTCTCGCCCTCGTAAAGTATGAAATTGATCAAGGGGCTTTCTTATCCAACTTGAAAGTTAGCTACGCCTGAAAATTTGGCTTTGGATTCCCAGGCCTGCTCTTTTCTCGGTGCGGCACTTCGAGACAATGGCACGCGGATCATGTGGGAAGGAAGTTTAACTGTGATAACAAACCTTCCACAAATGTAGCAACCGTGGTATCCATTCTCAGAACATAGACCTGAATAATCTATTAGTGACAAGAATCATAGCGTATCTGCACGCGGTAGATGCACCCTAATTATCTATGCATGGTTGCATTGTGCCAGAACTCTGAACGTGATCGATCAAATTTCTTGACACAGACGTGAGCAGCTTTGGAATATGCTCTTAGGCCTTTATGGATTAGGAGGCTCATCAGGACAGATGACATTGTACTCTCCGATACGGCTAATGTTGTTGTGGTAAGATTGGTGTTGCGGTGGTTGCAAGCTTGTGGAATGGTAGGTGGTATATTTGATCTCGACGGGAGTGCCACACGAGAGGGTAGACAAAAATATCTGGTCACGTGATGCGCATGACGATGGCTTCCATTGACCATACGCTGTATTCACCTTTTAAGACATATCCTGCACTGTTTCTTTTTCGATGAAATCTGGAAATTTCATGATAGTCCATGCGGCAGTGCAATTGACCGCGAGGTACCATCTCAATGCTTGCTTCAGATAGTGCACCAAACGGAGACGGGCAGTTGGCAAAAGCGGTACCTACCTAGCCAGAGCTCTCCAGATTCAGGCACATTCGTTAAGTCTCTTGATCCCAAAAGCTATCAGAACTTTTAATGGAAAAATTAGGTTACTAAACCTGGGACAGCCTATTCTCACTCATTCTCCTTGCTCTCGATGGGTTTCTTTGCAAGAAGGTAGATATCATGAGCCAAAATTTTCCCAGCGCAGCATCGCCTTGTGCGCAAAGATCAACGTAAAGCAAGGGAGCGAAGATTGACCTGGATCTTCATCTCTCCAGTGACCTTTGAGAAAATTCCCGAGATCATTGTACCCGATTTTCTCTTTGTTCATTTTTCACCTTTGCTCGTTCTTAGTATCGTCGCCCTTGCAGACAACATTGCCAAGTCAAGCTTTGTGGTACAGGCTTTTCCTCGCTCTCTATAGCTCCACAAAAGTAAAATCGTGCATCACGACTAAAGCTGCTCAGCTTGAAATGTGTACAATTCTCCGAAGCATACTGTAGAAATGAACAACTCTCTTCCCCTAAATTTGCCACTGCCTGTATGTTTGCTAATAGTTGGTAACTAGCCAATCATTACCGTCTTCGTGGCTCAGTTGGTTAGAGCGTTGGTCTCATATGATAAATATGAAAAGACTGGAAACAGTCTTTGATCCAATCCAAAGGGTAAGCAAAAATTGTGGAGCATTTAAGGAGTTTGCTAACATTCAAATAGTCGAGAGTTCGAGTCTCTCCGAGGACATCAAGTTTTTTTTGCTGCTGGTAAAGATCCTTTTTTTTCCCGACTTTCTATATCTGTGTGGGTGAGGTGTTTGAGCCGGAGCTGATCCGTCAAAGCGGGGTCATGGCGGGGTCATTGTTCGGCTGTTCAAGGGGTAAACCCCACAGACGGTTTTCCGACGGCCCTTTCTTTACTAAGACTACTACAAGCCACTTCATTCATTGGTATCATAACCTTATATAGTGAGTGCATAGAACAATTGGTATCATATATTTTACCGATTCTAAAGTATATATTACTGATTCAAAAGTTCGTCATTGCCCTGGAATTGAAGATCATGGAATTGTTCTTGGTTAAAAGCTGGCCCTCAGGTCACTAGGCTACTCGAAACTAAAAAGTTTCCAGACTCTATACCATTAGTTCTCCAGACATCTTTGGCTGCAACAAAGCACGTCTCGCCGACACCGATACTTCAATGAGAAGAGAAACCACCCACCAGTAAGCCTCGAACTGACGAGACAGCCAAAGCCCACACTATCTACATGGGTACTTTTGCAATCCACCAGCAATCAGCATGAGCACAGAAATTTGCAACTATTATCCCATTAGAGAAGATCGATGATGAAAAGACAAGTAGCTTCAAAGCTTTTTATAACCTAAATAGAGCTTTTAATAGTTATTCGATACGATTTATCTTACTAGAATAGGTCAAATATTCTATGACAAGGCTAAACGTTTAGACTATTTTTTCTATCCAAAGAGGAAGAAGCCCTATCTCGTGTCATTATAGCCGCAATCTCGTAAGTTTCGAAAATTTATTGGCTTACCCGACCATCAACTAATTCGAACGCTACCGTCCTCCAGCCTTGCGGAAGTATATTGCAGATCTTTCGGAAATCAGCAATAGCAATTCACGAATATTAATAGAATTGAGTACGTATATGTCCCTGTGTTGGAGTGCTCTGGCCATTGAAATCAACGTTTTGCCTCAAAGCAGTTCTGATCAGAATAGCTAGGGAAAGCCTCGAAAAACCTCGAAACCACCAAAGTTCCTCGACGACGATCTTTCGAAAGCAGACCACACATTAATACATCCAAGAAATGGGACATTTAACTCTGGTCTTTCCTTGCTCTACATCCAATGGAGCATTAGGTGAAGAGGCCAATTGGCAAGTCGAGCTTCTACCTCAAGTCGCATAGTATGCTCTGATCCATGAGTATAGCACCCACCACAGCAACCTCTCAATTGCTTGTGCATTTTTCCCATTTTGTTTCTTCTTCTGCTTCTGGCCTAGAAGATGCTTGGGCATTTGAAGCCAAAATATATCTTGATAATGCAGGTCTTTCACGTAATATCAATGAATCGGTTGCCTGGCGCTTTACAAGTAAGGATACTACAAGGAACGTTGCGCTCTTGCATAAACGTAATTGAACTACCACTGGCAGTATTCGGCACACATCGAGCAGCTACGCGGCTTACAATCGGGTGTATGACGAGAAATTACGCTCCTATGTAGCCATAATTGAACCAAGCCTAGTATATTTGCGCAGATATGGATAACTTCCACCACGATAAGTCAATAGCATTGCATGGCCAGCGGCTATTCTACAAATAATTCTCGAAATGGCCATTAAAGCACAGCCTATCTAGCCTGTAACCGCACCCCAAGTTGCCAAATTTATCGTACATGAAGATATTTCATCTGACCCTAAGTTGTGGTTGTTGCTCCTTTCTTCCAGGGAAAGGAAGGAACATTGAAGACAGCATCAAGTCGCAAGAGGCCACAGCGAGCCGTGTTATTTCTGATGAGGCCTCCACAGATGATACCATCCAAGTCGAATCAGCTTGTGCCATGTAATCGATGAAGTTACACCCAACTCTCAAACGCACGTTGGATACATCATATCATGATAGCAATATTATAGGGTGTAGTACAGTGGAACGATTGACTAGATTCCTTATTCTACAGTAGGCAAATACAGTGCTATATATACAAATTCAGGCTGTGGCTACAGGCTCCCGTACGCTGTAGTTTCAGGCTACTGAGCCTCTGGCAACTACTGTTCCAGCCTGTGGCCATCACTGCTCCAGGCTATGGCAGCCACTGCCTCAGCGTATGTACATTATGGCACCATATGCCTACCCTGTAGCCACGGTAAGGCTACCCTGCAACCTAAGCTATAGCACAACACATCAAATTCCCTATGCTACCCCCGTTCTATACAAGCGATTTTGGAGCCTTTTTAAGTAAGAAACAAGATTTCAGGACCATACCATGCCTTGAAAGCTTTGGGCATACGCTACAACTCAAAATTCATCTCTGGGGATGAAGAAGACATTTCAGAATCGATTTCGGAATTTTGGATCCCACTTCACCATGCGCTATTGGTTTTCAAGCTCCATAACGGCGGCCATGTACAAAGAAGAGCTTTTGACAACATCGTCAAGTCATCATTTCTATTACTTACTACAGATCCTGTGGCGAAACTTACCTAAGAATCGAGAGAGTCGACAGCAAAATTTGCCAAGCGATAATATGAAGTCTTCAAAAAAAAAAAAAAAAAAGGGGCGGGACACACTCAGCAGAGCTGTGGTCATTGAATGCTGGATATGTGATCTGGATCTAACATACATTCAGCAATACCTCGGACAGCGAAGAGATCTCGCCCCATCTTCCTGCCTTGGTGGATGACTCCTAGCGCCGAAGTTTTCATTACCGAGCATGCAATAATTAACCCAAATGGAAGTGTCACATTGATCTCTACTGTTGATGGAGTTCAGAAAAATGATGGAGCAGAAGTTATCGTCGTTGATGAAATGGCACCTCAACTGGTCGGCGGCGTCTTTGAGGCTACACTTACCTCATACTGCCACTGTACATAAACAGCAAAGATTTCAAAGGATCCCTCGTCCAATGGATCCACTCCCATCACGACACGATAGCAGTAAAGATTTCAAAGATAGACTCGTTTAAAAATCTTTATCCTACCATTGCACGCGGTCAGCAAAGACTACACAGGATAAACGTATTCCAGGGCTTTGATACTATGTCGATGTGCTAGTAGCGAAAGTTTCAGAGGCTACACCCTTTCAACAACCTCTGCCTCACCCTAAAGGGCGTGGATTGTGTGAGGAACATCGCAAGCGTGGAAGTTTGGAGGCTCAGTTTGCCGTTTTGGTCAAAAGAAGAAATCTCCCCCATGTTGAATAGGCACTACGAAAGAGCGCAACACGAGCTTGGAATGTATGATTAAGGAATAAAAGCACAACTTAAGAGATTAATGGACAGTTGCAAGAGCCCTACTAATCGACCTGGATCTGCCAAAGAGTGCAACAAACACTTGGAAAGCATTATAAGAAACAAAATGCAAACAGTAAGGGATTAGCTAATTGACAATAAAAATGCTTTCTTGACTCACGTGCCATATTAATAGAGCAAAATATAATATGCCGAAACCAAATATTCTATCTTTATATCCGTATAATATGTCTATTCGCCATCGGATTAATCAAGGCTCGCATCTTAGTGAAAGCACACAATGAGAGGATTGCAGATGGAGAGCAGGATCAATAGCATTCATAGTACGATAATATATTAATCCTACGGAATCAGGATGAATTTGCAGAAAGTAACGTTGAACTTTCATTGGACCCTTACCTAATAATCGAAATTGCTGATTGTGTTTAATTTATTAGGCATTTTTATTTTGCACAGTCACTTAGGGTCGTTTTACTTGACAATACTCAACATTTCTTTAGTAACCTATTGAGGTATATAGAGGTGATAAATGACAAGAGTATAAGGGGGTTAGAGGGTTTGGTGTTAAGATAATGACGAAGGTAGGGGGCTGGTGGACAAGAGTTCCGAATGGTATTCTACAAGGGAACAGGACAATCGAAATGGGTATTAATGTGGGGAACGGCGAGATATATGATGTGGTACTGGGACGAGGAGATGCGGTGGGGAAAGTGGATGCAGAAATGAATTGGGGGGGGGGGGGGGCGATGGCTAGTGGATGTTGAATGCCTTGGTCCACAATGGCATTTTCGCGTGACCTACTACTCTTTCGTTGAAAAATTGTTGCGTCACTACGATGCGGCATAATCGAATTGTTTTGCTCTAAGATCACATTCTGGAGATGCTCAAGAAACTTCAGCTTACAGGAATAGGCCGTCTCCCAATTGAGTCAATAAGTGGCACATCAAGCCGGCTAAGCTTGTCGAACATCGAACTGATGCCTAATTCCCGTGCCTAATATGGGAACTATAACTATGAATAAAGGAGATTGAAAGTACAGATAATATGCTATTGAAATTTTTCTTTACCTATTATAGAGACTTTAACACTGTTCCAATTTGTTATTGATATATTAGACTTTACTCAGGGGTTGACTCTTTTTGAATGTGTCAATTATAAGTTATGTCAGGAGACCGTGGGAATGGAACTGCCAGCCAAGGATCGAGGCATAGCTCCACGGGTAAGGTGAAGATAAGTAACTGTTTGATGATGCTGGAAGAATTGGACTAATCCTGTATTCAGGTTACGGGATGCAATTGAAGTTATAAGACGACTCGTGGGTGGGACGTCTGCAATAAATATTAATCGCCTCGTAGGAAGCTTTTTCTAATAATTTAATTGTGTTATTAATTACTATGAATATATTCTTATGTTATATGAGTTCCTGGTTCCAGATTAATGCGAGGAAATTTCTTTCTAGCTTCATGTCGGCGTCAAGCGTTCACAATATTGTGCTCGAGTTAAACTTTTCGTCATAAAGTGCCCCGCTCTCATTGTTTAAAGTTTTAACTAATGTCACCTTGTCTTGCTAATAATTTAAGCGAAAAAGAGAGCACCTCATTGAAAGGATGGACGCAATTGGAAGAAAGGTTGTAAGATTCTTTGTTACTGACAGAACGGCGCGTGGACAATGGTTATTGACGTTTAAATCTTAAAGGGCTAGAGTGCATTGGGATGCTATCTAAAATCCTTCGATAAGTATGGCAAGCCAACTCGATGTGAATTTAAACCAGAATTGCCCTTTTGGGGCAGAATTAGGGGCAGATTGGAAGCCGTGAAGTTTCTCCGCAAGGGAAGCTTTGCCACAGTCGTGCTATGGGAGTACAACGGCACAAGAGAAATTGCTCTAACTGAGCGATATATTGCAATCAAACGAATAGATTGAGCTCCAGCTCAAGGGAGAGATGAAGCAGAGGCTGAGATAGTCCAGGCCCTGACCCAGACTAATTCGCCGCATATCGTGAGGCAGGTGAGGCCGAGTATCAAAATACAAGGCAAAATCGTCTTGTTCCTGGAGTATTGTCCTGGCAAAGACCTCCAGATAGCACTACTAGATCCAGATGAGAAGGCAGATAAGAATACTCGAAAACACATAGAGGAAGAAGACATGTGGAGGATCTTCAAACGTTTGGCTGAAGGTGTGGCTGTAATGGAGTGCGGAACAGAGTATGCTAATGCTCAGCCAATTGAGAAATGGATCATAGAAGAATTGGTCCACTATGAGTAAGTCAATTTGTATATCTTGGAGTTCGCTGACTGTGATTTAGTTTAAAGCTGGATAATGGTAAGTCAAACATCCCGCCACTTGTGGAGATTGCCGATGCTAATAGTCCTACTCGGATATCGTGACAGTGAACACAAAAGATATCCAATTGCTAAAGTGGGTTACTCCTTTCATGCAAAAATCATATATCGCTGACAGAGTAACCTTCAGATAGGGGATTTTGGTTGTGCTACTTGGGAACCAAAGGTGCAAGACAGTGGATATTGGGCAAGCGAAGGGGATCGGGATTTTGGGGCTTTGGGACTTTAGCATGGAGAGTCCCGGTATGTCCCAACTTTCCACTCCTACATTTCGACTGACTTAATGCTAGGAAAACAGCGGCGAAGGCAAAAGATTAGTCAAAAAGCTCCGCAGAGGTGCCTGTTCCAACATTTCTTCCGTTGGGTGCATCATGCTATGCGTTCTACTGCGAGCAAATAGAAGACCGGGAGGGCTCAAAGCCGAGAAGTGGAAAGCTTATAAGGACGATAAATTACGACCAGACATAGTGGGAAAGTTGACCCATGTTTATGTTATGGGTGTGCCACGCTGGGCTGAAGTTCCCTACTCGCAAAATCTTAGAGACTTGATACAAGAATATACGATGATCGAACCGAACGATCGTCCGACAACTAAGAATTTGCAAGAGCGCATGGATATGACGCTGAAGTTCTACGAGGGTCTACCTGAGCCTCGAGCGAGGGCACCGATAGTGACAGACTTCAGCAGCGTACCTTTACGTCGCTAAGTACTACACATTCAGGGCAACTGCTCATCAAATGACCTGCCAGCAACATCATTACACGAGCTTGGGATATTATGACAACGTCGTGTCTCTCTGTATATATCGTTCTCGCGGTTTTGATTGCGTGTTGCGTCGCCATTTCTCTTTCGTCCAACTCGAAGCTTGGAACCTTCCCTCCCAACACGGTGCCTGAACTGGGTATTTCTATCTATGTTTCTTCTGTACATTATTAGAATGTTGTTTATATTGCAATCAAAAACTCAATTCGTTATCTCCAGAATTCTGTTGCTGGCCCTATACTCCCAAGTCCATTGTCTCAAAGTGCCGGGAAGCTACCATCTGATTTTGACTCCGTTCATAATATACCCCTTTTGATTTAGATGGTTCAAAATTCTCAATTCCAAACTTCCAATTCGCTAGTACTCTGTTTTGTTTACGTTCTCGACTTCTTCGCAAGCGGTAAACCTAATGTTGACACATTTGAACACTTCCCAATTGCACCACCTGAAGCAGATTCCGGAAGATTCTTGTCATACATACACGATTCCATATATAAAACTCCACATTTCATGGCCGTCTGAAGTTGTTATCACACGTTTTCCATTTGATAACATTAAATGTTGTCCAACACGCGGGGTAATCGCCAAATAGAGGGGGTATATTGGCTACATATTAGGCAACTGTTAGTCCACAGTTGATTTTGGAGGTGAAACAAAGGTAAGTAAGTACCCTCACAAAGAATGGCACAGCGGGGGTTGGCGTGTTGAAGTTAGGCTTTCATCCCCACCTTCAGTCCGTATGAGGAGTGGTGGGTTGTGATATTGCAAACATTATGCGTATATCAAGTTGTCGCACGACTGTTAAGCTTCTTCTTGGGAATCCACAGAGGTTGATCAATTTCGTCACTTTTCTTTCATCCATAATTTTATGCCATGCTTAGATAATATGCGTTTTTCCTATCCTTCTCCCTTTGAAATAGTAGGCACACTTGTCATGTCCGAGCGGGCTGTCTTTGGGACGTTATTTGTTGCCGAAATCAGGGTTTTCCAAGTGTTCCTTTGAGGCTAGCATTTTGATCAAGCCTCAAGAACTACTGCGCCGCTGGGATCTGGGCCGCCAAAGAGACTGGGTTTGACGAGGCTAAGTTGATCACAGGCTTCATCCAAACTTGAACTTTGTTTCACACGGAAATATGCGGCCTATGCTAGCAAAACAAGTCCTAGCGGCCCGGGACCGTAGACTCGAAGTTCGAAGGATTTCATGATTGTATTCGAAATTTATCATGTATCAGCGGCTCTGCCAGCAGTTTAGTACAGATTCCCTTTATCTGCACTCTTTGCTCGGCGGTCAAGTACTTTATCGGCTCCGAGTGTTGCCTAATATGATGGTTTGTTGTGTGTCTCGGTTGTGCGAGCCAGGATTTCGGTGAGCAGAAGTTTCATGAGTTTCTTCTATCAAAATCTGCACAATCGCATAAGGGCGAGTGTTCATGTGCGCGTTACATACTGTACAGATCCGATAAACTTACATATCTCTTGAGTATGAATATCATGGTGGGTATTCGCTGGCATACTGTTCTGTTGGCTATGAGCCACCTCACATCAGTCATTCTCAAAGGAGCCCATTCGCCTTTTTTGCCTTGGGCAGACTTCTCAGAATATGTGTGCACAGCCGCCGGCATATTCCCTAAAAAGTTTCTTTTCTCTAATATATTAATGGTTGAAGCATTCCTGTGGTGCTTAACAATGCTACACAGCAAAGAACATTAAGACTGTGGAGGGAATTGCTGTATAGAGGTGACTGAGCCGTTCCAACGATCGCTTCCAGGATGCATCGCCAATGGCTTACTCAGCCCTTCGCCAGACTTAGAGCCCGCTTCAATAGGCTGAAGAAAAATCCAAGACAGTGCACACCCCCCATTCCACAGGCTGATACCCCGGGCGTCCTATTGCAAGTTCCTGACTTGAGTATCAACGGTCCTCCACCGCGCCTTGACTTCCTATCATCATCAAACGCATCTACAGAAAATTCGATCGGCGATTCGTTGAATGTAGACAATAGCAGCATCACGGAGCCTGAACTGACAAGCCATGGAACAAGTTACGCGGGATCTCGTCGAGCCTCTACGGGAGCCTCTACGGTTGCACCAGTGTCCGAATATTTGCGTGGCCTTCGAGACGACCTGGGAGAAGCTCGTATTGAATGGCCTCCAAATTTATGTTCATACTTTTGCCCTATCGACCAGCAGAAACGTCTCATCACCCCAGACTCAGTCCTAAATGAACTTCGGAGATGTAATATTCAATTCAAAGATGAGACTGTAGCCGTGCAGACTGCAAATAATATCGCAAAGCAATCGCCGAAGCTCTTTGCTGTTTTGGTCTGCGTCCAGCAAACGCATCGCATCTGCCAATTTCTTCATGAGAAGATCGACGATACACACATGCCCTTCGAACGGCTTGATACTGAAGGGAAGACCGGGAAGTTTCTATTGTGTAGCAAAATAAACAAAGGGCAACCAATACAATGCATGAAAGACTGGGATTTTTTCGACATCTCCCAATTTGGCCGTGAACAATGGTCCGTTCTGGCGCCTGTCTTCGAGTTTGGCGCTGAAACGAAACACTTCGATTTCGATGACAATACCGTGTTCCCATATGTTGAAGACAACGAACTGGGTCATCGTGCGGCCGAGGGTGGCTTTGGCTGGGTGTGGAGAGTGAAAATACATCCGGCACATCAGGTAGCCAAGGAGGGCTGCGGGCTTGAGGTTAGTCCCTTTCTAACTAGGAACCCGCGAATGTTGACAAGATCTAGAATTCGTACCCGTACATTGCGGTGAAACAACTCCATTCTAGCGACGAAAAAAGTTTTAATCGGGAGGTTGAAACATTGAAGAGATTCAATAAACAGGAACACCCAAATTTGGTCAGATTACTCGCTACCTATCGATTCAAGGGAAAATACTTCCTACTATTTCCATACGCAAACTCGAATCTGCGAGAATATTGGACTGAGACACCACTGATAGAATTCACTGACGCCAATGTCAAATGGGTGCTCCAACAAAAGAAAGCGATAGCGTCGGGGCTGTTTTCCATACACGAACATCGTCGACACACTCAAAGTGCCGTGTTCAACGAAAATCAACCTTCCCAGAAAGAAGAAGATTGCCCGTTTGGCAGACATGGTGATATCAAGCCCGAAAACATATTATGGTTTGTTAATGATACGATTCAAGAATCAGACAAGCGTGGGCAACTCGTTATTGCTGACTTCGGACTTACCGACTTTCATCGACATGCGACAAGATCGAATGTGCCTGCTGGACATATCTCTGGCTCTCCGACCTACGAGCCACCGGAGTTGATGTTACACCAATACATTTCGCGGGAATACGATATATGGAGCCTTGGATGTGTGTATCTCGAGTTTCTGACATGGCTTTTGTGTGGGTCGAAAGGTCTCGAGCTATTTCCAGACGCCAGAGGAGAGGCACAAAGAATAGACGATGACACGTTCTTCACAGTATTGGAGGAAAGCCACACAGCTATCGTCCGAGAAAGTGTCAGAGAATGGATGGCAGACCTGCACGAAATGCCCAGATGTTCCAGGTTTATTCACGAAATGTTGAGCATAATATCAGAGGATATGCTTGTCGTTGATCCAAAAGAGCGAATCAAAATTGGTCCATTGACAAAGAAATTGGACGACATGCTAAAGAAAGTAGAGAAGGATCCTTATTATCTCACACAGCCACGTCCTTCGAATCAGCGCACTCAACAACCGCAACCGAACAGTCTTGCAGCCTCAGGTCTAATGACACGAGGGCCACGACCGAGAGATGGGACTGGGCTGCCGAGACGATATAGCACATCGATTGGGTTGAATTCGATGATACTATTTTCCCCCCAAGTATGTCCTAATGTATGAAGGTCATCTCTGCTACATCGCCATTAGTTTAGCTGTAAGGTGATACCCAAGTAAAAGACGCAGGGCATATGGATGGACAAACGAGGGTTTTTGGCGTTAGTGTGGCTGCTTCTGAGATCGACAGATGGTGGATTCAACCCTTTCGTATGTACATACATGGTAGCTTAGGTATATATGGGAAGATGATGAGCCGTCATTGGAGCATCAGACAGGGCGATTTTGGATTCAACTGCACTATCAGAATGTTTAAGACACACATGGCCTTTCAGTACCGTTCTTATATATGACCAACCTCTAGAATTTAGTGCCTTCGTTCCAAGTACGGCCATTAACTTGCATGTATTCATCCATCCAAATATGCTGCTTCTCCTTCTTGCTAATAGCACAAGTTGTGCTATATAGCGCGACATCCCTTAATTGTGTGCGATCTTCTGCGCGCGGGCCGTCGGCTTGAAATGTTGTTATGGTAATATGCCATCATGAGGACCGAGGCGGTGGTCACGCTTGTCTGCGTCAAAACATGCTGCAGGATTCGATTTGTTCCTTTGCAAGATCAGTGAGGATCTGCGAGCTCGCTGTACCAAGGCGTGCGGGGCTAACAAACCTCAGTGAGTTGTTGAGGGACCGTGAGAATCCAGCAATTCAGCTGAAGCTTGGAAAACATTAGCGCGTTTAGGCCTGAGGTATAGAATATTTTCTGAGGAGTTTAGCCCCAACATACCCTAACTTGGTAGCTTCCCTGAGGAAACAACGTCGACAACAAGCTCGCCAACTTTCTCCGGTCGATATATCGACCCTCGATGATTTGCTCCGGCATTACTTACTCACAAGTCTGACACGGTGAGATTCGTGTTCGATCTTTGCCATGAGAAGGGCAACCTAGAAGCGAGCAACAATTGAGGTAATGGTTTGGTCTCGAAATCATACAGTAGGTAGGTCTCTGATGGCGACCACCGTCAGCAAAGTACTTGACTGTGGACTATGTCAGCAGTGCGGTGTAGTTCACCGCCTCTTGAAAAGATAATCTTCAACTTTGATGGCAGCATACCACTGTGTGAGGGCGAAAATACGACAGCAGCACTGCGTATGGGTGTGGTGGTGCGTGTCCGATTGTTTTCCAATCGATTTACGACAGCATGGCGCAGCTCTCTTGAACTTCTCGACACTGCAGGTTTTGTATGTAGCAATTTATTTCTTTGTGGAACGCAGTGCCGGAAAAAGTCGAATATGGTTCTAAGGATGCCTCGTGGGGCGATCGGTGGTCGCAAAGTTGCTTCTAGGGGGCCCATCCACTAGTTTATATAAAGTAACTCTACATATACTGGGTCTGAAAAATTTCCCGAAATGGAGCACGAAATGGAGCAGCAAATGGAACACATGTTATTTATCGAATGGTACCGAGAGCGTGGGGAATTGGACACCTAATGTGCGTGTGGGCGAAAAGTGGCGCTGTGCTGCAAGCCTGGAGACCAGTCGCTCGCGAGGCTGTATCTGCATATGCAAAAGATTTCGGATCGGGTATGCACTTGACTAGAACTTGGGGCGAATTCTGATTTTTCAAGATCTGGACTTGAACGTTCCGGACTAGGTGCTTCTCTCGTGTCACCCGGCACATGCTTGGGTAGAAAGCAAAAACGGTGAGCAAGAAAGGTAGAATCAAAACTGTTACCCCTTTGTTCTTGCTTTGAAGGATGTGGCGGACCACGATATGCAACTCAAGCCATGCCGTCACTTAGGTCAAACGAATCCCAGAAAAGTGTTGACATAACGCCGACCATACATCGCCACGAGGATTGGGTCGAATCTTCAATCCTCGGTGACAATGATGAAGCGTTCCAGAACACCTTTTGTCTTGAAAGAAAGGAATCTCAACTGCAAGTTGACAGGTTCTACTCATTGTATCCAGAGCATAACCCCATTTTGGAATCATCTCCCCGTCAAAGTTTTGTCAAGACATTGGGAGAGCTGGAAGATCTAGCTGTGAGTGAATCTTCAATTGGTAATGGAATGTAAGTTACTGAAATTTGGAAGCTGGCAAGCGACGTGTGTCAAATATATTGTGTCTGGCAAAAGTCCTCACTCAGTAGGCTTCTCGCTACTCGTGAGCTATTTGACAGTCTTCTACAAGCATACGATGTTTTCTCGAGAATATGGGATTTCATTGTGCCTTTTGGCTTTACCACACGAGAATCAGATCTTAGCCATGCGCCGTTCCGGTTTCGACAACTTGAGCCAATCGTACCAATAGAGGGAATCCTTGGATCGTTTGGTAAATTGTCCAGCACCTACAATTTCAAACTAGACTGATACAGTGTAGAGTGTGCTTATGCTTTCCGTTATGTGGTTCGTAATCATAGAGAGGAAGAGTTACGTCTGAATCCGGATTACGACGTCTGGTCAGTGCGTCAAACAGCAGTATATCAGCAATATGATAGGAATCTCAAAAAGATTACTATCATCTTAATTGCGCCTTCAGAAATAACCAAGAAGCGACTCGAGGATACAGTGAATCGATACCTAGCAAAATGGCAACAACTCAACCCTTTCGACCTGCACAGAATTCTAATCTCGACTTTACACGAAAACTGGAGACTGTATCTCAGGAGCCTAGAGAAATCGATCAAAATCCAGGTAAGTAGGATTGCAGTTAGTGATTTTCTTCAGCTAATTCAAAAGACAGTCAGATAAAGTCACTTTGACCATGGTACAAAGAGAAGACGAGCAGCTATCTGCCCGAAATGATTTTAACATCAATTTTGTGGACCGCCAACGACTAAAAGTGATCGAGGACAAAGTTTTGGATTTAATAATAATTTTCGAGTCGGTGGAGCATACACTATCACAATTGATCCGGCAATGCGAGAGCCATTGCCTCAAACAACAATGCCCAAACTGCAAATGTGCGAGCATCATCGAAGAACTCGAAGAGCAGATGCACGAGGCTCAGGTGAATGTCAAGAAATCAGATACGTTACACAAGAGGGTTCAAGGCACAGCTCAATTGGTATGTGCTTGGTCGCTTTTCTCTTTCTACATGACTGATTTCCGCATAGTTGTCAGACCTTCTGGACTACGAAAATGCTCAGGTCGCCCACCTTAACGAGCGATCACTCAACGGGCTTTTCAAGGAATCTAAAGACGAGAATAGCAAGATGCGTATTCTCACGGTAAAGTTCTCGCTCCACTAAAAGGCCAGGCTACTAATGCATGGTAGGAGAGGAGCACTCGCGATGCAGCAGGTACAGAGATATGACAATGCAAAGAAGTTTAGAGCTGACGCGAAGCAGCTGTGAAAATATTGACAGTCATTACTCTTATATATCTACCTGTCACGGTTGTTGCCGTATGTTACGTTGCCCTTTTTTAGTTCTTTCACTAATGATGACCTGACAGAGTATTTTTTCAAGTCAGCTTATTAAAGTCAACGAATATGGAAGAATTTCCATGATTGCGGACTCATGGTGGTTCGCACTAATAGCAGGGCCTCTGACACTTATTACGTTCGTTTTATGGCGGTGCTGGCTCAAGTTCTCCATCAGACAAGAAGAACGTAAACACCAATCTGATATTGCTGCGCATGAACAAAACACAGCAGGAAAGCGGCGCTGGCTTGCCTCACTGACAGCAGGTAATTTCCCTTGGGAGAACATTATGTTGAGAACTGTTAAGCAGCGACGGGGAGGAATATATGAAACATAATTGATGGTATTCAAGATGGTTAGGGAACATCTGATGAGCCCCAGATCTGGTCATGCCAGGCAAATCTGGACACCGCACCATGGTGTGGTGGCATCAGCAGGCCGGACGTATGTTATAGCCAATTGAAAACCCAACTGCCGTTGTTACACAATACCTCAAATGGGTACAGATTCAGCCTTCGCATGCTCGCTCTCAAACTTTGCCGTCCAGATAAGACTATGAAAAAGTTGTAATTACGAGTCGGGTAGCAATGCACCACTTTCACTGTGTCGAGATTCCTTGCATCCCCCAGTACTACGCCCAACTTATGCCAGAAGGTAAACCAGAGATCAGCAGAGAATTGTATATTATGTTGGGCGGCTGCACGATTGAGGCCGTGTGTGCAAGGTATATTCCTTTCTCCAGTCATCGCCCTTGTCGCTTTAAGCTCAGAGTTCTCATTTGATGTCGCTGCAGAATCTCTGCATGCAGTCTTGCACTCACATTGTGCTTCGCCTCGCATTGCAACGCCCTTTCTTCTTCCCTAATTGAGTTCCCATTGTTTGGGATGAGGCTCTGGATGTTTCGGGGGGTGAGAAGCTGCTACTCGGTGGGAGAAGGCTTAAGAGGAATTGAAGTGCCACTTCTACGTTTCCACAAGCCAGCCGGCAAACAGTATACTGTGACAGACTGTGCGGCTTTCTTTTGATGAAAGTGGCTACTTTGATACTTGAAGACTACGCGAGGCTCCGAAGCAAGTCGTTCCCATCCCAAGTGTCTCTATTGCTGATTAATTTTCAAGGTGCGACTCGGAATCCAAAGACATACAGACTCAAGACCAAGAACCGTCCCATATTCGCTCTGAGCCTTATGATCCCTCAATCGCTCTCCGCAAACAATTCGATCCTAATACAATAATGAGTGCCATCGGGATTTCGTCCGTTAGTGACGCGCCGGCGGCGGCGGTCGCACTCGAAAGGCTCAGAACAAAGCTCCTAAAGAAACGATGGCCCTCCAAGGGCTACACATCTTTCGTTCCCGTCGATGAGATTGACAAATTGATGAACCTTGACAATATAAAGCAAGAATTAACCACGATTTTTGGGGACTCTCCCAGTGTCGACTTGAATAGGCTCGCATATTACTTCCATGGAGGGTCGAAAAAGCTCCTTGCAATTGTCGTCTGTTTTAAAATTCCGGCGGACATGGCACCACAACTGATACCACAACTGATCAGGGATCTGGAAATGGGCAGTGTTACTGACAGAGATTTGCCATTCAAAAGAATTGATGAACTCGGGTACAGACTGGAAAGGAAATCTCATCAATGCTTGGACGTAAACCACCAGGGCTGCGGACTTGTATCACTGTCCAGATGGAATCCAGTTGACGTGCAAGATCTGAATAAGAGTCAATGGGAAATGTTAGCACCTGAGTTTGAAATGTCGAGAGAGCATCAGTTGGACGATGGGGTCATCTTGCCTTTCACTGAAGGTGGAGAAAATGATCCAGCGAACATTCGCAATGGGGGCTATAGTGAAGTCTGGCCTGTGCGGATCCACCCGGCTCATCAAAAACTCCTGATTTCCAGTAATCCAAAGGTATTCCTTCTCTCCCTACCTTTATAGTCAATCATATTGCTAATTACATACAGGGGCCAAAGTTCGCTATCAAGCGGCTTCATGACCAAGATGAGAGATCATACCGACTTGAACTCGAGATGCTTCGCGTTCTCGCTCAACGGAACGAACCTCATCTGATAAAGCTTCTGGCGACCTACAAATTGAACGGTCGATATCATTTCATTTTTCCCTATGCCAAAGCTAACCTTCGCACATACTGGGCCAAAGTGGATCTGCCTTACTGGAACAGAGATACGTATCTTTGGGTCCTCCAACAAATGCGAGGCTTGGTATCTGGGTTGGTGATTATTCACAATATACGCGCCGAAGGACCATTCTTATCACAACAAACAAATCCAGTGATATCGCAAAAAACAAATACAAGTATACCTAAGCGTCTGCAAGTGGAGCCATCAAGTGAAAAGTTCGGACGCCACGGGGATCTGAAGCCCGAAAACATCTTATGGTCAGATGGTGTTGAATCTTCGGCGCAAGGCGGCGTTCTCCAGATTACGGATTTCGGATTGGGTCGTTTTCACCGCATGGAGTCTAGGTCAAGAGTCGATCCAAGAACAGTAGGTGGCTCTGCGACTTATGTGCCCCCAGAAATTTCGCTTGGAAGACATGTTTCTCGTGCCTATGATATCTGGAGCATGGGATGTGTTTTCCTCGAGTTCATTACCTGGTTGTTGGCGGGTGCTGCTGGACTGGAGAACTTTACTCTCACACGAAATGCAACTGGCTACGACGGGTTCGAGGACGATGTCTTTTTCACCATCGAAACTGACTCAAGTGGAAGACGAGGTATTGTCCGGCCATCAGTCGAAACTTGGATCTCAAAGTTAAGAGAACATAAGCGTTGCTCTCCCATGGTCAGTGAATTACTTACCTTGGTACACTTGAAAATGGTTTGTATTGATACTCAGGCACGGATTAAAGCCGGTGAATTGGAATCAAGATTGGAGGGCATCCTTCGGCATGGTGAACGCGATTCTGCATACCTGCTGGGTCTTACACCACCCACAGACGCTGCAAACCTTGGTGTGAAGTTTCCTTAACAGGAGCTTAGCATTGACTTTGAATTTGAAATTTTACTACAATTTACAGTCTCACTGGTGCACGGTTAACTGGCAGTGGGAGATAATATAGCCTGGCTGGTAGCGTTCTCTATATCTGGGATTTCGGGCTTTGGATGTGAGAGCGGGAGTCGTATGGTGTAGAATGGCGCTGTGAAAGGGTGTCGGACTGGTATACCCCACAGACATGATATATTTGTCTTGCTTTACGTATTTTGGACATATAAAAATGTTTTCCGTTTCATCGACCCAAAATTATTCAAAAGAAAATTCACGTGCATTCAATCCTTGGTAAATTGGGTCTCATTGACGGAAACTGGTCTACAAATTCTGCACAGCCCTGTTGCCTCTTAAGTTGTGGCTGAAGAGTCCTGCTACTGCAAGACCCTTAGAAATTTTCTAACTGCCCTTCATATTGTGGACCTTAGTGGTCAATGGATGATCACTGGGGTTAAAAGTAGTTCATTTGCCATAGGTAGTAACCTGAGTTCTGGGCGCAGCCTTGTTGCATTTCTCTTTTTAACGCCTCAAGGCCAAATCTGATCTGCTCCAACCAGCACGCCTTAGACACAACCCTAGTCACCGATTACGAGCTAAGTCTGCAAGCTAGCAACCCTTTTGTGAACAAATGATTGGAATATCCGCCCTTTGCCCACCCTTCTCTCTTGTGATGCCGAACGCAGCCGGTGTTTCGGCCATCTAACTGCTACAGGTATTTGTAAGTTCCTGCCTCGAGAAGCGCCTTGCCTGGGCTGTTAGTAAGTCGAATTACTATAAGTATCGAGATAATACTGAACATAATTAGCATTATCATTCTTGTTATCATTTTCAGTAGCATCTGCAGAAGTTTAAGAATTATGTCCTCTTCACCTTCCTTCAACCTTTCGAAACCTCAATCAGAGTTGAACGTCCAGGTCACTCTACCTACGCCATATGTTGACAGAAAATGGCTGCTCTACAAGCTTGATAAAAGATTTGGACCAAACCAATATAAGGTCAAGGTATTACCCCCGATCATAATCATTATATTCCCAAAACTTACGAAATCTATAGCTACGCTTGAACACTTGGACAATCTTCGCAAAAGAGGAGCTCAACGAGGCAAGCCTTTGCCACTATCTCATCATCTGCTTACACTAGAGAATAATGGTGGCTAACATTGTTCTTAGCACGAAATCAATGAGTTGTGTCGGTAGTGGAATCGAAACACAGCCTTCTCGAACAATTTGCTGGCAGCAGCTCTGCTGCTGCCATTGGGTTATTGAGGATGAGAAAAGTCTGCGAATTGTGGTTTTGAGGGGAGCGTAGGGTATCCAAAATTCAGCTCCGTTTTCATTTTCTGAAGGTACCAGAATCAGTGTTCACAATAAGGGGTAAAAATTTGTCAACAAAATACATAATTCACTGTGAAACGTTCGAAATACACTCATTATTGTTTTTTTCGGCGGATTTTTAATTTTATAATATACTCGACTAGGACAGAATTTTGATTTATTCTCTGTATGTTTTTGCTTTTCTGATCAACGAGTTAGCTCTATTTCATCATTTCAGGCTATTTTAACCGTAGACTCTTGGTGCATATATAAAGTCTATAGTTTCAAAAATAGCAACACTGTCATCTTGCTCGTCTTTATTAAATACTTCGTATACACGTATACATTATTTCTTCCCTCATTAATCCATATCATATTGTGTTGAGCCTGTCATTCTCCCCCGACTTTTGGGTATTGAACTTATTCTCTGCCCACGAAAATGATCCTTGCTAGTCACTACTCGTGGTTTCACGACAGCTTACTCCCAGCGGATACTTGCAGAAATCATGCAAGATATCGAAAACACTCTTAAGAGTTGGTGTGCGTGTACCACTCATACCAAAGATATCTGAACACAAGCAAGGTATCATAGTTGCTGGCAGATGCAAGCAAGGCTGTGATGTGTAAGATTCCAGAAGACAATACACCACTGAGCCACACTCGGGTGCTTTCAAGAGAGTCTGTATCTCTTGATGTGTTGGACCTCTTTAAAGATCCCCCCAATAAAATTATGTGGAAAGTGGATCTCACGGCATCTACACCGCTTTCAGCCTCGGACGACATGACACACAAGCCTAGTTATGGGGCTGTATTCCATACACTACATTGAAACTTCACTGGAATCCAGAAGGTCATTCTTAAAACATGCTACGTGGCTGGGTAGAGTCATCCTAAAGCACCTGTTCTTGATTGGGATGATGAAAGCATCTTGTGACTCAAACGCATCCACACCGCTTGAGGATGTAAGCGTGACAATCTAACAACTGAATTCGTATTTGTGATAAAACCCAGAGGTTATGTAAACAACTGAATACGAAGAAAGTTATGGGGGGGGGGGGGCTTGAACAGTCAAGCGTTCACCGTCAGAGTTAAATCTGTCCACGTGACTCAAAAGTCACCTGGACCAGGAAAAAGCCTAGATTGGCTTTATTGGAAGAGTCGATCTTTTGAAAAGGAATATACATCATTCTTCTAGTAGAATGTCGTATCAGTCTTGAGGTCGATTCCTCCGAATGTCAAATTTGACCTCCGTACGTCTAGTTCGTCCAGATTGATAATCAGGATTTAATCTTGCTACCCTATAGCTTTAACTTGATAACCCATTCACTACTCAAACCACACATATATGTACGAGCTTAGATCGCAGCTGGTGATCTGTAACGTTATTTCTGTGATTCTATCCTCAAATTACTGAGGATGCTTCGCGACCCCGTCCCCTTTTCTGGCAAATTAAGCGAAGGCTAGTGGGATGGCCGATCATCTACAAATCTTAACCTTTCGCAGAGTGTAAGTATTAGAATGGAAAAGAACTTTTCAAGACATCTCGAGCCTACCGTCCCTGTATGGATAAATTGCAAGTTTGTTTGCGTGCTTTATCATTTATTTTATTTAATGACCATCAATCACGACAAATTTCATGATCAGACTTCGACAGATTAAAGTGGCAACATTCGTATAACCATGCAGCTCAACCATAAGACTGTGCAAATGTGGGTATATCATCTCCATATAGAACCTCTCACCCAATTCCAAACTCCTCTGAAATGAATGATCCGAAACACCAACTAGTTATTTGAAGCTGGGACCGATTCAGCCTTCCTTTAGGATGTCCCTGAACCTCCCCCGAACCCATGAACCATACAATGTCTCCATGCGATGTTGTGGAGTAGTGTCCAGCTAGCACGTATTTGCTCGAACAACAAGTGAAGATCCTGCAAGTATTCAGTCAACATCACCCTCTGGGAAAGTCCAGTCTGAGCAACATGACATACCTTTCCACCCAAAAATCCTTATTTTCCAGCAGCTTTCATCTGTTGATGCCACTTCATCACAGCATCTTCTCTTTCCTCTTCTTCCCTCCTGGTTCGCTCCTCCTCTTCCCTCCTCGCTCTTTGCTCCCAATCCAATTCTACATAGCGACATTCTTCTTCACGTTGCTTCTCTCTTTGCCTCACTCTATCCCTCCCGTCAAAAAAATCTCTTGGTCCATCCGACTCTCGACCAGGATACTCGACAACCCAGCCAGTCGAGATAGTTTTCCAGAATTTTTTGAGTGGCGACGTCATTTTGTTTTCTGTGCTACTATGTAGACTTGATTTTGAAGGATTAGACTTAGTTGATGACATGATTGATAATGTTAATCTGGTTTTTGGTGATCGTGACAGTGGGGAGATGATTTAATATATATCCTTAGATGCTGTGTGCCAGTGGCTCCACGTGACACTGCGAGACATCTCCGGTGGTGATAAAAAGAGCTAACAAACTCTTCCGAAGTTTGCCGAATTGAAGTTTTTCCAGCAACGACATCATTTGCGTTATATATTGAGAGTAGTTTGGAAGACTACGAAGTATCCCCTTGATCGTTGAGGCAATGGATTGGCTGTTGAGGCCGAGGGTGTCATCATGAGGGCTTGTCGATCGCTCCGGACCGGACCGCCTAGTTGTAATATCGTGCTTTGATACATGGCTTAATGCGTGACTACCTTGGCTGTACTTCATGATAATATGCTATCCAAATTGGTCATTTGTGCATGCTCGCATTGTTCAATATGTTTTGCCGACGATTTACTCACAAAAAAGCCTCTCGCATGCGGTGGGACCATGTTGGCATCCCGGTTAAAGTCATATGGCAGATGGGATGGAGATGGTTCGATTTATCGAGCAACCAGCACGCAATGAATGCAGCGCGATAAGAACCCTCTAAACCATGCTCAATGGTCTCCGTAACGATTGTTATCCACCAGCGAGGATGGACTTTTGAAAATGGGACAAAAGATTAGGAGAAGGAAGCTACCCTGGCCTGCTTCAGCCGCAAAATTCAGCCGCACCTGAATATCTCGCAGTCTTTCACAAAGTTTTATCCGTCTTACCATCTCTGGACAGCACACCTTGCCCCTCAAATTTGCAGGTTCAACAATGTCGTCTTCATTGCAAAAGCTACCACCGGAGCTGTTATCCAAGATTGTCAAGCTTTTGAGCAGGGAAGAATCTTCTTCTTTCAGCAGAGTATCAAAATTGTTTCTGCCTTTGGCTACCTCAAATTTCGCGTCCGAGATTGCTCTCTACCCTAATGATGAGAGTGTTGACCGATTCCAGAAATTGGTTTCGACTCCTCGGCTCGCAAATGCTGTTCGACTCGTGTACATTTACACCGCCAATGAGTTCTACGTATGGTCGAAGTCCACCGAATATTTTGCGTCTCTACTGATACAATTTTCAGGACGAATATGATAGAGTCAGTGTGCTGGGTGGCGATCCGGATACCGAGATGCGGGAGAACTTTGAAGACGCCATGGCTTTGATATCCTCATTGCCAAATCTCATCTCCGTCACACTTCAATTCGATCGTTACTGTGGGCAAGAAGATGGACATTGGGTATCGGAGCCGAGGGAGTCACACACTTTTAGGGAAACTGTTCTCAAGCATCTATTCAAATCGATCGAAGGTCGTTGGGAGGACAGCGATAGCGAGAACGATGAGGAGGACGAGGATAATGCAGAAAATACCACGACTCCACCTACAATCAAAAATTTGTCCCTGATACATCTCCAAAACCTCAACGAAAGCGTACCAAGAAGAGAATTATTTCACTATGTCATGAGCAAGTTGGAGTCCTTGAACCTGTCAATTGTCAACGAAATCGCCGTGGAAAACGGCTCGTTTTGGCACTTTGCACGCTATCAGCCAATCGAGTTCTTCAAAAGCTTGGCTGACGTCTGGTTCAAACCATGTCTGTCGACTCTGAAGCATCTTACGCTAAGCAGTGACATGCGATTCGGCTTGGTTCCTCAATTGCAACTAGGACCAGAGCATCATTTCCCTCATTTACGATCTCTCACACTTGGGAACTTTGCTTTTGCATATGATTGGCAATTGGAATGGATTTTGAGTCACAATGATATAGAACTGCTACATTTCAGGAATTGTGCCATCGTCTATCATATCACATTGGAAGATGTAGAGGAAGTCAATCTTCAAGGTTATGAACCTCATTCACAGTATTGCGAGATGGAACCGCCAGTGAAAGGAGCAATGGAATGGTCATATGAGAAACGTTGGCATCAGTACTTCTCTCTAATTCAGCAACGTCTGCCAAGACTAAGAGATTTTCGATTCATTGGACAATACCATCCGACAGATAGACCAGACCATGTATCGAACATTAGGCATATTGAAGAAGTGGAAAGATGTATGGATTCTCATCTGACCGCGGAAATGTACCTGTTCTACGACGAGCGTAGGACTATGATGGATTGTGAGGTGTTCGTTACGGAAGATTTGGATGACCCCGAAGAATGGGGCCGGGGTGGGAGAAGAGTCAAGCCAGATTGCGAGAAGGAGGACATGAAGGCTTTGATGGATCTCAACAAGGCTATTGGAATGAGAGTTTTGGAGAATTAGAAAGCTCAGAAGGCCTATAGCCGGCCCAATAGCGCAGAGAGTACTGGGCTTGGTAGGCACATGTCACCCATAAGCTTACCATATAGATGGAGGTGATTTACCGCGCTAGAACTCCCGACCAGCAACTTGTGTAGCCGTAGTCACTTCCTGAATCCTTTTCAGTCAGGTTCAAACTTTGGGGTGCCTTTCTCCAAGCCCGCTAGCAAAATCATAAGGCTTGACGACTTCTCTAAAATGATTTAATATGTCACGGATCAGGAGAGAGTTCGCTTTCTGATCTAAACGCACATCGTAATAGATTGTATCAAGCGCATCGGAAAATATAGCGATCGTTAAAGCGCCGTCCCGGCGGAATCATTGCTGAGGAATGCCTCAATGTACAATATCAGCATGACTTACTCTCACCCCCGTGAGACCGGAAAATGGTTCTTCCTATGTCCATTATCCGGAATACCAACCAATTTCAATAGACAGTATTCACTACTTGTAGACCTATCGGATATAATGACAAGAAATGTGTATATAAGTGCTCGCTTTAACCGCCTGAATGTCTTGTTTAAAAATCATTATCATCATCCTTGAATTGAGCCGAACTCCGAGACTAATTTCCTCCCTAATATTCAAGCATTCATCTCTCAATTTCAGGGGATTTGTGTAACCCTTTGGGCTATACTCCTTCTGAAATCATGTCTCAATACGGTTTCTCAACAGATGGTCTCACCATCATCAATGACTTCAAGTCTCAAGTTACAGGGAAGATTTTCCTCATCACCGGTCCTAGTTCTGGATCTCTTGGAGGCCAAACAGCAAGTTAGTCTCTCAGCCAAGTTTTCTTCAATCTATCCTCAATTTCTAACAGAACTAAGTCTCCCTCGCCCATGGAAACCCTCACACAATGCTGCTTCTCGGCCGTACTCTCTCCAAAATCCAACCTGTCATCGACGCCATCTCCACCATCTCTCCTACCACAATGACAAAATATATCCCCGTCTCTCTTGCCTCTCTTTCCTCTATACGCTCCGCTGCAGCTCAAATCTTAGAAAACAGAGAAATCACAAAGATAGACGTCATAATCAACAATGCAGGTGTCATGGCGGTCCCCTTCTCCCTAACTGAAGACAGTCACGAAATGCACCTGGCAACAAACCATCTCTCCCACTTCCTTCTCACTAACCTTCTGCTACCCTTGGTGCCAGCAAAAACAGGGCGTATAATCAATCTCTCAAGCGGTAGCCATATCATGTCTCCCTTCCGCATCGACGATCCCAATTTCTCCTTGCGAAGAGAGGAGTATAATCCTTTCGTAGGATACGCTCAAAGTAAAACTGCGAATATCTTATTCACAGTGGAATTAAACAGAAGATTGAAATCAAGAGGCATCAAGAGTTTCGCACTTCACCCAGGAGCAGTAGGAACGGGGATCCATCAGCATGTGAGCAAGGAGATGCATGAAGCTGGTGTGAAAGCGTGGGAGAGCATGGGAAAGAAAATGCCGGAGAGGAAGACAGTCGAGCAGGGATGCAGTACTACGCTACGAGCGGCGCTTGATCCGAGTTTGGAGATTGAGAAGGGTGTGTTCTTGACGGATTGTCAGATTGTGGGTGTTGGTGAAGAATTGGCTCCTTTTGCTGTGGATGAAGGGAATGCCGTGAAGTGTTGGGAGATTAGCGAGGAATTGCTGGGGCAGAAGTTCGATTATGGCGCTGCTTTGTGAGAAGTTAACTGATCAGGAATGATGGAAGAAGTACTCAATTCGATATATACATAGGTGAACAGAAATGCAACTCCTCTCACAGCTTTGCCTTTACCTTGCCCTGTTTCTCTTCCTCTTTAACAGCATCCTTTAAGATTCTTCTCAAGATCTTACCGCTCGCACTCTTAGGCACACTATCAATCCACCTTACACCACCTCTCAACCTCTTATGCCCTGCCACTCTCTCAGACAACCACTCCACAATCTGTTTCTCGCCTACTTCTCCTTTCTCCACACCTTCATTGGCAACGATACATGCCAATGGCACTTCCGATTCCCTTGCTTTATCGTATACCCCAATAACAGCCACATCAAGTACACTCTCATGTTCAAGCAACACACCCTCTAATTCCGCAGGCGCAACTTGAAATCCTTTATACTTGATAAGTTCCTTGACCCGGTCTGTGATATACATATTCCCGTCTTCGTCTTCGTAACCAATGTCGCCTGTCTTGAAGAATCCGTCTGAGGTCTTGCAATCATCTGTTGCTGACTGATTTTTGTGGTAGCCTTGAAATACATTCGGACCACGAATCCACAGTTCGCCTTCTTTGCCTGTTGCAACTTCGACGCCATCTGCTGACATGAATTTTACTGTTTGGTTAGGGAGAGCCGGACCATTGGAGCCGAGACCGTGATTCCATTTTTTCTGCCACCATCAGACTTGAATTAAATACTCTGAATGCAGGAAATACCTGGATATGTGTCACTGGACTGGTTTCACTTAAGCCATATGCCTGCTTCACTTCTGTACCGATACGTTTATGAACAGCGTGAATCAGCTCTTTTGTTAGAGGAGCTGCTCCAGATGTGATCATGCGAAGAGATGAAAGGTCGAACTCTGAGACCAGTGGATTCTTAGCAAGATGGACCACAACCGGCGGAGCAACGAAGGTGTATGTGATTTTATGGTGCTGTATTGTCAGCTCGGACTCGTATATTTGGCTGTGTAGCAATGTATACAAGAAGAACTCTCTTATAGGCTAAGAGATCGAACCACTCACCTGAATAATCTCACAAAATCTCTTCAAATCGAAAGAGGGCATGACGACAGTGGTGATGCCCGAAAAAGCTGGGAAATGTACCAAACACTGCAATCCTAAGATCCCGTCAGCCTACCTTGACCTGTCCTCTGCTCGAACATGACGTTCCTCGACCTCAAGTCTAAATCCTAGATCTTTCAAGTCTATATGCATGAAAATCAGAAAAGGAAATACACACCATAAATGTGATAATAAGGCAGCACACTCAAGATCTTATCATTCTTCCAATTAAGAAGCGTTCCTTCACTGCTGTTCACCATGTGCAAATTACTGACCACTACTGCCTATTAGCATTGCCTGTACCACTCAATAATGAAGATTTCCACGAAAGTATGCTCTAACACCCACTTCTTCGAAATTCGCCGCCATGTCGCGTTACATATCGAAGTAATTTCGAAGAAGTAGAGTCCACCCACCAAGAAGTAAAAGGGTATCAGAACTCACCATTCCGATGCGTAAGCATAACTCCCTTCGGCAAACCTGTAGTCCCAGAACTGTAGACCAAAAACGCCAAATCTTTACTATGATCCAATTTCACCCTCTCTCCACTCCCCTTGCCATCCAAAAACTCTTCCAGGCAAACAAATCCCTGTTTCTTCTCTTCGCCAATCAACACGATCCTGTCTTTCGGAATTTCCGCTTCTTGTGCTGCAGCAAGCGCTACAGAAAGGAGCGAAGCTTGTGTGAATAAGGCTTTGGAACCACTGTCGCGGAGATGGTGTGATAGTTCTCGGACTGTGTATGCCGGGTTGGCGGGCGAGACAATTCCGCCTGCGTAGTGGGTTCCTGCGTCTGCTGTCAGTCATTTGATCGATATTTGATGTTTTCACTTCTCATATTGGTAGATTTGAAAAAAGTTGGAGGGATTTGACTTTGGACGGTATAAAGAAGGAGGAGGAGAAGGACTTACCCCAAGTGACACCAGGCGTATCAATACAATTCGCACTAAATACAGCTAAGACATCACCCTTTTCCCATCCCCATTTACTTATCAGTGCTCTGCCGAATTTCTCTGTTGTCTTTTGCAAGGAGTTGAAGGTGTAAGAACGGTTTGTGTTAGGACAGAGGTAGATGACTATTTTGGCGGTTAGTAAGTTACGGTAGGGCGAAGAAAAGGAGTAGAGATAGCACTGAAAAGGAACGGGGGTAAACAAGAGTAATATAGAAGATGAACGCAAATCGAGACTTAAAAAATCAGTGCAGAGTCAAAAATCTGCCCTATAACACCAAATTGAAAAGGAGAGCACAAACAAGTAAATAATACTGTCTATTCCAGCAGCCTCACTCAGAAAACATTCCTTCACGCAATCCTTTCCCTCCATCCCACACTTCCCATCACTTCCCCCCTTTTTGCCTCCTAACTTACCTAACTCGAATCAAAAATCTCAAAATCGAAAGTAAAAACAGAAATACAAAACGCAACTCAGTAGCTTAGACGCAGAACAAACATTCCCACCAGAAACCAAAATTCTCATACGTAAAATGAGGAAATAAAAATAGAAATAATACACACCTCTGTCCCCAGGAAACCCTCTCTCTTCCTCCCTCCTATCAAAGAGCACAGAATACATATCCGTCTCCGGAATCTCGATGGTTGGGATTTGTCTCCCCATTTTGCCTCTGTCTATTCTCATTCCAATTTCTAACAATTGTCCTGATCTCAAGCTCCCGGTTTTCTCTCAAGTAGATAGTCCGTCCCAGGGAAATCGAAACTTGTTTTTATAAATCGAACAAAGGACGAGAAAAAAGACTATAAAGCTCCCTTTGGAGACTTGATGAGGTGGTGAAGGAGGAGGTGACTCAGATATAGAGAATTTATCCCAATAATCCCACTTGTCATCTGTTAGGTTTCAACCTCGTACCTCAAGTCGCGACGTCCCTACTCTCCTAGATGAATTCTCACTATCCAAAATCCCGAATCGAAGCCTTTTTCAACGTTCCAGACACCTAGTTCTTTCTTAAATTCTTTCCTCAATTTTTAAATCGCCCAGTTTCCTTCTCTGTATTTCGATTTTTTGATTAGTTTTTCGTTCCCCTCAATATCCTATATCCCCACTCTCAGCCTCCTCTCTATTAACTCAGTCTCCCGGCTGTGTCAAAGTACTGCTTTTCCTCGCTCCTCTATGTCTCAACCTCAGACCCTCAATTTCTATATCACGATCCCAATTCGGATCCTGATCCTTTCAAATCAAGTCAAGAACGACAAGTCGATTGGCTACTCAGAAATGCACATAGGCACACAGATTGTCAAAGGAACAATGCACATCTCGAAAACACCCTGTTACAGCTCAAAGTCCTGACCAATTTAATTCAGCTAGAGAAAATGACATCACCTCCCCTTTGGACGGACGATGGGATCAATCCAGCCCCTAAAGAAACCGTCAGGTCGATCTAGATCAACCAAGATCTGCGGGGTATGTACTATCTCAGTTGCCGAGATGAGCCGGTTCATTTTGCGATTCGTCATGTGATCTACCGACTCCAGTCAAATCCATTCATGATAGTAAAAGCTACAGAGAAGTGTATTGAGGTAGATTCATCTCTGTAGAAAGAGAGGACGAAACATGTTTTGGGTAGTACCCCTTGTTGTCAGGTAATTATCAAGACATTATCCCGCGTTGAGACGGGTCAAGGTGTTGATGTAGAGAAGGAGGGCAAAAAGGAGGTAAACAAATTGACGGAGTGTAGGTACAGAGGTATGTATAATTCAATCATGCTAACTGGGTATATATAAACAATATCCTCCGCCCTCATCATTTTCACCTCAAAGACATCTCATCATCTTCCTCTCTCAGTCCCCTTCATAGAAATCAATCATTACAGCCCGTCGCCAACCCCAAATTCCAGCTCTAAGATCTAAATGCCAGATACCCTCAATCACATAATGCATTCAATTCGGATCCTCAACAAATGCGCCCTAAAATGCGCCGCGCTAAATTCCAACAATAATAATGTCCCTGCCACAAAAGAAACGATCCCCAAAAAGTTCAGCACGTCGTGAGACGTTGCTGTTGGTCCATGCCATCCATTCCATGGACAGTTGTCGTACTTCGTCATATCATGATGCAGGAGTCTGTTGATCTTATTCACTGACAGACTCTAAGCCCTCGTCTTGCTTCACTTCCGGAATAGGCCATTCAACTTCCTCCATTGGAGCGAATTTGACTTTCTTCTCCAGCTCCAATTTCTTCCTCTCAACTTCTGCAAGGATAGCCCATCTCCTTTGCAGCCTGGATCGCCTTTCTTGGAAGATCTTGCTGAATCCATCCTCTTCCACGCCAAAACTTTCCTCAAGGGCTTCCAATTCCTCATTCTGCTTATTCGACAACCGATCAAGCTCTTCTTCTTGGCGAATGAGAAGCTGTTCCATCTGCTTAGCCTGCTTATCCCGCATTACATTGATCTTGCTTTGATGAAGGCGGTCGAGATCATCTCGAAGATTGTACTGTTGTCCCAATTCTCTCAGATCTCTCTCGGTGACCACTCTTGCGGGATTCGAACCACTTGCGCTTCGTCCAAGACCATCACAATAAGCTTCCATATGCCGGAGACGAATCTGAACACTCCGTTCAGCTTGTTTCAAGCTCGCCCTTAATTCCATCTCGGCACCAACTTGGCGATCCTCGAGATGTGTAGATGTCCGGACATGTCGTTCTTTCATTTTGGATTGAAGTTCTCCATATCGTTCAAGAATATCGATTTTAGCTTGACCATGGCGAGTCCACATAATCCACTTCATCTTGCGTTCGAAGGCAGAAAAACGGTCTCGCTCGTTGATCTGACGGGCTCTCAGGGCATTCAATTCCACACTTTCCCGTGTCCTTTTCTCGGATTCGAGTTTCTCCGCAGCCTCCAACTTTTCAGCCGCTTCTTTAGCAGCCTTCTCAGCTTCCTCTTCAGCAATCCTAGCCTCTTCTTCCAGTCGCCGCCTCTCTAATTCCTCTTCCCCATTGCAATAATTCGGACATCCGACAGTAGGATCCCAGACCGCGCCACAGATGTAACAAAACTGGGCTTTACATCGACAAGTGATATGGCTGCATCCTTGCGTCAACTCAACCAAGGTCCTACACTTATAACATCTTCTCCAACCAGACTTTTCTCCCATCTGCAATACCGCATCTAATTCCCAATCCGCAGGGCAATCTTGACCAAAGGCATGAGCGGCACGCTTACAGGTAGAACAAGCTCTGGTCCTGCATTTCCGACAGACAACTTCAAAAGGGTGCTTCGGATCTATCTTGTTGCGCTTCGGAATGAACTCGCCGCAAGCCGGATTCGGACAGAAGATTCGGGATTCCCATGGTGTACTGAATTGAAGGACGCTTTTCATGAAAATCTGTTGCTCTTCCTTGCTTAATACCGACTTGACTATCGATCCAGGTATGGATCTTGTACAACACTTCGGAGGCATCTTCGATTCATCGTTTGCAGCTTGCGTAATGACGATTCGTAGACAAGCGTCGCAATAGTTGTGACCGCAAGGGAGAGTCTGAAGCGATTTACTCTTTTTGAAATCATCCCGGCAGCATATACAGGAACTGTTTTGTTAGTGAAATCCGCCTGCGATCCAGGCCACTTACTTCAGATCATCATGCGAACTTTTCGTCCTTCGCAACCTAAACCGATTCTTGAATCCATTCTTGATACTGACATACGATCTTCTCGTCGAAACCGAGAACAAGGACGGGCTAGGCTCCGCAGGTATGGGAGGGAGTAGGTTCGGTTTTGTAACATCCTGCGCATCATGCTGAGCCAGATATCTCTCATAGTCCGAAAACGATAAACTCCTCTTCGTAGACGCTCTTTTTCTCGAGGAAAAATTATCAGGCTGTTCATTTGAAGATCTCGACGTCATGCCCGTGGAAGCGCTCCCTTGCGACCCCGACGATGCAGTCCTAGTATGATGTGTCCCAACCGTTACCGCAGACTCACACATCGAATGATGCGGGCCATGATCTCCATTTCTCTCCTGCGGAATCGCAATCGTGATGCCCAACTTCTCTGCCTCCTTACTCAGTCTCTCATCCACAAGCGCTTCGGTCTGGCTAGCTTCAAACTGGAGAACCTCCCGATTGTAATCACCATCGTTGTATTCGGCAGGCTGTACTCCCTCGGTATGTTGCATGTCAGCCAGAGAACGTTTTCGCGCGACGGGTACCATCGTGAGACGGAAAGTTGAGGTCGCGCAGCGGGATTGGCAATCGTGGTGTCGACATCCGAACGAGGTATCACGGGGTGGGGTCCATCAACGAGCAAGGATGGCGATAGCGATGTGATAGTGTTGAAAAGTAGGGGTGGTGGTGGTGTGATGGTTCGATGTGGGGTGAGATTGAGAGATGAGGATTGAGTATGAAGAATGATTATAGATGAGACAACCACATTGTTGGGGAGAGTTGAAGGTTTAGATGGAGGCAAGTTTTGGAGAGGGCAGGTAAATGCCAGTACCACAGTAGTAATAGTAAGAAGGAGAAAGGATGGGACGATGTGATGCAGCGAAGTGGTGCTCTAAGTTACTAGTATGTGCAGGTGCAGTAAGTTCGATGGCGACTAACTTTTTTCGGGGCGAAGGCGATTGTTCGCTCGTCTTTCTGCAGCGCCAGCAGATCCCACCTTCCCACTTAAACGCAGTAATCAGCCAATGACAAACAGAATGTGGAATTTGTGTCATCCATGCCAGCGATCAGCTCCGATCGGGGTATTCTCAAGTGTGAATGAGGGCAAGTTTGCGAGAGAAGGGGTTTATATCATGTCGAGATATAGGTGGATGTATTGTGATATTCAGCCTCGTATCTTTTGCCGTCCTCGGAAGTTTAATACGTATATTAATTTTCAACAAAAGAAAACATGCTCCCCTCAATAAACTTTGGCCCAAGATCCTCTAGGAGAATTTAGATCTCCTTCCCGTAATTAATCTTACTTATCTACAGTACAGTACCTGTCCATCTGCATCTTACGCCATCTTTTCTCCAATTTTAAGATCAGCTTGCGCCATTCTTTTTCTCCTCTCCAACCAGATCTTGCATCTTCTTTTCAATTAATAAATCTCCACCTCATCAAAACCACACTTTTCCATAATAAGTCCACACTTAGACTCCTCAGCAAGCAACCCATGCCTACGGCATCATGCATACTAGTAACGCAACTCTACCTAGTCTAGAAACTTCAAACTCAAAGGGTGCTGTTTGCAGCTGAGGAAGATATCCATACCTAACGAGTACGGAATTACGAAAATCTCGAATTGCCAAACAAAATCGATTATTTGGAAATGTGGTTTGAGTAAGGAACAGATAAGACGATCATACCCTCCAAACATCCAGATCATCACCGAGCTCAAGAACAGGCGGGGCTGGGATGACCATACTTTCAGCGCACTAGAAGAGAAAGAGAGCGTGTCCCTAACAGCTGAACACCACACCAAATCTAAGCTCCACGCCTAGCCTCACCAGCTTTTCTAGAAGGCCACCAAGTGCTTGGAACACAGGTTGGGGAAACGTGTTTCCGGCCCGTGGCTCAGACCATCTTTCATCACCTAATCGCACAAACGTCGTGCAAACGAAGAGACGATGTTGATGCAAGGCATGGATTAGAGTCTGAACGTACATATTTTCCTTCGAGATGTGAGTCTGTGTGTTGTCCGTTTTGCTTCGCGATTAGATCATCTAGAACATGCATCGTAAAGGATGACCATGGAGGTAAAGTCGTGCAGATGTTCTTCCAAGTACGTTACATGCACTCGAGTATTATATTTTCACATCACTGGCTGCAACTTTTAGTAGAAGAATATGAGCAAAGCTCAAGCTACAAATATCGGTGCCAAGCCCTGACTATATGTTGACAGAATCCGAACGTTTGAGATTGGCTACTGCCTCAGTATGTGCACGCAATGTCTAGTAGCCGTCGATAGTTAAGGTGCCAAAATGGTGGAGGCTCGTTCATCTCCACATAGAACCGTGCATTAACCATAGGAGATGCCACCTTCATCCATCCAACGTTATCTTCGCAGCACCCATCAATCGGCTCAAGATTATTATCTTCTCCAAAAGAACTCTCCTCCACCTTTTCTTCTCGCAATTTTTCATAGACTTCCAATGGGCACTCACCGAGTTCACGTGACCTGTTCCTTTGATGCCGGGGTCACACGATTCGGCAGTCATGCTCTGCAATACTTCTTCGTCTACCTGTATGAAAAAGGTGTACCCAAGGGCTACGGTGCTGAGGATTGAAATCTTTATCGGGAATATATTTAGCTGCAACGCGGGTTTGCTCAATCTTGAAAAACTCAGCAGCCCATGTCTTGAAGAGCTCCCTAAGCTGCGGAACAGATGCCCCTTCCAGTGACGCCCGATCATCTATAAAAGTCCATTCCAGGCTCTTCTCTAGTTCGGGGGTGTCGGATCGTGCAATGGTCTCGTGGGATTGCTCGATCATAAAATGCTTGAAGTGGTCCAGGCTTCATCGTCGGCGTAGGTGGTGCGATAGATGACCCATCCCCATTTGTCCTGCTTTTGACGGTGAAGATGATCGAGGATATCACGTTCAGGGGAGTGACTATCAATAGAATCGTGTGTCGATGAGCTGAAGCATCGAGAGGAAATCCGTATTATTGAACGTCGTGAGCGTTTCAGATGGATAAAAGGGGCTGATCTGAAAACTGGTTGGAACAAACGTCCTGATCGACAGATTAGAATGAAGAGCAACATTACAATAGAGACCCTTGAATTGCTTAGATACTTTCAGCAAAATCGATTTATATATTGTTATTCTCCAAGTTTTGTTGTCCTTCAGGTTCGCGTTAAGAAGGAATATTGTTCTAATGCAATCCTACAAGGGCGCGCCGGCATAATGCGACCCTCGAAATCACGCAAATCATTCCTTCTGGGAACAGAATATAACAATTTTTTCACAAAAGCTTAGGCCGGACCTGGTAGGTCAATGGCTGAACTATCGGTTTTGGAGTGGAAAAGCACTCTATATCATTAGGTGCTCAATAATTCGAGTATACTTTTTACATCATATTCATGTTGGTAATGATTATAATATATTTTGTAGGTTACGGGACATTTGCAATCCCCAGAGCTTTAGTAAGATAAATTTTTGATGGCTAAGCGATTATAATCATATGATATTTTGGAAGACTCAACTAGTTGAGGGGTAGCAGAGGATATATTGTAGATTGACATGTTAGTCTGATGAGTACAGTAATTATGAACATTTGAACTTCCACGGATCATAATCCCAGAATGGTAGAATGGGAGTGTATCTACATCCTCATTAGTATAGAGCATATGCTCATGTTTATCTTTCTGTCACTTTACTTGTAGAATCACACTGATGCTTCCAGAGAGTCTGTAGTAAGACAGACAGATGGCCCTCATTGTACTCTATCTTACTCGCCTCAGCTTTACATGACGTTAAATCACAACTCAAACTTTAGAAGGAGCGAGAACACTTTTCTTGTCAAAGTCTTGTAGGCAGCAGCTCTTTGGAGTAGTAGCATATCATGTGTTGACTACTCTTTTACTCCGTGTCAAGGAAGTCAGCTTAAAGAGTCTTGTCACTTGAACCGAGTCATCTTGCGTGCACCAGCAGCATCATACAACAACTTGGTGTAACCACAAATGCCAATCCTTCGATTCTCGGCAGCTGAACCACAACCACAACTACAGGTATAAAATCCTGCACAGCTGTCAAGAGACGCGCACACGCGCATACCCGTAGTTCCTCGAATACCGAATCCTAAAATGCTTACACCCATGATGTGGCTTTCCGACTCGATGGCTGTGTCTCTGGGCAAGCAAAGCTTCGGAGATGCAGCCCATATGGCAGAATCATGATATCGCTACTGAAAAGCTTGAAACCTTTAATTGTTTTGATTCTCTCTTGGTCAATTTTATGACACTCGAAAGAAACACTTTCTAAGTAGCGTTGCGGTTTGATTTCTTCCAGCCATGTCCAGCGACCATTTAGCCCGCCTAGTTGGCAGTGACTCGAGCTGGGACAATATCGTATCGCAGGGTTTTCTCTTTCAAATGACAACTACCCAACTTACCATTCTCAGTTCTGTTTTCGCTATAGCATTTGTGTTTCTTGTCGGGCGGCTATTCCGAGTCTTCTGCCTGGTCATCTTTTGCATTTTCGTCCGCCGAGGGTCGAATGAGTATCAAACCGACCAGGTTCGAGTTGCTGTGGTAAACTCCCGCTTACCACTTCATGTGATCGGGCAGAGATTTACTTGGGGGAGAGTTATCAAGGGGAGAGGCAGAGTGAGGATATTCGCTGTAGTGTGGCTGGCAGGTAGTGTAATGTTTCTCTTACTTAGTTTGAGCATACCTGTCTTAATTGCACAATTACCGGTTGCAGATGGTGAGTCGTATGCATAAATGTGGAATTTATCTGACTGTAGACATCTAGGCATTGCAGGTGGCCCTAACTGTGCTTTGGGACTATTACCAATCGACGAAGGAAATCCACGATCAAGAGCCTTGTTCGACGCACACCTAAGATATGAGCAACAGAACGCACTCACACACACTGATGCTATTGGATACGATTATGGAGCGTTCTCAGCGACACATGTTGGAAACGGTGGAAACCTTGGCCCTCGAGATATCATTCGAAAGTCGGCAGCCTGTCCCACGCACTATACCACAACAGCTTGTGCCGATGGCGATGCCCTCAACTTCTTCGGAGTATATTGGCTACAGCCAAGTGATCTTGGTGTCGGAAATATCGATAATCTAGATTTTGGGGTCTCAACACAATGCTACAAGGTCAAAGAAGCAGTGGTGGAACTCCCGCCACGCCCAAACGTCACAGAGCCGTTCACCCGTTACGGGCTACTGTACGGACCGAATTTTAAGCTCGCAGATTCCGCTAACCCAAATCTAACTGAGGTTATACGTCGAGAGGAGAACAATGGAAAGAGATACAATGTGCATGCTTTTTGGAGCCCACATCAAGATTCATCTATAGAAGGAGACCGCCAGTTGTGGATTCCCAGAGAGGATTTGAACCACGAAGGTGATCTTTCACTTCTTATCTATCATCTAGGAGCTACATACGCCTTAGAACACGGAGAAGACCCGTTGTTCAGAACGATCCCATTGAATGTTAGCGGGAGGGTAGCAAGTAATTGGATCGACGAGAATCAAGAGCGCGTCAGACACTGGGAAGGCCTTCCCCTGTTCAAACCAGCTTCACAAACAGTCACGGTTCTGTGCAATACAACGTACATCTTCTGCGACAGTCATCTTCTTCCAGAGACTCCGGGACATTGCAGAAGGTTTCGAGGTTATGAAGAACTACGAGCGTTCTTAGTCAACCTTCAAGAAGGCATCATTCCTAGTGCAAAGGCTCACCCTTCGCGGTACGGCTTCCTAGACCTTCTGGTAGACATTGTCCATTACTCGTCGATAGATTACTCTGCGGGAGCAGTCAATGGAGTGTTCGCGAATAATCTATTGCAATGGGATATCGATCACCAATTTGACCTCAAAATTCAACAGTTCCTCGACCAGATTAGTGGACAGAGAGAGTTGACACGGCTTTTCCTCTCTACACGCACACGCTTCCTCCTTGCTGCCCGTAGAGCCGTGCTCGAAGAATGGTTCATACCCCTTCAACAGCAGGGCTTTTCATACGGAGATATTATGAGAGCAAGATGGTTCCCAAACCAAAACATATCTGCCATGTGCATGGCAACTCTAGTTCCAGATTCAAATTACAAGACAACTACGGCAAGACCCTGTATCATAATTGCTGTAGTATGGCTGGCGCTAGTACTAATCACATACTCTACTCCCTTGTTTCTCATATTTCACTGGAAGTGGGCGGAGAACATTGAGAGAGAGTGGGTGGCAAGGAAGGCTGGAACTCTGCATAAACGACTTCAAGGAGAGGCTTTGGAACCTGAAATGAGACCAAATAACTCACTATGTGGGACAAAAGCAAAAGATATGCCCCCACTACTAGGAATCGAAGAAGTATCTAGCTCAGCTTAGCGGAGGCATGTCTGGCGGTAACATTGATTGCAAAATATCACGTAGAGATTGTATTCAGAGTTGTAACACCACTGCCCCAATATACCAAGTTCTACATTCAATTATTTATATGTCTGAAAATAATACAACGAGTCTTGATACAATTCTTGTCGACTTACGTCCGAAACAACCTTCCAGACTCTATGAGGAAATTAAAAAATTGAGAATAGTCACATTTTAAGTTATAAAATTCATGTCTGTTCCATTGTGATTCCAATTCTAGAAAGAGCGAGGCACGACTAACTGTGATGCACTTTCGGCGTTTCCATCCCAACTTCCCTCACAAGGATACCCCTCGCAATTGCGTATTGATTCTCCATTATTGACGGCCAGAAAAAGCATGATACCCAATGATTTATGTTGATGCTGGCAACCTATAGTCTGGACGTCAACACCTGCTAATGAGGCGACAACGAACTTCTACTTTCCACTTTAGGCAACCACTTCATACTGTTGGTTTGGGGTGCCCTTTCCTTCCACAATTCTTTAACTTGTATTCACTGCGAAGAACATATGTACCGGCCTGCATTCACTTCCAGGTGTTATTCATCAACCTTCAACTTTACTGTTAACGATACGTCATTTTCGCGGCACGCAAGTAACGACAAATTTTTAACTGCTGCTAAATACAACCTTAATCACTATACATGCCTCACTACTGATCAAGAGCCCCAAAACATCATTACCTAGCGGTATGTCCCAACCAGGATCCTCACCACATCACGCCAAACTTGGACCCAAGTTCGAATGTCTCTTCTCTGAAATGGCGAATATACTCTGCTGGATTCTACCGCCTGTCGTAGTTATCTATGGCGCAATCAAATATTTTGCTCTTCGTTGGAATATCAAGCTCGCAAAACAAACAGGTGTAGGTTCAAAATTGACGACAGCTCCTTCCCGAACCAGCAGCTGACATATGTTTCGATTCCAGCTCCCATATATTATCCTCCCATGGTATACAGGGACTGTATTCTGGTTCATCATCTCGCCTTTCGCAATCCCTGTTCTTCGCCATAGTCTCCCTTCGTTTATCAACAAGACATGGATCAAGTAAGCTATTTCGAAATCAGAGGCACGAAGATACTGACATCGGAGTTCAGCTTCCTAAGTCCATTCTGGACTTGGCACTTGGAGTATGAGCCTTTCGGGAAGAGAAGCAGTGATACTATAATTACTGTTGCTCCAGGAGGTATCACTTTCCACACGTGCTCTCCCGAGATTATCGCTCAGATTGGAGGTCGAAGGAAAGATTTTATGAAGCCATTAGAGCTGTATACAATATTGGATACGTAAGACCACATCCTAGGCTACTAAGCGGTGTGTATTCTCACAGATTGCAGTTTCGGTCCCAACTTGGTCAGTACAAACGGTGCGCTTTGGCGTCATCAGCGTAAAATCATGGCCCCATCTTTCAGCGAATCGCACAATGCCCTCGTATGGAATGAGACAATCTACCAAGTTACTGCAATGCTCAAAACTTGGGAAACTCAGTTGAGGATACTTCCTAGAGGCAAATATCTCAATTTACACGATACTCTGCGAACGCTCACCTTCAATGTTGTCAGCCGTGGGGCATTCGGTGTTCGCATATTGTGGCCGGGATCTGAGGGGTCTCAGGAAATAGGGCAAGGCATTCTAAATGCAAAAGCAGGACGTGGTCACAAATTGAAATTTGGAGATGCGACTCTGATTGTGGTTAGCAACTTATACTGGCTTTTCGTGGTGCCGTTATGGATCTTGAGTAAGTCTATAACATGAAGCCTTGATCTACGTCAAACGTTGCTGAGGCACGTAACAGAATGGGCACCGTCAAAGTTCTGCAATAAAATCTGGCTAGGGTACGTCAAATACTTCTCTAGGGTGGATATGATCAGACTTTTAATATACGTGTTAGATATCATGAGATGGGAACTTACCTAGATGAATATATTACAAATAGAGAGGCGGTAGGGGAGGATCTCAAAGAAGAGTCTGCGGAATCCAGTTTACTAAGTGAGCTTCACAAGAACAGCTTCAACACTAGAAGGCTTAAATTACGAAGTTAACTGACGAGATCAGATTCTCTCATAGATAGCAAAAGCCAGCAGATGGATCCAGGTGCTGCCGAGCGTGGGTTGACCAAACAGCAGATCATTGGTAATGTGGTAAGTACAAGTGCGTATCTGAAAACAGCAGTCTTAACATAGGACAGTTCAATTCTCTTACAGCTGGCCACGAAACGACTGGCGCCACAATGTTCTACTCCCTCATTAACCTTGCGATGTACCCCGAATTCCAACGCAAAATGCAAGCAGATATCGATCTCATTTGCAGTGGCAGGGATCCAAGCACTTGGAGTTATGATGAGGGATCAGAGAAATTATTCCGCAGCTCCATTGATGCTGTGGTCTGTGAAAGTATGTCTATGTTGTTTTACTCAAATGATGCCCAGCTGATTATACTAGCCCTTCGCCTGTACCCACCAAATAATCTCGTGCCTAAACACTCAACTAAGGACCTCCCTCAGACTCTCAAGTACAAAAATCAAGAAATTTTGATTCCACCTAACAGCCGTATGCTCATTCTCATTGCCTCCAGTCACCGAAACCCAAATTATTGGCCTCATGGGCCCAGCCTTTCCAGGAATGATACCAACATAGCTGAATTCCACCCCGAGCGCTGGTTTCTCTCTCCTTCTGATGCCGAAGCCTGTGGTGGGTCAGCACTTGATCTCCATCCAATAATCGCACAGAATACCGAGTATAAGTTTTTCAAGCCGCAGCGGGGAGCGTTTATTCCATGGTTTATCGGATCTAGAGATTGTATCGGAAAGAAGTTTGCGCATATAGAGCTGCTGCTTGCATTGACATTGATATTCAGGGAGTGGAGCGTTGAGCTTGTGGTGAAAGATGGAGGATGGGAGGAAGCGAGGAGGGAGGCGATGAAGTGGATGAGAGAGGGGATGTCGCATTATGCTACTATGCAGTTGAGGAAGGGATTGATACCATTGAAGGTGGTGAGGAGAGGAGAGGAGAGGAAAGCGTGTTTTAGAGCTTGATGATTGTTTTTTGGATGGAATTTTTGCGTTGAGCTTGATATAATAGAGCTTAGCTGCCAGATTTTATGATATCTTGCGAGGTTTCCAATCAAAAATATTTTCATACACAGCTCTCAGCAGAAACGACCTGAAGTGAAGTTGAGTTTGACTTCGAGCGACTTGGTTGATGTGGGGTATTTCGGCGCCAAATTTCACGTTGTCGAAGCCTGTACTTTACAAGCTTGCAGCCCTGAAAATCTGGCTAAGGAGCAGTGGATACAGGGAGTACTGGCTGGATATACGGGTACTAGGTCACTGGAGAATCATTTTTTCCATACACCTATGTCTGTGGGACCAGGGCCAAATAGTACTAAAACGTCACAAGAGAGATTTATGATGATATGGTGCTTTTCTGAATTATTCTAACGTCATAGCAGCTTTGAATATTGTCTGCGTGTAATTTTTTATTTTTCATTTTTTTTATTCTTCACCTAGGATGGTACTATCTGAGTCTATAACTACCTTGAAAAACTTGATTGAAAGCAGGGACTTCAGAACTTAGAGTCCTGAAACGAGCCTGTAGGACATAAACTTGAAATATTGGGCTCATTAGACCGCTCGTATATACATTGCGATCTTATAAAAGTTGTATTTCGAATATTTGTTTTAATTATTCACAATTTGCGTCAAATTTAGGACTTCTCAAACCTTCCCCGAGGGGAATGAAAACCAACGGATGAGGTCTATTCGGTAACGGGACAAATACAAATACAAAAAGTTTCCATGCTGCTAGAATATTCAAGTTCGCAGTAATGTACCTATTGTTGATCAAAGCTGGGAACCGCCGGGATGTTTCTCTGCGGCGTATCTTTGTTCTACATTCTTTTTAGCATCTTTGTGTAGTCTTATCATGGCTTCCTGAGTCGATATTAGCCTCTAGTTCAACAAAATTACCACCAATAGAGGATCCTAAAATACTTGCCTTCGAAAAATTTTGGTCTGGCAAAAAGAGGCGGTGTACGTCATTGCGCATCTGCAAAGGTTCGTCAGCAAGTTATATTTTCAAATGGAGTAGAGTAGATTGTTATCTACGTACCACACCCTCAACTTTATTTCCAGGATACTTCTCTTTGGCGAGTTTAAGCATCTCAGCAACAACGTCGAGCTCGAAGGAGGTCCTGAATTTCCAGGGTAAGTCATATTCTCTTGGTTCTTTGGGTGGCAGTGAAGTGTCGCTTTCTGCTTGAGAGCGTGTGTTTCCTGTTGGATTAGACATTTTTTCGTGTTTTGAAGCCGAATCTGTCTCAGATTTGAGTTGTGTCTTGCTTCGAGTACCCGAGTTAGAGTCATTAGCTTTGTCGTCGTTGACTTCCAGGTTTGGGTTAGTCTTTGTACCTTTGCTTAGTGGAGAAGCGAGTAAGAATTGATTCGAGGGAGGATTATCTGCCAAAGATTTAACTGCTTCTGCAGTAGATTGTTCGTTGTCCTCAATAGATTTCTTTGATGGGAGTGGATGGACTCTGTCTTTGTTTGGACGTTGGGGTGTCATGATTGAATACAATGATAGGGGAGGCGACCTAGAAGACATAGACCTTTGATAACGGCTTGCAAGTTGCTCTGAAGGCATTCCCCAACATTTTCTATGATTCATAAGGAAGTTTCTAAAGTGAAATTGGAGGAATAGTGAATCATATTAGCAGCAGAAGGTAAAACTGCATAAGTGCCACCATGTGATCACCTTACAACATCAAATACTATTTATTTTTTCATGTGAGTGAACTTTCCCATCTTTGGACCGCTCACTTTAATGAGAAGACAGGCGCTATATCAAGAGCATTTTTCAACTTTCAATCAAAGTTCGCATGGCCAATCCTTCACATACATTGGCATATACACAGAGATTTAGGAAGCAACGCTCAGCCGCATCAGTTCATTCTGTACAATCGCCGAATATCTAATGTAACATTACCTAAGTATTGATGCTGCATTTATAACTGTAGCTATATTGGAAGCATCAAGCAAATTTAGTACGCTACCGACATTCGAGAAAACACTTTAATGCGTGTTACCAAGTATTTGAAGGAAATATAGCATGTTTGGGTTTCAATAATTTGAAGATGCACATGGACTTTCTTGAAGACATTATCCTGGTCAACGATTGGATTTCTAATTCATTCAAATCTCGAGCTTGATATTGAAAATGAACCCTAAGGGTAGTATTTGTCACTAGTGTTGCTCTGACTTCATCGCTCTTTGCGCAAGGGGGGTTCTACAAGCTGCTACCAATCGATCGACATCTTCCTGTGCTTGAATTGAGCCTCAAAACAGGCAAGTTAACACGTAGAGTATGAGGTAGCTTACTTGGTTAACCTCGCCTGGGAATGAAATATAATACTTATTCATCTGGATCTACCAAACTTCTTAGCAAAAGTGTTCATCTTGACTTCTGTGAGTGTTAGTGAGGAGAAGGAAAGGGGCTAGTTACCTTTATTCTACAATTTTTGTCGCGTTCCTCTAGAATCTTGATCAATTTAACCTGGTCTAATGTCTGCAGAGGCAGTTCAAAAGATGTTAGGTGGGGGTGATTTTTCCTCAGTCCTTCCAGAACTCGTTGGGAAGGCCCACTTGTTCCTTTTAAATAAATAGGAAGAGGGGTTTCGGCACCTTCCTTTGACTGTCCAGTGGTAGATATTATCGTAGGAATAGTAGCTTGAGATTCAGGGCTGGAGTACGAGACAACTTCGTTCTTCTTTTGGGTCAAGGCACCTGAATTATCTGCCTCGACATTCGATCCCGTAGCCTTTTCTGCCTTACCAGCAACCGATTTTGATCTTTCTGCCATCTTCCCCGTGACATTCTCTCCGGCATCTCGCCTCACATCAGGTGTCATCTGGGGACTCATTGTGCTTGTTCTCGGCTTGGAAACATTAGTTTCTGCCGAATGTTGCGCCACATTGGCAGGAGTAGAGTCGCTTCGTTCTCTTTTAGCTTGTGTTAGGATTTTTCCCTTTCGAGATTTGCCAAACGAAAAGCAAGAGAGGAGGAATTTATTCTTTTTATCTGCGTTAGGTGAAGACATTGTTGAAATATTGAGAGTTGTAAGATGTGGAGAGCTGTTGAGCAGTTTAGCAGTGATCTCTGGATTTTATATTCGTAAATTTGACGTCAAGGCGTGGATGGGTTTCTTTGGCATCTGATCTCGCGGAGATTCACTTTTATACGTTTGAACGCTTTCTGTATTCTGTGAATCATGGTGCCCAGGCATCTTGAGTCATATCATAATGAAAGATGGCAATTATACTAAAGAATAAAGCAGAATAAGGATGTCGCATCAGGAAGGAACATTTCGAGCAACACTGTGAACATAAGCCGAACAAAGAACAGTTTCGATGCCATATATCGATCACAGAATGATGACCTACGAAAGCAAAATGCTAGTAAAACTATATTTAGTCTTCACTTGAATACTCAGCTGCCTTCCGGCTCTGATTGTTGAATTGAGATGGTGAATGGATATTTTTAGTTAGTATTGTACGACTTCAGACTTCGTAGTGGCATCCAGCATGTACAACTGAAGGGAAGGGACAAATATTCAGAAAGTGGGCTCCGGAGGTAGGGGATAAAACACGGGAAGCGTACCATAAGAATATCCGACCTTGAAAGTTGACCATAGGTTGAATTAGGATCGCAAAGACTACTTGCATGAATAGCAAGATATACAAGATATACCTCGAAATTCCATGGAACTCAAGTGGGAAGCGTCAACATTGAGACGCATCCTTCCTCCCCTGAGCATCGTTACCTGGCGAATCTTTGACAGACCCCTCTCTCCGTGTCTTTGCCCCCTCCTTCAACTTCTCCCACCTCTCCCGATAACGTGCAACAACACTCTTGAGCTTATCATTCTCTCTACCGAGTCTCTCAATTTCCTTCCCATCAAGTGAAACATGTTCTTCCAACTCCAAGACTCGACGCTTCAAAGCCTCGTCGCCTCGACTCGACATTTCCCTTGCTGGACTCATGGTACGAGTCAATCTCATGCTCTCTTGTAAAGCCATACTATTTTGCTGGGCCGACATTTCAAACGCATGGAGCCGTTTACTGAGCTTATCGATGCAGTCCTTGAGACTTTTATTCTCCATGTCCAATTCCTCCACTTTGTTCTCCAAATCCTTGGTGCTTACTTTCTTCCTGCTATTCTGTCGAGGGAGACCAGGAGAATTGGGCATTGGGGTTTCTCGGGCATCAACAAAGTCATCTTCCTCTGGGTCAGCAAACAAATCGGAATTTTCAGCATGAACCGAGGCTGCCATTCTCCGCTTTTCCTTTTGATCGAAAGAGAGAATTCGAGCGTAAGTCTCAGTCCCTCCAGTGGGTGGAACAACATAGAATGAGTCATTGCCAGAGTGTCCTTCGCGAGCTGAAGCACGAAGCGCTGCACGGGAAATAAATTTCGTGAGATCTGGATCAGATCCGGTCCGGTCTGCACTTTGTGGGCGTCTTCTAGATACTGGGGCCGGGTCTGTAGTTGACTGGGCCGGTCCTTCCTCAGCGATCAAGGGCAATCCAGCAAAGGCCAAAGGAGCAGATAGCTTGGAAAGTATATTTTCAAACGTGTTATAAAATCGGGAGAACCCTTCGTCATTTCCAGGTGGCTGCTCAACAGTCGGAGGTCGTGAGGCTGACTCGACTTTCTTCTGGCTTACTTGCGGAGGCGGGACCCAACTTGGCTGCGAATGTTCAGGTATACTGGCAGGAACTTTGGTGCGTTTCCCATCTCTGCGAGGAAGAGCTTCTAAGCTGCCAGGAGCTTGTTGAGTGGACACACTCGGCGAAAGTGGCTGTCTGGTATAGTTTGCTCGGATTCCCCTCGCAGATGCAAGATTACTTGCAATAGAGGAGCTCAGATCTCGAGGAGGGAGCCGTCGCGGATGTTGCAGACTTGGAGCGTTACGTAAGGGCGAGGATGATCGAGGTCCAAGGTCGGACTTGGAGGCACGCAATTCAGCCACAGCAGCAGATGTAGAAAGCGGCTTTTCTGAGATAGCCTGCACTTCTGGCTCGGTAGATGATGCAGACGGTGGATTTTCAGAGGGATAACGAAGGAGCTCTGAAAGTCGGTGGTGGTGCTGTTCCAATAACCTCAATGTTCGCAATGCTTCTGCGCTTCCTGTACCAGATGCCGCCCTTGCAAATTCCCCTGCGGCGTGAGCATGCTCATTTATTGCGACTGTGGTATCGGAACTTTGAGTGGCAACAGAGGCAGCTCGAGCATGGTCGTGAGCCTACACCGATATTTTGTTAGAACACTCGGACAAGCTGCAATAAGTGTGCATACCAGCGTTAAAGGTGAGGATTCCATAATCTTCTCTGATGTGTCGTCTTCAGAGATTCATATGTCCCATCATAGTCTCTCGATTATTGTATGCCGCGAGCTGAAGTCCGGCAGTAAATGTTATTTGTGAAGATGTTCGAGGTTGAGTTGAATCACGAGGCTGTAGTTTAAGCGCATCGTAGCCGGAGGTTTGGGAGCCAATGAAGTGACGTATTTCCAAGGCAGTGACTCTCAATTGGGAAGGATCAAGAGGACAAAGCCTTGGTCAGGGAGTTACGTGCCAAATATACGTCTACTTCACTATCACAGTTCTCGCCTCCTTGAATTCATTATTTCATCATTTATGAGTGTCTATTACAACAACCATAATTCCAGCCTGGCACGAACTTCTTTGTATTACATCGACGCTTGCCCATCTCACTGCGCCTCCATCATTCGAAGCTATCCTCTGAAAGAGCTCGGAGCTTCACCACGGCGGTATCCCTGATTCAGATCCATTGCTTTACGTCTTATCAACACCGACAACTACAATCACCTCCGGTAATGGGGTGTCCAGAGTCTGCGAACCGGTGATACCTGAGCAAAGCCCACTTTATCACCAATGTCTTTCACAATGGAGAGATCACAGTCGCCGGCGAGGAATGGTTTGTCCCAAATCTTCTCCAAAGGGCGGCGGGACAAGAAGAGCAAAGATTCAGCTCCGAACTCAATCAAGAGCACGACGAGCGATCTAGGAGTACGAGCCTCTTTGGAAGATGCTATCGATAAGTTGAAAGGCCATCAGGATGCAGAAGAGGAGGGCGAGTCCAATGGAATCAAGAAACTGGTGCCAAAAGGCATCGGCTCCAAACGACGGCAGAAAAAGCAAGAAAAGGAAGATGAGCAAAGAATGAGTGAAGAGGCAGCTCGAGGTAGAAGTGTCGCAGATAGAGGGACTTTGGAGAACGACGAGAAGAGCTTCATCCACAGCTCTGGTGATGGTAGCAGTTTGCTCACATATGAATCTGAAACGGAATCGTAAGTGCTCTTGCACATTTCATTATGTTCTACTTGCATCATGTCCGACATGATCGGATTCCCTATGACTGCAATCGTACTACGTACTTATAACCTTATTCGGCCGCATCCGTCAGCCACAGAAACGCGACGTCGAAGCGAAATCATCACCGTTCCAGCAAGCTTCTTCCTTACGACTCCATTCCAACCCCATACAATCGATACGAACCTCATCCAGGTCGATGCTTGCCTAGCCATAACATCCCATACTCCATACTCACATATTCATGCGTCGAACTATACGATTGAATAAATCGCGGACTCGCTTTTGCCGACTGGATAATTACGTGTACCTTTTGTTCTAACCTAGACCCTCACAGACCACTCGAAACACATCCTCCTCCTCTTACCACACATCCATCGCACATTGGATATTTGACGACATCATCGCCACTTGTTCAAACTACCACTCTGCCTGAAGCCACTGTGTCGGAATCACAGTTAGACGGTGCGCCGACTCCTAGAGCCTCGACGTTTCCTATACCAGTTAAAGCCCTGGCTGCCTCCGAATCGGCCCCGTCGCTCCTCGACAGTGCATTACAAGCACCTACAAACGGGTCCGAAAAGAGGACGCCATCACCAGTTGGTAGATTGAGACAAGCTTTAACACCTAAGAAGGGTGCAAGTCCAAGTACAAGTCCAGAGCGCAAGGCTGGGGCGGGGGTGGCAGTGAAGGAGAAGGAAAAGACAATTCCAGATGCTAGACGTGGAAGTGTTGCTTCAAGGATCAGTTCAATCTTTCCAGAGAGGCAAACATCTCAACCTTCATCAACTTCAGCATCTCCAGAACGTCCAAGAACGGGAAAGATCCAACCGATAGACACAAATACCCCTCGTACGCCACCACCTGGTGATAATCCTGCTCCAATAATTGTAAACACTCCACCTACTCCGACTGATGCGAGTTCCCCACGATTTTCCAGTAGAGATCGAAAGTCGTCAGACCCACCCTCAAATCCAAATGTTGTCACATCCCCATCCGGGAATATGATATCACATCGAAGAATTAGATCTGGGTCAGGAACTTTGGGCCCCAGTAAATTGTCAAATATAACATCTGCACCGCTGACTCCGACTCTTGAAAGTGGGGCTGTAACTCCGAGCGGAGGTTTCTTTTCATCGGTTTTTTCTGCTGCCCAGAACGCTGCCAATACGTTGAGCAATAGCATTGCAAATACCTCAGTCACCCCGGGAAACCGCAGCAGGAGTGGTACACAAGAGTTACAGGAGGTGGAAAGTCCCGTAGTGGAAACATTTGCAGAGAAATCTGACGAAAACGCAACAGAGGAGAAGGAATTGGCAGTCAAAACACTGGGAATGGGTGATCTCAGCTTAAGTGCTTTAGGCATTTCGGAGAGTAGCAGTGGTACAAATACGCCACTTATAAACAAATTCCCGGAAGAAGTTCGAGGCCGATCAGAATCAACAAATGACGATAATCGCCCTGCGCCATTTGCTCCAATCACCGAGAATGGCGATATTGTTGCCACGACAAATGTAGATGATCTGCCACCGCTTGTTCGACCACGTTCGATCTACGACCCTGCAGCTGGAGATCAAACGCCACCAAACGGCAGTGTCTTTGAAGGAAAAACTGGAATTCATCGAAGTGGCAGTATTCGAAGCGCAATTGGAGGCAATAGAAGGAAGCGCGGGAGTTCTGCGGCGACAGGGACAACAATTGGAGCAGCTATCGCAGCAGCGAACACCTCTCTTGCCAATCCAAATCATGGCACACCAAAGATCACCGGTTTTGCTATAGCAAGCAAAAAACGGAACCGCGATTTCCACCAGCTCTTCAAGAGCGTTCCAGATGATGATTACCTGATTGAAGACTACAGCTGCGCAATTCAGAGAGAAATCTTATGTCATGGCCGGTTGTATGTGTCTGAAGGTCATCTATGTTTCAGTAGTAACATATTTGGCTGGGTAACAACATTGGTGATGAGCTTTGACGAGATTGTGTCGGTTGAGAAACGAAGCACCGCTTTGTTGTTCAAGAATGGCCTTATGATATCAACTTTACACGCGAAGAACATTTTTGCCAGTTTCACCAGTCGAGACTCAACGTACGAATTAATTGTTGGCATTTGGAAATTGGGCCATCCTAGTTTGCGGAGTTCACTTAATGGTGTGCGACTTGAGGAGACTGGTGGAGGAGACAAGACCGAGAAGGATGACGGTGGACCTCTCCCAGGCAGCCAGAGTGGTTCTGAATCAGACAGCGAGGGTGATGAAGGGGATGAGATTTATGATGAAGACGAGGAAGATGAGGATGCAATGAGTTTTACCCAAGCAGATGGTAGCATCGCTGGAAGTGATGTGATTGATAAGGTGGTGAGCCGGAAGCCATCAGCAGCTGTTGTTACCAATGGTGCACCAGCTGAGAAAAGTCTAGAAGGGCCAGTCAGTCCACCGGGAGATTTCCCAGGCCCACCTACTCATGCACCTACGGAATGCACCGACCTCGAATCTCATTACCCGAAGATCATTGCTGATGAAATCATCGCTGCCCCCCTCGGAAAGATTTGGAGTTTGATGTTTGGACCGGCTTCTGTGTCGTGGATGAGGAATTGGTTGACAATTGAACAAAAGTGCCTTGACTTTCAAATGGAGGACAAACGACCTCTTGGACCTGATAATAAGGTTCGGAATTATTCCTACATCAAACCTCTGAATGGATCTATTGGCCCAAGGCAAACGAAATGCGTTTCTACAGAGACTTTGGACTCTCTCGACTTTGAAAAAGCCATCTCAGTCACAATCTCAACGCAAACTCCAGATGTACCTAGCGGTAATGTTTTCAGTACGAAAACAAAATACTGCTTGACATGGGCAGAGGGAAATGCGACTAGGGTTCAGATGAATTGTGCCATTGAGTGGACGGGGAAGAGTTGGCTGAAAGGTAGGTCAGCAACTGTGGGATGTTTTTTTCATTAACAATGATCAGGTCCAATCGAAAAGGGTGCAAATGATGGGCAGGTTCAATATGCAAAGGATATCGTCGCAGCCCTCAAAGCAGCTGTATCATCGAAACGAGTAGGCGCTACTGCTGTCGCTAATGGCAAACCAAGAAAGAAGGGACGTAAAGGGCGGGATCTGAAGAGTGTATCTAAGATTCACGACGGTGCCAGTGATTCGAAGCCTAAGATTGATGACTGGGGTCTGTTCGAACCTGTTCATGGTCTTTTTGGCCCAATCGTGGATATCATTAAACCATTGATTACCGGCAACATTCTTTACGGACTCTTGGTAGGCTTGTTGGTAGCAAGCTGGTTCAGGTTTGGATTTTCAGGGGCTAAAAATGGTCCCGGCGGTGACCTTGGATACTTTGGTACACCTGAAAGAGTTGCTGCTTATGAGGAGATTTGGAGGAGAGAGGAAAGTCAATTATGGCAATGGCTTGAGGATCGTGTTGGTATGGATCGTCTCCGTGATGTTGGTGCGATGCCTTTGGAGGCAAGACACATGCAAGACAAGATCAAGGAAGAGAAGATGGAGGAGCGAGAGATGCAGGCGGCTATTAGAGTCACTGAGGAAAAGTTGAGGGTTTTGAAGGCGACCATCGAGAAGATGAAGAAGAAACCAGGAGATGATAAGGTGGTGGAAAGTCTTGATGACCATGCATAGCGGGCATAGCGCGGCGGTCTGTATTATTTCGTTTGGAGTTTCGGGTGGGGTATCGGTTTGGGCCAGATATACGATATGCATAGCGATGCAATACCATTTGTTTTGACTTAGACGGGTCATATATTGATTCTGTGAAGCATTTCATATCTCAGACGATTCAAGAGTAATGACAGTTTTCTATGTATGTACAATCTGTTTCCGTATAAATACTCATTTCGCTATTGCCATTTTATGTCTTCATCCTTGCCTCCACTTGCCAGCTTATTACTGGCTTATGGACAAGCGTCATGAGCCTTAGCATTAGGGTAAACATGGTTCGTACGACATGGTTCGTACGACATGGGTTGCTGGTGCCCTGCTCATCTTTTAGCATAGTCCATCTCTCAATCAATACCTCTCATTAAGGAGAGTCGACACGAAGCAGAATGAAGAGCGAGTCAAGAACATACCTTGTGATACAAGGGGGCAGTATCAACATTCAAGTTTGTAGCCGGGCTTCTGAATACCACATTGTTACCATCAGGCTTAAGTTTATTCTCACATTGCACCTGCTCGTTCCCACCGTTCAGGGTGGATGAACCGGTCCAGATATCAATGTGTTTCTTGCCGCTGCCGTCAAGGTCGTCCGTGCACTGTTGACAACAATCCTCGTCTAAGGATGACAGCCATGTCCGTACCCTCCAAAGAGGGACAGAACAGAGATATTGAGGAGTGTGAAAATGGCAACTTACACCGTACATATTCTTGCAAATAAAGCACATAAATCGTCTCGCAACGATTAAACTCTCCCTGTGCAGAAACCATTGTCAATGGATCATCATATGTTTCTGAGCCACCTGCGATGTTATTTCTACCGCCGCAGTTGCATGCTGTTCGAGCGGATGGAGGATCATTGTCTGGATATCCGAAGAATGTGATCTCAACGAAACCTTCGCGGCTACAAGCAGCGAGGGTGGTGGTCGTAAGGGCTAGAAGGGAGAGGGGAGTGAAGGACTTCATTTTTGGTGGTTGATGGACACGAGTTATATTCAGAATGGTTGTCCAGCCAAAAGTCTCATCCTCTCACTTTACTTGACCTTTTCAAGTCACGCATAAAGCTGAAAGATGGCCCCTCTCTTAGTAGTCTTATGTCCATCTACCAAGAACTTCACATTGACAGCCGTCGAGTTCGACTTCTTCCAAATCAGCTATTCCAAGACCTTCGCTAGCGTGTGTTCCTACATATATTCTACAAGAACCTCCAAACTCACAACAGACACTTGAAACGAATAACCCCGCTACCTAATCAAGCGGCAACTCTAGCAGCAACTATTACACCTTGGTTCTCCAGCTTTGAATCACAATAAGTCCCAGTACAATGGACGCACCCTTGGGTGAGGGAATTGGCAAGAAGGTCTCAATCTGCATTCGGTGTTAATACTTCATCTAAAGTCGCAGGTTATTGGGATGGCGACAAGGAGTAGGATGATCAACGAAATCCTCAGAATAACCTCCTCGGGTATCGATACTATATTAAGTTTCCAGCATGCGTGCTTTACAACAGTTAAAAATTTTACTAAGACTACCAGCTCGACTTTGATGGCACTGACTTGAAACAAGCTCCCAGTTGTCGTCTCTTAGCTTTATATGGAGATTCTGATAAGGATATTCAGAGTGAGATATTCATTGAATACGCCGCGATTCACTGGATGCACAGACGAGACACCAGGTCACCACACAACCTCAATCCCTCGAACATCACTGTTCATCGTATGATGATTGTCACTCCGATGGAGATGAGAAAGAAGTCCCAACTCGTTCAACTTACAGATGATGGCGGAGAGACATTGAAGAATTTATTTACCGTTACTGATTCCCCCGAATACTTCCGTAGCAAAGTCTTCTTGAACATCGAGGTCTCTGAATTTTCATTGCTCAACAAAATTCAACTTCCAGAACTCCTCAAGAACCACAACCGTACCACGCTCGAGTCAATATCGAATACTCTCCGCTCTATAAAAAGATCAGATCAACCTCGAATCTCACAATTTTACTCCCAAATGGTGTCCATCATCGAGATCTCTTGCTCGAATTTGTAGCAAAGATCCAGGGAGAAATGACTGCCGACAAACGACGCAAGTGAAACTTCCACAGTCCACTACGTTATGCGTCTCAATTGGCAGGTAACACTGTTGAGTTGAAAGGAAGCCAAACTAGCATCAAGAAACCAGACCCTTGCGAGCGTTGCAATAAGTTGGGACACATCAAGGAAAACTGTAAGGAAACCATCTGCAGCAATTGCGGTCAGCTGGAACATACGGAATGAGACTGTTCGCAACCCTGCCCTAGATGCTAAAAAGAAGGACACGTCGAGGCACAGTGTAAGGTCGACATAAGAACCTGTTACAACTGCGATCCAGCAGGGTTATGGCTAGAAAGACTGTACCGTTCCACCTCGCCCTAAGATATGCCTTTACTGCCAAGCATCCGGTCACATTACAGAGAAGTGTAAGAAAAGAAAGGGAGATGGTGCCCTTCGTCCACCTGGTCCGAAGGATGTATACGGCTTCAACCTGGGCGGTAGGAGTTGCGTTGTCTGTCACCCTCGCAAGCATCTTGACCATGAAATGATATCATGCTTGGCTTGCAAGAATCATAAGCATAGCAAGAAGGATTTTCGAGCTCGTCGATAATGATCGTTCCACTTTTGCAGAGCTCATACATATTCTGATGTTCCAACTACAAGTATTGAGAGATGGTGCAATACTATATTAGTTTGGTTGAAAATGGCAGTCTTGAAAAGCACTTGACCCGAAAACTGGCAACTGCATATGCCCTTTTCTGAGGTTACCAGCCAACAGGTTGTGGAGGAAACGGCAGCCCAACCAATATGGAGAGAATGGTTAAGCCTCAAAAAGGAATATAAGATAAAGTTAAGATGGTATTGGAAGGCATTTAGAAGTGAAAGGAGGCAGGTGCATACACAACAACAAATTGCAGAGAGGCGGGGGAGGGGGGGCGCAACCCGACATCAAGGAGCAGTTGGATCTCAAATAAGAAGATGTGCTGTATCTAAGAAATTCTTCATGGTTCAATAGAAGCAAGACTTGCCATCAAAATTCACACACGATAGTCTTCTTCGGTCTTGAACATAAGCCGAGGTTATTGAACATTTTTGATAGCTTAGTTGTCAAGATCATCCTTTACCCTCCTGGCTCCCCACTCCATTCCACAAGCAACCTTCTCGACTTTCCGATAGAAGATTCAAACAGGGCAAAGTAGTGGTGCAGGGGAACAGCAAGTTCGCACCATATAGTCAGAATGATACCGCTAAAATAAAGACATTAACGCCTTTCAATCAAATCAGGCAAGTATCACCAAAACTAGACTTCTATACTTTTAGCTTTTGCCTGATATACACAAGAGGATTGAGTTGATTCCTTCGTTTGAACCTTCCCAATCGTCCCTCGTTATTTCCCTACACATCACCTGTAGCACGCCTAACTTCTGAATCAGTCACGTGAAGCATCACACTTCTAAGTTCTGCGCAAGTAGACAACGTGAGACCCCACCAGGCATTGAGGAACATGAACATTACTCTAAAACAGAAATAAACAGAAATAACACTATTTCTCATCAAACAGTCTCGGATTGCGTACTCCAGCTCTGTATGCTTTTTCGATCCAGGCACAGTGACATCCACCACGCCACCAACCAGAGACAATTTATGGCTCCCTCGCACTACTAGCGAGACATATATCAAAAACCAAGCCAATAGCAATGAAACCCTGAAATAAATCATATCTCGTGGGGTAACCTAACCTAGCATTCAAAATCTCACACATTTCATTTGGCGAACCCCCACAAGAAAGACGCACGAATTAGAAAGCGAACATAAAATTAGGATCCTCCTTTGAAAAAAAGGGCAACGAGAAAAAAATCTTTCCATTTGTGCAGGCTGATACGATACTCCAATCCTCCCGAATAAATATATGATCTATTCGCTAATACAGAAAAAGTTATAAGGAAAAGCAAATGTGATAAGGAGGCAGTTCTATCAGTGGATGCTTATTCCGTCCAAGTAGATGGTATTGACAAAGCCTGGTGTGGTATTTGGACAAGTAACTTTGATGACGAAGAGACCACGCTTCTGTGTTTTGGTTGCCTTGAACTTCTTCGTAACCTTGGTGAAGTAGTTGGCCTTGATCGAGGCCTGTCTACTACACTTGCCGCCGACCGTTTCGCACATCTGGATGTTGCATGTAGGTGGTTTTCTGTGTCCGGCGAGCCTAGGATGAGCTGTTTGCACTTGGGCATAAGCCGTCATGGTGTATTCCTTCTTGGAGCAGAGATTTACAGATTGTTGGATCCAGGCAGTTTGGCTATCTAGAACCGTGGTTTCACTGGACAAAATTAGCAAGCGAGGAAAGTGAAAAGCTAGAGAACTCACAGGTAATAATCATCAAAACTGTTCACGCTGTTATCAGCACCATACTTGACAAGTGGTGGGGAAAGTGCACTGTGTCCAGGTGATTCCACCCATGGCGAGAATGAGCCACTCTCAAAATTACCGTTCATAAGCATTGGGCTGCAAGTTGTCTGAGACGGAATTGGAGCTGAACTGGATGATGTCGTACTTGTGGCAAATGTTGAAGGGCTCATAACGAAGATTGATGAAGAAAGAGTTAGAGAAGATGACACTAGAGTAGACGTTGGCAACGAAGACGAAATATCTGAGCTGATGTCCAAGGTAGAGCTAGGAATGGACGTAGATGATGGTACAATTTCAATAGTCGATGTCTGGGCTGCAATTTGTGTGCTGGGCTCGATGGTTGAACTTTGGGCCGCGGAGGTGCTGTCGAGCACAGATGAGGATGCTGCCTGTGCATATGTACTGCTTTCAGGGAGTGCCGATGAGATTTGGATGCCGCTAGAGATCGCTGCAGTTTCAATGGCACTGCTACTTTCAATAGATGGCGACACACTTGGGATGCTGCTGGAAACGGCTGCGCTGCTGCTCTCGACAAAGACCGAGGATGCAGGACTATCACTGGAAGCCGTAGATGTTGCAATGGCGATACTAACATCACTGAAGGCAGTTGACGAAGCACTTCCCTCTGCGGTGGCACTACTTGAAGGAATTGCGCTGCTTGGGTCAGAAACGGGTGTCGATGAGGGGCTTTCCGCGGAAATTTCAATCGAGCTTTGCTGAGCTGAAGATGCAGCTACCAAGCTAGATTCGGAAGAGTATGGAGTTGTCTGGGCCGCAGAAACATACATGCTTGTTGAAGCTGCAAACTCGGAGTTGATGGCCGAGCCTGAGCTAGTGGCGGCTCCAACAAATGTTGATGAGGGAGCATCTGAGCTGAGGATAGGGGATGATTGGGCAGCCGAGGGCGAAGCAGATGGGTAATCGGAAGAAGCAGCCTGCGATACCGAGGGACTGGCATAGACAGATGAAGGCATTCCTGAGTTAACAGCGCTCGACTCGAGAGAAGACTGGGCGGCAAGGCTGGATGCAGATAGCGAGGCTGAGAGATAAACTGAGGAAACAGCTGGCAGGAAAGAGCTAACATAAGCTGAGGATTGAGATGCTTCTAAACTAGCATAGGCTGAGCTTGGGGCAGCCAACACAACGCTTGTAAATAGCGCTCCGCTCGATACTGCTGCGGCACTGCTTTGAACTGCTGTCGAGCTACCCATTGCAGAGAGATATGGCGTGCCAGTGGACATTGCAGCGAAGGACGATTCCATGGCAGAGCTAGCATATCCAGATGAGAAGGCACCGAGTGAAGACGCTGCAAGGGAAGACTGGGCAGCCAAGGCTGAACTGACAATGCTGCTTTGTGCAGCCATGGTAGAATCCATAGCAGATAAAGATTGGGGTGCTATGGTGGAGCTGGCTTCGGCCACGCTAGATGGAACTGCTTGCGAAGAAACATACGGTGTCCGTGCTGCAGATTCTGAGGCGACTTGAGATGAGCTTGGGACGACAACATTGGAGGAGACGGCGGCCAGGGTACTGCTTGGAACACTGATATCTGAAGAGGGGGCTGCTACGGCACTGCTGGTCAAAGTCGACGAGCAATCACTGCTTACCCATTCGGTATAAATGCTGGCAGTTCCAGAGATGTAAGACGTAATAGCGCTGATTGTCTCCGTCACAACGCTGACACTTGGACTGACCGTGGATGTGACTTCAGGAAGACTGCAAGACGTTGAAACAGAGGCTTCGCTAGATACTGCTGCGCTGGAAATTGCTCCACTGGAGCTTTGTCCACTAGAAACTGCTGCACTGGAAATTGCCGCGCTGGGGATTGCTCCACTCGAGACTGCTGCAATGGAACTTTCAGGCTCATAAGTTTGGGATGATGGAGAAGATCCTTGGGTGCTCGCTGCCGCAGTAGTACCAGGGATTGTGGTAGAAACTGCTTCGACGAATGTAGAATCGCTTGGCAAAGCACTCGCAGAGGCTCCAGAGACCGATGAAACTGATGAGACGAGAACGGGGGGTACAACAAGCTGCAGAATTGTTAGATGCAAGTTTTTCAGATGATTATCAAAATGACCTACCTGGTAAATGACAATGTTAATGGAAGCGACACGAGCAGCCAATGCACGACGCCTAGCCATGCTACCTCCTGCACAAGTCTGGTTGGGGTCACCAGCACAAGGCACGGAACACCCAGGACTGTCAACAGTTGGGGCTGGCTCGATTGTATTTGAGCAGAAGCAGGTCTTTCCTTCCACGCCAGCAAGTGTGTATTGTCCGTCCGAGCAAAAATTCAAACATTCTTGTACAGTCTCTGTTTGGGTGCTGTTTCCAACGTTGGTCAACGGAAAGCCGTTTCCGGTAGTATCCAAAAAGCAACCGGCCGAGGCATATTTATCTCCGTCAGAGGCGGTGTAGACAATCACGGCTGGTCCTGAGGATGCAGCGGCCGGCTGTAAGGTCGTTGACAGAGCTGGGATATAGGTCGTTGTTGGTATTTCAACGGCAGAAGCACTTTGAGATGCTTGGGCAACACCTTGAGAGGTGGACGTGGCGGCCACTGGGTCAATGATACTCGATGCCAGGGCAGAAGATTGAGACTCAAGGGCCGATGGAAGGTAAACGGGTTGGATGCTAGAGCTAGCAGCCTCTCCTGCGTGTACAGAACTGGATGGCACTTGAGTGCTTTGAGCTGCGTCTGTTGCAAATCCAGAGCTAGCAGCGAGGGAAACATATTCAGAGCTGGATGGGACAGCAGTGCTTTGAGCGGCAATCGATGAGTATGCCGAGCTAAATGCGGCAGGAAAATACTCAGAGCTGGATTGGACAGCGGCAATTGACACGTATCCTGAAGAGACTGCGGCAGAGACATACTCAGAGCTGGAGGGTGCGAGACTGGATGCAGCGTCTGAGTAAATAACGCTGGAAGGAGCTGTGCTGGTTTCTGCTGCAGAGTAAATGCTTGAGGGCTCAACAGATAATGGTGACCCTGAGCTGGCTACGGCTTGTGTGTATACTGAGCTCGCGGCTCCTGATGAGTAAGCAATTGAAGGCTCAACGGATAATGGTGAGCCTGAGCTGGCTGCGGCTTGTGTGTATACTGAGCTCGCGGCTCCTGATGAGTAAGCAATTGAAGGCTCAACGGATAATGGTGAGCCTGAGCTGGCTGCGGCTTGTGTGTATACTGAGCTCGCGGCTCCTGATGAGTAAGCAATTGAAGGCTCAACAGATAATGGCGAACCTGAGCTGGCAGGCGCATACGTGTATACGGAGCTAAATGCCACTATGCTTGCTTCCGCCGAGTAGGCACCTGAGGGTTGGACAGATGAGGGAGAACCTGAGCTGGCGGCCGCATATGTGTATGCGGTGCTGGATGGCATCATGCTAACCTCGGCGGATGAGTACGCGCTTGAGGGCTCTGCGGATGACACATATCCAAGGCTGGTAGCAGCTGAGGGGTATGAGGAACTCTGAGCCGCGATTATTGTTGATGATGGATATTCTGAGCTAGCAGCAGCTTGTGTGTATATAGAGCTATAGGGAGCGACAGTGCTGGCAGAACCTGAAGAGTAAGCGCTGGGCTCAATCGACGATGGTGAGTCTGAACTGGCAGTCGCATACGTGTACTCGGTGCTGGACGGCTTTATGCTAGCTTCTGCGGACGAGCTGTACATAGAACTCTGAGCAGCCAATACTGTAGAGGATGCAAATCCTAAGCTCACAGCTGCATAGCTTGAAGCCTCGATGATTGAAGAGTATTCGGAGCTGACAGCCATTGAGAAGTGTGAGGAAGTCTGAGCTGCAACTGCTGTGGAAGATGCATAAGCTTCAACAGTGGAGTAAGCAGAGCTTTCAGGTAGCAAGCTGTATGAGCTTTGAGCCGCAATCACAGTAGACGACAAGTACTGTGAGCTAACGGCAGCTAAGTACGTAGAGCTGAGAGATTCAACAGCAAAGTTGGATGCAGAACTTTGAGCTGCAACTGCAGTGAATGAGGGATTGGCGGAATATTCTGATGATGCAATATAAATTGAACTGCTTTCAGTCGATGAAGCAGCTAGAGCACTGGTGCTAACAGCCACTGATGAGCTGTATGCCGCGCTACTACTCTCGATTGCACTTGAGCTGAAATATGCGACAGTCGAACTTTCGCTTGGTGCTGCTGCGACGACTGTCGAAGACAAATATGCAGATGCTGCTGCTGATTCTGAAGCTGAAGGTGAGATAGAAATAATTGTTAATTGAGCTGCCTCTGTAGAGCTAGGATATGTGTTTGAAGAGGAAGACACCGCAGCTGAGGAGTAACAATCTGTTGCACTGACATACGTGTAGACTGTGGAAGCAGGTGCGCTCACAGTCGATGTGTATACATCAGAATTAGTATTAGAGACCGTAATAGTCGTGACACCCGATGGGTAAACTGTAGTCGTTTCTGGAAGACATGATGAAGATGCTCCTTGAGCCTTGACAATCCCAAACCCCGCTGCACCAACAGCCAAAAGGCGCACCATATTCGGAGCCCCCATGATAAACAGGTCAAGCAGAACGAGTGATGCTGTGACCTAAACAAAAAAAAACTCGAGCAAGAAGTTGGTTCTGGACGGCTCAACAATGGCCACCCTCGGGGGCATCCACCTATATACCAACGCCCAAATGTAAGGGGTCTCATAAAGATCAACATAGTAGACATTTCCCAATCGAGAATACTAATCCCATGCTCTGAGAGACAGGCAAAAAGTAAGAAGAAACTTAAGTTGTGGCTGTGGGATGTACCAAAGGCGTAAATCCACATTCTGGCAGTGTGGGCTCGAAGCAGCCATGTGTCTTGGAATACCTTTTCAGATGAATCATCCCGATATGGTCATTCTCTGACACTTGTCTTTGTTTTTCTTTTTCCTGGCCCTGAATAATATGCAGGGGGTATCTCAAGCCGAACATTGGAAATCGCTAACAATGCGGAAATAGATGTTGATAAGATAGAAAGGTGATGTGCAACTTATTAATTTAATCATGTGACTGCACCCATTCGGAATGATTTCCCCGAAAGTGGCAATACGTTTGACTCACATGTTCAGCTCAACAAGTCTGTTTGGGATATAATTGCGCCATTTCCTTGCTACATGCATAAGCCAATTTCTAAAAGTCGTTGATGGGTCAAACACTGCTTTCTGTGAGTCGATGGTCCTTGGCAGAGCCTCCTTGAACTTACATGAATCCAGATCAATATTTGCTTTTGCCATGTTGGTGGAACGCCTCGCAGCCTTGACAAATTTCTCCGGGTATCGAAATGCCTAAGTATAATCATCCCCAAAAGCTACATCATCCTCTCCTTCATCCCCTTCGCCATTTTCAAAATATTGCTCGGCATTATAATCGTTATCACCCTCTTCATCATCGTATGCATCATCTTGTTCCGCTGTATCGCTTAGTATAGCACAACAACGTAGATGAACATACCATCTTCAAAAGTTTCCTCATCATCCTCATCAAAAGCATCAATCTTCTCCAACAATATCTTTGTCTTTATTGAAGGATCCATGCCGGAGAGTAAAAGTGACTTTTTCTCCATAGCTCGATTTAAATTCTTCCTAACCTCAAGATCCTCACCATCTAACGTAGACCAAAGTTCCTTGGGAAATAGCTCCTTATCTAACAGATCAGAAAAATCCAATTTAGATGAAAAACTCACTGAATGGACGCTCAGAAAGTTTAGGAATAACATTCTTCTTGGGAGCGTATCTCATTGAATAAGTCTCCACACCATTAAAAGGATCCATATCTGCTTGTCGGTTACTACCATATTGTCGATTGAATTGATCCTCCCCAAAAGTCTTGATTGGATTATCTGGATCCCTCTTGGTGGGCTGGGTAAAGAGGGGGCCACGCTTCATTTGAATTTGAAGTTCTTTGTAATGTCTGAGTTGTTGCAGTTCGCGGTTTGTGAGAGGGGAAGGTTTCTTGAGGTGCGGATGCGGCTACAATTGTCAGTTTGTATGAAAATCAATTGGAAGGCCTTACTGGAAATAGATCTGTGGGTTTGGATTCGAGAGTGATCGTTGCATCATGCTCCCAAGTAGCTCCCTTCAATCCTCCAAATGGTTGTGCACCTCTTCCGCGCCCGCGGCCAGCCATTTTGTTGCTATTCCGGGGTTTCGAAAGCTCTACAGCAAGGTAGGTAGTCCGCGGTTGTCGCAGGACAGAAGCTCGTCGTGATTTTGGATTCTGTTTGAACTGTGAACAATTTTGAGGATGACTGGCGGGGATATGCGGTGAGATACGGCAGAAAGAGCTGAAGTGGAAACAAGCGCCGGGGAAATCACGGCCCATCTAAGCTGGGAAAGCTCATGGACCTTGTTCACCCCTCATCCTGCCCTAAAGGGCTGCAAACGATTAAGAAGATTCAAGAAAGACTACCCAGAGGATTGCACTTTAGTCGGTGAATTTCTAGCTGAGATATTCCGCACTGAAATCAATCCAAGGCAACATTGCACAAATAGCTTAGCAACATCTCGCCATCGATTGGCTAGGCCGGCATATACTTTACTGTCACTGACATTGGCCTGGGCGTTCACCGACAGACAACAAGAATTAAGTATTTTGACAACCCCGTCCACCAGAACCCAGCCTCTGAGTTGACTTCGGAGAGCTGGCGCATCCAATTGCTACAACTAAATGGAGACAATACCTGTGACAGGAGCCGAGGAGTTGGAGAGACACCTGCAGAAGATTGTGGATGATCCGGAGACGCCTTTGAATGCGAAACTTTTTGATGAAGTCGAGCTGCAACTTAATGGTATATTACCTCAGTACTTGTTTGACACATACCAAAATCTCCTGCTATCGGGCAAAGTATACACGCACGGCGCGATTGCCATACAGGATGCCCTGATGCCTCTAGTTATTGATTGCATTCTTGGCACCCCTCACCCAAAAGAAATCATACATTACTATGCTAACAGGTTCAATAGACACAAATATTCCACCACTTATTCCACGACTATTACCAAATGTTACTCAAATCCTCCTCACCTACGAACAAGATCCTACAATTCTCGCCAGCCTTTCAATCAAACTACTCCGACCAATAAAATTCACACAAGCACTCACTTTGGCATCCGAAGAAGCTTTGATACAAGCCTTACAATCACCAGCTCCATCTGCAGCCATTCTTGCAATCACGGTGATCGAAAAAGCTACTCGTAGCCCGGGTGATACAGCAATACTTTCTATTATGAAAGGAGTTGTGGAAAACTTCATTCGAACATGGCTCAGTACACCACATGTTGAAGTTGGAGAGAAAGCTACAAAAGTACTAGGAGATCTACTAGAAGTAGACTGTGATCGAAGATCATCCGCAGGAGTTGATACCAAAATGAGTGGATTACAAATTGCATCAAATATGCCACCAGGCCAAGGTCTGTTATGGAGACGAATATTTCAAGATCGGGAAATATACGATTTGATATTCTCTATCTGCAGCTTCACAAGTACGGAGGGTCTTGACCAAAGACAAAAGTCACTTGCACAAGCAAGGTTACTCAGAGTTCTTCCACGCCTGGCTACATTGGATTTTCAAACTCTCACTCGAACCCATTTCCCTGATGTCGAACAAAGATATGGTGTTGAGCAACCTGGCATATTATACTTTGCTACAATCGTCATGGTCTCGAAAGAAGAAGATATGCTTATGCATATCACTCTAATCGATTACTATGCAGAGTTCCTGGATATGATGAGTACAATTGACCTTCAACGTTCTACTCTCGATTACCTGGCACAACTTACAAAGAAATTTGCATCAACAGATCCCACCCTACTCAAATCTCTCGAATCTATCGCGAACAATCTAGAGACATCACCTGAACTACTTGATCTCCTTACAACACTCGATGGATACAGATGAAATCAATGTATCGCCTGTTACTCCACATTTCGATAGGAAACGCCAATAACAACTCACGAAGACATGATTCGACACATTAATCCGGTGACGCCAATCTCAACCGTGGATAAACCATTGTTAGATCTAGGGCGCCTCAATAGTAATCACTCGGAACGATCGTTGAGAATCTAACCCATTCTACCAATATCTCGTAAACATAGTGAGACAACCCCTTTATTGGTACCTATCCTTCCTTTTTCATCGGAATTGAAGCCCCAAGCCTCGTTTCTCGTAGTTTCGCCCTTCCTTCCTCCGACTTGTTGGTTATCTTGTGGCGTCAACCACATCATATTTTGCTTTTCTGGCTGCAGCGCATCATTTCCTGAAAGCCACATATTTACTCCTTGAGCTGAAAGGTATCTCACATGCAAACCTTTCATCCACTACGCCTTTTGTTTGATGCGATTTTGAATGTGGATGGGGATGTGGCTTGTCCGCGTAATGTAGCCTTTCTCTCTATAACAAAGATGCAGCCCTCTTTCAAACTTTTTTTTTCATGTCATCCAAATTCTAATTATTACTCTTCCTCCCTTCACGATTAAATTCCTCCATATATGATGGATCATTTCCCAATCGCAATCCTATTATATTCCATGATATTGCACCTCTCTCACTTGAACTACAGCGCATTACAAACTTGAAAATTACCTTGGAATATTAATATGTCCTCATTGCTGCACATTTATAAATTTACTTCTGTGAATTCCATGAAAGTGCGGGATAGTGAGCAGAGTGGTTTGATATAAGCCCAAGTGCATGTCAGACACGAATAGTAGCGTGAGGTACTCTTTCCTCATACTTAGTAGTGCAGATATTCTTGAACCTGCTATTCAGTATACCACCTGCCGATCACATATCTGGAAGACGAGATCAATATCATTATATCAAATATAAAACCTCTCTTGTACATCTAGATAGCTGAATCACCCCACTTAGACTCTGACCCGGGCCTGGAGTGGCATACACTTAAACTCTATCGAGCGATACATCCCTTGAAAGTTTCGGCTGATACAGCTAACACATCCACCGTCTATATGTATCTAGGCAAATACTAATCCCCCTGACTGACTATCAGTGGAAATGATGAAAGTGTAACTCAGCTGACATACAGCATCTGATTTCAGTGTTTTAAACCCCCTAGAAAGAGATGGACGTCTGCTGCACGAATACAGTATGAGGGGATGTATCACCGTGGCAATTTCCTTCGGACTAGTATCAGCCAGCACACATTGTATACGTAGCACAGCTGGAAAAACAGACAGACATTCTTACCTTTTGCTATATATGCACTTAGCATAGTCGATCTTGCTATAATGTTAAATAGGTCGGGAAAATAACTAAGTGCACACAAAGTATATCAACGGTAAACTCTTTGTTCCATACTTCAAAAACGCAGCTGCGAGATATAGGGGTATCGTCTTGAGAGGGGAAAATGACATGCTAAAGTTAGTCTAAGGGAGGCTGGTTGATATTCAGGTGATTGTTTTCTTACTTTTCCTGTGTTATGATTTCCTGTACGGGTTCTACTCTCTATTGGCATTGCAATTTTCCTGTTCTTCGCCACTGAGGGGATGTTACGGTGGTACCTTTCTTAATTGCTGTCATCAGCTAGCACACTTTGTGTGTAGTATAGTCAGACAAATGGAAGATACATCACGAATTTCTCTTCTTAAATTTATGCTCTAACACTAAGAGAGAGCAGAACTTTATATGATCTAATTACGGATCTGAAATTGAAGCAAATATACTGAATTTGGAGGCCGTGATATGAGAAGAAAATGAAGAAAAAGTTATACAGGAAGTTATGAAGTCGAATTGCAACAAAATATAGAGGAGTTGGGAGATAACTATCAAGATGAAGAGTTTCTAGAAATTGTAGCCAGTATTGTATTATAGCAAGTAAAAGAGAGATAAAGTTTCCTATCTCTTAAGGTTCGAAAATTAAGCGCCCTATCCTCCTCAAGTTCGGAGTCTAAATATGCTATCACTCACAAGCCCTCTCACAAAACCAGTCCCCCGTTGTATTCAACGGAATCCTCACCTTTATAAATGACGCTCTGCTGGCCCTCCGGGGACCACTGCTGTGGAGGCAGAGAACCTGCTATAGTAGAATGAAGAGTAACTTTGGGAGCATCCATTAGGACGAGGAGCCCCAGCACCACCCCTTCATAATGTAGAAAAGGCTTGAATAACAACTCGTAGGAATAGCCCTTAGACCCGCTCGAACCTCGAGTTTGAAGTCTGGTAGATTGATCTTTGGCGTATAGGATAGTAATAAGTGTACTTATGAGCATGCTCATATATATGTTTTTCACTTTGTACGATTGGACTCACACTCTTAGCTAGATGCCATCAAGAATATTCATGTACAAGCATACTTGAGATGTTGTTCTATATTTATTCATCTCCATATCCCTTCCTATTCACCCCGAATGTGTTGACCTCATTAATGCCTCCTCCACCTCTTTCCTCTTCTCCCCGATTAATATCCAGTCCAATACATGAAAATCCTTTTCATACAATCCACTACTACGGAAGTCATTATCGCCATCTGCACATCATCATGAATTCCCTATAAGCTAGATATTTTGGAAATCTGAGCCACCAAACACTAAATTATGTTCCTCAATTGCCGTTAGAGCCGCGCCACTCTTCAAGGATTTTTTCCTTCCCCGTCTGCGATTTCCTTGTTTCTATGCTACATCATTCTATGCTATTCTGCTACACTACTAGCCCTATCCTATCCTACCCGGCTCTACCCTTCCCTGCATCTCTCCCGTTCCTGGAATCCCAGTCCCTAATCCAAACATGTCACACCTCGTCATCCCGCTGCATCTTTCCCATGAAGCCAAGGAAGCTTGATCCTTCTTTGTCCCTACCCTCGCTAGCACCTATAACAACTCCCCTTGTACGCCTCATCTTCAACCCTGTGTACCCCTAGCCACTCAACAAGTAAGTGCATAAGATGTTAAGGAGTGGATATATCCCGTAGTCCCATTCCATGCATTAAAAATGAAGCTGCTGGAGACATACAAGGTATAGAAATAGGAAACAAGCAATACGGAAATATCTCGGTTCCTTTATTATTGAATATACGTAGGGATAGGAAGGGCATGAAAGAATGGGCGCAAACGGACATACATCCGAATCGGATAAGGGATTGAAACGTGCGTGAGCCGAGGATATATACTCGGAGATGCTTCGGGGAGCCGATTTCGGGGGCGGGTGAGGTGACGTGAGGTATTTTTCTTTGGGTGTTTCAGTGGGATCTGAGAATTGATTGAAATAAGGATTAAGCGAATTGGAAGTGAGAAGTAATGGTAGGGAATAGATATGATAGGGAGGGATAGGTAAAGGTGTGAGGGTGGAAGGAAAAGGGGTGGAAGCGAGGGGGTGGAAGCGAAAAAAGGGAGGGCGTGGGTGCTAAGGTATTTTAGATGAATAATGAATCTCATGTTCTTTGATCATAACTTACAGTTTCAAAACCCAGACTTATATTTCTATGCACAAGTCGGGACTGCAGATTTCAGCTTCATATGCAAATGTAAAACTTGTAATACAAGGTGTATAGGAGCAACCGAAGTCGAGTACCTGATTAAGTTATTGAAAACTTCTAACTTGGAAAGCACAACAATCATATTCTGCATATCGTAAATGCAATACTATCATATTCGAGGTAATTACAGGGTAGTACTTTACTATATATGCTCGAAAGCACCCTGCAAAGGAGCGGGCAAATCTCTGTAAGGATAATTGTCAGAAGCATCTTACTAAAGGTTCAAGAGTAGAGACTCAATAGGATTAGCAAGTCTCAAAAGAAGATCTGTTCTCATGAAAAGCTTACTTTGTAGGAAGAGAGAGACGGCAGGGGCGTAACGGTAATCAAATGTTAAGATGAAAGTGGGAAGAGGGCTTCGTGTTTGATGTTTTTATTTGAGTAAGAATTTATCTTCAAATGGCATGGGTATTCAATGAGAGGCTGGATTTCAAGACACTAGTACTTGAGATGTTCGTATTTAGTGGAAAGAATCAGCGGGAGGGCAGAAGTGAGGATATTCGAGCAACCTTGTTAGGATAAGATCAGTCGTTTTGAATATTATTGCGAGGCTTTAGAAATACTTATATATAAAGTGTTCATCTATGAGATGGATTATAAACTATTATATAAATGCTCGATTAGAACGATTCAAGTAGATATTATATTCTCAACTTTTAGAATATATGTTTGACTAATTACCAATTTCTAAAAACTAATAAGTGCAATTAATCATCGCGACCAACCCAACTAACTTCACATGGTGACTAGACAAATGGACACAAAAAGCCATAACGGTCCAGTAATGTTCCCGTGTCCGATCGAGATAATTTGCATCATTCGATGCTCTTTCTGATTTTGCAGGTATGCAGGTATCAGTGTGACGATCCACCACCCACTTCTAGAACCTGTGATCGACAACCCCGCGACTCAAGGGAAGGTCGAGAACATACGTTTAGAATGTAAGGCGATTCCATTGATTGACACTTGTCAAATGTGCCTTGGGATTTGCCGTGGGGTACAATGCAGAGAGGGGTTATTGCGATGTAACAGAAATAAGGGAAAATTAGCAACATTATTTTGAAGTTAACTTGTAGCAAATATACTTCGCGATTTCGAGATTGGGTAGTAATGATGTGAAAACCTGGGCGTCCCACTAGAATGATGAGTCGAAGAGCAGTACAAGATCATTGTATTAGTGTTCATATCATAATTACATGTGGATTAAAATATATTCGTACCACTGATCCAATTTTCACGTCTCTATGACTTCAGGACCACCAAAACCCCACCTTTCTTACATAAAGCACAAGAATCCATTCTGACCTCACTTTTCACTGAAGGATTCCAGAATCCTTGGTATGTAGCACCCAAGACTCCCAAGAGGAGAAGCCTGTTTACAGGGCTGAAACTGCATGCTGAGAACCTTGGCAGGCTGAGGCACCTTGGAGCATTCCTTGGAGAAAGGATGATCTGCGCCGTGGTGAACAGAGGAGGTTGAAATAGAACTGGGTTGGCTTGGTGGATTGTGGTACACTAAGGGGAGAGCTTAGGGCATTTGCGTACCTACCCCGCATTTGTACTATGGTAGTATGGCAAACAAACTCGTGATTGAAGAGGCAAAAATGGCTAAGTATTGATTCATGAAGATACATCTTTGGGGTTACGCCATCGAAATGGCAGACGGGCTTCTGAGTATTCGAGCGTGACGGATTAATCATGAGCAGGCAGTCACTTAGAGTGGTAAATGGTAGTATTTAAAAAAAGATTTGGAAGCATAGCTAAGTCGAGGTACGTCACTTTAGTACAATAGATACTAAGTCCTAAACCCAACAAGGTTATACCCGCTGTTAATGCCTGAGTAGGCATAAGTCTGGGGAAGCAGTGCCAAAAATACTACTATATCATAGGTTGAAATTAAATTGCATTTCGCAAAAATGGAAAAGAGAAACTCATGCCGATGTGAGTAGCTACTAGCCAAAGATTCAAGAAGTACCATTACATTTAGTAAAGAGACTGATTTGTACGGAAAGGCTATCATGCCGATTGTGCAAATGTACTCATGACAGATTAATAATTGTATGCTGCCCAGACTTTGAACTTGTCATCTGACGTTTTTGAAGCTATTCGCAGGCTGTGGAAAGAAGAAATACCCGCACTCGTATAGAGATGAAGGGACTCAAGGGGAGAGCAAGGAAATAAATGTCTCGCGTTCGGCTCGGATTCATTTCCTACCCGAGAATCAGGGACAAGCTTCTTCTCCAGAGTGCAGCCTCGCAAATACATCAGATTGGACATTGGGAACCGCCGAACCCGATGAACGTTGGATCCGATGAACTTTGTGGCAAACCCTATTTCCCCTTTTATGAATACTGATCAGACCACGGTTCAAGTTTGAGGTTTCGAGGACTTGGGAGTTCGAGGCGCGGTGAAACTTCATCGTTGCCAAGCCTTACGAGCTGCGGGAAATCTCGTTCTCGTATAGCGGAGCGTATATCGTAGCGTGCGAAAGGAGAAGAGACTGAAGGTGTTAGATAAATGAATCCACCCAATTTGCGAAATAGGAGGTTGATCTTGAAGCCGAGGCAAAGTAAAATGTTTTCCAGTCGCAATACCTTCATGTGTTCTGCCCGAAAATTTTATGGGTCGTAGAGAAGTTTTCTGCACATTTTCTCTTTCTGGATTATCCCGTAGAGGCTCCACGAGGCTGAAATCCAGGAGTTTGGTTAGTTCTGGAAGAACGATGTGGATCGTGAGAATAGGGTTTATGCATGTGCCTTTTGCTGATGTAAGTAGGATGATGTATCAATGTCAGAGATAGGAAATAGCTCAAAGATAATATATTCTGGCATCTTGAGACAAAATTGAGACCAGGCAAAGCAGACATGAAAAGCAGTGTGAAAGATGCAAGTCTCTCGATATCAAAACACAAAAAGTGGTGGGAATCGGCAGGTACTTCGACAGAATGAAAAGAGACGGCTTCAAAGTCTATATTGCCAAGACCACCTTAATTGTGCTGTTGTGCAAGATTATGCAAATATTATGAATCCTTTGTCCGGTTCTTAGCTCCGAGCCGAAGCCACAAAGACCGAGCTGTCTATGCTTGTAAGTGGCTGAACCCGTAGCTGTTGATAGCGGGCAGACAGACAACCTTGCAATCCGAATCGACGAGTCGTCTTGGCTCGGGCTTTCAAAGAGTGCCGACTACCGATATGGTGTTGTAGTGCATCTTCCAAGTGTGCAGGACAAGCATGAAAATTTCATCAGGAGATGAGAACCGTTTTTGGGTTTGAGGATAGTGATGATGCATGTTCAAGCTTCCTGATGAACATGCGACCTGCTGATACTCTTCAAAAGAGCAATTGCATGATGATCTGAGGTATTTTTGACGAATCCACATGGGAGTTTCCGGCGACGGAGAGATATGAAATTGAGGATCTGGGTGGGTATGGATATGGATACGGATATTGGATATATGGGTTTGTCAGGTTGACAAAGTGTCCGTACGGAGAGTTTATTCATCTCTTGAAATTCATGCTGGGCGCCGAGGATGATTTCGTAATCCACTTCATATTTCCATGGCTGTAAGGATAGTTACGCGCACGCATAAGCAAAGCAATTGGCATGCAGATGGTCGTATTTGGCGTATTGGTATTGGCAGACACAAACTGGCAGTGCACAAGACTCAGCTTGAACTTTGCGGCGATGAATCCAAGGATCCCAAGATCTTCATATTAAATACAAGACTTTGAATGACGGATCATGTGCTGCGGTTGACGACGCGTCTTCGTTCTCGTACATTATCACCAAAAGAAAAGCACGAGGCGGACGAAGTACTGTTTCAACTCCAAGGCAAACTTGGATCACCCGTCCTGCCCACTTCCTGCACAAAGCTTGGGGCACATCTTATCATCAATCTTCAAGGATGTTAGGACCCTCTCCTTCCAGAACATGAAAGGAAGCATGCTTCACCCGGTTATGGTATCCCAAAATATCAACAGCGGCTTCTTTTCTTTTACTCTGCAACCTATTACACTCCAATACAGCTTGACTTCGTACGCCTCTTTTTAATAAACCCTATAGAAGTATATCCTCGCCTCCAAAAAGAGCCACTTCCATCATAGCTCCACTGAATTTGTTTTTGAATTGCTGCACCATGGTGGGGAGAGAGGTCCAGAGCCCTGCAAATATTTTCTCATTCACGATAAGAAGCTATTCAATCGCCGCAAAATCATTTCATCATATGTTACTCCCAACCATCTGAATATCGCCCCATCAAGCGGGATATTGTCCACGGACTATCTCCAGGGCGGAGAAGCCTCAAAGCTTCTCTGAATTTTCGAGTTCCAGAACCGGAAGCACATGTACAGTTTTGAGACGAACGCAAACAGCGATCCCACGGATCTGGTAGACGGCAAACGGCCTACTTCAAGTCCGCAATTCCCGTTGTAGGGATTTGGGGCGATTTCGCTCCGTCATCACGGCGGATGAGGATAACTGTGGTGCCGCGAGCCGATCAGAGTTTGAGATCTTCAGGCATTATCAGCCTTGTTAGGACATATGATTACACAGCAACAAGGTAAATTATGGTCGGATTGGAAATATCAAACACCTGGACATAATCCAGGTGACTCGAAATTAGTTGATTGAGAATCAAAAGTATGAGGGAAATAAACTCCTCTTTCGCGCCCAGCATGAAGGCTCGGAATACTTCCTCGAAACGATTACATGCGATGAGTCTTGATATGATCACACAGTAAGCACGGTACACATGCTTACTGTTCAACGGGTATTGGTTGTTTCACCGCAACTAATCATAAGAGCGACGAGTAAAATTGCAAAGTAAAGGACAATGCCTGACCATATTCGTAGCCAGGTTGGAGCTTAATAACTGTAATAGCGCTGAGTACAACGCATCGAGCGTTCCAGCCAAATGATTCCATGATTCCTTGTCAACCTAGGTATATTGAGATTTCAAACTTCAACTAAGTAGCCAAACTTACCACCAATCCAACGCTGCAGTTTCCGAGAATCTCGCAGTTTCGTCCAACCATTGACATGTCGTTGGACTTTTCATTAGACTACTGCTTAGTGAGCCCCATTGACGACAGCCACATACATCACGAGTGGGAAACTACACGTGCTACGCTTCAAGTTGCCGAAACTCGCAAGTCAGTTGCAGATTTGCAGCGCTGGCAAATTTAAGCTCATATCAAATTACCTTGATGGCTTCCCGGAAAAGCGTTGTAATCCAATTCCAGGCGACGAGAAAGGCAGTTTGAGAGGGCGGAAGTCGGCCGAACGATTCATAATTAGTTTCCGTCTCCGATTTCTTCCTAATTCTCATCTCAAAGATGTCCTCTGACCATCAAGATACCGAATGAAGGGCGTTGTCGTCGAAACCTCTCGTTATTATGACAGCATACCGCCCGGGACTTCATGTATCCTGGACGACAGCATAACTTTTGCAAGGTAAGGCAACGCAAGCCAGCATCCCACGTCTTGTCCGAGCCGGCGTTGATTATTGTGCTGGCCGTCTCTCTCTGACTGCGGGTTTGCTTGATACCTTGTCCATGCAGTGTCGGCGTTTAGATGATCCACACGCCAAATGTTATGTTTTCTTATTTTTATGTTGATCAATTTTGGCCAAGCGATTCTTGTAGGTCGCCGTAATTCAATGCCAGGCCGTTCGGGGTAAGCAAGAAACAGCGCTCCGAGCGAGGAATTAGCTAGCTCCCAAGACCACCAAGCACAAGCACCAGCTCTGTTCCCCATAGCCTACTCAATAATTTGGTTTAAACACGTCAGGACTCCTCACAATGCATTTAAGTACCTGGCCTCATAATCCAAATCATTCCCGTCACTTTCTTTTGCGCTACAGTTTGAGTGTTGCTGCATATCAACATTCGCCGTCCAATCTGTTACACCCTCACCCACACCATATTGCCTGACATTGCAGCACTACTAAACATCACATCACTTTGTACCCCGTTACCACACATACATCATCGTAGAAAGCTTTACTGCTTTTCTACTTCCGCTCTAGGATCTATCTCCATAACGATTTTCAGGGTCCTGCGAAGTCAGCTTTTTCTGCATTACCGATTGCTCCCGTTTCTTGAAGGAGACATCTCGGACATAACTGAACACCCGAGAAGAGGGCCCCCTTGATTAGGTTTATGAATCAGCACCACCACATTATCAACCAAGTTTCGGTCAAACTTTGAGCTACAAAATATATATATCTTGACGCCTCCCCCCTCAGCCTCATTCTTGTTTCACCTTCCCGAATTATTTTGTTCTTCAACATGTCGTCTGGTTTACCTACCCCTCCAATGGAGGATCATAAGTCACACCTCTCGAGAAAGATATCGAAACCTTCAAAGTCTTTGAGTAGTAGAACTTCAAAGAGATCTAGTCCTCCTCATGAACATTCTGTGGTATTAGATGGGAGACATAAGAGAGTATGGAAAGCCTGTGAGAGGTGTAGGATGAAGAAAACAAAGGTTGGAGCTTCAATAATTTTATTTGATGCTGTTACTTACTAACTGGCTCAGTGTGACGGTGAATCTCCTTGCAAAAGATGTAAAGATGATGGATTGGTATGCACAGCCGGGAGTAGGAAAAAGACCGAATTTAAACAATTACCCAGAGGGTATGTGGGCTTGGTCAACACTTACTCAATTGTAAGGCTAATGATTATACAGATACGCGGAAGTTTTAGAAAATACCCAATACGCACTGATAGCCACCGTCCAAAAATTGTACACAATGGTCCGCAACAATGAAGCATGGGAATTAGGGGATCCAGAAATGAATGACAGAGGGCAACCTGTAATCCACGACATAGCATCCAAACTTGGCTGTATACGCCCCTCTCCAGATCTCCCCTTCGCATTCCCAGAAGGAGAGCAAGATTTCGCAGATCTGCAAGCTCAGCTCCAGAATGCACCGAATTCCGAATCCCAGTCCCATTCAGACGATACCTCGAGCAGGAAACATTCAGAAGATTCCTCCTACTCGCCAGGTCTGCACCGCACCGAGCGGGCAAGCAGCAGTGAAAGCGATCACTCGAACCTATCAAAAGACTACAATCAAATGATATGGACAAAACAACAGGCTTCAAAAGTCGCACCATCTATCAAACCTACACCCTTGAACTTAGCACAGAGAAGAGAGCTCTCAGGCACCAAACAATTTCTCCAGGAGTCATTCCCTAATCGTTCATTCCCAGCTCGGGCTTCCATCGACACATCCTGTTCAAACGAATCACCGATATACACCGAATTCGGCGACTCGCCCTTCCGCAATGGTTCTCCCTTTGCGCCCTGGTCAGGTGGCGATGACTTTCTCGGCCAAGGACACCCATTAGATCTCACGGCGCAATTTATGAGGCAGCAAGCAGCACAGAGCCAACAGATGCAAATAGGAAATATGAACAGAGGGAATATGGACCAGGGCTACGAGATGGAGTTTAAACCTACGATGAACGATCTTGATTTTACTACGGATGGGACGATTAGACCTGGCATGTTGGATTGTGCGGGCTTTGGGATGGCGGATTTGGAGCAGTGTAATGGCTTGTATCAGTCCGAGTATGAGGGGTTGGGGATGATGCTTGCTTGAGCTCGATCCGTCGACTTGAATTCCCGAATCTACCATCTACCTACCCTCTGGCTGAAGCAATCCAAGTCCAATTCCAGCCCAAACCAAGAAAATGGGACAATCTTCGATACCCACCAACAGTATCACTGGCGCAAAAAGGGCGAAGAAATTCCTCAGCCATCTTGTTCTGCTTTCTATTTACGAATTTGCTTTCCGTTTAACGATTCCCATTTTTGTTAATACCTCTCTTTCACTTTCACGGTCAAATAATCATGTACTGTACACCATAGAATTTCCACTTGGGGGGGCGGCCGGGTTTGAATCCAGGCATAGGTAGGAGTTAGATGATGGCGTATCTTGGACAATCGGACTAAAAGCCAATATCAAATACTGGCCATTCAATTCAAGGTTCCTCTTATCTCTTTGTTATATTTGGTGACGTGATTGGAAGAATGTGATTTGTGGTGATTGTGAGACATCATGCTTTGTGGTTTTGAGAGGCGGGGTGGGAACTTACCTAGGGTGTGGAATGTACCTAGTGGACCGTACCTAGGTACGTAGGTAATCAAAAATGATTTTTCACGTCCAGACAGAGCCTTTACCTTTCTAGACTGCGCTAATCTTTCATTCTATCCTTCTCTTTCAAGGTACAGTAAAGGCTAATGTAGATAATGAGATGGAAATCAAGCTTCCTTCGAGCTTACATACTCCATACCGCAGGTTGCTGTTTCGAGATAAGTCATGCAAGTTCAAGATGATGTACAAGCGCACTACCACAGAAATACTACTTGACATCACGACTCCAATCATGAGATCTCAGCCCAAAAAACACATGTCTCACATATCATGGAATCAGATGCCTTCTTCCCTATTAAACTTGCCTGTACCGCCCCTAGTTCGAGGAGGAAAAAAACCACCATTTAGAGTTTCTTTCCCGCCGAACTCGTTTACAGGAATGCGACTGCGCATAGGAGCTAAAGCAAGCTTAAACCGCCTCTTCGGCGAGCACTCGCCGAGTCGCAGACCTGGCGTGGGAGTGTTGATTGAGGGCATGCTGGAGGAATAGCGGGGTAGCTTTTGAGAGTCTGTTGTTTGGGTAGGGAGAAGAGTATTTGCTCAGATGAGACGAGACGAGACGAATCTCGCATGAGCATGAACATGACTTAACTGAGTAGATTAAGGATGAGTGTACAAATGGAAGGCATACACTACTCCATCAGAAACAGCTAGTTGAACTCACGTTTTCTGAAGTTAGAAGCGTAAGCTGGAGTCTAGCGGACGTTTCTCCTCTAGGCACCCAGATAGTATTGGCCAATTAGAGGGAGCCGGCGTTTAGGTTTGTGGTGCATGTTGCAGGTTACATGTTGCATGTTTTGTACAACCGAGAGGGAGGGGGCTGGTTAGAGTGTGATTGGGAAGAAAGGGGATACAAAGTCACACAGAGAAAGGGCTTGAACTGGGGTAGGATATGCAGACGTAATGTGTGGTGTGTTTTCCAGATGCAGATGCAGATGTGTGTTTGGATGCAGATAGGATAGGTAAGCAGATGTAAGGATAAATTGGATTTGATTGGGTTTGCTAGTGAGGTAGATTGGTAAAAGGGGAGGTTGGAGGATGAGTAAGTACCGATAGGTTAGAGAGGAGAGCTAACGGTGTTCGAATCTCGAAAAGGGCAATTTGGTAAGGCGATCGGGATTGATTGCAGGTAGATTAGATTCTGTCCTACTTATTGTACGAGGGAGGAGAAGGGGGATTAGTAAATGTGTAAAGGAAACATTTTCTGTCGAGAGATTATCAATACAACCTTGATTTTTCACGACATGTAACTATCCCACCACCGTAGTGCCAGACCTCGCACTCGCCTACAGTACTTTCTACAGCCCAACGTCAACGTACCAATCTCCCATAAAAAAAACAAGAACTCATAATGAATCATGAATCATCATACCATCCCAGCACCTATGTCCGTGACTTGACCGGCGACTTCTCACCGTTTGCCAAATTAGGGACCCTAACCCAACGGCATTTAAACACCGTACCTACATCTCATTTCTGTTGAAAACTTTCACTCTCTAGGTACAGATCATAATAATAATCTATTCAAAATTACCTCCGCACTTACCTCCGCTCCGTCTCGGCCTTCGCTTCTTTCATCTCTGCCTCCACAATTAATACCTCAGCCTTGCACCGGAATTCCGCATGCGCATAATGAACATGGGATTTGAAAAGTTTACCCCCTTTGTCATCTATTAAATTTTCCTACGGTACGGTGGAGGAACATTGTTGTTTGACGCAGGGTATACAAGTAGATTTTGTGTGGTGGAGGGAGTCGGAAGACAAAATCAACCGAGTCCGAAGGAGACTTTTGGTGGTGTTGGATGGGTTGTTTAGGTGCCGAGACGGCGGGATAGTTGGTGCGAGGGCGAGGGCGAGGACGAGGGAGAGTTTAGGGATGAGATGATATTGTTTAAAATTGAAAAGGCCAAAATCTTAAAGAAATGAATCATTTGAATTCTAATTGATTATTTGATGGATGAAAGTGATAGAGATGTGGATACCTGGGATTTCAAAGTGTGATTATTAATTCCATAGCATATGTCCTTATGTAGTACAAAGTCGGTAACACTATGCGCTTCAACCATCATTATCTACATCCAGTAACTTACCACTCCAAATCCCACTGCAAGCGTACCTCGTAAGCATCCACCTCTGAGCAACTTCCCCATCCCAGTTCCCAACATCCCAAATCCCCAAAAAGGGTTTCAGCCCAGCTTCTACGGTACCCTATTACCCTCCCTCTCCCACGTACCCATCAATCTGCACCTCAAGAAACAAACGTAAAGTGGCTTGCATACTCCATGCCGTTTCCCACACAGCACATCGTAATTCCACCTCTCGTTCCAGAAATCATTGGATGCGTATTGCGATGGTCAGCATGGCGTGAAGCGTTTGCATGTAAGGCTGCAAGTTAAGCTTGGGATCGGCAGGGAGCGTATCGAGGTTATACTTTTCTGCTTTAGTCAGAGGTAGTTCTTGGCTGCCCTTTCGTGATTAGTATACAAAAGCTTGGCTGAGTGGGGAAAGCACGTTTGAGAAGAATGGTATTTTGATTGGTCTCTTCTTGTTTTTCGTAATCACAAGGCTTGGTTTTCTTGTACCTTTTCTTGTGCGAAGTTTGCTGACAGAGTGAAATTGAGGAAGTGCTTCATATCCCGATAATATAATTTGTACAGTAAGATATCTTCTTACATCCTTTCTTGATCCGAGATTTGGTTCAAGCGGGAGCTTCATCCAGAATGGCGGGATTTGATAGACGCGAGGGAGAACTCCTTCACTTGGTAATTTCCGCGCTGAGTAGAGTCAGCTTAAGGCTTACGGTCGTTGATCAAGAGCCTGTGATGTGGGCCAAGTTCTTGTTTCTTGACTGTGCGCAATCTTGTTTTTGTGTGGGAATGCGTCCTTGGTCGGGGTAAGAATGTCTACGTTGATGGGCTCGATAGCTTTTCAAAGCGAAATACGAGTATATCTTGAAAGCGCTGACACAATGCGCTCGATTTTTATAGAAAATGCGCAAGATGTGGAATCAACCCAAGCTTTTGGCTGGATCCTTAGCGCTAGAGTAAGATGGTGGGCGTGAAAGACATGTGAGACAAGTAGAGGAGAGGTATCCAATGCGGTCAATGGGACAATAATATTTCAAGATTGAAATCCTAATTGGCACGCTCGTGGCCAGAAATTCTCTAAAGATTCATTCTCCAATTAGACAACTTCAGTCAGAGTCATCTTTCCTGTACCCCGCTCTTACAATGAGTATTATCTCCGTAAAGTGGAAACTTGACTTCTTTCGAATTGGATCCTCTCATCCTTCCTCACATGAGTCCAAATCTCGGATCATACCGAATTTCAACATGTGAATTGGAGCTGACGGCATCCTAATCCTGGCTACTGGATACGTGGTATGGTCGATATCCTGTCCTTCGGCTTGGAAAGCTGAACCCGAATATCAAAATAGAGATCTTACTCAGTGACAGCACACCATCTTATTTGGGGGCGTCGATAAGCTTATGGCTTAACTTGAAAACCCTGGAATGGGGCGGAATTTGGAGGGCAGGTGGCAAGTGAGTGAAGGGAAATGCAGGTGTCGTGTGCAACAAGTCTTAGCAGAAGATGTATGAAGATGGATGACATTGGAAAAAGGGCTTGAAGTCAGCTACACTCAGCCAGAGAACAAGCAGAAGCCATCTCCTCTTGTCATTAGAAAGTGACAAAGAATATCAAACCCCGTCACCGCCGGCTCGCAGTGCTGAATAAGAAGAGATGATATGAAGATATACTTCTCGCACGTGACAAATAGCTGGTTGATGAGCAACCATTATCTGAAACTACAGAATCAAACAAGTGAAACATCCAGTTATGAACACACCTTACCAAACACCAGCACCTTAAAAGGAAAATCTCGATTACTTAATCGCCTCAATTTCACCCAAAGTCACCCCGAAGTTCCCATCCTTCGCCCGGTCGTTCCGGACACAAGATACATAAACGCCGTCCTCGACGCACATCGAAAGCATAGCGTACCCAGAACCCATCATACGACACCTCAAACCTCTTCACGGCGGAGCACGCAAATTTCAAATGACCGATTCTCCGCCGCGCGGCGACCATGGACTTTCCGACTCCTATGTCCGTCGTACAGATATCGGGGAATAGGCTTATTGGAAACGCAGCTGATGAGGCATTTTCTGTCCCTGGCGGCTTCCAGAGTACCTATCTAGGTATCTCTTCGTACGCCGTACGAAGGGTACGCTGAAGCCTGGCCTGGGAGAAGGAGGTTTGATGGTCGCGAAATACTCGGGTCCGAATTGCGTACGGCTTATGGACGGAGACAATATACGTGACCTCTCCGTTGGTTTGGAATGTTTAAATGAGGGAGGCGGAGCATGCTTGAAGAGTCGCGGGGTACGCAAGCATACGAAGTAATCCGGTCGATACGATCAGTATTCTTCATTCGGAAAACGATGCTTTGACGAATAACTACCAGCACGCTACGATATTACCATCCACGGATTACGGTTGCGCAATTGATTTTGTCGTGCAATATCAATTTATTTTGTGCTTGGGACAGAGGTGAGTCTTTCATAATATCGTACAGGGGCTTGACGGCACCCTAGGGATCCGAGACGTGGAGTAGGTAGGGGGGCTTTGATGCAGATGCATCATCGTATCCGTTTTCGGGAATACGCGTACGGTTTACGACGGGCGCATAGAAGTTGCTGAGGTTGGCCAAACTTGGTATTCTACGGCAGACTTTTTGCACGGTTTGGACGAAGGTGTGTGGAATTAGATATGGGGGATCGAACAGGATGTTTTATTTGCCAGGTTGAAGCGGGCACGGAAACGGATTTGGCTTTTTCAAGATCATATGTTGTGTTACTATAGTGGGATGGTACATCGATATGGGTATTCTGATCGTGAATATGGCATGAGGATGGTGAACGGTGAGTCTGATTATGGTATGTTGAGTTCTCTACCTTGAAATATTTGATTTTATGATCCAAGACATGATTTGTCGTTTCTACAGGCAAGTGTTTACTGAATGACTTTGGGTATTACTTTGGCCATGCCGAGAGGGGCTATGTTGGGTCAGTTAGTGCTGAGCATTGGCAAGCAATTGTCCCGTCTTATTCTTCTTTCTAGAAAGTCCCAACGGCCCAAGAGGCTGTGTTGGCAGACTTGTCTTGCGTAAAATTGCAGAATTGTGGCAAGTTTGGTTCAGTGTGTGTAGAGTTAGCTTGACTTTTCAAAATTGTAGTACTACCACACTTACTCTTGGTTTCAAACGGCGATATCATGTTGACTTCAGTATGTTAGCGAGAAAGTAAATGATTGTCGTTCAATAGGGTATCAAGATGCTCGTTTAGCCTGTCGGCTTGTTTCCCTTCAAAATGGGTGCCGGGTATGTACCCCTCATTTTCCAAGATATATATATAACAACCAGGCACTTCGAACTTTTTCGGTTCACTCTAATATACAACTAAAAGGTTATTGCTACTTTCAGTTAGTACGATGGCGAGAATGTGCTTGCTGAGACTAAATTGCCCACGTTTCCAACGAAGTTCGGCGATACCAACCGCTCAAGACGACCTTTTCACCAATGAGATCACTTCCAAGTACCTCTGTACTACCTCATAGTCGCTTTCAACCAAAAATCTGGGACTCCTACATACGTCTACACCCATCAATTTACCCTTCCCGAGTAGAATCTCAGATCTAGATATCCACTTTGCCCAAATTCGAAAGTATTCGCAGTCCCCTATTACACATCAAGTAGTCTTGCACGTACCCCGCATGTCCCCATCGCAAGCTTGTAATGCCTCTGCTGGAAAGACTAGGACTCTTCAGACATACGTCTCAGGCTCCCCGATATATATTTCCACCCCCTCGCTCATCTGGTGAGAGACTTTGAATGGGGGTTAAAATGCCCATACCTGCTTACGGAATCTGAGAGGATATCCAAAAGGTGAAAAAGAGAGATCAAAAATGGGAACTCAAGAAATAATACATGTAATTTTACACTGCCTCATATTCATCCCCTCCAGTGTTTTCTCCTTTCTTCCACCCAACCCTCCCCAAATATACATCCCTCTTCCCACCATCCATATTCAAAAGTTCTTAATCCACAACTTCGCTCATCACCAATTGCCACCTCACAACATCGCACTCTACCCACCATTCCTCAGATCACCATCATCTTCCCCTCGTCAAATGTGTAGACCCCAGCAGTCTATCCGTAGACCTCGTGCTCTCAGCAAAAATACTCCGTTCATCACCATCAATACCCTCACTCTCCATCCCTTTCCCATCTCTATTCCCTACAGCTTGCTGCCCTTCCATCTCGGCTCTTCCTTTCGCTTGCACTCTATGTTCTTCTCCCTCTCTGATTTTACTCCTTCCCTCCCCCTCCCCTTGCTTTGGTGCAGGCTCCTTGCGATCTGGAGGTGGAGAGGCAGACGTTTTGGGTGATTTGTTCTTTCGTCGGAGTACATCGAATTCTGTCGGTGTGACGCCGAGGAGAGAGGAGACGAGGAAGGAGTTTAGGCCGGACATGATGAGGTTTGGTTGCTGGATTCTAGTTGTTGAGTTTCGGTTGTTTGTTCGGGTGAGGATGGTAGTAGATGGGTATTGTATTGGATAGACAAAAGTGTGAATGGTTGAGGGAGTGGATTTGTAAGTGTAGGATAGACAGGCTGGATCGCGAAGTGAGTCGCGCAAGCCAAAGCGGGATTTAAGGCCGAATTCCAGAATTTACAGTAAACTTGTACCATGTATGGAATTGCTGGCTTGCTGATCAATGCCTATATCACTGTCGTGAAACATCAATACCTGAGAAGGGAGTACGATAAGAAAGATATGTGGCGTGTCATGGTGGGGTAATTGTGTCCGAAGACGTGCATGAGCCGTCACTTCCTGGGCAAGACTTTGGACTGGACGCCACTATCTTGGCTTTTCAGCTGTCATATATTGATAGATTGAGATGTATCTTCCTCCGTAATAAATAGAAAGTACAATAATTTGAGAACTCAGAAACGAAATATCCTACACTGTTCAAATGATCCTCTCTATGCATCGCCGACTCAAAAACTTCATCAATCAGTTCCTTCCCCAAGGAACGCTTGTCCATGGAAATAATAACCAAATCGCCCAATGTCCGCCGACTACCCACCATTTTCTTCTTTGCGGTACTGCATTCCTAGTTTCTTCCAAGTCCTCATTGATACCATGTCTCCCGACAACCTTCAAGAAAACCTCATCAAATGTACTCAAAGAGATAGAATAAAAATCTATCCTTCTTTCCTCTTTGTTTTCTTCAAGTAAAGTGAAAATCGTGCCTATACTTCGTTCTTCGTTTTTACCTTCACTGCTGCTTGGTTTCGTAGGTCGTGTACTTCCTTCTTCTCCCTCATCTACATTCTCAATTGTTGGTGAAGTCTGCGAAGAAGGGATATTGAATCTCAACTGTCCATGATATGGATCTCTTTCCATTTCTGCACCTGGAAAACAACTCTCAATCCACGATTTAAGCTCCTCGATTTCGATTGTTGTGCTAAATGGTGCAGACTTAAGGACGAGATGGATGTGGAAGCCATATCCGTGTTTATTTCGTAAGTGAGAGGTAGTGCCAATATCGAGCATGTGTTTCGAGAGGACGCCGACGCGGGAGGCGAGAATATCGGCTTCTTCCATAGAGTGTGTCTGTAGGGTATTATTATTTGATTTAAAGAAATGGAAGAAGTGGGTAAGATGAGTGATAGGTATCAGAACTTACAGTAAGTAAAATTGACCGATTCGGTACAAATCTTGAGAGAGTCTTCCACATACTTCGCTTGGCAAAAGGATCCATCCCACTCGAAGGTTCATCAAGTAGCAGGACCTCAGGGTTGCCTTTTCTAGTCAGCACTCTGAAACGTCGTTCGCAAATTTGATCGAACGTACCAATAAGTGCAATGCCCAAACTCAATTTTCTTTTATTCCCTCCACTCAATTTCCCCGCCATCCTGTTCTCGAATTTCTTCAAGCCAACTGCCTCTACAAGAGCCCGCACATTACATTCTATATCTTTTACTCCTCTAATACCAGCATAGAAACGCAGATGTTCCAAGACTGTCATTTTGTCTAGGGCGTCATTTTGGGGGCATACGCCTAGATGGGAACATGCTACTTCTTTGGAAGTGGCGACAGGAATGCTTTGTATTGTTATAGGTCCGCTGCCGCGATTTGGGTGTGTCTCGCCACGAATTAAAGAGATAGTTGTTGATTTCCCGGCTGTGGCCTTGTCAGTATCATGAATTAAAAGGATGAGAAGGGATAAAGTACCTCCATTCGGACCAACCAACGCAAATACTTCTCCATGCTTCACTCCCAATGTGAGGTCATCCACGGCTGCTACCTTCTTAGAAGTCCATGATGTGTATGTCTTACTCACGTTCACCATTCTCAACCCATCGTCTGAATTAATAACTCGTTGGATCTCTTCAGAAACTTCTGGTTCCTTTGTCGTTTGATCTTCGACATTCTGTATTGGTGTATTTCGTCTTGAGAATCGAATAAAGGCAAAATCATGATCTGCCCAGACAAAAATTCCAAATAGAAACAGTGATTGTCCAATCAGATACACAATTGGTGCACCATAGAAGTTCATAAGGCCAGGATTGGTGGATTTGGTAGGTGGATAGCCAACACAAAGGATGTTCAGAAGATTCAGAGAGACAATTATAGCGCGAAGAAGTTGACCGATTGGTGTGATGAGACCCAGAGTATAATGGACTATCAAAATCTGGGATTGAACTTTGCTGGCTTCAGTTTGGGCCGTAATGTTCATGTAGGCAGTCATATACATGAGAAGCATGAATCTAATTTCGTTAGTGGATGCTCAATATCTGGACAGAAAAACATACGCTTGTCCACCTGCTGAGAAAGCAAAGGCAGCGAGTTGAGATTTTGCAATGAGCGAGATGGCATATGAAAGAAGCGTTGAAGCTATGCCGTATAAGAAGAGACAGAAAAACAGATAACCAATGTTGTAGAACGCGTGCGGAACAGCAGCTACAAAAATGATTGACATGATTGCACTGACGAAAAGAACCACCGTGCCGTCAAATGCAAGATATGCGAGCCTAACAGAATGTCATTATTGTCAGTTCTGAGGATATCACGGGCTTGACCTACCATAATGGAAGACTCCTCACTCCATTGGAATATTGCAAAGCTCTGATTCCATTCAACCTTTCAGTGGTCGGATACAAGGCGAAGAAAGCGGGGTAAGCGGCCATCACCAATCCAAAGTAGAATACGAATTGAAGAGCATACTCTGTCTTGGGCGGCCATGGAAGATCAAAAACGGCTGTTCACCTTAGTCTTGCTTCTTCCAACTGGAAGGAAGAATATCTTACCATACTGAGTCACAATAGTCTGATTCGAGAGTAGGACATCCATAGCATTCTGCATAAAAATAGCAGAATATATGCTTAATGTTCCAATGTCACTCCGGTAGTTGTACGTTGGTACACCGTCTTTTCCCACAAATAAGCCGCCTGGTACGATGGTAGTGTAGTTTGACTGGGCAAATTTGTTGAACTCATCCAAAGTATTAACGAGATGGACATTCTCGACCAAACTTGATACATTCGTGATCCCTGCTGTGATATTCGTCCATGCTTTTGAGAATAATCTCAATGTTTGTGGGCTTAAGAGATCGGGTGGGCCGACAACGAGCTGAGGGGTCAATTTCTTCGAGAGAGTTTCGATGTCTGCGTCTGATACTTGTTCTCTGAATGCACAACCAGGATTTTTGAAGTTCTTCAGAAGCAGAGTTATTAGAGCAGCCGCAATGATAGGGATGATGACTGCTGCTGCATATGGAAGCCAACTCCAGCGGAGAAGCGTGATTCTTTTCTTGAACAGGATGGAGGCTTGTCGGAGGGAACTGATACGCCGGCCTGTAAGAAGCTTCGTGGTAAGTTCATCCTCAGACACGACCATGGCACCTTTCTCGGAATGAGAAGTAGGAGGCGATACATCGTGAACCTTCTCGTGGTGGTCATGTTCAGATGTGTCAGCTGCCAACTTCATGAAAACCTCCTCGATGGTTGGGCCTGCGATTTGATAATTCTTGATGCCTTCTCTCTTATAACTCTTGATTTTTTCCAAAGCTACAGCTGGATCTTGAGTAGAGAATGTCTGTTCAGCTTGAAGCTTACTCGAAAGACCAATAAGTGTTCTCTCGTCTGTATCGTCAGCACCAGGGGCCATTGAAAAGCGATATCCGTTTCCAAGTCTAGCCTTCAGTTCTGAAGTCGAGCCTTGAGCTTTCAATTTCCCTGTTGAGATGATTGCGATGTCATCTGCTAGATATTCCGCCTCATCCAAGAAGTGAGTCGTGAGTATGAAGGTTCGTCTTCCTCTTTCAGCGAGCAAAATGTCCCAAATTCTGCGCCGTGAGATCGGATCAAGACCACCAGAGACCTCATCAACACAGCATACACGACTACCACCAATAAGCATCATGATGAGTTGCAGCTTGCGCTTTTGGCCGCCGGACAATGTTCGTGCAGCAGCTTTCCTTTTGTCTTCAAGCCCACATAGAGCGATTAGACTGTTCACTTCATCGGTAGAATTTGTAGGTGCGACCGTTTTAAGCTTGTAGAAAATCTGTGCGTGTTGTTCAACACTGAGCCCATTCCAAAGGACATTTTTCTGGGGACATAACCCTATGCCTCCCGATCCATCAATTGATATCGATCCGTCTGTGATATTTGTGAGCCCTGCTATGGCGCTCAACATTGTTGTTTTCCCGCATCCATTTGCCCCAACGAGAACGAGAATTTGTCCTTTTAGGGCCGTGAGAGAGATGCCATCGACAGCGGTGACTGGTACAAGCTTGATTCGGAAGATAGACGCGATAAAACGGAGAAAGCGGTTGTGCTGATAAACTTTCTTGAAATTGTCTAGTTGAATGGGAGTCACCTCCTCACCACCATTCCATGACACATTTCTTCGTGATCGCTTAGATGCAGTGCCATAAAGCCATCGTTCAACGTAGATAGCAAGCATTGGGTACAAGAAAATTTGCATGATAAGCAGAACCCAAAGGATGATTGGAGGCAGTGTCCAGTGACTTCCTGGCGCGGTGTGAGTTAGGCTGGCAGCTAGTTTCTGCTTTTCGAATCGTGAGATGCCTGAAAGAAAGAAGACAAATGTCATTGGGTTGAAAAGAAGTCCCAGTACGACCACTGTGCCGGAGCTCATATTCTTGCTCTCGATTTGTGCTGCGATACCAAGAGCCAGGACAATAACAACTGTAGAAATTCCACTAAGCTGTGCCTTTCTGAAGAAGGACGCTCCAAGTATGCTGCAAGAGACAAGTGCCAATCCAGCTAAAATAAAGAAAACGACGAGAATTCCTGCTGACGTTTCGGGATAGACTCCAAGCTTTGCCATAATAGCCATGACGATCCATCCTGGACTGTAAGCGATAGTAAAAGCGATATGATGAGCAACTAGTCGTGCAAGTTGAGGCTCCCAACGATTAACATTTGGCATCATGGATTCAACGAGGTCGGAGATCCCGGTTTCTCTTTCCTTTGCGATGAGCCCGACAAGTTGATACATTACGCCGATGAAGCCAACATACCAAACGATAGAGAGATAGTTCGTATTGGCGCTTTGAATGGAGGTAACGATGGATCTGCGCCATTCCTTTTGAGTCTTTGACGTGAAAGCTGGTGCTGTTAGTAGGGTTCGAGAAAGTGGATGGCAAACGTACGGTACTTATTGATCTCAGACGGTAAAGCAGTTGCATCTCCAGTACTGTTGACAGATGCAATAGCTGCATCCACAGCTCGCTGGAGAGGAAGCTGATAAACTTCTGGATCATTAGTCGTTTTCTCCACGTTGATATTCGTTCCGAAGCTTGCATCAGCCCGAAGAGTATAATTCCACAAGCCACCCGGTCCCTCACTCGGTGATGAATGAAAGACAACGGCGCCGTAACATTTTGTCGTTCCTTGAAGGGTGCTATGACAAGATTGAACCAATTCGTTTTCATCTCTCAAGACTTGGACTGTTTTTAACGACCGCACAGGCTGAGAGATCAACTCAATGACACGATCAATATCTCCTCCACGTGAAACGCTGTTGACAAGAACAAGTGTATTGCGACCTCCTTTCGCTGATTGCATTCCTTCCTGAAGGGAAAGTACTCTATTTGGGGTACCGACTCCATAGTTCTCCTTAGGCCAATACACTTTCAGGATAATTGACATATAAATTGCGAAGATTATTGGGAACGTAAAAGCGCGGATAACTGTAAAAGTTCTTGTTTTGGGATTGAATAGAAGCAACAGGTCCTTCTGGACCAGTGCCAGAATTTGTCTGAAGAGAAGCGCCATGGCTGCTGTCTCTCTGAGAAGCGTGCCAAAGACAAAAATGAACGCTTAGAAATCAGACGTGTAACTTGAAGATGTTGATCTCGATATTTTCATGTCGAAGGAATGGCTATGTTTTGTACAGTTCACCCATCATCGTATTGCCTCGCATTGCCCACAACAGCATGTTATCCAAGAGACTGAGCCACCGCCCGCAGATACCCTGTGTATCACACCACGATCTCTTCACAACCAAAAGATGGCTTGCAGCCCGCAAATGAACCAATAAAACGTAAAGAATTACATTGTCAGGGCTGCAACCGAGTGGCTTTGCATCACCTGACCTTGGCTGGCTCTCTTGTGGGCAAAATGACATTTGTTGTTGTATACGCGTATTGGTTGCTTCTTACACTCCTTGGAAATTATATATAAGACGGCTTTTGCAATCCCCCGCCTTACCCGTAAGTTGCATGCATTTTTGCTGCTGCGCAAGGCTGTGATTTACATCCGACAACAGACATATTATGCTTAACTTGAACTGAGAGCCTATATACCTCACTCGCCTTGGTAAATCCAGTAAAAAGACTCACGCTTGTCGGGGCTGGGAAAGTCATTTGCGTTGGCATAGGATTGTATACGAAGAACCTTGTCAATAAAATCAAACTCTCGACGAACTCTCCTCTTAGGGAATTCAGGCAACAATAAATGGGACTGCAGTAAGATATCACTTGATGATTGATATTGATAGAGTAAACTACAATTCAGTTCAGCTAACTACTGGGAATGCGCTTAGTCGGAATCCAAAACTATGACCTCGGCTTCAGCCTCGCCTACGCTCTCAAAGCTCAGCACATCCCCTGCATTCACATTTGTAACAAATGCTCCATCTCCTTCATTGAGAACTGCGTCCTCCCGTCCATCCAATCTAACCTTAGAACTGCCATTCTTTGTCATAGGCACATGAATATATACATTCCGCCCTGTAGTCTTCTTGACGGCATCTGCGCCCACAGTCCACTTGAATCGCTTGTCAACAGGAATGATACCTGCTGCCATAACGAAATCAGCGTGAATTGGAATTGTGTCAGCGAGTGTAGGTTCCGCTGCCTTCTCTTCTGCTTCTGATGCTCCTTTGCCAGCTTTCAATGGTGATAAAATAGGGAGGAATGCAGAGCGCTTGGCTTCTTCAGAGAAGGTCTTTGTGTGGTATCTTGGTGTGAGGCCGCGCGACCAAGGAAGAGCCCAGATTTGGAGGAAATGGACTTCTTGGCTTTTATGTTCGTTTTGCTCGGAATGCGCGATACCTGGAGGTAAATTGTTAGTAATGATCGTGCAAAAATAGGGAAAATTGTATCGTACCTCTTCCACCGGTAGTGAACTGCACATCACCCCTCTTCATTCTGTAGAAATCATCTCCCTGTTGTCCCTCTGAACCCTTCTTGATCATGCTATCCCGATGTGTCAACTCGCCGTTGAGGATATAACTGAAAATCTCGGCATCGCGATGAGGATGTGTTGGAAATCCAGTGCCGGCATCAACTCTGTCTTCATTGAGGACTCGCAGACTACCAAAATTTTGGAATCGAGGATCGTAATAATTTGCGAAGCTGAAGGTGTGATAACTGTTCAACCAGCCGTGATCGGCATGCCCGCGCTCATTCGAGCGACGGGGGACAATCTTTGCGTGCGAGAGAGCTTTGGACATGGTGTTCTTGATTGTATTGATACTGCTCATGGGGTCTGAGGATGTAGTCGTGAAAGTTATTTTATCTGTAGGTTTGTTGATGATTGTAGTGAAGCTGTTTAGTAGGTTCTGAAGTGGGGTATTGAAGTAGACTGCTGAGAAAATAATGAAAAGGGAACTGGCAATGAAGAGGGGCTTCATATATACTACTTCAAAGAGAGCAGCTAGAAGATAGGAGGAGATTGGAGAAGGAAATAATTACATGAGGATTGTTCACCATTACTTGTTGATTTGGAAGTTAAGAACTATGTTCTTTGGTGGATCCGACATTTTTCATGCTTGTATAATGTTAATCAGCAACAAGGTCATCGACTAGACCCAATGCGTCCAACTGTTCCTCTTTTCTACGACATAATAGCCAATCACCACTAAGGAACAAGTATCGCGAATGACATCATTTTTCAATTATTGCGATTCAAACAATTCAAACGATTCGGACGAGAACAGTTTGTGTTACTTTCGTGACAATATCGATGTCTTCTGATTACAAAGCGCAACACGACACGAAAGAGAGAGTCTTTGCAGATGAGCAACCCGAGTGACATCTCGATGACTTTGTATTTAGGTATTTGTAGCCATCTGATTGGAGAGTAAATTTTCTCAATGCGGTATGGCTTCCCATTCTCCAGGTATATGGGGACTTCCGTTGACTTGCAAGGCTTAGTCCTGCATGAAGATCTCAAGAAGTACGGCTTTGCCGATGTGCATTGCAATTGCACACGAGGATTTCCAATAGCTTCAACTATCCTCGTATCATTTAATCATTACAAGTTGTTCGTGAACGCCAAAAAGCCATCAAAACCTTGAAGTCGAGGTTCTTGAGAACGGAGTTAAGATTCAATGCAGCTCTAGGCAGCCCTAGGCAGCTCTAGGCAACTGCGAGCAGATGCAAATGCTAAAACGGCTTGAGATAAATTGCATTTGCTATTCGTTTTATCTCGATCTTCTATCGAAAGTTGGATTACCACGCCTTACAATTCCAGAATTCAACGAACTTTCTAACGACTGAATAATCTCTCATTCGTGCCTTATAGTCGTGTGAGGTCGTCAACGCGACCCAATCTTGAGGATCATTTTCTTCTCATCAGCTGCAATGGAGCATTTAGCCTCGTCTGCGTGGAAAATAATTCCTCGCTTCCAAGCTGTTTCGATATCAAAAACAGTGGAATTCTATACAAAAACGCTCGGTTTCCAACTCGGTGGAGTACACCCTGACGACGGTTCTGAACCCTCGTTCTGCTCCATGTTCATCGGCAAGAAATCCGAGGCAAATATCTATTTCACCAAAGCCACACCCGAACTGTTCCATCCAGGAGCCGTGTGGATAGCTCTTGGAACCGACGAGCTCGATGCTTATTACAAGGCATTGCAAGAGATAGATGGAATTGATTTTCATGCAGTAATTGAAGATACACCTTGGGGTTATAGGCAATTTGCAATCAAGGATATCGACAAGAATATCCTGACATTCTTCAAGTTTTTGGAAGGGGGTAATCCGGGGACAGAAGAGAGTGACAATAAGCAAGAGGGTGAAACTTGAGTTGTGTTCTAATATGCACTCATCGCCAAAAGTAGTTGGTCCATCGCATGGAAATTTTGAGGGCTTGTTCATCCTGCCCTTTTGCTCATGCATGGAGTCTTGTCGTTCGACGCTCCTATTGCAATCTCCACAGGCCAACATGGTTTACAAATATAGCTCATTCGGATTACCCCCATTTCAGAAGTAACAGGGAATGCATCAAGTGCGGATTTACCTGGTCCATTTTCAAACTGCAGTTTCAGGGGAACAGTCTTTGGGAACATTTCAAGTCACGTGATAGTGTCTCAAACTATTCCATGTTGAGCACCAAACTTCGTCAACGCGGGGAGACTTGGCAATTTTGGCAACATTCATGTTTCCAGTCGCAAATACTACACAGCTCAGTCTGGATAAGCAAAATCTAAACATTTACACACTCTGACTATGCGGTTCGCAGGCCCGACATCTCCGCCCGGGGAACAATTACCCCTCTTACATCTATTTCTCATCGCGATAAGCTCCTGATTGACCCCACATCGCCCGTATACTATGAACGCGGGGCACACGTAAAAAGGTTGTATCTTCTGCTGGCAAAGCTGGCAGACTTCCATCTTGAATCTTATTTTTCTCTCTGTACAACTTACATATCTTGGTGCTATTTCAACAAGCTGATCTACATTCACAACTATCTCACGAGTTCAGCGACTACTTCCCTCAAAATGAAGATTACAGAAGTATATCCTCTTCCTCCTTTTCGCGCATCTCTAACACCTTTCAGCTCTATATCTATCCCATCAAATCTCTCCGACCTATATGTCTCCCATCTGCCACCCTTTGCCCGCAAGGTCTGGCCCATGACCGGCGATACATCCTTCTAAAGCCCAAACCAGATGGAACATATCAAAACATGTTCGTGGGCCAGCATCCCGAAATGGCTCTCTTCCACTGCTCTATCTCCTCCGAATCAACATTCAAAGTAACATATCATACGCCCACTGAACCCGTTCTCCCTCCCACAGAAGCACAATCCGAAGCTCTCGAGATTCCATACACACCCGATGTATCGTCGTTTGAGAAACTGAATATAAAAATGCATACTTCTTCCTCTTATCCAGCATACAAAATGCCAGAAGAGCTGAGTGCCTGGTTTACATCCTGTTTGGGCTATCCTGTCAATCTAGCCTTCCTAGGTGATGGGCTTGGAATTCCTTCCACGTCTCCCGCTGCGAGCGAATGGATCAATACTCTCTCCCCCGTCATTCCAGCTGCTGCGCCGAAATTAAACTTCTCAGATTCCGCAGCGTTATTAGTTGTAACTGAGCGCTCATTGCAAGCCATCTCCGCATTATTGGAAGGTGGGAATGCTGTGCTTGAGAAATTTAGACCAAATATTGTCGTTGATGGTAATGAGGATGCATGGGATGAGGATTTTTGGACTTCTCTTTCAATCATTCCTCCCTCCAAAGAACCGCTTGAACTTGTCTTAACATCAAATTGTGCTCGCTGCACTAGCATCAATGTAGACTTGGAGCGTGGTAAGATGGGAACAGATGACAGTGGGAAATTACTCAAGAAAATGATGAAGGATAGAAGAGTTGACAAAGGGAATAAATGGGAGCCTGTATTTGGAAGGTATGGATTTCCGACTCAGGGAGGAGAGATAAGTGTGGGTATGGAAGTGGTTATCAGTGGGAGGAGTGAGGAGAGAAGTGTATGGAGTAAGTGTTATTTCTTCTCTCACTTTTCTACTACTCCTCCACGCCCTATTTTCTACGAATGGTTCATTAGTCTACGGAAGAAGAGACCCAGACAAGTCCTTTACGAAACTTAACTAATATTCAACCTACTTGCCTATCCCTGCCTATTAACAAACACACTTAGACGGTCTTGTTCCCCGACTCACCTCCTTCGCCCCTCTATCAACCTGATTCCACCCCTTCTTTCTCAACCACCTCACCATCACACCACGCTCTATCAATTTCAGCACAAGCAGCAAACTCCAAACACCCCACGGCCAAGCCCCCAGCCTTACGTTCCACAAACCCAATTGCCAACACCTTCGTACCACTTTCTTCCCGGTCCCACTTTTCAATTGTTCAACTCCCGTTACATCATTCGATACCTCATCCGACGCATTAGCTCGATGCCTGCATGTAAGCCGGAATGCTATTTCAGCCTTATGTGTGCTGCGTACGCCTTATGAACGGGACCTGGCATACATGGCAATGATGCTGAGTTTCACTGCATAATAAGGTTTGGGTTGGGCTTTTGTTGGGATTTTAGGTTGCGGGAGGAGGGTTGCGAGATGTGATTATGTTGCGGTGGTACAGGGTGGTAAGAGGGGTCGTTGGGGTAAATTTGGACGGAGGGGTTGAGAGGAAGTCAAGTGAGTGACTGAAGGTGACTTTGATGTATAGGAGCCTAAGGATAGGATTAGAGTTTCTACTATGGTGCTTCGGACTTTCAGAAAGTCGACGTTTAAACTTAAGGCCTTGAATGGATCATGTATGAAGAAGGTGTTCAAAACTGTAAACAGATGGTGGGAGTAAGTAATGTAATCTATCAAGGAGTTTAATTTCCGCTGTCCCGTAGGCATATCTTGTCAGAAGGACACCTTAAAGTGGTATAATGAAAAGTTCAAATCACAGAGGCTAGTTCACAAGCAATAGCAAAGGCAAAAGTGACACATTCAGAACCATTCATTCAGTTATTACCTAAAGGTATTTCCCTCAATTCAGTATCTCCCAAACTCCATCCCTCACTCTCTTAAGAAAGAAACGAGTAAACACCATCAAAGAAACTCCCCTCCTTGCAAGCCCTCCTCTACTCCCACCACAGAAATCAAAGCACGCACCCAAACCAAAGAGACCCCCAAAAAAACACTGGCCGCGATACAGTAGAAAGGGAAGGAAAGCACAATCATAACAACAAACGCCAAATGAATCCCACCGTGTTTGCACAATTCTTTCTTTCTCGCTTTGCGTGTTCAGACAGCCGGCCCAAAAATCCAACAGAAGAAGAGTAATAAAATGACAAGAGACGCCGACTTTTGGTTTATTGTAGCAGGTGCTAAGGTACAGAAGGAACGAGATGGGACGAGTAGGTGAGCGTAATCAGGTGTGTAAGTTGGTGAAGGAGGTGCTGCGAGCGAGGCGATCTATGGGAAAGCAAGCAAGATTGAGAAAGAGCTTTTGAGTTGTGCTGTGCTGTTTACCAGTTCTTTTTCCGTAGAATTTTGGATGAAGAGTGCCGCCTGCTGAGAAAAGGAAAAGTTGATGGGTTCAAGATCGAGATGAGATCGAGATCGAGGATGAGGCTTGATTGCTTGCTTGCTGACGGTTTGATTGCGAGATGACTTGTCAGTTGATCGATACTGGTACGTAATGCTGTCGATAGCCGGCTTATGTTTTTGTCGTTCGCCTTGGGCATTTGAAAAGTAATCACAAACGAACTTCCACCCTTTGTTCGCCCTTTGCAAATACCACCACGCCCTAACACCAGATTCATGACAAAAATTTCTTCCTCCACCAACACCATGATAATCCTTCATCCCACACATGTCGCAAAACCGAAACCCGAAATCAAAACGGAGGAGAGTAGTCGTAAGAAAATATCGTAAACATCGTAAGGGAAGTCATCGCAAAACCGAGACAGAAAAACGTCGAATTGAGATCCGGAGAGTTGTTTGACGGTATAGAGTTTAGGAGATCCAGGGTCTGCACATGCTGCATGCATATTGCATGCAGCCCGGTCGACTGCATGAGAGGGCTCGTATGAGGCTGAGACAAAATGTATCCATCTTATTCTCCAAATTTGACGTCGTAAAGCTGAAAGCACCAAGTTGAAGCAAAAGAAAAACTCGGAACGAACATGTTCCTCTTCTTTGGCGTGAATTGAGAATTGCTTGTTGTTGGTGTTTGGAGAAATATCGGATGCAAAAGTGACCCAAATGCGTGATGTTCTAGACCTTGATGTCAGTGGCTGCATGATAAGGCAAAAAGTTGACATGCGATAAGAAATGCGAACAGAAACCATATCAATTCTTTCCTTTTTCCCACCATCCCAGCCTCTTTCCAACTAAAGAAGAGAGACATGATGGATCGATCTGATATGATGTAACATATCCAGAGACTGGGGTTTTGGTTTGTAATAAATATCTTTTTTTTGGGATGGTTGCAACTCGCTTTCGTTTGGGACAAGCGAAAAAGGAAGACTCACCAGCGCTTTTGAGGATATATTACCACATGCAGATGCGCAAACCGGGAAGAGATGATTACGCCTTGGTTGTACAAGGTCGGCAAGTCTTAAGCTTGCAGTATTTGCACTCGAAAATGAACCAGTGAGGCCCGCTGTGGCACATTGAGCAAACCCACTGGATTAATGTACTTTCACTCTTCAACATGTTGAAAGAGTGGCAACAATAATTTGGTACAGCCATTTTCTTTCCAAGTTTTGCTCGTCGTTGTAGTGGTAGGTGTGGGGGTCAGTCGAGGTAAGTCACCTACGTGGGGTGTTAGCAGGGGACATTTCCATATTGAGGACTTTGCAATATGCTTGCTGAAACTTGTACTCACTTTGAATCTTACAAGGAAGCCAAAGTAGACAAAAAGGTATTGTTCAGAAAAGGGCACAGAGATCAGTGCGCAAGAAGTTGTTATTCTTGGAAAGTGGAATCTGGCAAACGATCTGGAAATGATGGTTTCAGCCTCTCCGGTCTGATATATCGATCGATGTTAGATAGTGAATGTGATTGCAACAAGAATAGGATTCTGGGCGAGCTGGTAATCGAATCCGAATTCTTGATAGGAATGTTTTGTGTTGGAGTTTATGGCTATAGTGTTGGATGAAGGGGGTGTTGCTGGGCTTTAAATCGCCGTCAGATATCAAACTCGTTTTCCTTCTGATTCCAATGTGCCGCTGAGGTGTGATATGCTGAATGATGGAACGATTTCAATACGTATAGATGCAGGTAGAAACATAGCAAACCGTGGCAATCGGATCACCAACCAGCAAAGTTCGCCTTTCTTTTTTGCTTCCTAAAAATTCCCAAGAGAAGGTTGTTGAGGTGGAAATTGAGGCGTGAGGTGGGATCTATGTATGATGTATGTAGGTACAGTATGTGCAAGCAGAACAAAAAGTTTGTTCCGCCAGAGAGTTTGATGAGTGACTCAGTGTTGGGATATGGTACTTGCGGATAGCAGCCGGAGTCCAGGACGGATGTATATACTTTCTAGGGACCTTGCATGGCTTGCCTTGAGAGAGAAAAACGTGAACATGACGGATCGGGCGGAGAGCAAGAGGTAGAGCAGAGCAAAGCAGGACCAGGACCAGGAAGCGGCGACAAATGGATCAATGGGGATAGGGCTTATGGGAGTGGGCCTGCAACTGGCACTGGCACCACCTGGGCCTGACAATCGACGTTTGTAACGGCTTTCTGTGGCGTCTGGCGTGCTGGTGCTGGGTTTGTGGTAGTCGTGGAACTGCAGGCGGTTGTATCGTTACCATGGACAGGGTATATATGGTACGGGTGCTACAGATGTCATGGGGAGACAAGGCAAGGCGAGAATGAGAGGGGAGGGAGGGGAGGTTGAGAGTGGAACTGGGTGGAGAGAAGGGGAATGAGGTCAGGGGATAAGAAGTAAGAGAATAAACAAAATGAAAGGAGAAATCGTCAGAATAATAATTCTCAAGTAGGTTAGGTATATATTTGAGTTGGTAAGGATAATGTACGAAGATACCGAAAAGAGGGTGTGGGTAAGTACTTGTACCTAGTAGTGGTAGTAGGGCAGTAAGTACAACCAACTGAATTGCAAATACACTTTCCATGTATCTAGGTACCGCCCCCTTCTTAGCCGTGTACCAGAATTCGGGCGTGGCTCAGGCTGGGGCCGAAGTAGTGGAGAGATGGAGGGTTCCTGGCGTAAATTAGCATGGGCTGTTCTAGCATCGCATGCTTTCATCTCTGAGAGCGGAACCAGTAGGGCTTCTTGAAGAGGGTGTGAAAGGATGACGGCGTAACCGGGAGCTGAAGCAAAGTGTGAGTGATGATGAAAGCAACTTTTCCGTACCGAGAATCAGTTTGGCTACCACGGTCCGGAACAGTACAATACGATAAATACTAAGTTTCTACTAAGATAATTATGACCTCCCTACCCATATTCTAGCCTTATGTGCAATAGTACCAACTCTCGGAGAGAAAACTTCAACGGTGTTTCGCAAATGCACATCAAAGTTCGCATCTCTATTTCAATGTCCATCATTGGCCGTGCTGAAGATGGATTGACCTTCTGTACTCTCGCGCGGAGCCCGGAAGGCCGTGCTACCCCTTTTTTACTTTTGGTACAAAATACGCTAACTTCTACAACTCATTCTGAATGCGTACATGGCCTTTCGTTGCTGTCCTATACTTTGTAGTCTTTGCTCAAATACGCCGTCCAAAAATATACCCGTTTGCTATGTGGAGAAATCTCTGTGGTTGTACTGGTTCGGAATGACTTCCGTGGAGGGTTTGTCTGGTTTGATGTCAGCATATGATCGCCTTCTGGCCGTTGCGTTGAAGCGGCTGGGTTCAGGTAGGTATAGAACGGTACATATCTGTACAATGAAAGTACATCACGAATGTAATATTAATATTACCAGCCTGATCGATGCCCGATTTTGGGTCTAGAGGTACCTACAGGTGACATGCAAGCTGAAGAACGGCACATGAGAGCCCCCGAATTCCCTGTCCCAGCTCCCAGACGAGCGGCCATGCGCTTGTAAGCCTCAGAGGGTCTCTCCCTAAAGCTAGAAGCCGAGCAGAAGCCGGACAGAAGGCTTCACTAAAGTGGCCCCATATTCGCCTACTGTTGGAGTTTGGGGTCTGAATACATCCATCCGTCTTTGTCTTGGGATGTGACTCTGGCCGGTTTGGGTTGAGCGGAAGCTGCTCCCCGTTCAGCTTGCTGGGTCGTGCCTTGTTGAGAACTGTTACCGTCGTAGTATAGCATCACAGGCAAGCAAGCAACCCAACATTTGTTCAAGACCACAAGGTTGATCGTGAATTCATCCCGTACGAACACATATTCTCAAGGAACCTCAACGAAGGTTCCCTTTTACCGAGTCACTTGTACGTGCTCAACCATACCATATTGCCATGGTGGTACGGTAATAACACCCAAGGTACCTACCAAGCGGCAATAACACTCGCCAAATGGCACCGGTATAGGCAATTAAGGGTAGGTTGCGGTTGCACAACATATAGGTCGTACAAACGCCTTAGCAGTGATGATTTGAGTAGGGATTAGCTTGACAGGACGGAGATAAATACAGCTCCTCGTGGCAGCCTTTAGGGGTGGGAGCAAGACAGCAAGGGGATGCCCGCTGTCAAAACCACACATGGCTGATGACATACCCAGGGTCCAAAGGTGGGTTCGGTGGGGAGATCATGGATATAAATGGGTTTCTCAAGGGTGCAAATAATGAATTGGAAACTCAACAAGACACAGCAGTCGAGCGGTTTGACTTCGCTACCATGAGCATCCAATCCAGAGTGCCAACTCTGAATAAGGCCGGATCAAATATCATTACAGGAATGGCCAATATAATAATATTCTCCTTGATTTGTCTCCTGTGACACCACACAAGCGCTTGATCTCTTCCACTGGTGATGTGATGAGCATCAGAAATTTCACCCCTCTCTGACCCAAAGTCAAGGAAGAGCAATATCAAACCAAAAGACGTACATTTACATCCCGGTAAAAAGTCACAAAGAGCGGACCGTACCTCTATCGTCAAACACTGGAGAACCACATGGCAAGTTGCAAGAGACATGCACAATTACGGGGCATCATGGGTGCATTCGTCTAGAAGCATCGTTTCTACAGGGTGTGAGTGGTGCCTGTGAACCCAGGGCTTGGTTGTCGGTACTGTACGGAGTGACTTTGTGGGCATCAATCACGGAGCAACACCTGAATCGAAAATCAACGGCCGCATGGCCATGAGGATCTTGCATTTTGGATGAATAATCTCCTGACCCTTGAGAATGAGGTGACGGGATAAGATGAGATCACCAACGACGAACGAACAAGAGACAGACGTTTGAGCCACTGCAAATCTCAGCGTCAGCTTTTTCTGTGCAGTTTGATCCCGTCTACAACGTTAGGTATAACAATTTTTGCAAGCCGCACCGGGGAAGATTGCTAGATACAACGAACGAGCGGCAGACCTAGGCTGCACTATCTGGACTACATATCCCGTGCCTCACAGGCTCTCAGTTCACCGTCACGGCGTCGTCACACGGCCTGCTTGCCCTAATCAGCTTCCCGTGTTCCGAACCATTTCACTCTAAATATAATCTCTGTATGCCACTCGAAGCGTACTCGTAATATATCTGAAGTCAAAGCGAGCTCTCTTGGAACAAGCCATGCACAAAAAATTCTGCACGTCACTGTTTTCAGCAAGACAATTTGCTCTTACGCCACGAACGCCAGCTCACTTTTGCCCCTGAACAACCGAGGTTTCTATGCCGAAGACCCCGCATACGAAGCTTTCACAAGGAGAGAGATGAGAAATTGTAAGTACTTACCAATGTTTATAGTCAGCAAAACCAATGTTTGCAGCATCCATCTCTCCCATCTCATTGGTTTCAAGCTATAGAAATGCCTCAAATCTCTCATTTCAAGTGCTGAGCCTCTTGCTCTCTGCTACCCCTCCAAAAGCCTCACATGCCATTCATCCCAAAACAGACACAGACACAGACCCAGACATCTAATTCCAGAATCCGGTAGTAAAATCTCCGATGCAAGTCGCTTTTTATGGATAATCAGAAAAACGGTGAGGATTGCTTAGGTTTTGCAAGGTCTAGAACTCTAGGGCAGACAGAATGGACCAACGGGAGAAGAGAACGAGATATTTATTGGAATAGTAATCATTATCCTAGTAATTATATATCTTATCGAATTCTTCTTAAAAAACAAGAGTTACTAGAGATAGGGCAAGAGGAATTTGCCGGCCATACTTTGTCGGAATTGATCCGAGAGGTAGACTTACGAACTATCTTACCCAAAATTCGACGGAGGAAATCTTCCACAACCTCAGAGAACAGGATTCCATGTCTACTCTTTCTCCGGTAATATTGCTTCACCACACCTTCATCCAAAGCTCCCATCTTGCTCCCCTCGTGTTCATGATCCCCATCAACCATCATTGATCTCTCCCAATGGCATCAACCGCCGCTCCGTTTCAAATAAAAGCTACACACCACAAAATCCCCATTGCTTCATCTAGCATGATCAACATACCTTCAATTCCCCTCACTCACCGCCATCTTCTCTCTTCAAACAGCTTCTTGGCCCCAAAAACGGTCTGTGTCTCCCAGAAAAGATGTTCATGCACCTGCCGATCCAAGTCCGACCTCCCATCTTGCAGCTGACTTCCACCGAACGCACCATACAAGCGCCTTCTACACGGATCACACATGGCAGGCTCACCAGGAGGGGGGAGACGAACTTAGCTGCATTGCAGTATGCATGCACATGCAGTGAGCTGTTCGTGGAGCCGGGCTGAAATTCAACACATGAAAATGTGCTTTTTCATTCGACATCGATTTCCTATTCAAGAGCTAAGCACTACTAGAGTAAGTTCAAACACCTCTTATTCTCCGAATCGAAAGATATTTCGTATTGAAACTGCTCTCACTGCTTCACATTTCGAAATATATATTAAATTCTGTTCCAAGCGTCTCGGAACTTCGTTCTCCCGGCCAAACGCCTGTAGATTTCCGATACGAGATTCCACAGCTTCAAATGTCAAATTGTCCAATCCAGCAATACCGCTTCAAACCAAAAGCCTTTTTTGGACCTTGAAACCCTGATTTTCAGAATTAGATTCCAAATACGAGGATATGTCGTGAATATATTTTCAATCACCCAAAAGTCTCGTCTACCCCGCCTCCGTCACCCAAAGCGTTCTGGACCTTCCACCATCGATAATACGTACCATGAGCTGAATACATCAGCGCTTGCGGAGAAACCAACGACCCGCTCACACACACTATCTAGTCTAGCCATCTCGCAAGAAAAGAACTTGGACGCTTGGAAATATCGAAGGACAATCGCCAAGTCTATCCCGCCTCACGCAAACCCTCGCCAATCTGCCCCTCCCCTCTTCCTCACGGCCTCAAATTCCTCTTCAACAATACCTTATTCATCCTTCACGCCACCGGAGCCTCTATACCACCAACACATTCGTCAACATAACTCATTCCCGTGTTCTTGCTCCAGAATCTTGACTCGAAGAGCGTGACAAATCCTATGATTCTATCAATCTCAAATTATCAAACCCATTGCTTGACAATCCGGATCCCGAGACCGGGAGCCTTTTCCACAACACGCTGAGAGCACCTAGTGAAAAAGCCACAATATATATCCCTCCAAAGTACCACAATTACTCTCTCTGATATAGCCACACAATGTGCACTGCTATCTCAACACGGTGATAAGAATACCGGTTTCAGTCGGCGGGAGCAACATTCTTCCGCCTATCCCCATGTAGCTATTCCACTCCCACCCTCCATCCAACCATTTTCAACACAATACAAGTGCAAAGCATAATATCCTCACATAGTAGTCATTCAGTTCTAGCTCGTCGATTCTTCTAGACCTTCTTTTTCTTTGCGGAAATTAAGCCTGAGAGCGATACCCCAAACGCCGTCTCAAAATCGACTGGAAAATGAAAAAGAAAGGAAAATTTGTAACACCATTTCCTTGGGACGGTAAACTTTAATTCCCCTGTCCCCAAACCCCAATCTCGAGATACAACGAGCAGAAAAGGAAATTTGTCTACGTTACACCAAAATCACATATTCCAAAGCCCAGAATGTCATTATACGAACGATTCAAACTCTAAATTTTTCTTCTTTCCCCGGAAATACCACGATATCATACTGCATTGCCGTGTCTCGCGGGGAGTTTCTTCTTCCCCGGCACTAGATTATTCGATTTCTATCATACGACCGATTCAACTTCAAATTTTCCTTCTTCTGTCCCGAATTATATGCCGATGCTATTCTCAAACGCCGTGTGCTGCACACACAATTTTATTTTTTATTTTTTCCCGAAGACGGAAAGAACATTCGATATCCAGATCCCAATCTTCCATCTCAAGATCGCGAGGATTGCGAAGTCAATTTATTTATTTTTATTCTCAAACAAGGAGCCTTGTACTGTTCGCTTAGATACCTATCAATTCCCATCAGCGGAGATACTCCACAAGATAGTTTAGCTTTTTCACGCTCGATATCCATATCCCAATCCCCATCTCAAGATCAGAGACATTCCAAACGTCTAAACGACTCCTGAATGCCCTGGTCAGAAGTACGACGAAGAATGCAAAAAAGCACAGTACTCTGTACGGAGTAACCCCCATCATGCCCCCCCACTCCAACCCCAAACCTTAACTCCACACTTAAGACCTTCCTCCTCTTATAACTTACCCTAGCCTGCCATCCGATCCGGCGGAGAATGAACTGCTTGCCGTCCCATCAGGTTATAAGATAGACATAAGATATAATATAACTGGTCATCTATTCACATATACCGTCGTATGAGTATACAATGGTAGCTTATGGTTTGCACACATTGGGCCATACGAGAGGTGATTTGATTTCAAGATTTCGGGGTAAGTGTGAGAGTATGTGTGAGGAAATGTGTGAAGAAATTTAAGTATGGTTGGATAATGCGCTTGGTGGATTGATTTCTGTGATAGCATAAAGCAGATAGAATATCTGCTTCTTTGCTTGCCATACTCGCTTTAATCTAGTGTATGCTGTTCTATGCTTTCCAAGCAGAGGGAGGGCGGAACGACTATCCTATCTTCACCCTTCGTGCTCTGTTATAACTGATTTATCCCCTCCCGCCCCCAACATATGACACCTCCTCACTTCCCAACAAAACTCACCTCGAAACCCATAATGCGCTCCACCAGAAACCGGATTCGCAGCTCTTACCACCGGGGAACCATCCACACCGTCCGGACACTGAAGAGCAAATCCGGAGAAAGAAATATCACGTCGCTCGTTCGGAAGACCCCAAGAAAACGATACATCATATTACTCTCAGTAGCAAGAAAAATGATGCCGAGCCCATGCCACAGCAGTGTGAGAGATCCGTCAATTTCGGAATTATGACCGCATCCGTGTCGAAAGAAAGACGGTGTAGGGGTCATTGCTTTAACTCCCGTTCGCTGATGTGATCTGATCGTCGTTCGGTCTGTCGTCGGCCTCATTCAAACGGTTTCGCTACCAGCAGAAGGAATAACAGGATTTTGACTCTTTTCTCGCCCCACAAGAGGCTCTGCTTCGCCGCCGACGCTTGGTGTGGGGGTAGGTGATGCCTCTATCTGTGGTCCTGGAGTATGCCCGGATTTCGAGGGATCACCTAACATATCAGTTGTGCTAGAGTCAACACATAGCGACGAAGGGATTTGCTCTTCCTTTTTGTGGAAAGCATGAGATTCGCTGAGATTGACTGCGAGGAATGACTTTGGTAGTTTGACCCTACGTATGATTAGTATTGAATCGATTTTTTGTCTTCAATTGAGACTCACTGATGGAATTTTGCTTTTAGTGTCTCGATAATTTCACTCCAGTCGCCGTGTGGCGTCAAGCTTCTTCGAGGCGCACAGCTGATGCAGTGCTTGCTGTCAAGTTGAACGTCAAGTGGATCAAATGTATGGCAACCTGGGCTGATCGTGATTCGAATACTATAGGCATATTTGGCAACATCCTGAACACCTGGTGGAGTTTTGTTCTCAGATTCATACAATTCGAAGCCGATGTGCGACAGGTAGTCGAGTTCAGGAATGGCACTCCTCTTGATCTTGGTTTGAATGCCACCTTCAAGAATACAATTGAGAAGGGTATAGATGTGGGATTCCTTGGTGAAGTATATAAATGACTTTGCATCATCTGATGCTTGCATTTCTTCGAGATCTTGCACGATTTCCTGCGAAAATTAGCATAATGTCAACAATCTACACAAACAGAGAACAAACCTTCAGCAGAGGCAAGGAAGTAAGCAAGCCAATTTCCAGCTTCTCGCCATCTGTCATTCCATACTCCTGAGGGCAGATATAGTCGAACAACACCTTGGCCAACTTGTATAACTCTCTGAGTTTTGCAAGTCTTGCATCCGTCTTGGCCTTGGTCTGACTGCTGCCAGTGAATAGACGGAAATATTGCTCTGGTGCTTCCTCCGCCTTGGTAGTTGTCATGACTGAACGCCGTCTGAACATGCGTCGATGAAGACTCTTGCTTGAATCGGACTTCTCTTGAGCATCCAACTTCTCGGCTTTCTCGGCCTTTTCAGCCTTCTCGGTCTCTTCTGGATCTCTAGGTTGTTCTTTTTCCTTCTCGAGTCCTTTGGATTCTGCTATGATAGCCTCCTCCTCCTCTTCGAGAATACTCTTGCTTGGTGTAAACACCCATTCAAGGAATTGACGATTATGCAAAGCATCGAATTTCATCGTGTCATACAACTCAGAAATTTTGCTTGGATCCACCTTGTCTCCATCACAAAACTCGCTGAACAACTTCTCCCATCTCTCTTTGAACAATTCTGCATCTTCTCCACAACACCAACGGGCTTGAATGCTGGTTGTTGCAGTGGCTTGGGCCATGGAATTTCCTGCAGAACCGGAATCTCCCTTTTCCTTGTCCCCTGGGTTGGCGATAGCATTCAGGGATGAAGTTGCACCTCCGTAAAGCTTGCTGTAATTATGTCTCATAACTCTTCGGTGAAACTTCATCAATTGAACCACATATCTTTGTACAATGGAAGGCTCAGGCATGTTGGCAGGCCAAGCGAATTGCGGAGGAGCCTCATTGCCCTGGCGGAGGAGGGTCTTGAGCTTCTTCTTCACCTTGTCCATCTCGTCTTTGGCAGCATTGGAATCATCCAGTAAATCTTTGCGAATTGTGATGAAGTCCGAAGGAAGCTCCTTTTGATCTGTGAAAGCAGATGCCCATATTTGCGCGCTAGTAGTGACACGGCGCTCCGAGCTACTGAAAACATGAACCTCGTCCAAAACCTCTCTGTTCATTAGCATAAGGTCATTACGCATGTTTTCTCCCAACTCCTGAGATTGATATCTCGCGGAGTGCGTAGGTTCACCGCCCCATTTGACAATCAGTTGTAACTTATCAAGAACAAGACTGTTCTCTGCGGCGGTGATCCGAGAAAGAGTAATACCTGAGAGTGAATCCTGTCGAGTTGGAGATCGTCTTTGAGGAGAGCCATCAAGATCATCCTGAGACTCTTCTTGAGGCTTCAAATCAGGTGTTTTCGTCAAAGGCGACTCTGTAGATGTGCCATTCGGATTTGGAAAGAACGATTCAGGTTGAGACTCGTCGGGAAGTTTCACCCCATCCTCATTAAGAGCCGTAAGATTCGAAACTAACATCTCTTCAGGTTTTCTTTTTCTGAACATTGGTTTGATTTGAACCTTAGTTCCTGCCCATCCACCTTTCTTTGCAAGCACATTTCTCAAAGTCCTGAGCTTTTCTCGATCCTCAACGCCTTGTCGCATCGCCATGTCAACAGCAACCATCACGCTGTCCAGGGCGGCTTCTCCAGTCAAAAGGACCTCTTCTTGGTGGCCTTTGAGAAGCTCAATGAAGGGTTTGGTATGGAATGTAAACTTATACTTTTGCTTTGGAGTTCGATCAGCGTGACGAATGACTGAGACCACACCTTTCAGCTTCCAGGTGTGCTTGGGTGCAGGAGGTGGAGGGGGAGGCATGTCGCCGCTTGTGGGAAAAGTACCAGTGCTTCCCGGGAGGGGTGTGGACGGGACTGTTGAAGGCGCTGTTGAGGGTATACTTCCTGTCGGCAGGCTGACAACAGGTGGAGGTAAAAGCGGTGCAGATGGAATTTGTGGAAGATCCAATCCTTTATCAGCCCCTGGGGGAGTTGTCCTAGGGGTAGGTGCGCTTGATGCTTCTGGAGATGCATTTCCTGGAGTCTTTCTGTGATAGTGATTTTGAAGTTTGGATATGCTTGGAGATTTGGAGAGAATATGTTGTAAAGCAGACCGGTGGTTGTCTTTAAGATTGCCTGTGTCTCTCCGAACAAGGGGATTGGCAGAGCCTTCTGGTGGGGATGCCACAGGAGGTGGTACCCCGAGTTGCATCTGTTTCTCTCGAATGAAGATTTCCCTCAGAATGCGTGAGCACTGATCATAGTACTCATCATTATCCTTCACAAAACTCCATCCATTAACATCAATGACGTAGCTTTTCCCATCTGCACGTAATAGATCGAATCCGCAAACTCGTTGACCAAAGCTTACTGCAATACGACTTGCGATCGCTGCCTCATCTTTGGATAGGCTTGTAATATATCGAATCTCTTTGCCATGAGTGTTTCGCCTGACAAGTCCATCCACCACAGGTGACTTTCTGGTCTCTGCATGGCAATAAGTTGGACCAACAGTGTATGCCTTCACATCCTCGGCATTGTCGACCTTCATGAACTTTTCGTATAAATAGCTACTATCAGGTTCGAGAATCGCTCTAGGAACATTCATTCCTTCAACCCATTCTGAGCTTTTATTACCGATTTTGCGGAATAGCTTACGAGCTCCTCCCCCTTGGCTCTTGGGATAATATATGCATATATTGTGATCTTCGCCACTGATAGGCTTCTCGACGAAAGGCTTTGCTAGAAGTTGTCCGTCCACGCTGAGAGTGTCCCCATCGTCTAGTAATTCCACCTTACGAGGTGGGATACATTGCCCGCCAGTACCATCCTCAGGGCCCTCGAGAGTAACACCTGTTGTCTCTTTCAAATGTTGTGCCATCTCAGGTGTCAAAATATGAGGTCCACCATCACGATTGACTTCAATTCTCCTTGGAGTTGGGACATTGATTTTGTCCAAAATCATGAGACAAATCCGCCTATCCCACAATATTTTCTGCATGGGAACGTCATTGACACAAAATGGCTTTCGTAACTTGACATATGCAATGGCCTTGTCCAGGGGGAATCCATCAGAGTAGAAAGATATCAGGAAATCGCACACAGGCCAATTCTCAACTTCTTCATCTAGAATCACCTTATCACCAAATACCTTCACATCAAACTCCCCCTTTGACAGAAGGCGATTCAGAATATTTCTACTTGGCTTGCTTCGAGCTTTCACATCAAGTGCACAGACACCAATAATCCCGATAGGAGTAGGCTTTTCCTCATCCTTTTTCGAAAGTGCACCTCTATCGCTGCTTGGGCTGTGGCTACTTGCTCCAGTACTCCCACTGAATCTCCTCTTAGCCCTACTTCTTGATCTCCCTGGTGGTTGTGTTCTAGGCGCACCCTCTCCTCGTTGAACTGCATTCCGTTTAGCAATCTCAGTCGCTTGCGCGGGTGTTTCTCGAGGTGTCAGTTGATGGCCATTTGTAAGTCCTTGGCCACCGAATTGATTTGAAGATGACGTTGTAACAGATATATTTGAGGTCGCAGTTTCTGGTCCAGAGGTTCCGAATGGTTTCGTGGGTGAAAGGGTTCCAGAGGAAGTCCTTGTCCCTACACCTGTGCCAGGTTCTGATCCATTTGCAGACGCTGCTGAACTTGGCGCACCTCCAGCTCGTGCAGAACTTAAAGAGTATAACGATGACACTGACATACGCTTATTGTCAAATTCGGACATCGAGGGTCTCTGCCGAAGGGCAGGATCTGGAAGTTGGGTGTGCTTGGTTTCGTCTGCCATGATGCCAGGAGAGAGTTTTGGAGTGTCGAAATCCTCAACAGCAAAATCGTCTCTACTTGTCCTCCTGCTTGAGAGTAAATCGCCCCCTAAATGTTCCCTAACAGCTGATCGTTGACTAAACGCAGAGGAGGTTCGTGACCTCAAGGGGTCAGGCCTTTGTGGAGGCGGTAATATGCTGGCTTTGTTTGAATGGGTTTCTGTTGTCAGGGTTGCTTCCGCATATCGGCCTTTCCTACTCGTTGACGAGTTGAGATTGGATACTGAAGGAAAAGTGACCGAAGTTGTTCTTGATTTAGGTTTGAGAGTAGTTTGACTCGAATTTTCGAGATCTGGGCCTTGCTGGGAGATACCCACCATATGAAGACTAGGATTGCTAGTTCCCAACTTGTCCTCCGAGTTCCCGTGGTTATTGTCCATTGTAGTTACGGCGTCGCCACTCCGTCTTTCAAACTCTTTGTGTCATGACTTCCAGTTGTCAAGGAGGTGTTGTAGGATGGGAGAAAGGTAACGATGCTCGTGGAGCGCTGAGGTAGTGATGAAGGCGAACATCTTTCAACCTGGTGAATTTCTTGAATTTTATCCTTGCTGGTCCTTCTTCCTTATCGGCGATAACGAGGGGGAGGCAGGTGGACGGTACAGAATGTGTCAAAAGCGGTCAACGAGGCGGCGTCGAGTCTGCAGACAGCAAACATGGGCAAAGTCGAACAGAATCATTTCTGCAGAACACGCAAGAGCAAGGACTTAATTGCAATGGATGATAAGAAAGGAACAAGATGCGGGGGAGATGCAAAGATGGTTTCATCGCAGGCCCCCACGCACAACCGCAAGGCTGGCATGCCCAACTAGCGAGACAAGCATTTTTTATTCAGAACTCGAGAATAAGCAAACATAAAAATTTCGTTCCACAACCAACATTTGATGCCAATTCCGTTCGCTGCCAGCTTCAATATGCCTTCCACTGTTGTACAGCAGAGTCAAGATGGCCCAGTTGTTAAAAGGCAGAAGCTCAGCACAGAAAATGCACCGCGAGCAAAACGAGAATCCAGGATTTTCGCTCCATACAGAGTAAGTCTTGCATGCCTCATAAAGCTCGTCAAAATTAATTAACTTGTATAGACAATTGGTTTAGTATCCTCGACAACTGTACCTTTTACTTCTATAGCATTGGGAAAAACAAGCTTCCAGATCACTACTTCTGTCGGAAAATGTTTGCAGACCTACGATCTCAAGCGCGGCCTCAACCTGGTTTTCATGACCAGGCCCCAAAGCCCCGAAGACATCACCGCAACCATAGCATGGAAGGATCGAGTGTTTGCGGCATGGGGAGAAAAGGGCACGCAAGGTTTATGGGTGTTCAAGCGTGGAAAGCAAATTGCTGAGCTGGAGATGCCCGCCGACCTGCAAGAGCCTATAAAGCAGATACAAATTTTTGGAACATGGATAGTTGGATGCGCAAAGACCAGGATTGAAATTTGGAAGTCTGCTACATACGAGCACTATACAACATTACATCCAACAGTGGCACCAAAGAATGGAAATGAACTTACAGGAGGGATTACGAATATGCCCACATATTTGAACAAGATATTTGCAGGGAGAAAAGATGGAAGTGTGGAAATATGGAATGTCAATTCGGGAAAATTGATTTATACTATCTTGCCTCCTGCGGCGAATTGCGGTGCTGTCACTGTGCTTCAACCTACACCCGCTCTGTCGTTATTAGCAATTGCGTACTCGGAAGGACCCATCATCATTCACGATGTACGAATGGACAAGACAATAATTAGCCTGGATGCAGGATATTCCGCTACAACGTCGATCTCGTTTCGCACAGATGGGCAAGGCGCTGGTGAAGATGGTAGAAAACCCGGTGTGATGGCAACAGCAGGACCAGACAATGGAGATGTCACCTTTTGGGATCTGAACGAAGGTGGTAGAGTTATGGGGGTATTGCGAGGTGCTCATAATCCTCCATCTCGTGCGGGCGCCACAGTCGGTGGCGGTATTAGCAAGGTTGAATTTCTACAAGGCCAACCTGTAGTGGTAACGAGTGGTTTGGATAACTCCTTGAAATCTTGGATTTTCGACGAGACACCGTTCTCCCCTATCCCGCGGATTCTACACTCAAGAAGTGGCCATGCAGCACCTGTCACAAGACTGTTGTTCCTCCCATCAGATTTTGATGGCGCAGATTCGGGAGGGAAGTGGTTGCTAAGTGCAGCGAAAGACAGAAGTCTGTGGGGATGGAGTCTTCGAAAAGACGGACAAAGCACAGAGCTAAGCCAGGGCAATATCAGGAAAAAAGCCAAGAAATTAGGCATACTAGCCAGCTCTACATTGGTGAACGAACCCAGTACGACCCTAGACGATCTTAAAGCCTCTGAAATCACTTGTATTGCAATGTCATTGAATCGCGATGGAGGTATGGGTGCGAACGCTGGCAATGGGCTCTTATGGCAAAAGGGTAACACAACTAAGAAGCAGACGGATGCTACATTGAGTGGTGTAACAGGCTGGGAAAGTGTTGTGACCGGCCATCGAGACGACAAATTTGCCCGGACTTGGTTTTGGGGGAGAAAGAAGGCTGGCCGGTGGGCTCTTGAGACTGGTGATGGAAGTAATGTTAGTAGTGTGGCAATGAGTCCTTGTGGGACTTTCGCTGTCGTTGGGTCAGAAGCTGGTGGAATTGACATGTTCAATTTACAATCTGGGCAACATCGTCAGCGTTTTCCGGCAAAATTGACACCAGCGCAGGCAAGAAAGCTCAAGATTCAACAACTGGAGGCAGCCGACAATGCAATCGAGTTATCAACCGCAAAAACTTTTCAACCAGGTTTAGGAAGGCACAAAAAGGCCGTGACAGGCGTTATTGTAGACTCTCTCAACAGAAATGTCATCAGCTGTTCGCTCGACGGGAAGGTCAAATTCTGGGATTGCAAAACAGGAAATCTCGCTGATGAGATAGATTGGTACCCCATGGTAGCAATCACAGGAATTCGATATCATGCACCCAACGATTTGATTGCTCTGAGCGGGGATGACTTGTCTATTCGAGTTGTTGATATCGAAACGAAGAAGACGATCAGAGAGCTGTGGGGATGCAAAGGAGCAATAAATGATTTCTGCTTTTCGAACGATGGCAGATGGGTCATTGCAGCCTCGAAGGATTGTATTGTTCGGGTTTGGGATCTTCCAACCGGTCATATGATTGATGCAATCAAAATGGAGACCCAATGCACTGCTCTTTCTTTCTCAGCAACCGGAGAGTTTCTCGCAACAACTTGCGAGGGGCAAGTTGGTGTTAATATTTGGAACAACAAGACACTGTTCACTCATGTACCAACTCGGCATATCTCTGAAGACGAGATTGCTCAAATTTCAGCACCCACTGTATCTGGGGAAGGAGGACAAGGTGTAATTGATGGGGCTTTTGAGGAAGAAATTGAGGAGACCGAGGACTCTGCACCGGTATTGTCCCTTGATCAACTCAGCGAAGACATGATGACCTTGAGTTTGGTGCCAAGAAGTCAATGGAAAACCTTGCTGCATTTGGATCTCATCAAGGAACGAAATAAGCCCAAGGAGGCACCCAAAATCCCTGAAAAGGCCCCTTTTTTCCTCCCGTCGCTTGAGAAACCAATGCCTGTTGCTGCTGTAGAGGAGAAATCTGAAAGTGACAACCTTGCCGAAAGGTCAAGAATCATGAAGATGAACCGGCTTGCTGGCGAGGGAGCTTTTACAGTTTCCTTGCGGGCAGGCGGAGAGAGTGGTGATTGTAAGTCGCACAATTCTTTCCATTGATATTTACTAACGAATCCCAGATACTCACTTCATCAACCATCTCAAGACTCTCTCCCCCTCCGCAGCAGATCTCGAAATTCGGTCCCTGAACCCAGACGAGGATTCCAATGAACTCGTTAATTTCGTGTCAGCACTCACCAGCCGTTTACATCAAAAGAGAGATTATGAATTGGTTCAAGCATGGATGGCCGTCTTTCTCAGGCTTCATATGGATACCGTTAACCATGATGAGAATCTCATTGCAGCATTGAAAAAATGGAGGCAATGTCAGGAGCAAGAAGGTGCTAGACTAGGTGACTTGGTAGGATATTGTAGTGGTGTTGTTGGGTTCCTGAGAAGTGCTAGGTAGAAAATCTAGATGTGAATGGAAATAGAATTACTATGGAACTACAAATTTAAGATCTGCTGGCTTTACGCAACCCCTGAGGAATCAAGGGATGATCGCTTCGGATATTTTCTGTCTTGAAATCTCAAACCTTCAAGCTTTTGAGACCCGACCACCACCAAATCGCCACCCATGCAAGGTGACATATTTCAGGAACACGTATCTATAATTCTCGTATCACCCCTATTCCATTATACATACAGACTCCAACAAATTTCTATGAACCAAAAATTGTCGTGTGATCCATTGTAGTTGCAACATTAATATAATAAGGGGCGTGTTCGTTCTTAGTAATTGTTCACCCCTTAAGTGCACAGCTAAACGGTATTATCAAATCAACGGCGGTTATCGACTGATAGGCGTCAAACTTGTCATCTCGGCCCTGTGGCCGGCCATCTCAGCCACCATCCTGACCCACCAGGTGTTGGTTGGGTCTTTAAAGCGGCTTTGAAGGACGGAATTAAGAGACAGCAGGGCGAGCAAGGTCAGTTATAATAGTCGCTTTGGTGGAGGAATTAGAATATATCTGACATAGAAGATGTGGCCTAATACAAGGTATAAAATTAATCATTTCACGAGCTTTCAAGTCTGTCTTGTTCCAGATACTAATGATTCAGTTCAGCAAGAGAAGCCTTCCAGAATCTCCACGGTCCTAGACCCTAGTGCCGCTTTAATACCTGCCGCCACCGCTAAGATTAGGTCCCAATCTTTCACTATCTCGACTCCTATTCATAATTTTCTCCCTACTGTACACTTCACCTTCACTTCTTTGCGCCATTCACCTTCTTTCATATCCTTTCTTGTATAATGCTATGATACACTTATGTCGGTCCTAAAGTCTTTCAACGGTGCCGCTGCTATGTTACCCAGATCTCCTGTCAGCCGGTGGGCTGCAATCGCTTTCTTTCTGCTGGTGGTCGCCTGGTTCCATCCCAACTTCAGTGGCTCTTCGATCGCTGAGTCGTCATCTACAACCAGCTTCTCAGGTTCCAGAGTCGAGGATCTCTCCTATGTGAAGCAGTTATTGAAGGACAAGAAGATTGGCCCGGAGATCGAATATGCGGCGCGAACAATTCGATATGTACCTGATGCGAAAGAGCGCAAATCAATCACCGAGGTTGATCAGAACTTGTTCCCGCAATCATTTACAAACATCACTATAGGCAAGAAAACCACTTTGCCAGCTGGCAGACTCCTCGATCTTCATGTCAAGCAATCCCCGCGCCCAGATCAAGTTGATGCCTCTGATCTGATTTTTGGTGTTTCTACAACCTACGACCGCTTTGCGAACAAGGAGAGTGGGCCAATGAAAGAATGGTTGCGGTGGCTTACTGATGGGAATGGACATACCAATGGCGCTGGCCTTGTCCTGGCTCTTTTCAATACCACAGAGGAGAACCTGGCAGATGCGCAGAAGACCTTGACAAGCGCAGGTATCAATGCAACTGTGTTGCCCTCCGACCTCACTCTGGATATGCCAGGCCGATACGTCGATCTCGTGCGCATGATATACACTCATCCAACGTCGAAACAGCGCAAATACTTCCTCCTTATAGATGATGACACCTTCTTCCCGGCAATCAATGAATTGCGCCATCAGCTCTCACAATATGATCACAAGAAACCATACTATATTGGTACACTCACTGAGCGAGCAGACTGGCTTCTTCAAAACAAAGCTCCTTTCGCATATGGCGGTGGAGGCGTTATTTTCACTGCCCCAGCAGCGGCCAAAATTGTTTCCCTGCCTTGTCTGGACAAAAACGAGGACGGAGCATACAAACTCAAGAGCGACCAAGGCGATCGTCTCTTATTTAATTGCCTGCGCCATCTCTCGGACATCACACTCACATACATGCCCGCTCTTCACCAAGAAGATCAATTTGGCGACCCAAGTGGCTTTTATGAATCAGGCATCCAACCTCTATCCCTCCACCACTACAAATCATGGCATAGGTTCGATCCGGCGGCTATGCACGTCGTATCTGACGCGTGCGGCGAAGCATGCGTGATGCAGCGTTTCCGATTCCTAGACAACTTTATTATTTCCAATGGTTACTCTGTAGCGCATTACCCCAAAGGCATCGATTTCGATCCGGCGCAGATGGAAGGTACTTTTGGTAGTGGAAATGAGAATGACAGGGAAATGCATGAGGTGGTGTTTACATATGCCTTTGGGCAATTGAGACGAAGCCTTACTAAGACTGGAGAGAAGAAGGGGTGGCATTTGATTGGAGCCAGGAAAGAGGGCGATGGAAGGGTGAAGCAGGTGTATGTCAAGAGCAAAGGTGACGATAGGTGGCTAGGTGAGGGAGAACAGGCGCCTGAGAGGGATAGCGTTGTGGTTCTAACTTGGATTCCTTGATTGGAGGCTTCATCTCAGAGCAACAATGAAGGGAACAAATAATGCATTGGTGGTCCTCAAGTATGGATCGCCGGGCATAGGATACGATACTGTACATTATGACGGCGTTTGGCTGCATAGGAGGAACAAACTGATGGTTTGGACTACATACCCTTTGACCATACCTAGCTTAGGTGGTCTCTAAAGCGATTGTTAATGTAATGATTTGATATGCCCTTTTGCTTCCCTGTTCCTATTGCAATCTCTAAAAATTTCTTTGTGTTGTTGTGGGATATCTCGACTTTCTACCAGTCTCTATTGGGTCAATGAGATGTGTTTCTGAGTGGTCATTAATGCCAGAGGTGTGTCGGCCCAAATCTACGGATATAGGAGGATGGAAAATACGTTGTCATTTGCAACGAATTAATGCTTGTTTTGTGCGATACAACTAGCAATGCCTACCTAATGCTCAGCTTGAAGAGCCAGTCCAGCCTTAGCGCAACTATGCCTCAAGGGTCCGTTCTTTATTCACATCCACAGTTGTGCACTCAATCCTTTGAAGTGTCTAAATTTTTAAACAAAAAGCTACACTCTTACAATACTCAATATGGCACAACAAGAATATCTTTATACCTTTATCTCCATACAATACCATTGTTTCTCATCTTTCTTTCCTAGCTCTCCTAAAAATGATCCCAAACTTCTCCTCCACAACTCCCTCTCGAACACTCTTCCTTCATAACTCCCAGCTCCATTCAAATGAATTCCTTAACCAACTCTGACACCTGCCCCTCATTCTCCCAATCCCGTCCAGAATGGCCAACTGCTCCCCGTCCTCGTGCTTGTGCTCCGTTCTCTCCAACCACTCCCGAAATGCTTACCTACGCTCTCTCCAGTGAGTAGAGTGGTGGTAAAGGAATTCAAAGCTAAGGCTATAGTGTTGCCTTCCATCGCTGAGGAGATGAGTGGCTCTGCTAATAGAGGAAGGGATGGAAGACGGTATGAATGGGGAACAGAGAGCTATTATTATGGTACTTCAAGCTGTCTTGGGGAGTGTGAAAGTTTCTCGGGCTGCGTGAAATGAGCTCTACTTTCTGGATGATATATTAATATTTTATTTGTAATTTACGCCTTTTCTCGTATCGTATTCAGAATGACGGAACATGTGCTGATGTCCAAGTGTAGTACTGTTTCCCTTCAAACGCGAACGCAATAATGTAGATACTACTAACATGAGCTTTATTTCCACAAAGGTGAGAAGTTCAAAAGGCTATAATTCAAGGATAATGTAGGAGGGCTTCTCAACTGCTTAGTTTTGTTCCTGTGTAGCAAAAGTCTATCATAATATTTTATCACAACATCACCTCCGCAGGAAGGATATTTTTATGATAGCCACATCCATTATTTATCTCCGAATCTACTTTTATCATAGGCAGTTTTCCATTCCTCTATTCCTGTTTAAATTCACACCCTACCCGAGTATCTCATGCCTTCTGTCCCAAAACTAAATCTTCTCCTCCATCCAAATTATGCTTCTTGATAAACAGGAAATATGACCCAGGCACAAACACCGATACCGAGTACACAACAGTAGATGTTCCCGTAACCTCGACTTGGCGAATGATATCTCCATTGTTGAGATCCACCGCAACGGTGAATGAATTCACTAGTGAATCGTCTCCTTTGCCGCCCAATAGGAAGGGCGATGAGGTTTCATGCTGACAAGGTGTGTTAACAATAAGAGCTGCAAGTTTAACTTGATTCTAGAAATTTAGACTCACTGCATCAATAATAGACTGAACGGCTTTAGCAACTGCTACTGCAGTTGTTTTGGCGGTGAGCGGGCGACGATGAATAGAAGACATTGTGTTTCGAATAATTTGGATCAATAGCGTAAAGTATGGCAACATGTTAATATTCCAGGTCGAGATATCCTCTCTTGGGCTCTATGTAAGTTTTATACTTCCCTGACGGATAGATGGCTCACTGTGCTGGACCAGGTTCAGCAATGAATGTCTTATACACATATTAATTCTCTCATGCGGGCCACGGGTCAGAGCAATGCCATTAGTCGTGTTTGAAATATAGGTACCATACTTTGATTCAAAGCTGCATAATGAGCTAACGTCGCACATATTTCCGTCCGTACTGCCTTGTGATGCTACTGTATTCGGGGCTATACGTATGTCATATAATTTTGCGTAGGAGCGTAATGCATTTGCCAAGGAAGGAGATGCAATGATATGCTTTTGGATACTATGCATCTCCGGAATCTAGTTTCAAGAGACAAGGCAGATTGAATTCAAGTGAACCTACGTTGCTTTGCACAATAGGAAACTTATATCAAATGTCCTTCATGACTCACTCATTAAATATATACTCACAAGTAAAAAAAATGGATACAAACCCGATTTCTGCAAAGCCAACGTCACCAAATAAAACTTCCGTGATATCTTGTCTACGTCTCAAGTCTACCTCGCATAATTAACATTGATATAACACTTTTCAGAAAACTTAAATTTCCCTAGACTTGATAAGTGGCATGAAGTGTAACCTACTAGATAAATCAAGTAGAAATTATATAAGGGTCTAGAGTAAACTATCCTGAATCCAACGATTAATCAAGACAGACAAGAACCGTATAAAGCTTCCAAAACCACACCGGCGGCTTTTAGAGTTACACATATATAAATAATCGAGTTAGGATTATGCTTTTTTGAATCTCAATATAAAGAGAGTGGGAGTTCTATATCTCCTCATTTCCTGGATATAACGAGGTTTTCATATTTAAGGTTTTAGCGCAGTGACTTCGGCTCCTTGTTTTCACTTGAAGAGGATAGAGGGCATACTAGTAGGAACGTTGATACTAGTAGAATATTCGTTATTGTTAAAGCAGCTTTAAAACCACTTGTAATCCTTAGTTAAAGGTCTTGATCGTAAGATATGTTAGAAGCAGGTTTGTATATAAGTCTTCACACCTATCCAAGGAAGTTTAAGCGAGCTGGAAAGGGGCTGGTCAGACTTGCTATGTCAACAATACCCTGCTTGATTATTTCTTCTGGCTAGTTTGCATATGAGGTTTTCTGTTTGTAGGAAATGTTAGTGGTGAGGGGTTCTTGAGGCGCAAATACGCTTAGAAGGTAGCCTTCAATTATATTATGCTCCGTTCACCGAAAACAGACGAACATTGCGTCGACAATCTCAAAATATGCTGAGTTGACGCACAATAGCAAATTTGGACCGCTCCTGGACTCTCTTTCCATCTACAGAATGCCATATAAATTTAACTCTGATACGGGGATTCAAACCCCTCCCACTTTCTATCCCTAGCATCAATTCTCTCCCTCCTGACATTCTCAAAGAAACCCTCAAACTTCTCCCGGCACATATATTCCTCGACCATCTTTCTCCTCTTCTATCTCTTTACCTCAAACGCCTCACCTGCATACTCCATCTCCAGCACATTAAACATCCGTTCAAGTTCCAGACGGTTAAAAGCAGCCAAAGCTTCTACCTGCTGCGTAGAGATATCTTTCCCATCGGCACGAACGATCAGAACACTGCCGATTCGCAGATTCCATTGTCTCAAGCTAGCCCAGCCGAAATCAGGTTTATCAACATCGATGTGGCGGTTCATATAGATGATCTCTTCGTTCTCATAGGGGTTGAAGGCCAGCGAGCCGAGGGTCTTGGTTTTCCATGCGGTATCGGGTGCGAGTTTGCAGGTTATTAGTGGTAGGTCTATCTGTGTAGATATCGCAGTTGGTTTTAGTTTGAAAGCTTCGTGGTTCCCCTTGACTTCTACTTCTTCGAAATGAGGTTTTCCGAGAATATTTCGATCGCCTAAACAATTAACCACAACTCCCTTGACAATGGCTTCACGATCCAATTGAACGCCCGGAGCTCCGTCAGATAACTCATTCATAGCATTAATCGATGTCGAAGCTCGGAACACATCACAAGATTCCTTATCATCATCATCATACGCCCTGAAGAAGTCAACCAAGATCCGAAGATCCGCTGCAACGAAATCCTGATATGTTTTGATTATACTACTTGTATCTGGGCTAGCGAGAATGACCATGGGACCATTGAAAGGATATGCGCCTTCCGAAGAGATAATCCTATCGAAACACCCATTGGTGGTAGAAGGTACGCGCCAGTCTTCTGCACGCTTGATGAGGAGAACGTTGTGGTTGATGGCAAAGCGTTGGAGATCTGGGTTGGCCTCGTGGAGAAGCTCGGTCATGCGTAGGACTTTTGGTGCGGGCTCATTAGGGCTGATATAGTCATTGAAAAAACATATCTGTGGACGTTTTTGTGGCTTACTCTGATGGCTTAATCACAATCTCGGTTCCTGCAAAGTCTAACTTCTCGATTTCCTTTCCGTCTTGAGTTCCCTTGTGAACTTTCATGCAGAAGATGGTAGGATGAGATGAGAGCTCTGAAAGTAGAAGGGCGAGTACGTAGTTCTCAGATGGTCTTGGAGTATCTCCTAGGGTCTCGAATTGGCGACATAGAAGCTTGTGTGTTTGCCAGTCCAGGGTTTGACAGGTCTTCGAGCTGTGGGAGATTGCTTTGCACTTGGTGCAGCGTTTGAGGCTGACATTCTCAGATCCAGGTACGTTGCAAACTGCGCAAGTGGCGAGTTCCATGTTCGCAGTGAGAGGTGTTGATCTGCTGAGGTTGGGGTTGATGAAGGGATAAAGGGAGTAAATAGGGGCTGTTAAGTTGTGAGAGATCGAGGGCGATTTGTGCTACCCTTTCCTTGCCTGAGGATGAAAATTCCAAATGTTGATATTCACTTAGCTCCTTCAGAAATGTGAGATAGCTCGACTATCTCGAACAGGCACCGGACGAAAGGTGAAGTCGCCCAGCTTGAATTTGAGGTGAGAACCAAAGCCTCGTCTACGCATCGCATGCAATATCAAATAGCGAGATGATGCAGCACAAAGCACTTCTAGCTTTATAAAGTCTTATCCAACAATACACTCCTGTTCTAGACTCCTAGCAAACATGTTCATGGAAACTTTTCCAAGTACTCAACTAGAAAAAACAGGGCATCCTTACCGCTAGTAATTATTTCAGAGACACATAAGGCATACCTACTACCAGCCACTTGCCACTCCCGATTTTTATACAACCGAAAGACGATAAGAGAGTCGTCGAGAAGTTTTCGAGTGGCACCTCGGTATTTTTGACTTCCTTGACTCCTCTAGGATTTGAGCAGGAGGAGGCTGAAGGACTTTCTTCGAAACAAAAAGTCCAAGGCAAAAACCATTTGAAGGACATAATCCCGTGTGATCTATCTCTCTTCAACTTAACCACATACCCTTTTTTATCATCACATCATAATATCCTGAACAAACTTAACGCTTTTTTCCACGCCCTTCGCTCGCCTTTCCCAGCAACTACTCTCCTAACACACCACTTTGAAAGAAATGCCAGATGATATTATTACCGATCAGAAAGGAGGGGAAAATATTGATCTAAGAGGATTGGAGATAGAGTTGATGAATTGTAAAACAGGACAAGGAGGGGTTGTGAACTACACAAAGAGGATATGAGTTAAAGCTGGGGGTTTAAATCAGTATGAAGTAGGAGCTGTTTGAAATTCCAAATGCTTACTTGGAGGTTACTTGGATGATTGATCTACTCTAGAGATCGCAGTCATCTCTCAGTGAGTTTGAAAGAGATATCCTCATTTATTCACGAGCACTCCCTATACACCAGTCCCTCTCCCAATTATGTTTCAATTCCCACAAGGGGCCCTTTGTAAACTTAAAAAAGCTCAATCGACTATAACCAATCGAAAACTTTGTTAATGCTTCTTTCATTTCATTTCTGATCCTATGCTAAGATCCTACAAGAATTCTCGCTTTTCATCTTTCCAAGCCTGGAAGGCCGGTATGCATGAAATCCGCAACCAGCGCTCGTCACCATCACCAAACTCCATCCAACGCCAAAAAACTCCTGGTATCCCCAATCCTACCCAAGCGGGTGTAAACGCCAGAACCAAAGAAGTACGAGCTGGCTGAATGAACAACTCTAATATATCCATAAACATCATCATTTATCTTCTTCTGTTTCGTGGTCGAAGGCAGGCAATGCATCGCGGATGTTCGACAAGATATGTATTCAATTCCTCTGCAGGGAAGATCATACGCTCTCATGCGCATCACTATCATATTTAAATTCCTCTTCTTTCTCATCGCTATATCCAGAGACTTTGTAGCGGGGTGGAGGAGGTGCTTGTAAGAAAAATGGCTTCTTGACTACGAGAATGTCTTCGTCGTCTGAGAGGTAAATTTCGCCGTGGCGTTTGCGTGTGGTGAAGAGCGTTCGTCTGGGAGAATGATGTTAGTCAAATTGTTCAATTGTGAAGGTGAAAGGCGGCTGGGCCAGAATCTGCATCGCAGAATTGAAGGCCAATTCCCATTGCGAATTTCCTTGGGAGGAGAAGAATGGAATGGGAAAACATCCAGCGACCAATTGAGCGTAACAAAATAAAAAAGATCAAACTCACAAATCTCCAACCTTCTCCACAGCCTCCAACGCAACCACCACCGCCAAAAACAAAACCACAATCCCCACCACCATCAAATCACTATAATCCCTCGCCATCCTTACTCCCTGCATCCTAACTCTCTCCGTCATAAGCGTCATACCACAAATATGTTTCTCTCCCTTTGTATCCTCGGTTACAGTAGGTAGAGGTCCATCTTTCCCTCCCGCGCCGCGCAGAGATTCCCAATACCTTCTCGCGTCCTCAAGTCGCAAAGCTGGGAGCGCAGAAGTCGGTTTTGCAGGCAGGTCCTCAGTTTCAGAGGAAGAAGCCGAGGGGGAAGGTGGGGTTTGCGGATTGGAGGCTGAGAAAGGATGTTTTAGTGACAGGAGGTAGGAAGAAGATAGCGGTTTTGGGGCGGAGAGAGCGTCTGATTGGGAAGTACTGGAGGAGGGTGTTATGGGAGTGTTGTCGAAAGGACCATCTATCAGGGCGAATTCGGAGAGTTGGTGAGGGGGGAAATGAGGATCTGTGAGGGTCGTTGGAGGGGTATTGGGTTTGCCGGATAAAAGAGAGGATTTCAAGCAGCTGGTGTGGTGACAATCTGCTGGGAGGAGGATTGGAGCTGCGGAGGCAAGAGGGAGAAGGAGAAGAGAATACGAGGGCTTCATGTTGAGGTTGCGGTATTGTGTTGATGTTGATAAGGTCGGTTGAGTCGAGATCGGTTCGGTCGAATCGAGAACTTAATCCCTTACTCCCACTATTGACTGTGCACAACGTTCTTAATTATTGAATCCTTTGTCGTTGTACTGAAAGGTTTAGTTTGAAAACGGAGGGTTGTTTGGTTTTGTAGGTATCAAGGTGCGAGGAGTGGTGTTAAGAGGCATAAAATGGTAGGACAAAGAGGAGGAGGGACGAGCCATCTCTTTAAAGCAGGTGCAGCGATTGTATTATTGTACACAAGTGCATGCATGCTTGCGGCTGTCACTTGCCAAGACGGAGCTTGCTGATACATTTAGGCCTCAGACTCGGACTGGTGTTCCAATTAATCGTGTGTGCTGTGACATGAGATTGATAGAGTGACATACTGTATTGGGTGTGTCTGGCTCTGGCTTTCGCTTTCTCCACGCTCTCTTGCTCTGGCTCGGGTCAAGGTAACAAACGCTTACAGGGAATGAGACAGAAGGGGTGCAGGGTTACTAGGTTAGGGATAGTGAGCCATAGTGGAGGGATGGCCGCTGAATCTAGATGGACTGGGATAGTCTTAGCCCCAAGCACGTTCTTTCTCAGGGTAAAGTGCCCCATGTTTAGCCTCTTTTTGACCTTTGATTGGGCTTAGCTGGTTCTTTTCCCGGCGCTATGGGGGCCTGCTGAGAGCTGGATATTTAGAGTGTTGGTATATTTGTGGGTTTACGAGGTGGTAGGAGTTTGAATCGGATCATTTGAAGGAAAGATGATGATGATATGGAGACTTGATGAACGGGTTATGATGTACAATGCGAATACGGCAAGATGGCAGTTAAGGAGAGGTAGTGGAATAGAGTAGTAACCACAGGGTCAAGAGCTGATGAATCCTCGAATAGATGATGCGTACGGCGACGAACCACGGCAACACGAATCGAAGGATCCAATTGCAACTAGGTAAGAATGGCAATTGATTCAGATGAGGTAATTGACAGTAGATGCGTCAACCAACAACGAAATTACTAGTACCTGGTCGTTGGAAGTAAGCAACTAAGTAAGTAATTCCAAGTCCAACAGTCCCCTCGTCTATCCAAGATTGTATCCGTCAAGGCCGAAATGCAAAGGCTGAGTCGGTAAATATCCAGAACCTCCCCCCCCCTAGCCCTTCGTTCTTCCATGCCTTTTCATCCAAATCATAATCCCTTATTTCCAACCACCAACCAAACAATCTAATCTCACACTTCAATCTCGTGCCAGATCACGCAAAGGAGGCTTGGACATCATGATCAGATACATATTCCATATGGAGGTACTCAACCTGATTGTCTTTGATATGCTTTTTCAAAGCTGCGGATGAGAATGACAACACAGGTGGCTGATTGGCGTGATTGAAATGTCTTACTCCTTCGTATGTTATCTGCAGACATCTTGCCTCGGAGGTACTTGATGGAGTAAGCGGGAAAATCATGTCTTGAAGGGCCTAGATTACTTTATGCGGCTCAAGGCTCTGCAATCAAAGTACGGAGATACTTATATTTTCAGTTCTTATGCTATTATGCCGTACATTGGCACTTTACTCCTCTTCCTTTTCCCATCGACATCTACCTCTTTATAACACCCAACCTTCGAAAACACCTTTCCTCTTGTCCCCTCTCACCCGTTGTGGCGTTTCCAACTTTCAACTTCTACAGCTGAAGCCTCGCCAACACGTGGAAAACAAGTTTCTTGGCACGGAACGCCGCCGAGGGGCTGGACTCTAAGCTTGGAAGATTTAATCCTCGAATGGAAGGCTGAGGATCGCAACGTGGATGTTTATGCCAAGAGAAATGAATCTCGATATGAATCTCGATATTTGGAGTTTGTTTCTGCAATGAGGAGGTGGCTAAGGTAGAATTGTTGTCTTGAATCCTACAGTGCTTTGAGTTTGCACTGGAAGATATTTTGGTATGAAGATATCTAGGTAGCTTAGGCTTACTTATAATTCCAAACTTACTTCCCTGCTCTTGATAATTAGTGGATCATAATTACAGTATCCATAACCAAATCAAACCCCATCAAACTCTCTTTTCAATCTTCCCAGCCTCCCCTACCTACACTACTTCCCTACCAGAACAAAAACCATCGTATCACCATGCATGTCGCCTACCCACTTATCAGTGCACCTGAAGATCTCTCTCCCAGTCACGATCTCCATCTTAGCATGCTCAATGAAAGCATGCTCAATGAAAGCATGCTCAATGAAAGCATGCTCAATGAAAGCATGCGCTCTGCATCTCATTCGTCAATGCCGCCGCCGCTCTCCACAAGTCGAAACAGCCAAGTCAAACAAAGCTCTCTGACTTCAAAGCTCAACTCGCCAGACGGGCTCCAAACATCTGCTCCAAGAGATAAGACAGCTCTTACGTTCCTCGTTTGAGGCTTGGGGGAAGGAAGAGGCGAGTGAAACGACTGTCACCATGATCATGGTCTTTCGATCTTTGAGGTGGAGGAGAGCTTGTTTCGAGGATTTCTTTCTAGCTTAGGGATGGTTTAGCGATGACTTTGAATGCGCTGTAAGCATTACTGTTATTAACGATCTAGGCATTTCTCAACCAGTAAGAATAAACTTCAACATTCCAAGAATATCAACTACCACCCTAGAAATAACAATTGTCCAATGGGTATGTACAAAATACAGCTGCCTAGCTTTCAACCAGGTATATAACCTTTCCCCCTCAAAAAAATCGTAATCGAATACGGATTCATCCCTGTGCGCGCCGGGTACCTCAGGGCAGGGCAGGGAACACGGCCTCTCTTCTAGAAAGATGGGAAATACCCACTATCACGAAGCCTTCATTGTTGCGGTCGCTTGTCTGGGTTCCACGGTAGCCGTCGGAGTCCGGATACGGGGCTGAAATTAGGTTGAGGTATTCCTGTTACTGATGCGGCAGTTGAGCATGAGGATAGAACGAAACGAGCAAGAAAGGAGGCCAATCAACCCATTTTGAGGATGTATACCGTTGTTGATATAATTGCTATTGAAGAATGGCCTTATTGGACAAATATGTCCGATTTGAGCTACAGTGCATGTTCTATGAATATTTCCTAAAAACATCATTTCTCTACTTCGCTCAACTCACCCAGTATAACTAATTCCATGCTCTTTCCCGCCTTTACTATGTCTTCATATTGACGCCAGTATTAAGCGCATTAATTGAACGATCTCGCAAATTCAGACTCGTTCTACCAGGTACATTCGTGCGTCCACATCCCAACACAACCTGGAATAATTCGACCTCTTACGGAAGTAGTCCACCACAGCATTCGAAACTGGATGCAGAGAACGAAAATCGAAACAAGGGGGAAATGTTCTGTCGATCATACTATCTGATGTAGTTTTAGTTTTAAGACGAGGTACAGTAGAAGTAACAATTGCCGATTATACCATGGTTCGATGTGGAGACACTTCGTAGGAAAGTGGGAAGTAGGAGTATTGAATGTTGAAGATTGAAACTCCGTTCTGACGAGCAATCGATGCTGGCATTGTGTTGATAGTGGAGTGGGATTTCTATGCAGGCTACCTTTTGGAGGTAAAATGAGAAATGGGCACAGCAGAATATCGAATTGAATTTGTGGAAGGATGAGTATTTGATTTGAAGGGTAGGGATAGAGAGGGAATTGAGTAGTGGTTAGGTATGTTGGCAGATCGGGTTTGATAAAAGGTGGAGAAATCCGTTGCCGTGGTTGGGTGATACTATAGAGAAGCCGAACGAGGTAAGAGGGCTCGAATTGATTTACTGGATTTATCAATGAAATTCTAAATTTTACTTATATAGTATATATTAAGAGACGTTTTCCAGTTGAAAACAAGGCAGGAAAGTATAGAGAAATACAAAAAGTCGATATATCCATATTGCAACATAGGCCCCTGCAAAAAGGAGGAATAAGGGGTCAGAAATCGGGCTATGCAGCTCTTACTACACAAAGCTTTGGGGGACATAGGGTAATACGGATATTTTTTGGGTTGGATCTTAAATTTGGAGGTGGGATTGGACTGTGCTCGAATTGGACATTGCCAGAGGAAATTGAAAAAAGTATGAAAAGAAATAGAATAGAGCAGTAAATAGGGTAACCTTAGGACGGCAGGGAGTTTGAAAGAGCCATTAGAGGTTAACACAAGGTTACCTTTTGGAAAGAACATACTTTCTACGGGCATTTGAAGTACCAAAAAAGCAATGTTCTAGAAGCCATCATGAAGATTGTCATAAATGTTCCCTACCTCCACGGAGTGGCCCCGGAGGGCTAGCGGAGCTTCACCAAGGTTCCTTGAGGTGATAAGAATCCTTCAGCTTGACAGTATCTCGAATCAAAAAATTAATCTCAAAGAAGTATGCCGGAATGAAATAATAATTAGGTCAATATAAATGCCAATTTTGAGAATAAAGCTTGATGCTCCACATTCTTGTCCGTTCAGGGGTTCAGCCTCGAGCTACGTCAGCCGAGGGCACCAGTATAGCAAAACCTTCGTGGCCGAGGCTGAGATACAATTCTACCACGACCACATGAAGACTTCGATGCAGCATGGTGCCCAACCAGGCGCCTCCCGTCTCAGCAAAAGTGAATGAACCTTTACCGCCTCTGACACGAAGTACAACTCTCCCAACATACACGCCACAGCCATTTGCAACCAATCGCTCATTGCTAACGCCAGAGGATGCAATTTATCAAGGCTCTCCGCCGCGAAAACATTCCGCGGCTGTCAGTAAGGCGCAGAAGGAGCTGCGTATGACGAATGGGACAGATGAGGTGCCACAATTGACTGTGAGAGGGAGGCATAAGGAGGGACATCGAAGTGGGAGTAGGAAGCGAAAGGTGTCCTGGAGGAAATTGTTATGGGTGAAGCAATCCTGTGAGCTCTCTCTGGCTATAAAGGGGGGTTTAACTAACGGGAAATAGATCCAGATAATTATACAGACCAAGATACCTTCCTCGAGCACTTACAACGAAACCCTCGTCTCCAACCATATGATTTCTGGCCTCTGGTAGCAGATTCTACAGTCATTGTCCAACATGTCTGCTCCGTCATAATCTTTATTGTCTGTTTTGTGGGCATTCACCAAGGGAGAGTATCTCCAGGAGCTGTCGTCAGCTGGGGTACTATCACCACAGTGCTGGGGTGGTTCTGCTGGGACTGGTGGGTCGGACAAGAAGATGTTAAATCAGCTCCTCCAATCTTCACTCAAGATGCCTCTGCTTCAAGCTCCGTGTCGAATCTCAATAATCCAAATGGGCTTTCTGCACGCCATTCCCATTCCGCATCAGCATCTTCAATACACTCCTCTGCTTCGACAATTCCTACTCCACGCCATCACCCAAATTATCCTGCTCCAGGCCTCTCAACGCCTTTTTCCCCTAGAAACCACCTTCGTATAAGCACCGCCAAATCCGCCCTCTTAATCTACTTTACTCTCCTCGGTCTCTCACCCATCCTGAAATCCCTCACCCTTTCAACCTCAGAAGACTCAATCTGGGCCATGTCATTCCTCCTCTTCACCATCAACATATTCTTTTTCGACTATAGTACCCCTGCCCTAAATCCCAGTAGCAGGAACGCAGGTATCAAAAACATACCAGCGAGTCTGAGCACAAATGCTGCTTTGATGGCAAGTACAGTGCTAGCAAGCCGACTGGGAAGCACAGGCGAGGTCTTTTCTCTTACCCTCTTCTCTATCGAAGTATTTGGACTCTTTCCGGTTTTTCGACGCTATGCCAGACAGAAATCATGGCGAGGACATGTTACGCTCACGACGTTGTTAGTTATTGGTGCTGGAGGAGGGATAGGAGTGATACTAGGGAGAGGTGGTGATGGAGAAGGAGTATGGGATTGGCCTTGGAAGAGTGGGTTGATTGGGACGGTAATTGGGGTGTTGGTGACTGGAGTGGCGATGGGAGGGTGTAGTTGGTGGTTGATTGGGTTGCAGAAGTATAAAAATGAGATACATGGGCCGTGGGATCCGGCTAGGCCGGTGATTAGGAGACATTGGGATTATGATTAGATGTATAATGGATTTGAATGTATTTTGTTTTTGATTTTGCGTTTTCCCTTACTCTGTGCCTTACTTCTCGTAACAGTTTCGTTCATTTTAGCATATCCGACTTTCCTCCACTATCTCTCTGCTTCCTCACACCTACCCTTCACTAAACCCTCTAACCCATAAACGCCAAACCTTACTCACTTCTTTCCCCCGAGTATCCCACCAATCCCTCCGCACCCAGCCAGATTCCCTACTATATCTCCCAATGTAACACCATTGCTATCACCTGTACACTCTATGCCATTTGGTGAAATTATGATTGTGTCTGGACCGGATACACCTCCTGCTGTATCTTGTAGCTAATAAGGGTCAGTCGGCTGGTTCCATGAAAGAACGGGAGTCAAGAAGAAGGTAAGTGTGAGTGAGGGTGCACAATAGCAAATAAGGGAGACATACAGGAAGTGGTGCAGCGACCATTAAAGCAGGTAGGAAAGTAAGGATGGAAATGAAGACTGGGGTATGCATTTTATGTATAGATGCAATTGAACGAGGTCTGTATAGAGTGGCGAGAGCTTTTGACACAAGAGAGAATAGAAAGATATCTAATTTCACAGTTTATGTCCGAGAACCCGTAGGAGATGCATTTTATCTATTATTATAGATATGGATAGTCTCCCCTCGACTTTGGAGAGGTATCCACTCTCTCCACAGATGGAAGCCGAAGATGGTCTGAGAACTGGGGAAGTGGAGTAGCACACCTTAGGTAGGAATCTCTGAGAGATAGGGTTTGATGGAGGAAATGGAAGTGTACTTCCTTGTATTGTTGGAGCTCAGTAGATATAATGATTTTGAGGGGAAAATCTCCATTCCAGCAACGGAAGTTCAAATATAAAGTATTCTAAACCAGGCTTATCCCTCTCTTTCCATTACCCATACGTTTCATTCACTTCATCTCCTCAAAAACTTCAGGATCTATCCCTCTACCTAGACAAAAACGTGCAACCTCGGGTCCTATCATCGATCTCCCAAAGCTCCACTTGGTACATCGCCACCTTAACTGCCAGATGCCGACGAAGCTTAGATGGAACAAGCTTGCGGCTCGAGTGCTTCTATTTGAGGGGTTAATTGATTCTGTGAAAAGGAGGAAGATATTCGGTGGGATATAGTGGAGAAGCTTTGGGTCGCCGAGGAAAATGAGGGATGGTGGGGCGTGAGAGGTGTGGGGTAGCGGGGAAGGGGAGGAGGTTGAATTTTTAAGTGGGTGTTGCTCGAGTCTTGGTTGGGGATAGTTGTTACTATGATATAGATCTATATTCTCGTATAGGAAAAAGGGTTGGAAAGAGCGCCTTAGGTAGGTATTTGAAGTTGTAATCTCTTCCCATTCAGTCACTCTTAGAGAATTTACGATTGCATGAGAAGAGCAAGACTACTCTTCCAATCTATTCGCAGTGCCCGAAAACATGCTTGACCTTGAGAGCGCTAAAGCGGGTTTGAGTTATTCTGTTTATCTCTTTATTGGCACATGAAAAATAACACGTAGGGTTTGTGATTCTCCCGTTTTCTATTAATACTTGATGACAGTATTGTAACTCACTCCTCTTTATTTTCAACTACTAGTCAAAAAAGGGGCCAATCCGAAAATTCCTCTCGAAGGCTATATCCTTAACAAGCTAAAAATTCCATTTCAAGAGAGATCATATCACACTTGAATCCACATTACTCCTAATATATCCCAACCATTTCTCCTTTTCCCTTTTCACTCTACCGCCTCTTCCCCAATTTATCAATCGCCCACGCCAGCACACTCGGATATCCCTCTTCCTCATCCTCATCCTCCTCTTCTTCTTTTTGTATAAACACCAAACATTTCGCTTTCAAAAGTGTCTTCCCCTCCGCAAAAGCATCCGCTTTCGTCTCCTCAAATACCATCGCAGGCGCGATATCAATACAATATCTCCATTCCGCCTGCCCATCCACAAACTCCTTCTCCTTGATAACTCTCCCTGCTCTCATTAAATCCACACATTCGTATTCTTTGAAAGCGGATGGAGAAGAAGGACGCTGTTTAGGTGGTGTGCGGGAGAGAGATGTGTATTCCAGGGTGTATTTATCGATGGAGAGGTGAAGTTTATGTGCTAATTTTAGTGCGGGCTCGATGATGGAGGTTTTGATCGAGAGGGCGAAGGGGAGTCGGGGAGATTGAGGGCAGAAGATATGTAGCATAGTGGCGAGATCGTGAGTCAGGCTTGTGGTGAAGGAGGAAAGTTGAGCGGGGAATTCGTGCCGGTTTGATACGGCGGCTAGAGTCTCAGAGCGCCAGCGACGCCAGGTCGACATATCTATTTAGACCACATCAACCACTTATCTTAAGTATGTGAAGCCGTCTTAATGAGAAAGAATTGGGAATAGGATAGAAACCAACCTTTCCTAGGCTCAAGATTCCGCATTCCCGTCAAAACTGTATTCAAATACTCCATAGCCCCCGGCTCCACAGGACAATAGAAATCCTTATTGAAAATATTCCTATATAAATACTTCATCACCATAGCCATAACATTATACTCGTCCGTATCTCTCAACTCCGCCGTTTCCTGTCCCGGCAAATTAACATATGCCATGAAGTCTTTGAGAGTAGATTTTTCAGGCCGGTGTTTCATTATCAGGCAATCCTGGAGAGCGTCACCGAGCGTGGTTGACACCCAGTCTTCGATACTGAGGATTAGGGATTTGTAGGCTGAGATCGCTTCTGTGGACGTTATTTGGTTACGGCTGGGTTGCATACTGAATATGAAATCGTGTGCATCGCGAAGCTCGATTCGGAGCTTTGTGACTTCTGAGCGGAGCTCAAGGCGCTCCCTTTGAAGGGCTTCGAGGGTGAGGGGTTCTGAAGTATCCGGGGATGTGATTGGCTCAGGTTGTGCTTCGGGGTTGGGGTTCATTGTGTCATCTTTCTCTCGTTGTGGACTCTTTAGATTTGCTTTGGCGGTGCTAGGAAAGTCAGCCGGATACTCTGTAAAGAGATTGAATGAAAATACGACAGGACAGACCGTAGTGATTCGATGAATATCGATTGTGGGCCTTCTTCCAACTGTAAATTGGTTGTTTCAAGCTTGGATGCAATGGAAACGTTTTCATTGATATCGCTGATCGATGATGTGAGATCCCAGGCTTCGATTGAATTTTCTTGAATACGAGATGAATTCTTCGCGATACCTGATTCTTTGGGAGGTTGATATTCTTTCTCAGGGTGATAACACTCAACACCCTCCATCGGATCAGGTTTGTCTGTGAAGTTGCCCTGCCCTTTCTCATCTGTAGGTGAGGGCAATGTTCTTTCGGACTCCTTCAATGGATCATCGATGTGAGAATCCTTAAACAAAGTCAGTATCACAAGTTTGAGGTTGACGGTCTGCAATACGGGGTTGTACCAAAGATTCCAGTGAACTCTGCGGAGTGATGATTCGCGTCCTCGATCCAGACATCATGCTATACAGTTGAAAGATGACTGGAATTCTATACTATGCCAAAGCGACGAATAAAAATTATAAAAATTTCAAGCCCACGATGACAGGAGGGAAGAGGAACGAGGCTGTGCCAACGCGGGGCTATCTATCAATTGCAGAATTCGAAACGAGGGCGGCAAAATTCGCTCACCGTAAGGCTCGTAGCCTGATGTGAAAATAATGACAAGAGGCAATAAATAATGCAATGAATGAGCCGGTGTTTTCAGCTTTCGAATGGTAGCTCAGCCTGATCGAAGCCAAGACTGGAAGTGCCAAGTCAACCTGACCGATTTCAAGCGCCCAATGATCGGCAACAAGAACTTTATTGGCACCACAATCGCTAAGGAAGCTAGAAAGTCCTGAAGGATTGCCGAAGTGAAGTACAGCCTCGTCCAGGCAGACATGATCAATAGTATGCATGCGACTCCTTTGAGGTGTATCCTTTCTAGTGGTGGTTCGGAAATGTGCTGGCACTTTCAAATCCACAGCTCAGGCTCGGTGAGTGGATGTAGTGCAAGGTGAGACTACAGCTCTCATGCGGGCTCTGTATGCCTTGCCCACATAGCTACAGTTCGATGAAAGGGGCATTCAATCCCTGCGCCACTTCGCCCAGCTAGCTAAAGGTGCTAGGCCAGGCTGCAGATTTGTCTTACCCTCGGAATATAATCAACCTACCAAGATAGCTGGCAATTTTGGAGTTGAGATCTTGAATACCTAAAAGACATCAACGGTTGCAACAATTTTTCATTTGCATACTTTGTACATTAGTTGGAATATTGAATCTTGAAATGGACACCCTCTCTTTGGACGATCGAAAGTTGGTGGTGGGAATCGACTTTGGTACAACCTTCTCCGGTGTAGCCTGGGCAGAAACACGGCGAGTAAGTAAAGCATCGATTATCGCAAAATCCATCATGTACATCCGAAATTAATACCTACAGTCGGATGTGCAATCAGCAATCGAAACATGGCCTGTGACTTTGGATACACATGATGGCAAAAGTAGCCCAAAAGTGCCAACTGAATTACAATACACACCCGGTGGAATTCAATGGGGATTTCAGATCCCACCACTTGTGGATCGTCACCAATGGTTCAAACTGTGAGTTCGGGACAGAAAGAAGATCATTTTAAGAAAACGCTAATCCGAACCAGCGGCCTTTCCGAAAACAAGCAGGTTACTAAACAGCTGAAAAGTCCTGAAGAATTGACGACGGATTACCTATCTGAACTGTACAAACATTTGATGTACACATTGGAGGAGAAATTGGGTGCTTCGATCATTCGCACGACTCCGATTGAATTCTGCCTCACCGTCCCAGCAATCTGGTCTGAAGTTGCTAAGGAGAGAACACTTACTGCCTGTAAAAAGGCAGGATTCAAAACCAGTTCGGATATCTTGCTAGTTTCTGAGCCGGTAAGGATTTCTAGGGACGCTGATACATCGCAATGACTAACTGCGAGAATAGGAGGCTGCTGCGATGTACGCATTGCATGGACTTGATCCTCATGGATTGACTGTTGGACAAAGTTTCGTTCTTTGCGACGCTGGTGGTGGAACAGTTGATTTGATTTCATACACCATCACGGCCCTTAAACCGATCCTTCAGGTGAGAGAAGCCGCTGCAGGAACTGGAGGCTTGTGCGGCTCAACATTTCTGAATCGGCGGTTTGGAGAGTTTCTAGTGAAGAAGCTTGGACGAGAGCCAGGATGGGATGATGAGATCCTGGCAGACGCGATGGAGAGATTTGACACAGTGGTAAGTGGCTGAAGCGACGACACGATCTAGTTCGAGTTGCTGACCGGAACAGATTAAGCAGCAATTCTCGCCTTCATCAGGTGCATCTGGTCATACTATACCTGTCCCAGGCATGGGTAATAACGAAAAGCTTGGTGTTCGACGAGGTAGACTTACGGTGACTCAGGCGGAGATCAAAGAAATCTTCGACCCAGTGATAGATAAAATCATCGACCTAGTCAACAATCAAATCGAAGCAACTAGCAAAGAGATCACAGCAGTTCTGTTGGTGGGAGGATTCGGTCAGAATAACTACCTCAAAGAACGTCTCCGAAGCTCATTAGGCCCCATTGTTGTCCTTCAACCACCGAATGCATGGACAGCCATCGTCCGTGGAGCTGTAATGATGGGCCTTGCACGATCAAACCCACGCTTGACATCTGTGGGAGTGGTTTCTCGTGCAGCTAGAAAGCATTACGGAACTAGCCTGGAAGTAGAATTCGACCCCACGAGACATGGCGAAAATACCAAGTAAGTGACAAAATCTCATTGGGCTCGAATACCCGATTGACATGAGTAAATTCAAATAGGTATTGGAGCAACCGAACCAAATCACATGTTACAACAGAACTCCGATGGTTCATCAAAAAAGGCGAACCGGTGGAAGAGAATAAGCCTTCAGAGATTAAGTTCTGTGATAGGAAAGCTATCAATGAGCCGATAGGATCGACTTCGTGAGTCTAGCCCCAGAAAATTTCTACCGGGAAATACACTTTCCACCGAGTGCATAGACTTTGATGCTGGTCCCAATGAATAACATCAGAATGCTGACTAGATATAAATCTCAACAGGGTTGCCGTTTGGTGTGACGGGAAAAGTTCTGTTGCGCCGTTACAAAAATATAGCATCGGGCAGGAACTTGTCCGACTCAACGCCGATCTTTCGCATTTATCAGCAAGAGATCTGGCATCATTCAACTTAGAGACAGGCAAAGACGGAAGGAAGTACTATCAAATACCAGGGACTATTGAAGCAACTTTCTATTCTGCTTCAACCAAATATGTTCTGGTTGTGAATGGAAGGCGGTATGACACCGTCACAGCCGAGTATGCTTAGGACATCGTAGATAGTTCCGTTCATGAAGGGGGTTCCATGGATATTCTCGAGACTATAATGACATTTCATTCAGCTTTTAGATAAAGCAATTTTTGGAAGCCTTAAGATGTCCATAAGAGAGTGCAGTTAGCAATAGCGAGATATAGTCGTGAAATTGATGTTAGGCCAGATATCTTCCGGCGGACTAGGATATTATCATTCTCCCACAGAAGAGAGACAAAGACTCTCTCCTCCTTAGATTACCCCTCGAGTCCAGATATCCAGGGAATATGGCTATCGGTCTTAGAGTGCCTTCAGGTCTTGACCACTAGAACGGGCCACTCACCTGAAAAATGATTTCTCAATTGTGTCGGATCCAATTTCGCACTCCACCTGCTCAGTATCCACAAAGCGGGGTATACCCATATTGGCTACTATTGCCATTTCCCACCTCGGTGTTTACACTGCTGGTTCTGAATCTCTAAATGTTCTCCCCTGAAGATCAATATTGCTCTGTTGCCTCTCTCGTCCATTTTGCCTGGAGGGCCTCCATATCTTTCGCAGTCAGAAGGGGAGGTGCTCCCCGTATAACAATCCGCCTGATTTGTCTTCTACGCGGTCTCCTTTTGCCTTTTGAACTGTTGATCTCCTGGCCACTGTAGGCCTGGGGCTGATAGGGTGCAATGTCTTTCGGCAATGGATTTTCTTCAGCATGTCGAATCAGCTCATCAGCATCGGATGAAATTTTAATGTCATCTTGTCGATTATCCGAGATCCAAGACTTTACAGTGTGTGCAATAACCTTGTGTACAACCTGCTCGGTTGCGCCTCCACTGGATATATAGTCTTTGGGCAGCTGGGTGTAGAACTTGGGAGAGTTTGCTGAGAGTTCTGCATTTCCATCTTGTGGGTAGGAAAACTCTGGATCGATTTCGACACTTGGGTGAACTGTTGTTTGCACCAGAGCCACACATTGATCGATGACCGAGGCGTGTGTTTCTTCGATGAAGCTCTTCAGATGCTCATGCCTATCAGGATGTGGACTGACAAGCCCCAATTGATCATCTGCAGGTGTCCATGTTTCTTCATTCGATGACCTCACAAAGACTGTTCTCCCTCCAAATGGGAACAACATCTCCGGTTTGGAGTCGTCTTCCTCTGCAAGCAAAGGCGTCATGACCAACCCATCTAGTATCATTCCAGTCGCTTCATTCAAGTAGGTTCTTGTGATGTCTTTCATAGTTCTGATTGTGTCCCGCTGGTCCATGCCCCGAGCGACTTCGACTCCTTGGAAGGGCTTACAGTTCGCATCCCCTTTGAGGCTGAACTGTTCATCTAACTCCTCCTGTAGCTTTTGCTTTTTGTCCGCAGTCAGCTTCAGATAAATCATTGGTTGCAAGACAATTGGAAGTTTGCCTTTGCGAGCCATGGGTTGTAAGGCAATTGGGATTTTGCCGGTGCGAGGGACGATCCTGACGTCGAAAGGCGACCATTCGGAGCAGTATGCTCTTATCCTCTCGATTCGGAACTCTCGTGGCATTGTCTTTCGGATATCGAGCAATGGAATGCTGTCGAACTTTGGATAGTTATGCCCACTTCTCCAGCCATAGCTTTGGCGGAGTTCATCGACAATTTTTGGTGATTTAGGATCCACGTGTAGGCGGAAGGTGACATGTCCAGAGAAATTATCTTTGGGACCTGTCTCGTTGTATGGGACATTTTGTGCCAGGACTTTAGCCCATGTATCTATAACACGGCTTCGCAGATCTCTAGCGAAGAGCCATCTCTCCAAGCTGCGGCCCTTTCTCATGTTGTTGCGTCGCGGTTTGTTGCGGCAAAGCTGTCGAGGTTTCGCGGGTTCAAGTTAATCAGAAGTTCAATTGAGCTCGAGCCGGAAATATAATGATCCGCTCCCCATTTGATGGCACCTCGCCGAGGCAAATCGGTGGAAGTAACTGGTCCAAAAGCAATCATTCTAGGTAGTTTTATTCTTACGTATTCTGGTAACAGCTCTATAGGTATGATTGATTTCCAACACTGAGGAAGTTGTGAACCATTTCATAGCTGTGGTTCTTGCTAAAGTCAAGCTAAGCCATCGCCCCCTACCACGTTTGACTGGAATTGTCCTTTTGGAATCCAATTTGCTTGCCATTGAGTCCTCATATCTGTCTATTCTACCTTGAAACGATGATAGAGAAGACGTCAATTGAACAGATAATCGGCCAAGTTTTTCTAATATAGATTCATGGATTGCATTGACATAGTTACTGAAATAATCCAGTAGTTGTGTAGAAGAACTGAGAAATGGACAGTATCTAATCATAAATTACGAAAAGGACTCCTGGATTAGGCAGACCAGTGACTACCAAACTCTTCATCTGCACAGTTGAAAACGACTGATTCCACATCACCTCTTTTCAAAGGCACTACTCTCCTTTAGCCAAGTACCAAAGGTCTGCATGCGCGGCTCCTCTCTCCTACACTCCTCGACATCCGCCTTACATCCAACATCTCTGAACCAATTGAACATAGTTCCAAGCTCTCTGAGCACAAATTTCAACGCCGTACCAACGAAGCCAAAAGTTTCAGGCATGTCGTAGCCTAGTGCATCTCTGAAAACTTTCTTTCCTTGTGCGAGGGTCAATGCATCCCCAGCTAGTGATATCGAGCGCCCTTTCATAGACGGGGTCTGAAATGCTCTTGCTGCGAACAGACCAATGTCACGACAAGACACCAGCTGAAGTGGTTTGTCCCCCAAACCAGCCCAAAGAGAAGCAAATCCTTTCACTCCAAGACCAGGGGTCATATTGTCCATGAATGCGACAGGTCGAAGAATCGTGAATGGCATCTTCTTTCCATTCTCGGACTCTTCCATCAAATATTGCTCAATCCGATGTTTGGATGCGAAATGTTCGATATTGGTTGGTGTATGGTCACTGGCGGCTCCTCCTCTGTCAACAGAACTAAATATATAATGCTCGACTCCATTCTTGATCGACTCGTCAATGAGTGGTAATGCCTGCGCTTCTTCTGCGCCATCTTTGCCAATGACAGTGATGCAAAAGACACCATAGATTGGCTTGTGAGCTTCGAAAATGGCCGCCGGCGAAGAGGAGTCTCCCTGAACAATTGTGACATTCGGATTGGAAGCAAGTGATTCCGCTTTACCAGACGCCGTGTTGCGCGTAAGAGCGAGTATTTGAAATGGTGCTTTGTCTGCCAGAAGTGCCTCGATCAACGCCCCGCCTTGTTTGCCGGTCGCGCCGGTAACAAGAAGCTTTCTGGTAGCCATTCTGGTGGATGCCAATGTATTGTATCCGGAATTTTTGCGAAGTGGTAGTGATAGAATATCTAAGATATCAGTTGAATAGATATCCAATTTGAAAAATGCGAGTGTTATTCAACTTATATGGCTTCATTTTACGCTACCTCAAACCTCGAAAAGTGCATGGAGTCGGCCCGGCGAAACATATAGAGAGAAACAATACCAAAGATGACAAACTAGGGATATGGATAGAACATGAACAGCAATAAAAGTCATGGCGTCGGATACTTTAAGATACCTCCAAAAGTCTCCAGCCAATGTGCATAGCGAACCTAGCCCCAAACGTGTTTTTTTTTAGCTTTGTGTGCCCAGACACATTGAGCAGATGTCGTCAATATGAAATTGTAATGAATGCAATTCACAGTTAGCTCTCATCCTGATGTGCACTTGCGCACCCCCGGTTGCCTATCGAGTCCGGTTTGAAACAGCGGAGCAATGAGTCCGCTTGCGGAAACATATTTTATGTCGCCGAGACTCATATCAAAGTATTAGGCGTTGGCGTAGCGAGTAGTGCTATTGGTGGAGTTGCGAGATACATTGATTCATATTGCTTATAAATACATCCTGAGGATAATGATCATTGATGACTATCGATACAAACATGGTTTGTTAGAGCAATAAAGGGAGGAATGTGCTGACTTCAAAATTGACATCTAAAGTAGATTACATAAGCGTATCGAATCCTCATGTTAGTGGGGTCCAATTCGACGACCACGATCTTCCAACTCCTCTTGTACTTCAAAGCACCCTCAAAAGTCCAGAACCCCAAACGCAACACATAGACTCGCTATTCCGCTCGCAAAAGATTTCGATCCGAGTTGGGTATCATGTTCGACAATCTGCACCTGTTCCTAACTGCCCACGATTCTCCGCCAAACCTGTCCCCATGTGGTCCACCCATATGCCCCATTAACAACAACAATCACAACAATCGAAACAACACTCGCACGTTTCCCCACAAAGCCAACAGCAGCAAAGTGTAGCTAAACTGTAAAGTCGCGGTGTTAGCCCTCATCTGACGGGTGTATTTTTATATTCGTACCAAGTCATCAAACATCCACGATCCTTCTTCTCCTGCACGATTACTTGTGGTGGAGGAGGGCCATATCCCATCTTATTATTTGTCAGTCTTTCATCTCATGTGCTGATTTGATTTGATTTGTATACCTGTTGTTGAGGAGGGTATCCTGCATATCCTTGGGGTGGTGGAGGACCATAACCTTGCTGAGGGTATTGCTGAGGATATTGTGACATTCTTTTTCTGGTGGATTGGAATGAGTCTAAAGCCGAAAGACGCAATTCAGATCGCTTTTTTGGCCTTCCATCGTGGAACAATGGGAATCTGTCTTTTAAGTGTTCCAAGTGAGCCAAGACAGATGCTGACGCCGAATGAAGGTATCCACAAATATCCCTGAGCCAAGTCGGCTAACACGGGTATGGATGGTCCCTTTTAAGGATATACAGCCTTGCACGTACCATCTTGTCTCTCATCCCCCTATCAGGTGTGGCATTTCTTCTTGTTGCCAAGTGCTGAGTACTTTGACACATGGGGCAGCCACTCAAAAACGCGCAATCAGCGTTTGAAGACTTGCCCTGGTCGTGGCATAATTTCTCAATTGAACTGGAATATGGCTGTTCAAGAGTCTTGGCTCAGCTGCTCGTGAACAAATATACTTGGCATGTTGGCGTTAAGACCCTTCAGCCTTAGCAGTGCCCCGTGCCAATGTTGTATTTTGAGCACCACTGCGCATATCGACGCGAGTACATTACAATATCCAAGATTTTCTGCCCATCGAGGCAACAGGCTTGGTCTAGACTTGTTTCTCGCGAGGGTACCAAGCGCTCTTATTTTTACTTGTGAGTACATGGTCTCTCGAAGTCGAGAAAAGTGCTGAACAAAGTGATCTATATCCGTCCGTCGTCAAGCGGTTGCATTTCGGGAAGTTTCATTTTCGTTCAGCACCAAAGCACTTTTGTAAATGCATTTCGGAATGAAAAGATTGACACGACTTTTCATTTCATTCGTTGATTATTTGGATGATCCCCGCGAAGCCAATTTCGACCTCAAAAAATTCCCGGGCTATCCCGTCGTTCCCGTCTTATGCTTAATGCCGGATATCGGCCGTTCATTTATACACCTTATTATCCCATCCTCCGTCCTGAAATAAAGAGCTGAAGTGATTTCGTTAAGTGTGAATCAGTTTTGTTTCAATGTTCTGTCTCTGGTACTCGTTGGCCTTCGATACATATCCCGATGCATGAAATTGGTTGATCAGAGGAGGAGCATCACCGCTACCATAATACAATTGATTCACTTCTCATCAGGTGTTCTTGAGACTTGTGATGTGCTGAATAAGCAATTTGCAATATTGGTTGATTTTCTAAGTGGGCTATGTGAGATTCAGCCTTTTCCCCTCCACAAAAGAGAGATATGCAGTATGCAAAATAGATCGTCGTACTCCACGTTTGCTGTTATGCCTATCGACGGAATTTGTGTACATCCTCAGCACGATTGAAGCCGAACCTTGACCAGAAGAATTTACTATTCTCCACTCTATCCCAATCTCTCAACATCGATTCTCCTACATCCCTCACCTGTCACCCTCTTCCTCTTTTCCCCTCTCCTCATACTCCCTCCAAACCCTCCAAACCTCATCCTTAACCTCAATCATCACCTTTCCCCCTTCAATAACCACCTTTCTCTCCCCTCCCACACTCTCAGGTTCAACCCTCACAATATGGTCCAAAGCCTCACTAACCAAAAATCGTCTCTCATCAGCTTTGATCACTTCAGTATAGTAATCTTGTTTCCATTTAGGCATTGGAGGTGGATCATCGATTACTGATTGAGGTGGAAATCCGACGGCGCCGGAGTGGGTTGTAAGGAGCGTGAGGAGGGCTGGGGCTGGGTTTGAGGAAAGAGCGTGGAGGGGACCGTGGATCTAGATGATGTTAGGGAGGGAGTATTGAGGGGAAGTCAATGAGGACTTGTTCGTAGTGTTGCAGCCCGGAATGCAAGAAAAAAGGGATGACGAGAGGAGCATGATTATGTAGCCAATGGTGGTTGAATTCTTCCTGTGTCATAGAGGGGTTACGTTGAAGGAGCCCTTGATCCATAGTTTTAATATCCATCGTTCCAACTTTCCCACTTTTAATTATAGTTATATCGTGAAGTCTCAAAGAATCCCGCAGAATTCAAGAAATTTAAATCGTGATTCAAAATGGTAGGGTGAGAGCTGGGGCGATGTATATCACTTTCTCTCACCTTACTGTACATTTATACCAAGATAAAGGACTTGAAGATCCAGGATCCTGCCACATATCCTCTAGAATCAGGTAAGGTATAATGACTCTTTTGCTGACAAACTGCATGAACATCAGCATTACTAGCTAGAATGCGGTAAGCGTCTACGCCTTTCAGATCAGTATGCGGCTCTTAGGTCGTAATATCAACTATTGCTTTGCACAGTTCAAGCTTTACTCATTAGCTTGGTGTACTTTAAATCATGACCAAGATCGCAGAGGAACCGAGGAGAATTTAAAGAGGGGGGGGAGGGGGGGTTGATTCTTAGATAGAGGTGGGGGGGCCAAGATTGCAGGGTTGTGGAATGAACCATGAAGAAGACGACGTGTGGATTAGTAATGCACCTTATTCCTTTCACAACGACATTCCCAATCCGAATTTGAGATACAGCGATCTAGCTGCCGAAATATGCAAGATTTTCGTGGAGAATACTTTCATATAATTATGATCTGAAAACTAAATTGGTGTATTTGAAAGTGTATTAAACCCGAGAGCCTTCGCAGAACACGATGCAGGTACATTCTGCAAGAGTCGTATCTGCATCCGCCTCATAACCCTTGACTTATCTCCTATCATTCTAATACCGTAATATCTGGTTACACAAACCTCTAAGATACCTTTCTTACCACACTCTGAACTCTTCAAATTGAAAATATTCCCTCTTCCGAACTTAACTCAGCACAATACAATATAACCTCACATCCTGAAGACACCTCTTCAACACGTTAAAAATGCCCATCCACCTCAACCTTCCCATCTCCTGTCCCCCACGAGCCCTCTACAAAATCCTAACTGATCTTCTATCCTACAAGACCTGGCTCCCATCCTCCTCCTTCAAAGGCACCACAATATCTGACTCCCCAATCATTGTCGGAACAACCTATACTGACTCCTCATCGTTCGGTATCCGGAACGGAGTTGTAGAAGAATTGAGAGAAGAGATACCATGTAAAATGGTATTCAAGCAACCGATGAAATTAAACCGGTTTTTGGGAGGAGTGATTGGTGTTAAAGTTGAGATGAGGATTTCTGAGATAGATTTGGGAGAGGAGGCAGAGGAGGGGAGCAGGAAAGGGAGTCTTTTGGAGAGAGATGTGGAGGTTGTTTTGCCGTGGTAGATGGGATTGGGGAGAAGGTGGGTAGAGGCGATGTTCAGGAGGGAGAGTTGGAGGGTTATGTGTGTTTTGCAGGAGTTTGTTGAGGGGAAAGGGTTTAAGTGAGTAGATGGATGGATTTGCTGTATGAGAACAGGAGGCTATGACAATTTTGAGCATAGAGTTCATAAGTAGCAGCACCAGTGCACAACTAGACATGAGTTATAGTTTCACAGGTAAGAAGAGAACATAACGTTTATCAATGTTGAAATTCGTGTTCGAAAGTGTGTAACCACGACATGATCCTCTCATTCATCGCCGGCATTAGAAGTAAATTATGTGCCTACAAACATCTGTACATGAAACCCATTACAAAACCCCCTTTCCAACACACCCCTCCATATAAAGCATTTTCCAATCCCCGGACTCCCCAAACAGATGTCCTCGCTTATGCATATGAATTTCATGCTAAGCTTAGAAGAGAGCAGCAACGAGACCAGCTGCCATCAAGAGACCACCGACCTTGAGGCCAGATGCGGCACCGGTGACGGGAACGTAGGGTGTGGTGGTGTTCTTTGGTGGGTAGACGGAGCCGGTTCCAGTTGGCTTGGTTGGGTATGCGTTGTTTCCACCGTTGTTGCCTCCCTTGCTGGTTGGGTATCCATTGTTTCCACCATTGTCACCTCCCTTTCCGCTTGGGTAGACAGTGACGACTGATGTAACATAGCTTGGGACACAGGTTGAGATGGTGAGGACGGATGTGACTGGGTTTTGAGGGTATGACTTTCCGGATTCAGTTGGCTTGCCCTCAGATGGGTAGGTCTCAGATGGCTTTCCGTGTGCGTATGGGATGGTTGTAACGGTCTCTACTGGGTAGGTGGAGAACATGGTCTTGGTCTCGTAAGTCTTGGAGCCGTATGGGCAGTTGGTAACTTCTGGCTTGCAAGAGCTGATGGTGTACTCCTTGGTCTCATAGACAGTGGAGGTCTTGTACTCCTTGGTCTTGGACTCAGAGGCTGGGTATGTGACAACTGGACCGGTGTAGGTCTTGGTCTCGATGCTGTATGTCTTTGATCCGTATGGGCAGTTGGTGACTTCAGGCTTGCAAGAAGTGATGGTGTACTCCTTGGTCTCGCAGACGGTTGAGACCTTTGCAGGGTAGGTCTCCTTCACTGGGTAAGAGGTGACAGTCTCCTTTGCTGGGTATGTGTGGGTGTCCTTTGCTGGGTAGGTCTCCTTGGCTGGGTATGTGGTTGCTGGGTATTCCGTCTTCTCGGTCTCGGTGACTGGGCAGACGGTCTCATACAAGCTGACATAGTCGGTGGTGACAGCACCCTTAGTGGTATATACTGAGGTAGCATAGACGGTGGATGTAGTCGATTTTTGAGGGTAGTCTCCGTAAGTAGCACTGACAGAAGCAACTGCCGCGAGGGCGGTGATGACTGAAGCCTTCATTTTGATGGTGATGATGCAAAGATATTGGGAAGAAAGATTTCAAAAATGTGAATAATTAATTAATGATAATGAATCCTCAAAGAGTGTAATTGTATCAGAGATACGGAACGAGTGTGATGAAGTGGTTGCTTGGAGAGAAAAGAGAACATAATTGCGGCTGGGAGAAGGTCTATATACCTTCCCATTGATTGCGGTTCAGGAGAAGCGTGATGGCTTTGACTTTGTCGGCTCAGCGGCCATGTGATTGCCTATACATCATTACACCATACGATTTCCAAACTGGTATTGAAATTGACTGCTTTTGGCGTTCCCCCAGCGTTGTGTCGAGTGCTAAAGGAAATTACAGCGATCGTATCTAGTGAAAAGGGGCCTTCGCTTGGGGCGGATCGACGCTGAAAGAAGCCTAGCACCGCCTAGCTTTTCTCAGATCTTCAGTGGATGCGGCCTGACTGGACGCCCAGTCTCCAGCACTAACAAACTTGCGGGGAAAACTGCAATTTCCCCTGACGCTACCGAACGAGCCGCCCGTGTTGGTGGCAAACGTCCTTTCTTAAGCATACTTTCTTAGTATGGCCTAAAAGAAGCTACCTCGTTGGTCCGCCACGGTACCTGCATTTAGAAAGTACTCGACTGGGCAACATCGTGTCAGTGGAGTGCTCGGTCATTGAATTACGAGATATCGCCAAGAACACAATTTCCCAAAACTCCAAACCACAAAAGGGGGAATCATGAATCCGGATATCTGGCGTGCGGTCATGCGATTACTAATGAGACGTGTTCGAGGGCAAAGAGTGCGATTAGTGGATGTCGAGTAACACCAACTGTCACTCGGGTAGAATAGGTAAAGCCTTGTGAGCTTGGACAGAGATGAGATGATATTTGATGCTCTGACCTCATCCACTTACAAACAGATCTGGATCTTAATTTACGGAAGGGATCTCGCCAAGGGATGGTTGGAATCTAACAAGAACTTCCAAAGTCCCGATGATTTTCTTCGGAGTGAGGTCCGTCTTTGCTGTGCCTCAATGGACTTGTTCAATTCTTCTTCTCTCGTGGATTGAGACGTCATTGGGAAATATATGACGGAGTCAGTATCAAAGAAATTGGATATCACGTTTGGCATCACAACCGCTACCTATCTTCGGATTGCTACTTCCTACGCCACGCGAATCGACCCTTCGAAACTACATTTCAGATGTAATGCCTTTCAACAAAAAACCCTACTTGTCGAAATACTTCAATAAAGACAGAAACTTGTTGTTCGATGGAGTGCCAGAGATGTTGCCTCCAATACTTTACATGATGGCATTCCAAGCGGGGGCTGAAATCTGGTGGGAATCCCTATACAAGTTTGTCGTTGGAATGGTCGATAAGGAAGCCGTATACTGAAACGGGACTCTTGACCATGTGAGACCTTGGCTGGCACGTCGTGGATTCGAAACTGTTTGCTTAAATATTTTGGATTACTTGAGTGAGTAAATTCAGTTTCGCAAGTGGCAAGTTGATGGTGCTTGTATTCCAGATTGTCGAAAAGCGTCATCCAATCTGGTTGTGTGAGGTGATGGAGTTTTGTATTCTGACACTAATATGCTCCTGCTGAAACAGTTTTCATCAGGTATGTGTCGTTGAGAGCTCTTTCCAATTTACATCTTAACCACTTCTCGTTGCTCAAGTCAAATATTTTTCTCGATTGCTTCTTTACTTGAAAGGGTACATCAAATATCATCATTCTTAATCATTCATTTGTGGGTAAGGTTGGACCTTTCCCTAGTATGGCAGTGCGTTGACATTTAAAGACCACTTTAAAGGTAAGTTGGGCCACGAGCATCAACAGCGATCAGCATTCATTACGAATTTCCTTCACGAACCTCAAGAACACTAACGACCTACAACATCGCGCAGGGTTTTAGCAGCAGCACACCGAAAGGATTGAAGTAACGCTCCGAACATGGTACAATACTCGAGCATTCCGTATGGCCTCGGCTTTGCACAATATGCTTCCGGATTTCCACGATATTTCGGGCCGAGCAGACAAGATCAGAATCAGCCGTTTCCAGCAACACAAGGGATAAGGTTCAGGCAAGCTAGAGAGTCGCCATCTGGATTCTTCCATGCTCAGGACGACGCAACCCCAACACCAGCCGCCTCAGAACCCGCTAAGAACCATCCCCAAGAAGTACCCATAGCATCTGGAACTGAGCCAACATCAAACCAAGATATCATAACTGGGAACGGAAATAACTACCACGATCTCTACAGCTCTCAATATTATCGATTCGGAGATGAATATATCCCAATTCCTGTATTTGAAGCAGACTTCAACCCATTCCATCAACACCTTCCACGTTTTCCTCCAATGTGTTTTCCAGCTCCGGATCGTTTTTACCCGTTAGGGGAGGAAGAGACATATGGCTTTTATCAAAACCTAAACATCCTCTTCTACCTAAGGAGACCAGATGGACAACGGTTTGGAGATAAGTATGCGAGGCCGCGAAAACTGCTGCCGGTTTGCAGTGACGATAGTGAAGAAGCCTTTGAAATAGGCAGAATGCGTGCTTCGATCTCTTTTTTCGAGAGATATAGGGTAGCTTTTCATCCCTCTAAATTATCAAAGCTTGACGGTTCTGACTGATTGCAGGCAAATCGATATCGAAGCCTCAATAACTCGAGCGACGCGCCGGAAGTCGAGGCACTTGAAAGGCTTAAAATGAGGAGGGAGCAAGGTGTATGTCGACCAGAATCAGCAAGAGGTGAACCGCGCGCGTATGAAAGTGACAAAAGGGTGCTGGAGTGGTTCAGGAGATTAGAGAAACATAAAGAGCCTGAGGTATTAGTTCACCATGACTTATTTCAGCAAAAATGCGAGATTAGGGATATCCACGAATGAGAATAGGATCTGAGAATGAGGAAATACCTGGACGCCTGCCACAGAGCACAGAAGCTGCGATATGCACTAGGCAATTGCCAGAAGCGAGTTTATGGGTATGAGAATTCAATTTTGCAGCGGAATTGATGGAAATGATACCCAGCGTAGTATATGAAGCGCGGGTTGCAATTCTTCCCTCCGCAATCTCAATAAGTCGATTCTGGTTGCCTTGCTTCTCATCCAGCATTTTGACCTTATTTTCCAACTCACTTCACTGCGTTTCCAGACCAGAAATCAAGTCCAAGACAATCAATTCTTCTTTCCAAAACTACAAAGGCCATGTAAAAACTCTAACAACCACCAATTTGCCATCCCCGAACAAGTTCGCGACCCGCCACCGTCCAGCAGTAGCAGACGCCCATACATTGCTCAATGTCGTGCCTCCACCTAACAACCTACTCCTCTCATGTCCACTGGTCTCCAAAGAAATCAATCACAATCCTCATCCTCGTCACCCCCATCAATATCGCCCTCCTGGTCGGACTCCTCATTATTTTCTTCTTATTGGTCCTCATCATGATAACCACCATCATTATTTCCGTGAATGCCATCATCCTCCAGATCATCATCGTCGTGTTCTCCATCTGAAGAGTCATCGTACAGAGACGATTCCTTAAAATCCTCATATCATTGGATATAATCTTCACCATCCCAGATTTCATCTGAATCATACTCAGAATCAGAATATGAGAACTCGCTGGCACTAGAGTAATTGCGATACTCATCTTCATCTGATGAAGTCTCTCCATTCTCGGAATCTTGATCGCTGGATGGGTTAGGAAGCCGCTGAGTCTCTTGATGCGAGTTTGAAGGCTCAATTTCGGGACTGATCAGGAAATCGTTTGGAGTCTGGAGGTGTAGTGGTAACGCATCGAAAATAGTAGACTGAGCAGGGGGTTAGAAGTTTGCAATCATCTGGTCTAAAAGAGCGTGATCGTTGTCTTGTCCGTCGTTTTGCTTTCGCTCTGGTGGCATGGTAGATGGTACACCAATCTGGGTTGGCAATTGCAGACTTCCATCTTCCAGGATATCTCGGTGCGCGAAAGTACCGGAGAAAACCACAAACCTGGCCGGACTTGAGTCTTTGAACCACTCCAAGAAAGCAGAAGCAGCAGGGGTTGGCTCAACATTCGTAACCCGATCTGGATCCTCTGGGCTTGTTGTTCCTCTGATAGTGGGCAATTGTGATTGTGTGTTGTGTAAATTGTAAAATTGACTTCAGGTAGTTGTGTTATGGTTGTTGTGAAGTCATTGCATGTGGGCAGGGAGAGCGTAAGGGCTGGCGAATAAACGGGGATAAATATTCTAGAAACTTGCGGAATTAACATAGACCAATTACGGATGAGAGATATTTGTGCTGCAATTGGTATGAGATGAGTTTCAATGTGTATTTGGGGAGCTGTAAGTTTTGTGTGAGATAGATATATATACAAAACGTGTAGGTGAGTGGGGCGAAGCGCGAAAACACACAGTCTTCACTTCATGATTTTGAGATAAGGAGAGATGCTTGAGGGTTTAAGACACATTTCTCTGGTATTCAGATGCCTAAAATGAGATTTTCAGGTATGGCATACGGCTTTTGGAGTTGATATGATATTGTCGAAGTAGGGTGAGAGATATTCACAAGTCATATGATCTGACAATGGGGGAAGGAGGAAACTGTCGGGTTTCCCGCCGACGCGATTATAGGAACTTCACATTACGATGTCGATTCATATTGGAGAGAAAAGCTATGTCTTGCAATTTTTTTCTTATTTTATGAATCGAAAATGTAGTCAAGGTGTATCGTGAAGACTCGATCATCCTAACGCCTGTCCATAAGCTAACAGAAAACCAATGTCCCATATCCAATTGTATGATAATGTATACGAGATAGTTCAAATTAGATTCAGAGAAGTCGTTCCTTCTCCCAGGCTTCCGAATGATATTTCCACATGTCGTAATAGTGAATATCGCGCCGGAGATTGACTACCCTCAACTAGTCATCAATTAGCTTTGAATATTAAGACACAGAAAGGAGGAAACTAACATATTCGTTTCTGATTTTCATTAGTGATATATTACTGTCCATATGAGTTTCCGAAACACTTGATCTGATTCTTGGGATTAATATTCTTGTATGGAATTGACCAGTATAAAAAATTCCAGCAGCGAGTAAATCCACAGATCTCAGCCAGCGAGCCAAACTCTGAGGGACATCAGCCTCAAACTCGATTGACGCCCCCAAGGTTCCATATCCCATTGTTCCACGGATTATGAGGACTTTAATATCGATACTATCCGGAACTTCTGGGCGGGACATTTCTTGCGCCAATGGTCTGGTTTTCGGCATCCTGACAACATTTGTTCTTGGGTTCCCAAATCTTGCAAAGGGCACAGGGAGAACAATCACCTTCTTTTGCTTGGTGATTCTTCGTGATTCAGTATCGATAATTCGAGTAAGTACCGGGACAGATTGGTCAATCGTTATTGTTAAAGATGTTAATGTATACATTAGATCTCGGATGCTCTCTAAAACCCTGAAGGGAAATAGGACGTCGTCATTCTGTGGAATTTTGGCCAAGGCTGTTCCCATACCCCGAGCGGCACACATATCTCTATCCATATCCGTATCCTGGATTATTAGATGTCTGATCGATCTACCCCGGTGGTTGAGGGTGACTCCGAAATAAGGATGGTGAATGTGGTAGATTTCTTTCCAAAAGTTGGTTATATCGGTAAGTTGTGTTTCGTAGTTGGGGTATCGCGCGTCTCGACGGGTAATGCGAAATATATTTTCGGTGTAGAAGAGCTTTATGGCCTCGAAATGAAGATGCTTTGAGATTCGTAAAATTGTCATGTTCAACCCGAGTGGCATATATTGCATCTCCGTACCGTTGTATCCTTCAGATCCAATCCAAGGATTGGTGATGGTGTAAGTTGTTACCACACAGTGTCGAAGCACCATAAAGAGAAGTTCTGTGGGAAGGGACATGAGGGGAAAGGCGTCGATCGGGAAGGCATCCGGAACTTGGTGAGCTTGATACGCGGATTGCACGACAAGTGCAGGTGTGCTGGGTGACTGGCTTTCTGAGGAATTTTGTTCGGCCATAATTTCGCTTCTGACAGCTGTTTTCAAAATTAGATACAGCAAATTGAGCTTCTGCTTTGCGATTATTCGGGGGAGTTGCGGGATAATTACACTCATATGAGCCAAACTGGAGGCGGAGTCGCCCAGAAGAGGAGGTTTACAAATCTAAGAAAGCACTTACTAAGTGTGTTTGCACCTTCTGAGTTGGAAAAGATCCAGAGAGGTAGCATCTTGAGTTGGTTCGCAGGTTGTTGAACAGCTGTATGGAGTTCAGGATGCAGATACTTTAGGATTGGACCCTGGAAATGGACCAGAGACTTGGGGATCCTAGATTGAAACCACTTGGGCACCAGCTGCAGGAGGTTTTGTGTGATATTTTGCGCAATCCTTGGGATCACAGAGGAATAGCTGTTGTCACCGGGGTCTTGCAGAACAAGCTAAGTAGTTCCAATATGAAAGAATAAGATGTTGTTAGTAAGGTGCCTGAATAAATAGTTCTCTGGCACCCCTAATGCGGAAAGTGAATGGAAGTCACAGGTCGTCTGTGTGACTGTTCTAGCTGAAGACAACAACTCGAGCAGAGCCGAACTTGAAGGCAATTATTTCACTATATACAGTACTAGCTTATGTACTGCACCTTTTACAAAAGGCGGTCGTCAAGGCGACCAAAATCTCAAAATCGAATTATCGGCACATGTTGACAACGAAAGGGAGAGCTTCTCCTGAGCATGAGTAATTTCGATATTGCATATAGAACGATTGTCTCTGTAAAGTTTGATCACATCATACAAGCTATTTCTGGTTCGATAGACTTTGTTGAAATAAGTTTCTGCATTTGTCTTGCAAGCTGAAGGTCAAATTGCAGTCTGGTGAATTTGACTCTCACTCTTTGTGACAACGACTCTAGAACCAGAAAACGATACTCAAACGAGGTTCCGATTTGCCGAGATTCCGAGGTTATATGATGGCTGCTCTCCTTTATACTCATCCATCTCCTTCCTCTCTAACCCTAAACTCGACCAATCAGTCCTTGAATCTCTGTGTCCCAACCCAAGTATCCTGTTGTGGATGCTACGAGAAACTTTTGCATCAGAAGGCTGTTTCAGAACCGCAATTATTTCACTTACCAACTAATCCAATACCATAACCCGTATTCTCCGCTCTCAGTTCAAGCCAGCATCTTGGTCCGTAATCTCGAGGGGCAAACACCATTCCAAGTTTAATTATCAGGTGTCGCACCACCAATCAGTCCCATGAAGCGTACTTGATCTGGCTAACATCCCTTACGGTCCAGCCACCGCCAGAAGCAAGATGGGATAGGACAGCGGAAATGTAACGTGCCTCTTACTTGTAGCACCTTAATCTTGATAGATGAGGCGTGTGTCCAGTACCGATATTCCTCGAGATATTCCCACTCATCAAGCTGCTCATCTGGTGGCGAATGCGAAGGATCTCGCAGCAATTCGAGAAAAGTTTCGATTTTGGACGTAAGATAGACCGCTACGTCTGGGTCTGTTTGATCCAGAGTCAAGGTTAACGAGGTCTGATTGCAGCCCGTAGTCCCAAGGAGAGATAGAATCGAAGTGGATATGCAACGTTCCGGTATCTGAGATCCTCGGTATCATCGTCGAGACCGATTGATTCGTCAAGGTTTCTTCGATGGCCATATGCCGTATCAATTGTCCTCTGGTGATGAGTCTGGTCGTTTCGCCTGGGCTGAAAACAGAATGCTGTCACTGGAGGGAAGACGAAACCTGTTGGCGGGTCGTAGGGAGAAAGCCACGAGCGTGATGTACGAAAAGGAATGTATTTCTCTCGAAAAAGTGCTTCAATCCCTCCAGTACATGTGCTTTGAGATCCTGAAGATTTCGAGGTTTGGTGGTTGATGATACCGCTGCAAAGCAGGTCGTTGATGATGGTGGTGTGTCTCACTAGGTGCTCCTTCAATTGGAGCAACTAGAGCTAGCTGCGGATTTATAAACGCAATGGGGACATCGAGAGTTACCACTTACTGGATGATGATATCCAAGATCACTTTGGGGAGCTTTGCCAATGCCCCGATGAGAAAGATATCAGGTATCGAGGAGGTCGCCATGTCTGTGTTTTCGAAATTAGGAAAGAAGTGGGTTCGTTGTCGTTGCACAAAGCCCAAGCTGGTCACTGGATTCTGAATGATTAAGGAAGACGCGGTAGAACAGTTGTAGATGTGGGTTGGGTATGGTGGTGGAGGGTGGTTGAGTTGGGTGTCGCGGTGTTGTCAAGGAGATGGCACTTGACGAAGAAATAGTCCAGAGGGTCTTTTAAATGCACAGGGGGAAAGAATCGATTCGGTAAGACAGCATTCCAATGATATCTTCATATAGCTAGAAAGCTTCGATTTTTAACTTCCACTCAAAATTCGCGTCTCCTGAAGCACCTTAACTCCAAAACGCAATGTCGAACATGATTTTAATTTTGCAGCTCTCATGAAGCTCTAGTCCAGCAGAAAAGAAACAAGAACCCATATTAATCGAAATAAGCCACTAGTTTGCCTTCTCATATCTAAATTATTGAAGAGATCAGGAGCCCAAGGTTGTTGAAAACTGTTTGGCAAATTGGCTGCTTGTCACCACACTTGGCTGTTTATCCTGAATACCCATATCATGTGCAACTTGTAGAGCTCATTGAATACCAGAGAGAAAGCGTTGATAGTGTGAGGTTCTGACTTGAGCCTGACTCTCTGGTACAGCCCTGGAGTTCAAACAACCCTTCGTTGAATTGGGAAAATGATTCATGCAAATTATTAAAACAAATCCGTGCGATATTCCCTTCCTGAATTGTTTCCAAGAAGAAACGACGGAGAAACTTGCCTTGGAAGTCCGAGAGAGCCGCAGGTAAAACTTACCTGCCTCTCCATTACTATCACCGCTTACGCCGGTGGGTCTCGCCACAAATCATACAAACATGCTGCATCCGACAGGTAGGATTTGTTCCACAGTTCTGAATTAGGAACATCAGATGATATGCCAATCCTTTGGTGGAGATCAGAAAGGTTAGCTGATTTTCTCAAGGGCCATGCCTGAAACTTCATGCGCTCTATCTGGAGGAGCTGTTCCTACTTGAGGCTCAGTAAACTCAAAAGGGCGCGAAACTGACAGATTTTAACTTTACTTGCGGTCACTGAGAATGATAATTCTCATGCTATGGAAAATCTCGTAAATCCTATGTTTCAGCATGCGGCTACCGTGGATCATGATGAGTAATAATGGCCTCCCTGGTAATAGTACTGTCGAGTCTCAGTCATGAGAGTCACTTCGTTAGTTTGATGATTTTCAGGGGCTCAACACTGACAGCGGGCCATCTTAGCGAAGCCTTGGTAGTACCGAGGCACCGTCTCCCTAATCTTTGTGTCCACCTGTTGAGCTTCAAAGTCCAGTATCTGCAAATTCCAAACTCTCGTGCACTCGCGATGATACTCTGCTTCATCTTAGAATACAAAACATCTGCACAACGAGCAAGCGCACAAACCGCTGATGAAATTATCTGACGATTTTGCGGATTGAGGTCGCTTACAGTAGCCGGTGCAGTCGCATCGCATAAAGCATTCAATCATGCCCCCCTAGAACCTCGCCAAGTTTGAGGATATACTTTCTGCATTTTGCTTGGCGCTTCTCTTGGCGCTTTTTACCGCTCGGGTATTCTTGCGAGCTTTGAGCGCTTGTCTGGTGCCTCTCGACAGGACTCTTGAATCGTGTATACGCAGATGTACTGTGCATCTCGTACTGTATGAGTGCTTATGGCGCTTGGTACCGACAGTCGCCAAAATAGAGTTTGTGATGAAACGAGGCTGTGTTCCTCACATATATTCAGTATGTGAAAACGAGCTAATTGGCCCATGTATATATCAGCTCAGCCCTACGAATAGTGATATCCAATAAGGCTTCTTCTCCACATTTTCATTATTCTTAGCCATTATGACATCTCTATTCAAGCATAAATGATTGATACTTCTATTCTTTCATATACTTGGCAGTTTCAATCTTCCCAAAAAATTCATATCTGCTCCTTCTATGATTTGGAGCCTGCAGAAATATACCTTTGGTTGAAATAAGGTTCAGCGTCTTCTGGTTCCAGCACTAGAAGCTCCTTGGAAGCGGAAAGCTGGAAAGTCTAAACGATATTCTTGGCTTCATGTTCTATCACGATACGATAGGGGGCTCAGTAATTTTGAAGTCACGAGATGTCTGGCGTACCATCGTCCTGGTTCTCCAAAATGTACTGAGCAGCATTGAGATATAAGTAGAGGGCATTTCCTCAACGATATTTCTTTCTTCACCCTCATCCACTTCCATTCAATCATTCATATCTTACCAACAACCTCCAATACAATTCACTTTTCAATCCAAAGTATCAACTTTCCAATCACTCAACATGCTTTCCAAGAACATCACCTTCTTTGCCACCATGGCTCTTGCAACTTTTGCAACTGCTTCTCCCCTCCAGAAGGTACGAATTCCACCATTTTTTCTATTGCGGTACATACTAACATTTGATTTAAGAGAGCAGTTACCGTCTTCACAGATGGCACTTCCGCATCTATCACCCCTGCTATCAAGACTGAGCCTGTATCATTCCCAGATGATGTCGGAGGCAAAGCCGATGCGGTCGGAGCTGTCGCAGACGTTATCAACAAAGTTGTCCAACTTGTCCAGGGTCTCATTGACGGAGATACCGTACGCCGTCAACGATTCACTCAAGAGACTGTTTCAGCTGTCGCAACCGAGTTTCCTGGAAAGACAGTTGTGATGAGCAATGTCGGCTACAGTCTGAGTTGCACTCCGGATGTTAAGAGCAGTACGAGCTATAAGGCAAAGGTTGGCAGCAACGTGTCTTACGATGTGTTGGTGTTTGGCACTGGCTGCGAGTTTATATTGAAGGGAGATGGAGGATTCCAGAACGTGAGTAACGTCCCGAGAAGTTGAACAGAGCACAATTAACACTAAATAGTGGGCATATATCCCCATGGCTTCTTGCAAAACCAATGGAGGCACAATTACTTGCTAGATCACTGGTAAATCACAAGAAGTGAGAAAGGGTCCAACAGGGGAGATATGCATGGCACAGAAGCAGTATGATGTATTCATTGCAGACCGAATTGCCCATGTACTTTATCCAAATGTCAATATCCTGTGCTAGAACCTGTCCTCTTGCAGGCTCACTGCCCCAGATTCCCAGTGACATTTCGCGAATCTCAATCCTGTTCCAGAATATTTCTGCCTGCAGATTTAACTGTCCCAGTCTTCCAGTAGCAATATCCAGAATCGGTGCTCTTCAAAACGTCAAAAGGCATCCTCATTCGCAAATCCCATTCTGCTATTTCCCCAATCGAAAATGACAAACTGATTTTGCAAAGCAACGTTGCTCCAACAAGCACGACCGTCACCCGAGGAAGTAAGATGAGATACACAGAGATTTCTTGCGCTATCTACCACAGTCTAGTGCATCTTCGATCCCTTGAAGATTCCCTTGTAGATGTTTCTAATAGCGAATATGAAATCTGGAAAAGCGGGGATGGCATTGCAAGGATATTGATATGCATATTGATGACTATCACAATCCTAACTATATGAGTTATAAAATCAAATTACAAGTTAACCTAGTTGTCTGGAGCTTAGGAATTCTCTCATCCAAAACTCAACGTAACGCAAGATAGTAGTTGAAGTATTCAATGCATTAAAAGCTCAGACTGTTCATGATAAATGCTCGCATGGTTCAGAGACAGGCTTCCGTGAAGCTCACTTACAAATTACGGGTATTTGGATTCCATCAGAATCTCAGGAAGGATTTTTTTACAAATTTTCCTCTTTGGCTTCCCATACGAGTTCGTCCTTCTTCCGGAGTGAATACTAAGAATGTGTGAAGAGGCGAACTGACGAATTCAAACCTAAAGTTCACTCACACAGAGGCCGTAGCAATTTTAGGCATGAATTGATGCAGAATCATACTATCCAAATGTTTTCTCTTTGGATGTTTCTCTAAGTGAAAAGGTGTATTGAAATTCCTTGTTGAATCACAGGAACATTCCAATAAGTCCAACTCACGTGCACTGATTCAATGCGCCACCAACAACCCATGTTTGATACCGAAGAAGTAACACCTATATCTATATTTCTTCATTCAAATTCGCCCGCCGAAATATAGGTCCATATCCACATGCTTCATGTCGATGGAGTATTCTACATATATCAAGAATCTCGCCCAAACTCTATACACGTCGATCACAAGCTTCATTCATCATGTCGACCTGAAGAACGAAGCTCGTCTTCTTGCAACTGCCACACTTCTCGGTGGTATCATGTTAGTAATCTTCTCATCAATCAGATCAGTACTAAACTATTGCCAGAGTCTTCGTTATCAAAAAGATTCCCGATTCGATTTTCGAAGACATATCGAGCACGATGTTTAAGTCACTCCCGACGTTTAGGCAACCAGCCCTCGATCTAGAGAAAATGGCGTTACGTCCCAGGAGGCAAATGATTGGTGCGCGAGGAGCGATTCGAGATCGTGGAAAACAGGAGAAGATTGATAACGGGGAGGCCTGTCCTCCTTTACGACTTGATGAGGGGACGGTGTTATCAAAAGGGGAGCATGGCGGAATTATTTTGGAGTAACGGAGATGAAACTGATCATTTCTTACGAGATCATACTGGTTTTCCGCTTAAGTTTCTTCACTGAAATGGAGGGACAGAGTGACAAAAAGATGCATGACGAACAGTTAAGGGCTTCAGCAAGGGGAAAAAGGGCACGGGATTGCACAGATGGGGGTGAATAAATGTTTGGACAGATGACAAACCCCCATCATAATTTGGGGAGAGCATAACTCGAAAGGATATATGGAGGTTCGATCATTGAATTGTCACAAGCTTATGGTAGTTATATGGATCTTCCATATAAAGTAATACTCTTTTCTGGAACAGTCAAATCTCGATAAGAAAGGAGGATACCTATCCAATAGCTTTCCAGGCTTCACATACCCCGCCATCCTCAAACTCCAGGCTTCAATCACTATAAAAAGCCCTAAAACATGCCCCTCCACATCAATTCGTGCCACATCACGCCATCCCAGCGCTGAAACACTCAATCGTACTTGCCCCTCCACAATTAGAAGCTCTTATCTTATCTACTTGTCAGCTCCCTTCAAAAACACAACGTCATCGTCTCTCCTCACACTCCCTTCTCCCGCTCATCTACCTCTGCTCCCTTCCTCTTAAACCACATTTCCTTTCAAATAGACAATCATCTGCCCATACACCAAATGCCTAATATCCTCATCATAGGCGCAACCCGCGGCCTCGGCGCCTCTCTCGCAAACCTCTATGCCTCGAAACCAGAGACCACCGTATTCGGCACCACGCGATCTGCAAGCAGTCCAACGGGATTGAATGAGAAGATTATATGGGTGCATAATGTGGATGTTAGTGTTGAGGGTGTGGGAAGGGGATTGGTGAATCAATTGGGGATGCTTGCTGCGTCTGGGGGGATGGTGGAGGGAGGGGTTAAGAGTTTTGATGTTGTGGTGAGTTAGTTGTTATTTATGTGGTTTGATATGGAGGGGAGGAGGCTGACGTGATGAAATGCAGATTATTACGGCGGGATACTTTGCTACTGAGAGTTGGGCTGAGGGTCCAAAGTGGGAGGAGGAGGTTAAGATGTATAGTATGTTTTCCTCTTTTGCTCTATGGGTATCTATTTACTGATTCGAAACAGCAACATCCGCCATCTCCCCACCATTTATTATCCACTCCCTCTCCAAAGCTAAATACCTCACTTCCGGCTCAAAAGTCGTCCTCGTATCCTCTGAATCTGGCTCCATTACACTCCGCCACGAGAAAGAAGGAGGAGGTAACTATGCGCATCACGCTAGTAAATCTGCTCTTAATATGGTCGGCAAGCTTCTAAGTCTGGATTTGAAAGATAAGGGAGTGATAATTAGTATTGTGCATCCGGGTTTCATGAGGACGGAGATGACTGCCGGAGTGGGATTTGATAAGTATTGGGATGATGGGGGAGCTGTGACGCCGGATGAGGCTGCGAAGAGTCTGGTAGAGTGGACGGAGAAATTGGATTTGAGTATGAGTGGGCAGTATTGGGCACCGAGGGGACCGAGTAAGCTTCTTGAGTAAAGGAGGGGATTTTGCTAATTGTTGAATAGGAGATATTGGGACAGCGGACGTAACGATTGGAACGGATCTTCCTACGCCTTTGCAGCTTCCTTGGTGAGGGGTCGATCTTGAGAAAATGTGTAGAACGAAGGAATGAATGAATGAATGTTATTTCACCATGTTTTCCTGCGGGTTGAGATGACAGAAATTTGTTCCAAAAATATCTTGTTCCGAAAAGATCATATATCAATCATTCCTCAAATATCCCTTACTATACAAATCCCCTCCAACCCAAAGATCAAATTATAGAAAGGTATACACTCCCTCGGACTCCCTACCAATTACCAACCTAGCACTCACAACGCAGCAAAAACACCCACAGCAACTCCCAACATCCCCCCAAACCCAGCCATCACCGCCGGCGCCGCATTAGTAGTGACCTGCACCAAGCTACTCGTCTTACTCGTCACCGTCCCATTCGTCTTCGTCGTAGTAGGCGCTGGGGTAGTAACAACCACGCTACTCTTCGAAGTCGTAGAAACAACACTACTACTCACGGCACTCGTGCTCGAAACCGTACTAGCAGGAACAGCAGTTGTCGATACTGCAGTAGTGGACACGGTTACAGCTGTCAAGGAAGCAGAGTATACGGAGCAGAGAGCTAGACCGACAGACGCGGCTTTGAGGAGATCGGCCTGATTGCAGTTTTGGAGCAGGCAGGGTGTTACAGCTGTTTGAATTGCGGCTTGTCCGGTGCCGCATTGGCAACCTTGGTCTGAGGCCGCGCAGCCGGCGAGGGAGATGGCGGTTTGGAGACAGGGGATCTAGGAGGTGTTAGAGTTGCTGAAAGGGTTATGGTTTAAGGGTGAGAGAAGGGAAAAGACATACAGCGCAACTTGGTTCGTCGCCTAGATTTTGCGCTGAGATGGCGCTGGCGCTGATGAGGGCGAGTGATAGGATTGTCAACTTCATTTTGGCTTGATTTCCTTATTTTCTTTCTTTTCTTTCGTTTGATAAGTCAAATATCCAATTCAATCCAAACCCAATATATTCAACGGGTCCAATCTGGTTACCGAACAGTAGGTAATAGCGAGAGCGAATAACGAATACGTGGTAGCGACAGCAATGGAACAGACTTTTCGGATTTTTGAGATGGTATTTGCAATTTGAGAGCAGGAGGAAGAGAGAAAATGGATGGAAGGGAGGGGAGAGGGGGTTTATGAGTTGGGTATTGGTATGGGTGTGAAGGAATGCAAGTGGCTGCAGTAAGGCAGGGCAGGTAAGGATCCAAAGCAAGAGCTCCAACAGCTTGTAGAGCTTGGTGTGATTAGTCCCCTCTCAGCTCAGCTCACCTGCTTCTCCATCTTTCAACCAGGGAACGAACAAGCCCACTGCCTAACTTTCCGGTCAACGGGTGGAAAGTTACGGGCGGGTTAAATGCTAATTAACTAATTAGGGTGTTGGGTGGTAGTCGAGTGGCGCTGGTGTGGGAGGGAGATGGTGTGAGTGGACGCCACTGAGGGGAGAGTTTGAGCGGGGTTGCGTGGGTTGTTGGTGGTGTGTCTTTGAGCTTATATACCTATTTATCTTGTTTATATTGTGAGGAAGGGGAAATTGGGTAAGATTGTTATTTGGAAAGAGTAGATAATAAGCTTGGTATATCAATTATAAAACACGCTTTTTCAGATATTATATATTGGCGAGACTCATTCTGAAGTGAAATAAGAAAGGCGACGCGAAAAATGAGCTAGGGAGTCGAGATTCTTGGCTCTTCTTTCAGCTGGGAACTAGGGATGAGACTAGGTACCAGACGAGGAAAATGGGGATTTGGATGGGAACATGCGATTGAATGATTAGAAAGGTGATTTTGGATGTGTGAAGTGTGATATTTCATGTTATTTGCTGTCGCTGGGGATAAATTGGATAAATATAAGTGAGTTTTTTTGACGTGGGGTTTTCCCGGTCGTGTAGTGCTGCTTGGGGATGGTTTGTGTCACATGGTTTTTAAGGAGGGTGTGATGAATGGGGTGAGTCCAGTACCCCTGCCAAGGAATTTCGGGGAGAGAGAGAACTGGAGATGCAGATTGGATGGTGGTTTTATTTTGTTGTGACGATGGATATCGATTGGGTTGATTTGATGTGTGATCAAATTTTTTCTGCCACTTAGGAATTGATGACGAAGGCTTGAGAAATCCGTATTTTCAGCCGTTTTCCCCCACCAACAGACACCTATTATGATATGAAAATGCCCAGTAGTACAAGCCGAATTGTGCTGCTTATGTATTTTCTCTCGCGTTCTCGGAAAGCGAAAATTTCCTCCACAAGTTGCCCGCCGACAATAGGAATTGTGGTTATGCTGGGAACGGTTGTTATGGATATCTTCTTCTTATTTGCATCCTCAATCAACGTTTCACGAATCTTGGTTGAGATTTCAAAGAAGTGGTGTGGTCTTATCGCAGCTTCTGCAGTATCACATGGCACGCAATGAGTATATGGCGAAGTGTCCTCCAAGCACTGATCAGATCGAAAGCATGGTAATCGGCCACTTGGTCGACTATAGATCCTGAATACCAAGGAAAATCGATATTGCCAGGCCGATAGATTTTGATAGCCAGATACCGAATGTCGTCCTTGAATTTATTTCTTTCAAGGGGAAGGGCCGGACTCTATGAGCCGTGAGATACCCATTGCGCTCATTTCGTTGGCTGGAACATCCTCGCGCGGGAACGTTTCCTCGATGAGAATCAAGGCCCTAACCACGAAAGTATCACACAGAGGGTTGAAGTACTGTGGACAGCGGTATACGTAGCGGTTTGCGAAAGATAATTCGTGTACACCCAGCGCAACCGCTCACGACTCGCTGCACACAGAGAGTAAGGCCACCCGAGGACAGCGTGGTGATATTCTTAAACCGGTATTGTGACCGAGCCTAGGCATTGCGTCTGTAGTATCGATCAATGTGACAACTCTCAGTCTGGGTAGTTCCAATTCCCATATCCAAATTCGCAGCTCTGGAGGAAGGCGGCTGAAGCAGTGAAATGTGTTTCCTCTATTGCGTAGATTTTTGGGTCGAATTTGATATGAAACAAGAGACATGCTGGCAGGATCCGAGTTGTACAAGAAGCGGTGGACACGATGATAGGTAGAAGAGGACCTGCTGATAGGAAAGTAGAGGCCTTACAATTCGAAAGTGTAATAGAGAGTATAGAATATTAGGATTTCAACAGTCTGTCTAGCGACATATAGCAAGATGAAGTAAGGCAGCCAGGTTATCACACTAGCTTCGCTAGGCTCCTGACCCTACTGGCGCGGAAAAAAAAAAAGCCAGAGCAATGAGAAACAATCCTTGAAGGCAAGAAGAATACTAGGTAACTGAAGGGTGATTGTTAAGATACACGTGACTTGACATGTTCTCAACAGAATAGGCCCAAAAAATACTCTTCGGGATTATCTCATTCTAGAATAAAGTAGCACAGTATACATATCCATAGATCAAAAAGAAAGCTAACAAATAATAGAGGTAAAAACAGCAAAAAGAAATTGCGAAGCTTGCGTTATGCCAGGTTCGAACTGGCGTCTCCGGCTGTACCACTAAACCCCTCTTGGAGGTGTTAGTTGGGAAGCCGACAAGTTAACCACTACTACAATAACGCGTGTATGAATGTCAGGTAATGGAGTATTTGGTCTGATAATGTAGCTGGCAAACGGAGAGTGAGAGGTGAGGTCAATGAAAGTGGAAGGAACAGCTGCCATGAGCCGTTATTTGACACGTGACTAGACTAGTGACTGCAGAGCGATAAGATAACGTGGAAGGCAAGCGAGGCAAGGTATTTTGTGTGGAGGGCCCGGATTATTTTCTCGCGCCAGAATTCTAATTAGCAAGCAGTTCTTAAGAAGCAGTTCTTAAGAATCTGGTCAACTACGGTACAGACAATGTTTAGAGACGACGATATGTTTCCTCCTACTGTTTTTGAAGAGCTAGGAGAAATTCCAGGCGTCACCCCGGTACCTGACCAAGGACAGGAACAACAGCATATCAACGATGCCTTCGATGATGTTTTTGGCTCTCCGCCAGCGTCACCTTCTCTCAATCCAACTACGTTCGAGGGGAGATCTGGGAATTTGGAACCTTCCGATATACCACGACTGAGAGAGAAACATGAGACAGAGGGCTATAGAGATGGAGTTACAAATGGTAAAGGGCAGAGTGTGCAAGCCGGGTTCGATGAGGGGTACTCGTTGGGCGCGACATTGGGAATGAAATGTGGGAGGATACTAGGGATATTGGAGGGTGTTGTGCATGCTACGGCAGTAGGCGGTGCGGATTTCGAAGAAGAGAGGGCAAGGCTGGAAATATTATACACTACTGCACAAGAAGAGTTGAATGCGAAGAGTGTTTTTGGAAGCGAATATTGGAAAGAAGATGGGATTTGGAAATTCGAAGTTCCTGGAGAGAAGGAAGGAAAGGATGTTGTCTTCCCTGATGTTGTGATGGCGCATCCATTGGTGAAGAAATGGTGGGTGGTAATGGAAAAGGAAATGGTGCGGTGGAATCTGGACGCGGAGATTCTGGATAAAGAGCACGATACACTTGATGCAGATGATGGGAGGGAAGAGCAAGCAGCTAAGCGGGTTATTGTGCACAAAGAAGTCGCCAGTGAACCTGTTGCTGGAGCGGGAATGATTGGGGCCATTTCGAAGGCTGATTTGAATTGGTGAAGTTCGAATGCGACAAACTCGACTTGAATCCCCACGGAAATCTGAAAGAGTCTTTGCTACACTCCGGGAAGCGGTGGCAAGAAACTTCAGTCTCACGGACGACTCCGGCGGATATTCATCCTGTCCAATTCGAGGTGTGCGTCTCAAAGATGAGGCCTCTGACCAAGGTACCCATACCCACAATCGCCGTCAGAAATCCCATCAGAGATAATTAGAAGCCAGGCACCTCTAAATGAGACAGATGACTTAGCACGGACAATTTAATGCAGGCTCAGATCTTGGAGAAGCTTGTCTGGACCTCAATGACTTCCAGAAATACTTTCCGCTATCCCAAAATGTACGCCAATCATCCCGAATTGATCAGCGCTATTTTAGCAGCCGTCCCATCATCAAACTTGAAAAGTTGTTTACGTCCCTGAATCTATCGGCAACTGCAAAAATGGGACAATGCATGGCGTTGTGATACTGGTGGAATCAATGTCTTGTATTACTTCGTTTCTATCCTAACAGGGTACGGTGATAATTGGAAGTAGACTTGAAAACACTTGAAGATTTTCCAGCCGCACGGCAGATTAATTCTATCCCAAAGTTTCACCAGTATGCCCTAAGTTATTCCGACCCCTTTCTAAATTCTAGCTGCCGTCAAAGCAGAGCTTAGTCACAACTAAAAATCGCTGGTGCATCTCGCTTGTATTTGCATCCAGCTAATTTGAGTATCGTGCATGGTGGAGAAATTACTTTAGGAAAACATCCCGTTGGAAGGAGTCAAAATATTCGTGCCGAACTGATAACTTTTGGTAAAGCATGCTACAATTTGCAATGCTACGGCACGGGCTGCCATCTACAACCCGTTCCTTCCTGAAATGGAAGAATTCAATTGTACTGTGGATTTCTAAGCCTCACCTCCATGCGATATCTTCTCCTTCTCCCCAACACAATTCATCACCTTCATCGACCTCATATTTTCTGCAAGATCTTGGTTTCTATCGAGCCTGGGTCTTGCATTTACGCTCTTTACAATTTTCACTCTCATTACCTTCAATTCTACACTTCTCCAACTCATTCTTGACTATCCAAGTCAAGCTTTGTTTACAATTCTTAATTACTAATTGCCTACTGTAAGTCGCGTTGTTCCATTGTCATCACAACTCCCGAGTGGATATCATGATATGCAGTCTGCCGTCGTGTACTTTGGTGGCCACGATTGGATTGCTCCACTGCAAAATCAACAATCTGCAGGCAAACAAAACACAGAGACAGCCAGCCTGCATACAAATGGAGGAATCCAGCTAAAATTCCTAGTACCAAGACATCATGAAGCCTTCTTCTCTTATCCTTGGCTTCGTTGCCACTGCGTGTGCTAACATTATCTTCAACCATGTTCCATTGACGTGCAATCAAACCAGCACGCAGATGTATCATGGTTGTCTTCGTGGTCAGGACTGTACCGACAATGGACAGTAAGTCCTAAACCAACTCCGCATGGCACATGTTGATTGCTGCAGATGTGTTCCGGTTGCTGTGATTCGATATCCGACGTCCTTTCGAGGCGATCTACCTGATGTACACATTCGAGATGGCCCTGTGTACTCGACAGATGGAAGTTGCGGTCCCAATAATGGCAATACCGTCTGCAATCCCTATAGCAAGGTTTACACTGGTGGATGTTGCTCGGTGAGTCTCCACCCCCTAGGATAGATGACATCGCTGACATTTGAAGCAATATGGCTGGTGTGGGAATACCACTGAGTAACTATCCGAAAACTTTCTTCGGTTGCATTGCACTGACAAAAAGAAGCCATTGCGGCACCGGATGCTTTTCTGGATGCACCGGTACACCTGCAACATCCCCGGTGACTGGCATTACCCCTCGTAAAGATGGTCGATGTGGAAAGGACTTTGGAGGTGCAACCTGCGATGCAAAGGGCCAGTATGGAGTATGTTGCTCTCAGTATGGGTGGGTAGGCTCTTATTCTTCCTTGGTGCTGTCTTCCTCCTTTGCCATCTCACTCAATATATATACCCTACATAACTAACCTACAACCATAAGATTCTGTGGGTCTACTCCAGACCATTGCCTTGCCACGAGTGGGTGTCAAAATGGCTGTACACAAAGTTCATCGTCCAAAATCACAACCCTTAAAACCACCACAACGAAGCCCGTTTCATCCCTGAAATCTACTTCCACCTTAAAATCGTCCAGTCTCAGATCTACTTCCACTTTGAAAACCAAATCCACTTCCAAACCTATTTCAACACCCAAACCTTCAGGGTGTACCCCTAGATCCGATGGGAGATGTGGGAAAGACTTCGGTGGCGCAATTTGCGACCCGAAAGGAGCATATGGTGGATGCTGCTCCCAATTTGGGCATGTCGACAATTTCGATGGAAAGGGTTTTGGCTGACTTGGTTGTGAACAGGTTCTGCGGCGCCACTCCAGACCACTGTCTTGTCGCAAATGGTTGTCAAAATGGCTGCTCAAATGGAAATCCAACAACTGGACCTCCAGTTTCCTCAAGTCAAGAACCCAAAATCAGCGCCATCAGCTCCGCGCCGGCAGCAGCCACAGGAGCAGCTACAAATGACGGAACTTGTGGGGCATCAAATGGAAATACTGTGTGTGGAAACTGGCCAAATGGTAATTGCTGTTCGATGTATGGATTCTGGTAAGATACATTTCCTCTTCCGCCCAGGATTAATTTCTCACTTCTATAGCGGAAAGACAAGTGCACATTGCGGTGCAGGATGTCAATCTGGAGACTGCCTTCAAGCACCAGCTGTTGCTGCTCCTGGCCCAAGCCCGGCACCACTTGCTCCAAATGGTGGATCTTTTAATATCGTTGGATCATCTGGTGTCCCTGCTATGCATGCTGCTTTGATGCCGAATGGTCGAGTATTCTTCCTTGACAAGCTTGAGAATTACACTCAACTTCGTCTTCCAAATGGATACTACGCCATGTCATCCGAGTACGATCCCAATACCAACACTGTTGTGCCACTGGCATACTCTACAAACGCTTTCTGCTCGGGTGGAACTTTCCTCGCAGATGGACGTGTTATATCGGTTGGCGGGAACGCTCCTTTGACGTGGCTGGACCCGACCATCGGTGATGGATTCAATGCCATTCGTTACTTGCAAAGATCCTCAACCGATGCTGGTTTCAATGGTCAGAGTTGGAGCGAACCTGGCAACAAGCTTGCCAGTGCACGTTGGTATGCCACTGCCCAGACAATGCCTGACGGGACTGTCTTCGTTGCGTCTGGAAGTTTGAATGGCCTTGATCCCACGGTTCTCTCAAATAACAACCCCACCTACGAAGTCTTGAGTCCTGGTGCCGTTACGCAAGGCAAAAACATCGAATTGGAGATTCTGAAGAAGAATCAACCATACTACATGTACCCATTCGTCCACCTCCTTAAAGACGGCAGCTTGTTTATCTTCGTTTCGAAGGCTTCTCAGGTCTTCAACGTTGGATCTAACACTGTTGTCAAGGAGCTTCCTGATCTCCCTGGTGATTATCGTACATATCCAAACACTGGAGGAAGTGTACTTCTTCCCTTGTCCAGTAAGAATGGATGGGCACCAGATATTGTTATTTGCGGTGGAGGCGCTTATCAAGACATCACCAGTCCAACTGATCCAAGTTGTGGTCGTATCCAACCTCTCAGCGATAATGCAAAATGGGAAATGGACTCAATGCCAGAAGGACGTGGTATGGTGGAGGGTACTTTGCTTCCCGATGGGACTGTAGTTTGGCTCAATGGAGGCAACAGAGGTGCTCAGGGATTTGGACTCATGGAAAGTCCTACCATGGAGGCTCTTTTGTATGACCCAGCCAAACCACTTGGACAACGTTTCACGACATTGGCCGGTTCCAACATCCCTCGTCTGTACCACTCGGTGGCTCTCCTGCTGCTTGATGGTACGCTCATGGTCACTGGATCGAATCCAGTACAGATGCCAATGCTCCAACCCGATGCAGCAAATCCATATGTGACAGATTTCCGCGTCGAGAATTATGTCCCACCATATCTTCAGGGTGACAAGGCAAATCAACGTCCAACCAAAATCACACCAGAGAAAAAGACACTTACCGCTGATGGATCCCCCCTTGTCATTTCGTTCTATAATAACTCTCCATCGAAAGACTATAAGGTGGTCCTATACCATGGTGGATTTGTTACTCACTCTGTTCACATGGGACACCGCATGCTGAATCTTGACATCACACAGGCGGCTGTTGGTGGAGCAGTTACGACGTTGACTGTCAATGGACCTCCTAACCGCAATGTGGCGCCGCCAGGGCCATATGTACTTTATGTTTTGGTGAATGGTGTGCCAGGAGTTGGTCAATTTGTTCAGGTTGTCTGAATGCGGCCGACTGATATTTATAGACAGCGGTTGTCGGCACGCGTGGGTCGTTCCTGATACTGATTTTGATTTGGCATCGAATGCACAGCAGAAGGTCGGTTTGAGATGAGTAGATAGTATTAATCAGGCCCTATGATACTTGACTTTGATGTTGTAATATGTGAAGACTACAGGATTGATAAGCTTAATGTTGAATTTAACAGAGTGTTAGTAAGGTACTGAACGAGAAACGATATAAAGGCGTTAAAGGCGCTGAAACTTCGGTGTTCCCGCTGAACCATGGCAGGTTGCAAGGCTGAAACATCCCTGTACCTCCGGAGATGCTGGTACGACCCCGCTGTGCCCACAAGTAGCACAAACCAACAGTGACCAAACCCCGAGCCAACCATTTACAGGGTGAGTTTGGAGCTCCCTGGTATTTCCTAAGTATTTTGGTCTCCTTTCACCTGCACAACCACAAAAACAGATAATGCTAATCTCAAAAACATCACCACCCACACGCAATTCTTCAGCTCAGCGGTACGACGCATCATCCGCTTTCGCTATCATCTCATTCTATACGTCAAATTCGACTTGGAAGCGCAGAATGGCCCCCAAATGGTCCCCGTGGCGTACTCAGCTGTTTGAAGCCGGCATGGGTTAATTATGCGCTGCATGCAAAACTACTGCACGACAATAAGCAGCCCCGCCGACTCCCAGCCGCCCCCCGAATTCTCCCCTCAGCTGAACTGAATTTCTATCTCGTCTTACATTTCATCTTCCTTCAATTCATTCTCATCTGCTGCAATACGCGCAAGAAGTCGCCTCGCAGCTATGTCTCTCGATCCACGAGCCCACGAAAGGAGGGGAAGAAGCAAATCACCTGGGCGAGAGAGATCGCGATCGCGTGCTGGTGGGGATGATTATGAAAGAGAGAGCAAGAGGGAGAGATCGAGGGTCAGAGTCCCTAGTCCGCCCACTGCCAGAGGATACGAGTATGAGGAACGAGAGACGACAACTGTGAGATCAAGCAGAAACGCTGATGTTATTACGGCTGAGCCGAGAGATCCTAGAGGGTCTGATCCAAGACTGGCTGATCCTAGAGATCCGCGCAGTAGCTATGGATCATTGTCGCAATACCGCGATGCGAGCCCACCTGCTGCGAGGGGATACTCTGTCCCTGGGGCTTTCGAAGAGGATACTAAAGTGAGATATGAATCGGGGAGAGGACGGGAGAAGGATTATTATAGTGAGAAGGGATATGGCAGGAAGGAGGAATACGGTCGACCCGTCTCTCCACCAAAGAGCAGCAGATACGAAGTCGAGGTTGACAAGTATAAATACAGTGAACCAACTCACGATTCCAGAAGATATGAGGATAATCATGGGAAGGGAGAGGGACATGGCAGAGGGGCGAGCTTCAGTGCAACGGCTGGTCATCATAGCTTTTCTGCTGGTGTCAATGTCAGTCATGGACAGCCACAATACGTTCAACCACCTTCTCCTTCAGGATATAAACCGCCTTTCCCAGCTGGATATCAGCCTCCACCTCCACCCGCCGGATACGCGCCTCAAATCCCTTATCCCCAACAAGCACCAGGTGCACCACCTCCTGGAAGACAGTATGCTGAGCCCCCACAATGGGAGTATGCGAAGCCTGGAGAGACAAACATTTACTCCAAGCGTACAGAGACAACTACATATGATGCTCATGCTTCAAGCCCTCCACACCATTATGCTTCTGGTGGAAGGTCCAGACATGATAGTGATGCCCACTACGACTCGGCAAGAACATCAAAGACTCAAGTCTTGACAGTTGAGCCTGGATCCAGACGACGTGATCCTTCTCCTAATCCTGGATTGGCTCCAAGAATGCATTCGCTTTCTGTGTCAACAAACCATCATGGTGGGGCAGCATTGAGTTTGGCTACTGCTCCAGGTTCTCCCTTGTTGGAAGCCTATCATGGAACATATCAATCGATTTCTCCTATGCCATCACCCCTGATGATGGCTTCTACTCCTCATCATTCGGATGTCAATTTCATTGAGCCTCTCTCCCCAGATTCATCGGATGATGATCGTCGTGGAAAGAAGAAGCGTACAGCACGATTCCATGATCCAAAGGAAGAAGCTGTCATTCTTGCACAGGCACTGAAAGGCGAGAAGAGGGCGCCAGATACTCAGCCTCTGATTGAGATTCTACCAGGCTTGACTCATGATCAAGTCCTCGACTTGCGTGTTGAGTATAAGAAGATTGTCAAAACAGGATCCGAGAAGAAGGGTGTCAATATCGCTAAACACATCAAACTTCGTCTCAAGGAAGAAGATCCAAATCTCATGAAAGCTTGCTACGCATGTGCATTGGGTAAATGGGAAAGCGAAGCCTACTGGGCTAACTTCTGGTATCAAGGCGAAAAGAATCGTCGAGAACTCCTCATTGAATCCCTAATGGGTCGCACCAATCGTGAAATCCGAGAAATCAAAGATGGGTTCGCGGATAAGAAGTACAGCGATAGTTTAACCAAATGCATGAAGACCGAACTTAAAGAAGACAAGTTCAAGAAAGCTGTGTTGTTGGTGCTTGAAGAGAGAAAGATGGAAGAGAGACCTGGATATGGGATTGATAGGAACCTGGTGGAAGATGATGTGCATGATTTGTATAAAGCGGTCAGAAGTGAGAAGGGAGGAGAGAGTGCGATGATTGGGATTATTGTTGTGAGGAGTGATGCTCATTTGAGGGAAGTTTTGAGGGCATACGAGGCGACTTATAGAGCGAATTTTGCGAGGGAAATGTTGAAGAAGAGTGGGAATTTGGTGGTATGTTCATTTCCCCTTTCCCCTTGTCCCCTCCTATCCTTTGATTTTCTCGTCTCGTCCGATGGTGTGCGACTTTGGATTCGAGACTTCTTATCCGACGCTCACCTTCACATTTTTCATCTCATCTCCATTTCGTTCGAATTTCTTCAGACGAAATAAAACTAATCTCCCGCAGGGCGAACTCCTAGCCCACATCCTCAACGGCGTAATCAACAAGCCCGTGCGCGACGCTCTACTAGTCCATCACGCCCTCTCCCTCTCCAAATCAGATAGTATCCGCACCGAGCTTCTCATCTCTCGACTAGTCCGCTACCATTGGGACCGTCCTCACATGGAAGCTGTAAAGAGGGAATATAGGACTAGATATGGAGTTGATATGCAGAAGGCTGTCCAAGAAGGCACGAGAGGCGAGTGGGGACATTTCTGTGAGATGCTCTGTGTGAGACGGATGGGAGATGAGGTCAGAGAGGTGGATAGAGTGGGGTATAGAGAGGAGAGGGAGTATGTGAGAAGATAGAGAAATCATGGGGAACGGGAGATAGGCTTTGGGATGTGTTGTGGGAACTCTCTTCTCTGGTCTTGAGGACGATATAGTGATAGGTACAAGAGATAATTTCATGATGTTTTCTTTAATTTTCTGCTCTCTAGATGTATCTAACCTATGTGAATCTCGCCTCAAACTCACATATGCTTTGCACACTTCAATGCGTTGAAAGTACCCCGCTCCACGTGATATAAACCTCAAATCGAAACTTCCTTTGGCCTCAAGCTGTTTTCATTAATACGGGATCGAATTGTGCTTCTGAAGCATCTATTAACTAATGGCGATATAGCTGTATGTGTGGCTAAAGGAGTTGAGATGCCTTTGTAGATCTCCAGTCATGCTACTGTCAGCGCGAGGTAGAGGAAGATACCGAGGCATATTTTCATCGCTTCTCGTTTGCGAGCCGGTACTTTCTTTGTAATCCATCAACTCAACTCAACTCATTAACATCCTTGAACACAAACACTATACTCTATACTTTACTTTGCTCTTCCTCTTTCGGCTCTTTCTTCACTTCGTCCAATTGTTGATGATAGAAGGAAGAAGATAGAAGATACATGAAAATGTCTATCCCTCCCTCTTCCCCTCCATCCTCTTCCTCCCCACCATCTACAGAAAGGAAAGCGGGGAATATCAAACCTTTTGGGGTGTTGACACCTTACGCTGAGCCCCTATGGTATTCTAGAGATGTATCACCGTATTATACGGACTCGCATCGCAGGCTTAGAGCGGAGGTTAGGAGGTATGTTGATGAGGAGATATTACCTTGGGCGCATGAGTGGGAGGAGAGTGGGAAGGTTCCTGATGAGGTAAGTGAGATTTTTTGTTGTGAGTTGTTTTGAGGAGGGGCGGGATTGGGGAGATTGGGAACGAGAACTGGGTGCCGAAGGGCGTGGTTATTTCGACGACTTGGAAGGGATCGTGAGAGAGAGGGCAATCATGACGCAGATTGAGAGCAAAGGAGAAAAAAAGGAAGCAGGGACTTTTTGCAAGAGAACGGAAGCCAGAGCCAAGTGGGAAGAGGGAACCAAAGGAGACTGCACACAATCTGAGGTGGTTGAAAAGAACGAGGAATCGGATGGATGGCCCAATTGCAGCACTGAAAAATCTTCAAATATCAGAGAATTTCTAACATTTCTTCTCCAGGCCTACAAACGACACGTCGAGTTAGGATATATCGGTATTGTCACGGGATTGAGCAATATACCAATGCCAGCCGGTATCCCATTTGAGGAATGGGATTCGTGGCATACGTTGGTGTTGAATGATGAGTTGTCGAGGATTGTAAGTGCATGGTTTATTTTGTTCTCGTTTGGATGTTGAGTTGAAGTGTGGATTTTGGATTTTGAGAGAGAGGTCAGGGTGAAGTGTGGAGAGGTTGAGAAGTGGGTGGAGGTGGGTGGAGGACAGGAAAAGGAGGAAATCAATGATATGGAGAATCTTTGAAGTGAAGGGCACGAGAGAATGGAAATCTGACTTCTAAAACAGGGCTATACAGGCGTTCTCTGGGGGTTAGGAGGAGGAAACAGTATCGGTGTCCCACCTATCGTGAATTTTGGTACTCAAGAGCAGAAAGTTAGGTTCCTGCCTGCCGTTGCAAAGGGAGATATCCGATTCTGTCTTGGGATCACAGAACCTGATGGTTTGTCTTTTTCCCTTTTCCTTCCCTTCTCCACACTCGGCTTTTTTACCAGGTCGTTCATCTTGGTCATCATATCACATGAAGGAAAATAAATTGGAAGGAATGGATGCTAATAAAAAGAAATAGCTGGTTCAGATGTAGCAGGTATCAAAACCACTGCTGTTCGCCAGGGAGATCATTATCTGGTTAATGGCTCAAAGAAATGGATTACGAATGGTATTTGGGCGGATTATTGTACGGCTGCGGTGAGGACTGGTGGGAATGGTGCTGGAGGTATATCTCGTAAGTGCTTTTTTATCTCTCTCTTTTCCTCTTGATTTACTATCAGACCATCCATAAACTAGCTATGATTTCAAATACCCTACCTTCATACATCGCTTTCAAAGAAATCAGAATTCTCAACTAAAAAAACCCAGTCCTTATAATCCCCCTCTCCTCCCCGGGCATCACGAGGCGCTTAATGCACAACTCCGGCGTCAACGCCTCAGGAAGCACCTTCCTCACCTTCTCTGACGTTCTCGTCCCCTCTCAAAACCTACTCGGGCGCGAGAACGATGGTTTCCGCCTCATAATGTCGAATTTCAATGCTGAACGCAAGGGCATCGCAACCCAAGCTATCAGATTAAGTAGGGTTTGCGTGGAAGATGCTTGGAGACATGCGTGTACGCGAGAGACGTTCGGGAGGAAATTGATTGAGAATCCGGTTATTAGACTTAAGTTCCTGGAGATGGGGAGGGCGATTGAGCCTGCGATGGCGTGGTTAGAGAGTTGTACTTGGTTGATTGAGGAAGATAGGAAGAAGGGAGGAGGGGAGGGTGTGAGAATAGGAGGCATGACGGCAATGTTGAAAGTAGTCTCGACGAGGTGTTTGGAGCTTTGTGTTAGGGAGGCACAGCAGATTATGGGGGGTTTGGGATATGCTCGAGGTGGGAAGGGAGGGAGGTCAGTTACTTTTCCTTTACTTTTGCATCGTTCCCAACTGTTCAACTCACCTTGAAATTCTTTACTAATTCCTCGGAATAGAATCGAAGCTATCTCTAGAGATGTGAGGGTCATGGCTGTTGGTAAGTCATATTTCCCCCTATATGCCCAGTTTTATCAGTCAGAGTTGCTGCAGGTTTGATGAAGGCAGAATATAGGAGAGACATGCTAATTCCCGATTCGTAGGTGGTGGAAGTGAGGAAATCATGAGTGAATTGGCTATCAGAGAAGAAGCTAAAGATCTGGCTAAGTATGTGAAGGGGAGCAAACTGTGAATATTTTGACTGAAATGGGGTGTGGGTTTATGTTACATCGCTGTCAGCTTTGGTGTGGGATTGAGAGGAGAAGACGGAGACAAATGAAATATTTAGCTGCTTGCTTTCAGGAAACATGGAGATTGATACTTCAGGTTCCACATTATTGTCTTCTGTTTGATGTCGCTTCTAAATTTATCAATATTATGGCGAAGTTGCACCATTTGAAAAATCATTTCAACACCTACTTTATCTATCCTTTCTCTTCCCATCCTGTACAATACCTCCCCTGTTCACTTCCATTTATCTAGCTCAAGTTCCAACTTCTCTCTATTTCTCAAAAAATACTTGCCGTGATTTCCGGCTTGAATTGTGATCAAGTAGTTCAGAAGTTGCCATAAATTAAATTCCCCCGAAATGATAGAAATCGTCCAGATTCCTTTCTACGTTCTCCCTGATATTTTGAGTGTGGAGGGTACTATAAAGGTTACTTACTGCTAGAAATGCATAAAGGGTCTCGTCACCCATGATGTTTCTATAATTTTTCGAAGTCTGGCGCACATTTTGCCTCCTAAAGAGACAATAGGAAAGTTATATGGTGGACGAGTAAGGTATCAGTCCATACTCATAATTTCATCATTAGGCATTATCAGGGGGCATACATTTATCATATGCTACAATGTATGAACTTGCTCGAACTCATCCTTCGCACATTACCCTCGTCCCCTTACCCTATTTTCACACATAACATTAGACTCCATACCTAGAGATCAGTGAGTGATTTATGCAATAATATGTCTATTCAAACAATCTGAAGGTTAGTTTGTACGTGAACAGCGTACATCGAAGTCGGTAGATCAATCACTCCCATATCGTCCTTAATCTCCCTTTTGCGAATCTCAATGCCCACATAGCTTTCCATTTATCCGTGATAACCTAGGACACTAGCAAGGCGTTGCGGTTTCCGCCAGCTATACAGTTTTTCATGCAACCTCTCCATCGCATCTTATCCTCGCCCTGCTCAAACTCCCAACACAAGCGTTCTTCTGCTTAGGAGTCCCTTCTGGTTCCTTGTACTCAAGCCACTGCTTTTACTAGCCATCGCTGCCGTTCCGCCCATGCACCTCTATTTTTTCCGGATTCACATTTCAGGGTAGAGTGAATAGAGACCAGTCACCTCTACTAATGTGTCTCTGTTCATCTCCAAATAACAAGTAAATGAATTGTGTCAGAATTTGAATGGGAGACTTCGTTCCCGAATCCCAGAAACTATGCTGCATTCAATTATTTGGAGTCTTTTGTCTTCATGCTTGGACAGTAACTAAAATGAAATGAATGTTTCTTATAATATGTCTCTCCTCGTTCTCATGCTCAATCTCACAATCTCACGCTCAATTTCATTGTCAATGTCAATGCCCATCCCAAGCAAACGTGGAAATTTTGAGGAGACGCCTCCGTTCCCGCAAGCTATACTGCTTTTCAATTAGTCTAACCATCAATGCCTTGTGTGCTTCTGGCAGCAGGATCAACTTCCATGAATATGTTAGGGATTGGATCAATGTGTCATCTTTGCCCAGTTGAATTAGTGCAAGATAGTCATTTAAAACCCGCAGGGCCAAGCTCGCCTAGAATTGGGACGGCTCTGGCTGTCTGGATAATTAGAAAGTTGACCCTGCGCCCGCAAATATTGGGACTATTCCTTCAAGGGATACAATTCAGTTTCTGGACTTTCTGCTTACTGATAATGAGAAGGTTTTAACTTTCCACAACATTCATTTAAGTTCTGTCAAACGTGAAGCCAACCCACGATATTGTTCCTGAAGGCTTGTACATGCATAATTCACTCATAAATCCCTCACTAGAAAGCTTATTGTGTTCCTGTCTGTATAGGACGGCGCAACTGGTTTCTATTGGAGGGAAATATTGCTGTTACAGAAAAGAGAAGAACGGGCATCTACTTTCTTCGAGTTTAGATTTCACCAGCAATGAAACAGCTGTATTCCCTTAACCCGAGACCTTGGGTCTGGATTCATAGCTGTTTCGACATATGACAACCAGAAGGAAACCCTCCTGTTCAGTGAAATCGTTGACATCAAGACTTTTGTGAACTTCATCGCATAAAGTTTTGATCCTACACTTCAACCACGGAGCATTTCTCCGCCTATAGAAGACGTTTGATTTTACTGATAAAGCAGGTATACCGGCATCTTTCTAATTAGATCATTTTCGGTTTCACCCCAGAAAGTATATTTTGAGTACTAGGTATGGTCATTCTCCTTCGCTTGCACAAAAACATGCTTCATCACCTCGGGCATCACGACACCGAGAACTACACCGAGACATCTCGGATCCTTCACCATCACAGCGAAAGTATCAGAATCCTTCACCAACAGAGTTCAGAAAGGAGATCAAATCGGCGAATGGACCGAATGCAGTTCGCCTTTCCTGAACTCAGCATATCACCGCTGTCAGGCTGGCACACCCGATTAGAGTTTCCAATAGATTGGCTCAGGAATGCTCCCTGCTACATGCAGAAACGGACCTGTTAGTGGCGCACGAAGGTTTCCAACAACCTTGCTGTCTTAGAACGCCATGTTGTCTACAAACGAGATCACGAATTTATGGCAGTAAACGGTGGACTTGCTTTTTGAATCAATACGCAGGGCATGAACCGTCTTCTAATTGTCATTCCGATATCAATTATTCCATATTGAAGTATCGATATTTCGCATTGACTTCACTGTATCGAATTCAAAGAGGCGTCTTCTGCAGTGCGAAAGCCAGTTTCCGTACTCCAGGTGGTCGGGTTCGACCTACACCAACATATTCATTGCTCTTCTACCAACACTTTCAACGTGCTTCCCGTGCATACTTTGTTCGGCACATTGCCAGCCACCAACGTGCTCCTGTTTAGTCTGGACGTTCTACGGAATGAAACCATATGAACGCAGCGTTACTCGTTGTACCAAGTCACGAATGTCGGTTCCTCGTTTCAAACATTTCTCAGTGGCAGGCAAAACGCGGATAAAATCAAACTTCTTAGTACTGCCGAGCTATTATCAGCCAACATCGGCACATTTTTGAAAGTGAACCATGGTAAGAATTGTGAAGGGATGCATTCGGCTGCTCCCTCGATCTCTAAGAAAGAGTGAAAGTGCAAAATATTTTCATCCCCTTTTCACTTCATCTTCCAGCTTGCTTCATCTGGTTTCTCCTCGCAAGTAAAACCCGACAGTTTGGTCAACCTATCATGCTGTATTCTGTAGCTCGCGGCTTCGTTTCCGGACCCCGAACGAGCTGGTGCCAATCACGCAGATGTCGCTGAATTCGTACTAGCGATATTCAGGTCTCATACGGAACTGTGCCTCCGGGCATCGAAGCGGTTATCGTGCAGTCTGAACATGTCGCCATTCTCAAGATGTACGATTTCATCCGTGATTCCAAGCCTTGGGAGGTTTCCATTTGATACTTTACCGGCGGGACAACAGTTTTTGGACATGTCTCCTTAGCTGCAGATCGAGACAAATATACCTCGTCCCGTAATTAGTGTTGGACACGAAGACCAACACGACCGCCTTGTCGATCGTTGTGAAAGACGGGATATTTTCGAGGGACGAGCAGAAAGCTGCGGTTACTTTGAAATTCTGACAAGCTTCCATTCGTTTATGAAAATTCTTCGAAGAACTCAGCCTAAAGATCCGCATCGGGAGATGGGCAAAAATATCACCAGAAAATCTCAAAAATGGTGATACAGACTAGGATACGTAATATCTGGTCCAAGATCGTGGGTTAATCAGTGATTGGCGAAGTTAGCTCGATGGGCACAAATTAAAAAAGGGAATAATCGTCAAGATCGGGCAGCTGTGAGAACCGTTCTCGCCGTCCTTCACCGAACATGCTGGCAATTCAAGAAAGTAAATCTGCTGCTGAAGCAATTGAAGCTTCATCTGAAAAGAAGGTTTTCCCTAGCCCCCACCTCCACAAATCCAAGCTTCTCAATGAGACGGTTGACGCATCAACTTGATTCTTCGACCGAACCATTAGGTACGAACTACCCCAATAAAGCCACAATTGCGATTTCTGCAGCGAGGACAGGGACATTGACTTTCTCAGATCACGAGAAATAGAGTTTTGTCTTAAGATTGTGTTCAAATTTGGCGACGTGCAGGTTATACTCGTCCGGTATAAGACAGGCTTTAGAGTCGGCTCATGCTGAGTAGTATACAGGGACTAGTCGGCAGACCAAAGGGTGGCTGAAGGGAATCTTCTTATCAAAATAGTCCTCGGTCGATAATTGGTGACTGGTCAACGGGTCGGGGGCATATTCTCCCCGCCAGACATGTCCTCTTCTGTCGAGTTGCACAAGTTTTCATGAAAAGATGTTTTGGGATGTCTCTAAACCTTTGCTCTAGATTCAGCCTTCTGGCTTCAGGGTCCACCCTTTCTGAATGATCTCCAGACTGTGCTGGTGGCAGGGTGGAACACTGGAGGTGGAGATGGAGATGGTGGTGGGTGGTGGATGCTGGAGCTGCGATTTAGGGGGCTCAGGGATACCTGCGGGGGGAGGGATCACTGTGCCCCGGCTGTGCTTCCGCTATATTACAGGGAACTGGGATAGTGACAGGGCGGGACAGTGGTGCTCGCTTGGCTATTTTAACGGCAAACTTACACACACAGCACCACGCACTGAGATGGAACACTTCACAGTTCACACCCTCGAGGACTAGAAAGCTTCCAGCAAATTGGGGCTCTCATAGCCAATTTGTACCAGCATCTGATTTCCAGAATATCCCCTCAAAGTTCTTGGGACCTGCGCTAGAAGACCTCCTTACCAATAGCCTGCCTCAATTAAGATATTGTGAACGCCATGCACGTGTCGAACTACTCCAGGGTCAGTCACAAAGCACGTCTGGCACCACCGCTCGCTGGGTGTGCCATGAGATACGGAGGGTACCTTTAAGACACAGCCGGTGGTGGCGTATTCTTCCTAAGTTTGGGAAAGGTGAGGGTGATGGCAAGGGATGATCATCTGGAGTCTTACTCCATCCATCTGATATAGATGTGAAGGGAAATCCCCATCAATAACTTTCAACATCCTATGCGATGTGGGTTCGTGATCACACACTCTTTCAATCTTATCGGTACTGAGCAAAGGTTTCAATATGGCGACGACAGGTCCCTCAAGCCATCCTTATCGCGGGGCACAGTTGTCTATGGTCGTTGTTTCGGTGGTTATGACGTTTCTTGCAAGTAAGTTATTGAGTTGTGCACAGAGGTTGATAGTCCCTTAACTGACGATCTTTAGCTGTGTCTCTTGTCCTTCGAGTGATTGGAAGATTTCTAGTTACGAGAACATTAGGACTTGATGATTGGCTTATGATTGCTGGAATGGCAAGTGAACTCTCTTCTGTTGAATATTCTCTTGCTAATCGTTGCAGCTTGTGACTGGAGGCTATTTGTTTGAGATTTGTTATGGAACAAAATTCGGAATGGGATTGCATACTAAGGATATCGAGTTTGAGAATATGCCTTCGGTTCTACAGGTAGAAAAGCCAGTTCCCTTTGCAGTCCTTTGCTGACATGCAAAGATCATTTATGCTATCCAATTGACTTACAACACAATCATTTTCCTCGTCAAAACTTCCATTGTTGCTTTTTATCTCAGATTAGGTAGGAATAACCTTGGAATTCCGATTTACCAAAACTAATTATTCCAAAGCAACCGTCGACAGCAGACTTCGAAAATCAAGTTTGGGAGTCATTACTTTTCTGATTCTATTCTACATCAGCAGTCAAACAGTCACTACCCTCCAATGTCTCCCTGTCAAATCCATGTGGGATCTCACCGGAACTGTGAAAAGTAAATGCATCAATAAAGAAGTCTATTTTTATAGTATGATCCACTGCATATCTCTCAAACAGGGTAGAGGCTAATATTGCATAGTCCTGGCAGCTCTGAACATTGTAATCGACATCGTCATTCTACTCCTTCCCCTCCCAACACTCAAAAACATCAAACGCTCCCGCCGCGACAAAATCGTTCTCTTCGTTATTTTCGGAGTCGGCGGATTCTCTTGCATATCCTCCATAATCCGTCTATACACCATTAAAGTCTTCACCGATTCCAAGGATCAATTTTTCGACGGCGTACCCATCAACACCTGGTCCATGATCGAAATCAACGTCGCAGTTATATGCGCCAGCGTTCCAGCCATGAAACCACTGTTTACGAAGAAGATTAGAGAAAGGGTAGCGGGAAGTAGAACTGGATTCGGAAGTTACAGCCATCAAATGATGCCACTGAGTGGGGATGAGGGAAGCGGAAGTGCGAGGAGGGAGAGAGAGAAGTATAGAGAGGCGTATAATGTTACTGCAACGGCTGGAGGGAGTGAAGAACATATTGTGCAGAAGACTGAGACCGGGCAAGAGGGTATTGGGTATGCGAGAGAGTTCACGGTTGAAGAGAGTTATGTGGGTAGTTCGAAGGTGTTGAATCTGGATAAGAAGGCTGGGGTTTGAGAGTCAAGTCTGGAGATGTGATTTGGTTTAGGAAATATGAGGAGGTGAATGGGAAGTCGTATGATGAGATGGGAAGGGAGTTTTAATGGTGTATGTGTATGAAAAAGGACAAGGAGTTGGTAGATACCTACTTGATGTTTCTCTATTGAAGCGTAGTTATAGCAATGTACGATACCACGATCAGCGTTTTGCTCCTTACGTCCAATCTCTTATGCTACGTCCTTTCAGTCATAATTCGGTAGGCTCATACAAATTGTTCTAACAATCACCAACCTCCAAGCTTTATAAGCGGACATATATAATGAACAATATTCTTCTCTATACTCTTCTCCACGAATCTCTTCTCACACCCCACAAAAAGTAACCCACATCCCGTCATAGCTTCTCATCCAGAATCCTAAGGATCCAATACGTTAAACCTCCTCCCATCCGCTCAATCCACTGTATCCGTTCTATCCGCTCCAATCACATCATTCATTCGCCTAGCCAGCTCAGTGTACTTAGTACCTTCTCCCAAGGACCCCGTCTCCATCCCAACGGCATGCCTTGCAAGCGTGTATCTCTATCTGCAACTGGAGTCACACCAAAAGAGGTTGCACTCCAAGCTCATACCTATCCTTCCTGCAGGAATCTACATCTGCACTCCAAATAAGTTGGTAGCGCTACCTCACCAGCTTAAAACGACTTCGTTTGTTTCGCCTCCCAACAAAACCCTCCCTGAGAGTTTTATTCTGACTTTCACGTGTCTTGTCAACTGCCTTTACACTCACATCTACCTACCAAGAAAGTAGTACCACAGCGAAAATCTTACCTCCCTAGTCTACAGCTAATCAAGGCATTTCGGCACGCAAATGATTACTTCCGTCTTCCTTTCATTCTTCCCTAGCTCCCATTTTAATTCACCTAAAAAGTCCCTAACTCCCTAGATCCCAGATCACTACCTAGATCAACATGTCTCAACAGTAGCATCTTCACGGTGTCAAGATGAGTGCGTTTCTAGAATGCATATCGAATGTGACTCCAATGTAATCTACACATTAGTTCAACAAGTAGTGCTTCGTACATGCGTGGCCACCGCGTGGGAAAGTGCCAGTTCCAAGCCAGGCCTCATACCAAGGAAAGTTTATTTCTATTCCTTCTCGAACAATAATATTATTTCACGAATGATTCGAATCGGTGCTATTGACCAATGCATACGTCCTTGCGAGGTTACATTCAATCTCCTTTCTCTCTTGAGAATATTGATAGAAAGGAATACCTAGCAAGTATCAAGATAGAAATTGAATTGAATTAGTATTCTCCACCGTATGTACCTAGGTATTTTTTGGTATCGTATCAGGCATGTAGGCGAGAGCCAAACGAGATAGCGCAGGGATTGGGCACAAGCGTCTTAAGAGAGACGGGACGGGAGGCCTAGAAGCCCACTATGTACCTACGGATTCCACCCACAACCACACCCACATCGTTCTCCCTTGCCTGCCCAGCACAGAGAAGGCCCACACCGAAGCCCCTCCCCCATACCCACGCTGTCCAATTTCATCCTCCCCGGCTCCAAACGTGCCAGACATGCCAAAATACAAAACACAAGAACTGCCGATTTTTTTCATGCGGCCATGCATGTACCTTGCCCCTGCCCTGCACGTACAGTACAGTACGTAGAAACTTATTCCTTGGCTCCCTAGTATGATAATTGGAGTGGAAGTCTTTCCGGTGCAAAAATAGCGGAGAAGGTACTTCTGGATTCGAAGTGTGAAGGGTGGAGGTACAGGCCAAGGATAGAGGGATTCCCTGCATCGTTGCATTTGGGAGCATGGTTGTAAGAGCTTACAGATAAGTAAGATATTGGATGTAGCTTTCCTTGAATCTGGATTGGGGAGGCTGAATGGGAGAATTAATATATATCTATGTCCCATGTCTGCGTGCCTTCCAGTGTGTGAGAAAGAGTGGTCTGCCAAGTTTATCTGTTTTAATAGGATTGAGGTTCGGTTTTACATATTTTGTTTGAGAGAACATTGTTTGGTTATCTTGTGAAAGATTTGTACTGAGTGGAAGTATTTTGGAACTGATCGGACGAGCGAGATGGCGACTTCGGACGATATTCACGAGAGTGAAAAGGCTTCTAATGTCGTAGTTGATTCGACTCCTTCGACTCCAATTGAGGATACGGCTCATCATCATCACACGATTGAAGATGATACCCATATCAATCTGGGATGGAGATCATGGATGGTAGTTTTCTGGACTTGTTTTGCGTAAGTTTTATTCTTCTCCTGGAAACAATACCTTTCTCGCGCGATTTAAAAGTACAAATACTGATTCTCAAAAGTGTCATGGCACAAGTTTTCGTCGTAGTAGCAGCTTCCAACGTCATCCTCTTTATTATCCGCGATCTTGGCCAACCTGAAATCGTAGGATGGATTATCCAAGGTCCCCTTCTCATGCAAGCCGCCCTCTCCCCAATTATTGGTCGTCTCTCCGATGTTGTCGATCGCCGATATCTGGCTTCGATCCCTCCCTTGGTGGCATTTGCTGGAGCAGTTATGTCTGCCAGAGCTCAATCGATGGCTACACTGATTGGTGGTGGTATCCTCATTGGTTTCACATTGAGCACTGTTTCAATTGTGCAGGCCATCCCATCTGAGGTTCTTCCTATGAAGTACAGACCTTTGGCAAATGGATTTGCCTTTGTCGCTGGTTCTTTAGGCGGATTGTATGTTAATTCCAGAAGATATTGATTTTGAACTGACTTTGAGCAGGATCGGTGTCCTTGGAGGAGGCGGATTGACAAATACCAATGTCGATGGATGGAGAGGAATCTACTGGATGCAAGCAGCATTTCATCTAGCAACAGGTCTTGGCCTTCTCGTCTTCTATCACCCCGAGAGACCAGCTGATAGACCAAGGAAGTCGATGAAGTCTGTTCTTTGGGCCATGGACCCAGTTGGATCTTTCCTCTTTATTGGTGGCTCTGCGCTCATGCTCCTTGCTTTGGACTGGGCTGGAGGAACTTACAAGTGGGGTGACGTCCATGTCGCTGCTCCACTTGGTGTTGGTGCCGGTCTTACTCTCCTTTTCTGCTTGTATGAGTGGAAAGGAAGAAGTGATGGATTGGTCGCTCATGTCTTTTTCAAAGGCAGTCCTAACTTCGCTCTTTCTGTGTTTGCATTTGCTGTCGAGGGGTAAGGACTTCCAAAAAAAAAATTCTCATCATCGTATTAACATAGCCTAGGTGGATCTTTTTCAGTGCCGTTAACAATGTCACTACCCAAATTGTCCTCAAATTGGGATTCGAGAGCTCTGCATGGAAAATCTCGATTCGTCAACTCAGTTTCAACTTGCCGAATATATTTGCATCCATCCCGATCGTGTAAGTAAACTTAAATTCGTCTATCTGACCTTAAAAGACTGATAATTTTAGATGGTATGCTACCAAATACAAGGACATGAAGGCACCTCTTCTTTTCACCTTCGTCCTTTTCTTGGTTGTTTGTATCTGCTACTCCACCATAACTCCAGCTTTCAACCACGCCCAGATGGGATATAACGTCATTAGTGGAATTGGTCAAGCCGGACCATTGACTCTCCTTGTCGCCCTTGTCCAATTCACTGCCCCTCATCAATTCCTAGCCAATGCGACTGGTCTTGCATTCTCAGCTCGTGCTATCGGAGGCGCTTTTGGCTCCGCTGTCGTCAATGTCATTATCAACAACAAGCTCACGAACACACTTGCCCCTAAGATCGGAGCCGCAGCTCTCAAGGCTGGCCTACCATCCTCCTCCATCGCTCCTTTCATTGGTGGTATGTTGTCTGGTAATGACACCGCTCTCGGTCTCGTCCCAGGTATCAATCCTACAATTATTGGTGCTGCAGTAGATGCAAGCCAAAACGCCTATGCTGCCGCATACAGACTTGCATGGGCCTCTATCATTCCTTTCGTTGTTCTTGCTATTGTGGCTGTCGCATGTTTGAAGGGTGTTTCTGAACTCATGACTGAACGTGTTGAGGCAACTGTCGAGCATATTCACTTGGCTGAGGATTCTAAAGCATAGATTAAGTCGTGAGGTTGACAGTTGATGTCGTTGGAGGTGTTTTAAATGCGAAGTATCTGTCTAGATTGAAAGCAGTTTAGCTTCGAATATAGAGAAGGGCTTACAAGTATCTGGTCATACTGCCCTGCCCTACCTTTGCTTGCTAGAAGGAGTCTTGCCTGAACGCTCTTGCTTTTGGAAGTGAGCTACCTCTGCAAGAACATAAAGTGATACCCTGGTCTATTGATATGATTCATTAACCGTCAAAGCAATATACACTCGGTATTGTGGGCCTTGAATGAGGCGTTTCTCAAGTGAATTATGTTGGGTGAGTCGAAATCGCTTTTTTCATTGCATGTTTTCAAGTTGAAGAACAAAAGTAAATCTGTCCCTAGTCATGATTAATCTCAAACCATATGAAGGTCTTCAAACACTGTTGCTCCTCTTGCGTATGAGCCCACCCAGTCCAGTGGGGTATCATCCAGAACATCACCTCTATGCCTCGTCAGGAGAATGAAACAATTCTTGAAGAACGAACATGTCTCTCAACGAAACTCGAACTCAAGTACCAGAGAGAATCGGATCAAGAATATCATTGATGTCTCAATAGTCTCAAGTACCCGCATACCATTGATTTGCCCTTAAAACTGGACTTCAAATGAAAGTCAAATCTATCATTTTCTCACATTGCTTAACCACTGAGCTTCTCTTTACATTCGACGAAACGTTACTTCTTCAGCTTACTTTAAGTTCGAAATTTCAAGCTTCACAGACCTATCACACCACTGTCGATGTAAGTCCTCTCCACAGAGCCACAATGAGCAGTGAATGGTAAGTTACACCTGATTTCGCAACTGGGCTTTCGCTAATAACGCTCACAGGTCTATTTATACTTCTGCGGTTGACGTCTCCTAGATATCTCGACTACAAAGCACAAACACCTAACGTGTTTCTTGCCTCTTCATACCGCCTCTTCGACGAGACCTTCATGACAACAAAGCATTGAAGTGGCAAGTCACCTCGTGTTACTTTGCACAAGACGATTACTCCACGCACTTCCAGTTCCTTGAGATTCTTCCTCTCCTTGCAAATTCTGTCAACAACTCTTTGACTCGACGCAAGCAAAGTAACGGAAGTCCTTCGAAGTAGCTTGTTGCAACACACAGGCCACTTCCACAAAACGGGGACTCTATCTGAAATAAGGAGCATCGCTGTGCGATAACCTTGAAAGGTATACTTGGCCTTGCAGCATCTTTCCACCTTTTGAGATGAACTTCTCACTTTCAACTTTACAATTTCATATCTTCCTGACCCTTTCAGAAACTCCGCTAACACTTTTGCTTCTCAAGAATTCAACTCTTCTTCGCACTCGAGGAATTTTGTCCACACTTCACTACTTTGCAAGCCTTTCACGTTGTTCCTCTGATCCTCGCTTTGTCGACATTGACATCATTGCCCATCACTCTTTCCTCTTCTCACCTTTAAGCTGATTCTCCAGATTTCACTGGTCTTTCAACTTCGGCATCACTGTCCAACTTCAGCTCAGTTTCAAAATAACTATCCAAGGCCTATTCCTGATCTGCATTAAACCTGAGATTTTCTCCATCAAAAACGATGGCTCTCACCAAATGCTGCGTCTGTAACAAGGGCGATGCTACCGAGTGTACAACCTGTCACTCGGCAGCTTATTGCTCCCCAAAATTCAAACAGATCGATGAACGCACACACAATCTTCTTTGCACCAAATTTGTTAAATTCCTGGCCGAGGCACCTCGTCTTACTCCAAATTTAGTTCTGGCTCTTTGGTTCCCTATCTTGGAGCGTGGTGTCAAAGGCCAGGAGCCCGAGATAATCTGATATCAAAATGGGAAGAAGATTCAGAAAGACAGCACAGGTTCGATCATCAGGGGTAAACTACATATGCTGATATCAGGAACATAATTAAGTCGCTCAACCTGTTAGTACTCGTTGTGTGAAGCTAGAGATGTATATTGATATTCTACCCTACTTGCCCCCAAAATGGGAGATTCACACCCAAATACACTTAACTATAATCTATATCAAAAGTGACAATCTCTCAACCTCCTTCTCAATCTTACCCATATCACGGGATTCCTCTTCCATCAACCCCACGATCAATATTCCCCTGATCCACCACTCTAACCTCTCCTTTCCGTCTTCAACACCGAAATACATCTCCTGATCCACCTCGAGACATTCCCGTCGAATCTGTCGTGCAAATCCACCCATTTTATAGCACCATCCATGAAATCGACCTCCATCCCAGACACTCATTCCAGCCATCAACAGATTACACAACGTAAGCACAAGTCTTAACCAACCTTGTTCCCAAAACTTGGGTGAGGCTGTAGTGGCGCAGTTGAAGAAGTATAACCATGTAAAAAGAATATTGAGTGCGCTTTCGAGTCGAGAAAAGTTGAAGAGGTAGGCTCGACGAGGGTCTGCAAGGTATAATGCGAATTGGGAGCTGATTAAAGGTGTGTCTGAGTCTGAAGTGCGATCTGTGTCGATAATACGTCCGCTTTGGGACTGGTCACGCTCGCGGATTGCCAGGTTGTATTTGTGTGCGTAATAACTCTGCGGGTTACTCTTCAGAGGTGCCTCCTCAATTTTCCCGTCCTTTATATACTTGAGAATTCCTCCAACGTATACGAATCTTCCCTTCTTTCTCTTTTCTGCACACCTTGCGTTCACCGAAACATCGACATTTTTCAATAGATCCTCCTCCAACGTCCACCGCAAGATTTCTTGCTGAATCAAAACGAATTTTTCTTCTTTCGAAGCCGCTGTACTGATAACTCTCAAGCCACCACTATAACCTATACGAATGGCTAGTATATAAGCTAGAATGTAGAATATGTAAAGTATGACGATGCTCTTAGGGGTATGTAGCATTTCTCCATCATTGAATATCCAATCCCCAAACAGAAGCCCGAACCAAAATCCTAATGGAAAGATTCGACAAATAGGCCAGAAAAGCCATGGTGGCAACTTCTGTGGGTAGGCAACATAGCGACTGTAAAAAAGCATCTTGGTTGATTTTCTAGAAAATTGTCTAATACTATGCGACGGTTTGATGAGAAGAAGTATTGGGTGGAGGAAACCTTGAGGAATTTGGAGAATTATTTATCTGAGTGAAAATTTATTAGGGTACCTAAATATTAGGTAGTGTGTGACGGCACTTCAGTGATGTAACATCTAGACGCAATGGTGAGGTAGATACCCACAATTAGCGGCATCTAGTTTTGAGAATGTCCTGCAATAATACAATTGTACATTCATTGAGAATATCATTATCATCTTCCTATGTAATATGATGCTTTAATTCTTAGCCTGGAGTAGGCGCGGAAAGTACGAACCTGTCCCAGCACCCCACTATCACCAAGATATTAACTTCCTTTTCTTGAACAATTCCGTTGAACTAGCTGACCTCCTCTGCTCGCATCTCAACAGCGCCGTTCGATTATTTAAATCGCTCGTCCATTTCACCTCCGCTATTCTTGCCCAGCCAGGCACATGATCTCCCTCCAAATACTTTTCTTCAAGACTAATAGCCCACTGTAAAGTCTTCGCCGCAAACGCACTATCCCATATCCCCTCTCTCCTTGGCCAAGTTATCAATAATTGAGCCGCCTTTCTTCGAAGTTTTCTGTCGCGACAATACAGTCCTGCTCGCCATAGAGGAAGAACGAGTCTGCTGTCGAAACAGTAATTGGTAGAGCGAGATTTGGTCGCGTCTGGGAGATCATTTAATAATTCTTCGCAAAGATCTATAATTTGTGCGTAGCTAGGAGTAAACTGATCGAATAAAAGTTGGTCGAGAGTGAGCGCCATTTTCACTGATATGTACACGGACCTCATCGTAAGCTGCAAAGTTGTCGTCCTTCTTCTTTGGTCTCGGTCTCTGCCTCTGCTCAGGACGGCATCAAATGCCAAGAACCATTTTTCGAAGTCATTGACGATATTTTGTTGCTCGTCGACTATTTTCGGGGTGATTTGACCCGATTTCATTTGTGCAAATGCCTCCTGGGAAAACTTCACTCCTCGTCTGAGAATTCCCCTATGCGATGATTAGTAGAAATACAAGGAATTTAAAAGAGAATTCCTATGAATAAAATATGCTCCATGTTGACGTACTGATTGTAAAATGCAGCCTCTTCCACAGATGTGAAAGACAGTGGCATGTTCTTAGCTGTTAATGGCTCCCGGCGAATGATGGCTCGCGCATCTCTTGACATCTCAGGTACGTCAGAAGCAAGGAAATCAACCTGGATTGCGAATCGGCAAAATAATTGCACTAGATCCTCCTTGATAAAATCTGGTGACAAGGGAGTAAATTTGGGTACTGAATCAGGATTTTCGGACTCGGCTTTCCATTCCAATATCAGTCGAATGCCAGTCCGTACCTGCCTAACAGCAAGATCTAAATTGCCATTCCAGGCCTCAAAACACAAAATTGTAATACAGGTGAGAAGTGCTGTTCTCAAGTCTACTTGTGAGCCGGAAGCTGAAGTCCTCATAAGGCTGATGGCTTTTGCATACTGCTGAAGAGCAAACTGGTGGTGCTCGTTTGGCCTTGTCCCATTGAAGGCATCTATAGACAGCTTCTTATAATTTCCAGCCGTTTCAGATGTTTTATCGAGAGCTCCGATGGCGATAACAGCGTGACGAATGGAAGGTACCGAATGGCATGTTTGCAACAGCATTGACCGAGTTGATTCTGAGTTCAAGCCGGGGAAAATCTCGTAACCTGTCCTTGAACAGAACAAATCGAAATATCGATATTGTTCTGCATTCTCAAAAGGGGCTCTCGCGAATATTGTTTGATGGGAAGGTGATGAAGACGATTTCGGGAGTAATGCCCGACTTTGAACTGAGGCAAGGGAGGCTTCTTTCTTTTTTCGCTGGCCAGGTACTATATACCCGTCGCAGTCTACTCCCAATTTCACGCACCGATGACATGACGGCTTTTCTTCTCCACACTTGACCCTTCGGGCCCTGTCAGAATGGTTAGCCACTTTTCGTCTTTTCCTGGGAAGAAGTGGGCATGGCTGTGCATAAGGTCACACCTACTTGCATGTCAAACATCCCGTCTTTGCCTTTGCATTCGACTTCCGTTTCGCTTTCGGGCGCATATCCATTTTTCAATTTGAGGAATAAAAAACGAGGAATGAGTTTGATTGATTTGGCGTCATCTTATCTGCGAGTAAGCTGAAGCTTACTGTTTTAGTAATTGGTCGATTTTTACGAAGGCCGTGCAAGGTTATGCTCGATTTCCTTGGCGGAGGAGATCCCGTCCAAAGCACAAATAATAAGCATTAATCTAGAATATTTAGGAATTAATCATAAATGGAGCTGAATTCCTCCGCTTTACACGAGTATCCAGTCCTGCGAGTATCACTTCACATTAAATATGCAAAGTGAGGATGGCGGGGTAAACGCGGGGTAAATCACGTACAGACATCCCTCTAGCAGATCTTATACTTTGAATATTGATCTCACAGCTATCTACTGGTTTCATTCATGTATTAACCTTCATACCTTAACGGACTTAATTGCAATCTCCGTCTCAAGGGTGATGGAAAGGAAAGCCAGAATGACTATAACGACTAAAGCTTGGGATTAAGATTCTCGTTGGCCGGTACGAATCTTTGTCTACAGTCCATTTGCACTCAAGTGCTCCGTGATCAACGCAAATGCTCCCGTAGCATTGGCAGCAAAGTTGAGTCCATGTCCAGAGCCGGGGTAGCTGATCGCCTTGAAAGCTTTTGCATTGCTGAAGATTTCCTGTGCCGGATGCTCAATCACTTCATCACATCTACATGAAATTTAGCTTAAGCTCTTTCAAGTGATTACTTAAGGGCAAAACCTACTGTCCAGTGCAGAAAATCAAGTCAAATTGTCCGGTAATCATCTGAATGAACGTCAGTGATGAAGTGATTGGAGATTAGGTTAGACGTACCATAGCGACGCCTGTAAACTTTGTGGCAGCTGTGTCAACAAACATTCCTGAAATAGCTTCGTTGACTGCAAATGGTTGACGGTGTCTATGTGCCCAGTTGGCTATGGAAATATCATAGTCTGGTGCTTTGAAGAACCTGTTTTTTTATGAGCTTTCATCGAGGGAAAAGATCGAAATGACGTACACATTGATGTTTGAGTAGACATCTGCTGCAGTCAAGTAGCCCTAGCGTCTTTGTTTAGCTCATATCAATTGTTCGCCGGAGTCGACATACATTGTCCAGTTCATCCCACTTCTTGTTTTCGCCATTAGCGATCCGGGGGGCAAAAGCTTGGAGGAAGCCCGCTCCATTCGTGCCATTATAGTTAAATCCTAAATCGATAAGGATGGATTCCAACTTGCGGGGGATCAACTTACCAGTCAAAATCAATCCATCAGCAGCACTTGGATGATTAGTCACAACAGCAGCTGAGATAGAACTGCCGAAACTGTGGCCAACCAACACCAATTTCTTTGGTTTACCAAACGAAGCTGTATACTTCCCAGCTTTGATAGCAGCAATAATCTGCTCCGCAATAGCCACTTGAATTGAGACCTGGTTGACATATCCAGAAATACTAATTGCTCGTTAGATATCTTCTTGATAACACCAACACGAATGGAAAACATGAAGCCTACTGAGTTGATTTTCCTACACCAAGTCTATCGTAGAAGAAAGTCGAGTATCCTCTAGCTATAGCCCAATCCACAAAACTGTATTTCTCGGGTGAGACTTCAGGGTCCCAGTACCTATTTCTTCTCATCAGCGAATTCTACTACAGAAATTCAACGGGAATCATACGTCCTATCAAAGTTCAATCCATGCGTTAGAACCATCAATATACCATTAGCTCCAGTCTTTGGAGTACAAAATGTGGCAGATATTGTATAAGAAGCGGTAGTAGAAACGTTCGCATTATATGGATTAAAGCTTGTAGCTGCTTTCCTGCTCGCTACATTGCTTATGAAATCAACGACATCGTAGTTATTTTTGAATGGTGTTGCCCAGCCTAGGTTATATGATGTTGGTGTGACGGGGATGGTGTACTCGGTACATATCTTTGCTGGGGAATGTGCGTAGGTTGCGAGTGAGAATGGGAGAATTGAGGAGAGAAGAAGGAGTTGAAAAATAACGCGCATAGTGACTGTCTAGGCTGTTGGGTAGGAAGAATGAGCAGCAGGAAGAATGGTTGGGATCGAATGAACAACGGTTTTTGATTCTCAATAAAGATCCCAAGCACTTGCATCACTCTTTATATTCCCCATCTCTCCGTCAGACGGTCCGTCGTCCGCTTGCCATGCATTTCTGAAATCCAAAGGGGTGCACGAACTAGTGTCCAATATCCAAGATTCGATTTCCTTTCATCAAGCAGAAGAAAACCTGAGCGAAGCAAAAAACAGTCTCAAATCAGCATCCATTAATAATCACGATATTTCTACTGTGATACCGAGATCACCACACATGATTACAAAATACTGCTCGAATCGGAAGCGAGCTAACCTGCAGGGCCTCCAAAAGCAGGTCATGACATCTTGGCGATGGGATTATTCCAGCAGATAACGGAGCGCCGAGGTTAGGAAATATGCTGGCATCTATGTGATCAGAAGGTACTAGCTGTGGCGTTTCCTGCAGGAACAAGATGGGTGTAGGCGGGATTCGGAGTTCTAGTATGAGTAAGTTCGAAGACCATTCCAAATACTATAACATGACAATTGAAAATCCCTAAGCGACATCAAGATTTGATTTAATTTTCGGTATCCTCTTTTAAATTGAAATTTATCTAAATCTTGGTGGTGATGATGGCGATAGCAACCACCCTTAACATTCAGTCGAGGCAGGTCTCGCAAATTGTCATCGCCAAGACTTTCCTCCTGCATGGTCGCTGACAAAGGACGGCTGATAGCCGTCTAAGGAGAGGAATGATCATTAATCTTGAAAACAATAGCCTAGCAGATAAATTTGTAGGAGAAATTATGTTTTCGGCGGTGAAGACATTGAAACAACTCCACAGCCATATTACAAAGCAAAGCAGGAGGTTGAGTGTCCGGTTCAGAGTTTTCCTCGTCATGCATACCTCGTGCTATAGTGACTTAGATTGATAGGAACTTAGATTGATAGGATATAATTTTTCAGAGTGGGAACAATTGTTTGATATGTACTAAAATTATTCTGCCTATTTACACTCTCCTCTTATGCTCTCCCGCCTAACACTACTAGAAGCTTTTACTAAACATCATCTTCATCCCACAAAAGATTACGATGGACATCCCGAAGAAGGATAGTTACAGCTGCTTGTCTTTCCACCTCCAGTAACAGAGACACCAGAGTAGGAGAAGTTGGAGCAACTACCTGATCCACAGAGGATATAGTAGTTGTAAGCAGAAGAAGCAACAGTACCTGTAACACCGCTCAATATCACATTGGCGATGGTAACACCGTTTGTGGGGGTACCAGTTGGTCCACCGTTGAGATAATCTTGTTGAATGTCGATGCCGTATTTGGTGATGCCTGAGAGTTTGATGTTCTTGTACGTAACACCAGTTATCTTTGAAATGGTTAGCTTGGAAATTTCATGGGTAATTCGAGGAGAAACTTACGGAACCAGTTGTGCCTGAGTTAGTCTTGATTCTGCATCCGTTCTCACTGTTGGAGATTGAAGATTCGGAGAAGGTAACATCTTGAACGACATTGTTGCTCTTTCCTCCAACAGATCCAATGCTAAGACCATGACCTCCGATGCAAGTCATGCCGGTGACGGTGACATTTACTCCACTGGTGACAGCCACACAATCATCCTGATTGTTGACATAAGAGTTGGAGAGAATAACGTCGTTGGAGGACGAGAAATCGAACCCATCCGAGTTATGGGCAGCTGCAAGACTTCCGCTTGCTGCGTTTGGTGCCTGAAAAGTCAGCATGAATTACTTTTTCAGAATATGTTAGACTTACATTTCCTGCCGTATTGTCTAAGTGGATGTTGTCCATTGTCAACCCGACGCAGCCTGTAACACTGAAGCAGTGGACTGGCCAGTTTTGGATGTTCAGGTCTTTAACATGACCATTAACGACATTCTTGATAACGAAAAAGTGGTCTGGCCTGATTTGACGTGGTCAGCAAGAATATTTGTGGTTCTAAAGATGCGATCTTACTTATCGGTACCACCATTGCTTCCAAGTCCATCCCAGTATGCTGGTCCATTGCCATCAATGATGTGTCCTGGAGCGCCTTGAATAGTGATATCAGTTCCCGTGACGACAATCGGGTCGAAATCACTGTTGACGGTTGTTCCGAAAGTCTATAAAAGTCAACTGCTTGCAATTGAACTTCTTGGCAGGAATGACTTACAGTCTTTCCTGAAAAGGTAACGGTGGTTCCTTGCTTTAACTTAGTCAAAAGGATAGTAGAGCTGACAGGAGCAGAAATATTGTCCAAGACGATATTGGTGCAAGACGCAACGGCTGAGGTTATTTGGGAATATGCAGTACATGTGCAAGTTGTGCCTGTTCCCGCTGCAACGCTGGTGGCCTTGGTTGAACTGGATGTGGTCACTTTGGCCGTTGAAGTTGTGACTTTGGCAGTGGAAGTTGAGGCTTTTGCGGTTGTGGTCACTGCCGTAGAGGCTTTCTATGGGAATGTTAGGAACCGGGATTTAGATATTACTGGGTGGGTGCTTACAGTTGTGGTTGCAAGCGTTGTGGCTCCACTGGCCGGAACAAGACAGCTGCATGCACTCGAAAGCTTAGATGGCTTGCTGGAGCAGTAAGTAGCAAAAGCTGGAAGACTGGTCGTAGCTGTATTCGAAGTCAAAGTGTATGTCTTGCAGAAACTAGCCGCAACCGCTGACGACGCAGTCATGGCACTTGCACACGGGTCACCACCAGGGCTGACACAAGCAAGTACCAGAGGGGCAAAAGCACCCAGAAGGATGGAAGACCGCATAATGCTTGATTGGAGTGAGTGAAGGGGCCAAGAGTGCTTGTTTGAAGAGCCAAGGCGGGATACTGCAAAAAGAGAAGAGGCCAAGGTATCACTTCATATATGGATAATCGAGGACTGTAGAGCTCACTCAATGCGGCAGGATGCCAAGAAGTATACACAGGGTGTACGCGGAGAAACTTCAGAAGAAGCAGCTTTAATATGGAGAAATGCCATTTCTGAGTAGTTTGTCCGCAGTTCCTATGTTGTAGACTTTTTGACAACGAATGGGATTAATTCCAGGAGAAAGTAAGTCACCAAACGAGGACCTAGAAGTGGACAAGAAGCAATTTTGAGTGTACCCGAGTATATCGAAATAAGTGTAATATGCAAGAAGGACAATCATGGGGTCTGGCATGGGCGTCTTGTAAGCATCATGGCTTGCTCTTCCTTGTTCAGGGGAAGTTGCGGGGGAAATAAACCCCGCAAGTGTGGCGCGGAAATAAATTCTCCACTTGAGAGTTTAATTTGACCATCAATGAAGTGATCAATCTCTCCAATTTGAAGGTACTTGAAACGATGCATATTTGATTCCCTTGCAAGACGGTTCCTTTCCATAAGCTTATTTCGAGATAAATGTCTCAATTCGGAATATATGACCGTTGCAGCTCGGCATTCATGCTACAAACAAGAAAATCTTGTTTCAAATGCAGCTTTTCATTTGCAAGATAAGAAACTTTTCGGAATCTGGGCCGAAGTATAATACTTGATAGGAAGAAACATCGCATATTCCGTACAATTATGTAAATTTTGCGAGGTTCGTAGTCTCTCAAATGTTACCACGCTTCAAGATTTCCAACACCACCCATTGGAAGAAGGGATATTCGACATAGCGTGAGATGCACCATATGTAAACTCAGAGTATCATAAACTTTTCCCGAGGAAGAATCGAATAGATCTGGCTCTGCGCCGACTATCCACGTGACAAGATAACACCTAGTCATCTCGATTCCATAAACTTCAATTCAAGCAATAGGTAAGAACGCAGGATGGGAAAAGAAGACGCCTATAGCATTTCCATAAACAAAATTTGAAAGTATTGTCATCCTACAGAATCGAACATCACGCCTTATCTAAGGCGTTGGAATACCACGATATGTGCGGCTTAGAACTAAAGGCGCAACATTGACAGGCTAAGGAGAGCCTTGCTCAGTTCCAAGAGACCTTTCAAGAATATTATACTCGGACCGTAAGTAGAGCAGAAGATGTATCGCAGGATACGTTACTTCTAATTGATCGATGCTCACGCAAAAAACAATGTCCCTTTATCAAACATGCTCCACACAACAAACGAAATGTCTCAGGAGTCAGCACAGACGTCTAATCCCCCCTTTTCCTCCCCTTTACTTGCCCTCTATCATAATCCCCAATAACCACGTTCACACCGTCCCAGACACGCACTCTCAGGAGGCGATCTGGTAGACTGGGTTCAAAATTAAGTCTGGTCTGCCCACCAGAAGACAAAGAGTTTCAAGCAACTCATGTGTGCGCGTCGCACATTGCCAAAATGGCGACTCTTCATGAGAGAAATGCGTTGAGAAAATATATGAATAATGTGACTGCCCAAGAGAACATCATTTACATATGATCAATATGTGAGGACTATGGATGATGGAATACACCTCCACATAGTAGTTAGTTAGTTCATCAGTCGGAAGAAGGGAAGCGTAGCCAGAAACATCTGGGAGGATGTAGTTCGGCGGACGCGCTGGACGAACCTTTTTGTCGTTCCACGGATAATATATACATTACATATATCCCTCTATATACTTTTTAGGTAGATGTTTATCATTTTCTTTTGGTCTGGTGAGCGAGAGCAGAGCAATTCGCTTCATGAGGCGAGATGTCGGAAATTAGACTTACTTCTCAAAGTACTTACTTACCTCCCCTTACGTACATGCAGGACCTCAGATATTCATACTCTACCAGCATATCTCTGTCCGAAAATAATAGGCAGATTCCATGAAGTCAACGTACTGAGAATAACTCATAAAATCATAAATACTCTCACTTTAAATATCATATAAACCCTCAAGACAATCTCTGCATTTCCTCCCTTTTCCTCGCCTCCTCCCCCTCACCCCTTCCGCTTCCATCCTTCCATCCCACCACCTTTCACTTTCCACCTACCAACTACCATAAACCTATCACCCAATAACCCCTCCTCCCGCCGTCCCAGCGACCAGGAAAGGTCGCCTGGTGGACTGGTCACTCAATTGAAGAGAGCGAGAACGCAGATTGCTAAAAGTGATAGTGCGGAAGAGAATATTCAGTGATGACTGATATAGACTTCTAGAGCATGATGTGAAACTAAGAGGGTGGGATTTCTCCCTTTGAGAAATTTCAGAAATCTGAGAAGAAACATGGAGGATGTAGTTCAACAGGTGTGTTGAAAGAATTTCGTTTTGGTTGATAGCGATAAAGAGAGGAGGAGATCATAAAGCGAATAGAGGTGAGTTGTCGGAGATTGTAGTCGCTTTTGATGGCACGTTTCCCGTACTCTATGGGCGTTGTTTGCTCTTGGGATATGAAATTCAAGCAACAGAGATAAAGTTCAAAGTTACTGCGAGTACCTACTTAGATATCACATACACTCTAGACAAGTTTGAAATTATACCAATTCTACGCTCAACGCACTCATGCATCACCCTACAGAAAACCTAATATACACATCTCCACCCTTCTTCTCTTCCTCTTGGTATCTACCACTTATCCCAATTATCATCCTCCATCTTCCCCTTCCCACCCACCCCCGTATTTCCACCCGTCTTCTTTACAGCACTCGTCCCAATAGCGCTCGGTCTCGCATTCCCAGCTTCTGCAAAGCTATCCCAGAAATCTTTCTTAGACTCATCGAGGGGCATTGTTCTATACGCCCCTGAAGATGAAGAGCCCCCGTTTCCTTCCACAAAACGATTAAAACCATCTGCGGCGGATTTGGCACCTGTTTGAGCACCTTTTGCTACGTTGGCAGCAGCAATGCGGGCTTGTGCTGCGAGATCAGATTCTGCCACCTGGGATATATTAACTTTTGTTTATATAACAGTATTTGCTTGCAGGATTAGGAGTATAGCGGAAAGGGTGATTCTGAACATGAAGAGAGCATACCTGTCTAGCAGTAGGCTGAATATACCCCTCATTAACCTGCTTCGCTGTCTTCCCAACTGTAGTAGTGAACCACCCAAATCCCCTTGTCAAAGCCGCTACAGGATCTTTCTGTAAATCCTCCAATCCCGGTAGTTTATCCTCCTTAGGCTTTTCCAGCGGCGTGCTTCCGAAACCTGCGTATTTTCCTCCTTGACTGGGATGTAGATCTTCAGGTCTGTTGGCATTTGCGGCTCCAAGTCCAGCGAAATATTTATCGTCTACTTTGGCTTTACTTCCTACGCCACCTGCGGATGGACGTGGGGATTCTGTGCGGCCGAGGGGAGTTTGGGATCGGGAGGTCGAGGAAGGTGTGAATGTCGTGGATGAGGGAGTTGGTTTCGTGCTGGGAACGTATTCTTTGCCTTCAACTTTTGCGGAGAGCCTCTCCTTCCATTCTTCTCCTACTTCTCCTGAATATCGGTCCGCAATCGTGGCATCGTCCCATCTGTTTCAATATCAGCGCAGTTCCATTCAGTCTCCGAAAAATTCCATATGACTGTAACTGCCCGCTTTTCCCCCCTCTAAACTTCGTACTCAACTCTTCGGGGCCCCTCAAATATGATAAGAAAGCAGCCAAACTCACGTTATCCCAGCCATCTGATTCGCCTCAGCACCCTCAAAGAAGTCCCTCCAGGGTTTATTCCCACCCAATCTCATTCTCTCAATCTCTGCCGCCTTGAATGCATCCATAGTAATACTCCTCACAAAGCTAATATGTACACCTAATCCGCGATGTACGCCTGCGCAAGAAAGGCAGATGAAGATGCCGAATTTGGGAGATGCCCATTGTGGGGATGGGGCCCCGCAGTCGCAACAACGGTCGTTGGATGATGTTTTCTGGATCTCGAGGAGCTTGATGGGTGGGTTAGAGCTGAGTTCATAGACCTGAATTATGTTTATAAGAACCTACCTTTGAGCGTGTCTCGGGATCGACCTCCCACATGGCTTTACTCGCCATGGCGTCGATTGGTTCCAATCTGTCCCTCTAATATTATTCCCCCAACAGGTATAAGCTATTGACAGTTGCGGCGAGTTTAAAAAATTGGGAGTATTTCAGGAGAGGCAGAGTACACAGCTGCATATATCGACTTCTGGATGTTGGTGGGGAACTTTGAGGCGCCAGATTTCCCTAGCACAAAGGGGTTTGATGTTCGATGGTTTGAGCTAGTCGCATCTAGGCCAATGACGATAAGGCGCGGCTGAATTCCAATTCAGTAAGGCTACGTTTCTATTTACTACAATGGCCACACGAGCTTTACATATACTGGCATCCAAAATGAAAGGCCGCACAACATCTAAATCAAGTCCAGCACACCGTGTCTCAAATATCTCTCCTATAAACTCACACAAGTCACAATCACATACATTATACACATTGTTGCCCTAACCCTTTATTATGATCAATGGTATCAGCAAAGAACTTTTCCCATTCCGTTCCCTTTCCCGAGAGCACATCAGAAAGAAATCTAGTGTACACGCCCGAGAACTAGAGAAATGGTAATAAAACATAGGTTTTGAATAGAGTTCCGAGAACTATGAAAGCCACGCGATAAAGCTCATAGACGTTTTTAAAGACGCCAGCAAAGAATCCACCAACGTAGCAACATGTTCCATTGAAAAAAGAAAGTCGTTAGAAGTTGGGCCAAGTCTATCGAGATCTCAAAAGACCGGGACCATCTTCATCCTCACGCGCCTCCACAAATCGCGAGACATTCCAAAGCAATATGAATGCATTTGTCTTGTCCCTGAAAATGTAGAACCTCCCATCGTACAAAGTAATACACAGACCACTTAAGAAGTAGTCTCAACGGCACCATTGGTACCCTCGGTGGCAGCCTCAGCAGCTGGTGCATTGGCATCATCATCGGTCTTGTCTGGGCTGTCAATGGCAACCTTGACAGCGATCTCACGACCCTCAATCTCCTTTCCGTTCATCTCGTTGACAGCTTTTTGTTGTTGCTCCTCAGAAGCAAGGGTGACGAAACCGAAACCACGTCCTTTGCGGGGTTCGTTACGGGCTTGGAGCTTCTTAACCATGAATCGGGGAATTGGACGAAGGGCGATCTTGGCGGAGGATGGTTCATAGGCAGCAAAGAGTTCCTTGAGCTGATAAAAAGATTAGCAGAAGTAGCAGTAAAGTGAGATTTGATATTACCTTCTCCTCAGAGAGATCATATGGAAGGTTGGCAACCATGACCTTGTTCTTGGATGGGATTCCGTCAGCTGGAGGGCCACGTTCACGTCTCTCACGGGGAGCACGAGGCTCCTTTGGCTTGGTGTCCTTAGCCTCCTTGGTTTCAGTGGTTGTGTTGGTTGTCTCAGTCAAAGGAAGGACTTCAGCAGCTGGAACCTCAGCACCTTCCTCACCACGGGACTGAAAAAATGTTAGAATGACTCATTTTTGAAGAGTTCGATATACTCACTCCACGAGCAGCACGAGCACCACGGCCTCCACGACCACGGCCTCGTCCACGGCCACGACCAGATGGTCTACGACGTCCACCTTCACCTCCAGATACACCCTCACCTCCACTGGCAGCACCTTCACCCTTCTCGGTATTTGCCTCTGGCTTGCGAGCAAGTTGAACAGAAACCTTGCGATCAAGGATTTCCTTTCCAGAAAGCTCAGCAATGGCACGCTCAGCCTCACTAGGGGTGGAAAGATCGACAAAAGCGTAACCAACTGGGCGGTCGGTGCGTGGGTTCTTTGGGATCGAGGTGGATTCACTGAATTGAGAATGTCAGCTCTGAACACGCGGTTTTGTGCAAATCATGATGTGGCTTGGAGACCAATATTCTGGAAAGGAAATGAAAACATCTGGAGAATGATGTTGCCACAGTGGCTTCTCCATCTCATTTGGAAGGGCAGGCTCGATGGAAAGGGGCAAGTAATGAATTACTTACATTAAGTATCCCTTGAAGAAGGTTTGCAACTCCCCCTCGGTCGTCGCATATGCGAGGTTTCCGATGTAGAGTCTGCGGCCTTCTGCAGCGCTAGCCAAGACTGCCTCATTGTGGGCAGCGCTGGCTGACTTGTCAGCAGAGGAATCCGCAGGCTTGTCGGAAATTGAGGTGTTGCCAAGAGCGGCAGTAACGTCGTTGACGGCGTCAGAAACTTTCTCCACGATGGCGGACATGATGATTGCGTGTGGGTTTTGGTTGACTGAAGAACTGAACAGAGGTTTTGAAGTTGGGATTTGTCGACGTTCGCTGAGTTTTGTTTGACTCTTGAACAAATGGGGGAGTTGTGTAAGGGTAGCTTGGTGCCCTAGAAGTGTTTTTGGGATTGTTTGGGATTGGAGTTGATGAACTGGATCGTATCTTGTTGTGATGTGAAGTCCAAAGGAAAGGGAGGAAGGAATGTACTCGTGCGAAATGATATAAATTTGGCAGCCGCAGCGATGGGGCTTAAGCGAGAGACGCTAGTCCTCAAGCGGATGCGCTAGGAGCATAGGCAGAAGGGACGTTCCCAGGGCGAAAAGAATGGATGCTACGAATTGCATTATTAAAATTGGTTAATTAGGCAAAGACGAAGTACTTAGATACGCAAATCAAGGCTATTGTAGACTATCCGTACATAGTGATGTAGCTTACCCGTTGTCTGAGTTTATAGCTTGTTTTCAACTACATAAAAACAATTAATGTTTTGTTCCGCTTCCCCCAAACTCCCCCATCATTTTCTGCACCATCTCGTTTCTGTGCTCCCGCTCCAGCCCAGAGGCCAGCCCTGCCCTGCAGAACGGTCGGCGAGAGCCCCTGATATAAAGTAAGGTAGGGTGGGATTACCATGCTACTTTACCGTTCGGAGGTACACTAGTCAGCAAGATAGCTGCTTGTTCGCCTTGTGTTGACGCACATTAGTTCGTGACGTTTTTCTGGAAACAATTAAAGGAGTCATTCGCCGCACAAGGCTGTGATGGAAGCCTTGTGGAAGGTGAAGTGTCAGGCTGAGGACTAATTAGTATACGACAGATTGCAGGATGCAGCTGACAGCCTTCAACTGCGATTATTGTCTGTTCTCCGAGTGAGACAATACCATTGTGATAGACGATACGCATGGATAATGGCCTAGAATTGAAAACAGTTTGATTTAGATAGGCTTTCCCGGCATGACACTGACGCCACAGTAGCGTGCAGGGTGGTTTTCATCATAAATCTCGACCTTGAAGCAATAGAACTTCTCACAGTAAAGGAAACGAACATAATAAATATGTTGTTCTATTTTACCCACTCTTTCAACTTTACCCAATGCTTCTCGTCTCCTGTCGATCGCAAGCAGCAAACATTCTTTGACAATTCGATATCGAACATGATATAGAAGCCCCTTTTTCAAAAAAGTATCAGAGCCAATCATTCAAGCCAGACAAGGAGGAGTCTTTGCTCGCCCTAGAAAAAAATTCGTCGGCCTCGGAGATTTGGAGATCCTCTAAATTCATGCATCCACGTGATGACAAAGATTGCTTTTCCCGTGACCTTAAACTCCATTATCGGCAAGTGGCAACTCCCCACTGTCCTTTTCATCCTTTCCTATCCAACATGACTGAAAATTTGAATGGGCAACGCCATGATAGAACTGCTCTCGTACTTTATGGCTCTGAGACAGGAAATAGTCAAGATGTGGCTGAGGAGTTGGGGAGAGTGGTCCAGAGGCTTCATTTCATTACCAGGGTCTGCGATATGGACTCCGTAGAACTTGTATGTCATCAGCTCATTTCGCCTGTCGTCAGGAGAGTCCATGCACTAATGCATAATGTAGAGACAACTTTTAAGGTACACAATTGTAATATTCGCAGTGTCGACGACAGGCCAAGGAGAGTTTCCCAAAAATTCGAGGTTGTTCTGGAAAAGTCTTCTAAGAAAACGTTTGCTGCCAGGATGTCTGAGTCACGTGTCATTCATAACATTTGGTCTGGGAGACAGTTCATATCCAAGGTGAGATAGGATGAAGTGGGATCTATATTTGGAATGATTTGGACTAATCTGGTGTAAGATTCAATTGGTCTGCACGAAAACTGCATAAAAGATTAGAACAATTGGGTGCGAAAGAAATCTATCCTCAAGGTGAGGCAGATGAAAGACATGACGATGGGTAAGTTCTTTTTATATTCCCCGTCAATTACGAAGCGATCAAACGATTCTTCTTGCGATCTCTTTCGAGATGGATGTCTTGAACTTTTCTAACATTTCTTCCAATTCAGCATTGATGGGACGTTCCTAGCATGGAAAGCCGGTCTTGGAAGGCACCTGCTTTCCACCTACCCACTTCCAGAAGGCGAGACCCCAATTCCAGACAACGTTCTTTTACCCCCAAGGTATCTTGTGGAAGTCATCGAGGACCCAGAACATACCATCACCCCAGCGACCAACGTCAAAGACGCTACTTCTGACTCCATGGATATCAATGGTCTGTTAGCCGCTGCTGCCCTGGCTGAGCTTTCTAAGATTCCCGATTCCGATACTCCACCGCATCTTAGATACTCTGACTTCAAGCATTCACTAAAGCGATCCTCGAGTATGGGCAACCATACCTCAAAAAAAATTGCCTCCGTGGAGGGCGACGAGGCGAAACCTCAAATCGAGGTCAACTCACAAGATACTAAGGCTGACAACACGAGACCCAAAATTAAACTCATCCACAATCGTACTGCAAGGCTAGATATTATGGAGGTCGATAATTTTACACCCGAGTCTGAGGACCCTCCCTACACTACTGTCAAACTAAGTGAAGTGGAAACCAACGACACACAACTTGAAGGCTATGTGAGCCCCTACTTCAATCCAAAATTGATGGAAGTGGAAAAGAATCACAAAAGATCCAAATCTGATGACAGATGCTCTGCTGTCAACTCTCGTGGTATTGATGAGGCCTCAGCGGATAGACAAGGTATGGAGTTTCTTTTCTTTCTCGTAAAGGGTGCTTCGATAAACTGTGCATCTCTGGGCCAGGAAGCTCAGGATCAAAGCGTCAGTTTTAGGCTTAAACTCGTTTCCACTACAAATAACTATGTTGCTAACATGTCAACATAGACCAGTTTAATAAGGCTTTGAACGCTCGAGGGTCCCAAAGCCGCCCTACAACTACATTTACTTCCACCTTCGGCGATGAGACAAGTACCATGTTGTGGACACCAAAACCCGAGTCGACCGTTCAACCATGCCCACAACTCAAAGTACCATGCGACGATCCACCAGCATATACTGATGTAGATCTTCCACCCACAGATCGTCTCCCTATTGAAGGCCTCGATATCGAGCTGATTTCCAACGTGCGTCTCACTCCAGATGAACATTGGCAAGACGTTAGGCAACTTGATTTCTACGTGGATGGTGAATATGAGGTGGGCCCAGGCGAAACTGTAACGATATTCCCAAAGAACTTCCCAAAAGATGTTCAAACCCTGATTGATTTGATGGGTTGGAACGACGTTGCCGATACACCCCTCAAGTTTATAGATACTGTGGAGCGAGAAGACAGTTTGACCTACAAAGATCAGGCTTATGTAGAAGATCAAGTGCGGTGCGTTCCCCCAAATTTGGTTCCGCTCCGGCATTCGACACTCCGGCAGCTTCTTCTGCACAACCTTGATATCACTGCTATCCCGAGACGTCATTTCTTCGAAATTGCCGCCAATTTCACCACAGACGAGATGCATAAACTTCGGTTACAGGAATTCTCAAGACCAGAATATTCTGACGAATACTATGACTATTGCACTCGTCCAAGAAGAAGCATTCTAGAAATTTTGCAAGATTTCCCCACTGTCAAGTTTCCTTATACTTGGGTTGCCTCGGTCTTTCCTGTGATTCTGGGACGCAAATACAGTATTTGCAGCGGAGGAAAGCTTTGCAACGTTCGTGGCAAGCAGTTGAAGCGTATTCAAATCATTGTTGCCATTGTCAAGTACCGAACTGTTTTGAAAAAGGTTCGCCAAGGCCTTGCCTCCCGATATCTCGCTTCACTCGAAACTGGTACCAATATCCAAGTTCGGATTTCCAGTGAAAACGTCTGGTCGCCGTGGACCAAGGCAAGTGGTATTGGAATTTTGGACATGAAAGAGAGGGAGTTCTGGGCATCTCTTGAACTTCTGGCTCGACCACTTATTCTGGTAGCTGCAGGAACTGGAATTGCGCCTCTTCGTTCGTTGATTTGGGAACGAGCGCAGACTGCACGTAGAATTATGACAAGAGAGCGTCGTTTCGAACTCGGACGGACATACCTGTTTTATGGTGGACGTAATCGACATGCGGATTATTTCTACAAAGAGGACTGGGCTTCCCCTGACCTCAAAGTAACTTGTTTCACTGCTTTTTCGAGAGATCAAAAGGAGAAAATTTACGTTCAAGATATCATCAAAAGAGAGGAAGATCTTGTGAAACGTTTGATCGTCGAGACAAATGCGATGATTTTTGTGTGTGGTAGCTCGGGTGCGATGCCGAAATCTGTGAAGGAGGCTTTCATCCGCGCAGTCATTCCTGATAGGAAAAATACGGCTGCTGCCAGGATTGGCAATGAATTGTCTGTCACTCTGGTCGATGAAGACATGACAAGTGATCAACAACGGAGAGTAGATGCGGAGATAAGAATCCTGCGAATGGAGAACAACGGAGAGTATGTTCAGGAGACTTGGTAGAGGCTTGAATGGCGTTGGGGATTCTACATTGCAATCGCATAGATAGCGTGGTTATGAGGGCTGGGCGTCACTTCACATAGACGGGCATAGGGCTTGCTTTACTATCTTGAGCTATAGCTGAGCGCTGACATGAATGAAAAATAGTTAACTTGATCAATTGACCTATAGAACAGCTGAGGTATGTGAGATCGTTAGACTTTTCATTGGGTTAATGTTGAAACCCGACTATGAAGTAAGTGACGAGCTTGAAAGAGATCACAGATACCCTTTTCGAGTGTGCCGTGAGCATAGAGACATATAATACCTCCTTGATATACGAATCTGACACTGTACCAAGAATTTCTGGTATCTAGTGTCCTACTGGCTGGAGAGATAGAAGGTGAGTCGCTTGACGAAAACACAGCTAAGGCGCAATCAATTCCAATCACACAACTTACTAAACATCGGCCTCCAGCGATCTCCTCACGCAGCTCAATTGTGACACCTTCCCAATATGTCGCAACAACAATCTCGTTTCCCTCATCTCAGCCGCCTCACACCTGCCCTTTCGTCTCCTTTCAGCAATTCAATCGGAACATCTTAAACCCGCCGTGCACTACACGACTTGGCATTGAATCGGCGTTTCATCCCGCCTGTCATGCATAAATGAAAAGTCTTCTTCCCGTGCTTCTAGAAGGATGATTTGTCGATCATGCCCGTCATCTGAAGTACAGAGGGCGTTAGAGAAACTCACCCCATATTTTACGTTTCGGGTGGCAGCGAGATGCTGGTGGTGTGTTTATGCGCTTTTTCCCGATTGCGTGGGTGTTGTGGAGAGGATGGGGGTGGGAATTGGGATTGCTATCGTACTCGATGATGAGAAAGTGTAGGTGGTATCTCCTTCTTGTGTCATGAAGGATGGAAGAATTCTTACCTATGGTTATGTCGAAATTGCAAGCGCAATCCGAGCTTCCTCTACTAAATCGCATCCTTATCATCAAATACCACCGGTCTACAACACAGCCACATCCGGACAATCACCATCCAGTTTCACATATCGGACGCCCGTTCCAACACCGTTTGACCATTCCCATCGTCCCCATCTCCCACTTGCATACCGCTCCCTGTCACACATCCCCCTCTGCCTGCTCAACCCACTTTTTACTCTTCTACATATGTACATCATCGCGCAATACCAAAGTATGAATCTGCTTTGACCTTTGTTCTTCCTTTTTCGTCGAGTATACTGGGTATATCTTCACTTGAACTGCAGGCGGTATGGCGGTCTCGTATATCAGTACCGGTCATGGCCCTGCGCTGGTCGCTAGTGCGGTTGTGCCGTTGGCTGTTACGTGGATGTTTTCTTCGACTAGGATTTATGTGAGATGGATTATGTTGAAGATTTGGAAGGTGGAGGATTGGTTGTTTGTTAGTAGTCAGGTAAGTCTTCCTCTTTCTTTTGGGTATTGATTGAAAGTGCTGTATTAATGTGCACAGCTTCTGTTTTCCATGCTTACTATATGCGCACTTATGGCTGCTATTCATGGTAATGGTCAGCATTTCAAGGACATCTCGCCAGCGGACGTTACTTCTGCCATGCAGGTATGTTCCTGAAATCCATTTGTATGTGTCTTGCTAATGATAAAAGTACTGGTACGCAGCCGAACTTCTCTACACCCTCACAACACTCACCATCCGTCTCTCCCTGGGAATTTACCTCCTCCGTCTCCTCTCCACAGGAACTACTTCAACCAAACTCTACAAACGCACCATCCTCACCACATTGATTCTCATGTCCTCTCTCACTGTCATATACTTTGTGCTCATGATATTCCAATGCCGACCCATCTCTTATTTCTGGACACGATTTTCCGGGTCGCAATTACAGATCGCGATAGGCGACCCAAAAGGAACTTGTTTTGAAAATCATGATATCGCGAATCTGACGATCGGGTTCTCGGTGTTGGCAGTGCTGACTGATATCCTGTTTGCGGTTCTACCGATTTGTTTCATTTGGAAACTGCAGATGAATCCTAGGACCAAGGCTATTGCTTGTTCGTTGCTTGGGTTGGGGATATTGTATGTGGCTTCCTTGTCCACATACCTCCACTTTGCCTCCCATTTTTCTGTATTGGCTTCATCAAGAAACTTGATGAAACCGATCATCACAACTGGCGTACTATATCTTATGGGAGAAGCTAACAAATCAACAGAGCAGGTCTCACAGTCATAATCCGCATGTACTACATCCACGCCGTAAATTTAACCGAGGACTTCCTCTTCGCTACCTCCAACGTCTCGATATGGAGTATGATCGAGCCCGCCATCGGCATAATTTGCATGGCAGCGTCCACCTTCCGCCCTCTCTTCAAAAGTCTAAGCGAGAAAATCTCTTCAGCGTCTAAGTCTCGAACCCAGATTCTGAAGACCATGGATGAGGGAAAAGAGGGGAGAGGACATAGCAGGAGTGGGAGTGCGTTTGAGGATGGGCTGAATGAGGGCACAGTGGAATGTACGGTTGAGGGGCCGAAAGGAAGGAGGAGAAGTAGAGCTTGGGAGAATATGGGAGAGGGAGAGGTGGATTGGAAGGAGGGGATTATGTATACTACTCGAGTGGAGATTAAGAGGACGAAGTCTACGAAGGAGAATGGGGAAGTTTAGTTTAGTTTAGAGTATTGATTTATTGTTTTATCTTTGATAGTTCACGTTGCATCGGCAATTTTTCTTCGATATTGAACGATCTATCTGGTCGCGATATAGTGACATGTTTCCAGTTTTTGAGTTTGACGCAAACTGATGTAAGCCACATACATGCCAAGCCTCAAATACTGGTGATTCGAGCGCGCTAGAAGTAAGTTTCCGCCCCCACAGCTGGCGGTTGCCTGAAGTCCTTACACAACAGCCCTGCCTTACATCTCCAAATGTAATACAAGGACATTAACACATTCCCTTATTAATCGTTATGATGGACTCACAAATTAATACTTTGTGCTCGCTTTGCACGGCTTTGATCCCACCTAAACGGCAGCCCTCGCAATTACGGGCTCACTACGAAACCATAGGAGAATTGCAGGCTTCGGCTGAGACTTGCTCTACATGCAAAGTTCTATTATCTATGTATGAAAGAAAAGATCCTAGAAATCAGTTTCCTGATATGGATGAAGAAGAATACAAATCTATAGGCTTGACGATGCTGCTTAAGGAGTCCTTAGCGGAGCAGGATGGGCTTGGCTGGGGCTTCTTTAATAGTTCTCTAATAACGAGAGGCTATATGATAGAGTGTTTTTTCACAATGACTACATTGAACACAACTGGTGAGTCAAGTTCTCAATGCGACTTGGGGAGTGCTTATCGTTCGCAGTAAGCAAAAATGCATTAGGGCCATTTTGGAATCATTGTGCTATTCCGATCGAAGAACGTATCTCAAACATCAAAACATGGCTTTCTGAGTGTGAGGGTTCTCATGGAGATATATGTAAGCCCAGAAAAGCTGTTCTTCCAAAAAGACTAATCGATGTCGGTTCTTTCGATGGGCTTCTTCCGCCACGACTGGTCAAGACTATGGACCTGCATGACCAGGACGTCTGTTATGCAACATTGAGTTATTGTTGGGGAACATCAAGCTTCCGCACTACCAAAAAGAATGAAGCCAGCTTGTTACGCGTGATTGAGTACGACCAGCTTCCCCAAACGTTACAAGATGCAATCTTGATTACTCGCCAACTGGGCATTCAATATATTTGGATAGACGCTTTATGTATTGTACAAGACGATCTGTCAGAATGGGAGATTGAAGCAACGAGAATGCAGGATGTATACTCAGGAAGTTCCATCACTATCGCTGCCACGGATGCACATGATAGCTCATTAGGTTGCTTTTACGACGCGGATAGCGGGCTAGGAAATAAAGGTGTTTCAATCACAGCCAAAACTTCAACCTCATCGAAGCACATGATTCGTATTCAGCCGAACGATATCAGAGAGTACGCAGAGCACTCGCCACTTAACACGAGAGGGTGGGTCTTACAAGAGATGGTCCTTTCCCATCGTATAATTCATTGTTTGTCCTCCGGATTATACTGGGGTTGCATATGTATGAACCGAACCGAATCAGGTCTGCTTTTCGAATCCCGAAGTAAGAGTCCTGGGAGCCAGTCAACTTTTCCCAGGAAATCTAATACAGGAGGTGCACTGATATGGTGGAAATGGATGGAAAGCTATTCCGATCGCGACTTTACATTTGCTGCTGATAGGTTCCCGGCTCTGCTCGGAGTTTTGAAGCACTATCAGACGAATTTCGGGGACACACCTATCCTAGGGATGTGGGAGAAGTCTTTTCACAAGGATTTGAATTGGATGAGATCAGAAACAGGAAAAGGGGAGAATGTTCAAGCCATGGCAGGAATTGCAGCTGGAATGCCATCTTGGAGCTGGTTCTCGTGCCCCTCTGCCATATTGTTTGATTACTGGAGCCCAGTAAACGAGGTTAATGAGATGAAATTCGATATCAAAGATCACGTCAGGCTCATCGACTGGGATGTGACTTGGACAGGCGAACCATTACTCTCACGACTCAAATCAACCCATCTCACCATCGAAGGACCAATCCGACAAATCAGACTAAACACTGCAAAAGACGCTACCAACCATAATCCACCTTACCTTGATTCTGATGCTCATGCCCCCATTTTTGGTGACCCAAAAAATCCGTGGCCGTGGAGATTCTCTGGCCAATTTGATGACGGGTGGCGAATGGAGCCGAAGGATTATACATGTCTTTTGTTGCGGTCGAGAACGCTGAAAGGGGGTAAGAGATCGAGAGAGACATTCCTTATTCTTGAGGAGTGCGAGGGAGAGGAGGTGTATAAAAGGGTGGGAATCGGACACGTCATTGGAGATCAGTCGAGTTTTGAGTATGAGAGGAAAATGAAGCTTAGTCTAGTATGAAGTTCTCGGGCGCAGAAGGAACACATAAAATGATTACTCGATCTTGAGTGGAATCTGTTTATTTGTCCATGATGATTTCCCGCCATGTCTCCTGACGGGCATTACAACACCACAACGATACCTTACCGGTGACCTTTGCATGCAATTTCCTACGTATCAAGGTAGTATTACATCGCTGCTATTCTCTGGGCATGCTTCTCTAAGAGATTCAAATCAAGCGCCTAATAGTGCATGCTGCACCTGTGTCAAGGTACTTTTCCTGGGTAAATACCATTCCAGCTGTTACCTAAATCCCAAAATAGGCACCAACCAACAGTACCAACCTCTGAAATTAAACCCAACCACTATGAACAGAATCAAAAACCGCGTCTGCCATTATTCAAAATCATGATTCCTTCACACCCTTCGTAATCCATCATCACCATGACTTCTTCACACCGCACACAAACTGGCGCTCAAACCATATTCAAGCTATCACATCCTCATCCAGTAATCTACGACTTCTCCGATCTATCAACCAATGGCCTCAAAATCACCATACCGCCGTTCAGCTCCTGGACCTGCCCTTCACACTGGCACGAGACAGCGGCGGCGTGCGAAACTCTCGCCCCGATTCAAGGTCATTTCTTCATTTATCATTGTTTCATTACCGCTCACGGAGATGGCATCGTGACTGGAAGAGGAATAGATCCACCAACATTCGTGATGCCTCTCAGACCCGGGCAGCTTGTCTGGTGGCAGCGAGATCGAGATTTTGACCCGGGGGAGACTGTGGCTTTCTCATTGAAAGCGGGCGAGGAGGTGTACGCGTTTTATCGACAACTGTGTAGTGTGAATCAAGACGCAGAGATGTATTTCCGACTACCTTCCACTCCGCTATCTTTGCATGTCGTCTATGGGTTATTGGGCTGGATACCGTATGTTGGGATTCGGTGGAGGATTTGGCTAGTAGAGCGTTTGTTGTGGATACAGCTTAGGGTGATTTACTCGAGAAATGATTACCTGGAGGATGAAGGAGTGTTTCCTTATACATGGTACTGCAGACACGTACCCGCCCCTGTTTATGCACCTAAGAAATGGGTGGACAAGGAGTTGCGAAGTCAAGTAACAATTTCGAGGTTTGTGCTAAAGATTTGCTACTGGGTGGGAACGAATGTCCTTGGAATGAAGGCTAGATACGAGGAATATGAGGTGGAAGTTGTGGATAGCATGCGGGTTGATTCAAAGGAGGACTTCTTATGAAGCGATGGATTGTCGAAAAGTGTTCTCCATTCTGATGAAGACAGTGTTGGGTAATGAAAACAGTATTTGCTCATCAATCGAAGCATTTGCCGAATCTTGACCTTGACTGCGTAGTTAAATACTCCCCTCAGGAGAGTTTCTAGCCAAATTTGCCCATGGTGGAAACTTGTTTCTTCTGTATCTTGATGAATCCATCGAAAAAAGATATCCGTATTAATGCCTAAAATTGCCGCCGATCAAGAAAATGTGATTGGGTAATCGTAATTATGCTCAAGTATTTCCCAGAGCATGCACCTATGCATGAACCAACAAGGCACAGTCCGATAAGGAAGCATCAACATCGCGGTGAGCGTTACTTTCATGGAGGCTTGCGTACGAACATTCATTTCACTGCGAATACTCTCTGGTTTGATATTTTATCTAAGTATCTTACACGATTTTGTAGAAGTATCTCGACTACCCTTTCACAATTCTTCGAGTCAGGTCCAACTTTCTGCAGGCGACTGATCATCATTATTTGTCTTGCTTAACCTGCTGTGTTGCTTACAGGCCTCAAAGCTTTCACTGTTCTCCTTTCACCATGCAACGAAATTTATTATTCACCCTGTTGAAGTCTACTGAAGCAGCGTTTTATTATATATAGCCGGATGGTTTGTTGCAAAGTATCTCTGTACTATGCGTTTCGATCAGGTCTTCAATCACCTGCTGAAGTGGTTTCTGTCTTTTTTCACTAATTTTGTATTGAAATTTAGATCAAAATCAGAAGCTCGAGTCCGGAAATCAATCATGCATTCTACTTGGCGGATTGCGATGTTAGGCAGTTTCTGTGTTTCTCTAACACAAATAACTGGTATAGCCTCTCCATTACCGCAAGCTATTCCCATGTCTTTACCTATTTCAAAATTGACTCCTAGCACCAAAAATGTATCGTCTCTAGAGGATACTGGCATCCAAAGATGGAGCAACGTGGTCAACTCGCCAGATCATACCGAGGTGTCGGTGCTTTTATTTGACTCTTTGATTTGGGCGAAGGACATTTTCAAGGAACATGGGGGGGGGGGGGGGGGGGGCACAACCAGCCATTCCCCTATGAGCAGCCCGTACTTCGCTGGGACTCCTTCCCTGACCTTGACTGGGCAGACATGTTTGCACAGTGTTCACAAGACAAGCTGGTTCTCTCAGCTTAATCAGATGAGAGGAGACCACTGCAAGTATAGGTGTAAGATATGTCGTCATTCCATTGGCTACATATTACGATTTCTCGATATCCTATCTCTCAAAAAGCGATTGACACACAGCAGAACGAAAGATAGCCCATATTTGCAATCTAGTAGACTTTCCGAGTTCATTTCAAACTCTATAACACCCTTCCCATCAGATCACAGCTAACCATAAGTAGCATTCGTATAATCTTCCCCATAAAACTCCTAGAAAAACTTCTCATTTGCCTTCAGAGCCTTCTTTGCGTGTTGAAGCCCTATCTTGCCCCTCTCCTTTCTCGCAAAATCCCGAGCTACGCACACGATATTTTTTATCTAAAAGGGATATCAGGAAGACGAAGGCTAGGTTTGGGGGTGGCAATTACTACTTGCCACTCCGTGTGCGCATAACAAACGCATATTCATCCAGCGTATTCACTTTCGCGGCTGGAGATTCCTTAATCTTATATTCAGACTGTGCCTCATCCCACCTAAATGGATTGTCACCCAGAGTTTGATTACTCCATTAGAGACATACACTTCATTCAGTGTGTTGAATTCTAGTTCGGAAGCTGGAGTTGTCTCAGGCTGTTCTCGAGCATCAGTTTTCACACGTTCGGCTGCCTTGGCTGAGTCTGGCGATTTTGGTAGAGACCCTGGGTAAGAATGAACAAGGATAAGTAAAATAAATCTCATTTGAAAAGTACCCAATTATTTACTTCGTTCCAAACTAGGTGCTAACCTTCACAAAACCAACACCCTCTTTGCCATCAGCTTCATCCTCATCCGAGAGCTCAGCCTCCATCCATACCATGTCCTCCTCTTTTGGAGCCTCCCCGAGGTGTTCGGTGTAAAACTTCCATGCCTCCGGTCCCATTTCCGGCTTTTCCTTCCTAGTGAAAGTCCCGAGTTTAACCTTTCTTAACTGAACCGCGAAGATACGCTCACCCGGATATTCACGCGCCATTGTATAGCCGTTCTTGACCATAGCTGATGTCGCAGCACCGAGAGATATGCCTAGCTCAACGGGGACCCTCCCTTGCAACTTGCCATCAGTTTCATTGCCCTGCTTTTTCCATTCGGCGGCATCAAGGAGGGTTCGATATCCCGTGACGAAATACGCATGTTCCCTAGCATCATATTGGTCACCGAGCCATTCTTGTATATCTTGCTGTCTACGTAACTGATTGAACAGGTCCCGTGGCTGTTTCAACTCGTACAAGTTTGCTTCTCCCGCTGTGAGACATTCTTCCCTGCTCGAATCTCGGGTTATGGAGCCGGAAAAGATGCGGCATAGAATAAGACCAAAATCGATGTGAGAGGAGTGCATCATATCCTCCACAAAATGAGTATCGAGCCTCTTTGAATAATCGAGTCCCTCGACCAATTGTAATTTAGATGAGAATTTCGCATCCTTGTGCGGTGTATTCTTTTGTGGTATGAAGCTTCCGAGGCTGATGTCAGCCTTGAGGTATGGCGAAGCGGTGAAATTGTAGGTTGAGACAGGCATATCTAGAATCTTGTTTGACTGAATGAATGCAGTGCTTGTTCGTCGACTGTCTAATTAAAGGTTTCTTTAGAAGACATCTGGCCGCGCTCATTTCGCAGAGAACGTGGAAAGTAAGATGAGTTGATCGTGATGTTGTTCTGATACTAAGTACATTGGCTGATCAAGTGCAATTCATCAAGATAACACCATGTTTCAGGCCAACTGTTGTCTCAAATGCCTCTTATGATCTTGTTACCTATTTGTCGGCTGATGTGGAGACTGTGGTGTGATGGGTCGCGAGTTTTGACACGTGATGAGGCTTAGAATGACTCCACAAGTACAGTACAGTTCGTAATTGAAGAACGTACGATATAATTTCTGCTCAAAATTTGCTTGTTATGTTTCCATGAGGACTTCTCATCTAGGGAACGTGAATCTTGCTTCTCAAATTGTCCAGGCATTGGTACAAGAGTCATTTATTCCAAGAAAGGTATTGTTACTGCATCAATTTTCAGCCTAAAAGTGATGTCCAAGGGCTGAATTGCTCGGAAATTGGTGTTATTGACTGCTTCCATCGTATCCATCCCATATCATGGCTTCATTTTTGAAAGATGTCTTCGACAAAGTGCATGAGCTAGGCAAAACGGTTGGGTCAGCCTGGTATTTTCATCAAGCACAAGAGCATCACCGATTGTACCAACTGTCATTAAGCGAGGGGAATGGGGACTTATCAGAACTGGACGAGGCGATTGAACTGCTCCGAAAGTCCGCATCCAAGATTTTGGAAGGCGAACCAGAGCATACGTTTGAGAAGCGACAGATATGGTTCACATTGGCCAGATCATTTCAGTGGCGATTTGAAAAGACCGGTGTGTTAGAAGACTTAGACGAGGCTATTAGGTACCTGAGGGAGTGTATCGGATTCACGCGATCAGGGGAACAACGAGTGGAAATGATTTCGAATGTCGCCAGTCTCTTGGGATTCCGATACGCCAAATCTCACGACAGAGACAACTTAAACGAGGCACTCGACTTGCTTGCAGGTGTCGAAGACGATATTAGTGGTAAAGATGTGACCGATCTCTCATTCTTTATGGCACAGCTATTCCTACTGCGGATAAGATTTGATTTGAATCAAGATCTGCGAGATATGGACAAAAGTATTGACAGCGGGAAGCGTGCCATCCAACTCTTAGGAGCCAAAGAAGCGGAAATTGAGCAATTTGACCAAGTTTCTGCCAAGGTGCTGGGTCTACTTGGGTCGTCAATGTTCTTCAAGTTTCTCGCCGTTGGAGATATTAATCTCTTGACAGAGGCTATTCAAACACTCCAAAAAGCGATAGATGGCTCACCAAGGGACCTGCCCGATCGATTTCTGTTTTCAAGTGGGCTCGGCGCCGCAATGACAGAGCGATATATCAGAACTGGAAATCCACAAGACTTGAAGAATGCCATGAAGCTGATAGAACCGACACTGGTAGCGGCACATGATCAGATCTCTCCGTCGGAATATGCTCAGATTCTTTGCAACTACGGTATTGCATTGGGATGGGAGTCACAGCGAACTGGGAATGACGAACTTTTGGAAAAGGCAATACATCAGATTAGTGAAGCCTTGAAAATTGTCGCGGATGGGGATTTTGACAACTCAACGATGCAAATGAACCTAGGAGTCTGGCTTCTCACACGCTATCGCCGATCCTGGGCGTTGGGGGACCTGTATGGTGCTATTACTGCATTCAGAGCCGCGGATGACAGGTTCCCAATTAACTCCCATCGGAGGTTGGAAAGTGCTCAGAACCTTTGCGTAGCACTCGGCGATCGGTTTTCCAGGACAAAAGATGCGAAAGATCTGAACGAAGCCATAATTTGCGCAAGGAAAGCACTTTCCTTTACCAACGCTGCTGATCCCGTTGGACAAGTCAAAAGTCTCCTCAACCTTTCTGCCATGCTCTGCCAGCGATATGAGTCTCTGCTACCAAAGCATCACCTCAATGACGGCACAGAGTCTGACAGAACGGATCTGAACGAAGCCATTACTCACCTCAGGATGGCTGCAGAAATTGTGACAACAAATTCCCCATTCCGTGGGCAAGTATATTCGGGGCTGAGTCGCGCCTTGGCGTTCCAATTCGAAGCGCGAGGCGTGGGGAATGATCTGGACGAAGCAATCACGTACGCAAAATTTGGTGTTGATGCAACACCAGACACAGAACCTAGCAAGGCGTTATGCCTCCACAATTATGCCGAGAGACTTCTACTTAAATCTCAAATAACACGAGACTTGCAAGATGTGGAACAAACTTATCAAGCCTATGAGAGAGCTTTTCGCATCGAGTCTGCACCGCCATATATTCGTATCGAAATGGCCAAAATGGCAGGAGTTCTGTCACTTATCCGGATCTCAACAGGAGACAACTTAAAGCTAAATGATTGGCTGGGCAGTTACAAGATGCTATGCGATGCTTTGAGTTTGCTGCCTCAGATTAGCACGAAGAATCTCACCAGGGATGACCACCAACGTTTACTTCGAAAATTGTCTGGGGTCTCAGCAATTGCTGCCAGTGTCGCTCTCCAAACAAATGAAACAGCCTCAACTGCACTTACTCTCTTGGAATCCGGGAGAGGAATTATGGCCGGACTTGCTATCGAATCCCAGGACGATTTGTCACAGCTTCAAATCGAAAGGCCTGACTTGTTCCACAGTTACCAGGAATTGACAAGAATTCTTTCAGCTCCCATACCTACACAAGCCGAGTCCATATTACCACTACAAGCGGGACCTGCCTTAGCCAATATGGCGAATCAACTATCCTCGAAGCCATTAGCAGCGAAGAAACTCCGAGAACTTCAAGCCAAGATTAGAATTTGCCCTGGATTTGAAGACTTTCAAACCCCTCTGTCAGAAAACCAAATGAAAGCTACTGCCATCTCAGGTCCTGTGGTAATTTTTAACACCAACATGATTCGATGTGACGCATTTGTTATCACCTCAGAAACCATCAGAGTTTTGCCGCTGCCGTCTCTCGATTACGAAACAGTCGAAAACAACCTCAAACAGCTCACCTCGCAGGATCCAGATGATCGAATTACTCATCTCAAAAGACGAACAGACAAAGGACGTCAAAACATAATTCTCCAGAAGATACTGAGCTGGCTATGGGAAGATGCAGTCAAACCTGTTCTTGCTGAGCTGGACTTTCTGAAGCCAAACCACCCAAACAAACTTCTGCCCAGGATCTGGTGGGTTGCTGCTGGTCCCCTTGGAATGATGCCACTTCATGCAGCCGGATCCCATTGGTTTGAATCGACTGAAAATGCGGCTAGCCATGTTGTTTCTTGCTATATACCTACGATCAAGGCCCTCAGCTATGTTCAAGACAAGATTGCCCGCCAGCCACAAGTATCAATTCAGTCTTTCACAGGAATTGCCGTCTCCAAGACGAAAGGAAAAGCTGATTTGTGCGGAATGGTTGAAAAACTCGCAAGGATTCAAAGTCTACTAGCTGATGCCGGGATACACAAGTCCGCCATACTCGACACTCCATCTAAAGATGAGCTTATCGCACAGCTTAAAGAAGCATGTCTTGTTCATTTCGCCTGTCATGCAACCTCTGATACCGATGACCCGTCAAACAGCCGCTTGTTTTTGCGAGCGGACAAAACCGGAGAGCCCGAGTGTCTTACAGTAAGGGATCTTGGTGCTGTGAAGCTTAGCAACAAATTGCTTGGACTTGCATACCTTTCAGCATGTTCAACATCCGAAAGTCTTGCTGCGGATCTAGCCGATGAAACTCTTAACATAGCTAATGCATTTCAACTTCTTGGATTCCCGCATGTAATTGGTACATTGTGGGAAGCGGAAGTTGACACAGCAAATATATTAGCAGAATTGTTCTATAAGCATGTGGTAAGTTGCCTTCCGAATCCTGCTATGGTCGACAAATCAGCAGTTTATTCGTACGCGTTGCATTATGCACTTCAGGATCTACGTTTGGGAAGCGGAACGACGAAAAGAGCAGAGCTATGTTGCAAGGATGTCTTGGCATGGGCGCCTTTCGTTTATGTTGGATATTGATAACCGCGATCACGAGATTGTCGATTCTTGCCAGTTCAATATTACTCCAATTTCTCTCCGCCAACTTTCATGTGAAGCTAAACGGACCAAAGGGGCATCAATTGACTATACACTCCTTCATTTTGCCTTCATTTTTAGGAAGAAAGCTAGTCAGGATGGTTTAAGATAGATTCAGTAGATAGGTACTTGTGATGATTTCAGCTACGAGAAAGTATGCCATATAGTAAAGTGCGGTGTTATATCTCATTCCATTGAACATTATTCTCGCCACCCGTGCTTCTCCTTCTTTCTCGTCCGAAGTTGCCACCAGGATTCAACATAGCTATTCGAAATCAAGATTAGACGCGGTTTCGGGTTTCAAGTTGAGAAAACCCTATGAGTAGAAACAACATTGAGAGGCTGGGGGGAAAGTGTTAACAGATATTGCACGACAATGGAGAAGAGATTCGAAAGGAATGACTTCTTATTTAGATTACTGTGTCCCAAACGATCTCCATATGAATCGCAGTAATGACATTTTTGAAATTTTTGGGTATTGTTGAATCGTCCTTCTGTTCTTACACTACCCCAACATTTCCTCCCCAATCCAAAAAGACCAAGCTCCTGACGAGTATGGGTTAGAAGGAAGCCGAAATAACTCTCCTATTTAGTGTATTCGAAGGAGGATGGAGGATTTGTTTGTGTAGTTAGAATTTTGGCAGAGAAGCAGTGGATATATTTCTCACTTTTGGGTAAATAATCTCTCATTTACCTTCCCTCGAAGTTTCAAGATAGCAGAAGCACCAATAAGGAATAAATATAGCAATATTACTCGTCCCTCAGCCGATTCTGTAATCTTAGATCTCTTAGGCTGGGACTAAAGTGTTTTTCCCCAGATTGGTATCAGAATGCTGTCGAGAAGGCGAATGGGCGGAAGACAGGCCGAGGTGGCACGGCTGGCTAGGTCGGTGCGGTTGTGTAACCTAGATTTTGATAGCTTTGATAGTTGTGCTATGAAGATAAGGCCTGGTGGGAGAAGGAAGAGAAGAAGAAGTTTTTCTGATACGAGCATGGGTATCTCACCAACTACTTTAGCATCTATTGAGAATAGTGAATTACCCAGTCGGGGTATGTATGTTCATATGCATATCCACTCTCATTCAGATAGATCTGCATCGCCCCTCCTCGCCTCCAGGTAGGCCAGGCCAGACATCTGCCGTATTCTATTCTCCGAGTCTGTCTGTCGTCTAACTAAATGTTTGAGTAGTACTCCTCATTGTAGCCTATCAATCTATCTACTGTATCTCCATATCAATCCAACTCCTCACCTGTGAATGTGCCTGTGCCAGCCAAGTCAAGCCTCGACCAGCTGATTCAGCCCAATGTCAGACATGCTCGAATACACAGCCCACGTACTGTACACAGACTTAGTCCTCTTACCCCCAACCTGCCCCAAGGCGTAATAGAAGTTCATCTCAACGCAACTCTTCTGTCGACATCGACATCTACATCTACCTACGCCTTCAAATATCACACTTCAAACTTCAAATGTGCAACTCCTACCCACCCTTGCCCCCTCCAATCCCAAAGTAGAGCTTTACCTGCTATCACACATTGCACCTGCGTCGCATCGCAGCAGGGCAGGGCAGGGCAGTAGTGCTGTGTAGTGCTGTGTAGTGTAGTGAGTGCAGTAAAGAGAAACTACTCGTATTCCCGGGGCAAACACGCCCACCCGAGCCAAACGCCCAACGAAAATTCGCGGTTATCATTTTCCCGCCTGCATCACCACCAAATATTTATATAAATCTATGGCTTTGAGCTTAAAATAATCGGGAAAGCTTATAGAATAATTCTTTCTAATATTTTGATATAAAATTTTTAATTAATAATTAGTCGCACAAGCTTTTAAAAACTTTGTTTTGTTTATATGTCGATTTAAATAATTTAATACCAATATACTTATGGTGACGCATTGTGCAATACATCACCTGAATAGATATAATCACATGACCTGACACGACTAGGCTTCTTCTAGGCTTAGCCAGGCACTCCTCCCGGCAAAGCACGGCCTCTGAGTATAACTACAGATACGCTCTATCCTCTTCTTCTCTCTTTAGCTTAATATATTTGTTATATACAAAAGAACTCCTTTACATGTGATTCGCGCATCCAACGGCCCCAACTCCCCTTCCATCCTTCCATGTTGATCCAACTTATACCATAGCCAAAGTACTGAGTATATTTTTGGAAGGTGTCTACTTTGGGTTCCTTGGGAGCTTGTTCGGGCTCCTTGAGTATTGTTGCCAAAACTTGACAAAAAGTAATGTAAGAGAACAGAGGCCAGGTCAAGAACGGCTAGTTAAAAAGCGAGAAGTCAAAACACGTGACGATGTGGTGGATCTTGCTCAGAATGCTTAGGATTGCTTAGGTGTGCTCAGGGTGCTCAGGGTGCTCAGGGTGCTCAGGGTGCTCAGGGTGCTCAGGTGAGTTGCTAAGGTTGCTTATGCAGGTCAAGTGAGTTCACAGAGCCGAGGGTGATTAGCGCCTGAGCAAGGGCAGCAAGTTTACTATTTGAATGCGATGGAGAAGAATGGGAAAATTAAGTGATAATACCTACAAATTCGAAAATATGGCACATTATCCGGACCCACCAAAGCACCAAAGTCTGAATGAATACGACACATGTGTCATCTCTTCCCTGTAAAGCGGGCTTGCCAAATGTCTACACGACTTTTTGCGAGTCCATCAAAGCGTATTACAAAAACAAAACTTTCAATAAAATTCCGCAAAGCAAAGAGGATTGGAAGATTCCCCAGCGCGATCTCAGGTCTGACAAAAAGAGTCTTATATCGTTCTGTCAATGAAATTTGACCAATTGGATCATGTAGGCGACACAGATACGCGCTCGAAAAAGCATAGGTCTGGATATATGGGGTCAAGTCCAATTGGATGCATTAGTTTTGATGTTATGGGTCACGATCCGCCCCAAGGGGTTGAAAAATAGATCAAGAAATTCTTGCGTACCTTATATACAGGACTCCCCTGTGTAGATGGCAACTCAATTACCCCATGAGGCGGGGTAAATATTTGCTCGCGGTACAGCCTTTTCCTGCTCATAGAGAACATCATAGAGATTTGCAAAATACAGGTGAAGAGGATTGTAGCTCCGGCTAGAGAGTAACATACAAATCAAATATTTGCAGCCCAAGCGCGTTCTACAATTCGTCCTTTTTTACAACTAGAACCTGCATTTTCTAGACCATAGACTCCCTAGTCGCTGAACTGCCACTTGCACATTTCGTAAGTTCAAAATTAATAAGAACTACCTCACTAAAGAAAGGAGTTTGGTTTCAATTTTGCCTTAATGGAGTGGATGTTCTGAAGAGCTCGACAACGTTTGGATATTTTTCCTACCCAGATTTCGTACCCAAATTTATGATGAGTCTACGGCATCCCCAGTAATACGAATGCGACCCTCTAATCTCGGTGCAATTGCCTACCAACCCATGTCAGTATGAAAGTTATATAATTTGTGATAGGGGGAAAAAGCTACGAACCCTAGTCCAATCGATGTTGAACTCCCGCACCTCGTCACAACATTTCGGATGACCAGGCAAACCCGCCACACGCCACCACTTCTTCATAACTTTCCTCGCGAGTTTCATTTCTCGTTCTTGCTTCGCTGTCAACACCTTTTTGTCTTCGGATTCATCTGCGCTGAGATCCTCATCTGACTCATTTAATGGATCGTCGTTCTCAGACTCGGCTTTTGATGGAGTTTCCTTCTTTGGCTGGGATGCGAAAACATTTCCTGCGACCTCCTGTAGACTCTTCGACTTTGACTGAGGCTCGAGAGCCAATTGAGTCGAACTCATAGCCCTCTGAACACCCTTCCAATGTCGATCCATACTCTTACCCCACATTTTCCATTGGCCCATGACTTTCAGACTCATGAAATATTGGCGTAGCATCATACTGATCAGAATGCCATTCTCTTCCGACACCACTTCCTCTGCCTCGCCTCCCTCAGACTTCACCAGTAGAGAAATAAATCCATCTTTTCCTCGTGCCATGTAACCACGGGTTACTAGCACGTAGATTTTCTCGTGGTCGAGTGGCACGCCACCAAGTTTGACGTCTACTACTCGTGAGTTTGGAGGTTTGCTGGGATCAAATTCGAATTCGATATTGGACACCTGAGGAAATCGACCTTCTAAGGCGGGATATTGGGAGACGGAATTTTCAAGGGCGTCCAAGATAGCCTTTCCTGTCACTTTGATGACCACGCAAGGGTCTTCGAACGGGAAACTGTGTTGGTCAACAACAAGTATCGAGTATCGAATATGGATAGAGGTTTGAAACATACCAGTTCATAATGTCACGCACTCTAAGAAGTCCAGGTGGGTAAATTTGATCGCCGCGAATCGTGCCAGCTGCCATAATGCAGCAATCGCCACCGTAATGACTTCGCATCAAGTCGCAAATAAAATTGCCCATGTTCGATTCCTTCAGCCGCACTGTGGTGAAACGTGCATCTAACGGGGCTGCAGTATATCCCAATGGCTTTCCCAACTTCGCTTTTAGGGATGTCATGAGCTTTGCAGTCAATTCTAATGTTGCTTCGTCTTCTTTGATACTCGACATAACATCACGTCTGATAATTTGAAAATCCCACTTCTTGCTTCCACCTCCTTGGCGACGAGCTTCAATATAGCTCAACTGCTTGAAATCGCTCCCAGATCGAAGCACATGCGTTCCATTCAAAAGACTATGATTGTAAAAGTGATCATGGCCACCTAGGATAATGTCAATGAGTCCATCTGGTGTTTTTTCGGCTAGCTTGTTATCATTTGGCTCTCTTTGATGGGTGACGGCGATAATGATCTCAGCTCCTTGCTCCCTCAAACCTGGTACGAGTTCTTTCGCAGTTGCTGACGCAGATTTATAGATTAGATCAGGGGGAAGGGAATTGATCGTGTCGAGCCATTCTCGCTCAACGAGACCAATGACACCAATTTTGATGCCATTTGAGGATGTCAGCATGACTGTCTTTGCAGCATTCCCCAATGGCACATCTTTGCCGAGAGCCGGATCTGAGACTTAGTGTCAGTGATGACTCTCAAGTGCATTTGATTTCTGATGGATACCGACCCAGCACGTTGGCGAGCAGCCAAGGAAATGAGCATTGCTTAGTTAAATGTCTGAATTGCTTGACACCAAAATCAAGATCATGATTCTATAATTGAAGAGCAGTCAGAAACCACTCATAACATCCATGATAATTACGTACCCCAACGCACGCCACGTCCGTTCCAATTGTGTTTAGTACTGGCACCATGTGGCTTCCTGCGTTTTTTGTCAGCCTCATTCCCCTCATTATACAGCAGTTCTTCAACTTTTAGACACAATTCACTTGCCTTTCGTCACACTGCTCTCCAGACTTGGATTGAATGCATCGCCAGAGAAGAACGTGAGAAGTTCTGGTTGCCCATTGAATCTTGGATCCGATTTGTACTCATTGCACACTGTTTTGAAGCGAGCAATTCCACCAACAGGCTCAGCAGAGGAGGCATCAATATGATAAACTCAATAAGATATCAGCACGCGAAAAGAATCTTCTTGCATCGAAAGGTACAGTACCATCGTTAAAGTGAAGTATTCGGAGATCTGGCGGTGTCGTGAGATCACCAGAGCTGTACGTCGTCCTTGGCTCTACCGTTGGTGGGGGTTCCTCAGTCGCCATTATGTTGTTGCAAACACCGGATCAACGTTAAAGTGCTTGAATATTTGAATTACTTTGTGAAAGGATTGTATAGAATCCTCGAGGAAGGAGAATGTGAAGTCTTTGAGGTTGTTTGTTGTCATTGACGCCGTGAGCCTGAGATATGCGGCTAAGACGTTGCCAAGTTGTGGGGCATAGTGGGGGGAGTTCACCAATCACGTCTCATCTGACAATAAGGTGAATCAAATTGTGGAGGAAATATTGTACTGTGCATCTGGTAGAAAGGTCCGAATTGAAGTTAATTCGGGCATGTATCACTAAAAACACGTGCTCAAACGGAAAGTATACTATTTTGGTCCCATGGGGGTCAACTTCGAAGATTACTGCACTTGCTTGAAATTACTTTGTCAAACTACCAAACCGCTGAAATTAGAATCGTAGACGCTATGACTTGTACATCATTTTGGCAGGAAATTCCCATTTGACATGTAAGAACTATCCTATAAGAAGTCGAAAGAATCCTGAATTTCACAGTCCTAGGGGATACTGTATCACTCTCTCCGTGGGGGTTTATGCCTCATCTCAAAAGTATTGCACCTCCCTGAGGATCTTAACGAAATTTTGCCAACGAAATATCATAGTTACCAATCAAAATTTACCGATTTCAGGCACTTTTTATCCCCGAGTTTGTGCATGAGTATCTCCGTCTGCTATTTATGCCAATCGTTTGATGGCTTGACCTCGCCGGTAAGTGCCTGCAGAGTATTAATGCTTAACCAGAAGGATATGTTGTCCTTCGGAATCTCGGATCCCGTTATAGCTGGAATAAGGGAAGTTTCAGGCACAATAGCTGCTCGGGATATCAAAGTGCAAATTGAGTATTTTTTCCCGAGCGATTGCAGCTGTGTCGCAATTTGAAAATTTGCATAGTATATCTCCTCTCGTACACCACTCGATGCCAGCCCGAAATCGCGGTCAGTAGTGGGACCGCATGGGGTAATTTCAGTACTTATTTTCGCCGAGAATTCGAAACTTTCGGGTTGTGTATAAATTTCTTTGTTGTCGCAGGCGTAGGATATAGCAGAAAAGATAGAGGCTATGTGGCCCCGGTAGCGTTTGTTGAGTCGTTGAAGCATTTCCAATCTCCTGGTCCGGGAGAGGTGAGGGATGTAATCAGCAATGTTAGAGACACCATCAAGGTTTGTTTTTTTTTTTTTTTTTTTTTTTTGAAAGCTTAGTCTCTTCTTCGTAGAGTATTAGGCAAACGGGTAGGGTTCTGCTAGTCTCTTACCTTCTACAAAAACCATTCTGCTTGTTATCCCTTCCGCACTAACATTCTCGGGAGAATTGCTGGAACCGAAAGGAATATTATCTCTGAAAGGGCCAAACAAAACACACTGTAAAAGCTGACTGAAAGCGACGATGTGGAAGTCATGTCCTGGTCTTTGTTCGTGACTTGATTGGTGGAAGCGTATAGCCTCAAGGTAGACCTCAAACATGCACTTAGTATAATCGATGGACAGATCACCAGCACCCACATCACTTGCAAGATACAGGAGACCATATATCCTATCTCGTGACCTTTGACACCCAAAGCTTTTCACATGGACAGCAGTCTGTGTAATGGCCGACCTTGATGTCGAAACTCTCTTTGTCTGTCGAACCGTATGGGGAGACTATTCAGGATCATGTTTATTGCCAGTAGTGCAGCTTGAGTCGATGTCGGATTCGTTGGAATATTTTCAAGCACTTCTCGTGCCCTTGACCGCTCAAACCAGTCAACACAAGCTCCAGTCATGCCGTTATAGATGTTCAGGTTTGATGCAAGAAGCACCTCTTAGACTATCCAGAGCCGACTCAAATAAGGCATGACATGGAGTGAGGCTAAAGCTAGCGGGCCCGTCCCAAAAAAGAACTCATCGAAGTCCGCTTCGGAACACAGCCTTGTCTGAGCAAGAGCCTTAGTGGAGAGCATGGCGTTGCTTACACTAAATCTAGGGTCGTTGTAATGGTAGTAGACTGAGTTTGTGTATTAGCCTTGTTTACAATAGAGGGCAAACTTACTAACTGTTATCCGGATGATTGTTTTCTCGCGAAGTTGAGCCCGACTGTCATTACCTTACCATTGACGTTTATTTATGGTTGGTATGAACATGAAGATGAATCTTGACCCCAAATGTAGGATAACGCTTCATAAAGTGGTTTACTATCCAGGGATACGACAAATTAGTTTACATTGAACTACATCTTTATCTTGGTGCCCAGGAAGAATTCTGAGTAAGCGAATTTGTGTAGACTTGTTATCCAGCGTAGTGTAGATTGGTTTCTCTCCTGGAGGGTAGATGTAGGTTGAGGCTAGAGAGAGGCGATATAGTCCCATGCCTAAATAGGGAAGTATATTCAGCCTCGCAGCGCTCGCAGGTAAGGCAAAGAAAGGGTAGCTTGTCCCTCATAGGTTTGATTTTCTTGCTAAGTGATTGTCACTTGCTCAGCCGCCTTGTACGATTTAACTTTAGCGAACGTCCCATAATGTACACCGAGTTTCGAAGGAATAAGGATGGAAAACATCGCCCAACTAAGACGGGAGAGAAAGATACTTCTTTCCATTCGTCATACGCTTCAGGAGCTATGATATAGGTATCAATAGGGCTCGTGGAGACTAGTCACGCCTTCAATCAAAATAGTTAAGCCATAGTTTGGAAAGGAGTGAAATGAACGATTGAAATCTCGAAATTCTTGGAACAAAGAAGCTAGAATGAAGACTTTCAATTAGAAGTCAGGTAAGTATTATGGCTAATAAACCTCCGGGAAGTAAGCAGCAGTAAGTGAAAACGATCTTACTAGTAGTTAAAAAATGCCAACCACAATTCAACCTACAGCTGGCTCACATTTTGCAAATGGAGAAAATAATAGCAGTCGCTGCTGAAACGATTAGTGACAAGATAGGCTGCTAATACAGTAGGGCCGAGTAATTGGAGAGTGGGGTGGCGGGGCTATCCTTAGCGAGTTAGGTAACTTTATGTGGCTGGCATTGCCTGTATGTAAGTTGGTATGTAACATGGACAACTATCACTCTGAGATTGAGATGAAAATGCGTAATTGTTTTTTTTAATTACAGCAATCATATAATTTGCCCCAAAAGACGTGATTCATCTTTATCCGATCATCCAATGTATCCCGTCCCACAAAGCGGGATATTTCAAAGCTGACAGGTGACGTACGTGTAGCTTTAATGTATAGGATCGACACTAATTGCTTGGAAAGATAAGAGTAGCCTTATCTCTTATTGAGAACACTCCAATTGACAATAATTGGGTCAAATTTTCAATATGTTAAAGTCATACAATGGGTTATGCGGGAATTGACCGAAGTATCCGATCATAGGAAAACAAAAGTGGAATATCAAGTCCACCGCCTCCACGATGCAGGAACGGCAGGGCGTATAGAAATTTTTGTCCCCCATTCTTCTGCTCCATGGAACGAACGAGTTGAGTCATGGCGTTCAAGTATAAATGCTTGCCCTTTCCGAAATATTTTGACTTCTTCACTCGCACTATTTCCTCTATTTCATTTACTTGAATTATGCCTTTAAATTGCTCTTTAATTGGGGCTTTAGCTCTAGGGTTTGCCGTCGTTACAAATGCTGCAAGCTACAGGAGTGGAAGCACAATCACCGTCGATGGAATATTCTACTATGTCCCTCCTGTTCCAAGTTTAACTTTGGGCGTAGATGTGAGCCAATTGAAGGCAGCGGCATCTCCTGGAGAAGATATGATACCATTGACCATTATGAAAGGAGAATTCTATACACTTAATGCTAGTATTTTGGACTCAACCATTAGCTCATATACTGAGCAGGATGATGTTTTCAGCCCTGGTTTTTTGCAAGGTGAGAACATTTAGGGAGAAAAATCAAGATTAGAACTGACAATTCTAGCCATTTACCTTCTGTCTACGACTCCTGCAGAGCTCCATGTTTCTCTCTCCTCAAGTCTTTCTGGCTACGGAAACAAGCTCTTTATGGTATCTTCCACCAGCAATTCTTCCACACAAACCATCAGCTGTACTACTGATCTTCCCAACGGCCCATACTTTCTACACATTTATACTGGTGAAGTGTATCAAGCGTATCGACTTTACTCGGACTATGAAGCTGCGTTTACTGAAGGCACCATTGCTCACGCTGATGGCAATTTCAGTACGATGTCTGCATCCATTCCAGTAGGCGATAATGTTGAATGCAAGAATTTGGTCCTAAAATTTCCCGTAGGGTGTTCAATCGCCAACCATCGGCGTCCCTTCAAGACTTTACTACACCAAAACAGACGCGAAGCCACTCGCTGGAGTAAGTTCTTCCGAAAACTCTGATTTAAAATCGAGGGACTAAATTTTGCAGGTTCGGCTAGGTGTGAAAGATATTTATAATGTCGCTGGCACCAAACGAGGATGTGGAAACCGAGCATATTTTGATCTATACCCAGAGCGAAATAGTACAGCTCCAGCAGTCCAGAAACTTCTCGACGCAGGTGCAATCATCGTCGGAAAAATGAAGACGTCTCAATTCGCCAATGGCGAAATGGTAAGCTGCTGGTATCTACTACTTCCCAGAGCTGTTCCTAATTTGGTCCACAGGCAACTGCAGATTGGGTTGATTATCACTCGCCATTTAATGCCCGCGGAGACGGCTATTCCGATCCATCTTCTTCTTCAGCAGGCGCAGGATCTGGGATTGGAGCATACTCCTGGCTTGATCTGGCATTAGGCTCTGATACAGGTGGGAGTATCAGAAATCCTGCGCAGGTGAACGGTGCCTATGGCAATCGTCCAACTCACGGTCTCGTGACACTTGACGATGTTGTAAGCATCCCTAACAAATACAAACTTGAGGTGAACCTGAGCTAATCATTACAAAAAGATGCCACTGTCACCACTCATTGATACAGCAGGGTTCCTGACTCGCGATGCCGTTTTATGGAAAGCTGCAGGTCACGTGCTTTACAGCACCAACTTGACCACTTTCACTTCATTTCCAAAACAGCTTTACACATCCGGATTTCCAACAAATGTTTCCACTGAAGCTGAAGAAGTCTTATTGTCATTCCTGGGAAAGCTTGAAACCTTCTTGGGTCTGAATGCATCTGTCCTAGACTATGATTCGATGTGGGCAGTATCATCAGAAGCAGCATCAACAAATGCATCCACACTGAGTGATCTTTTGGCTTTGACATACCCAACACTTATTGGAAAGCAACAGTATACACTCTTTGGTGCACCATTTATCGCGGATTATCAAGCTGCTCACGATGGACGACAACCATTTTTGGATCCTAATCCCCTCGTGAGATGGACTTGGGCTCAGACAAACGCTACTACTTTAGAGCAAGGTATTGCAAACAAGACAGTTTTCAAGGATTGGTGGAACTCCGAGGTTATCAAGACGGATCCAGAGTCTTGTTCCGAGAGTTTATTGTTGTATCCCGGGACCTTGGCAACACCGAATTACAGGAATGTGTACCTCCAGCCTCCGCAAATCCCGGCTGGGTGGAGTGTACAAAACGTTGCTATTATGGCTGGGGTACCGGATATGGTTCTTCCTCGTACGTCTTTCCCTTTCCTGCAAAAAAGGATCCCTCACTAATGAACGAATGTGTAGTTGGCCAAGCACCATATAACTCAACAATCACTCTTCATGAAGAATTCCTTCCCGTTGCAGTCAACATAATGGCTGCTCCAGGTTGCGATGCAATGATTTTCGAATTAGCTGAGCAATTGCAAAATGCTGGAATCATCAATGCGCCAAAAGCTGGAAGTACGATGTATCGCCGACAATTGCCTCATTGACGTTCAGGGAAATGGGAGGCTTGGATACGGCGTCAAGAATAAAACGGGGATTCGCATAGCGAATAGAGAACCAGCGAAAAGTTGCAGGCAAGAAAATAGGGTGAACCCTGGTAATTGAGGGGCAAATCACGAAGAGTTCTGTAGATGTTAGTAATTCTGAAAGATATCAAAGTAATAGTCGGTGTGTCTCTGGCGTCTAGAATCATGACATGGGCGCCACCAGCTCGTTAGCCTTCGGTCGATAGCCCTGGCGACTACATTGCTGGGCCGCCTAATTCCCGACCGTGTTAGTTAAGCTTAATCAAATCATTCAACGCTCCTTTCAAGCCACATCTGGAAATGTTGCATAGTTGGTAATTGATTTGATCTCAGAGCGTAACATCAGATGAATTTCATCGTTATGATGTTTGTTTAAGTCGGGCGTCAAATCGCGCTTCTCAGATGGAGGAAATCCTACCTCTGGAGAAAATGCGTCTGGTCTTTGCATCATTCGTTGCGCTTATTATGTAAGTTTGTGAATTGTAGACAATTGGTTCTTGAAATGTAACCAAAGAGGGTCTCTTGATAGGTTGTAGACCGATTGATTTTGCGGTAAGCCTCAAACAAGCCACATGCGTTGAGAAACCTCCATATCGATGCGATATAGTCCCATTATGTTTGATGCAGGATATGGTACCATCACACAACTGTCTGTATGTGCCATCTGAAGTTTTGCAATCTCATATCTCCAGCTGAAATCTGAAAAGTCGCGACAGCCAAAAGAAACCTGGCTGTGATCTGAGAACGCTCAAAACATACTAGCACTGCACCAAACCGGCACAGTGAGGGAGAAGTTAACGTCAACATGTGGGCAAGAATCCCATTCGGCGATAGATCTGAAGTTGAAACCAACATGCAGCCGAACCCCTGAGAAAAGGGGCATGTCAAGCTTCACCAATTAGCGCTTGTGTAAGCGAACCACTCCCCTGAAGCTTAAAACAAATTGGCCCCTTTTCGACCTCTCTCCCATGTTCGTCTCAATCATGCTTAAAATGCCAAGGGCAATCGAGGTTCGTTCTGGGTCGCAAGGATTTGTTTTGGGGAAAAGAACGGCGCATCGAAACATTCCGTGATGGAAGTTCCTGTCCCGAAGTCTCGAACCCGCCGAACGTCATCCCATACACGGCTGCCAAAGCGACACTATTGCGGATAGAGCGAAACAGATCATGGAGGACCGGGTGTCAAGTCAGGAAACGAGATGGACTGTATGGTTTCTTATGTTGGATTTTATGGGATGACAGATCGTAAGCGGCTCGAGATGTTCTTCGGAGCAGCAGGTGCGATTGACCCGAGACGATTTTCAGACGATCCTGTTTCGTTCTACTGATTGTGGTTGCTGAGATGTATTCACGTGCAAATTTCGTTGCATACTTATATATCTGGTCGTTCTCAGCAAGGAGTAAAGTCAAGTCCAGTCCACTCTCATTCTTCAACGTCTTCATTTCATCGAATTTCATTGTACAGGTCCTGGAGACCCGGAGCCCATCACTTACACACCATCCCTTACTTTGATTTCGGGTCCAGTCTACCGTAACCATGAAGGCTTTCACTTCTGCATTTACTATTGCTTGTTCGTGTTAAATTTCTCGCATATGCCTCGTCGCTAATTGTTCTGTAGTTCTCCTCACATTTTCAATCGCGAATGCCACTCTTACTTGCGGAGGCGGTAATGATACCACTGGAGATCTTGTACAAGAACAACCTGCCGTCAACATAACCAACCCCCCGGAAGCCGCAGCTCCAACAACTAAGCCAGCTGCTGGAGCAACAAACGCTGCTCATGGTGGACCACCTTTCGATCCGGCGGGTGCGAAAAATGTGGGCAATGGAAAAGGCGCCCAATTTATTACCGGACAGTGTCTGAATGCTGCAGACTGTGGAAGTGGTTGCTGTGCTGGACCTGCAGGTATCTGTTCGGGAGTTGGAGCACAATTTCAGGCTGGAAAGACAGGATGCGGATTCGTGTCGAAAAAGAAGTTATTGAGGGTGTAGAGTATGGATATTTGGGCGGTAGATTGATAGTTTGTGTGGACCCAGGTTCTTTGTCGTATAGTCATTGCATTGGATAATTGCAAGGGAATATTGTATGATTAGATAAATGCCATGATGCATTAAGATGTCACTTTGGCGGTGATAGGGTGTTTGGAAACAGGCTGAAAAAGCATATTGGCAGTTAAAAAATGTTATACATGCTTAATCTTAGTCTCTCATGTCTACCACATCCTGGGCATGGCGGAGATATCTCTACAGCAAATTTCCTGCGTTGAATAAAATCCTCACAATAACGACAAGTTACTTCTAGAATGCTGCAAATTGCGGGGTTGGAGATCGTAGGGCTGAGCGATAGTGAGGAGTTCCCTGAAGAGTGGCTGAGACGATGAGTCTTAGCGACACAGTATTCAAGCCTAAACGAATATTTTCTCGGACACAGCACGGGCACGTACTTTCCGCACGACCACAACTGTCCATATTAGGTTTAAAGAGGTCAATCTTTTCAATTAACATAGAAGAATTATTTTCAAATGATATAAAATGAGAAAGGATTGTTACCATGTATATGTCAGATTTTCTATTTCTATACCGTCTAATTGTGGAGGCGAGTTTGAGGTCCTGCAGCTTACGCGCTGGAAAGCAATCAGCCGCGCCACACTCCTAAATGACCAACCACACCTTTCCATTCGCGTGGATCATTGTATTTTGAGACGATCAGCGCTTCTGAGAACTGGCAACCGGTTCGATCGGTGGTCATCATGGCTGCAGCCGGCTGCCAAAATAAGGTTTACCAACTCACTGAATATAAGCTCGACTGACGCCACAGCAATTCCAAAAGTTGATGTCAACTTCGAAGAGGCATTTGCACTGAAAAGTCCTGGACGTCAAAATGCCTACGAAATTTTCGTACACCATTCCTAGAGGATCGCCGTCTCCCGAAATCCGATTGATTCACCCGCAGAACTCCAGTTCTACACTCTTCGATAAGCACGAAAATGTACGGAGCGAGACAATAGAAACATACGTGGATGGAGATGGAGCTGTACCTGGTTGGCCAACCGAGCCTACGATTCTGTCTAAAGGCAGATCTAGAATATGCCACGATGTATTTGTAGAGAGTCTTCTTGTTCTTTCCACACTCCCTTTTTTTGCACTTGCTATAGTCATTTTACGATACAGCGGGAAAGCGGTTGTGGATTCGGAATGGAACACTTTGAGACAGATAATTAATTCTGTAAGTATGAATGCTTTGCATTTGAAGAATTTCAGTGGCTTATGTGCCTGTATTTAGTTAAGCACTGCATTCCCATACGTGTTCGGGATCGTTGTTGGCAGATCGATGAAGCTGCTCGGTGCATGGTGGCTTGAACATGGTGTGAGCTTGGGCTTGTTGGAACAAATAATGGGAAGTACGACAGCAGGAGGAACTCTTCTGACACACGGACTCTTGAAACCGTTTAATTTTCCTGCCCTGGGACTATTTGCTCTCTGGATATTCTCTCCACTTGGAAGTCGTGTACTGCTGGGACTTGTTGAGCCACAATTGCAGCCAATCAGGACCAATACTACTGTTCGATACCTTGACACTTTGCAGTCCACCAAATATTATTCGCAAGAGGTAATTATACCAATTGAGGTCTTGGCAGGTCCGATAAACTCGCTTTATTTGTCGACTTTGCTTCCCCCTCCTGCAGCGAAAGCTGCAAGTATGGATCCCTGGGCTAATGTGAAAATCCCCTACTTTGATCGGTTGCGATCCAACATCACGGCAAACGGTACTGGGTGGAAAATTGTGCCAGAGACTGGGGTCCAGTATTCATCTTTGATTGGGCTGCCTACTGTGGATGCTGCAGAATTTGGCAATTCCACCTTTACCACCACATCTACTTATATGGATCTGGATTGCTACAATATCACCCGTGGTCAGCCTATTCCTTTAAACGTGAAAGTCGATGGAGTTACATGGCATGGGCTTAGTAACCAGAATAATGGATCCTTCTTCGTGGCTATAGATGGATTCAATATGGCGAATGATACTCTTTACAACCCTGCAATAGGTTACAGTGTTAGAGATTTCACCAACGCTACCAACAGCTCCTCAATACCCCACACACTTCTATTTCAATCATCCATCTGGGACTCCACCACCAATAATGCAGGAAGAGACATGTCCATCGCCTATTGTCGTCTTTCTCAAAAATATGTTGAATCACAAATCAACTGTTCTTACTCTCTAAATAAGGGGCAAGCATGTCGTGTCACCGCAATGCGTCCCAGCACACAGCCTCAAGCACCATCAAATTTCACCGCCCTAGGTTTCCGATTTCTTTTTGAAATGTTTTCCTACGGTCTTCCTCAAGCATCAGGCGAGAACGTCCAAGGAATCATAGCTGAATCCTCAGCTACAGAAAACTACATCTCCGACCCCACCTCGCCGTCTGGGAATCTTGCTGCTTTTACATTTGCGAATCTGTCCAAGTTATCTAAGGAGGATATGGATGTGAGATTAGGACAAGTCATAAATACATATTATATGGCATCTATTTCCCCCTTCGCCATGGCTGGAAACCTTACCAACGGGAACTCCACCATTTTGACCGCAGCAGGCCAGAACACAATTCTGGAACAAAGATATGCTGTCAATTCTCTTTGGATAGCGCTGTATATCATAGCATGTTGGGTTCTGCTGGTTTCAGCTATCGCAGGCGTTATCCTTAATATCCTCGTCATCGCACCTGATGTGCTGGGTTATATCTCTTCGATGACAAGAGATAATCCTTATGTTTCTCTTCCAGAAGGAGGAACTGCGCTACCTGGTCCGAAAAGAACTCTTCTTCTGAGGGAGATGAAAGTTAGATTGGGAAATGTGGGGAAAGACAGTGAGAGGGTAGGGCACATCGCTTTAGCATCGATGGATAAGTCGAGAAGGTTGGTGAAAGGAGCTTCGTATTATTAAGCTTTGTAAATATACATTTTTGCGGGTGCATGTATTGTATATACATATCTTCAGCAGCTTTTCGCTTGAGCGGCGTTCCATTTCTCCTCTCGCTGCTCCGCCCAACTTCCAACGGCCATTATAAATAGTATCCAAGACATAATCATAGCCACAAGTCCCATAACCACTGTCATCACAAGCATCGCATTGATGCCGTTATTCTCCAGAGCCTGAACTGTCTCTCGATTCTGTCCAGTCGGTTAGCATAAGCATGTGATCTGGTACCTGGGCAGTGGAGTTGGAGTAATTGAGAGTACTCACACTAGCCATCAACATGATACCTCCACACATAAGACAAAAGCTTGTTATAAGTTCTGAAGGTGGATGAGATGGAGATGTCGTGACTGGGGGCGAGACAAGTAGAATAAGGTACGTCATTGAGCGAGAGGCAGCAGCTCCCGCAAGAAAATTCCCAAATTGACGATGCATCATGGCTGATTCCATGGAGTTTTGATGATGGCCACCCATAACCATACCAAGTACAAAGAGTATAAGTGCTGGAATTGGGTTTATAGAAGGAGACTTGTGTCGCAATGTCGCTCTTAAAAATACAGGTGATCGTGCAGTAGCTTTGTTGCAGTACTGTCGTATACGCTGAGATTCAACCATCATACCGCACTACTGGGAATTAATAACAATAAAATCCAAAGTGGGAAGAATCTCTAACCGTTCCGCCTCCGATGAAAAGGAGAGATATAGCGACGTGTTCAAAGTCCGCTGGGACCCATGCTTCGCCCCAGCCCGCCAAGTGCTCCAAGAATACATTAATGATGCCGTAGAGAAAAATCGTAAAGCACTCGATGAATTCCATAGTAAGATTTGATAGAGATGTCCCCGAACTCGGCCGAACATTCCAAGCCCATCCAAATTGTGCGAAGCCTCCTGCCCAGCGAATTGCGGTGAGAATGCCGATCCAGAAAAATATCCCGCCTTTGATGAAATGTGCCAGACCGTTGAATACCAATTTACCATGCTATAATGGTTAGATTGTCCTGAGTGTTTCGGAAGGGCAGTATACCTACGAAGATTCCAGTTGCAGTCACAATACCTGTACAGATTGCGATAAATCCGAGGATGATAAGAAGTCGGTCGATGGTGGTATAAACTGGGTCGATAATCAAAGTCATTTTTTGGACTCCCGGGAATTTCGACCACCGCCGCAAACGAAATAATTTCTCTGTAAAAGCAGAGCCTTCCTTGTGTTTGTTTCGTAACAAAGGAATATCGTAAAGAGCATCGGAATCACCATCTGCATAGTCACCATTGTCAACGATTGATCCCTCTTCATCTCCAGAGACTTGATCCAATTTCATTTCTCGACATGTTTCATCGCCGAATTGAGGGCTTGAATCTGGTTGACTTTTCGGAATATTTTGTGCTATGGATGCCTCATGGTTGGGCGTGATAGTGGAACAGAGTTTAGTTTTATCTGTGAAAGACTTCCATAGCGAGAGAACAAATTGAGTTATAATGATAACAGTCAAGATCCATCCGAATCTGTGATGAGAGTTGTTAGGGTACAGGTCAGGCGTTTTTGAGTTGTAAGCAAGGCCGAGGATTGTGCCCACACCGTGAAAGCCCAAACAAATTATCAGAGTTGGATATCGCAAATTGGATCGCACAATGTTAAGATTCACGACTACTTGAATGTTAGTCTAGAAAAATTTAGAGTAAACAATAACGAACCAATCGGTAGGAGGACCACCCAGCTCACAATCATGCATATAATATGGCCGTAAAGGAATGCAAGTGCAGAACTTGCGTAGAGATAAATCTCCGGTGGTGGTGACGGACCAGATATAGTTGATGAATTGACAACTGAGGTCATGTCAATGCTTTGATTGTTCTGATGTTCCATAGCGGTAGCGATATCAAAGAGCAAAGTTCCTGCCAATAAAGAGGAAAGTATCTCCGTCATGCTTTTTCGGAACACAGTCGTAGGCTTGACTCGCAGAAATGGGAAAAATACAGAGGAATATCAGAGACTAAATGAAAAGTGTGGATTAAGAATTGGTATTTGAAGGAACATACGAAGCATGCCAAATATATATATCCTGCTGAAACCCTTCACAACTCGTATCCATGATCGAAATCAATCAGGCAACATGGTAGCTAAGACGAATTTCCCAGAATAACGTCAATTGTGGCATTGGCACTTAAGATGACTCTATTGACACGCAACGGTTATTTCGGATTCCTCGCAGCTTGTCGCCCAGAGTGGGATAGGCCACTTTGAGGTCGTCGTGGTCATCAACTGAGAAATACGCGCAGATACTAGTAGCGGGGCAGCAGTGACGGAACTATCGGAATATGAGGTACACAGAAAGCCGGTCCGGGTCATGGTTCGTTTTTTATGTTGTTGAGATGACATGGCATTCAACACTCACCCAAAGATGAAACCAGTATACGGAGTAGTGAGCAAGAGGATATTTCAGTGCTGACACAGACAAAGCGAGCTAGTCCGTATTAGGCGACAAGATGCGAGAGGCGCTCATCACGTGCATACTCGAAAGTGGCAACTCACACTCCATCTTGCGGATGTCCCGGACTAACGTTCGATGTCCTGTGTCACTCGAATCTTGGCTTGCAGCTTTCTGACGAAGGTCTGTTAGCTGCTGCTCACGACAATATGAGCCTCAATTGTCTTTTCTCATGTTCTATGAATAATTCCAGAGTCACAATCTCAGATATTCATTTGCACGAGGTTCTACGCACAAACCTAACAAGCTGCCTAGATGATTACAGTTTTTTATTTCTCTGTTTTGAACGAGACTCAGAAACAAAAAGAAATGGTGGGGGTTCCTGGGAAGTCTAAAGGGTTAGTGAGGTCGTGATGAAATCTTCAGTTACCATAAAAACCGAGCTTTGACTGAAACTTGGGAACTAATGCCAAAGAATAGGTGCAATACTTGTCGGCGACGGAAAATAAAAGTATGGAATCTCGCACCATGTTACTCGAATCAGGTTGCTGATCGTATCGTGTGTGCAGTGTGACGGCCAAAAGCCAGGATGTGGACAATGCCGGAAAGGTACTCGCATCTGTGGCGGCTACGAGCGTGACCTTCACTTCAAGAATCTGAGTGCCTTGGATCATGATTCTCTCCTTGCAAGAGCCCAGCCTCTGATACCATTAACAAGTCCGTCAGTCGCGAAGCCTCTGACAAGGAATATTCAGAGTAACTACTCCTCTCAAGATCAACCACTAGCGATCGATCCTGGGTTCATTCCAAGTCACAGCACCGACAGCTTTCAACAGGATGAGGAACTTGCCGGCGATCATATCCATAAAGGTACGGCATCAAATACAGTGGTATTCCCGCGACATCTAGCTCTAAACGATGCAGCCACGGTCAAACTCCTATTTGCTCGTTTCATGGATGGTTATGTACCTCCTGGCTCATTCAATGGCCCAAAATCCTTCTTCCCACTCTCTTGGCTGCAGGTACTCCTGGAATTGCCACATTATTCAAAATCGTTAGATCTTGCTGTGGGTGCTCTGAGTATGGTGCGACTTGGCAGAGCTTATCGTGACGAGAGGCTCAAAGTGAAGGGAATGGAAGTATATGGGCAGGCACTGACCGGTATGCAAAAGCTTCTGCTCGATCAGAACGCTATACTGCAAGAACAAACATTCGCTATATCTATGACGATGTCGGTGTTTGAGGTTTGAAAGTCGAGGGGTAAAAAATAAACAGTGCTGACATCTTGTAGATTTTGGAGACATCTGACAACGAAATCCAAGGGTGGATAAGTCACGTCGACGGACTCTCCCAATTGGTTCAGCTTCGTGGTCCAGCCGCACATATCAATGGTTCAAGCCACCAACTATTTCTGGGTTTCAGACCAACAGAGGTAGATATAGTCCTTGGTTGCTGATGTACGCTAACATTCTCCTTGCAGATTATTCATGCTCTGGTGCTGCAGGCAAAAACGTACTTAGCAGAACCCGAATGGCTTACGATTCCATGGATGTGCTCTACGAAAACCGACCTCCATTCATTACTAGATATCATCGCCAAGCTACCAGAAGTACTCGGAGACACCCGAGCCATTTTGAATCATTCTTCAAGAAACAATCTAGCATATATCCGGGCTCACTTGAACAACAGCCGGAACCTAGAACATACACTCCAGGCCTGGTATCTTCATCTCATCGGCAAGTCAAAGAATGTTATGTACGCAGAAGTATACCACCAACATTCAGACATCGACAATGTTTTTCCTACTATGCTTCATTTCGACGACTTGGAGATGGCTCGAGTCCATTGCTTCTACTGGTCAAGTCTCCTTCTTCTCTATAATAGCCTTTTCGAAATACTGCAATACTCTATGATTGAGAACGGGGTCAGTGAGCGTATGCTATTGACGACCAGCACTTTTCCGTGGGTTGCTGGGAAAAGCGTGTCGGATCTCGTCAAGGAGAATGAAGATAAGAGCATGACCGTCGCTGAACTAATCGCCAAATCCATGCACTTCCTTCTTTCTGAGGACATGCGTACACTTGGGCTCCAAAACATATTTTTCCCACTTCGAATCGCCATGCATATATTTTCTCGTCATTCAAGAACCAAAGTCCAATGGTGTAGGAACAAATTCACAGAACTTGATGCTCGGGGCTTCCCGTTTGCGAAGATATTGAACGAGCTCGAATGGGATGAAATACCAAGAAAGTTTGCAGCCTCTCGCACGATTTGACCGCCAATTTTCAGCTCGCCAGTACGGAAATGGATAAAGGATTGCGACTTAGTTACGGCTTGTGCAGTGGAAAACCGCATGCACGACCTACTTGTTTTGAGTCACATGAGTGTCTATGAAGCCCAAGATGAGGGGTAGAGAATCTCCTTTTGTAGAGCTGAAAGTTACTGGACGGACGGTTCAGCTTCTATACCATTGAAAACACTGAATGGGATTCGGTATGCATGACGTATTCTTGTTATGATCAGTGTGGCGGCAACTTGGCTTTTCAGGAGGGTGGGATAAGTGTTCAAGGTGCGCCAAAAGTCGGAATGGCAGATGGGCAATTGGATGCCTTGAGTTTCAGACACACCGAGTAGTGAGGAACTTCTCGCAGCCACCGTTCTTGCGTTGCACAAATGTTCCTGCCAAGACACGAAAATAAATGCTATTCGAAAACCGCAGAGCTGAATGTTCCCAACACAAGCACACTGCGCTGTGATTAAGGAACGGCCGTTTCCGGTAATACAAAGCCGTAATGTCACATTCTCAGCTCCAGAACGTGATAAAATTATTTGGTGAGAGGCATGCTAAAACAGCTGAGAACTATGCTTTTTGCTTTAGGTTGCACAACATCTCTCAGCTTAGCAGCTCAGCCTTACCAAATGGCAGCTGAACGAAACATTGCATTATGCATAAAGAGGCATAAGGGCCATGAGTCCAAAATCTGAGCATCAAAACCTTTTCATACCTGTCTCCCTCAAAAGGCTTCTCGGAATAACTTCAGCTATCATCATGCCTGTACCTAATTATGGCGTTTGGGTTGCAACGCCTGTCTCTTTCACCGCTCAACGAGCGAAGGATGACCCGAAAAGTCCTCATATCACTCTTACTTTCATGAACTATCTATCATTTAAGAGAAAGTTCACAGCGGCCATCAACGTCAAATCTGTTGGGGACGATTCCCGCTTGGTGTACTGGCTCATTGATGATCTCCCACAAGACTTTACCGCCAGTCTGAAAGAATTGGATCCCGGCTTCCACTTGCTTGAAGAAGGAGATCCTGTTAGTCTGGACTACTATCGCAGCGGCCTTGTCAACTTCGAGGAAGGCACTGTCTTGCAACACGATATTCACGGTCCTGACAACGACATCGTTGACAAAGTGAGCGCAGTTCTCGAATCGAGCATCAAGGAAAAGGCAACCATATACATTTTCGGATCCCAATTCAAGGGAAGAGATGGAATTCATGATATTCATATGAATCAAGGCAGCTTGCCTCGTTTCGATAATGGCGTGGGTCAGGATGGAGCAATCTTTTTCGAGTTTCCAGATGGCCAGTGGAAGGCTATTTTCCTTGCATTCGCTTCACAGCAGATTCCTACGGATGATGAGACTGGCTTGGCTTTGCCTGGCGCGCAATCTCTTTCAGAGCTCGCAGCAAAGTGATCACTTTCGGGCACACTGATCACGTGCCAGATGATCCAATGATTCCAAGGTTCTGGCGAGGCACGGAGAAGCGTTTAAGTTATCTGAAATATGGGAGTCTCCAAATCATGTAATTCTGCCGTTTGGGCTTTGAAGAGTATTTGAATGGAATATCTTCTGCAAACATTCAATATCTCGTAGCACAATCGCATGTGACATTTCTGATCATATCACCTGTGCGTCGAAGGTTGCTCCCCTCAATTTCATCTCGTCCCGCTATATAGTTTGCTTTTCCTGTTCCGTACCGCGCTCCTGTTTTGTTTAAGCTCTGAATTAAAAGCGCGCGAACAGAATATTGTTTATATGGTAGAAATGTATTGCCAGCGAATCAGAGATACCGGTGATTTACCCTTGCCGTCCGGGTGATATCTGTTATGAACATTTCAGCATCAGCCATGTTTCCAGATATTATCTCAAATTGTTTATATACTCCAGGATCTACTATTATATGACGAATGGCGGGGTAATACCCAAATAAAGAACCGCTGTCATCGCGAGACAAGAAGTAACTGACATGAACGTGAGCCCTGGACTGTTACATTTCACGATTCTAAAAATATTTAGTCAGTACTTGTGGGCTCTGTATTTCTATTGAAATGGATACAATGATGTCCCTCGTCGTCGATGAAGCCATAATTAACGACGAATGCTTCTTTAACAGTTCCAAAAACAAATCGCCAAACCCGCGGCCAACTAACACCATCTACGATGAGAAGAATGCACAGGATCAGCAGAGAAATTCTGATATCACAAAATCAGACATTGAATCGATTCAGACGAACAGTGAAGAGCAACACCCCAAGGAAAAAGTGAAATGGCACAAGCAGCCTGCCTTGTTGATACTTCTACCCCTCATTGGGACAGGTTTCGCAGCGGGACATCACGCATTTTATAGCCACCTCCATCACACAGTTCCAGGCTCAGGAAATCATCAGCAAACAATACATGGAATTGGAAATGTCTTCGCATTTCTGGTCGCGTTTTCATTCATCGTTGCTTTCAGGATCGCGTACACCCAATACTGGTGGATGCTAGTGAGCCGGAAGGCTTTCTCTATACGAGCATTGGATTCTTTGTACGCTTTACCGTTTGAACCATTTGGAATATGGAGCAAAGAGGTGTGGCGGCGAGCTAATATGGCGATAATGCTGACTTTGAGCTTTTGGTGAGTACTTTCTCTGAGATTTGGGATGAGATTGGAATCAGCGTTAACTGAACAAGGATAATGATATTTGCTTGCCTAATACCGCCTGGTACTCTTACGATCTTGCTGAGAACAGCAGGCCACACTACCGAGGCTATGATACCTACCCTGGATTGGACTTCAAACCGTTGGTATTCTTCGGCAGTCCCTGGCCGCCCCTCGTCACTGGTTAGAATCCTGGTAGCAAAGACATCAATACGATCTCAAATTCCTCCTTTCATAGCCCCTGGCCGCATCTCATCATACAGTATCGACATTGATGGGCCTTTTCTGAAATGCGAGCCTCCAAATTCGACCCAAATTTCGATCTTTGAGCATGTAAAAAGGGAGTTGTCGGCAAATACGACGGACGGAAACTCCATTGTCACGAAATACACTGAAACTCCTGCATTAGATCGATTTAAGAAAGGTCCGTTGCTGATTACTGGAGGTGAAGACCAATTGTCGAGTGCAGAACGTTTGAGGAGTTATGGATTGGTCGCTATGTTATTTGATCCTGTTCTAGGAGAGCTAGCTAAACGGAATGATACGGTGATCTCCCAGGGAAAAAACTTGTCTGCATGGAAGCCAGATCTACCAGTGGACTTTGAACAGTTGGTGGGATATAAAGTTCGATGCGAAACTTCTGATTTGGCAGCATCGAATACCAGCGTCTCCCAGAATTGTAGATTGATGCCACTTCAACTGTGGATTCTCACTTCCAATCATTCATTTATTTGTACGCTTGGAAGTGGAACACGAAGAACCACATTCAAGTTCAGGGAGGACAGACAGATTATCACTTATGGTGCCCTTCAGGATTTTAAGCCCATTTTCGTCCGTCTACCGGTATCCAACACATCACAGAAACCCTCGTTAGATTCCATCCCCGCTCTGGTACCTATGCTCCCAGAAAACAAAGCCTCTCTTTCAATTTACACATCCCTGCTCCAAATAATCAGCGGAATGATCACGATACCTTTACCTCTCAATGGGAGTTCATCCATTCTGGTCGCCGACAACGGTCTGCTGAAAACTGCATTGGGAGCCTGCGATGAGATAGCGAAAAACCCTTGGGTTCAAAACCAAACAAGTACTTCACTTTTTAGGAAGTCTGGAAACATGTGCCGCAATCATACCATAGCTAGAGCGATTGAGGATCTGAGTGCCAATCTTACAATAGCGATGATGAGCTCACCGGAGTTGACGTTAGTTTCCTTGATTTAGATTTTTGATAGCAAGTATACTGACAGGAATATAGATCAATTGACGGATCGAGCACAAATGTAACTGTCTCGACATTGCGAAACGTATATGTCTACACGCCTTTCTATCTTATACTCTCGTATAGTATAGCTTTACTTATTTTTTCTCCCTGCTTAGTGCTTGGACTATATTCGGTACATTGGAATGTTGGCTGGTATAGCAAGAGCTTTTCTTCTCTGGTCGCCTCGACAAGAAATCGGGAACTGAATGAAATTTTGGGGAAGGGTGTTGGGGGCGGAGAGAAACAAGGGGATAGCGAGAGGTTGGAGCTGAGGTTTGGAATTCTACTCGCTCAAGACGAAGGGGGAAAGCAACGAAGAGCATTCGGGAGTGTCGGAGGGGTAAGAAAGTTGAGCAGGGGAGATTAGACAGTAGGGAGGCGAAAAGTGGTTTCATGCTATTATTTTACTGCCACAATGTTCTAGGATTCCACTGTCCGAAAGTGCTGTCGAGAATGTGTCAATTTTTTAGAATCCTCTCATCATCTATTCAACATATTTATATATCTGCACACCTCTTTTAACTCTTCCAAATTTCAATATTTCAAGTCCAACACATCCTTCACCAAAACAACACCCTCAGTTCTTAACGACCTATTCGCCGCAATCCCAGTCAAAATACTCCTCGCTCCATCCAAATGATCCGCTGCCCTTCCAAACCTATCTTCCCCCACATTCTCACCAAACAGATCATTCAACAACACCGGATCACCACCTCCATGGCCACCAAGCCCACCCTCAACAGCAACCTCATACGGCTTCTCAAACAAAGGTCTGACTGTAACAGTACATTTCTCCAATGCTCCCTCAGCACCCTGTTCCCCACCACTATTAACATAACTCTGCTCCACGACATCTAATTCCAATCTCCCTTTCGTTCCATTAAAGATAGCTCTGAATCCCTCCCAAGGTGCATATGCAATCAGACTATACGTCAAAATAGCACCGCTTGCATAGCGAACCAAAACCCCCATTGTATCTTCAATACTGATCCCATCTCCAAATACAGATTGGTCTCTGTAATAAGCATCTTCATGCTCGGCTTCCAAGTACATTTTCCGTAATTGCTCATGTTCTTCCAGATGTAACGCAAATGGGTCTTTTTTCGCTACTTCGCTTCCTTGGGCCCGGGTATAGAACTCAGTGATACCTCTCTGCTCGGCGTTTTCCCGCCCGTAGAACATGAGACCACCTTGTGCTACTACCGATATGGGATGAGAGCGTAGCCAGAAATTTATCAGATCGAAATGATGTGTTGATTTGTGGACCAGTAGACCACCTGCATTTCGTTTGTCCCGATGCCAGCGGCGGAAATAGTCTGCTCCGTGAGAGGTGTTCAGAGCCCATTCAAAGTGAATTGAGTTGACTTTGCCAATGACTCCATCGCCTGATATCTGTCAGCTATTGAGATCTCGAATTTCATGCAGTGGAATTAGAATACTGTATCACGTGATAGTATAGAATTCGACGAAATCGACTTACCAAGTAATTCAAACACCTTGGTGTTATGTGGCGCATACCGATAATTGAACGTCACTCTCACTTTCTTCCCCGTTCTCTCCACGGCATCAATGATAGCTTTACACCTCACCTCATCAATCGTCATTGGTTTCTCTGTAATCACATTACATCCCAATTCCAGTGCTTTGATGATATATATATCATGCGTTCTATCCATAGTCGTAATGATTACTTCATCTGGGTGTGTCTCTTTGATCATTTTCTCGAAATCTTGAGCTTTGTAGGTAGGAATTGGTGCTGAGGGGTATTTGAGAGCAGCGAGGTTGTCGTTGGCGACGTTCATCCGGGTTTGATTTGTATCGCAGAGACCGACTATTATGGAGGTTGAGGTGAAGTCTTTTGCGAGTGCTGAGTAGAAGAAACTGCTTCGGCCACCCAGGCCGACCATTGCGTAACGTTTCATGGTGAAGGTTGATGATATCGAATTCTGTGCGTCTCGAGAGATGTGATATGTATGAGTATTGCCTAGAACTTTATTTCCAGGCCAAGAATCTCTTTCCAAAAAACGAGACCTCGTCTTATTGTATATATACCCCCACTACATTCAGTTACATCATGTACAAAGAAAGGGGGGTCTATCACGTGTTTGCCAACCCCACCACTCTCTCAGCGATGTCTTAGGCTATGTCCCACTTCACGCATCAAGCATCCAACGAATAACACGCCCCACACTCCAAGACTGAAAAATAATTCTCCTCCATTTGGATTCAGCCAAAAGACATTTATCCAGCGAACAGCTTGAATGATCTACCAATGGGTTCGTTGGAAATGGGGAAAAATGCCAAGATATCCCACTCTCGGGCTGCATTCGCGAGGAAATGTACCGATGGTCAGGTAGCCAAGAAGCGCCTCACCTCTTACATTCTAACTGAGAAATATGTCAGAAAACTGCAAGGAGTAACAGCAGGGAGACGCGGGGTCTTGGGGTTAACGACTAGTGTCGGTATTTGACGATAGGGGAGGAATGGGGCTACTGTGCCACTTATCATCTTTCCCCAGATCGCTGCTACCCCGGTTATTTAGCCAACTTCACTTTATCCAAACTCTGGGCAGTCTGGATATGGAACGATCTGATCAACGACGATGCAGCTGCTGGTCAGGTAGGCAGAATACGACGTTGGATTTGGATATGGTGGGAACCAGTCGGCTGGTTGGAGAGGGGCTGGGCATATGCTGTGATATGCATAAGTAAACACCCATCCCTCATATCTTATCTTCCTCTTTATCCTTTTAAATACTGAGGGCTCTGATTTCTTTGCTCCTGGCATCAAGATGGCTTCCTCGAGAGTTAATCAGGATGTGGTTCCTGAGAATAAGGATGTCATCTCAGCTCATGTTGAGAGGACCCCCGAGGCGCCGCCCATCGAAACGAACCCCATCGATCTGTTAGCTCATGACACAAATGTATTCTTTACAGTCGAAGAAGAGAAACGTGTGTTACGCAGGATTGATATGAGAGTTCTACCTCTTATGCTTGGAGCATACTTTCTTCAACAGCTGGACAAATCATCCCTTTCGTACACATCCGTCTTCAACATCCAGAAAGATGCACATCTGCATGGAAGACAGTATTCATGGCTGGGATCAGTTTTATATATCGCGCAGTTGGTTATGCAACCACTTGGTGCATTGTTGCTTGTCAAGTTGCCAACTGGAAAGTTGATCTCCTGTGCCATTTTCATGTGGGGCGTAACGATGTGTTGCATGGCTGCCGCCAAAGACTTTAAGGCACTGCTTGGATTGAGATTCATGTTGGGTAGCTTTGAAAGTTTGATTGGTGAGCCTCTATTTGCACAGCTGGTATATCTTGCTGATGTTAATAGGTCCTTCTCTTGTCGCTGTTACGCAGATGTGGTGGCGTCGAAGTGAGCAGACGAATAGGACATCAGCATGGAACGCAATGAACGGTATTACTTCAGTAGTAAGTACTCCACAAATTATTCCTACTGAAGATATCCTAACACCAACAGTTTGGAAGTCTCAGTACCTACGGACTTGGCCACATCAAATCCGACCATCTTCATTCGTACCAAATTATCTTTCTATATTGCGGTGGTCTCACACTTGTATTCTCAGTCATATCCCTGATATTCTTCCCTGATTCGCCAATGGAGGCAAAATTCTTCAAAGAGCGAGAGAGAGACATTGCTATCGAGAGACTGAGAGCAAATCAGATGGGTATCGTGTCACGAAAGTGGAGATGGGATCATGTAGTTGAGGCATTGTTGGATCCTAAGTCTTGGTGCTGGTTCTTCTTAGTGATGGCAATCTCGTAAGTTTTCTTTTCAGTCCTATCCAGATATTTTGTTAATAGATATAGTATCCCATCTGGTGGAATCGGAACATTTGGGCCACTTATCGTCCAATCGTTTGGCTTCAACCAATTCAAGACAATCTTATTCAACATCCCATTCGGAGTCGTAAACATAATCGCCATTCTCTGTGGTGGCTGGCTAGCAACACACATCAAAAGCAAGGGAATCGTGATTGCTATTCTTGCCCTCCCCTGTATCGCAGGAGCTGCTACCCTTTTAGCTCTTCCACGCGGACCACACAGCAAAGGGCCGTTGCTAGTAGCTTACTACCTCACCTCATTCTTAGCCGGTATCACACCTCTAATCTACTCGTGGCACATCCAAAACACAGCTGGTGATACCAAGCGAAAAGTCACCACTGCCTTAGTATTCATCGGCATGTGCGCTGGAAACATCATTGGTCCACTCTTGTACTCTGCAGAAGATAAGCCTTATTACCGAACAGGTCTCATCTCCAACCTCGCGATGTTCTGTCTCGTTGAAGTTCTTGTTGGGTAATGCATTCTCCCTCATCTCAAATATCCAGTTACTAACATAAATGAATAGGCTTATCATGCTCTACCTCAAATTTCTCAATGCGCGCCACAGTCGTATGCGTTCTGCGGTTGGTAAACAGGCGAATGTTCAGGATGAATCTATGATGCGTAAATCTGATCTACAGAATTTGGGCAAGGGCATGGGACAGCAAGCTACGCCGAGAGAGGAGGATAAGTCGTTTGCTGATACTACGGATTTGAAGAATGAGGATTTTATTTATGTTTATTAGGAGCTGGATTTTCTTAGGAATGAGGAATGAGTGGGAACATATTAGGTGGCGCCGGGGACTAATGACTTGGATGATGATGATTAGTTTCCAAGAAGTACACTTAACTCCCATGAGACAAATGCCATGCCCACACAGGATTGGACACCCCTTCTCCCTTGAATAATTGTGTTGACGACGGATCATTGAGTGGTGTTTGAAACTACAATTCAACTGAAGTGCGGGGTACGGTACCCCGCCAAGTCATCACAGCGAAATTCAACACTCAATTCAGGAAAATTCAACATGAAATCGGGTTGTATGATCCGTGATCCATTCAATCATATCACCATTCCATCTACAAAAACTTTCTCAAAAACTCTCCCAACGCCATAATCGCCATAGCCTGTCCATACGGCATACTCGTCCTGGGGATATCCTTATAAAACTGCAACGAATCACCCATTCCCGTCCCAAAACTCGTATTCTGCAACTCTCCCTGCTCATCAATCTGCCCCAACACTGCCTTAATCGCCTTGATAGCAACATCCTCATATTCTTTTCCAATATACTTCTTCCGCTGCGCCATCAGGATTCCGTACGCGAATCCTGCAGAAGCGGATGATTCGAGATATGATCCTTCATCGCTGTGATCGAGAAGTGTTCGCCATAATCCTGATGCATCTTGATGCTTTTTCAGTGCTCTACATTGTGCTTCCAGTGTGTCGACGAGGTGTCTCCTTATTGGGTCATTCTCTGTTAAATCCAATAATTCGATGAATTCTGGAATCACAATCGTGATCCAACTATTTCCTCTCGCCCACCTCGCTCTGGCGAAATTATGTCCACCCTCTTCAAACGTCCACCCATGGAACCACAGTCCAGTTTGCGGATCGAATAGGTATTTGATATGTAAGAGAAATTGTCTCTTAGCTTCCTCCACGTAATGTGGTCGATTCAATACTTTTCCGATTTTCGCGAGGGGTAGAACGGTCATCATCAACGTATCATCCCACAACTGTTGCGTATTTGGCGTCAAATAAGTGATATGCTGCATACCACCATATTCTGTTCTCTCCAAATCGTACATCGCCCATTCAGCCCAGCTATCTAACCAAGGCAAATAAGTTTTATTTCCCGTCTCCTCATACACATACGCGAGTGTCAAAAACGCTGCCATGGTATTTATATTTTTTGTCGTGCCGCCAGCTGCGAAGCGATCTCTGAACCAGTCTTCTACGATTTTCAAAAATGAGGCATCGCCGGTCAGAGAATAGTATTTGTAGAGACCGTATAAGCCGACACCGTGCGTCCATTCCCAGTCGTTCCAGCCTTTGGTGTCGATTACTCGGCCATCAGGGAGAGTCATGAGAAATTCACCCGTGGTATCGGTGATGTTCACCAGGTTGTTGGTGAGGAGTTTGATGGCGGAATGAATGGAGGAAGACTCCACGTCTGAGACTGTGAGAGGCATTTTTGTGGCAGGAGTGGGTTTTTTTTCGTGGTGGTCAATAGTATACTCGTGATAGATTCACAGCTTCACAACAGCTCGAAAGTCAGAAAATTGATACTTTCAGCAAGGGAACACGAAAATAAAAAGAAGAAATCAAAGAAACAAAAATTCGGTCCCTCGGTCAAGGCACCGCCTCGTCCCCAAGATTCCAAGACAAGGCTGACGAACTCAAATCAGAAAACTCTCAAAAAACAGTGGTTCGTTCGGTGCATCTGTCCCCGAACGCCAGACGCGGGGCTCCAGGCCTTCCCCACTACGACCTCAGTGCTAAACCTAACATTTAAAGGCAAGCGACTGCCGATCTAGGCTATAACCAATCACTGTACACACTATAACCATTTGATCGGGTCGTTAGCTACATTTACGTGTTCTTGGCTTGAAGTTTCTCCGCCAATTAGAATATAGCTCAGCGCAAGTAGGAAGTGTAGATCAGAAGCTTCGTTAGGAGCGCGAGTAATGTTTGGTGAGTGCCATGGAATACCTGGTCGTGTGTGGATGTGGCTAAGTGGTGATGCGTGGTGGTTATTTTTTTGGGTAACGTTTGATCGTTGCGGCGACTACAGTGGACCGATACGATAGTTAGTGATGATCACCAGGGCTTCTACGGATGTTGGGAGCCGAGTTAAGGGTTAATAGTATGAGATCTTCGTTCTTTATACTGATATATTTTCTCTGGTATTCTGATTCCAATTTTCTACTTCAACCTTTTCTTCTTGAATTTTCGTTGATTTCTCATCCTAAAATCGCAAAATGGCCTCAGAAATCAGTTCTTCGCCCGAGGCGCAACAAGATGCCCAGCGACCAAGTTCCAAAGCTGGAGATGTTGAAAGCGTCCACGTTGAGCGAAAAGAGTTCGCTGATAAGGATTACACCAACTTTGACAAAGTTGATGGAGAAGTTGCAAAGTATACTAGCGATGAGAGAGTTGTCGTCGATGAGGCAACCAGTAAACGACTGAGGAGAATGATTGATCGTCGAGTATTGGCCATCATGATCTTTACTTATTTTCTCCAGGCTTTGGATAAGGGGACGCTGTCGTTTGCATCTATCATGGGAATCCAGAAAGATACACATCTTGTCGGCCAACAGGTAGATTCTCGATCAACTGCAATGAAATGGCACGCATACTCATATATCTTTGCAGTACTCCTGGTTGACCACATGTATCTATATCGCTGTGTTGATTGTCGAATACCCTACCAACTGGATTATCCAGCGAGTACCGATTGCGAAATACCTAGGCATAAATATTATATTATGGGGGACGACATTGATGCTACACGCTGTCTGCAAGAACTTTGTTGAGCTGGTTGTAGTTAGAACACTTCTTGGTATTTTTGAAGCATGCTGTCAACCCTCTTTCGTGGTCCTCTCAGGCATGTGGTATTTGAGAGAGGAACAAGCTGCGACCGTGTCTTACTGGTATGCTCTATACCCTAATTTCAAAGAATGAGATCCAACATACTCGTAGGTACATGATGAACGGAGCCCAACAAATAGTCGGAGGTCTCCTCGCTTACTGCTTCACCCTCCTCAAATCAGGACCCTTGAAATCTTGGCAGGCACTCTTCATCTCCTACGGAGGTGTCGCCGTCCTATGGGGTATCTTCGTAATATTTTACATGCCGGACTCCCCCATGAGAGCCAAGTGCTTTAGCGAAGCCGACAAAAAGCTTATGGTGGAACGGGTTCGATCTAACCAGACTGGTCTGCAGAATAAGACTTTCAAGAAGGAGCAGATGATTGAAGCTTTCAAGGACCCACAGACTTGGTGTTATTGTGGTATTGCTATTACTACTACCCTGCCTACGAGTGGACTGGGGGCGTTTGCGAATATTATTATTACTAGTTTTGATTTTACTGTGTTGCAGACTCAGTTACTGGCCATGGTCTTGGGTTTCTATATCATCTTTGTCTTGCTCACGTCCACTTGGCTCGTCAAGAAGACTGGACAGAATCTTCTTGTCATGTTAGGATTTGTTGTACCGTAAGTGTTCGTCCTCTCTACCTTTGGCAACAGCTAACATGAGATGGCAGATCATTTGTCGGCACCATTGTTTTGATGACGGTGACAAATATAGGAAAGGCTCAGCAGGTCGGTCTTTTGATCAGCTACTATATCACACTATCCTTCTGGTCTGCACAGACATTGGCATTATCTATGATCTCCAGAAATATCGCAGGTCAAACCAAGAAGTCAACTGTTGTGGCCACCAACTTCGTCGCATGGGCGACTGGTAATGCCATTGGTGAGTCCAAAACCGTCTCTTTCCCAATCTCTCAGCCACTAACGCCAGTGTCCAGGTCCTCAAGTCTTCCTCAAATGGAATGCACCTCGCTATCTCATCGCATTTACTGTCCATCTCGTCTGCTACAGTATTCTTGTTGTCGTGATTCTGTACCTGCGATGGTATCTCAGCCATGAGAATAAGAAGAAAGATGAGCTAGCTCAGGCCGGTATCCAGGAGGCGCAGGATGAACAGTATGTGCATGCTTTTGAGGATAAGACGGATAAGGAAAATATGAATTTCCGATACGTATACTAGATTGGGCAGGGAAAACACCCGTTGTAATACTGTAGAATGACACATTAAACTTGATGGTTGAAAATTCTTGAGAAAAAATTGAATACATCAAAAGTTCCCCTCACAATCTCTCTATTTGGCTCGAGTGCGTGACGTAGAAATCCTAAACACGAGCAGCAATAACTCCATCCGAAATCTCGGTATCATTTCGCTCCCAACGGACGAACCGAGAAGAGAACCCCGCTCCATAAACTCCAAAAGCATATCCCATTCCGTCATAGAACCCCAAACCTTATTCCCCATATTTCTCCGCATCGAACCCTCTATCCGGAATCGGTGTAATCTCCACCGACATGGCATCCCTTTCATCCAGCGCTTGGCACTTTACCCGTGACGGAAATCGGTACCTGGTTCCAAACGAGGGCCCGAGGTGTCACATATATCCTTCTGGAAAATGATATAGAAAGCCAAGGCACAGCTTATTTTTAAGCTCTTCATCTCACTTTTTAGACCTGAGCTTGTTTAGAGTCTTCATAATGTTATTTTCGAAGCTTTTGTTGCTGTTGGGTTTGTTACAGACTGCTTTAGCGAGTGGCCCCTTTTTTCTGACTTTGAGTAATACGAGTCATGTGATTGGAAATGATCTGTGGAATATTACTGTTGGGACTAGGTATGGGACGAAACTCTGGTATAAGGGTAAAGATCTAGTTGGGAAGGCTTCAGGACATTATGTCAGTCATAGTAAGTTCCCAAAATCCCAGTGCACTAAGAAATTTGGGCTGACGGTACCATAGGTGGAGGAACGAGTCTGGATTATACGTCTGCGAGGATAGTTTCACAGACCAAGGAATACTTAGATGTTGTCTTCGTATCTCCTCTTGGAGATCTACATTGGGTTATTTTCCCTGATCTCGCTGGAGCATACCAATATTTCGTAAACAGAGCACTCCCTGTGCTAGGAGAATTCAGGACTATTGTCAGACTCGACAATACTACATTTGTCAATGGAAAGAATGCTATCAAAGATGGTCAGTCGTATCCACTCGTAATATCCTGATATTGGCGCTAATAAAGTTAAGGTCCTCTCCCAACTCTCGCCGAAATCGCTGCTTCAACCAAAGTCCAAGATGAAACCTGGCAAAAGGCTGATGGAACATTCATCACTAAATACGACTGGGCTGATTTTATTCGTAATCAGCACTACTATGGTGTTTATGGTAATGGATATGGTAGCTGGTATATTTATCCTGGAAAGGACGAGTATAATGGTAATCATCTCAAACAAGAATTGTTGGTGCATAGAGAAACTGCTACAGGTGATACGGTGCAGCTAAACATGATACATGGAACTCATTTCCAAGCTGTTAGTTCTGATACTTTTGCTGTTGGGAAGACATGGGGTCCTTGGCTGTGGTATTTGGTATGTGCTCGTCCGGTTACTTATTATGTCATATCCGCGAAACTGACTTGGATAGAACGATGGCACAGCTAGTGATGTCGCCGCCAGAGCCACAAAGGAAGAAGCAACATGGCCATACAAATGGTTCAACTCCTCTACGTACCAATCAAGAGGCTGTGTCTCCGGCACCTTGAAACTATCAGACGGTCGTCCCGCTTCAGGCGCAGCAGTCTTTCTGGGCGACAACAACTCCAACCTCTCTACCCTCGATCAAGGAGCATTAAACTACTACACAGCCTACGCCGACAACAAAGGCTTCTTCTCTATCCCAAACGTGCGAAGCGGTGTCTATGCTCTACATTCATGGTCAAATGGCGGTTCCATCGCCGATATCACAACAAACTACATCAAAAACGATATAACCATCTCCGCAAACAAGGAGTTCAAACTCGGAACCCTAGTTTGGAAAACCCAAGGCAGGAAAAAAATATTTCAAATCGGGGATATGGATCGCAAGAGCCTTGGATTCAAATACGGAGGAGCACCACATCAACATGCTCTCTCTGCCAACTGCCCTTCGAATCTAACTTATACCATCGGTTCATCAAAGACATCCGATTGGTGCTACGTCCAATCCTCTCTCGGAACATGGTCTATCAATTTCCCTTTCTCGCCTTCTACTCATGCGCCTAATGACACGAAAGCTGTTTTGAGCATCAGTCTCGCAGGATACTCTTCTGGTGTGTCGAGCAATATTCTTGTGAATGGACTGCAAGTGGGGAATTTGACGAGTGCGAGTATTTTGAATGATCCGAGTGTGTATCGGAGTGCGACGACGGCGGGGGAATGGCATTATTTTGAGTTTGGGGTGGAGAGTGGGATTTTGAAGAGTGGTGATAATAAGGTTGAGTTTGTAGTTACGAGGGAGAGTTTGTGGCATGGGTTCATGTGGGATTCGGTGATGTTGGAGTTGGTGTGAGAAGAGGAGATGGGGGGTTGGGAAAAACCACATGGATGATTGTGAAAGTATTAGAGGGGGAACTATTAGGAAGGTAAAAGAATTTAACGACACAATGAGAATTCAAATACATAAATGAATAATAAGTGCAAGAGAATTTTGAGACTGCTTCGTGAATACGTCAACAATTGGCAGTAATAAGTTGAAAGCTACTTTCACCTCGTCCCGGCAGTATCTGATAGTTCACAAGCTGTACGATCTCGAAATACTTATATTCTCAAAGACAAAAGATCAAGACACTTGATAGAACAAGTCAATAACAATGTATTAAAGGTTTTCAAAAATTATATACTAGTTACTATCTCAATACAGTTTCTTAACTATACTACTTCCAACCTCAGAGCATCATATTGGACATAAATACTCCTTGGCAACACTGCACTCTCGTAATCTGTAGCATTATATGGCAAATGCAGGACAATCTCATTCTTGCCGCTGACCAAAAATTTAGGATCAAAAGTGAACTTATGATCTACATTGTAGCAGACCACTTCAGAGCGCACAGCACAGGAGCTACTGTGATAATATCTATAACTCAAATTAGCCTCAACACCCCTCAACTTGAAAGACAAAAAACTTACGGAATAACCCAAGGCTCAAGCGCATGTCCATTAACCACCACGGTATATGGCAGATTCGCATACGGCTCACTCGCATTCCGCACATCCGTATTCCCACTCGCAGTCTTCACACCAGCCAACTGCACCGTAAAAGTAGCCAATCTCTTCCTCTCCACCTCAGCTTTGTCCATATCCCACAAAATCGTCCAATTATTCACGTCCCCATTACCCACATACGGGACAGGTCTGAGACTATTCGCATACCCTCCATACACACTCCAATGAACATAATTCATATCCTTTGCGAAATCACTTTTCCCGACATAGTATTCTACACCATTTGGGAAATCGGTAGGGAAATCATAAACACCCCAGTAGATACGGTATTGAGCGGGGTGAAGAGGCTTGGAAAGATCGGGCTCGTAGCCGTGTTTGTATTCGCCTGAACTCTTGTCTGGGATACCGATGCGCCAGATCTCTTTGCCGGCTGTTTCTTCCCTCCAGCGGGCGTGAGTAGTGTGCACTTCGCCGGCGATTACTTGGATGTCGTCTTTGATGTATTGGCCGAATATGCCGTCGGCGTAGACGGTCATGCGATATGTTCCTGCTTTGACGGAAGGGATAGAGACATCTCCTGTCTTAGGGTCGATGTCGGCCCAGTATTGATAGGCTTTTGTGTCGAGGACGTTGTCTTGGAAATCTACTCCATTTTGAGCGAGAACAGCAATGGGTCGCTTGGCGCCGACTGGGAGATCAACGTGTGCTTTCCAGGTTGTGCGGCCGGAGGATGGAACATAGTTTGGAACGTGTTGAGCGATGGAGTCGTAGAATGCGGTGTTCCAGGTTGGGTTGTAGAATTGGACTGCGTCTTGGCGGAGAGTCTCCATAGGTGTGGATGGAGCGCCTTTGTTGAAGTAGAAGTATTGCTACACCTGTCAGTATAATGATTTGGTTCCGTAAGGAGGAGCTTACTGGGCCGAAAGTACGATCAAAACCATCTGTGATGTTTGGTGTTCCGTCACCGTGGTGGTTGGATACTAATTTCAAGTCAGCTTGCACGCTCTAAACCCTCCTTGTCAAACTCACCAATATAATTATACACAATCCCATCCACAACCAAATCCGAGTGCAAAGGTCCACCAAAGTACGTATCTCTAGTATTCATGACCAACCACGATCCAAAAGTCGAATTATCATAACTCGTTGATCCATCAGAGTACATTCCATGAACATCATGATCTCTCCACGTATCCGCAAAAGTATACTTGGTGAAATAATCTGATTCCTGAACCACATATGGATCATTCGGGGTATTTCCAAGATACCAAGTAGCATCTTGCACCACGACTTGCTTGCTGGTTGCGTTCTTGGAGGGTAGAGGAGCATGCTGATCCTTGTTCGTGATGAGGTGAGTCCAAAGTGGCGTATTTGGTCTGAACAGAGTTCGGAATTCTTGCAGATTCCGCAGGAAAGGTGTGGTCTTGTTGTAATATGTAAGACGACTGAAAGTATGCAATCCAGTCTCCCCTTCTCTCAAGAACCAATATTGTTCCAATGTCTGATTCGTGAGAGGATATGTTTCGCTCATGACGATTCCGCCATAAGGAGTTTTTGTCGAGTCAACACCTTTGATGAGTTTGTATTTTGGTGCAATTGAGCCTGGTGTGTAGAATCCGGAGGGAACACAGTAACAATCGAGATATGGTCCAATACCACTATTCCCAGATCCTGTCGCACCGCCTGGAGTTGGAGTAACATAATTGAGTGTTCCAAGCAAATCCTGCTTATCGAGCGCGAGTGCATAGATAGCCCCAGTCGATTTGTTGACAGCAGCATACAATCGATCGTTTTCCAGAGTCAAATGCTTGCTATCTTCCGTCGCATTGAGGAACGCAGCGATAGAAGGCACCAACGTCGCCAGAGATAAAATGCGTATCAAAGCCATACCTCCAGATATCGAAGAAAAAACCATGATTCCCAAGCTTGAATCTCCAAATTCCAAGCTGAGAAAAAAAAAATCTCGTACCTGACGACGAGCTCTTTATTATCCAAACGCTCCAGCTAAAAACGGCAGTGATCCGAAATGACAGCCTGTAAAGACCCCTGTTCAGATGAGCTTTCTTGGTACCTTTTCAGGGGCAAGGATGCCTGGCGGAACCTAATTGACCGACTTCGCGGGGCTCCATGGGCTACCCCGCCACTATATTTTCTCGGTGATTAATGACACGAGTGAGATCTGGCAAGAAATTGGCGGGGAACGAGAGATTACGAGGTTATTGAGAAGAGGGAGTACCGGCAGGCATGAACCCGAGAGAGATAAACTGCGCTGAAAAGTTTTTCCGCTTGGCGTAATTTGGGGCGACGAGTTGATATTGGGATGCGTTTGTGGGGATTGATGGGGACTGATGGGGATTTGAGGGGTAGGCCATGAATATGGAGAGCAACTCATCTTATTGAGCTTGAGCTCATGAGTAATGGTCTCGAAACTATGCAATATCATATCATTAAGTTACCAGGTATCATCCCCAAGTTTTGGGCAGCCGGAATTTTTCGGATGAACTGCATTCGGTTATACACTTCCGCCAGAAACTATATTTCCACTAAGATCCTGTAGGTGGAAATATTCGGCCGAATTTCTTCCCCACAAACTTCTGGTACCTTTCATTAATGCATGGCAATAACGACTTCGTGCGGAGTGCATCGAATGACGTTCGTGATTCTGCAGTTTATAGGGAACCAAGCTTTTTCTAGATGCAGGAATTGAGATGATATGAATCCGTCTTGGTGAAATCCATTCATCCGGAATTCTGCTTGTTGAGTTTTCGGTTTCCTTGGCCGAGTGAAAAGTAGTAATATAGCATGCCTCCGTGACAGTCTTCATATTATTAGACTCTTGATGCACGTTTCAGCTGCACAATTGAAGATTCTCCTCTTAGTTTTGTGAATTATCCTCACCCACCGCAATCATGAAGCTTCTGCATGCCCTCTCCTTATCCACCATCTTCTCCTCAACGCTCGCATCCACAATCCCTCTCCAATCCCGCCATGGCAAGAAACCAGCTGCATTCTACCTAGCCGGCGATTCCACAACAGCTGCGCAATCCCTAATGGGCGGCGGTAAGTCTATTCCCTCCCTCAAAAATCTCTGATTAACCGAGATCTCCAGGCTGGGGCGTCGGCTTCCTCAAAACCCTCACCAACGACGCAATCGGTACCGATCTAGGCTACAACGGCGCCACAACCGTCTCCTACGTAAACGGAGGACAATGGGCAAATGTAATAGATGCAGTTACGAGAGCAAAGAGTGATTATACGCCTTATGTTACAATTCAGGTAAGTGGAGCGAGGTACCCCTGAGTTTGTGCTCGCTAAGCGAGAGACGACAGTTTGGACATAATGATCAGAAGGCCGCTGCGAATATTAGTATTGAGCTATATTCTGCTAATCTGAAGAAGTTGGCTGGTGAGGCTGTTGCTGCTGGTGCTACTCCTGTATGTTTGTCTTTTCCTCTAAAGGTAATCTTTGCTAAATTGGGTAGATTCTCGTTACGCCATTAAGTCGTCGAAATTACAACTCCTCTGGACTCATCATCCAGAACCTGGAACCGCAAAGAGTGGCTACTATAGCCGTAGCAAAAGATCTTGGGATATCATATATTGACCTTAATGATGCGTCGACAAAGTACCTGAATAGCATTGGGAGTGCGAACGCGGTTACTTATAATCTTGCGCCGGCGGATAATACCCATTTGAATCCAACGGGGAGTGTGGTTTTTGGAGATTTGGTTAGTTGGCTGATTACCGCCACGACTGGGTTGGGGAAGGAGGTGGGACCTTATACAAAACCGGACAGGAAGGTTGTGGAGAGTGTTTTGAAAGGGGTTTATGTATTTCCTTCTGTTTAAGATTTTCTGAGTAAGTTACGATCATACCTTCTAGGGGGCTTTTAAATATTTGCAGCGGTGTCGAGGTGTTCGCAAAATAAGGGCAATTTAAAATTGACGAATCTGTCCTGGCATAGTTGTGCAACGGTGATAGAGGGTGTTTCAATCAATTGAGAGGGGAGTATCAGTGCTGCGCAATGGTTAAAAGGAGTTGAACGGCTCGACACCGTTGCTTGTGCTTCCAAGGGGAGACTTTTGGTTCAATGGTTGTAATCACTTGGGGTCTCACTATAAGATATAGTTTGATATTTGACCATAAGTTGGGAACTTGGAATTACTCGGTCTATGTGAAATGACATCTTGAATCTTGAACGGTGAAAAGACAAGTAACATTCATTCACGCCTCGTCGTAATCGATAAACTCCCCGATGATATCTGTATCAGGTCCTACCTCTTTTTGAGGCACACTGTCCTGCTCCATTTCAATATCCGCCTCCTCCACTTCAAAGTGTCCAGGTTCCATTACTCCTTGGTCTAACTTTCCCTTTACAAAATCTATCCGTTCATACAATTCAAGAAGGATATCGTAGTCTGGCTTTGTATCTACTTTAATCTCTTCAACCATCTCCAAATACAATTTCAACGCATCTGAGTACCTGCCCAACTTCTCATAGCATTGTCCCAGGCGGTCGCAAATGTAAACAGTATTGTCATGTTGAGGACCATAAGCTCGCTTGTACACTGAAAGTGCATCCTTGAGATGCAGTGCAGCCTCATCAAAGCGTCCTAGGCTTGTCAAGCTTTCTCCTAAACCACACAAACAAGTCGCAATGAGAGAATGGTTGGCTCCAATCAAACCCCTGCTACGCGCCACCAATGATCTGTAAAGGGCCTCGGCATCCCGAATCTGACCACGACCCAACCATGAAAGAGCAAGCGAACGCAGTTGCTCAATTTGGTCTTCCTCGCCAATGACGTCAGAACCAATCCCAATCTGCACCATTGTGATGGAAAGTTCTTCGCCTTTCATGTGATTGCCTTGGCTGAGCACTGCATTACACATATTCACCATGGCCACCAACGATTCTCCATTTCTTGGTCCATTGAGTGTCAAGTAGGTTCGAAGCAAGTCCGACCAACGAGATTCTGCCTCAGCATAACGCCTCTCACGCCCCATAATTGCACCATCCAGATGGAGAATCCATTGTGTCAGATAGTGATCTGCACTGAATGTACGTTTTATGGCTTGCTCGGTCTCTTGTTTCAATGACCTTGCTTCTTTTAATTGGCCACGCCGCACAAGACCCAAACACAGATCGAACTGTCGCCCTAACAGCTTCTCGGATCCCGGCAAGTGCCTTCGCTTAGTGGCTGCAACTGCTTTTTGGAACCATTCAACTGCTCGGACCCAGTCTGGAACTTGCTCGTACAGTTTACCCAGAGCATGGAGTGTATTCCCATAGACCTCCGTTACCTCTGGATCGGGAAACTGCCTTTCGTATTCCTGCAACTTCTTTTTCTCGTCGGAGATTTGCTCCTCGAAAGAAGCTGCAGATCGTTGCGAGATCACAATTTGATTTTTGGAGATTGGCGAAGTAGGGGGAAACGGGTATATCTCGTCGAAAGGGCTTGTGGCATGCGACTGTATCCCAAGGAAAGTATCAGCTTTCAAGAAGTCGCGAAAGTCTCCGTACCTCTTCGTAGCTGATTCAACAGAATTTGTAATGTACGCACGCCAGTAAGTTGTATCAGAGTTAAATAATACTCTTTTCTCACATGAGAGTCTCTTTGTGAGGTCTTGGCTCGATCCGGATTCTTCTGCCTCCTTATTTCCTGGAGGTTCTCTCACATATTTCTCCCTATAATCCGTGCAAAATATCATCACTTGATCGGTGGTCATGGGAAGATCTAAAATTTCGAAAAGAGAACCGAGCAGTTCCAGATCTGTCTTCCTAGATTTCAATATTTTCTGCCAAGGCTCGAGTTTGGTTGGCATGTCTTCTGTGACCTCTTTTCGGCCCAGCTCGATTACGTCGTCATCGGTTTCCATGCGCTCGGGGTCAGAGGACGGCAGGTTGGCCTCGAGTTCAACATTTTCCATTATTGCAGCCCCTGCACATATGTCATTAGTTTGGCGAGTTGACAGCGACGAGGCCAGTGGTTACCTAATGGGGAGTAGTCTAACTCCATTGAAGCATCATCATCACCGGCTACTTGTTCATGTTCAGTCTCCTCTTTCTCCCACCGCTGAATTTGAGCAGCAGATATACGTATTTTACCCATGTTGTAAGTTGCGCTAGCAGGACGACGAGCGAAAGCTTTCATCACAAGCGATCTCTCAACCGCCTTAACATTTTTCTGCAGCCCCCACTGCTTAAACCTCTTTGAGAGCTGGTCTTTCCTAAGTACAAATAAGCCGTCGAAACCAATTGTTCTAGGAATTGAAAGACTTACTTCACGCGGAGTCCTTTCGAGTCTGCTAGGAGTTTGAGGATTTCCTTCAACGTCATTCCATTTTTGATGTACCATTTCTCCAGAGATGGCCTGAGAGATTCCCAGTCTTCTTTGCATATAGGCTTCAATCCTCTATTTGTAGTAGCCTTCGTACACATAGTCTGATGGTAACTAGATGTTTGCGTAGGAAGGAAGGATTGCCCAGACATGATCTGTTCTGCTGACATGGTAAGCAAGGCTGGCCGAAGCGGAATTTTGAAATTAGTATTCTCCATTGTAGACACAAAATTTGAATACAACGACTTGTTAGATTTCAAATATGGTGCTAGTGTGAGAAATACGAAGAAGCGATCGACGCTGGATGATGGAAGTCTCGTCGACAGAAGGAGTGATGTTGTCTATTTCTACCTCGCGAGGCTGAACAAACGACACGCTGCATATCAGCTGATCTCCTCTATGTCTAAATTTCCTGACCGTTGTATAGTTTTAATCAAATCTGTGGCGTCCTATCAATAAGCAGGAAAAGTTGTCGTGCATTAGCGAAATTTGTAAGTCAAGTTGCGGGTGGTTGTGTCACGTATCTGCGATTGCATGAGCCATCATCATATTGGTCGAAAAATCGCCGTGCATGTAGTGGCTTGTGCAAACCCATGGTATCGCGGGCTGAGTTGCTTGGCTGAATTTGCAAAGCTGTCGAAGAAGAAGCCATGAGGCTGAGATGCGATATTACAGTGCTGCCATCCAATCATTATTTGCGAAAAATCGCCGTGCGTGATATACAAACTCCATCCGAGCATTCGGTACGCCAATTAGGGATGCATCGGGCACCTAGAGCCCTCGATATTGAATCATAATGGTTTTCATCCCTCCTCGGTCAACATGTCACGTCAAAAAGTTGTCCTGCATTTAAATTCCCTGCACTATTGGCCATGTGTCTTGTTTTTGACGTTCTGAATCATCTCAAATTTGCAGATCCAGGGCATGATCCAGGTTATATAATCTGATGAGATATTTCAGGATATAAAAAATCGCCATGCATACCAACAACATGACACATACCCTGCAATCTTCAGACCTTATAGGAAAATTCGGAAACATGAAAAATCGCCATGCATATTGACATCTGAATGTAAGCCCTACGATCGTTTCGCCTGGCTGGACATCTGGAAATGTAAAAAATAGCCATGCAGATTGATACTCACAGACATTTGCTTTGCAACTCAATTTATTATGATGAATGTAAAGCCATTGTCTTTTCTGTCTATAAGAATGACGATCTGCTCGTCACATCATCTTGAATTCTCAACAAAGCCGGCAAGGGAAACATTTCATTCATCTCCCAGCACCCCACGATTTCAATCTCTTGGATAATTTCAAAATTTCAAGTCTGAAAATATTTTATTGGAATTCGCCTGGTATGTCTCAATCACCGGACAAACATCCGTCTTCTACTTCAGGAGCAAGCTCATCTCACTCTCAAGTAAGCAGTTCTTCATTCAACCCAGGCGTTCCTAACACCATCTGATAGAACAACCCTGACATCACTCAGCAATGCTCTAACTACATTCGCCCTGCTGGAGCTCCAATCACCAACTCTCCCGCCTCTCATTCTATCTCCCAGTCTCACTACCACACCATCCCACGTCCCTGGGGCACCCTCCCCAACCCGTCCTCAAGTAACATCAGACAGCATAAACAATCCACTCGCCTCACATCACCAATGGCTCAATGGCTCAATGAGTCTGTAAAGGATTCACCTTGGAATAGTGTCGAGAGAGTTGTTGCTCCTGCAAATGGGTCTGCTGGGCAGAGGAAAGGCGATCAGATTGCTGGAAATAGGGGAGGGGATGCTTGGAGTACAGTGACAAATGATGGGAACAGTGAATGGAGACGCTGAATAGAATAGCAAGAGGTTGGTGGTACGAATGCGATATGTGGAAGAGGAATTGATTTCCAGATTGGTATGAAGGGCAGCGATTTTGGGGTTGGAAACACTTGAAATTTTTAACTCAATAAAGGCTCTTTATGTTATCACATCCACACTGGGAGATCAACCAACTAATTCAAAGTGTATCTCTTCCCAATGCTTGGTATCCTTTTATCTATCTTCAAAGAAATACCAGGTGAGCAATCGACATTGTAAGGTCATGTGACATGTGTCTTTTTTCTCCACGTAGGAATAAATTAGGACATGTAACAAACAGCTACTCTGAATGGAGCTATTCCATTGTCTGGAGTGCTATAATGATATAATTATATATGGCCAAAGTTGAGGGCAAACATTTCTTAGGAAAAAGTTGTTCATCAAACTTTCTAGGGTAGTATTCGCCGAGAAAAGTAGAAATAAATATTTCATGTAGTGCAACTATCATCTTGGATCTGCTCTACTTTGTTTAATATCGTTTTTGCACCATTGAAGTATCTACTTCTGAGCGAGTAAGGAAGCTAAAGGGATGCGGATTAAGAAAGATTTCTAGCTTTTCTCTTTACCTAAATAAAGAACTTATATATGATAGATCTAGGTGCACCAATTTGACTTTAATAACATACGTCGGTTCATCAACTAGTAAGGATAACTCAACGAATGGTATTTGAACATTGAATTTACATCGCGATTTCTTAAAGTATATTATTAGTAGATACCCAAGAACGTGGCACGTTGTATGAAGCTCAACAGTCACTTTCTCTACATCCAAATTAATCGGGGATAAGTCAGTATAATGATATCTTTCGGGCAACTCAAGTACGAAGATGGTTTATACTTATTAAAGTCAAGAAATATATTACTTGCTACTCCCATCTCCCATCCACATAGATTTAGCTCTAATGACTCTCTCCCACTTTCCGCACAGCATCCCGTCGATCTTTAGCAGACTTAGCTTCAACATTCTCGATTAAGACAGATTCCTCTCCCCAGTTATCGTCTAAATTTATATCTTCCCAGCTTTTTTCGCCATCACACTCTATAATCTGACAAACAGCTTGCTCAAAGTGCCGAAGTATCGTGTCCATGGCTTTGATAGATAAAAGACCACCATCAAATGTAGTATTAACTCTGATCTTGCCCTCAGAAGATTTAACACTGAATCTGAAAGGTGCATGCATCGTAATATCTGTCCATATCAACTCCATACCTATCCCACTCCCTTCTCCCCAATTATTGCCAACATAATTCGAGCCTGCAGAGACAGTAAGATAGATGGCCGAAACACAAGCGGCTTTTGTATCTTCGTTCAGGTTCTTGATATTCTCCCAGCCTAGGTGCTCGAAATTGGCCATTTCATGTAGTTCTCGTTGTGAAGAATAAAGTAAGTCTTGAATTTTACGGCGTGGTATCAGCTGAAATCGATGTGGTGTTTTTGTCATCGCTGGTGCGATCATGTCTTCAATGCCAGGGAGAGGGATGATGCGACCTGTTCGGTATTGAGAGAATATCACGTCGCTGGTTTTCAGATGCCGAGAAAAAACGATGGCCATTGCTACTTCAGATATTGTAGAGATGGTGATTTCAGATCCAGAGAATTTAGGTACATTGAAGAATCGTGCAAGATTGATGTCTGGATCCACCATGTGGGATTCGGGAACAAGGCAGAAAGGTCGAATAGCTGCAGATGACTTTGAGCCTGCCAAGTATGTTCGCCAAAATGCCTCTGCGGGAGCGTGGTCAATTAGCACAGTGTGCTTGATGAACTGATTGAATTTCAATCCTTGGTAGGGTGAAATCTCGTTCTGATAAGCGTGTCCTAGGTCAGCGAACAGCATAGGAAGAGACGTGCCGTCGTAACACGTATGTGATCCTGTAAACACAAAGGATCGCTTGCCACTGCTCTCATCATTGATAATTGCGAAACGAGTAATCAGATCTCCGTAATCGATGTGGTCATATTTATCTTTCTCAAGATATTTTTCGAGAGATGTTCCGGACTGCCATTGTATGTCTTCTTTCATCACGACTTGGAAGGTTCTCCCATCAGAGATTTGCACGAGACATGTTCGTATGATGGGATGTCTGATACCAATAGTACTCCAGGCTGCCATGAATTTGGCCAAGTCTATACTCAGAGGTAGAGAGAACGTGCACTGCAACAAATATCTATTCGCTGGGGCAGCAAAGTATTCCTGGTGTTTACTCGCAGGGTACACATCTTCCACTTGGTCTCCAGACAGGCTTGCTACCTCAAAAACGCTCAATAAATGCTCATTAGACATCAGGGAATAAGGTTCGACGAGTGGAAGGGCTTTTACTGCAGAAGTACACAATGCCATCGCAGCCAGGATAGGATTCTGTAAGATCTTGGCCACCGTCAAGGATAGGCCTTCCCTCCGAGCGGTAGCGACAAGCTTCATGGCTGTGATGGAATCTCCTCCGAGATGGAAAAAGTTGTCTCGAGCTTCAACATTGGAAATCCCAAGCAGGTTTTGCCAAAGAACTGATAGTTTTCCCTCCAAATGTGTCAATGGTCGGTGCAATTTCTGCCCTGTGAAGCTGTCAAGCTCAGTTATGGATAGATCTGATGCTATGTTGTGAAGTCTCTTCCGATCTAATTTCCCAGAAAGGGCAAATGGAAAGCTCCGCACCGGAATGAAGAATGTTGGTATGGCATATGTTGGGAGGACAAGCGACAAACTTGTGATTGCGTTGCCAACAAGAGACTGTAGAAGCTCCTGTTCCATTGAGGATGTTACCACCAATGCTTTATCGCTTTCCCAGTTGAGATAACCAACTTTCTCGACCATACACAGAAATGCTATCAAAGTAGGCGACCCGCTGATTCCCACTGGAGTAATAACATCGGCTATGACTTCTGAGGCGAGGGGAAAGACTTTCTTAAGTTGACACTCCACTTCGCCCATCTCCAAACGTTGACCCCGTATTTTGATTTGGCTGTCTTTTCTCCCAATAAAGAGTATGGTTCCATCTTCGCTGTACTTGACCAAGTCGCCCGTTCTATATAGACGACCTTTTCGACCTAGTGATTCCATCCAGTGAGGAGACAATATGAAAGCTTGTTGAGTTTTTATGACATCGTTCAGATAACCACGACCCACGCTTGGACCTTCAATCAAGAGCTCACCCACCTCGCCAATGGCATTCAATTTCTCGGGGTCATTTGGGTCTGTGATCCATGCTCCCATGAAAGGTTTCCCAAGATTTCCAGATGTGGGGTTTGATGAGCTGTAGTCAACAGCGGTAACAGCCACTGCGCACTCGGAAGGTCCATACATCGAAAACAATCTAACTTTCGTTTTCCACTTTTTGATCAAATCTTCAGGGACACTTTCTCCGCCAAGTATCACAGTATCCACTCCTGGAATGTCTTCGAACTCCAGGTTCCGGAATAATGAAGGTGTAAAGAAAGCGCAGGTAATTTGCATTCTGTGTATAGCACCAGCCAGATTATTCATTCTGTCCGAATCGGAAGGGACACAAACGCATCCTCCAAAGATCAGGGTGTACATGATCTCGATAATACATGCGTCGAAGGCATAGCTCACAAACTGTAGCATTCGTGGTTTCTTCTCGAATCCTATGGCTCTTCCTCCCAGGATCGCGCTCGTGCATAGCTGTTCATGTTCGATTAGACAGCCTTTTGGCTGACCAGTACTTCCAGATGTGAAGGTTACATATGCTGCGTTGCTTGGACTCGGTTTGGCCGTGTTTGGAAATGCTTTTTTGATATCGTTGATGCTCGAAGAATCAACTATGAAAATCTGTGGAATGGTTTTACCACAAAGTAGGGCATATTTTGGAGATGCGAGCATGAATTTGGCTTGAGTTTGTTCGATGATATTTTCTAGGCGGCTTTTAGGTTGCGTTGGATCGAGAGAAACGAAAGCTCCCCCGGCTTTGAGAACGGCCAGCATGGATACAATAATCCACATTGATTTCTCGAAACATAATGGCACGATAACTTCGGGCCGTACCCCCTGAGAGGCTAAGTGACAAGCCAAGCGTGATGATAGATTATCAAGTTCTCCATAGTTTAGGTTACCATCCCACGCAGAAACTGCTGGCAGCTCTGGATGTAGCATTGCTTGGGTTTGAAACAGGTCATGTGCTAGTGAACGGACTGCCTTTGGAATATCTCTATTCCAATCCAATATTTGCTGCATTTCTTGACGACTATGGGTAGATTCCTCATGCAAAGAGCCATCTTGTGGGCATTTTGAATTGCCGTAGGCATCCATTGTATTGAGGGATTCAAGTGTTTGGAAGGAGCAATAGGATGATGGTTGAGAATATGAAGTGGAGCAAGTCAAAGTTTTGGAAGATAATGCTTCTTAAATTGAGTGAATGGGATTCTCACATGCTTCGAAGAGGATCACATTAGGTGAAAAGAGTCAGTCAAGTGATGGTCACTTTCAATATGGGGGGCGTGGGATGGTGGTGCTACGGTAACCCATTTCAACCAAAGCCCAAAAATCACAACTCATGTTGGTAAATGTGGAAGGCATATAATTGTAAGCTTATATAGGTAAGGTAGGAAATCAATAGCCGATGCAGGTCTCGGAAGGCTTCAGAGTGAGACAATAACCGTATTACGTGCATGTCACTGATACTGTGCCATGAATGCGGGAGCACACTGCACCACCTCTCTCGTTTAGCCCAGAAAGTTGGCGACGGAGTCTTCAACGCAAGGATATAAGTTTCGCCACAAGTGGAGGACTCATAAATTTCTTGATCATTTACTTTATTTCACATTACTCTGGATCAAAATCGATTTCTGCAGGCAAAATGTCACCCTCTGCAACTGAAGTATCAGTTTCTATTAACTCATCTGTGGTGAAACGACCATCCGATCAGGTAGCGGTTGGAAACTACAAAGAACATCTTCCAATAACATATGACAAAGATGCTGAAGAGGGTAGAAAAGGGTACCCGGCCGCCAAAGTAAGTTAATTGTCCGAGTTTCAAATCGAAACGTGCTCTTGCGATATGATTTCGAGACTAACGTCCATCGAGCATCCGAATTACTTACCAACCTGGGACCATTCTCAGAAGTACCCACCATTGCAACCATTTGTGCACCTAGAGCATGGAAAAGATGCAAATACTTCGTATCCTGATCTGCTCCCAGATGGTGTAAAGGTGGCACATCTCACTCCGACTATTGGCACTGAGATTGAAGGCATCCAAATTAGCAAGCTTTCTTCGGCAGGCAAAGATCAACTCGCTCGTTTTGTCGCAGAAAGAAAAGTCGTAGCCTTCCATAAACAGGATCTTGCACAACTTCCAATCTCTGATACACTTGAGTTTGGTGGCTATTTCGGCCCTCATCATATCCACCCCACCTCGGGATCACCAGCAGGCCATCCAGAAGTTCATCTTGTTCATCGAGCAGCTGGCGATAAGAGTGCTAGCGCGTTCTTAGAGACACGCACAACTTCAGTCGCATGGCACTCTGATGTATCCTACGAGAAGCAGCCCCCCGGCACGACTTTTTTGCTGATGCTCGAGAAACCTCAGGTAGGAGGTGATACGCTTTTCGCTAATACAGTTGAGGCGTACAAACGGTTGAGCCCATTGATGCAAGAGAGACTACATGGATTACAGGTACTTCACTCAGGAGTTGAGCAAGCCAACGCAAGCGTGTTGAGAGGAGGCATCTTGCGTCGTGAGCCAGTACAGTCGGTTCATCCGATTGTGCGCACCCATCCTGCTACAGGCGAAAAAGCATTATTTGTCAATCCACAATGTGAGTTCATTATGTCCAATGTTCAAACTGTATCATGCTGATAAGTACCCAGCCTGTCGGGAGATTGTAGGGATGAAGAAGGAAGAGAGTGATATGCTTTTGAATTTTCTTTACAATCATATCGCTCTCGGGGCCGATTTCCATGTTCGGGTCAAGTGGGATGAAGACATGGTCGTGGCTTGGGATAATCGTGTAACGCAGCATACAGCGCTGATTGATTGGAAGGATGGGCAGAGGAGGCATATTGCTCGTATCACTCCATTGGCGGAAAAGCCGTATGAGACGCCGTACCAAGGATAGAAGATCAAATTTTAGAAATCATAGGAGGTCGCTGGAACAATTTGGATAAATCTTGGTTTGCCCATTGACGTACTCAGAAAAGATAATTTACCAATTGCTCGTCGTACCACAAATGTTGAAAGCGTGCCAGTTCAGAAGAAATCTTCTAGAACTTTTCGAGAAGACTTAAGGGTTGAACATCTTTTCAGTAAACCAGGCGGTGGCAGGAATCTCGGTCTGGAGATTCTAAGTTATTTTTAACGAGCTGCTACGCATCACAAAGACGGGAGTAAAATTTATATTTCTCACGAAAGGAAAGAGACATATGGAGGGTCTCTTCGTCCACTTTTGATTAAGGTCAAAGCTTCAACATAATCACCCTTCACTTGGCTGTTCAGTTACTGCTATTCTATTACGAGGAATGATACAGCGACCTTTCATAATATCCCGAATACATTTCTGTTCGGAGATATGAGAGTCACTCAGAGTTTGTGGCGTTTGAGATTCAGATCATTTCAAAGCTGTAGTCATTATTTTTGGGTGTGCTTACGAAATAGTCGATAGATTCCGCTGTTGAAATTTTCCTCCTAGCTTCCGCCATGATATACGACACATATTTGGCCATGAGAACGTTGTATAGATGGGCTGCGAGTGTTGTTGACGCCTAAAAACACAATATTGAAAGATACAAACTATGTCTATGTTGCACGACCGTAGCTGTCTTCATCATCCAAGTTTTGAGCCATTCTATTATATCGAATATGCCTCATCAAGATCTAAAGAGAACAATCGAACACTGACATGAAGTTTTGCAGGGACTTGAAGCCAATGCAAAACCACTTTCTCTACATTTGCAACACTCTTGGAAGATTTTCGTTGGCTCTGATCATGAAAGTCATTGGATTATGTGCTTGCTCACTTCTCAATCAAGGATGACGTCGACCTTTCTCGTTTCGATTCACGCCATTTCATGCCACGTTTCTGAATGGTCAGTGGCCCTATTAAGCTGAGTCCGAAAACTAAAGCCAGACTGGTGTAGGCCCAGCTGGTACCCATGGCTCGTGACATTGGCTCTATTGTAGCACTGACGATAGCGGCTAACAGACATTGACCAATGTTTCTAGCAGCTGCTGCGACTGCAAATTGTCCTGGACTGAGATCTTGTCAGCTGTGCCCGTCATGACATAATATTGCTTTTTCTTCCCGTAACTTACTGGATATCTGCCATCAACACGATGGTAACCTGTGAGGTGGCGCTAACACCGTACCCAACGATAAACAGGAACACGATCGGACCTGCAATTGAAATTCCCTTGTGCAGCGTCCAAGCATATCCAATGACCCCAAGAACCACGAGGAACATGAGCGGCAGCCCAATTTCCAAACGAGCTTCTTCGAGTGGGAAAGTAGAATTATCTATCTGGATGTGCTTTTGGAGTGCGATCTTCAAGTTTCTTGCATGTCGACGGTAGTTCCAATCGAGAAGTAACCCAGTCACGAAACTGGACACAATAGTTCCGGCACCTACTGGTAGGGCAACCAGTGATATCTGTGTGTTTGAGTAGCCGTACAGATCGTAGAGAATCTTTGACATGTCTGTAAATATGGCGTAATAACATACATTGGCTGAAATATTGTTAGCTAGGCCCTTTTCCCATCAATCGAAGGAGTGGAATTAACCAAGACTCAATGTAAGTACGAGGAGTGCCGATGTAGGTTCAGTAAGTATGCGAAGTGTTGATAGAGGATTGGGAATAGTAAGGCCGAACTTTTTACGTAATTCTGTTTGCTTGTGTTGATCAATCTGTATACCTTTGGCACGTCTATTTCTGAATCTTATAGAATCAGTTAAATTGCTGCAAATGAGTGGTGGAGGAATCGATCCATCATCAACAACTTGACGACAGGTTTCTGGCAAAAAAAGTACCAGTGGAATGAGCGTGGCCACAGAGATGATCAATAGAAACCAGAATATCCTGTTTCAAGTCAGCTTGTTGAATTCGGAACAAATGTTTAACAAGACTTACCAGTGCCAACCGGCATGTTGACTGATCAACCCACCGATGACTGGACTCAGAGATGGTCCAAGAGTTGAAGACACAGAGGAATAAGCAAGATACTCGCCTCTCTCGGCCGAAACTATGCAATCACCAACAAGGCTAAATTCAGTCAATTCTATAAACATCAAGATATTATGATGATTTCTTACGCTTGACTCATTATACCACAGCTGCCTGCTGATTGCAGCATACGCAAGAAGAGCAAGGCATAGTAGTTGTTCTGCAATGCCAACCCGAGATTTGCAATGATAGATATGACAAAGCATATGATATATGCCAGTCTTCGTCCCGATGTCTCAGAGAATCCAGCAATCATTGTGGGTGCGATACCCTGGACAACCTGTTGCTGCTATGAGGACAATGTCGGAATTTACGATTGATCTATTGGGACATACCAGGAATGTTGTCACCGAAAGATTGATTTTTGAATTTGAGATATGAAGGTCACGAGCAATCTGGAACGGAATTAGCACTTTGGTTGCTTTCAATCGAAGATATATACCTGGTTAACCGCTGGGAAATAAATACTGCTCCCCATGAATGATAGAAGGCCCATGAATGAAGCGGAGAGAATGATGGCCCGTTTTTGAACTCCTGTGAAGACCGAATAGTGTTGAGTTGGATTCGAATCTGCCTGGTTATCTGGGATTGCAGGCATAGTAGGCGATATATCGTCCATGATACTTTCAGCAGTCTTGATGCCGTTTTCCTGTATGGACTCACAAGGCCACCCAAGATCACCATTGCCGCAATCGCCTTTCTTTCCCGGCATTTGGAGACCTTTATAACTCGTGATGGCCTTCGGGTTGGCACTAACTGAGATCTGGAAAGTCGTCCCCGTTGAGAACGAGATTTTTAAGTGAAATGATATTATGGAAAGTGATTCCTTTCGCGCGTGGGAGATTGGAATGTTAGATAACAGAACCCGGTTAATTTCGTAATTATAGATTGTAAAATAATATTTCGAGAATTTTCTGATCTGAAAATTGGTAACCAACCTACAGCAACAACTGAGATGCCGTCAGATTCTCTTGATAGGGAGGAATCATGAGAGTTCTTCCGGAGTTATACAAGGTTATGAGCTTCCTTCGCGGAGTTAAACAGGGCTGTGCAATTCCCTTCTTCAGCCAACAAATCCTATTCAAACTTCGTAATGTCTGTATTGTCTAGGTAGTCCGCCGTATCATATTCTTGAAGCTACTACTAACAATTGTACCATCCTGAACTAACTGCCAACCTGGCCCTTTTTTTTCTTGACGGGTGTGACATAACACAAAAATTACTCGTGTAAGCTTGAACACCGGCTTTTGGAAATTTGAATTGGAAACGAATAATTAATGTATCCTATAGTACTTTTGATATACCGTTTACGCCATTTTGGCATGTTGAGACGAATCTGGAAGCTAATTCCCCCATCTTGTGGCCTCTTCCTAACCAGATAAACCTAGCGTATTTGAACAATAACCGACCCCACCAATTGGGAATTAAGGATTACTCTTCACCAACAATCATCGTTCACGTTCATGTCCTGGCCGTTACCAAAATGTTACAAGGAACGGTTTTTCATCGGGCCTTCTCGCTCTCGTAATCGTGCTCATCTTTGCCCTTCTTCTATTCTACCCTATGTTGGACACCGAGCGCAATTATCTTACCGCATGACATGGAGAAGATGGGTAACTAGAGTAGATGATTTATTATCATTCACCTGCGCCTCATGGAAAAGCGTGATGCAAAGGGTGAGATGACGCACGCAAGGGTCGGGATAAAGTTCCGGCATGTGCTTTGATTGTTGGAACCTTCCCATGTCCTACTCTTGAACATTTTTGACATTTTTGACAGGGTGACAGAATCAACCATCCCATTTTAATTCGCAGGTTCGTAACTCGCCGCTTACTTACAGTGTCCTCTTCTATTCTAACAACCATCTCCCACTGTGAGGCATTTATCTACACACTTCCAGGCTACCTATTCCCTATTTTGATCCATTTTCTACGCCGCACGAAGGCATACACAAGTCTGAACATGTCGACATCGGGGAATAATTCGATTTCGTGAAACGTGCAGTAAGGTCCGACTTACGTGTTTGGCAATATCATTTCTCGACGTGAAGGTGCAATATCAAATGAAGGGAGCCAATCCCATCTTCGACTTGGTCGCCGATTTTCTCTGGAACCCGCGCTTCCGTTCATATTTCAACTCTGACGTCGACATGGTCCACCCTCCATTTCACAGCCCCGTCGAACGGATACAATAAGGGAAATCACATTATGCCATACATGAAGTCAGGATGTTTCTGTGCTGTAACTCGAAGGTTCGTGTTGCTTTGGTTGGCTTGGAGTCAATCGGAAAGCGGAAGACGGGAAACGATTATGGGTGATTTTGATAGCAATATATTTGAAATGATAGTGAAAGACTTTTATTGCAGATGAAATACAATATTACTTGGAGTAGGAGTCATGGTTCGTCGGATAGAGAGTTGCTTGATGGGGTATCATGCTAAGTATAGGTCGTACTAAGATTCTCACAGAGGGATAAACCCGTTAATGATCGTCAGAATCGTTTCAAGGATACAATATTTGAGTTCAGCAAAACTCATAAGAGGGTTGCACCGATGAAAGAGAGCTGACTGTAATGTATGCTGTAATTTGTGGTATCCGATTTATCAAAAGCCGACACCCGTTCAACAAGCTCACCCGGATTACGCATTGGAAAGAATTATCACAGTCCAGAGATTCTCAAGTACTGCTCGACACGGATTGAACAAAAACTTTTTAAGTAGGTTTTCACTAATTCAAAATACACTTCTTTTGAATTCAGGCCTAACAAAAGACCACAGAAATAGGCAAATATGAAGGTTGGAATTATAGGTGTTGGACATGTTGGATGTGCACTTGCTGCGGATTTAGAAAGTCGAGGTCTGGATACAATTCTTTGGGCAGCTCCTGGCCATCGCAAGATCTTTGACCAGCTAGTCAAGCAAAACCATCTTGACGCCACCGAAGCAATGACTGGCCGATTCTATCCAACTCTCACTACCAATCTCTGCAAGTTTATTCGACTTTCAGAAAATGTCATCATTGTAGCCGTCCCGACCACTGGACACAGCGTCATCCTGGAAGAACTTGCCAAACATAATCTATGCCAGCACATCGTCATCTTTATATCTGGGAATTTTGTTGGACCATTTGCAGCCGCAGCAATCAATGCTAACGCAATCATCTGTACCTCTCGATCTCCTTACACATCCAGAACTGAGGTTGATCGTACTGGTGAAGTAAAAATCCGTATAAATGGTATCAAGAAGCGTCTCGAGATTGCAGGCTTCGGGCCAGTCGACGAATCAGTTCGCAGTATCTTGGGACAAATCTTCTCCATTCAACTGATCTGGTACTCCAACACCCTCAAACTGGATTTGGCTACAAATCATGGAGTAGTTCATCCACCTACAATGCTCTCAAATATAGGCGCAATTAGAAGCCAAGCCAACCTGTTCTTCTATAGCGACTGCATGACAGCCGAAGTGTGCAGTCTTATACTAGAAGCAGATAAGGAAAGGCTGGAAGTTGCTGCAGCTCTTGGTTTCACAGATATGGAGGATGTCCTCGAAATGTTCAATGCAGATTACGGTACGAAGTATTCTAATCTGGCGATGTTTATGCACCATATCGATCCTCTCAACAAAAGGCCAGGACTTCCAACTAGCCTTCAGGCTCGACAAATCTCTCAAGACATACCCTTCTGGTGCGTGCCGGTAGCCAGCCTTGGGAAGGCGTTGGGTATTCAAACGCCTGTCATCGATGGATGGATTCTTTCGAGCATATGTATCAACCAGGTTGACTATTGGAAGGTTGGGAGAACTTTGCAAAGTTTTGGCCTCGGAGAAAATGCTTCTTCCGAGGAAATCCTCAAAGTTTTTAAGGCAGCGGAAGGTTCAAGCCACGATCCCGTTTCCACCGGGGCCGACCTTTTGGAGCCACGAAGTTCTCTATTGAGGGCAGAGTTGTAAAGTAAAGCAGTTTTTAGGTGTCAAGGATAGAGTGATATTCGATAGGACTACAATAGAACTTACTCAAAAGGCCATGAATGCGAAATCCAAGTCCTACCTCAATCCCCCAACGACCTTGAAACGAATAGATGCCAAGCTATGTCGAGCATGAGAGGCTTTCGGCACGGCCCGGCCCGCCGTTTCTGCTACCAGCCCAGCCAAGAGTCGGTAACGTGATTCTAGATTTACACACTGATCACGTTAGACATAGTTGCTCGAAACATGAACAATGAAACTTGTACAATTATCAGGTCGGGTATGACGAATACGAGAAAGCGCAAATGAGTTGACAGATAGAGAATAAATGCTCATATATGTTGCTCAGCCACTTGCACAAATCATTGGCGTCGAGAGACTATCATCACAACTCTTGGGTAATGAGAAGCCTCAGCACCGCTGGCGTATGGACTTATTTGCAGCACTTAGCTTCCGTCGATAGGCAAGCATCTTTTAGTGGTGATTATAGAAGTGTAATCATTTGTGGCATGATGATAGAGATTGGTTATTCAATGAAAGTGGCTAACTAATATGGTACATCTAAGTTTTATACGTACGCAGCACAACAGAGTGCCTTGAGAATAAACCCGAATCTATAAACTGCACAGAGTTGAAGATATAATCACAACTAGCAATGACTTTACTTCATGTTACTTTAACATGTATCCAATTCATGTGTGTCTCATCCCCAGCTTCTTGTATTTGCGACGACTTGGCAGACTACCCCGCATTGACCCCACTCTCGGTCTACCAGTTGTATCCAAACCACAAATTTACATCTGCCTCAGGAATTGGTGGCATGAGTGTATCCAAGGTTTCCATATAAGATGACTGATCCCAAGCCAAGCAAATCCAAAATCTTGACCGCCCTCCAGTCAACACTAGACCAAGGCGTAGAAGCAGGAGCACCGGGATTCTCGGCAGCAATTGGAACCTCAAAAGCCATCCCGTGGCAATCTACCGCCGGTTTTGCTGACATACTCTCCTCCAAATCCCTCGACTTAGAAAATACCTTTGGCATTGGCAGTATCACCAAAGTTTTCGTCGCCGTCGTGATATTTCAGCTCATCGATGCTGGTTCACTCAAAATAACCACCAAATTAGGAGATCTGCTTCCCCCAGATATCCTTCACGGCATCGACAACGCTGCTGAAGCAACTATAGGGAGGCTATTATCTCACACCTCGGGAGTCGACACATGGGAACTCGACCCAAAATGGATTCGCGAAGGACGAGGTCAGGATCTAGATCCCAAGAAGATATGGAGGAAAACTGAGACACTGGATTATGTTCGACGACCTAATCCGGAGTTTCCTCCGCCTGGAACCTGGAGGTATTCCAATACTAATTATACCTTTCTAGGCCTCGTCATTGAGAATATAACGGGAAATAAGGCGGAAAGTGAGATTAGGGAGAGGATTTTGGAGCTCTTGGGTATGGAAGACACGTTTCTTGGGGGCTTTGAAGAGAAGAAAAAGGGCAAATTACCGCATCGGTACCATTGGATTACGGAAGCATTCCTCAGAGATGCAGGAGTGTGCCCAGCTTTCAGCTACACGAGACCAGATCTCATTGATGCCACTGGGTCAAATCTCTCGGTTTCATGGACGGCCGGCGGAATGATCTCGTCTCCTACCGACCTATTGAAGTTTGCAGTCGCGTTGAGAGACGGAAAATTAGTCAGTCCAGAGTCGCTGGCTGTTATGCAATCATGGCAGCCAGCTGAAGGACAGGAAATGGGACATGGACTCTTCCGAATGCATTTTCCAAAGTCGCATGGAAATTGGATAGGGCACTTTGGGTCTGTGTTGGGATTCACGGCTGGATTATTGTGGCATGAGGAGAAAGATGTTGTGATTTCCGTGTTGTCTAATGTGGGAACCGTACATTGTGGAGAAGTGCCTTCTCATGCTGGCACAGTGGTGAAGGAGAGCGAGTTTTTGAGGCTTGCTGTTGAGTTGACAGAATGTGAAGGTTAATCATTTTCCTGGGCCATGCTTTTCTAGGGTCTTTCTCTGTCAATTTCATGTGTGTTCTGTTTGGAATCAGATGGCTGTAAAACCCAGCGAGAATCAGCTCCCCCCTAATCTATCTCGTTAGTTGATGCCTCTTACCTAGAAAGTTGGATTTAAGCGAGCGCACCCCATTTCATTGATACCAAACGATGCATATTTCGTTACAACGGCCTGAAATCACAGGGATAAGTCCTCTGAAATCCAGAATTTGATGGCATCGGATTACACGCCCAAGATTGACTGAACACATACGTGTGATTTAAATGAGCAGAAAAAGTGAATTGCTGGAGGAAATAGAGGACTGCCTTGCTAAAGCGTACACAACCTCAACCCAGAACAAAGTAATGCTTTCTGTAAACCCTGACCTTTCTTTCAATCAACTAGTCCCGATCTTATAGTAGCAATTGAAACTTTACTCAAAGATGATCCTGATCTTTCCCCTGCCCTTTTCCGGCCACGAAAATCCATACTTTCTCTTCAAATCTGTATCTCTCCTATCCGTTTCAAACAACTCCATCCCCTTCACACCTACCACATTTCCATTCTCATCTCTTTCTAAGCTCACGAAGTTTCGAAGCAGATTTGCGAGCGTCATGTATATCTCAGCGTATGCTAGTGGCTGGCCAATGCAGTTCCTTGTGCCACGAGCGAAAGGATGCAGATATCTTTGGCTTGCAGTGGGGATGTTTGGAGGACGGGACGGGAGACCGGCTGGAATGGGATTAGGTAGCCAACGTTCAGGAATGAATGACATGGGCTCTGGGTATATGGTAGGGGAGTGGTGGATTAGTGGCATATGCATAGAGAGGGCCGTCTGAAAATTTCAATGAAGAGAACATGACTCTGGCAGATTAGAACTCACGTTTGGAGGAATCACCCAATCACCAACTTGAAGGGTTTCCGTCGGAGCAGACCGAGCAATGCGATATGACACTCCAGAAAGCAGTCGCAGAGTCTCTTCTACAACTGCAGCCTTTGAGAATTAGCGGCATAGTGTCCATGTTAAGAATTGTGGACATACCAAGTATGGAAGTTGTTGCAGTTGAGCGTCGCCAATCGGTTTCGTAACGTCCGGCATTTCTCTTTCCAATTCCTCCATCAGAACCTGCAATCTCTTGGAATCAAGCAGCAGATATACGACTGCGGCGGATAGCGACACAGCTGTCGTAGCAGTACCTGCAGACATAATAATCTGTGATTCTTGCCAAAGCCTGTCAATGGACTTGTCTGATGGAGGAAGATGCTTATTTTCTAGTATGTCGTGGAAAATGGTCCTGTATTTCGTGTCACGATAGTCTCCTTTGGCGCTCATTGTGTGCTTGATGTTACGAACGCAAAGCTGAGTGGAACAAGGTTAGTGATGAAAGGGAGGGAGCATGGGCTACCAACGGTTTTGTATTTGTTGAACATTGCAATACCAGGCCCTAGGAGCACCTCAGAGATCTTTTCGGGGATAGCATTCAACACCTTTGGTAGCCATTGGAGATGGACTGTGACGTGCATTTGTGCGATGAGTGCATCGGTAGCTTCCATCACCAAAACATTGAATCCTGGTGACTCGATATAATTCTCATTAATCCCAAAACAGTACTCGGATATGACATCGCTTGTCAACGCGCTAAAAGCAGCATTCAGGGGAACAACTTGGCCACTACTCTTGTACTGTCGTAGTATCGCGATCAACCGATTGATGTTCTCTTGGATCAGGTGTTCCAGTTTCCGTAGCGATGCTGTCGAGAAGAATGGCGCGACAGCATTCCGGCGCATCCTGTTGGTTTCGTGGTCAATGGTGCTAAACATAGCACCAGGAGTTCCAAATGCACGAGACCATGTTGGTGGTCTATCTCTTTTTGCGGGAGCAGGGGCGAAAAGAACTTCATAGAACTCGGGATCCAGAACGTGCACCTCGTGAGGTGAGATTCTTATAACAGGAGTCTCTGGGACATGTTAGTGTGGAAAACACGCATTGTTGTAAATCTCGCATAATCTTTAAGTCGAGGCATACTGTACTCCTCATGAAGCTTTTCAATCTTGTACATATACTGCCCCCCACAGATTGCATCATAATAGAACATATATCCATAACTGAGAGCAGCGAGCTTCGGCCCTGGAAACTTTTTATAGTTGCTGAAATAGAGGCGATGAATCGCGACCCCTATAGTGTAAACGGTATAAAGCGCTGTAGGAACCAGCAAAACGCCCTTCCATGAGGGCTCAATATGATGAAAAGAACCAAGCTTCTCTAGCAAAGACATCTTGGTGATATCGAAAAGACAAACCAAGGAGGAAGTCCCAGGATAGTTTGCGGGGTATCTATTATTATCATCAAATACTGATACCGGGTACTACCTCGGGTTCTTGATATCCTGATGTTGGACGAAGCGCTCGCACCGTGTTACCAAATGCAAGATTAAAAAGGTGCTATCACGATATAGACACAGTGATTGGCTTTTTGAAACAGCTCTGCAGAGATCGACGCGAGATTTGACAAGCTGAGAGGCACACGTTGATGATTGGAACGACACACCCATGTCGGATATATCACTACCGACATCAAGTCCTGTTACACTACATAGTCTAATGCCTTTCCGGGGCGGACCGCGTTGATGGTGGGTTATTCCTCGATGACCTATAGGTGCGAAGAGTGACGCCGAAACTAATTGGAGAGAAAATCGGCATTTGAAGAACCTGAAGTGTTTTGTCACTTTGGCGTCTAGAATATGAGAAAATTGTACATATATGAAGATTTACACAAGTCTCCGTAACATTTGTCAAGCTTCATCGAAGATTGTCAGCACGACAGCCCCTGTAAGTGTAACAATGCCCGCCGGCTTCTCCGTCAAAATCTTTCCAGATTTAACATCACGTCTCCAGATAACGACCGTCTTGTTACCTTGGTGTCCAACCGCGACAAGATTTCCAGCTTTGTTGATCGAAAACTGTCTCGGAGACCACCCTCCAGAGGGCGCCAATTGAATGAGAGACAGTGTGCCGTTGGCCTGCACCCGAAATGTGGACAAGGTGTCTGTGGGGCCGGATCCGTATTGTGTAGACTGAGGGAAGGAGACATCTCTGTTGGAGACAATCACGAATTTTCCATCGGGCTGTCATTCGCGACAATCAGACACTGTTCAGATCATTATAGTCAGAATATTACTCACCGAAAGTGCGATCTCGCTAACTGGGGAAGTTTGAGCAGGCTTTTCATTGCCAACACCCAAGGCTGGGATCTCGAAGAGCTTTGTCCATGCCAATCCAGTATCAGTGTACTCAATCTTGTAGGTATATACCTTTTGAGATAATTCCCCTACGAAAATGTAGTGGAGCTCCCCTTTTGGCGATCTCCAGAAGACACCGTGCCGTGGACCAGTTCCGGGATCGGTATGAAGTTGGTCGAGTTCGGTGAGGGGAGCCAGTGTTTCTTGGTCCCAACTCCAGACACGGACTCTATCCCCACCAAGATCAGGGGTTATCAGGTATTTCTGATCCGGATCAAGCACAACTTGGTGTAAATAGGACAAATCCTGCCTCAACGCAACTGGACCTGTCTTTTCTATTGTGGGGAAAATAATTTGTCGAGGACCATCAAGTTTCCCTTTTTTAGAGATGCCTATAACTGAAGCGGCACTTCTATTGCTAACCATAATGTCAATTCAATTGCACAGTCATATAGCTTCCATGCACAACAAAAAGATTACACGTGACTTACTAGGAAACTGTTGCAATTCCTCTAGTCTCGTCGCCGAAGAACTCAGCAAATACACCAGAAAGAGGCGCATCTACTCTATCAATCCTTGACAGGTTGCCGTGTTTCCCGATTGAGAACGAATTCAAAGAACCGTTCGTCGAACTGCTCGAGCCACGATCCAAGCAATACAATATGCGGTTGTGGTAGTCGAGGTTCAAATGAGAAGGATTTGCTTGACACTGTGAAGTGACAGATGTCACAGACAAATTGTAAGCCTTGTTAGATCCAGATAGCGAAAGAGTAGTGACGTTTCCATCAGACGCAGCGACGAAAAGATTTATTGCTGAGACAGTAGAAACCGAGACACAGGTCTGGAGTAGGAGTGTTCGCAAATACATTGTGGCGGATATGTGTTGGAAACACAGCAGTAAAGACAGTTGAGAGAGAGAGAACGACAAAACTTCAAGAAGTTCAAAAGAACAAAATTATACCCTCGGGCGGAGATGCGTTCTTCAACTGAATTTCTCCATGGTCGGATAATTATATGCCGAAATGAATGTGCAGGCATTCCCTGCCTCACCACATGACATTATCGTACAGACTCCGAGAAATTGCATTTCTCATTGAGATGAAGGATTGCTGTATCTTTAGGATGTCATCACGATCCTTGGCATGATAGCATATCGTTCTCGCTCAGTATCTACGTGATGCAGCAAAACTTATCATCGTGGTGTGCGGTAATGAGGTGGGAAGTCTTGGAAAGCCTTAAACTTCGGTTTGCATGAAAGCCAAGATATTGGCATCTCCTCCAAGAAGCCAGATGAGGAATATATTTCATAAGTAAGAAGCACAAGGCACCGACTCGAAGTATAATATATTTTGCATCTCGTTAGTAGGGTTAGATTGGCCCGAATGGGCCGAACCGAACCCCTGAATCCACCCACTAGCGGCGCAGCATAAGTGGGTATAACGCGAGTCGTGGCGAAATGGGGAACAAACAACTTTAAATCTTGTGAATTGCAGATAACTTCGTCCCGCCGAAACAATGACAGCGCCCAATAAAGTAGATCACCAAACTTTATTCTTATTCTAACATGCAAATGTTGACTCGGCGTCCCCGGAAATACTTATTAGGCAAAAATGAACACACATTATTTATGGCTTCAATGGCGTCAGCCATTGGGGTAGCATATTGGCTGTGATTCGATTATTCTTGGCCAAGAATCGTGATAAGAACTGCCCCATTCTTCCAATGTTTTGAAACTTCATCATCCGTGTAACTTGCAATTCAGATGAACTGAAGGCTAGCATAAGCTTGTATCTCCACGTAGCTTCAGAACTTAGAATGTTCTCGGCACCCACAATGGAGACGCAGACATCTCACTGTTTGTGCAACATAAAGGCTTCTTTTGAACGTTGATGTCTGGTGTCTTTCCACCCCTCAATCATTACGATCAATCACCACTATGGACTTACCACTTTCGTTCAATAGTCTTTTAGTCCAGACGCTCATTTTCCTATCTCCTGTCCTTGTCTCTGCTCAAAATAGTACATATCCGTCATCCCTTCAAACTTGTTTGACTGCGGCAGGTGTTCGCAACATTGTTGAAGGAGACAGTACATGGACCACAGAAACCACAGCTTGGCAACTCCGAATCAAACCAAGTCCAGGAGGTTTTGCATACCCAAATACTGAAGAGCACTTAGCTAGCTCTCTTGCATGTGCGAGAAATTCATCCGTCAAAGTTTCAGCTCTAGCTGGTGGACAGTAAGTCAAAACTCTCTGGATCTCAAGTCAAGTATCAAGCTGCGTTCCTGCTTGAATATGAACGCTCTTTCACTCAATTTGCAAGTCTTATACTAATCTTAATACAGTTCCTTCGCTGCTTATGGCTTCGGAAATGCATGAAATTTGGTCATCAACATGACTGCTTTCAACAATATTTCCTATGATGCCAGTACAGAATTATTGACATCAGGTGGAGGAGTCAGAGTCGGCCCCGCTCTCAGGTATCTTTGGAATACGGCTGGACGACATTTTCCCCACGTCAGACATGGCCGTCCAGGAATTGCTGGAAGTTCAATTGGAGGTGGTTTCGGATCAACTTCCCGATTTCTGGGAACACCAATGGACAACTTGGAGTCAGTCAAATACATGCTGTATAACGGAACCATCGTTCAGGCCCACAGAGGATCTGATCTTTTCTGGGCTGCACAAGGGGCAGGGTCATCATTCGGCATTTTGCTTTCTACAACAACCAGAACCTGGAAACCCATTCACCAAAATGCTATCAACTTCACTCTTACCCTCGGCGCAGTGAGCATCGATATTGGCGTCAAAGCCTTGCTTTGTTAGGCAAGAGCCACCTTTGGGTAGGCTCTCAGCCTACACTTATTTGCACGGTAGCTAGTTAATTAGTCAAATCAAGCATTTCCATCTAGTCTTTCTAGCCTAGGCTATACCACTACACCTGGTAGCTACTTGCGTCTTTCGTGAAGCACGTCTAGTGCCCGATTACGTAAAAAAAATCCTCTCGTCTAGAGTGGGAAAAAGTGGGTCTCGTCTAGAGTCACATACACACCTTATTTCGGCAATAAGACATCTTATATGCATCCGAAACATTAACTCAACCATACCCACGTTTCATAAATCTCATTCCCACCATTTTACCACTAGCTAAATAGCTATATACCAAATCTGCCGAGTCTGCCGAGCACTTATAGCCTTATAGCCATAATACTCTATGCTACTAAAGGGTCCGGCTAAATTAAGAGACGATAAGGGACGATTCCTACCTCACTAAAAACTAGCATATTTAAAATAGCCTAAGAGATAAATATTTCTCCTATTAAAACTATTAGCAATTAAAAAAAAAGCCTTTCCGGCTAATAGCTAAACCTCTCCGAATCCTTAAATAAATAATATTAAAGGTCCTAGGATTACTTTTATTAAAGACAATGCCTTTAAAAAGATAATATTAACCCAGGAAAGGATAACCTCTCTAAAAACCAAATGGTTTAACCTATATAACGCAAGCCCTAAAAGACGAAAATCTTTCTCACCTTCGTCCCTAAGACTATTACTCCTAGACTTACCTATAACGGTTGCTATACGGGCCGATGCTCATATAAGGATTCTGGGTAAGGGATAGGTATATTACGAAGACATTCTAATTGCAATATTATTAAGTATAAAGAATATTATTAAAGTTTAAGCACGAAGCTCCTATTTAATGGCAGAAGTGCTAGTCTTATATAAAACCCTCGTTCTTAATTAAATCCATGGATTCCTTAGGATTAAATCCGTGGATCCCCCTCTACTATCTCGCTTATAGGGATCCGGGGATCCATCACGTGACCTTTCCTCGTGACTTTCCCTATGCGGTTCTCAGAATTATTAAGAGACGGCGTATTCTTTGTCCTATTCTTGTAATGAGCCCGTGACCGTAATATAAAGGTCATATGGGAAAGGCTATTACTATTTTGCTAAATTTGAGGGTAGCTTAGATTAGACCCGCTAAGCAGGGAGAAAGGAATTAATATAAGAGCTATTATTAAAATTAGAGTTTATTATACGGTTAAAACTAGGTTTATTATATAGGGTGCTTTAAAGCTACTTTCTTATAATAAATATAGTTAAGGGGCAATTATATTTAGGAAGGGACATATATAATAGGATAGGATAGTTAAAAAGGAGGTAAAAGGGTTTTGGTTTTGGCCTTAATACCTAAGGCACCTAGCGTATATATATTCTTGGCTTTTAGCTTTTTAGTTTTATAGGTAATTACAATTCCAATTAATTCGCAATTAACCATTTTACCCCTTTATAATAAGTGATTCTATTATATATAAAGCCAAAGGTATTTATATAATAAATAAGCTCCTTTACGGCCTATTACTAGAAACCAGCTTCTTAAAGACTTATTCCCTAAATGTATTATAAGCAATTCCAAAACTATTTAACCGATTCTAACTTATAGACTTTACCGATTTTATTCCGCTATTTACTTTAAAAATAATCTCTAAACCAAAGAAGGCTAAAGTCTATTTATCGCAAACTATGGTTATCCTGCTAGAGCACGGCATTAATCTCCTTATAAAATATAGGCCTCTCCCCCACCAAATAAAAGGCTATCTTTTATATTCTTTTTTATATATTAACATGGTCATAGGCACATTTGGCTCTTATATTAACGGGATTACCAACGGAATACCTAAATTAATTCCTTTCTTAAACTTTAGAGATATTATTATAAAACTTCTTATAGGCACTTATCTTAAAATCCTTAAAGAATATCCTATTATGCTATAAAAGTCTAAAGTTTTAATTAATATAAATAATATCTTTAAAGGGGCTATAGCATATGAGAATAAACCAGACTCTCTATTATATCCTATTAGCTCGCCCTTCCTCGCCTAACTTATTAAGGATATAAAAGTCAATGCCAATATCTTTAACTTTTTTAATACCGATATTAAAAACCAAGTCTAGCAAATTCTTAATAAGCATAAAACCTTATTCTGCTTAAAACTTAATAAATTTAATAATAGCATTATAATGCTAATACCTTTTAAAGATGAAACTAATTTAAGTAGCTTACGCTAAGCACTATATCCTTTATTAAAAAAGGATTATAAAGCTATAAATAATATTCTCGATCTTATAAAAGAGGAGGGATTCCTAAAATCTATTCCTTTAAGGGAAATTAGCCCTATTGCCTTATTAGCATTTATAGTTTAGCGAAACGGAAAGCCGAGGATTATTATTAACCTATAGAAAATAAATATTAGGCTTAAACTCGACGTCTATCCCCTGCCTAAATAGGATCGCATCTTAAGAGCTTTAAATGGAGCTATAATTTACTCTAATCTAAATATAACTAAAAGCTTTTTCTAATAACCTTTAAAGGAAGAAGACTAATAGAAAGCGATTATTATTTTAGCATATAAGGGACTTAAACGCTTATTAGTCGCTATAATAGGATTTGCCACTATGCTAAGTTTCTTTTAATTACATATGGAATCTTTATTTCATCCCTATTTATAAAAATTTATTCTCATTTATATTAATAATATCTTAATATTTTCTAACTCGGCTAATAATTACTTATATTATTTAAATATAATATTAACTTTACTTAAAAACGTAAGAATTACCTTATCGCTTAGCAAATGTCATTTCATATAACCGAGTATTAATGCCTTAGGTTATTATATCTCTTATCTCGGTTTAAGCACCTTGCTTAAAAAAACGGAGGTTATTTAAAATATATAATACCTTAAATCCTTAACTGACTTAAAATTAATCCTTAGCCTCTTCGGGTATTATAGATAATTCGTGGATTATTACGCTAAAATCATTGCCCTATTAAACCAGCTAAAAATGATAGGTTTTTAGAAAGCCCTTAGGTAAGGAAGAAAGAGGGAAATCTTTGCGGAAAAAACTCTTATCCCCTTATTAAATAATATTCTTAACGCATTATTAGCGGCCTTATTAAAGAAGGCTTGGCGAATTAGAGATTAACTATTAAAAGTCCCTAATAATTTTAATAAGAGATATTAAGAAGCTTTTAAAAGTCTTAAAAGTAAATTATACTCCGCTTTAACCCTCCTTATACCAAACTTTAATAAATGCTTTATTATTTACGTTAATAGCTTTAAGTAACGGGGATTTAATACCGCTATCTATTAGTTAAATGCTAAAGGGATAGAGAGACCTATTTATTACTTATTTAAAGCGTTATTACTAGCCGAATATAATTATTAGCTAACGGAATTGGAGATAGCTATATTCGTTTAAACCTTATAAAAGATACCCTACTTTATTAACGGCGTCCTATTTATAATAATTACCGACCATAATATAATCCTTTCTATTATAAAGGATGCTATTATAAATAAAAATACTCGCCTATTAAATTGGCGCCTATTTCTCTTCAAATATGCTTATAAATAGAGATTAAATATTATTTTAAGACCTCTTATATAAACGCTAATGCTCTATCTCGAGTGGCTATAATTAGTCGTTTTATAATGCAAATAGAGCATAAATCTAAGAGCTACCTATCCGTTTCCATATATTATACACTTTTAATAAAGATAATAAACGATTTATAAGATACTCTATTAGCTTATATGATATCGCTATATCTTAGTAATAAAATAATAAAGTCTTTTATTAGAGAATTGCTTAAGGATAAGATATTTAATAAATTATATAATAAGATATCTTCTTATATAAAGAAATCGCCCCTTAAGACACCTATAACCACACTTGAGTCTTTCCGTTTAGACCCGAAATTAAAGCTTTTATAATTCTATTATATAAATAAGGTGGAATAACTTTATATTCTTATAAAATATATTTAAAAGATTTTGCAAATCGCCCATAATAACAAGGCACACGTAAGCACGAAGCATTACTTATATTACCTTTAATAATATGTTTTCTTTCCTAAGATAGCATAGCAAGTTTATTAATATATTACTCACTATTATAATAGGGTAGGATGGTCAAAAAGGAGGTGAAAGGGTTTTGGTTCTAGCCTTAGTGCCTAAGGCACCTAGCGTATATATATTCTCGGCTTTTGGCTTCTTAGTTTTATAGGCAGTCATAACTCTAATTAATTCGTAGTTAACCATTTTACCCCTTTATATTGGTGACCTATGTAGGGAGATAATCGAGGCTCCATTATTATACGTCCTTATAGCTTATAACTATATTCTTTTAATATGCTAGCGTATATACCCCTTAATTAGCGAATAATATAAGGAAAGGCTTTAAAGGCTATATGAGAAGAGGCTATATGGGAAGGGCCACCGCCATTTTACTAGATTCGAGATTAGAGAGTAAAGGTTATACGGGAAGGGCCACCGCCATTTTATTAGATTCGAGATTAGAGAGTAAAGGTTATATAGGAAGGGCTACCGCCATTTTGCTAAATTCGAGGGTAGCTTGGATTAGACCCGCCGGGCGGGGAGAAAGGAGTTAATATAAGAGCTATCGTTAAAACTAGAGTTTATTACACGGTTAAAACTAGGTTTATTATATAGGGTGCTTTAAAGCTGCTTTCTTATAGTAAATATAATTAAGGGGCGATTATACTTAAGGAGGGACATATATAATAGGGTAGGATGGTTAGAAAGGAGGTAAAAGGGTTTTGGTTTTAGCCTTAGTGCCTAAGGCACCTAGCGTATATATATTCTCGGCTTTTGGCTTCTTAGTTTTATAAGCAATTACAACTCCAATTGATTCGCAGTCAACCATTTTATCCCTTTACACTATTTAACATGCCAATTGGTAAAACCAGTCTTTATAAGACCAATAAGAGAGCTTAAACCTATTGCCCTTTTATAAATGCAATTATTAATATTATATATTAATTTTATTACCGGATTCCTTATATTTACTCAAGGCTATAATATAGTCTTAATAATAATAGATCCTCTAATTAAATGGATCTTTATAATTATTAATAATAAGGATTAATTAGCCAAAGATTAGGCATACCAATTATATTATAACCTATACCCTTATATAGGACTCTTAAATCGCATTATATTTAATAAAGATCCAAAATTTAATTTTAGGTTATGGCGCAAGCTATGCCGATTAGGACGAGTAGCTATTATAATAATTATTATATATAATATAAAGTCAAATAAATAATTTAAATAATTTAATTAGACACTAATATACTCGTTAAGGTGCGCTATTAATAGGACCTATAATTAATCTAATTGGGAAGAGCTTTTGCTAATTATTTATTTTACGCTAAATATATCCCTAAACGCTTTAATGGGCATAAGCCCATATAAGCTTAAGTATAGCAGGCCTCTTAAATCTCCGCTATTACCCGAGATAATAATTAATATAATAAATCTATTTAAAGAGGGAGCTATAAACATAATCAACGCCTATAAAGACCTACTTATAAAAGCATTTAAAGCCATATCCCTAGCTTAAGCTAAAATAAAGGCTATTTATAATAAAGGACAGAAGCCGATTAGCTTATAAGTCGGCGATGCTATTTACTTAAAATAAGCCAAAGGAATAAAAGACGGTTATAAGTTATTATATAATATAATAAAGCTTTCCTTTAATAAACTAGGACCCTATCCTATTATAAAAATTATCTCGCTATTAGCCTATAAGATCAAGTTGCCTTTTTAGCTAAAAATATACCCTATTATATTTATTAAGCACTTAATTCCTATAATAAAAGACCCTTATAAGAGGAATATATTAGAACCTAAGCCGATTATAGTTAATGGCGTTAAAAAGTATATTATTAAGGATATATTAGCAAAAGAAATAAGGAAATTAAAGGGGTCCCGGTGAAAGAAATTATATTATAAGGTTAAATACTTAGGCTATAAAGAAGCTTTATAGCAATTAGCAAATATATTAAAGGAAGATATTCTTAAACTCCTAAAAAGCTTTAAAAGAAGCCTTTCTCTTAAGCGGTGTGCTTAGACTTCTTTTATATATTATATCCTTTTTAATAATTAATAGCCTCGCCTATTATATTTTAACTTATTATTTACTTTTATATTAATTATTATAAAAGAATAACTTTCTCACCTCACACGTTTAATAACCTAAATAATTATTATAATACCTGTTTTAATAGAGAGAGCAAAGCTCCTTAAAGAGCTTTATAATCCATTTTTGGCTATAACCCTAGACTTACCTTAGCCATTTAGCTTAATCCATATTAACCTTATATTTAATAATTATATAGCGATCGAGCACCTATTCCTATACCCTAATAATTCTTAGAATAATAATAAATTTAAATATATTAATAAGTCTTTTAATAATCTCTTAAGGGACTATTATAATAATAAGGAAAATATTATAATAAGGTAGGATGGTCAGAAAGGAGGTAAAAGGGTTTTAATTCTAGCCTTAGTGCCTAAGGCACTTAGCATATATATATTCTCGGCTTTTGGCTTCTTAGTTTTATAAGTAATTATAACTCTAATTAATTCATAATTAACCATTTTACCCCTTTATATTAGTGACCTACGTAAGGAAATAATCGAGGCTCCGTTATTATACGTCCTTATAGCTTATAACTATATTCTTTTAATATACTAGCATATATACCCCCTAATTAGCGAATAATATAAGGAAAGGCTTTAAAGGCTATATGAGAGGAGGCTATACGGGAAGGGCCACCGCCATTTTATTAAATTTGAGATTAGAGAATAAAGGTTATATAAGAAAGGCTATTACTATTTTATTAGATTCGAGATTAGAGAATAAAGGTTATATGGGAAGGGCTACCGCCATTTTGCTAAATTCGAGGATAGCTTGGATTAGACCTGCCGGGCGGGGAAAAAGGAGTTAATATAAGAGTTATTATTAAAATTAGAGTTTATTATACGGTTAAAACTAGGTTTATTATATAAGGTGCTTTAAAGCTGCTTTCTTATGGTGAGTATAATTAAGGGGCGACTATATTTAGGGAGGGACATATATAATAAGGTAGGATGGTTAAAAAGGAGGTAAAAGGGTTTTGGTTCTAGCCTTAGTGCCTAAGGCACCTAGCGTATATATATTCTCGGCTTTTGGCTTCTTAGTTTTATAGGCAGTCATAACTCTAATTAATTCGTAATTAACCATTTTACCCCTTTATAATATATAAGAGGATAATAATAGTGCGGACTCGAGAATTAATAATAAACCTTTAATCGGTTTAGAATAAGCTATAATAATATATTTCATTAATGGAATATATATATATTATAAGAATATAATTTTTATATTTAATAATAATATTTTAGAATATAACAATATTAAGAAGCTCCCCTTTATTAAAAATTTCAAGCGCTAAATGCCTATTAATATCCGCTTAAGCGATGCATACCTAAATGCTTATTACGTAAACCTGCTAGGCCTTAACTTATATTCCATCTTTTTAGCTAATATTTACTTAAATGGTTTCCCTTATATTAATCGTCTTATAATTGGACCTGCTTTTTAATTAAGAGCAATTTTTAAGGACTTTCCTTTTATAATAGGATTATTATATAATTATAGTATGAAGGGGTAAAATGATTGACTGCGAATCAATTGGAGTTATGACTGCCTATAGAATTAAGAAGCCAAAAGCCGAGAATATATACACGCTAGGTGCCTTAGGCACTAAGGCTAGAACCAAAACCCTTTTACCTCCTTTCTAACCATCCTACCCTATTATAATAGGATTACGTATATTAGATTAGCAATAAATATTTTTATGCTTAATAATAATAATTATCCTAAAAATAAAATCTTTAAGGATATGATTTATAACTAGCACTACCATTTTATTAATATATTACATAAAAGCCGATAGCTTTTTCCGGTTCTTAAGGAGCCTAAAGAAATTTATTATTAATTAATCCCTCGCATTCCCTTTTAGCCGATAGGTATAATTAATAAGGTTAACGCGGCATATCGGATTATATAAGATATTAGCGATAAATATTAGGCTAGCATTTTTAGCTCGGGATTAAAAGATTATAAAATTACTTAAGATAAAGTAAAAATAATTCTATTTAACCTCCTATATTATGGGTATAATTCAGGTACTCCATCTTTTAAATTCTTATTAATAATAATAATCTCATTAATAATTTACTTAGGAATAACCGATAATTTAAATTAGGCAGCAAAGATAAGCCTTAAAATAAATACCGAGATTATATATAATATTAAAAAATTTCTTAATATTTTCACCAAAATTTATTATATCTTATTTAAATTTATTAAGAAGAGCAATAAAATAGGAGATAAAGAGGAAAGTTTTAATGCTATATTAGCCTTAATAAACCAAATGGGCATAAACTTTATTCAACTTTATTTAAGATTAGCCGATTTTATTATATACTTAAAAAACTTTAAAAATTTAATAATAAAGGTTAAAAAGGGCATTAATTTGGCCGGTTCCATTTTAAGCGCTTTGCCTTTTAATGCTATTTTAGCTTTATACCGAGAGTTAATAGATATTATTTATAAATTGGCCTTATAAATGAATTTAAAGTTAATATAGGATTTATTTAAAGCTTAAAAATAGCTATTAATATACCCATTTCCTATATAATTCTCTTATTAAAAGGAAACCGATTATTTAGCTCCATTTATAATTACGGATATAACCGCTCCTTTAATATAAATCCTATATAATATATTCTCGGGAAAATTTCCATTAACAATCTCTTTTAAACCTAAGTCATCGGCCAAAACCTAGCCTTCCGATTTAGAGAAAAGACTTTATATAAACTCTAAAGAAAACGAATTAATAAGAAAAAGGAAATAAAGATATATTATACCTCTTATTTTAATACCTCTTATACGATTTTCATATAATATTAAGCCAAAGGCTAAGAAGATAAGAAAGGATAATAATAAGGAGAAAGAAAAGGTTTTGGTATAACGCCTATATATTCTTAATCATTTTAATAGGAAATAAATATAAGATTATATTAAATAAATTATTTAGGAATATAGCATATAAGCGATTAAGAAAAAGGATGCTAATATTGCATAAATTGAGAAATACGTAAATAAATCGGATATTGGTTATAAGAAAAAGGCTATAAAATATAGGAAGTTTTTTTTAGAGGACGAAGAACCCGATTGGTCGATTATTAAGAAAGCAAAAGAATAATTCCTATTTTTTTTCGTGGCCGAGGGGGGAAGGTGTTAGGCAAGAGCCACCTTTGGGTAGGCTCTCAGCCTATACTTATTTGCACGGTAGCTAGTTAGTTAGTCAGATCAAGCATTTCCATCCAGTCTTTCCAGCCTAGGCTGTGCCACTACATGCTTGCAATCCAGGAATATGCTATCAATGAGGCGCCAGATGAGCTTGCACTCAGATGGTCGATTAGCGCTCCACCTTATTCAGGTACCGGATACTTCTATGGTGACCCCACAGATTTTGATGCTGCACTAAAGCCACTCATGGATAGACTTCCTGCGAATGCAACATTGACTAAGTCTGAATTTGGCTTTTGGACTTTGGATACATACGTTGCTCCAGGTATCAATCTTCCCGATGGGGGCAGCTCTCCTGGTAGATCGATGTATACACAGGCACTGACTCTGACCACTGAGAATCCGTTTACATATGACCTCGCTTACACACTGTATGAGCATACGACATATGCGTTCAATTGAACCGACCTCAGAAAATCTGGGTTCTTGGATCTGTGGGGTGGAGTCTCGAGTCAAATTTCCAATACTGACACATCACATGCACACGGAAACAACCTCTGGCTTAATAGATGGGAGGCAAATGCCCCGAACGCCGCTCTTGGGTTTCCGGCTGATGGAGTCTCTTATATGAAAAGCCTGATGCTTCCATTTGAGGAGGAACTTCAAGCAGCTGGAATTCCACTTCGTGGATTCGCAAATTATCGTGACACTGCATTGACGGAAGCCGAGTGGAGTCAACGACTATATGGAGAGGAGAATTTCAAGAGATTGAAGAAGATAAAGGCTGCGGTAGACCCAGAAGGACTGTTCACATCCAATGATCAGAGTATTCCCCTACCTTGATTCCTTTTAGATATGAAGGGAAAAGCCTGTGAGGATGTGCAGTGATTTTATGTACATAATCTTCGATACGCTTTGGTGAAATATACCTGTTTTGATAGATTTGGCGGCTATTTGGTTGGGAAAGACCTACATATTATCGCCATTTCACTGTGATATTTATTCCGAGTTCATCAACACAGTTCACTCAGCGTGAAATTTGAGCTTCCAGGGGATGAGCACCCCACTGTCGGTCAAGGTTATCAGCGCCTCTGATCCCGGCATGGAGTAGTAAAAATTAGCGACTCTAGGGGCCAACAACCCCACTCATCGAACTGAATATAGAAGATTGTTTGGTCACAAGCTTGTGCAATTGAATGGAAGGACTCTGAAATGAACGGTATTTCTATGACATGTTTCCTACTCGTGGTATTGCCATAGCCCTCTGGAATTGTCTACCAAAGCTTGTGCATCATATCCTCGTCATAGTCACACCAATCCTTGCACACAGAAATGAAATCAGGTATATCAACCTCGCGGTAATCCTGCAATTTTGTCCTATCTCCATCTGGATTCTTTTCTATACCACCAGTATGAGGGCCAATCACTTGCCCAGACGACCAGGGAGTGTAGTTATTTGCGACTCTTTCGCTCCAAGTATCATGTCATGTTAGAGGCAATTTACTTTATTTCTTCAAGCTTCATGTAAACATTTCTTTTGGGAGAAGATTTCTTGTGGAAGAAGTCATATCGAGGTGGTCGCGACTCTAATTCGTTGTCTCTCTCGCTCGTCTAGTCACTCAGCCGCTTTTCTCCCATGGCCCTCCTTTCACCTACTGCTATCAGTTCTAAGATTTATAAATTCAAACCACTCAACCATAATCGCAACCTACATATTTTCCATCACGTCCCTACTTCAAAGCTCGATCAACTCAATTCATTTCGATTAACCCAACCACCACTTCATATATACAAAAACACGTTCCAAAGGGGTATTCTTCTTCCTCCCAGAACAAACAAACAACCACTTAAAAAGGAGATAAAAGACAGACTCAAAGCACCGAATTAAATTACCGCCTTGAGCAAAAGTAGAAAAGAAACGCCTGTTGTATTCCTCGTTCGAAGGGTAAATCAACGCAATTTTCTTACGCCTTCCTCTCGTTTTCCAATTTCTCGTTCTTTGGGTCTCAAATCCTTTACTCTCACAGTTTCTACCTATATCTCAACTCATTTTCGACTTCTCTCTCAGTTGAACGACCTAAATTAAAGCACAAAGCAAAACTAGTCATACCCCTCGTCCCAAGCTCCAGCACCATAAGGATTCCTATATTTCATTAGCCTCTTTTCTCCTTTCCTATTTCCACAATAGGGAGTACAGAAGAAAAACTCACCATTCCTGTCCTGGATAACTAGTAGCACTCATACTCGGCGGCTCATTCTCATCTACCACAACCTCCTTCTCCTTCCCACCCTCAAACAAAATCTTCTCTTCCTGCGCACGTCGATTTTCCTCTTGTGCGCGCTTGAGGAGTTGTTCTCTTTGGGTGAGGACTTTAGGTGGGATGTTAGCCTGCGCTGCAGGTTCGATAGAATTCATATTGGTGGCAGGGTTGCCGGTAGAAGGGTGCGAAATAGATGGAGGGTTGGAGTTAGGTGTCGAGACAGAGGAAGGAGGAGAAAGCGAAAGATTCGCGTTCCCATTTCCCATTCGCTCGTTTTCCTTGCCCATTCCATCTCTCTCATCTGCACCTCCATCTAGAGCTCCTGGAAATCTGCCTCCTTTCGGTAGTCTCGGGCTAGCATTGTACAAATCCGGGCTGCTATTCCTGATTCTAATTTCCGTTTTCTTAATCGCCCCTTCATTCGATGCGAGCGGTAAATCGGGACTCACTCCTCTCTCGGGAGTGCCCTGCATGGGACTAGGTGGTGTAGGACTAGGACTTATGCCTCTGCCTCTCTCTTCTACAATTCCGTGACTGTGGCTATTACCAGGCACATTCAATCCACCGCTATTCATATTTGCATTCTCATGCGCATTTGAATTTGTGCGCGGGATTGACATGCCGGAGATAGCGGATACGGCTGTACGACGTGTGTTTGAACGATCAAGATCAATATCCATCGTCGAGAGGGAAACTTGGCGTTCATGTGCACGAAGCTGATCGGGCCATTTTGGGGGAGGTGGGGGTGGATAGTCATGCGCTGAGGGATTGATAGGTGAGAACACGGTGTCGTCTGGAAGAGGGTAAGTAGCTGGTGATTCTGGGTGACGGAGAGTAGGTTGTTGGAGGCGTTGAATAGGGTCTTTTGGTTTGGAGACAGGCACAGGCTCATCCTCAATGTCATCACCGCCAGGAAGAGAGAGTTGGTATGGACGCTGTTGGCCTTCTGGGGACTTTGGGGGCGAGCGGGCCAGCATGTCCTCTCTACTGATGCGGCGGGGTGCAATATGTGAATTGTATTGGTCATACATTGATGTGTTGTGTGGTGTGAGTTGGGGACCAGCGTGATGCAATTGGTGTTGAGGATGTTGACCATTGGAATTTCCATAACCTTGGTCACGTCCTGCAGATGTCTGCTGTTGCATATACCTCGGATCTGGCTGCTGGTATTGTGCCAACCCTCGAGGATCATACTGAGTTTGTGCAACCATAGCCCCTTGACCTCTCACCAGTTGATAACCACCTGGAATGGGCACACTATCATACTGTGGCTCTCTACTGACTCTTCTTCCCCTCTCTTGGCCAAGCAAAGTCGGGTCCTGAAATGGAATTTCACGAGCATTCCGGAGCTGGACTTGGGGTTGCGGTGGAGGGGCCATTACTTGTGATTGTGGTAGTGGCTCCTGAATATCAGAATAGCTTTGAGCCGGGGGCACAAATTGAGGTCTCCCTTGTTGTGATTGGCTACCTTGTGAGCGAGAATCATCGCTACGCCCATCTCCAGTGCGTTCTGATTTACGGCCCATTAGTCCACTAAGTAGACCTGATGCCGATGGTCGACGATTCTTACTCTCTTGCCTTGGCGAGCTGCTCGCCGAGAGTTTCGAGAGTACACTACGTGATTGACTTGGTGCTTTGTATGGTTCAGATGGAGTGGACTGTTGTTGGTAAACTCGTGGATCAGGGGGGACAGGTTGTTGAAAGCCTCTTGGATCAGGAGCGCGAGCTTGTTGCTGATAGACTCTGGGATCAGGTACAGGAGCATGTTGTTGCATTGCTCTTGAGTCCGGCTGTGGTGACTCAATCGGTTGACGTTCATTATACGACAGTTCTCTTGTCGCTTGAGGCCTGTGCTCTTGCACAGATTGCCGTGAAGGTTGGCCAGTTTTGTTAAAGAGACCACCAAAACCTGAAAAACGATTCTTCTTTGCACTTGGTTCTAATGAGCCAGTCGACGATCTCGTGAGCTTGTTAGCTTTTGCCTTCGGCTCTGATGAACTACTGCCAAAGAATGATTTCTTTCTCTCCTGAGCCACAGGTGAAGGTTGCCCAGAAGCCAGGAGATCTGTTCGTGAACCAGGGTGATGAGCAATGATACTCTCACGGCTCACAGGAGGACCTAATCCACTAGTCGAAGCACGATTCAGATTTCCGAAGAAGCTGGACCTTTTTCGTCTCTGTTCTAGCTCACCCTCTGAAGCAACGCTAGATTCGGCATATTCTCCGCGAGATTCAGTCGGTCTGACAGGCGAAGGAGCACCTCCCTCACGAGAAATGGAATTTCTCCTATCGCGACCTTCATGAGAGATCGAATTTCGTCTCTCTCGTGAGGAGGCACGAGAAATTCTTCCTCCAATTTCCTTGAAGAAACCAGAATTGCGTCGAGGATTTGATGAACGTGGTTCCTCAACAGGTGGCCCGACACCTGGTAATTGATACTCATTTGTTTGTTGTCTTGGCAAGAATGCAGCTGAACGGGAGATTGGGGCTTGGTAGTGCTGTGGAGGCAAGTCATAACCATCTTGAGGAGGCTCTTGAGACGGCGATGAAACTTGTCCTGGTCTGAAAAGCTCAGGATAGCGCTGTGCTGAGGATGGAGGCTGTTCGTAAGGCTTTGGTTGGGCGGGAGGACCAGTCCATGATCTATCGATACCTGGTATAGGTGGTTGTCCATGACTTGGGCTTGACCCCGAAAATCCTCGAGGACGCTGCTCCCATGAATTACGCCCGTATGGTGAGATTTCCAATTCTTTATTTAAGGGGTCGGGAGAAATCGGAGGTGGATTCCCTGGAGGAGGAGATATCGCAGTTTCTTTGTTGTAGTATGTAGGGGAAACTTGTGGAGGTGATGTTACAACTTTTGGACGATTTGGTCGCCACTCTACCTGCGATTCTCTAAACTCTGGGCGTTGCAAAATATCTGCAGCACGGGGAGGCATAAAACCTGGCTGCATTGGACGTTGTTGATTCATGGAGTTCTGGCTGTAACCAGATGATCCCATTGGAGCTAAGTGGGCCTTATCAGGAGACTGCGAAAGAGAACCCTGCTGCTTTGGTGGGCTTTGGCGCAGTGGTGGATCATTATAGGATGGCGGTCCTTGTGGCTGAGGATAGCCTACAGGAAATCCTGAAGCTGATGGCCGCTTTTGGTGTGAAGATTGCTCAGCTTTCGGGACTGAATGCATGACTGGAGGGTTGGGTGGACTTGGAGTGATATATTGCCCAGCGTGAGTTTGACTTTGGGCAACTTCGGTATGAGTAAAGTCCGGGCCATTTTTAAGAGCCCCTCCATTCGGCATAGCGGCATTTCCTTCTTCTCTGGTCATATCACGTATACCGGGTCCTTGAAGAAGAGAGATATTAGGTTGCTGAGATTGTTCAGGCATTTCCTCTTCATCCTCAATGGGGAATCTTGGTTTTTGATTTCGTGATCCAAATCCAAGTTTGAAAGTAGAGCCTTTGCGAATAGGAGGAAGGAATGAGCTGTTAGCCTGAGTTTCTTGCTCCGATTCTGTCGGGAATGGTTGGGCCGGCTGAGTAGGGGATGGAGTAACCTCAATCGGCGAGACAACTGGGCGAACAGGAGGAGATTCAATGGGAGGTGTGATTTTGGCTGAGTGTGGTGGGGAAGGAACCTCGTAGCTGCTACCGCGTGGACGGTTTAAGATGCTCATGACAGGAGCCGCTGAAGGGTTTTGGGCTGCACGTTCGGGTTCCAATTCTCTTGGGGTGTCGACCTGTGGTTGAGAGGGAATTGGCTGACTAGCCTCCAAAGTTGGCTGAGGCATATGTTGGACTGTTGACGCAGTAGTGAATAAAGCCGTTTCAGAATCCTCAATTGGCTCAGCTGTATGCTGCGTCATCGACCCAGTAAGTGGAGGAATCGATTGGGCTTCCACGACTGACTCGGAGTAATTTTGACCAAGTGACCCAACTGTAGGCAAAACTTTCTCAGACTCTACAATCGGCTCAGACTCTTCTTGAATCCTCTCCCCAGCAAGACTCTCATCCTTTGGCAATGACTCCCTCTCCGCCGTATCAGAAGGAACCATAACCCAATCTCCCGCAATCTCACCATGCTCCTCGGGCTCCTCAGACGCATCAAAGAACTGCGCGTCCTCACTATTTGTCCTATCACTCTTCTGCATGCCCTGAGTCGACTCGTTGGAAAGCTGTCGGTCCTGTGTAGGACGATCTTCATAATTATAAGCCTCTTCTTCAGCGATAGGTGTGGCATTGAATGGATCCCAAGAAGGTTGGTGTTTCCCAATAGGAGCAGGCACGTTCAGAGTATCTCTTTCTTCCTGTACTGGAACATCCGGTTCAGTGACTTGTCGAATGGTCGGTGGCTCGTTACGGAAATATTGTTGCTGACTGGCCGGATCTTGGGTTTGCATATTGGCTAAATGTGGCAGGTTATTGGTAAGAGGCTGTCCGGTTGAAAAATTAGGTAATTGAGGAGCAGGCGAATCGCGATCTGAGGTCAGGGTTGGCGCTCGAGACCGTTCGGCTGTTGGTGTAGAAAATTCTTTTGAACTTCGGGATGATGCTTCGGGACGGCCAGATGATCGTGATAGCGCAAGTGGAAGACCCCATGAGGATCGGCGATCATTTTTTGGCTTAGGAGGTGGGCTTGTCTGTAAAGGGGAGTACTTAGTAAGGTATTCAATCAAAGGCAAGATACATCATAGTGGCAAGGAGATAACAAGTTGAGAAGGATGCAATTTCCCTAGGCGTACAATACCTGCTAAGCAGGATGGACTGGAGAAAGAAAGGAACCACGCTGATTAGTCTTGAAAACGCACGAAAATGCTTGTAGATCAGAAAGAACGCCAGTTCGCCCATGTAACTCCGGCTCAAAAGGAGATGTGTCAATCTACCTTGTCTCCTCCCCTTGCTGCTTGAAGCTTATTCTTCCCCTTTGCGAGTAAACCTTTTCCTGCTTTGCCTGCTTTACCACCAAAGATGCCAGCAGTATGAAGAAACTCTTTTCCTTTTGCTTGAACTTGATGAGTTGTTAATTTATTGCTGTGGCTAGAGAACCCTTGTTGTGAACCTGAGGGCATTGCGGGCCCTGGACTGGGTCGACCAACAGGTGTAGAGGGTGTAGTTGGCGAGCTAGCGTTGAGATATTGTTGATAATAAGGTTGTTGTAGTGGTGGTGCTGCACCCCCAGGAGGCTTTCCTAACTTGGACTGCGAAGCAGAATTTGGAAATCTTGCACCACCCCACGACCCAGTTGCGGTAGCATGCTCGGGGAATTGTGTTTGTAGCGAGACAAGCCATTCATTCAAGCCAGAATTCATAGAGGCAAATTGCTTTCTAGTCTCATCAAAGGTTTGTATTCTTTGCTGTGGCGAAGATATCGCAACAATCTCTTGAAATGCCAAGACCTTTTTCGTAGCAGGAGGATTGAATGGCGCTAGTACTGGGGAGGCTATTGGCGATACCGTACTAGGGGCCGGTGGGTGAGTTGCTTGTGCTGGAGAGGTAGGGAAATATGCAATAGGTGACCGAGCGGGGTGATCTTCTTCAGGTGGAGTTGGCGATACTGGATGGGAAGATACTCGAGGATCTTTCTCTTCTGCCAGGGAAAGTCTTCGTGATTTTGGCTCCAACTCGGGTGCAGCGTATGAATGTGAGTGTAATGCAGCACCCCCGAGAGCGGCACCTCCAAGTGCGACACCACTTATTAGAGTCGCATCTCTTGCGGAATGGTGGTCATCATGACTTTGATCTGCATGAGGTGTTTGTACTGGTGGCTCTTGAGTGACAGGCGACAGCTTTGATTCAGTAGTGTCCTCAGCAACAATGCCTTGTTCATTGCTAGTAAGATTTGACTCTGAAACCTTCTCAACTGGAGTATCTGTCTCCGTCAAGCCCAAATCTTGCTCTTTCGATTTGCCCAATGGCACATCCTCTGAACCCCCTTCCCATGAGAACCGCTGCTGCATCGCTGGGCGAGGGGGTTCGAGCGAATCTTGCGTATGTCGACGGGGACTGAGAGGTGCGATTACCGCAGTATCAGTTTCGAGGTGACCTTGTGATTCTGTCTCCATTGATGATTTTACTTGGGTGACAGTTTCGTCATTCCGAGTATTGCCTGCCGCAACTGAGGGAACTTCTGGTACCTGCTCTTCAGCAGTTGAAGCCCAGTAGTTGTCATATTCTCGAGGCAAGTATGTGCTTTCACGACTTTGATTTGCAAAACTACCGTCATCAACCTGATCAGAGATGGAGCTTTCTTCATTGGCAGCCACATCGGGGGTTCGTGTACTAAGACTCTTGACAATGTCTTTTTGCAGCTTATCATTAATCTCGTCATCTGGCCCAGTGTCGGTACTCAATTTAGATTGCATATGAGGTCGTACAGGAGGTACCAATCCTTCTGACCTACCCATCTGATCATATGAGGGTTGAGAGTGAGAAGGAGCATCATTGTTAGAATACTCTGTGTCACGAGTAGGTGCGAGGTGTGGGACATCCTTTTCTGGAGGTGTAGGGCCTTCGAGGGATTCCTCAGAGTCCTGTCGATCAACAGTGTCTGGCCGCAGCTGAGTCTCAGCAGGAGCTTGCTCCAATTTAGGAAGGAGTCTTGGGTCAACTTCCTTTGCTGCATAGAGATTTCCGGCAGGAGCCATCGATAAATCGGGAGTAGGAAGACCATTGTTATTTGGGAAGTCGCGTGTGACTTCTGGGCTTGGCGTAGTAGGCGTGCTATTATCGCGTCTCCCAAAGGCACCAACAACTGCTGCACCGAAAGCAGACTGAGGTAATGTTTGTTTCTTGGTGGTGGGAGTGAGGTCATAATCTTCATCACCTTTGGCATCTTGCACAGATGCCTGAGTGGAAGGGGTGGGGGCTCTTTCTGCTGGAATTTGATTAGAATTTTCTGTCCCAGCTGTAGTTGCGTATGAAGTCCATCCTCCTGGAAGTGATGGGCGGAAGCTTTGTTCTCGTTCTGCAATGGGTCGCGGTGCCTGAAGGGGCTCGGACTCATTTGTGGGCGAGGATAATTCTGGCGAGGCTGCAGATACAACAGCATGTTGACCACTTGTGTTGATTTTTGTCTCTTGCAGATCTGGTGTTCTCGCAGGACTGTTTCCAGGACTCGGTGTACTTATATCACGGCGATGTCCAGGCTTGAATCCAGGGAAATCTTGAGGTGGTGTTGGGTGTCTTTGTTCTTCGGTGATTTGAGGCGAAGAAGGCTCGTTCACTACCTCAAGAATAGTAGGGGTATCACGTATTCGACCATCAGCAATCGCAGAGCTGGGAACACGACTCATAATTGGGCTAATGCCTGTGGTCCCAGTGCTCTCGCTATCAGATCGTCGAACGCCACTATCAGATCTCGAAGCAGGTGTCGCAGGAACCGAGTTGTCGTCGTGGGCATCAAATGCCTGGTGAACAACAGAATTGAATCCAAAAGAAGGCTGAGTACGAAGCTTCAAGTCATCAGAAGCGAGTGGCATGGTAGACGTGGAAGGGGCTGTCGGTGTGGTCTCTGTTTCTCTCGTAAATGGTTTTTCGGCCTCTTCCGATTTGGGTGGTCCAAACAAGTCCATTCCAAACCCGGAGATGCGATTCAAGTCAGGTAATTTGGGACTGGTAGATTGTCGACGAGCGTCCTCGACATCGAGGCCTTTCGCTGTGTGTTCAGTTGCTGCTTGCTGAGCAATCTGGTCATTCACATTGAATCCGTCAAACCCATACTCGCTTTTCCTCTCTTTCACAGTGTCAAGCATGGGCATTAGCCGTCTACCGGAATCCGAGGTTTCGTCGTCAAAACTAGTCCTACGCCTGCCATGGCCTAGACTATCAGAACTAGATTTCTCCCGTAAATTCACCTTTGCAGGAGAATCTGATCTATCTGTTGACACTGGTCTGGTGAGAGAGTCTAGACTTGGTCTGCCAGAATCCTGGGATTGTCTCCGCTCCTCCTCGGCTCGTTTGTAAATATCCGCAGGTCTGATAAACGGAAGTGCTTTGCCAGTTGGGGTTGCCGGCGCTCTAATTGTAGGACCTGGTGAGGCCGAACGAGCACCAACCCACGGCTTAGGTGTAGCGTCACCAGGAGGTGGGCCTGTAATGTCTGCCAATGGAGGTCCCATAACTTGACTCAGACTACTCTTCCTGGCTGGAAATCTAGCAGCTGGCGAGTCAGTTGCACTTTGAGGCGCTGGTGAAGCTCGAGTCGTTAGGGGTTGGGGTACAGCAGATGGAGAAAAGTCTCGTCGAGCGTGGAAATCACTGGCTGTGGAAGGTGTTCTTGTATCCGAGGCGGGAGATATTACAGATGATTCCCCAGAATTGACTCTGCCTGCCAATCGTGGATCCGGGTGAGGTGAGCCAGAGACCGGAGAAACAGTCTCTTTTGATACTGCCTTTCGAAGTCCAGTTGGTGCCGGCGCAGATTGCTGTGTATTTACATGCAAGGCTGGCGGACCACTCGGATTTCGAACAGTTGGAACGCCTGTTATTTGGGAAAACCTTGTAGCTGGAGCATGGGTCGTAGGAGTGGGCGCTGCCGGTGATGGTTGTCGTGGCATATTGCTCGACGATGAAAAGTCGCGCCTCTCATCATCTGCGTCGAATGAATTGGCTCGTCCCCTCGGCGCGCCTGGTAGTGGTGGCAATTCACCATATTTCTTGTTGTCAACAACTGGAGATTCAGCTTTTGGTGCATGTTGTAGTCCTTGCCCTTGTTGTCGTAGACCAGTAGGTTTCGAGACGGGCGGCGGAGGATAATCGTCATATTCATCATCATCGCCCCAGCCTCCACCGTAATCAACAGGTTTTGCTTCTGCCCATTTCTTCGTCTTTTGTCGATTGACATTTGCCTGGTAGGATATACTTGAGGCCGACTGAGGGGTCCTGATAATTGTTAGCATGGGGTTATGAGGAGTTGATTGATCTGCCTCACATTGGGGAATCCTTGTCGAAGGGACTTCGGAATGGTTGCGCCATTTTGGCAGTGAAGATCTACTCGTATGCTACGAGACATCTATTGCTGTGACCATTAATCCATTCGTGTCGCGCTGGATGTGCAGAAAGCCAGATTGCGCGTTGGTGAGAGAGGAGGTAGATCTAAAGCCGGTATTATTATCGTAAGTCGCAGCTAACGTCAGGCTGGCTTAGCCGTTCCCGTACCGTATTGCCAAATTGAGGCGGAAGGCTGCAGATGGAGAGGTAATGAAGGGTTATTAGAATTATGAGTGATAGTATCAGTAATGATGATTATTCGATTCTGGTGATGGGATGGTGGAAATCGAGAAAAGGGAGAAAGTTCTTTGTTCGTAGCTTGGTCGGTGGTCGGTGATAGTTGGTCGATGATGCTACTGAGACCTGCACTTTGCTTGATCTTCGTTTGGTCCTGCCCTGCTCTGCCAACCTCACATCACGGCTCTCACGTTCATTGCTCCACACTTCACTCACAGCACAAGCAAAAAGAGGCGACTCAGTCGAATCTTTGCTGATCTTGGCGCGGTGGAAACCCTGCCGACTCGATCACCAGCCATTCATGTCCCATCAATCTTCCATTATTCCTCCACTCAGCCACACTCACTCGTTGTCTTTTAATCACGCCAAACTATTCTCGGGCTAGATCGACTACAATTAGCACTCATTGCAGAATTGCAGGGCAGTCGGTTATCAAGCCTTGAATATCAGGTGTGAACATTTTCAACAATCCCGTTCGATCACACAGCCATTCAACGTGGAGGCAACGAATGAACGAAACACCAGCTGTCCTGACCCTCTCCGTCTTATTGCGACAACCACCTTGAGTTGCGCCGACGACCTATTCTTCTTCACTTCTCACAGACACCTTATACACCACGATACATGATCGCCATAAATTAATTAGAGAGTCTCTCGCACATTCCTTCACCTTTCTTACTGTGCAATCCAACAAAAGACACTGTACATAATTCAACTAGCATTCCACATCCGAGCCTCCGGCCAGGCAAAGAAGGACAGACAAGGAAACCCACGTTGCGCTTTACCCTTTGACATCTTTCCGAATCTTATCGGATCTCGACTCTTCATTGTCTGAAATTCCCACACTCGGCGCATTCACGATGGCAGTTTCTTCGATTCAAGATAGGACGAACGAGTTCAGATCGGTCCTGACACAGGTACAAAAGCGCCAGGCTTCATCGAAAGTCGGAGCACAACGGCAATCACTTCTCACAGATTCACAAAAAGCTGCTGCGAATGGAAGCGCAAATGGAGAGAAACCAAGGAGGTCAGAGTTTGCGAGAAGGGCTGCAGAGATCGGGAGAGGTATTTCACATACTATGGGAAAGTTAGAGAAATTGGCACAATGTAAGTATTCATATTAGAGTGAGAAGGATATGCTGACGCTCTACAGTGGCCAAGAGGAAAACCCTATTCGATGATAGGCCTGTGGAGATCAACGAGTTGACATCCATCATCAAACAAGATCTTTCTTCCCTAAATCAACAAATCGGCTCTCTACAAGCCCTAACACGAGCCCAACACCCGAAAGCCGATCAAGAAGGAGAGCACAACAAGAACGTCGTTTTCTTATTACAAGGCAAACTCACAGATGTATCTGTGAACTTCAAAGATGTGTTAGAAGTCCGCACAAAGAATATCCAAGCATCCCGAGCACGAACCGAGAATTTTGTATCATCAGTAGCAGCACACGCAGCGCCCCAGATATCACAATCTGCTTCGCCGTTATACAGTACTCCCACGAGAGGATCACCAGGACCTGGTCAGGATTCATTATCTTTGAATCCAGTAGGAGATCAGCAATTATTAATGATGGAAGAGGCGCAACCGCAAAATACATACATTCAGCAAAGAGGGGAAGCTATTGAGGCTATAGAGAGAACGATCAGCGAATTGGGTGGCATCTTCGGACAACTCGCAACAATGGTTTCGGAGCAGAGTGAAATGATTCAAAGAATCGATGCGAATACAGAGGATGTGGTAGATAATGTACAAGGTGCTCAAAGAGAGTTACTAAAGTACTGGTCGAGGGTATCTGGCAATCGCTGGTTGGTAGCCAAGATGTTTGGAGTCCTCATGATATTCTTTTTGTAAGTTCCCAATCCCTAATCTGATGCACGTGTAAGCTAATATGCATAGACTATGGGTCCTCATTGCTGGATAGAGCGTACATTCTTGCATTAGCGGTTCCTTGCGTTCTTGTACCATTACTGTAGAATTGAGCGCTGAATATACCCTTTAATACGCATTTAAACTCATCCTTTCAATGGGTTTCCTCTGCTCCCTTTCTTTGGACGATTCATTCTCATATTGATCGTGGGTTTTTGAATGCTCAGCGAGGCTAGAGAACGAAATACGATCAGTTCTCGAAGCTAGATTCTCATGGCGTGTCAAATCCGAGATTCCTGGTTGAATCTCCCAAGCCTCCAAACAAATTCTATCACTCCAATAACCTATCTGGTAGCTCAAAATTCCACCCAGACCTTCAACCAAGTGTATGTGCGAACAATATATCACAGTCATATCACGAAGAAATAATATCAGGAACTCCCAACTATACCATCAAATGACGAACTTCTACAAAAATCGGCAAATACCCCACTAATCCCTTAATGGGAGACTATAGTTCCAACCAGAAAAACTTTGATTCAGGAATCGCTAATCCTTTCCTCCCTTCCTCTTCCTATCTTATCCCTCTCCGCTCTAGCTCCAAACCAAAAAAGTAAATACTGAAACATCAAATTCCAGATTTCGTAACATTCTTATCATTCAATATTGCTTATGACGCTGCATGATTTGTATTTTCTGATTTTGTATAAAGTAGGGAGGTGCGTTATTGAGTCCGAGAAGGTGTATGGATCTTCGTGGGTATTTTCTGAATTAGGGTGAGGGAGAGAGAAATCAGGATAGTGGAAAGGAGATCTGTATCTCTCTCGCTATTCTCCGGGTTGTATATCTTATTGTGTTGTCATTGATTGTTCACGATCTAATATTCCTGTTTACGTCTTCTATCTTAGTAGAAGCATTGCTTACTCAAGACCTCACCTTAATCCTACTTTCCCAACATCTTTATTAACAAGGAGATATCATTTGCAGGCTCTCCTTTAATTTTATATTAGGCTCTCCCTCTCCGCACTCTCTTTGCTCCTTGATATATATTATAACCCATTGCCTAGAGCGGATACTCTCCTCTTGTCAGGTGTATAATTGGAATTGTAGTTTCACATGACCTCGACTATTCGGTTATGTTCGGCAGTTCACAGGAACCCCTCAGGCACCCCTTAAATAGTCCAACTCTGGCATTCCAAAAGGCCAGAGTTCAGTCTCGTACTGGAATATAACTTATTCTACTCGTTGAATTGCCTCCCATTTATACGTCTCACACCTCTTTATATATAGATTCTTCCTCCGCCGCTTTCTTGCCTTACCTTTCTAAGACCTAAGTTGTACTCCCGATGTTTCCCTCTTATTCAAGATTTTCGTTCTATGGATTCCAGATTAGATAATCTCACAAAGAGAAGAGAAGAGTAAGCGAGGGTTTGTATAGATCTGCTACTTTCGCAATAAACAACTTGTACCCCGATCTCTCATTCTCTGGCTTTCTCCCCTCTGATTTTATTTTCCCGTATAGAGTGAACTTGTAGGGGGATAGAAAAGTAAGTGTCAGTAGGTTGCAGGGACTTTGCCCTTTATATCCACATCTTGGACGGTATATAGAGTGTGATGCTCTTGATCCTAGATATTAGATCGATATAAAGTACCGGAAAAGATGATTAGACAAGTATTTCGCAGCCGCAAGGGAAAGTTTGCTGGCAGCCGTGCCCGGGGAAAATTAGAGGATTGATTGGGTTTTTATAATTTCGCTTTAACAAATCTAGATAGATACATGAAGATCTTTATCCTTATTCAACATCCAAATCATTTTTTTCAAGAAGTAGTATATGATCTTCTCTCCTTCTCTACTCACCGTGCATAGTATATCTCTTATCTCGACCGGTTTATGGCTCGGGATATCCCGCGACGGTGAAGGACTAAGAACGCGACTTGGTATATTGATATATGAGATGATGTACTAATCTACCAGGTCGTTGAGGTGACGGTATTTAGAATTCCAAATTCCTCTTAACGCCTTAGCGAAAGAACTCGATCTAAATTCTTCATCTCTTTGGGCAGAATATGGAATCTTTGCTGTTGGGAAGACCCACTTGTTAGTGGAAAATAATTGTCTAGAGAGCTGCCTTCTGTATCGGAAATTTGCTGTCAAAGAACCACTTCGCTAGATCCTCCCCATAATCTTCGCGGCCGTGAAGAAAAATTACTGTGTGGGTGTGTTGATCGCTGGTTGGTTCAATGAATGTTGTATTGATGCTAGGTGCGTCATCCTCATGAGTGATTCGGTTTGCGGACTAGAAATTGAGATCTGGTTGCGGCTGGTGATGTCCGTGTCAGAGTGAAGCAAAGAGCGAGTCATAATTTTACCTTTCTTGATATGGTGAGATTACAATTTTGTTTAGCTCCTGGGTTATATACGGACGGAAAATGATGGAGATCGTGACTTCTCAAATAGTAAAAGCCATAGGAAGTGTTTTTACTTTGTGGTAAAGAATCGGTTTAATTAGCGTGGAGGTTTAGACTCACAACATCACTTCAAACGTATCAATAAAATTGATTCTTATGCCTAACTCTCCCGTTTAGTATAGTATATATCCACTAAAACTACTAAGTGGTCCGATCACATGATATCGCGCTCAATGTACTATCTCTATCTACACTACTTAATTAATCTTTTAATTCTTCTCCAATATGAAATAGTACATTAACAAAGCAGGAGAAGTATATCGACGAGAAACTCCAACTGTTGTAGCGCCTTCTTTGAATGTATGTGGGACATGGTATCTTGAGACAGAGCGTGATTGCTTAGGGGAGATTGAAGAGTGTTGGTGGGAATCTAGAGAGATATTGGCCGTTTATTCTTTGGAATATGCGTCCATGGATTGGGATTATGGTAATGGTGAAACATTTGCATCGAGATTAGTTGGATAAGGAGGTTGAAAGAACCTAGGGAAAAACAATCCCTCGAACAACGGGACATTGACACATTATCGCTATCCAGAGGGATATAGTAAAATTCACTGCCAGTGCTGTTGCTGCTGTCACCCATTCTTTCAGCAAGAAATCAATGTATAATAGGCAAACCACGAAAAAGCTCCACGAGGTATTCATTAAAACCTATTTCTCCTCTGCAAGATGCATTGTGCGGCTCCACTCAACTCAGCATAACCATCTACACTTAAACAGTACTTAAGACTTCCTTCTCACCATTCTCCGATGTGCCATGATCACTTCCCTTCTCTCTCTCCTCTACTTTCCCCACCTTCTCCTTCTTTCTCGTCGCACCACCAAGTTCCTTCTCCAGATGCACTTCAACATGGTTCGTGAAATATTTGCTCGGATCCTTAACACACAACGCACAAACTGTAGCAATGATTCCAAACGGAATGGACGCTAACCAAGTTATCCTGAATCCATACGCATACGCATATCTAGCCGTTGTAACAGCTTTTTCAAACACAGTGGCAGGGACAGCAGGAAGGGTAGCTGCCATGCCAGGAACACCCAGGAGAGTAAGTCTGGCAGCTGCGACCAAACCAGGGATATCAGTCGAGTTCAGATTTGAAGCCACAGCAAGTTTCGTGATTCTTGTAGTAAGTTGCTTTGCGCTCGTCTGCGAGAAGATACTGGAGAAAATCACACTTCCAATGGCTCCTCCAACACTTCTGAATGTACCGATCAAGCCGATAGCAACACCCAAATCACGTTGAGGGATGTGAAGTGAGGCGGTTGTGTAGCAGTTCAATGTGATCCAGCCGAAGGGAAACATAGCTAGGAATTGGACGGCCATGAGCCAGTTGAGATTTGTGGGTGTGATGAGGGCAGCGAGTCCAAAGAAGAGGGTTTGCATGAAGACGGCGAAGGTAAGTTGGTATTGGACATGTTTGATCCAATGGACTAAGCCAGGGACGAGGACTCCGCCAATGAGTTGACCAGCACTGATTTGAGTTAGTATGAAATGGAGAGGTTAGATTTAGGAGACTGGTGCAAAAGACTTACCCAGATGGTAATGAGTAGACACCGATCTTGATAGCATCCGCTGTATGCAAATACAGAATCGTCTGAGCATTCAATGCAGCAGCAGCAAAGAAGACCATTCCTGCGACAAACACCAACACAATGAGGGAAGAGAACTCCCTAAAGTTCTTGAATAGATACCATGGGAAGATCGGATCTTTTGGCACCAAGAAATCATATGCAAATGCAGACAGAAAGACTACCAATCCCAAAATGAGTGGCGCAAGTGTCCCAGCCGCTGCCCATGGATAAGTATTTCCACCCGAATTCAATCCATACAAGAAGACTGCCAGACCAGCTGTAAACAGCAGTGCGCCAACGAAATCTAGTTCTTTGAACTCTTGCCACTTGGATTTTCCATCTGGTCGGGGATGACTAGGTGGGAAATATACGAATGCCGTGCCGATGAGAGAGAATGCTCCGTAACCACAAGCAATCCAGAACATCATACGCCATGATGACTTTGTGAGCATGGCGTTTGCGAGGAGAGTGCCTGGAACGGCCCATGCGGCAAGATTGAGTTCTGTCCAGGCGAGACCGATTCCTCGATACTTGTTGGGTAGAATCTCAGAAATACCTGGGGACATTAGAATGGTTTCCTCATACAGAGTAATAGAAGCAGAAGGAGGTACATACCAGCATAAGCAACCGAAACCGTCCCAATCGAAGCACCCAGTATAACCTCTCCAGCAATAAGCTGATTCATACTATGCGCCGTCCCTGCAATCGCAGCCCCAATGACGGTCAACAGCTGTCCAAACAAAATCACATATCTCCGTCCAAAGATATCAGACAGTCTACCAGCAATACTGAAGCCCACAGCAGCAGCGGCTCCCCACCCAGAAGGAATCCAGAACGAGATATTGGCGCCGCCAATCAACTCCCCTAGTTGTACTAAGATGGGAGTAACGAGGATGAAGCCGAAGATGATGGGACCAGTGAACGAGGTACCAAGGAAAAGAGCAGAGAGAATAACTGTCAATGTGAGTTTTTCGGCGTGTTCGGGGTTGTCTTCTAGAGCCGCTTTGTGGGGATCCTCCCATCCAAGGGGAAGATCTCTATGTTCCAATTTCGCATTCTCATGCTCATGCTCGATCTCTCTCTGATCCATGATATCTGTGTCTTTCATCGTGTCGATTTAGTATAAATAAAATGAAGAATTGGGAAAGCTGGCTGAGGAAGTAAGAGGAATTGTTCCAGAAAATAAAATGGGATGACTTCTTATTATCCCAGCTTGCGAGCTGGGAGGTATCTGCCGCTCAGACCTGGACCTCCTGTACATATTTGAACGGGGAACATAGGTGCCCCATCCGTGACAGGGTCCCACTATCCATGAGCATTCTGATGCCGGTCTGCAGCATGCCAGTATGCCAGTATGCCTGTATGCCTGTATGCCAGCACCTCCCCGGAGACGAGTCTAATGGGTACATGTGGGGAGGAAGGTAAGCTTGCTAATTCGCTACCTCAGCTTACCCCTCCCTGTGCAAAAGTGGCGGTGGGACAGTCTAGAAGGGGAGGAAAGTGCATGTTAAGATATATGTAGTGTAAACACGAGATAAGGTATCATTTTACTTGTTATATTGCTGCTCGGATTTTTCTTAAAAATAATTGAAGATAGATAGCCAAGGAGGCTAAAAAGCTTGCATGCTTACTTTTTCTTATAAATTGTGGTTGCGGCAGATATTGTACGACAACGGGATGGCGCCATTAGCGACTGTTGGCAGTTGGTCCCAGTAGAGTGGCACCGGCTGTTTTGGTTTTGATAGCAGGTTAGAAACAGCCTTTGCTGCAGAAATGCCAGTTCATCTTATCCTGGACGTGAATAGTAAAGCACCTTATTTATCGTTAAATAATTCCTTGATAAAAACTGTTAATAATTTCAAGCAATTACTGCACTACCCCAGATTGCTTGCTAGTAAAACTCCACCTGGTGACGGGAATAGCGGCGTGGGGCCGTTACCGTCTTAGAGCGGGGGTGGGGTCAGCACAGTACGAACATGACCCGACTTCTATCTCCCAGTCCCTTGAGTCAGCTCTTCAAAACATGAAGGTATCCCTCTGAGAAACGCCAAGTCATTCGTGGCTTTCATTCTTCGTTCTAAGTAGCCAGAAATAATCAATTTCTGGAAAAGGGGACCATTACCCCCTACCAACTCGGCCCTCGGATAGCCCGCCGCAGACAGTGTTGCATTGCATATTCTTCAGCAATATTTGAGGTCAAAGAGTGATAAGGAACCACCAACGCAGACTCGTTCTCACCACGAACATGCATTCTCTGCTACCCATCCCGCTGGATTGGACAACTGGGGTTGTATGCACATTGCTCTTTGTAATTGTATACAATGTTATTCGGTACACTTACCGCCTGTTCTTCTCCCCATTAAGTCATATCCCCGGGCCATGGCTGACCCGTATCACTGGCTTATTGGAAGTGAACGCTCTGAAAGAACAACGCCGCACGGAATGGGTCGGGTCGCTTTTTGACAGGTACCCTGGGACGGTAGCTGTGAGGACAGGTCCGAACTCGGTGTCTTTCAACCATCCAGATGCTGTGAAAGCTATTTATGGTGAGTTTGATTATTTGCATCAAAAATTTGAGGGAAGGAGAATTCGAGAAAATGAATGATTGATGAAAGTAGGTCATGGAAAAGGAGTCGAGGGGTTTGGAAAGTCAAGTTGGTATGATTCTTTCTCTACCACCGGCGAATCCATGTTCTCCACTCGCTCGAAGAAAAGACATGCCATGAAGAGACGAATGGTAGCACATGGATTTAGTGCTCAGAGTCTCACACTCTTCGAGCCATTCGTAGATCAGACAATGGATAAGTTCATGAAGAAAATGGATGAATTTGCGCAAAATCAGGAGCCGTTTGATATCTATTTCTGGTTCGAGCTGTTCACCATGGATCTCATGGGCGAACTAGCCTTGGGTAATAATTTCGGAGTCATTGAAGAAGGAAAGCCAGCGAGATACTCAAGTCTTGTTGAGCAAAGCCAACGGTATGGTAATCTCAGTGGATTACTACCATTTGGGAGATGGAATGTGAAAGTTTTGAGTTGGGTGCCGCTACCATACATCCAGAGACTGTGGAAAGCACGTGGTGAGTATCTAGAATATGCTCGTGTAGCACTAGAGAAGCGGTTTCAGGACAATCGGAAGCAAATTTTGAAAGATGGGAAGACTAGGCAAGATATCATGCAACGATTCATCGAAGCCCAGGACCCAGAGACTGGTCAGAAAATGGATTTTGCGGAACTTCGAGCAGAAACCTCATCTCTCATGTACGTGTCTTTCCTCTACATCGCCACAGTTACTAAAATCCACAGGGTCGCGGGAGCAAGCACAGGCAGTGTTACCATGAACTGGCTAATCTACTACCTCTGCCAAAACCCTCCCATCAAAGACCGCATCATCTACGAGCTGTCAGTCATGTTTCCCGGTAACAGAAATGGTCGAGACAGTATCCCATTCACCAAACTCCAAAGATTGAGTTTGCTCGAACACGCAGAACTCGAGTGTCTTCGTCTCCATCCACCTATAGGATACGCCATGCCTCGAGATACCCCACCTCAGGGTGCAGACATTTGCGGTCTCTATATTCCTGGTGGCGTAGCTGTTGGGGTTCCTGCTGCTACAATCGGTCGGAATCCGGAGGTATACAGAAATCCAGATCAATGGGATCCAGATCGTTGGTCTGATTCTACTGCTGATGTCACATTGATGAAAACTTGTTTTCTTGGGTTTGGATTTGGGAGTAGACAGTGTATAGGTCGGAATGTGGCGACGCAGTTTATTATGAAGATGATTGCTACTCTGTTACTGAGATATGAGATCGAGCTTGAGGAACCGGGGTTGGTGCTTGGGACGAAGGAGTTTACGATTTTGAAGCCGGATAGGAGATATCGAGTGATTTTGAGGGACAGAGTGGTTTCTGGCTGAAGATGGGGCAAATTTATGTGACTCACTACATGTCAAATCTCCTTAGTAGAAGTAATTCATGAAGTGTGACGTTACCTTGGTTCAATTCAGATGCCTCATGAAGTATATTTATGCCCCTTTCTCCATCGCTAAGTTTGCGGGGCAAGGGGTACCGAGACACTAGTCCACCTTCCCTTTCTCCTTGAAATGTCTGTTGGAGAATTCCATTTTTCGTATCTCCTGAAATGATACATGAGAGTGTTTTTGGAGGTCGTGTACAATTCATATAAAGGTTCAAATGTGGATAATTCTGTGTAACCTCGCTGCTTACTCCGCCTCTTGGCCATATCAGGCAGGCGCGAAACTCGTTTCCTATTTGGGCGGCTTGTGAGATACGCCATATGGAATGGATGTACAAGAGCGGCAAAGCAACTGGGAGGTAAGTAATCAACATTTTTGTATTTATCTATCGCTCCATCACTTCACATACCTGCAGATGATCTGTCCCACGCTGCGATTTAAGTGGGAAGCGGTACACGATGAGAAGCTTGATAGGCTTCCACAATGTTCTCGTCACATTGTCAGGAATATTTCAAATATCAAACGCGATCTTTCTTCCACCTTCACTCACAGGGCTATTGCCAGTAGGTATCATCAGCTATGAAGTCAACAATACCTCGACAGATCCACCCCGAGATCTCATGATATCAATCTTTTACCCCGCCTCTCCAAATCGCCTTTCAAACTACCCGCTCACTCCAGCATTCGGACCACAAACAAACAACTACACTGATGCCTGGCTTAGTACACCTCCGGGTGCAGCTTCGAATGTATCTCTCCTGGCACACAACTCTGCACCTATCTCTGTCACTCACGAGAAGTCTCCAGTAATATTCTTCAGTCCAGGCTATGGAAACTCGCGGGTATATTATAGTGGTGCAGCCCAAAACTTAGCTAGTGATGGCTATATTGTCGTTACTATGGATCACCCAGGCGATTCTGACTTTATCGAGTATCCAGATGGAAGGATAGCGACCTATGATGAGGGAAACGATAATATCACAGCAGAGGAACTGGTCCCATTTGTCGAGAGGAGAGTTTCAGATATTAAATTTATACTTGATGATCTCTCTACTTCACACGGCAAGAAACGAATACCTGGTCTAAAGGGGAGACTACAGCTAGATAAAGTAGGAGCAACAGGTCATTCCCTAGGTGGCGCTACAGCCGCAGCGCTAATGCTGAATGATTCCCGCTTCACAGCAGGAATCAACATGGATGGGAGTATGATCGGACCCGTCATAACAGCTGGTCTCTCCTCACCTTTCCTCCTCCTCGCCAATTCAAGACATGTCCGAGAATACGATGAGTCATGGGCTGTCTTCTATTCCTCGCTTCGCGGTTGGAAAAGAGATATCAGGGTGAATAATACGGAGCATCACCATTTTGCTGATACTTTGTATCTTACTAATGAGCTGAGAGCGAATGGAGATCCGGGGAATCAAGGGTTTATGAGGGGGGCGAAGATGTTTGGGATTGAGGATGCGCTGTTGAAGGGGTTTTTTGATATGTGGTTTAAAGGTGGGAAGGGGAGATTGTTGGATGGTCCTGTGAAGGAGTTTCCGGAGTTAATATTTGATTGGTGTGGGTGTGTTGATGTTGAAGGTGGATGTCCTTGTTTAGATCCTGTTTCCGTTTAGACACCATCTCTTGGACATAACTGATCATAAAGATGAGCATGATATCGCCACAGCAAGACTTAACTGTCAGAATTAATCTCTCATTCGTGAATCTAATAATAAATCCGAGTTTACCCTGTCGACTCCAGGATCTTGCAGTTCGACATTCAATTCGCCTTCCTCTCCTATGCTGGTGGAAACAGAATGAACTTCCTCATCAGTCCAGACACTGCTTCCACTTGCGCTTCCTTTGTCCCAGCCATCTCTAGCGCCGACAAATTGAGCTACCTGCTCTTCAAAGTTCTCAGGTCCTGTCATCTGTATTTCGAACTCTACTTCTTTGGCTCTCTCTCTAGTCTCTTGGTGTAGTTGCTCAAGCTCCTTTGCCACTTCATCTAAGGCTGTGATTACATGGCCAAATCTTCTATGCTTTGGTTTGAAGCTCTGCTCAGATGTGTCGTCGTTCTCCATATTTCCGTTCTCGATATTTCTGTTCTCGATATTTCTGTTCTCGATATTTCTGTTCTCGATATTTTCGTCCCTCCCTCCTATGTCATTCTCACCATCAGCCCCCTCACCTCCCAAAATCCTCAACGCCTCTCTCTCCGCTCTCCGCTTTTCCCTTTCTCGCTGTTTGCGCCTCTCCATTCTCGCCACGTTCTCTCTCTGTATCCTACGACACGTTTCCTTATACTCCTTCTCTCTGATACACTCAAGACATAGACCCACATCTATATTATCATTCCACCAGTTTCGAGCATTTTCACAGTAGTATTCCAGGCTACTGCCGCGAAGTCTTTCATAGACAGCTGGCTTGGTATCTCTGAATAGTTCTCCGCGTTGTATGATTACTTCTTTGCCGCAGAGGAAGACGGCTACTCGTTTTGCTTCTTTGAAGTGTTTGCAATCATGGTAATCCATGGAGAAGTGACACATTTTGAGATCTCCTCGTTCTGGATTCTGAGCGGGTTGGGGTAAGGCGTTGTGGTTCGCAACAGCGCTTCGCGAAAGAGTTTGAATAGGAGGAATTGCTCAGGGGTGGGCGATTTATATATTTAGAATATGCTTAACTGAATGCTCAATCACATTAAAGAAACGTTGGGATAAGTAGGGGGGAAAACATTTTACTGACGTGAATGTCCCGGCGTTGATTAACGGATGTCTTCGTCCGACACAGAAAACAATGGCAGAAGCATAACATGCACCATCTTCGGATTACTCCCATTGAGTATTATGAGACTTTCTTGTGACGCACCACAAAAGAACCCTGCTTAATCCCTCTCTGACTCTGGCTCTTGTGACTTGGGCTAGTTCAATGTGTCGCAAGTATGATTTGTGTCTTTACTAACCCCATTCACTTATCTGCCGCTGCCTCCAAAGATACTCGTTCAACAGTTTCCCATTGCTGGCTTGACATTCCGAATTCAAAGTTCCTAACCATCACCCATTTATCAGAATTAGGAATGACTTTTGTAAGATCACACATTTTGACGAGGACCCAAGTAGCTTCGTCGGGGATCTGGTTTTCTTTGTGTGTGGAAGCTGAGTCTCGGATGCTTGGAGGGGTTCCAATAGTTTCCTTGGCGGTATCCTGAGTACCTACTTCGAGACTCTCGCGGATGACTTTTCTGTCTGGTGATGCGGTAGCTGTACTTGCTGGAGCAGCTGTCTGGCCGGTTGGGTAGGTTTGGAACGTTGACATGATGGGCTCTCTAGCGCGCTGTTGAAAAGTTATGAGAGACAAGCAGAATGTACTATAGCATCAAGGTTCTGGGATTAGTATGGTATACACGGAGGATGGTCGTCCGATGTGATTGGCAGAGTCCGATCGTCATGGGCCTAGTTGACGTGGGATATTTAAAGTAAATAGAAGAATCCAAAAAAATTTAACCCTCAAATTCACCAACGAGCTGTGACTGAACCTCAACTAAATCGGTCATGGGTGGATTAAATATTTCCTAGTTGTAGAGACCTCAAACAAAACCGAATTCATTCGAGAATCCATAGAAATCTTGTCAGCTTCAAGCGTCTTAATTGCCAGCTCCAAAATACGAGTCTACGAGTGGTCATTTTAAAGACATGTTCTTCACAAATCAATAAATATAAAAATCCCTAATCAATTTCCTCTCATTCTACTAGCTGCTATAGCATGTCTTGGATTAAGCCTGCTGATGTTCTTAATCTTTCTTACTAAGTTCAGCAGCTTAACATAATCCATTTTTCATCGCCTACTATCTTATTTTTACCTTTAATGATCTCGTCGTTATCACTTCGCCCATCCGAATCCTAGAGAATCACCCATCCCTCGCCACCATCTCGGGCCTGCTCCTTACTTCCGCTGGTAGCAACAGCCTCAACTTTCAATACCTGCATATCATGCTTCGTTGTTGTGTATGATGTCTCCACTTTTGAGCTTTCAGGAACTTCGTTGGGTATCTCCTAGGAAACACCCTGTTTTTTGCTCGACATCGTGTCTTTACCACTCTCTCGGCCAGTGTTTAGATTGCTTTGCTTACACTTCTTGCAAGGTTTTTCCAGATAATTGTCCTCGAGGATAGCGTTCTTGCAGAAAAGGCCTAAGCCTGCCTTTTGACATTTGGTTACAACATCAAACTTGCCTTTATGGCCACAGTTGTATCGTACTCGTGTGAAGCTACACATGTTTGAAGATCTCAAAGTAAAATAATCGTGCTGTTTGATGATTATGGGCTGAGTTTGGTTCGAAAGAAAGATGGAGTAATGGCTCCCGGTTTATATAAGAGAATTCTCTCCGCAGAAGTCAACAAAACGTTCACTGTGGATGTATGAATATAGTGACAAAGCCGTTCACTGACAATTGGTAGAACCAAATAAAACGTTCACTGAAGTGACAGGCCGTTCACTGAAGTGACAAGCCGTTCACTGTGGATGTATGAATCTAGTGACAAAGCCGTTCACTGACAATTGGTAGAACCAAATAAAACGTTCACTGAAGTGACAAGCCGTTCACTGAAGTAACAAGCCGTTCACTGAAGTGACAAGCCGTTCACTGTGGATGTATGAATATAGTGACAGATCCTTTCACTGACAATTGGTAGAATCAAATAAAACGTGCACTGAAGTGATAAACCGTTCACTGTGGACGTATGAATATAGTGACAGAGCCGTTCACTGACAATTGGTAGAGCCAAATGAAACGTTCACTGAAGTGATAGAGCCGTTCACTGACAATTGGTAGAGCCAAATAAAACGTGCACTGAAGTGATAGAGCCGTTCACTAACAATTGGTAGAACCAATTAAACGTTCACTATGGATGTATAAATATAGTGACAGAGCCGTTCACTGATAATCGGTAAAACCAAATAAAACGTTTACTAAAGTGATAAGCCATTCACTAATAATTGGTAAAACTAAATAAAACGTTCACTGTGGATATATAAATATAGTGATAGAGCCGTTTACTGACAACTAATAGAATTAAATGAAACGTTCACTGAAGTGACAGAGCCGTTTACTAGCAATTGGTGGATAATGAAATGCTCATTAACAATTTGTAGTAATAGATTAACCGTTCACTAAAGTGACCGAGACGTTTACTAACAATTTATAAGGATAAATGTAACGCTCATTGGGACACATAAAAGTGAATATCTCAAAGTGACCAAGCTGTTTGCTAAAAATACTATAGGATTGAATAAAGTAGTTACTAAAGTAATTAAGTCATTTATTAACAATTTATAGCAATAAATAAAACACTTATTAAAGTAATTAAGACGTTTATTAACAATTTTTAAAGATAAATAAAATATTTAATAAAGATATATAAAAGTAAATAACTTAAAGTTATTAAAATAATTATTAATAATTTATTAAAATAAATAATTATTTATTAAGAATATATAAAAGGGGCTAAAACGTTCTTTGGGGATATATAAAATAAAATTATATATTCCTTATAAGTAAAATGAATTTATTAAAAATGTAAAAGCAAATGAGACATTCTCTTAGATTAAATAAAGTATTTATTAGAAATACCTATAAGTTAATAACTCATTTATTAGGAGCTGAAAAATGTAAATAAAATGATTATTAAAAATATATATAAAAGTAAATTATATGCTTACTAGAGATATATAGACTTATACAAGACTCTTACTAGGGCAATAGAAGTATGCAGAATCAAAGGGACTCCATTTAGCTCTAAGTAATCATTCTATCTTTCGGGGCGAGTATTCTCCTTAGTTCCGGTAATTATATTTATATTATCAAAGTTTCAGATATTAGAGCAGTTTTTTAGATAATGTTATAACCGGAGCTCTATTTGAAACTTTCAAGCATATAGATGTCTCTTCCAAAATCTTGAAAATAACCGGTCACTACTAGCCTTATGAATTATCTTGCATCTGTGTGTCATGGCGCTTCGAACCGATTGCACCACACTAGAATGAGCAGTTATATCACACGGCAAAACAATCACGGAATGAGCAAGCTAAATAGAGCCTTCAGTGCCCAAGGAAAGGTAATTATAGCTTCCAATGCAAGGTAGTTCATTCAATTGTCTTGAATACTGTTTTGTCACATAATTTCGGTCAAGAATGAAGATTCCTAGGACGGAGTGGTATGTATTTCAAAACTAAGGTCTACACTTTTTTGGGTTTCTTGAATGACTGATATTGATGTGACGACGAAGTCAAGGTATTAGCGTATATTGTCATGTTTGAGGAATTAAAAGAGATGGAAGAACTTGATGAGCAGTCAGTTGATTCCTAAATCAACCGTTACATACCATTCGTACTTTCCCATCTTTGGGTAAACATGGATTATCACATAATCCATAGAACGGCTACCTGAAGACACTCAGCTGCACCACCAAATTTGTGGGTTTTTGGGGGAGTGTTTCCCCAATAGTTGTGTAGATATCATTTGACAATCAATGCTAGATTCTGAGGATAACGCAAGAAGAGGTCTAGGGTTAGAATCGAAAAGATGAAAAGACTAATTTGAAATTCGAAATGGAGGAAAAGTTCCAACTCAATTTGTGTAGAGAATCTGTTTCTCCCATTACGCGCTTCAATTATGAATTGTTGCTGAAAGATGAGGTTGCAACCGATGAGAGGACAATGGAGGAAAACTGTGCAGATCTGGAGCACAGTCTTTATGGGTCGAGTCGTGTCAACTTTCGACAAAGAAGGAGTTTGCAAAACACTCGAAGATCTTGCCACCTACTCAACTATTCCATCGATTTCTACCCATTCCAAATACCCTCTTGCACCCGCACAAAGGTTCAATCAGAACGATTTCGAAGCAAACGAAAGCCGTGGAGTCATCCCCAAACGCTGAAATCAACTGCGCAACCTGTGGAGGTCCTGCAACTCGTGCCTGCCAAGGCTGTCAAGACGGAATATCGATCGATGGTAAATGTCCGAGGAAGACCTTTTACTGTAACGCAGAATGCCAGAAGTCTGACCGGAAGAATCACAAATCAAATTTTCAAGCACTTCAAGTTCGAGCCTAGTTTTACCGGGCCGCGGACTCACTCTAGAGCATGTTTTACGTCTACAGAGAGAAAGTATTCGACAAGTTGATTGACCGTATCGTCAAAGATGGCAATAAGATGTACATATACAAGGGCAGATAACCGCACACTAGAAATAGAGCTGATTTCTGCTTGCCTTTTACTAGCCATCTTATGAAGGACTTGGATCTCGAAGACCAACATGCACTACTTGTCCATTGGGCTTGTGAAGAAGCTATTGCTTGGCTCCATGACAGCATTGAGCATGTTTTCACTGGTACGCGATCCTAACCTGCCCCAAAGCGGATGTGCTAAATTGGAAAAAGGTATCGCAAGTGAAATTAATGAGATTGGAGTTCGTGTCAAAATTCGAAAGCGAAAATTCATTGCGGGTAGCAGCGTGGCGAAGAGCAGCCTGAGATTACGGATCACAAAGTTCTCCAAATTACTCTCAAAAACAGCGCAGGAAATTATTCTCTCGATCTTAGTGGAGCACAATTCGGCTACTATCAGCCTGTAACTTCATGGGGTGAGTACTTTGCTACTAGAACCACAAGCATCAATCTTGGAGGTATGTTGCACTTTGGTTCCACCAAGGTTGCAATGTTGAACGAGCCTCTTCCAGAAAAGGGTGTTGCAGCTGCGGTAGCGATGAACAACATCGACAATTCAAAGGGATTGTTAATTTCTCTGAAGGGGCGGGAGATGGCTCATAAAGGACGTCAAACGATTCGAGACTTGCTGAAAGAACCAATGAAAGGTTTCTTGCAGGGAAAGGAAAAGTTGCTGGAGCTAGTTGCAGATGCAGTTCAGAGCTATGTCAACGAGATACGAAGAACATGTGAAGAGGTTATTGCTGCTCGCGAAGCCAATCAGAGCATTATAACAGACTGAGAGAACAATGCAGTTTAAGCAGGGACAAATGTCGAAGGTGGAAAACATAGAAATATTACGCAATCCCGTTGTTCCACCAGAACAGCCCTTCCTTAATTTGGTTTCCATTGAACTTGTATATTTTGATAAAATAATTCCTCTACGTCTATTTAACAAAGCAAAGAAAATGATTTGCAACGAGAGGTAGTTTTTTTGCGTATCTGCCACACGCTTATTGGAGGCAGATCGGCGTCGAACAGCCTCACTTTGCATACTTTGATTGGCCGATAAGGAGTCAACCTGCATGACACACAGCCTCCACCAACACAACTTCTAAGAGCCTCACCAGAAGCCTGGGCAAGACTCCGTTAAATTTCCCATCGATTCTCCATACTTATTCTTCTGAAGCAGAATCAGTATCTCTACGCCTCGGACATTCAACATGCTTTTCACTATATACGACAGTCACAACTTCACTGAATATTGCCTGTTTAAAGTACACTCCCATTAAACCTTATGGAGCCCGCTTCAGCCGTCGCAGGCCTCATCGGCCTCGCAGCCTTAACTGCAAAGACCGCGTTGGGGTTATCGAACGCTGTGAAGAATGTCCGAAACATCTCGGAACATCTATCAAAACGTCTTCATGGTGTTTCACAGCTGGCAATAGCCCTGAATGACATTAGTGATGCTTGCAAGGCTCTTGAAGAATCAAAGACTAATGTCAATGTTGGTACAATGAAGGGTTATCTGCAAGATTGCCTTGATGCATTGAGACCCTTAGAGAAGATGTTGGAGACGAGCGTGGAAAAGTCCAATGTCAAGTCGAGGACGAAACGTACTATCAGCAAACTACGTGCGTCTTTCAAAGAGAAAGATGTAGAAGATCAACTGGCAGCGATACAGGCGACGGTGAATGGGATAAATTGCTGTCACTCTTCAATTGTAATGTGAGTTTTGCCGCCAGAAAGTGCGAGGTACTTTTTGACGCTTGTTCCAGGCAAGCAGTCGCTCAATCAAGCAATCGAATGGCAAGTATCGAGCATCTGTTGACTGTGCAAGCAACTGAGAATCAATCACTGAGACTATACCTTCTCTCAATGCTGGATGCGATACAAAGTGGACAAACAGACTTGCAGAGTCATGTCATAGCCATTACGGGGACTTTGTCAGGGCTGCAGCTTAAAACTCTTCTGCATGAAGAGAGCGCTCAAGCTTTTACCGCGTCATCGACGAGGGTGAATTCGACAATCGAACGGGAGGCTGGCGACGGGGACTTTCAGGACTTCTGGAACTTCAAAAACTTGGCCATTCAATGTCCCACAGAAGGACCGAAACCCACTCCGCCGACCAAAAATAATCAAACAGAAGAAGAAGAGCGAATAAAATTCTTTCACGAACCCCAAACCTGCTCTGCCTATGACAATCAGCTATCTCGTAGCTCAAATGACCATATCGGACGAAAGGAAGGCTCAATAATTCGATGGCCAAAGGCAGTGAATACAGAGATACAGTTCCGGACAGTATTCGGCTCCGTTGTCTTCAGAATTTTCGAAACACCAGAACCTTTAGTGGAGAAGGGACGAGAGCATTATGCCCGAGAGGACCTTCACACTGGAATTCAGATATTGATTACCCCTAGCTTGCTATTATGTCGGAGAGTTTTCAAGGCAAACGTTGTATACTCGAAAACCCATGGCTTATCGTCACCGACAAATTTGCAAATTGAAATGCCTGTCATGCGGCCACTAAGTGAACTTGACGTGGATGCTTTATTGAATCTTGGAATGAACGAATTTCGGAAAGCCTATATTAGAAGAGGCTATAGACCTAATGACATTTTTGTACTTGAAAACAACCATGAGTACTTGACCCTACTTAGTGTAAGTATAATCTCGCTGGCGGTGCTTAAAAGGGACTTGTCTGCACATGTCCTTTTTCTCAATTTTGTCGAGATATAGTACTAACATTCTGATTTAGGTAGCTGCTCGAATGCGGCGCCTAGATATATGTCACTTTATGCTAGATATAGGTGCAAAGTTGGACCGTTCGACCTCTTCAAGTTTCAAACTCAGTTTGGACAACGCTTACTGGGGCTTCGCCTGTATGGATATTATCAATCTCGGGGTTTCTATCGTGGAATTAGGGCCATATGATGGACATACAACTTCTTTAGCAAGTTTCCTGGAACGAGCAATCAATTGTGGTGCTCGTGTTCCAGATGTATGGATTCTGGGACTTTTGTTTGATTTCTTCGAGCCTGTTTGGGAAACTTTCTATCCATTTCTTCAGAGATCCATAGAATATGGAGAAGGTTTCTTTGCAGATGACCCCCTGTTTGCATACCTAGCAATGTTTACGCAGGACGGAGAAGGCTGGGACGAAAACACTCAATTTGAAAATTGTATGCAAACTACCAAAAGGTTTCACTTGAACTTGAAGGCCGAAGATAATTCAGGTTGGACTGCTCTCCATATCGCTTGTGATGGCTACAGAATGGAAAATTCAAGTCTGAAAGGACTATTTAAAGGCATTATCGCAAGTGGGAGCAACATTTTTGCACTTACGAAGGAGGATATAAGTGCAACATTGATTATATTCCTTTACGACCGAAATGCAGAGGCTTGGATTGAAGGATTGTCAGAGTTGGGTTTCAATCTGGAAGAGATTGCACGCCACACTATTCGTTGTCTTCACACACGGAATATGGAGAGGCTATTTAAGAGCTGTCGCCGCTTGTCAAGGCTTTATAAGAATGATGCTGATGCATGGCTATCTCAAAACATCACTAGCTATTATGATCGAAGATTTCGAGCCGAATTGATAGACTTACTTGGAGATTATGGCCAAAAGTTGGGTGTTGTCGACCTGGTTTTCTGGCGATTTCGCGAAGTCGGGGTCAACCTTACTAAAGGAGAATGGATGTACGAAGAACCTTTACCTCCTAGCTCCTCAAGTAGCGTCGATTTCACGCGAACGCCTGCATTCGATATGAATGAGGGTAGCACGGAAACCATACCTCGGGATAGGAACGTACATGGTGTTCGAAAACGTCTGGGGAGGAGGTGAAAGTTGCTGCCGTTCGAATTTTGGCCCTGGAACTTGGAGTACATGGGTAGGATGGGAAAATTGGAAGGCGTATTTCACTAATGGTTTGGTTGGGCAAAAACATGTTCCAGTGCAATTCAAAGTCACGAAAAGCTCTAAAGAAAGGCAGAAAAACAGATATCAAATACAAATTTCCTTCATCCTCATAACCCCACCCACACCAAATGTTCAAGTATACCAAGTAGGTTCCGGCACCTTATCCAAAAGCACAAACTCGCCCAACTCCCGATTCTTATACGCCACCGGATCATGCAAACTATGTGTTCTAACATCCCTCCAAAACCGATCTAGTCCAACCTTCTTGCCTGTCGCTCTACTCCCCGTGACTTCGAACACACCTGCTGTAACCCTTAACGCAGTATCAGTGCTTACTACCTTGATACTAGCAACCCATTCGGCTACTTCTCCTCTCTCTCGCTCAGTGACAGTTCTCTTTTCTCCGTGTTTTGCGTAGAGATTGGCTATCTCATTACCAGCTCTATCAGCTAGCGTTTCAGCTGCTCTCAAATGAGCGAAGAAATTCCCATATCGTTCTAAGATATAGAACTCCTCCGTAGGAGAAGCTTTGTTATCACCTCCGTAAGGCCAGGCACGCGTACTAGTCGTAGTGTACTTTTTCGCGAAATCTAAAGACCCCTGAGCAATTCCGAGATAGAAATTGGAGAAGACAAGTTGGATTGTTGGAAGCAGGAGAGTACCGAAGGGGATGGCGAGGTAGGTAGGATCAGGGAGTTTTGTGCTCGTTGACCAGCCCAAGGCATCGGACCAGGGGACAGAGACTTGAGAGATACGGACGGATCCAGATTCAGTGAGGCGGAGACCAATGTTATTCCAGTTGTGCTAGGATTGTTAGACAGTGATGCGCGAGGTAGAAGAGTATGACTTACTGCAAACTGGATACCGGGTTGGTCTGTAGGAACGAATGCAAAGATATGATTTTCGGTGCCAGCATAAACACCTTCAAGAACAGTGAGATCAGATACAACACCACCCGTGTTGAAGTTCTTGAAACCATCGAAGACCAAGTGGTCTCCAGCGTCGGTGATATTGAGATCACTATCTCGAGGGTTGACAGCACCTTTATAATGTCAGGCTCTCTCTCATCACTTAATTCGCCATTGAGAACTCACCTCCAATAAAGTAATTATTCCCAATGATCAATTTTTGAATCCTCTCCTTCTGCTCCTCAGTCCCGACCACATTTGCCGTCGTGGACCAAAGCAAATGATATCCTAGCAACATTCCCAAACTCCCATCTCCCTTCGCAACCTCTCTGATAATTTTATACGCCAGCGCCCAATCCTGACCACCACCACCATATTTCTTAGGTCCCAATACCTTTGTCAGCCCCGCACTTTTCAACAAAGCAACCTCAGCTCTAGGAGATTTATTCTCAATATCGCGAGCTGCTGCGTCGGATGATAGAATTTCAGACACTTGCTGAGCGCGCTGGAGCCATGCTTCGGCGGTGGATGGGAGACCATCACTGATGAATTTTTGGTGGTGGATATCGTAGATATTGGGGTCGGTGGTGGGGTTTGGCTTCACTTTCTTGGTGGCTGGTTCTACGGCAACATTGTGGCCGTTAAAACTCACGTCTTGGGTTGTGGATGGAGCCATTTTGTTTTGATTTGGAGAATTGCTTCGACAGTATTTGAAAAGTAAATGTTTAGGAAAGTAGAAAAGGAATTGGTTACCCAATTCGATATACCCTTTCAGCAGACCCTGAGCTGAGCAAATGGTGCAACATCCTTTCAACCCCGCCAATAACCTTCACAGAAATTAGCATCCCGAGGTTAGAAGTGTGATGCAGTACTACTGTCATATTGCGTGATACACTTGCATCTTGTAAAATACCGGATGGGAGCTGTGACGAGGCTGATGGACTCGGTAAAGGGCCGTCGATCTCTGAGCACGTCAATTGAGTTAATGAGAGCCTTGCATGAAGCTATTTACACGTGCTCAAGACGTGTAAAAGTGGCTCGCTGATGACTTTAAGGTCTAGGCTAGTGGAATTTGAGTTTGAGTGTATGCAGAAGTGACCTCTTGCATATTGCTCATGTTACCTAAGATGGGATGAGATGGAATGCGGTGAGTTGCATCAAACGTAAATCGGGAGACGAAGTGTTGATGATGTGGGGGTTGAGTCAGCGAGCCCGCTAAGGAATCTTCGTCGGGATGCAGCTCCCCGACTTTTGTGTAAGTCCACTTGGAGTCGGGATACTCTTCCGTTTCTTTATATTGAAGGACAGAATACAATAGCTGAGAACATCAAAGAATGTTTGACAAATAAAACTAGATACAATGTCTGTCACAATGATACAATTCATAGAACCTATATATATATACTAAATCTTGCAGTCTCGAACAAAACCTATCTCGTATATACATGCACAGTACAATTATAAATGTACTGAAATCCTTGATCCCGTCAGGTGTAAAAGTCTGCCTCTCCAAGGTCTTATCCAAATCCAAAATCTGTTTTACAGATCATTTGCTAGTAACCTTGAACTTGGATCCCATGTATATAATTTTCCATCCCTAACTTCCACTGCGATCGTCTCCCTCTTCCTTAATTCCTTTGTCTCTTTCTCGATCTTCCTCACAAAGACCCGACTAGTGTCGCCGTAACGATATAGCACTTGCCAAACTCGCTCGGCCCTGTATACCCAAAAGAATTACCTAAGACATGTTCCCGTTGTGCTGCTATGACCATCTAAATTCCTCCCACTGAGGAATATCGGAAGCACTTGAGGTATACGAGAAGTCAAGCCGAACTGAGGAAAAAGTTTCCAATAAATACATTTGTGACAGGCAACCCCCTCGACTCCATCAAAGCGAACGAGCCCGACGAGCATGGTGAGAGTTGTTACAAATGGCCAATTGCCAATGCAGTCTGTAAATATGTTTAGTTGTTATCGCCAATTTATCTCGGATCTCCTACCGGACTTCCGAGTGTCACAGGATTCGGAGCAAAGAATGGATAAGGTTTTGCAGGAGCAGTATTGAAGTCTCCATTGACAGTGGACTATTGAGCAGGAATTGGATAAATCATGTCTGCTTCTTCACGGCTGCTGAGCTTGAAAACATGCCTCCTGACAATGTCTGGGTTGGACATTGCTGAGGCAATAAGGGTGGGATAGGGACGGTTCAAGGTCCCAGATGTGGCTTGCAGATTGTATCAATGTGACCCCACCGAGAGGAAACTTGTCCCGAGATTTTGATCAATCTTCATTATCGGATTATGCAAATATCTTCAGACTACGGCCCCATTCAGTTGTAAATTATCATTGCGACCGCCTTGAAACCCTAAATTTGAGGTAAACTTCACATTCTGAAGCATCTCTAGAAGTATTGTGAAGTAGGCTTGCAAGAGAGCTTTCCATTACCTCGACGGCTGATTGTCAATTCTTCCAGAATCCAGCTTATGGGTAGGTTCGTAGTACAGAAGAGTTACTAGCGTTAGATAATGCAAGGCTGATAGATATCCACTAGTCTTATCACGCAATACTGCGCGACTGTTGCTCACTCCGATCTTTATCCACTGCTTAGAAACTACATCGAAAGTGGGATAACCCAAGTATAATTAAGAAGCAAGTAAAACGCCTCGTTTGAATTCGGGGTGCTTCATCCCAACTTGGGCATTACCGTGACGTCGCCTTCCTGCACATGATGAAAGATCGTCGACAATTGTGTCCCACGCGAATTTGATGAAATTGTAACACAACGGGGTCAAAGATACTTGAACGTCCAGCAATCATGGCAACAGAAGACCATACCGCCACAATGAGCGATTCAAATCACATTTACAAATCCCAGTCGCTGGAGAGCACGTTCACTCCTCCAAAAACACCTCCTGCATATGAGAATGGCTTCAGGCTCGTACATCCATGGCCAGAGCCAGAGGAAGAAAATTCCGAACACACAAATGCACCAAAGAGAAGAAAGCTTGATGATGGATCGAAAGTAGATGCAGAGCATGCCGAGGAGTTCAACGTCTCCCATCAAGAAATCCTGCTTCTGCACGCACCAAAACAACAATATGCCCATACTAAACAACAACCGATTCCAGAGATCAAGAATGACAGAGAAATGCTGGTATCAGTACATGTTGTGGGATTGAATCCAATTGACTGGAAAGCACCGTACGTGGATAGGAACCTCGATCCGAATTTAACTGATAGATCCATAGAGACTTTGGTTGGGGATTACCGGCTCTGCCTTGCATTGCTGGGAGAGACCTAGCAGGAAGGGTTGTGAAAGCACCAAAGGCTAAGTCGAGATTACGCAAAGGCGATAATGTGAGTGACAAATTAATTGCACAGGCACAGTACTGATTTGTCCAGATCATGGCTATATCGACCGATTATCGAGACTCGCGCAAAGCTGCATACCAACAATATGCTGTTGTTTCCGACTTCAACGCTTGCAGACTCCCACCTTATCTATCAGCAGTCGATGCAGCTCCGCTAGGTGTTGCTTTTGTCGCCGCATCACTTGCACTTGGAATATGTATGGGTATGGATTTCGTCGGCAGAAATGGAGGACCTGCAGGCCCAAACCTTCTTCGAACCGTCCAATCATTACCTCGTGAGGCATTACCACAAGACATTAGGAATGAGTGTTTTGATAGTATAAAGGAGAGCGAAGGAGCGAAAGCCGGGGATTGGCTTGTCGTGTGGGGAGGTAAGTCAATCGCCCTCGGCTTTTTCAATCGAGTTTCTAACAATGTCAGGATCATCCGCCTCTGGGATATGTGCTGTTCAAATAGCCAAATTGATGGGCCTGAAGGTCATCGCAGTAATAGACGTTGCCAGAAACGGCGCGCGGATGCTCAAACACGGAGCTGACTTGCTGGTTGATCGACTGGATCCTGAACGCGCCATTGAGATTGTGAAAGGTGTCACAAGAGGCAAACTGAAGTTTGGACTGGACACAAGAGGAAAAGATAGTGTGAAACTTCTAGCTAAAGCTATGGAAGTCGATGGTGAAGTAAGCCAAAGAGCCCACCTTGTTGGCCTAGTTGGAGTGCCAAAGGAGCCCACAAATGGAGTTGTCTACCATTCGGTTCCAATCAAGTCTTTCCACGAAGCCCCTCAAGTTGGAGAAGGGTTGATGATCTGGCTGGAGAAGCTCTTGGGACAGAAGCTCCTTGCGACACCAGATATCGAGGTAGCGCCAGGTGGATTAGAAGGTATTAACGCGGCTTTGGACAGACTTCGAGACGGAAGCGTCAACGGTCCTCGAATTGTTGTTCCATTAAACACATAGCATTGTGCCAAATTATATATATAGACAGTAGAACGAAAGACATCAAGGTTGCATAAAGTGCGAGTCGCGTCCAAATCGTCAAGAATCTGAAAGCGAAAACAAAGCGCCACAGCTCAGCCTAAAAGATGGCTCGGATTAGTCATCATCACCCAACTCCCTTGCCAAATTTCATTTTCACAAACACAACGTATCAGAATCAAACCAACTTTTACTAAATATGCGACCATTAGTATGGTCTCCTCACAAATCTTCATTCCTTTTTCTCATGATTATTATTTCGCACATCCATACCAAAAAATACTGCATCCCTGAGTATCCTCTTGCATATCCTAGCCCATCCAGGAAAACTTAGCAAGATGCTCATAGTGGGGTTGGATTGCACCATATGCCCTCTCTTTGCGGCAGCAGTACAACGTCCACATCCTTTTATCCAGAATTCAAGGCTACAAATGAATGTCAGCCTTGCCATCGTCATGATCAACCAGTCCAGATTCTTTTGAAAATCTACCCCAGCTGAACTATTGGCCTTATGGTGCCTTCGCGGGGGACGTACATGCCGAGAGCAAGGTAGCTTCAGACAATTCCCCAGGGTAGCTTCTCTTCCTCTCAGCTACTGTTTGAATCTCTTCTATTATTTCAAAAAATATCTCGTTTAATTCTTCTGCGGCATCTACATTTCCTTCAGATAATCGAGTATCCAGAATGCCAGCCAAAAGACAACGAACTTCCAATGGCAACCATGCTGTTGCTGATCAAGCTGCAAATGGGACTGCGAATGGTGTCCATTTCGCCGCAGCTCCAGGTGTGAATGATGATCCCAATCGTGTCAAGTTTGCATACTGGGTCCCAAATGTCTCGGGGGGGCTTGTGATTTCAAAAATCCCACAGAAAACAAAGTACGTTTCATATCGTGGCATTATTAGTAGACCCTAAAAGTCCACAGATGGGACTATGAATCAAATGTTCGGTATGCGCAGACCGCTGAAAATGTTGGTTTTGAATTTGCTCTCACGCAGATTCGATTCATGGCTGGATATGGAGCAGTAAGAGGGTCACTTCGTAAATAGCACTTCGTACTAATAACACGAAAAACAGGAAAATCAACACGAATCAGTATCCTTCTCCCAAGCTCTTCTCCACGCAACCAAGAAACTGAATGTTATCGCTGCTCTGTTACCTGGTCCCTGGAATCCAGCGGTCGCAGCTAAGCAAATCGCAAGCATTGATCACTACACTGGAGGTCGAATTTCGGTGAACGTCGTCTCAGGCTGGTTCAAAGCAGAATTTACCAGTATCGGTCAATGGTGGCTTGAACATGCAGAGCGATACCGTCGCAGTAGAGAATTCATAGAATGTTTGAAGGGAATCTGGACAACCGATAAATTCACTTTCAAAGGTGACTTCTACCAATTCCATGACTACCCTCTGTCACCCAAACCTTTGGTTCTTGAAGGTCGTCCATACCCACTCATCTTTCAAGGTGGCAACTCGATCGATGCTCGTGAAAATGGCGCCAATGTCTCAGATTACTATTTCATGAATGGAAACACTCTAGAAGGATTTCAAGAACAAATTGCAGATGTGAAAGAACGTGCTCGCAAAGTCGGAAGAGAAGACGAGATTCGCTTCGCAGTGAACGGTTTTGCGATCGTAAAGAACACCGAGGAAGAAGCTATTCAACTCCTTTCCGAGATTCAAGGGAAAGCCGACAAGGAGGCCGTTAATGCATTTGGTGATGCTGTTAAACAAGCTGGTTCCAGCACAGGAAATAAGAAGGGCATGTGGGCTGATTCCAAGTTCGAAGACCTGGTCCAATACAATGATGGCTTCAAAACGAAATTAATCGGTACCAAAGAACAAGTCGCAGATCGCATACTCTTGTTGAAGAGTCTAGGGATTGATATCGTATTACTTGCGTTCTTGCATTATGAAGACGACATTGAGGATTTTGGGAAGGAAGTACTGCCTCTTGTCAGGAAATTGGAGAGCGAGGGACGAGGAAGGAGTGCTGAAGAGGAAATCAAGAGGACCGGAGATGTTTATCGAGCGAAGAAGAAGGTCGAGGCATAAGATCTTAAGCTGTCATTTCTGGTTGTTCGCCTATCTCTGTGTCATGTTAATGAAGAGAACTTCTTATGAGCTGCTCCTCCCATATTTGACTTCACGTGATATTTTTCAAAATTGAAACTTCAGTCATGTCATTTCTGTCATCAGTTCTATACCTGACCTGATGCAAGCATGACCAGTAGTCACTCCCACCGTTTCTCTCAATTGTCTCTAAATTGTCCATATAGTTCAGGCTGACATCCAAGCTTCAGAATGGACCAGGGCCCTCCACTTGAAGCGGACGGCAAGGACTGCCGATACGGCACAATTTGCTATTCTTAGCATATTTCGTATACTAGCGACTATCAGCTTGTATTTTGCAGCTGTGTATATATTCTGCAAGGACAAGAATGGCACAGTCTGGCAAAATTGAATGAGGACGTACTAGGAGACAGTGAGTTCAGGTAAAGAATGTGATCACTGCTGGTTTGACATGGCGATCGCTCTTCGGTGTCAAGAAGCTGGTCTTCGTCATTTTCAGTCATTTCTTGATGTATTTCAGATCTAAATACTTGTATTCATGAGAATTCATTTAAGTGGTAACGTACAGACTCTTTTCTGCTGCTAATGGTCGACCATGATCCCTGAGAATAAACCTTACAAAGCCACAATCATGAAAGACGTTTTCCAGGCTTCAATATGCAGGTCAATCCTTCTCAGATCAGTATCTGCTGGGGCATTTTTTTACCTCGATATACGATCCTTAGCTCATGCATCTCAATATCAAGCTGCAATATAACCTCTTTAGCCGGTGTCAAGGCGTGGCTCAGTCAAGGAGATATTACTAAATCGAGAAATACCAAGTGCATATGCATTTTCATGTTGCATTTCATATATTGAGAGCCGTGATTTCAATTCAGATAACGAATTCTTGGAAAGAGATTGGGCACTCCGTGAGTACTGGATGTGCCCCGCCATGATGTGTGTCTTGAATGGAACCATGGTACGCGTGTTCATCGTATGCTCCAACCAATCAGCGTTCAAATTCCCTTTCTTCATGCGCTCATATATTAACTAGGCCGGAGTCTCATATAACTTAGGGTAGATTCAGATCTTTTATCTTATGTCGTAGTGTTTTCAAGGACGGCTACTATCTGCATCGTGAATGTTGTCTGCACTCCGCCATGGTCCTTCTCTGCATGCAGTCGCTCGGAGTAAGTACAGTATATGCAGCAGCGATTATAAAGTAAATATCTCTGCGCTTTCCTTATGTAGCAAATCTTCACGGAGATACTTCTTGTTTTGTAGTTTCAAATGTTTTGGGCATGTAGATTTGCTCAGTTATCCTTGGTTATCCTGTCTACCAATTGCAGCAATTCTGAATTGAATGCATATCTTAGTGGAGTAATGAGGCAGATATCAGCTACTTATCTCAGAGCTCTTCTTACCGAGAAGCTGTATATACATAATGTTAGCTACATCACACAGGACGAAATTGTTGCATGTATTTTACATTTTCAAGCACCCCAAAGCGGGTACCCTTCTTTTGGAAGTCCGTCCGCAACTTGACTTTTCAATCATAATAATCGCCGATTTACACAGATCAATACCAATAGAACGAAAGAAACATCCGAGAGCAGATTATCAGTTTTGCTTTGATGCGCTGTGTGTTGATAGCCAGGGGAACATTCTCGTCCGTAAAATTGTACCTTGACTGTTTTAGTAGATCTCCTGACACTTCAAAAGAACATGGAAGAATCAATTTATTTGAAGTCTATCATCATAACTTCTAATGCTCTTGAGACTTCACCTAGCAACTTGAAGGAATGTTCGACGGAAAGCACTTCAACGACGGCCAATTCTAGTTCCGAATCGCTCGACTTAATCAAGTCAATTGCACCTTCCCAGTCGTCAGATTTCCCTATCATAGCCTCTCCAAGCCCGGAATCTCTTAAATCACGACTTAATGAAACATCAGACTCAAATCAATCGATCAGAATGAGATATGGATGGAATATACATTGGAAACAGCCTACTTTCATGATCTGTTTCGCACTCCTTGGAATCTTGCTTGTCATTGGTCATCATATTTACTATACGACACTCAACGGAACCTTAGCCTCGACACTGGAAAAGCAAAAATGGCCGATCAGAATAGGAACAATGTTTTCTATCTCAGCAGTAGCTTGTCTTTGTGCCGCGATATCGGAAGCTTACACGCAGTACATTTGGAATGTTATGAGACGGAATTCCACATCTGTGGAGACTCTGGATGCCATGTTCTCAGTGTCATCGAATCCATTTAGTTTCTTTGACTTAGAGTTTAATCTTTCAAGTTTCTACGTCCCGATGATGGCTCTAGCGATATGGTATGTTTCGAAACGTCGAAGTTCAGAGTACAGTCAATTAATCTTTCTGCAGGGCAGTGAAAGCAGCTTCAATAGCACCACCAGCTTCTCTCTCCGTGATCAGTGCCATGCAGCAGAAGTACACCTCATCTATGGTATCGACAATAAATTGGACCCGGGTAGCTGCACCTTTGCAATTTGGAGGCAGCTACATATACCCTCCCCTTGAAACCATTCGAAGAGCATCACTTTCGGCACAGACGTACAGCATTCTCCCAAGCTACGCACCATATATAAACGCATCTTATAACGTCCAGTTCTTCGGGCCAACAATACAATGTGATCCGCCAAATCCAGAACAGCAAGAAGTCTTCGATTTTTGGTCGAATGGGTCTTTGAGCTCTCCAGCCTCGCATGCGAGACTTGTGAAGCAGACAAACATGATTAAGGACGCTTCGGAGGCATCACGACATCAGTTCTTATTTAGTGCATTCACATGGCCTGATTGTGTATTTACGAGTGCCTGCCGGACCGATAACGTTTCTGCGCCCACAAGGTATGGGACATTGGATCCTCCTCCGAGTCTCTCAACCGAGGAACCATTGCAGATATGGGTGCAGACATCTGTTTCTGAAATGGTATGTAGTATAATGAACGCCACATACGATGTTTCTCTTCGATTCAAGGACGGAACGCAGAGCACAACCATAAAAAGTGTAATTCCACTTCACAAAGTTCTTCTTCGATCATTCGATTCACGACCAGTAACACCCCCTCCAGATGAAGAGTGTGATATCCACTCGGACGTATGGGGATATGCGGCAATATTCGGTGCATTGCAGAGCCTTCTGAATGGGAATTTCACAATGGTACAGCGACCGTTTCGCAATCCACACTTTTACTGGACTACGAGCAAAATCCTACACACTGGACTCATCGGTTGTGAAGACCTCCTTCATCATGGATGGGAAAACTACGAGCCACTCCCGATTTCCAATTTTAAAGAACTCACAGGTGGCGAGCCTTGGATGTGCAGAAATAGGACGTTGAATCGTGCCATTGAAGATTTATCGAGGAATATAACAGTCAGTATGTTAAGCAATCCTGATTTTCTGTAGGTTCACCCCGCATCATTTCGAGGAGAAAGTGAGCCCAAATTGATTTAATATAACTTAGCATACCAAACTCAAAGCTCGTGAATATCACTATGTACAGTTATGAAAACGAGTATCATTACTCTCCACAATATCTATGGCAATCATACGGACTCGCCATCATGATCACCACTGTATCTGTCGCCGTAGGCTTGCTATCACTACGCTCAAATGGTGTTTCTCACTGCACATCATTCTCCACTGTCCTCAGAACGACGAGAAATGTGAAACTCGATGATTTGATCAGTCAAGAAGGGCAAGATATGGGTTCCGAGCCACTACCTGGAAGCTTGAAGAGCGTAAAGTTGAGGTTTGGGAGGCTTGTTGATGAAGGTGGTATTGGAGGTAGGGAAAATCTACATATTGGATTCGGATTTGAATCTCAGATACGGGAATTGAGAAGAGGGGAAAGTGTTTGAGGACGTTGTTGATTGAGCCTAGGTAGATTCCAGACGGAAAGGGAAAAGGCTACCATATAAAGTTGACATGTGTAGAAGGTAGTTGTTGAAATACATGCATAATTAATTTAATAATATAATAAACTTCCCTCAAAAGATGGTAGCAGATAGTCTGCAAAGAAATGAATCAATAAATCCAAGAATTTTCGATGTGTCGCTACTACGAGGTTGAATTCCTTCGGATTTACAGATCACCAAGCATCCCATAACACATTCTCAATGTAACCTGTGCATCTCAGTAACAATAAATTTCACAACCCGTATCCTGCAATTCTCACACAATAGAATCACGAATCCAAACAAGATACTTCAACAGCAAGCTATCCAGTTTTCTTCAATCTTGCTATCCTATCACGTGACAGCCCCATCCATCGCAGATGGCGGGAGGGAATAGAGCAGTCTTATGAATAGTACTTGGATATTCATAACACAGCGATACAAAGATTTTCCTCCGATTCCTGTTCAATACTCGAAAATGACTTCAATTCCACTTTCCAGAATTTATCTGCTTCACCGAGAACAACGCAAACCCAAGTAGCTGCAACACACCACCTAAACCCAACCAAACCCGCTCTCCTTTCACAACCCAAGCCCCTTCCTTCGATATTGTACTCTACATCCATATCTCCTCCCCACCAGCCTCCCTGGAATGTTCATTCCGGCCTAATTCTCATCACCCATACGAAAATGTAAACCCATCGATGAGTAGAGTTGGATATCCGACCCGTATATCCGCTCATCACCACTTTTTGAAACCCCGAGAAATGGGTATCCACACTTTCCAGTAGAATCTGGGACGACTTAGGAATTGAATTATTGGAAAAATTGGAAGTGTATAAGATCGATTCTTCGCCCCTCTTATCTGTCTTTTTTGAGAATTTCATCATATCCTCACATCTCACATACTTCCATCATCCACTTCTCAACCCAACCAGTACTCTCCAATCCAACTCTCCCAAATTCCCAATCCCACAACACAACCCCATAAACTCACCCAACATGTCGTCCCCCTCTCCCATCAAAATAGGCATCCTAATGATCCCCTACCAAACCCTCGACGTGGCCGGTCCTTTGGACGTCCTAGCTTCCTGCTCAAAAACCATTATCGATTCTCTTCCTGCAGACGCTATACCCGGTACTCCCCTCGAGGGGTTACACGGGTTAGATGTTGAGTTTTTGCATGTTAATGAGACAAGTCAGTACCCTTTCCCCGTCTTCAACTATTATATTCTGGGGTCTGGACCTGGGTGATAGAGAAAGGTAGATGCTAATACAAGAGTAATAGTGGAACCTGTACAATTAACAGCAGGATTCAAAGTCCTTCCCACTACCACAACAGACACCTGTCCACCGCTCGATTATCTCCTAATAGGGGGTCCGGATCCATTTGCATTTTCCCTCTCCCCAGCATTCTCGGCTTTCATACAGAAACATGTTGCGGGAGGAGGATCATTATTTTGTACTTGTTTGTCTCTCCCTTCCTCTGACTCTCTATCACATCCCCTTCTCTATCATATCCCCCTTCCCTACCCCTCCTCCCCCCCCCCCCCCCCCCCCCCACCAAACCCAACTAGCTAAGATAAATTAAATTCTGATACAAAAACCACAAAACAGGCACAGGTGCCCTAGCAATCTCCTCCTCAGGCGTCCTAGACGGTATAGAAGCAACAACAAATCACATGGCGCTCCCACTCGCGCAGATGAAGAGACCCGAGGTAAAATGGGTGAAAGAGCAATGGGTGGAAGGGAGATTGAAAGAAGGAGGGAGTGTGTGGACTGCTGGGGGAGCCTGTTAGTATTTCTTTTCTTCTTTTTGGATTTTTCTTGCTTTACTTTCTTTTCCTCGGTTCTTGTTTCAGGTTTTGAGATTCGAAAATACGATGAGGAGAAGAGCGGGGTAGACGATGAGAGTGAGGGGTGAGAAAAATGCTAATTGGAATTGAAAATAGGCGCAGGAATGGATATGATGGCACACTGGCTGCGATCAACATACGGCCCTGAACTCGCTCGACTCTCATCCATGAGTCTTGATTTCGAGCCTCGGGACAGAAAAGGTGTTGTTGTGCAGAAGGATTGGTAGTGTATAGTGGGGTGTACTCGTCATGCGATTGGTTGTCCCTCAATGAAGCATGAATTGCGAACTAGGATTATGCGTGTATCAGATGAACGAAAGACGTCAGAATGAAAATCACTACTCAGAAAGAAACCAAAAATTGGAAGTGCGCATATTAATCTTATTGATGGATAGTTGTTCCCATTTCTCTACCAAAAGGAATGGAAGGGTATCTCGCATACTCCATCGTTCTCAGCCTGTGAGAGGTGCCACATCCTCGATCCTACGTCCTGCCAGATCAATTCCTATATCGTTTTGACACGCTAATGAAATATACAACTGAAATGTCGTGATTTGCCGTCTCGGATCATTCTCAAATTATACACCCAAGCTATCTCTCAAGACTTGAGTAACATTCATCTTCAAACTGAGGACATTGCTTGCAAGTGCTTTTTCCTATTATTCTGTCAGCATCGTCCAAGTCTGCAAAGGTGAAGTAGAGAAATACATAATAAGTCAAATGTTGTCCGTTATAGACAGCAGATGTACCAGTGATGGTGAGATCCACAATCCCAGTCTTCTGATCCATACTGGCGAGGACAGCAGTTTGATTCATGATTGCAGTCATGGGTAGGGTATTGTTGCCAGGCTTGAGTGTCATATCATTGATAGTAGATGTTCCGACAACACCCCTGGATGTCATGAGTGACAAAGTAACATTGCCCATGACGACTGTGAGGACCGATGGATTAGGGATGAATGCGAAGCCTTTAAGATTTGGCTGTCCAGCAGGAACTGTAAGGTTCATCTTCACGCCTGTGACATTGAATCCCTTGAGACCATTGAGTCCTATGGCTCATCAGTAAATTGATACTTTGACCCTTACATGATGCTGACTGACCTTTGTATGTGGAACTTGTATTGTACTTAACGCCGTTGGTAGGCAACTTCCCCAGATGCAAGTTGGTCTTTCCGGTCAAAGCAGTCGTGACAGTTTCTTGGGATAAGACAGCAATAGAGTATTGTGTCACCTGATCCAAGCTCTCGATTGTACACCTTTGATTGACAATGCTTTGATTGGAGGAAGGTTTGGTGGCATGAATTCTGGGCATTTCAACTTGCAGCATTGGAGCTGCGCCAAATGTGCCATTGGTTACCAACCAAAGCGATGCATTGAATGGATCGAGAGTTGGTGTATATATGCTCGGATTGTGCAGGATGGCGTCTTGCGTGATAACGATCGCATTCGATTCTGGCTCCAGGAATTGGATATTCGCGAACTCGATGCTCGAACGATCAACATCGTGCTGTGCAATTTTTGGCATTGCTACGTAGACACTGCCATTTTCTTAGCACGATAGATGGAATGCAAGGAATTTGAACTTACAGGCATAGTGCAATGATCAAGAAGACAATACAGAATATTATCAAGTGAACCCACCAAAACCGCGCACAATGCCTCTTGACCTTCTGACCGAAACCTGGTTTCCTTCCGGCATTTGTTTCTTCGATTTGTTCTGTTTGAAATTCTTTTCCACCCTCGTAATTCTTGTCGGTGTCGTGTGACCCGTTCTGAGTGAGATGTCCAACCATGATTCTTGACCTGAACAATGAACGGAATGGCACTTCAAAGTTGAGTCGAGCTCAGATTAAATGTCGCAGACGATAAACTTCGAGGAACAATAAAGAAAGAGAAGCGACAGTGTGGAGCAGGGTGGAGTTATATTGAATTCTGGGGTACTCCATAAACTGCATGGAGGACCCAGAATACAAGCAAGCAAGCAAAATAAAATTCGGAAGAGGCAAACCCACTGGGGAAACATCGCCGACCGCATGTGATCCCGAAAGTGAAGGTAAGGATTGGCATTCTTCAGATTTTGGTATTGTCGGTGTTACTCCAAACTAGGTCGGGAGGTAGGGAGGTAGGTGGCAATTGCAACCAAGGGTACGAGATGAGATGCAGGTACTTCAGGGTAATTGTGGTGCTACTCGAGCTACTCCATCGAGTCCAATTATCTCCCTATATGGAGTAGAAAAGACTCGAAAGTTTCCTTCCGTAAACTTACTCATTCTAAATTTCTTGATTTTGAGTTTTGTCTCTGTTCAATGACATGGCGAAGTAGGCTGAGAACAAGCTGATTGCTCAGAAACATTTTCTTCGTGTTGGTAGTAGAGTAGCCAAGGTGGTGGAACGTTGAAATCAGATGTTAAAAGCAAGATAAAAGCTTGAAAGGAACAGATTATGGCCGAGGCAATACCGGGGCAAACGACGAATTGGGAAGTCGAGTGCAAAAGGGAGTTGAGGAGGTGGACCGTGGAGGTGTGAGAGGCGTGAGAGGCACTGGATGTGTCAGGGGTCCCCGCATTTGAGTTACGTTTGGACGGGCACTCCGGGATCTTCATTCGCGGTGGCCGTAAAGGGGCGCACTAGGGAAACCATCATCTGTCGAGTCTGTGCCGGTCTGCTCGCTTTCGCTCTGCTTTCATCTCCGCCACATCACCCAATTACAAATGCCATTTCAGCTTCCATGTAATGCAAGGACTCGGCAGAGTGTATCACGTGTGGCCTTGCGAGCTTCATCATCCAATCCGACTTCTCTTGCATGGGAGTCGATTGATATCAGAATATTGGCGAGAAACAATCCAGGATAAACCTATTTGGAAGGTTTCCGCAGGGTCAGGGTACGAGAGGAGATAGCTCCCGCATCAAGATCGATACCGGGAATCTCAAGATTCACGATCAAGCTGACTGAATTGAAGTCATACTTGTCTCGCAGATAAATTTAAAGGGTTTTGAAAGGAGATTCGGAATAAGTGGCCATCTCCACATCGAAAGACATACGTCAGTTCCACCACCAAATCGGAGAATATTGCTGCTGCATGTGAATGCATCCTATTATTGTGGTCCGAAATGTTATGTTTATTCTCGGCGACAGGATTCTCTCCCCAGGAGTACTTAGCTCACACAGCACTAGGACAAGCTCCATCCTTCAAGGCAAAGGCGATTGTCTGATTCCAATCAAATGAGATCAAGAAGTACGCGATTTTCGAGATAACCGGCAGGAGCCTCAAGTGAAAGTCGAAACTCCCATTGCGCAAATACGAGGTAAGTAGCGCCGTCAGGGTCTGCAGTAAACCAGAGTTGGATGGAAGCCCGAGCCGTTTAGTAGTAAGTAGTTGATCATCCCGAGGACTGTCTTCCACATGTTTGGCTTGACGCAAGTTGCCCGCACACTTGAGGAGTAAATGTCACATCAAGAATGGATATGAAACCGTCTTTGCAAGGTCGATTTGTTAATGCTGGGGTTGAAGATCACTTCAATGCCCTTGATAACGAAGTATGCTCAATATCGGGGTTATCGGGTCATCCAGGTCGAGTTGCCCCGAGGGAGTTGACTGTAGCTCAATGCCACAAGCGGTGGGACAACTGCAACAGTGCGAATGTGAGTAGAAAAGTATGAAAGGGTAACTCCGTGAGTATCAATGTGTTGCACCTCCTAGGACTCTTGGCGCAAGGTGTTGAAAAACAAGATGATAGCAACCGCAAGTAGCCGTCGATGGAGATCTGGCACCGCGAGGCGCCTGCAACTTTGAGCAGTATATTGAGGCGTCGCGCATGCAAGCGGTCATTGCTGCATGTCCGGGAATATTAAATCATGATAATGTACCTTCCCATCTTTTCCAGCCTCTGCTGTGCAACTGATAATGTCGAAATGTCGAAAACCCGGAGAGAAAACCATAATTGCCGGTCCATACCATCTCATTGTAGGTTTTCAAGCCTGCAACTTGTGCTAAACGTCTGTGGTGATTGTTCAAGTTTGCAGATCCGTTGTGAACACTTTCTTGTAGGAGGAGCTGAAGCTAATTGACATGATGAACCTGGTTGTCCGGATATCCTTCTGCTTTATGAGGGCGTTGGTCAATATCTTAAGGTAGAGAGCAGGACGAGTTCCTCCTATCGGGCGGTGAGGTGTTTTTTTAGCGCCAACTGATTTTCTGCCACTCCATGGCCGAGAAATTTCAACTTCTTCAGCCTCGTGGAAAAATAATATTAACACCGCATGAAGATCAATTTGACGATTATCAGGCTGCTTGGTGGAAGAAATGCGCTTCCAAAATTTCAATTGAACAATTTACGCTTTCGCACATTTACTACAACAAGCGCAATGCCCAACCAATCTCTTCTCGATATCACGGCTACCCCAGCTGCTGATCAAAATATCCTGCACGAAGGAAAGGAATATACCACCGTGAAAGAAGGCCTGGCATATATCCTAGTACCAGCTACAGCATCTAAAGTTCCACAAACTACACCGAAAGGAGATAATAAACCTCAGAGCGTTTTCTACAATCCAATTCAGCAATTTAATCGCGATCTAAGCGTACTTGCGATCAAAGCATATGGAGAACAAGTGTTAGCGAAACACAAAGAATCTTCCGAGAGACATCATAAGAAAATCTTGGCCAAGAAAAATAAGAAGAGGAAGAGAGGTGAAGAGGGGTCAGTCGATGGGTCAGTACAAGGGGGAGGAAATGGAGAACACAAAGTAGCGACAGAGTCGAAAACTCCCACCAACACCGAACAAACCACGCAGGTAGCGGTTGAGGATGAAGCAGCTTCAAAGCGGATCAAGACATTCAATGGCGAATCTAAACTCGACACTGATGGTAACGAGTCAATTGTTCTCGCTACGAAGCCTCTTGACGAAACGGTCGGCACCCAGGCTGAAGGTGAGGAAAAGACTGAAAAGCCTAGGAAATTCCATTTTACAATTCTGGATGCCTTATCCGCGACAGGTCTTCGTGCTTTACGATACTCCCAAGAAATACCTTTCACTACTTCGATCACTGCGAATGATTTGCTCCCGGAGGCAACGAAGTCAATTCAACTTAATGTCAAACACAACAAGTTGGAGGAAAAAATTACAGCCGTCACTGGCAATGCTCTTACACACATGTACAGCTTGATTGGCGATGATTGCAAGGATGAGAAGGGAAAGACGAAACCAAGCAGAAAATATAACGTTATTGATCTTGATCCCTATGGAACGGCGGCACCATTCTTGGATGCAGCTGTACAATCAGTGCGGGATGATGGCGGTCTTCTATGTGTGACTTGCACAGATGCTGGAGTATGGGCTTCAAATGGCTATCCCGAGAAGTCATACTCGCTTTACGGAGGGACACCGACAAAGGGTGAACAATCTCACGAAGGAGGATTGCGGTTGATTTTGCATGCGATCGCATCTTCAGCTGCTCGATATGGATTGGCAATTGAGCCTCTCTTGTCACTTTCAATTGACTTTTACGCACGAGTCTTCGTTCGCATCTACAAGTCACCTGCCGATGTGAAATTCTTGGCTGGTAAAACTATGATGGTGTATAATTGCGATACAGGATGTGGGGCATGGACGACCCAGATGGTTGCAAGAAATAAATTGACCGAGAACAAGAAAGGCGATCCGCAATGGAAACATACCTTCAGTCAGGGCCCTACATCAGATGGAACCTGTGAACACTGTGGATTTAAGACCCACATTGCTGGACCGATGTATGCTGGACCAATCCAATCAGCAGAATTCATCACCAAGATTCTAAAAGATCTACCTAATGTGTCCAAGGATACATATCAAACCACTCCACGAATCGAAGGCATGCTCACAACTGCTTTACATGAGATTTTCCCTCAGCCAGAGTCGAGCTCCCCAACTGCTACTTCCAAAACCAACAAATACGACCCTGCCGCTCTCGACCCCGCACCATTTCTATTCATTCCATCAGCGCTCGCACGTGTCGTCCACTGCATCACTCCAGTAGAGAATTCATTCCGAGGAGCATTACGCCATCTAGGTTATCAAGTAACAAGAAGCCACACCAAACCAGGAAGCATCAAGACCGATGCACCATGGAGTGTCATCTGGGAGATCATGAGAGAATGGGTGAGGCAGAAACATCCTGTGAAAGAGTCTAGTATTAGGGAAGGAACTGCGGGACATGTGATTCTCGGCTTGAGTAAGAAGAAGCAGGAGGCCGAGGTTAAAGCTGATATGGATGAGAAGAAAGAAGGAAACGATACCAGTGCCGAGAAGAAAATCGAGGTTGTTTTTGATGATAAGTTGGGTGCTGAGAAGGACACGAAGAAGATTGTCCGATATCAGATTAATCCGAGGGAGAACTGGGGACCGATGGCGCGTGCTAAGGGTCCCGTGCAGGAGGAATGAGGGATTTAAACTCTCTATCCCGCATAGGAATTCTAGCATATGGCTTCATAGTGAAATGTCTTTCGGAAAGAGGAGCACACAGGCGAAGGAATCTCATTCAGACCAAAGGGAGACAAAGTCAACATACCAGGTTTTCGAAATCGAAAAACAATTTTCTTACAGAAGATTAACCTTGCTTGTGAGGCGCAGAATGGAATTGCTATGCTGTATCTGATTGAGGGTAGCAGGAACATGCTGAGGAAGGGTATACACTTACTAATTCAGCCATGACATCGTAATTATATTCTCTGCTTGCAAGCCCACCTCAAAGCACTCAGCTATATATTGCCTTGCATATTCGAAAACTCGGAACACTTGCAATCGCGCTGCAAGCATGCATCTAGTCCTTGTCAGTAAACTTGTATGAGTGAATGCTTGATGAGGTAGATTCAGCTCGGAAGAAATATAGGCTCGTGAGGGGACGATAGAAGCAGTTGCGAGGTTCAAGTGTAAAGAAGCGGAAAGTCATGAGAGAGAATACGTTGCAAGAAGTACTGAGCAGTGATTATACAATAAGAAGGGAACGAGCCATCTACTTAAATATTGTAGCAAGATGACATGGCTCTGAGGCTGAGTTTCAATACTAATTCATTACTGGGAGGTTTAGAGAGCAAGGGTGTGCGCTTAATGTAGTACTTACATTAGCGCCTCAAAATATCAGTCTAAGTTCAATAGAAACAGAATGCCTTAAAAGGTGAAGTGCATTCAAAATGACGTAAAATGCTCACAGGTTCCTCAAATTCTATTTTGAAACCCAATTTTGTCATTTCAGGTCGTGTTGTCGCAGTATAGAAGTTCGGTTTGTATTCCAAGGTTCGCTATTTTTGGCAAGCTTGGCTATTCTCACACCCCCTTGCTGCCTAATCCCCTCGTGCCCCATGATATAACCCCTCCATCAACATCAACTTCAACACATTACACTGATACTTATTCTACAAATTACACAATCGGTTTGTATCTCCACTTCATAGACTTTCACCAAGACAATTCGACTTGCACAAGCAAAATGACAGACACTGGTGCGGCGACAACGACGGCTACCGTGGAGTCTATTCTCACAAACAGCTGGTGGAGATGGGGTTGTTCTACTGGAAATGCTATTCAATTTTTCCCCAATGGAGAAGGAGAGGTAATTTCCCACCATCCAAACCTTTTCGAACACATCCACTGACCTTTTCCCCCCCCTAGCTTTTAGCCGGTTACGATCAAACCTATTTCCTCTTCAACAAATTCACCTGGAAACCCTGTACTGAGAAAGACATCTTAGCACTCAAACAAACCGTACCTTCCACCGGCACCGACTTTGAATTTCCCAGTGTCGAAATCGAGTTTGCGATGAATAACGACCGAGTCAAGGGTTTTGAGACCTGGCTCAACAGTATCAACACCGCCGCCTTCCATCCCAAAAAATGCACTCTGACTCTCAAACGAGGCACCTTCCCAGTTCTAGGTCAGGATTGCACTGATCTGTGTTCATGGTACTCTGAACATCTCCATATGGATCCGTCTCCGTATCCGGCCAACGAAGCGTGGGAGGACAGAGATATTGCGGATGGGTTGAAACCTTTTGAGAGGAAAGACTTTTATCGGACTGAGGTGGAGGGAGATGAGTATTGGGATCCAGAGACGGGGAGGACGAGAGCGAGTTGAAAAAGTATTATGATGATATGGGGAAGAAGCCGGAGGAGAGGGGGGAATAGGTAATTACTTGGCTTGGAGGCAACAAGGAGATACAGAAATCTTTGAATAGATCCTTTCGCGATGCTTTTTAATTTCTTGTTGTAATTCTTGTGATTTACTGTTGTTGAATTCTGGCACGTGAAATCTGTCCTAACAACTTATAATTACATTCTACTAGTGACCTTTTTTTTTCCTCCTGCAACCTCCAAAAAGGCTTTCCGCTGTGTTGTTCTTCATTCCATTCTGCATCTTCATTATTAACTGCATGTCCAAGACTGGTTCCATCCAAAATACCATCCAAAATAGGAAAGAGTTTCATTACAGGGAGTTGGCCGTGGCTGTTCTAGTTTAGGGATTTTTCGGGTGTGGCACAGCGATCTGAATCGGGAACAGGCTCCTTCCGCCACGATTTGGGGGCCATGCCGTCGCTAAAATCCTGGGATAGCTAATAATAGGCTGGTTAGCTTCAACAGGCTTGCAAAAGTCATCTTATTACTGGCGAAAGTCAGACCTTCACTTTTCCCTTTTTTTAACCTAATGCAAGGGCAATTTCATGAACCTCCATGACTGGGGCTCCTATCAATTGATGAAAGGCGAATGATGTCGCTCTTCCTTCTCCCGCAATTTGCCGCTCCGCTGCCTGTGTGACATTTGGAAACCTACCCCACATTTTGATGACTACCCGCATTACCATACCTTCTAGTGCTATGTCAGCCACTTCCTTCATGTACAAGATGTACACTTGCTTCAAATAACTTCTATTCTTACAATACCAGCCAAGAAGCAGAAAATACACAGTAGTAATGATTGAAGTAATCATACCAGGTTTGCTTTACCATCGAGCAGCGCCGGTCGCTGCTGTGCTACCTACAGGCATCAAAGGCTTTGGAAATAGAGATTTCCTGGAGTAAGCTTTCAGTCACGAATCCAACTTACGGATCAGAATAGCTATGCCATGGAGGCTTTACTGTACAATCCACATGGACATTTGAGTGATCAATTGGAGTTGAATCTGTATATATAGAGGCTTCATCATTGACTTTTCAATTCTTCTCCATCATCAATCAACACACTCTTCAAACAACAACCTTCTTCAGATCTTCATCTTCAGACCTCAAGTCATCTTCATATCATTTCAAAGCTTCTTCACCTTCTCCATATCCTTCAAAACTCCAGCAACAGCCTACCGCCAACATGCATTTCAATGCTATCTCTCTCTTGACTGTAGCATTGGCTACCTATGCTGCTGCTGCTCCAACCAGCCTTGCAAAGCGGGCTCGCATGGTCATTGGCTATCGGACTATGAACAATGTAACAATTCTCATATTTTCGAACGATCTACAATTCGCTAACATAAATCTCAGGCTGAAGCAGCTGCAACCAACGACAAAGGCACTCTTGTTCCAACAAGGTATACAGGCTTCTTCATCATTGCTCAATTGGGAAAGGGCAAATACTTGACTCCTGGTCCTGGAGATTGGCAAGGAGAGAGCGGCAGCAAGTGAGTCTTTGAGCACCAAACATATCAATTCCTAGACTAACATCGAATCAGCTACTGCGTTATCTGGGCCGATTCTGACAAATTCCACGCTGCAAAGAAACTCTGGGTCCCGATCGGATCCGGGCAAGTAACTAGCGACAAGTCCATCACGGACTTTGTGGACAGCAAAACAGGCGGCAATCCTCCCGCCGATCACGTTCTGCGATTCGCGCCCATCTCCAAGAACCCGGGCTTGTATCAGATGCTTATCCCTCACGCTATGTTGAGAGAGGGCGGTGACGACTCTCTCGGACTTGAGGCCCAGTGCTTCAGCAGCTTGGATGCTCTGAAAGCTGTTGAGAGCGGTGTCGTCGATTATTGGTCTCTTGGTATTCAAGATGCGCCACCTTCCGGATCTGGTCCTGCTCACCCAAATCAACCACCACCACCACCAGGACCACCAGGACCAAACTAGATGCACTTAACTGGCAAGCTTTCACAGTCTGGGGCATGGAGTTGGCAGCATAGGGGGTTCTGAAAAGGGGTTTCTTTTGTCTTTTGTTGTGCCTTGTTTTGGATTTACTGCATTGGTAGGATGGCGGGGTTTGACTTTTGCATTGTGGTATTTTTTAGAAAGTTTTGTTTGAATTTGAATTTTGTACTGGTGTTAGCATAAATAAACGATCGTTTTGCATTTAAAATGGTTTTCAGTAGTGAAAGTGTGGTTTTCAAGCTTACTAGCATCACACGAGACTTGACACTATTGGATTTCGAAGTCTTGAGCATTGGCTCACGTCTATTTGAGTCTAGACAAGCTATCTTCCATAACCCAGTTAACAAAGTACATTTTTGAGTAAGGAGTGTCCTCAAATTTGAGATGTGATCTCGATCAAGAGCAGTACCGGACTGTGTATAAGGTGTTTCCGTATATTCAGAACTCAAGACAAAGAAAGAGACAACCCCTTTTCTCGGCACATCATGCATTCCCTGATCCTGATGCTTCGATAAAATCTCCCAAGATAAGATCAATAACTGATCCCATCAGCATCGATGACCTCGATCTCCCTTGCTGTACACCTTTCATGCTTAATTATCTTAGGGAACCTAGCTCTGTGGCGGCCAGCAAGAGCTCGAAGGCTAACTTTCTCTCCCTCATCAACTAATCCCACTGTCTGTCCGCTCCCAGAATCATCACTTTCCCACAGTAATTGAATAATCTTTAGACCTCCGAGAGAAGAGAGACAATCCATTATCCCAGTTCCTTCTCTCGGCAATTCCGGCCACTCAGACTCAAGCACCAGCGCCTGCTCAAAAGTATTAAGCTCCGCTTGATGATAACGACGCAACATAGGCAAATATTCAGCACAATCATCCGCAACATCCACACTAAAAAAGAGGACATCACGCCTTGGAGAGTAATAGAAATTGCCAGCCAGGGATTTCATGACTTGATACCGACGCAAGGTGTGCGTTCGAGACTGGTGGCAGACTTGGAGCGCGATTGGGTCCGGACAGTTCTCTACAGGGTCGTCTTCTACGATCCTGATTAGATCTTTCTTGAGCATTGTGGAGACAGTCCCCGCGATGCGAAGATTCACGACTTCGTATGGCTCTCCTGTTTCTTCATCGCCTTCTGGGATGTTGGGGTTGTCAAATGTTGCTGCTTCGATCAATCTTGGCTCCGGCCATGTGTATTCCCATATTATGAGGCGGATCTCATTTACCAGCTTGGGAAATAAGTGGAATGAGTCCAATACTGGGAGTTGTTGTTGAATTTGGACGGCCATGTTCTGCTACGTTTGTGAGTATGGGCCAATTGGAGAAGCTTGGAAATAATCCTAACCGATTTTTCTAGATGCAAATATCTATCAGTGCGAACTTTCTGTGCACATTCAAAATCTCATTTAAAGTGCTGCGGTGAAGTTTTAAAGCGGAGAGATGATGATGGTGATGATGAACAGGAAACCACTCTTCAACTTGATTCTCGGAGAAGATACCAAGCTTGCGGGGGTAGTGTTGGTTGGTAAAAGCTACCCATTCACAGATGTAGCACAAGCGCCGGCATGTGACCCAACTCTATCCACAATACCCTTCCAATCAAGTTCCCGAATGCGACCGAAATTCTTCGATGGGGCAGCCAATAGTCATAGAGAGTCTGTAGGAGTAACCAAGGTGAAATACGAGAGTTGATTGGTCCCGGGCTTCGAGAAAAGAAACGATATTCAGGAGGGTGGAAGAGAGGAGCGAGCTGGATGGGGAAATTAAAAGTACGATGATGATTTATGAATTGACTATCGAGGCATCATCCCTGATCTGCTGTAGCAAGCTTCAGCTTAGTATGAATTCTCCTTGGGTAAGTATAATTATGTACAATTGCAGTTTGCTCTCATTTTCACTGCTACTTCTCTTATTCCCTCACCATCGCGAATTGCCTTAGCAGACAGTATATTCCAAAGTTATTACACACTCAAGTCAGGGCGGACTCAATGTTTATAACACTACTCAGCCCTCTTTGACCATAATTTCTAAAGGAGAAACGTTGCCGAGCGTTGAAGATATACCTCCTTTCAAAACACACAACTTTCCTCTTAAAAGGAATGTTCATCCACGATATCAATGGACACACACGACGAATCTTTGAATCTTATTGCTATATAGTACTTTTATCTTTAAATAAAATGTGTCATTTATCACTTGCTAGGAATTTATCTCTTTTAAGTAATGAACTCTGTAAAAATGATGAATACACGTGTAAAGAAATCGATTCAAGCACAAATTGTGACAATAACGATTTATTCACAACCATACGCTCAAGTCAGCTTGTCAAGAGTAACTCAACATGCAAAAAACGAGAATGGACCAATGCATGTCTGAACATCCCGAACCGCTGCACTTGGGTGACGACAACCGCAGCGAACAATTGTCTGGTACTGCTTCACTAGAAGATTCCTCACAGAAGGCTCCAACTCGAAATTCAATTGCAATACCAGCTGCAGGGACTATCTCGGCTTCTATACCTGCTCACATCACATCACCGATCATTATTCTCACCCAACCAGATTCCATGGCAAAAGAATGTCCATCACAATCTACGATGACCAGTAAAGGGGAATCAGCAAGACTGTATTCACTCCTTCACGCGTGAACATCGAAACTGTTCGATTTTGGGGAGATGAATCTGGAAAAGGCGGGTCTTTAGAAGGAATAAAGAGAGCACTCTTGTGGAAATTAATAAGGAGGATAAGATTATTTTCGATAATTTCCCACCCCATCTTACCAAAGTTGCATTATCTGGGTGTTCCTCGGCTGGGAAGACAACGATTGCAGCGATCCTTGCCAAAATCTCTCAGTATAATTCAGATATTAGGAAGTTCTCGACAGAAATGAACATAGTATCACATTCTCACTACTCCTCGACTGACGTGGAGATCCTAGCAGGTGTGAATGACTATTCACAAAATGGTGCATTGATCGTCAACCAAAATCACTTCTTTCATACTAAGCCATTCTGTCCTACGCCATTCTGTCCTTTGGCTGAGTGGAAAAGTCTCCCCGAGGACAAGGACTTCATCATTACTTCCATCCATGATGATCGTATTGGACAATATTCAATGACACCGAATGGATCCGAATGCTCGGTGACTGGCCCAAATACCAACCACGACAATGCAATCAACTTCATTGACTTGAAGAATACCATCGACTATGTCGTGAACAAGGCAGAAATGCCACCCGAAGATAGTAATAAAAATGTTCAACTTCAACAATCTCGGAAGCGAAAGTCACAAGTAGACCTTAATGAATATATGGACTTGGTTGAGTCTATGAAGTCTTTCGTTGGTTCTGAGTTGGAGAATTATGTCACAAAGAATACAACAGCTGGGTATGAAGGAGATATCGTTGGATGTACGGTCAAACACGACAAATTTGTCTCGAAAATCCGAGTCGCCTTGTCTTTTGTCGAAGGAGTTCTACTATTTGTAGATCCGGAGCACGATGATATGCTAAACTTCGAGTCATGCGACCCTAGTTTGAGAGAAGAATCCGATAGAAAGGCAGCCCAGTGCATAGATCGTCTTTGCACAATCACAAATGGCCTGGGAGTCAAGCAAAGTCGCCAGACCGAAACCCATCAGCGCGAGCGAAGTGGGGTAGGAAAGAATCTTTGGAAAGCAAATTAGGATGCAAAGGTGGCAATACAAGAACTTTTCGACATCAAATTGTTCTTGCCTACAAGCAAAGAGTCTGACAATACTAGAAGGTTCAGCCGCAAGGAGTACATAGATGAACCGTTTGGATATCGTCAACCTGGTTAAATGTGGAAGATGGCAGGGTACTTTCAAAATGTGGTTTGGGAGAGTCACCTCGAGAATCACTCATGGTTGCTTGAACACATCTCTCCTCTCGAGCATACAAACTATGGCGATATCTCGATACGAAAGGTTGATGCTGATATTCCAAGTACGGTTGCTTGGGCAGTTTCGACCATTCTTGAAATTTTTCTCAAGTATGAGGATCAGAAAAGGGAGAAATTCATCAAGTGGAATCCCTCCTAATAAGACAACAGGCGAATAACATAGAACTTGGCTAGAAGGAAATTGCAAGATACTTCACAGGCGTCATTATTCCTGCAATTTGTGGCCTACACGGACATGTAGATATTTGCCGCATGAGCATTACTAACCACCTAGCATGCCGTTCTCTTTTCACCATTAAATTCCATCGAATTATACTACTTTCCGTCTTGAATTACACTAAAGCTGATAGATACTTACTTCTTTACAGCCCCAAGGCGTACCAGATGGACTGGCCACAGTGACTTCCACATAGATTCCATATTGCTATGAAGTCTTGGACATACTTGAATGATAACATGATGTGGAGTGGTCGGCTGTATATTAGAGTTTGAGTGAACACCACGAGGAAGATTATTAGAGAAAGGGGTTGCGTAAGGAGACAAATCAATATATGCGAGAATGATGTGAAGACGTTTGACAATACGAATACCAGGACTTTAGACATCACGTATACTTAAAGAGTCAACCTGTAGTTTGGTAGCAATCGATTTCACCACCGACTCTTCAAAGAGCCATACAGAAGCAAGGTATCCATCCAGAACCCTTACCACCAGAAAGAATAGAAGCGAATATATACAAATTAAATGCAATACATCAAGTATTTCCATCACGCCGTAACCATTCCTCGAATCCGTAACCCCCTTTTCCCCTACTTTGTTTCAGAATTGAATTTTAGATCCCTGAAAGGATTCTAGATGAGAAGGATGACAGCGATGGTGGAGATGAGGAGGGTAGATGTTATTGAGAGAGTCGAAGCTGAGCCGGTGAATGTCACAGCTGGGGTTGCTGTCGCAAGGGGGACACTGCAGGGTCAGTATTGAGGAGATGAAAGGGGGAAAAGGATTCTCACGTGACGTTGGCACTGTACGTGGCTGAAGGGGATGCAATTGGGACGATTGTCAAAGTATCGAGAGCAGATGAAGTTGATGAGACTGGGAAAACGCTGGTCAAGACGGTGGGCTTGCAGATTGTGATTGTCACCACGCTGATCGAGGCACCGTCTGCCAGGGAAGTGCTGGCGTTTTGTGAAGAGGTCGGGGCGACAGATGTCGATGAGGGAATTGAGATTGTAGAAGTGGTTGGGACTGGTGTGGATGTAGATTTCTTGATCGTGATTGTTCGGGTCAAAGTTGTGGTTGATGATGACGTTGTTGTCGAATCCGTAGACATGCCAACGGCAGCGTAGGAAGTAGCAGCAAGCTCTTTGAATTGAACTGCAGATGAGGCTGTGGGAGCTGGAGTCGACTCCACGACAGCCACAGCAGAGGATGATGCAACTTTTTCTGCGACTGTGGCTGCGGGCGACGATGATCCGAAATTGGCAGATGCAGTTGTTGAAGCGCCGCTGCTGACAGTAACACTCTTGACAATAACGACATCTCCATCGACACTTGTGATCTTAACATCCACAGTGGTTGTTCCGAATCCACTGGTCTGCTCGAAGTAGTTGTAGTCGGTCCTGGTTGTTGATTGCCAGGTGTTTCCTCCATCTGTTGAAACTTCCAAAGTTGATACTCCCTTATTGGCGTTGACGACTTGCATCGAGAACCAATAGGCGGAAACACCTTCCTTGTTGTGAACTTCCAAAGCAGACGAGATCGGGCAGTCAACATAGTTCCAGCTGATATCAATAACACCTTTGCTGGCTTCGGCCAAGGAGGTGAAGGCAGTTGGGAAAAGATCGAGATGATTGGTTCCACATCCAGGACATTCATCCACGATCTAGGGGGAATGTTAGATCTGCAAGTACATTGAAGAATATGATTTACCATGGCTGTAATGGAATTGCCTGATGGCCCAGTTACTGAAACACATCTTCCACAATTGGCTGAAGTATCCCAATTCGAATCCGACAAAGCAGTACCGTAGATGCTGGATGGAAGAGTATAAGTTGAGAAGGAACAGGCTCCGCCTGCGACATTCCCACCATAATAGGTAGCCTCTCCAGAGAGGGCGGCTCTCTTACTCAAAGTGGCACCATGGGCCAAAGCCAAAATGGCTGAAGTAGTGAGGGTTTTTGCGAAAAGCATGATGACTTATTCTTTCAAAGAATTTGTAGTAATGACTGGACGAAGACTGAAGCTTCTGATTTGGACTCTGAAAAGAATGTGACGGTGAGGAGAGAAAGGAAACATTCGAGACTCATACTGAAGATTTTGATAGAAGTTGAAATTAGAACATATTAAACAATGAGATGAGACCCCGCTTGCACAGTCGTCAACTTGATACAATCCCCAGTACCATGAGGCTTAAATATCGGCTTCTGCGAGTAGAGGCTGACGCTGAGAGGTGGAAAGTTGCCAGTTCCCGCTTTTTTGATCCTGCAATTTAAACAATTTCCGAAGCACGGATCCATCGTGGAGATGAATAGGATGACTTCATCTCATTGTGCTGGCAAAGAAAACAATTCAAAGACAAAAAGAAACGTCGCACCAACACTTGTTATGGACTGACTTGATATCTCGGTGTCATACTAGAGTGTTTTGGTCGATACGAGAAGCGTGTGTATGTGAGTTGTCGTTGTGCGGATCTCGGATCGAACAGCCTGAAGGCGGCAGCAAAAATCCCCGATTCAAGCAAGCGACAGCGACCTCACTGGTTCGTATGGATAAACATTATCAAGCTTCAGCGCCAACACCCTTCCAACATGCATTGCATCCGAGGCAGAATCAGAAGCAATTGATACGTGATCGTGTGCTTTTCGTAAGATGTTATTTTCCTTTCGTCTCCATGTTTTCCCATTCCTTTCCAACAATTTTCTGCAATGCGACCTCGTCCCGAGGCTATTCGCTGGTGGAGGCTCGACGACAGAGTTGCCAAAGCCTGGAAGAGAATTAGAAAAGCACTGTTCCTGTCGCCATTGATATGGTTTTTGAAATTTTACGATGATTATTGGGCCTCCAGATTTCGCAGACGGCCAGATATTCACGAATTGACCAGAAGGGCGAGGGGAGAAGTCCCCATTGATGCACCGGTTCCTCTTCCCGTAAGACGCAGACGTGCCCTCACAAGCCCATTACCACCTCTTGAATCGATTCGGAGTGTCTCTTACAGTATTCGACGGGCTCGGCAACGCGATGAATCGCAGAGCGCATCCCCGTTCTGCACGAAACTACCAACGGAGATTCGACATATGATATATGACTTGGTGCTTGTGGGCGAAGAGTCTGAAAGACTTGTACATATACTGCGGAAGCATGGCAGATTGGGACACTGGAGGTGTCGAATACCTGGGAATGGAGACGACATCTGCGACCCAGAAGCTCGTCGTTGCGTTGAGGGATGGCTGGCGTACAAAGCCAAAGTCTGGCATTGGGACAAAGCGGGCAGAGTGGACTTGATCACAGATAGAGATGTGTTACCGCTTTTATTGACTTGCAGAAAAATGTGAGTTATGAAAATTGACGCCCGAACTTGATAGGAAATAATGATAGTGCAGATATTCTGAGGGCATCGGTATTATATACTCGAAAAACCTATTCCATTTCTACGATCCAGGCGATATTCGTTACTTTGCCCGCACAATCCTGCCTCAACGACTCAATCAAGTGCAGTCTATTGTGATAGATTGGGAGCGCGCATTCAGTATCTTCAACAAAGACAATTCTATACCGAAACTTGACGACGATGAATTGAAGGCTTGGCGAAAGACATGGGAGATAATCTCTAAAATGCAAGGACTGCTAGATGTCAAGATTGTGCTAAGACCACATCAATTTCACGTCCCGATTGAGCGAAGAAGACGGATGTGTAGCCTATTGGCGGACATACATGGTCTACGAAAATTTGAATTGGTGGTACCAGCGGAAGATCCGACTGATTGGAGTTTTGCAGACGGTGCTCCCTTCACTGTCATCAAAACCCAGAACCTCATTGTGGAAGAGATCACCTGAGCTGGCCTATCCAGATTGCTCTCATACTATTCAATCTTCTGGGTTCCATGCTTAGCACTGAAGAGCTTTGTGAATATCATATGGATGATTCGTAGCAAGATCTCCCAAACCTTTTTCAGTGCAACATTCAATTTCACTGCTCTGCCATCCTGCAAACATTACCTAGAGCACAGCCTCGCTAGGGACTCGTAAGCAATTTGTACCGGCGCAAATGTGTCGGAGACACTGCAACGCCGTGATATATATTCTGCCATTAGCCGGCGATATGATCATCTTCTCTCATCCCGAAATTTCAGGCGACAATTATGGCAGTTTGCTGAGAATCGATGTCCCAAAGCCTGCCATCCTGAGCCTCAGCATGACATAAGATCGTAAGTTGAACGCTGATTCGGATGTAGGATGGCACATTTAGGGGCAGCACAGAGGACACAGTATCAATTCTATTTTGTCAAGAGAGACTCGTTCTTTCATGTGACTAGGCGAATAGCCTGCTGTGATAGTGGCTGTAGTGTGTAGTTACACAACATACTCTGGATCTGATGCATGAGTGATCGATGACAGAATCATTGCCCGCCCCCGCTCAAATCCAACTCGCACTTTTGTCTGCGCAATTTCAATCCCTCGCTTACACGTTCAAAAATCTTGCTGGAAACCTGCTGAAACTTTGGATCCGGCAACTCAAGCATAGCCTTGACCGTGGTATTCTCAGACTCTTCCCAATCCACAATGCTCTGCTTCAACGCCTCGTACATCTGGATATTGACGCCAAGGCTAAGTATTGGCTCTGCATTATTCTTAAAAAATTCTTCGTTGTGAATTCCGCTCTCCCAAATTGCTGTCATTTCCTTCTTCAAAGTTCCAAAAGATGGATCCATTTCGAAAACATAGGACTTCATTCGTGCTTCCATGTATGGTTCGTAGGGTGTAACAGGCTCATGGTAGCCGAATTGAGCACCTGCTAGGTCAAGAACAAAAGTTCCGGCGCCTGATTTGAGAGTGATCTCCCACACAAGGTGTCTGATGGTTGAATGGTCAATCTCTTCTCCTCCAAGACTGACGGCAACACACTCTCTTTTGTGGTTCATTGGTCGGAGTTCGACTTCTGCAATGGAGGAGCACTCATCTGCCTTCTGTTAATAACAGTCAAGTTGCCCACATAGGAGTTCACACTGACCCTTCAAAACGTAGCCGACGATGTCATGCAACCAAGCTACGGCATCAGAACACGACATATGGGACAGCATTGCTTGTTTGTCCTCCAGTGAGTTGCAAAGATGATCTGGAAATGGGACGAGAATGTCAAACACAGTGCGTTGAAAAGCCGAATGATCCCTCTCGGCGTCATGGAGTAACAGTTTATCGTCTTTCTGCTCAACCTTTTGATATGGTCTGTCGAAAAGATGTTCTCGGTACACGTAGAATATGCCTTGTAGGAGCGTTCCAGCTTTATACAACAATTTGCGTGCTCGAAGCTGCTTGCAAACGGTGCGGTGATTGGCCCAGTCGTTCTTTTGGCAAGTGACAGAGCAGTAATAGATTGTGTGGTAGCTGCCCGTCAACGTAGGTGCATTCTTGCAACCTGTACATGCCTTTGATGCTTCATTGCGACAGGAGGCGCATTGATGCAGCTCGACGGATGGTGCTTTTGACGTGGCCATGATGTATGAAGTGATAGATTCCTACGATGGCGAAGCAGAATAACCGAGTGATGTTACGAGATCAGAGCAGATGTGGATGAAGGAACTCGGATAGGACAAGGAGTTGTTGTAAAGTGAACTTGACCGTATTGCCAAACTCGTTGTATATAGCTATAGCGGTCTTGCTATAAAACAATTAGCTAGACGCCGCTGTATAAGGCAACAGAACTTGGCTTCACGGACAATGAACTTCAAAGGCAAGAAATTCCGTATCAGAAATAGGATTACTCCGTTGATTTATTCTTGATTACCTACGAGTCTATTCTGGTAAAATATTGTAAGCCTAAACTCTTGGTCTCTTTGTGCAAGCAGATTCATTTGCAAAAAGTACTAAAGCGTTGGCCACAGTTTAGGGCGTGAAAAGGGGCTCGCTTCATTCAGGAGACAGGAAATCAACCCACCCTATTAGTTAATATACGTATTCACGTGTTTTGGCTCTGAGATTGGGCTTGGATTTGTATTATTAGGCGATTTTGGATTCAAGAGTATATCCAGGGATTGTCTAAACATCTGCTATAGCATTCTTATGCTTTTTGTACTACGTACAATCAATTTTGCTTCATGAAATCTTTCGAAGCCAGACATTAAGATTTACGGCAACCGTTCAGAAAAAGGCGGTATAATATTCCCAGTTGCTATCTACCTCCTATCCCCGCGCATTCAATTTTTCAAGCGCTGCTTCGTTGCCTCAGCAGCTAATCCTACCACAAAGCACACCAAAGCTAGTAGGTCTTTCTTATAGAAATCATAGTCCCCAGCCGGCTGGTCTAGGAGCTCTTTGACGCTTATATTCGTCAAAAGCTCCCAGACCTGCACGGACTCCTTCATCATGACATGCACTGCCTCGTTGACTTTCATGATTGAGCCAACGAAATTGTCCCCGGAGGCTACGCCTGTGAAATATTCCTTTGCGTCTCCCAAAGGGTGCTCGGACTGTAGTTCTGCGAGTCTTGTGTCAAAGTACTGGGTATAAGGAACAACGGTATCAAAGTATCCATATTGTCCACCCGTGTAATCAAGAATAAACGCCTCTCCTTGCATGTCAAGCTTGTAGACATTGTGGTGTTTTTCGGGTTTATGTCTATTGAGGTTGTCGTCAATGATAAAGATCTCCAGTGCGGGATTCTCAACGATAATATGAAGTTCAGTGATGCTGGAAACCATTTCTGCAAGGTAGTTAGCGGCCGCTACACTCTGAAACGAATGCCTCGTAAGAAACTTACCGCCAAAGATGTACTGCACAAGATCGTGCATCCAGGTAATGGCCTCAGAGCAGCACAAGTAAGTCAAGAGAGCCTTCTTATACTCCATAGTAGTGCAAATTTTGTTCGAAAAAGGTACAAAAATCTCTCTTCCACTGCGATCTTCGCGAACCAGAACGCAATTTCTTGGAAACTCAGTCAATTGGACGAACTTTCGGTCATTCATAAATTCCCGGTAGATGTAGTATATCTCTTGAGTGAGTGAGGCAGCTCGGTAAAGGTGCTTGCGTTCTTTCAAGAGATTGCATTGTTGTTTATATTGGTCCCTATCAGCGGTATGACAATCCCTGCTGCAATAAAAAGCTGGTTGTGTTCCGTCCGGAAGTCGAGAAGCATCGATACAGCCTGAACAAGCTTCAGAAGCTGGATGCTTGCAGCTGTTGCATGCATGATAATTAGGAGAAGCCGGGTCGGTGGTATCCATTTTCTGAAAAGCGAAGCCGGAGGATGAGCCAGGCAATGAGATCTTGGAAAGGTCAAAAGAGCGAGGAGAGGGTAACCCAGCTCTTTGAAAAACAGTTTTGCATGAAGCCAGACACTCAGCGGATGCTTGCGTTATTAGTGAAATGAGGATGACGGATTAGCAAATCCCACAAAACGTTGTGGCTAGCTATGGGACGTGATTTGCAGATTTGATAATAGTTTCATGGCAAAGAAATTGAACAGCGAAAATCTGCTGGGGCAGTGCAGAGCGGTCTTGATAGTGAATAGCTTCATTTGAACTAGACCTCTATAGTCTTACCCGTTTTGGCGGCGAAGAAATAAGAATCAAAGTAGGCAGTTACTCACACGTGCTCCCGCCAGTTTGGGACGATCAAATGTTTACTCAAAATTCATACTATGTCTGGAGCGGGAAACGTGTCTCTAATAACTTGAAAAGATTATGAGATGTCATAGCAGGTAGCTGGCTAGGACTTTCAATTATAAGTAGCAAGCTTTTGACGCATAGATTACACGTTTAAGAACTTTGTATAAACTTATACTTAGCCACATTACCCATGGAGATGAAGGAAACATTTGTTCCTAGCTACCTCTATCGTCTATAAATTATACCTTAGCAAGCAAATTGGCTAGCTTGTGCCCGCCATTTGTAGTTTAGCCAAGTACTTACCTAACATTTGTTATTGCGAATATTTCTAGAGTATTGAATTCAAATATAAGGTTTCGAGATAGACCGTGCAATTAGTTTATTGGTTTTCTTCTCCTTTCTTACCCTCTTTCTTCCTTACCCTTTCCTAGCTTTTTAAAGCTATCTTGTCTTCTTTTTATCCTAGCTTATTATAATAGATTTGAGCCATCGTTTAGCTTATAGTGATTTTATTATTATTTTAATTACATTACGGGTCAATATAATTCTTTGGCGCCAAAAGTCACTATTTTCTCTCTAAATTCAACAATCAACTCTAGACAAAGCTCCACGGTACACTGCGTCCTAGCATTCGATGTTACTCCTCTTAATATAAGGATTTTTGTCGGGACTCTAATCATGTAATGTTTCTGGGCAGCGTGTTTAAACTTTCACTCTGCAAAGAGTTTATATGCCGTCATCACTCAGCGTTGACACTTTAGCCTTTGGTTCGTAATAACAATTTTGTACCTATCTCTTTATGAACTAGAGAACCATATCTAGATCTTGCTTCTAAAGCAACTTATTGCCAACTACCTGTTCACACGATGTGAAGTTCTCTTTTGAAGTGCTAGTGACGTGTCATTACAACTTTTTCTAGAGTAGTTTCGTAAAATAGTATCCAACATAATGGTTCACCGTTGTCTTCTTTGACTTCCGTGTATTTGATATCGTTGCCATATTCACCCCATTCTCCTTCCAACTCCTTCGCATCAAACTCCACTCCAACAACCACGACGTCCCTTGTAGTGCCAAAGGTCAAATCTAGGCCACGCTTGTTCAATCCTACCTTGCGTTTTGCGATATCCTCGAGAAATCGTTTTTTGAGAGGCACATATTCCCACTCCAGTTTCCCATCGATAGTTCCTAGGCCTTTATAACTCTGGTAGGCCACCTTGAGCTCAATCAGAGTTGAATTAAGTTCTTTGCCGCGAATCGGCTCAATGTCCTCATTAGGTACTATCAAGGCATCCACCCTTCCCGCACTCGCTTTGAGTTTATCTATAGCATCGTCTCCTCCAGTCCCCGTTCCCTTTCCTGCGCTGAGATTCCACACTGGCATCTCGCCAATCACGCGGTAGCCGGGACCGAATTTTGGAAATTTTGGAACTTGTTGCTCGAGTTCCCACTTGACTTCATTTTGCAACCATGATTCCCAACCTCCATTTTGTTGTCTCAAACTCCGTATCTTGAGAGGATTCGCTTTAGTAATTGCCGCAACCACCTGAACAGGAAGAGAGGTATCTTTGATTGAGGTGACGAGGTTCTTCTTGTTGAGTAAGCCTTTTCCAAGAATACGATTCATTGTAGCAATTATTGTCCAAGATTATTGCAGGAGAAATAAGTTGATAATGTAGTTAACTTGATAAAAACTTGTAATTCACAGCTGTTGCTCCTTGGGCAGAGTATGGAGGACACCAGAATTATTTTATACTGCCGGAATGGTCAATTCAGTCAGAAATCAGATGCCCTCTCCTGAAAATCACGTCATAGATTCCTTTCAATCCCGGAGCCTAACACCCTTTGTTGTTTCTCAAGAGGGAAATGCGAGACAATTTTCATGTTACACCGCTGAGAGGAGAGAATTGAAACAAAGATCGCCGTTTTAGCGACAGACATAGTTTGTTCAGTTTTATTGGACGCTATATGTCGGTCAGCCGCATCAGCCGCATGCTTATTGAGTCCACCGAGTGTGATACGGATTTTCCCTGGCTACTACGTACGCCTGAGGGATGCCGTAATCTTGTGGCTGGCTAGAAATGATCAGAAGACTTTCTAGATTCAGATGTCTGTCCATCACAAAAGCAAGGCAACTTCAAAATCGGCATTAGTCTAGTAAAATCCCAGAGTCATGCCAAGCCTTGGGACGAATGGCGGTTCAGCCTCATTTACCCGCGTGGTCTATTTAGTACGCAGAGGCAAGCTGATGCAAAACAAGACAGCTTGAAAGCGTCTCTCTCAGCATGAAGCACGAGACTTCCCACAGGATGACTTGAGTTCTGATGCTAGATTCAGACTCTACAGTATAGCAAATGCATTTCTCACTATTATATTTAACACAAACGTCATAAATCTTTTAGCTGTAGCTGAAAAGGGTGAAAATTGGATACTTTCGAAGACTATAGATATTCAACGCTAGGTACAGATCCTACGTAGTCTTAAAGGTAGTTTCTTGACTCTGAGTTTGAAAAGGCTACCCCGCTGTGAGCCTTCCCGCCTCCAAGAAGTCCTAAATTTCCTCCTCCACAGTTTGCAAGCATCGTATCAGTCATCGCAGTACAGCCTATCTTTGGGCTAATACAATATCCTGGGTCTAGCCACCAAGACATCTTTAAAGCTATGGCCCCCTTAGATTGACAATCAACCCATGTCACTATTGCCATTCTAAGTTCCGCGGGAAACAAGTAGAATTCGAAGACATCCAAAGACCCTGGCAAACACATAGACACTGACGTCAATGAATGTGATGTGCTTGCGCCTTATCAAAGCTCGATAGTGTAAATAGAACCACAAATAATATAAATAATAAAAAGGGTAAGCAGCTGGTGGTCTTTAATAATTATGGCATTATTGTCTAAGTCTCTAAGTATAGAAGGTCGAGCCCTAGAATGATATAATAAAACACTAGAAAATAGCCGAATACGTGCCACACGTGACTAATATAATAAACACTAATTTTAGAGCCCTTTTATACTCGCCCCCACCTAGTTTTATTAAATGAGTACGTTTAAGTCTTTTAAAATAGGCCCAAATAATTTTAATTATAAGGAAATGCTTAAAAGAATAAAGTAATCCCTAATATTAAAACCTAAAAAGAAAATATCCTATAACCTTCCTTAGAAGTTTACTTTTAAAGAATAGCGGATAATTGGCCATTTACTCTCAATTCCAGGCTTATATAGCTTCTTATGGCGTATATAAACCCTCCTATTCCTTTTAATCTCTTAAACTTAATATTTTTCCTATTTTCTTTATAACTTTTCGCTTACCTCTTTTATAATGGCCTATGGCAATAATGATCCTTCCTTAAATACCCTTATCGTTATTATTATCCTTAATTGTAAAGGTCTATTATTAAAGTAAGTAATAAAAAGATGCGCTAATAATAGATTAAGATTTTTATAATTATGGGATATAATAATATTTAAAGATAAACACTTTTGGCCTTTTATTAAAGCTAAGTTTTATTATTTAATATATCTTTTATTCCTTCTCTAACTTTTTATTAAGTCTTATTCTTTTATTAACGATTATCGTTATTATTTAATATTGTCATTATTATTTAGCGCTTTTTTAAAGTAATTGAATTAGGGTAATTATATAAGCTAAGTGCCACTTTATTATAATAGTCTCATGGTAATTATGCATAGGGTTTTTATACTCGCCTAAGGCAGCCGATACGTTCTTAATTAGTCTTAGGCTAGATATGGTTTTTTCCATAGTTGGTTAATTTAAAAGAATTAATTGGCTAACCGTCTTTTATACTTCTTAGATTCCATTTTCCATCCTTCCTTCCTTCCTTTAATCCTTCCTTTCTTTAATAACTTTGACTTATATATTAGTGGTTAGGATATAAATAAGTTAATAACCTTAAATGAGAACCTTAAATTTAAACATATATATGGGATAATAAGGTATTAGGTAATAGGGCTCTATATAAATAGGTAAATATCGGTAAGCACTAATAGCGTAGCCAGTTTAGTTATTTTCCTTATATTTCTTTGCTTATCCTTATAATATTATTTATTTTTATTATTATAAAGAGTTTTATAAGGATTTTTTTGGCTAGTGCCGAATTATGGGTTAAGGGATTAAAAGTATATTAAGCCTCTATTTTTATAAAGTGCCTTTCATAGGTTATTTAAGTTATGTAAGGCGTGCTTTATATGTCTAAATAGCGGTATATTACCCTAGTTAATATATATTAAGAGTTTTTATAGAGGGCTTAATAGCTTCTTTTTTTTATACCATATTTGTCTTAATAGCTTATCCTATATTATATGCACCTTTGGCTTTTGCTAAGGAGAGTGCCTCTTTATGGATCCGTGCGAGAATGTGAGAGAGACTTACCTATAATTAGGAATATTATTATTGCTAAAGTTTCTTTAATAAACGTAAAACTCTTAAAGGGTTATTAATGCAAATTTTAAGGATATTTCCTTTAATGGAGGAAATATGTTTTTAATTAATGGCTAGCTATTATGGACTTTGGCTATTTGCTTTTATAATAAAAGCTTATTAAACTTATTAAGTTATTATAGTTATAAGGGAGGTGCTTAGGCACTTTTTAAACCTTATATTTATATTTTAATAAGCGGTGTACTAAGAAGCTAATGGGGAATATTGATTATTTAAGGGAAAATATTCTATTTTTTAAGCTAAAATAAATATATTTTAAATCAATTATAAAAATTATTGCCTTTTTAAGTCTTAATAAGGGGTAATTGCTAGCTATAACTGCTTTTTCTTAAGATTTGAGATGGCGACTATTTAAAATTAAGGGGAATTTTAAGGGCTTTATTTTATTTTTAAGGGTTTTTCTTTTAAGGGCTTTTTTAAGGTTTACTTCGGTATATCTTATAATAGGTTCCTAGTCTAATCCTAATTTCCTATTACCTTTTTACTTTAATTTATTAGAGCAAATCTAATATTAAACCTTCCATGGAATTATGGTTATAAGAAAGGTGTCTTAAAACCTTACTTAGGGTATAATTAAGATATTTCCTAATCCTATTTAAAAGAGGTTTAAAGACACCAATTTAAAGCGCTTATAAAGCTTTAGCTCTCCCGCTTATTTATAATTAAAGTCAGCCTTATCTTATATATTAGGGCAACGCGAGCTAATAAATCTTATATAAAAGTAGATAAGGGGTATTATATTAGTATCCTTTATAGTTTTTAACTATTAAGGTGATTTTCTAATTATCGCGTAAGGATAGCGCTTATAAAGCTTTTGGTTCTCCCGTTATCTTAAAGAGTAGCTCCTATTTAAGGCTAAGTCGAATGTTAATATAGCATTACCTAAGCCTAAAATAGCTAGCTAATTTGGTGTGATTTGAAATAGTCGCCGCTAATAATATTTATTAATTATTGCCCTTAAAGTCTTTATATTTAAATTTATTTAAGTTATTTAACCCTTTTAAGTTATTGCTATTACTATTGTCTTATATAATAGGGTCTATTATAATAAATCCTTTTCTTCTTTAAATAAACCTCTTTAGCCTATTTCCTATAAATAATCCTTATAATTGAATATTATTTAGCTTTTTTAGCTTAAAATATCCTTTTATATTATTTGCTAAGGTGATTTGATAGGGTCCCCTTTATTGGTATTTGAGTTTAGCATTTAAAAATATATTAATTGCCTTTTTTATATTAAGAATTAAAATAATATTATTAATTTTAAGGCTATATATTTATAATTTGTGAGTTTTATTAAATGCTTCCTTTCCTAATTCCCTAATTCTTCTTTTTTTTAAGGTAATTTCTTTTATATTTTTATCTCTTAATTTTAGCTATCTTATTTATATAGCTAAAAGATTAGCTCATATTCTTATTTTCTTTTAATTTAGTATTTTTTAAACGGGATGCTATGTCTTTATTAAAAGAATTGCTTCCCTTTTATAAAGTAAAAAGAATGGTATAATACCGGTTAGTCCGTGTATGCTGGTTTGGCATATTAATAGGATTAAATAAAATTTCTTAGTCTATCTTTATATCCCTTTTCCTATTATTTTTGCTAGCGATTCTAGAATATCCTTATATCCCCTCTTAATTATTCCATTTGCTTTTAAGTTATATATTAAAATCTATATTCTTTTAATTTTATACTTCTTAATAAACTCCGTAGCAATACCCTTATTTTCTAGACCTTTATCTATTATAAGTCTCCTAAAAATCCTATGCTTATAAATAATATCCTCTTAGATAAATTTTATTATTAAAGCGGCGTTTGCTTTTACTAAGGCTCTTTCTTTTAGCTAGCCAAATAAATTATCTTTTATCAAAATGAAAAACTTCTTACCGTTATTATTTGGCATATAAATCACGTTAAGACCTACTTTTTATTATATGCCGGTTATTTAAGTTATATAAAGTAGCTTATTATACTTTAACCCTAATCTCATTTAATATTCTTTATAGCTTATATAAAAGGCTCTATAATTAGCAAATGCACTATTCTATTAAAATCTACTCGTAAATCTATAATATGTCTCTTCTTTTTTATAATAATTACCCTTAATATAATATTTTAATATGACTTAATTCCTCTTTTTAGCTCCATCCATAACTAATTTTATTAGGATATCCCTAGAGGCTCTCTTATAAAATTGCTAATTTTTAATAATAAAATTTAAGGCTTTATTCTTAAAGATTTTAAATTATAATATAGTTATACCGCCCGGATTTTAGAGTATTATAAGGAAGGAAGCAATCATTTGAGATTTAAGTAAATAGGATTTATTTAGGTATTGCTTTTAAGCCAATGCTATATTATATATTAATATATAATAAATTCTTATATTAATTTAATTATTTAGGTCTTCTTTATTTTCTCTTTCCTCTTTATTTCCTAGGAAAATTGGTCTTCTTAATAGGCTATTTATAATAATATTCTTGGTTCCTAAAATGTATTTAATTTTAAAGTTTATTAGTCTTATTTAAGCTATTTAGCGTATGAGTATTGCTCCTGGCAAGTCAAATGCAGCTTCATTTAATTATGCTATTAAAATTGTAACGTTTATTTTTAAGATAAAATGCACTTTATATAAATCTCTTTTCATTTTTTTTATAGCTTTTAAGGCATCTTTATATTCTCATTTAATAGTATTATAGTTTTATTTAACTAAAGACTAGAATCCGCTTTCATATTTACTTAAATATTTATTTTTATCTTTATTAAGCTATTAAAGTATAATATCCTATCCTTTTAGACTAGTATCCACTATTAAAATAATTTCTCTTAAGTCCTTCCCGTACCTTATTTTTATTAAGGCTAGTGTTAATATTAGCGTATATTAAATTATAAGAAGCGTATCTTTTTAAGGTTATTCCTACTTAAAGTCTATTCCTTTTTTTATTAGAGAATATATTGGTTTTATGATTTTAATATAGTCTTTAACCCAAATATAATAAAAAACATAAATGCCCATAAATGCTTTAGCTTTTATAATATTATCGCATTTTAATTATTTTAAAATTTTATCAATTTTGGCTATTTCTAGGTATTTCCCTTTTAAATCGGTAATATAGCTAATAATTTTTAAGCCTAGCATATAGAATTGTGATTTAATTCCAATAATCGCTCTAGCTCTTTCTAATCTTTCTATTACCAGGTCCAAGTTTTAAAGATATTTTAATATAAAACGTTTAATTCCTAATATCACTTCTTTATTATTATAAAAGGAATATAATCCTTTTACTCTAATATTATCCATATATAATAGCGCGATATATAGCACGCAATTAAGCAAAATCTTATAAATTACTCTATAAAACTATGTAATCGAGTTAATATCACCTTAAGGGAGTCTTATTAATTTAATAAGTCCGATTAGGGTATATATAGCAATCATATCTCTATCCCTAAAATCTAATAACATTTAATTATAGCCAAAAAATAAGTCCATTAATAATGCTATTATTATTCCTATGAATTCTTTTAAGAACTAGTCTATATTTAATGGAATATTCGCATCCCTAATTATGACTCAATTCATTTTAATTGCCGCTATAATAAGTTAATAGCTCTTCTTTTCCTTCTTTATTACTAAGAACCACTTATTTCTATATGGACTATAATACCATTTTATTACTCCTCTATGCATTCTATTTCTTAGCATCTTAATAACTTTTTTATTAAGCGCTTTCGGCATTAGAAATAAGCTTTCTTGCTATGCTTAATAAGAAATGGTCTTAATTCTAAGTAATAATATAATATCTAAAGTAATAATTCCTATTTTTATCTAATTAAATATAATAGCTTCCTTATAATTTATAAGTATTTATATAAGTAACCTTCTTTCTTTATCTATAATAGTCTTTCCCACTATTATCTACTCTATCCTTTTTATTATAAATCTGCTTCTTAATATATTAGTTATAAATCTTCCTAATATTTAATTATTAAATTAACTTATCTTAATATTTGGCTTCTTATCTTTTGATTTTTTAAGCCAATTAATCAATCCTCCTAAATTCGTCCTATTAAAATCTCCCAAGTTTATTAATTAAACCTTATTAGCAACTTTTTTATATATTATATTAACCTTAAATGGTCTTTAGGGGTAGCGTTAACTTGGATTACCTTCTTTTTTTTCTTTAATAATAATAATAAAATTATTTATTCTAATAACTCTATCCATTTATATTATATATATATTAAATTTTATATATAATTCCCTTTTTATATTTTTCTTCTTTTCCTTCTATTTATTACGTCGCTTTAACCTTAAATTATTACTTTACTCTCTATTACTTTAAGAGCTATAATATATTAATCCTAGGCTTTTAACCTTATTAACTTATAATCCGTTTTATAAATTAGCTAAACTTTTCCCGCCATTTTTATTTCTTTAACGCTAGCATACTCAATTTCATTTTTAGCAATTATAACCGTTCTTATTATTCCTTAAATGTCTATAAAATAAGCTTATATAATCCTTCCTCCTAAATAATAAAAGTTAAACTTCGTTTTTAATAAGTATAGCATTCCTAAAAGAATTTCCTTTTAATAATAAGAGATTACCTAAAAGTCGATATAATAAATAATACCTCTAATATTAATAAGGACATTTTTAATAAAGCCTATAAATAGTTTATTTTCATTATTAATAATCAAATAAATTATTTGTCTTTTTATCTCTAATATTATGAGTTTTACTTCTTTTACCCAATTTCTTCCTATAATATTAATCTCTACTCTTATATTAAAAATTATTATAACCTTAATTTTATTATTAATTAAGACTTCTACTTTTAATATTCTCATTGCTAATGCTAGGCACCTTTGAATAATGGAACCCATTTTAATAATATTAACTTTAAGAGTAACTATTTTCCTAAATCTTTCTAATATTTAATTTTTAGTTTCTCTTAGATTTTATAAAATAAAATTATTCCCTCCAATTTTTAGAATAACATATCTTTCTTAAGCCATTTTAAAGACGTTTTCTTAAATAGTATAAATATCTTATAAACGCATCTCTTTCCCTAAGAAAAGTCGATTAATGGCTTTTACTCTTATTTTTAGACTAGTATATTAATTAAGGATTCGGTCCCTATTTTTCTTTATTCCTTAATTTAAGGCTCTTTTAGGTTTCTTAATTATTAGCTTAATAACTTCATCTTTTAACTTAATTATAATTTTCTTTATTTTAATATCCCTTTAAGAATCTTACTACTATAATTAGCTTTTATTAATTATAATTGTATTAGACTCTTTTAATTCCTTATTATTCTTAATGCTTAGGCGCTATAGAATAATATTATAGTTTTATTCTCTTATTATTCTTCCTAAATTAATCCTTGGCTTTGAGATTTTCTTGGCCACTTTTATTATATTCTTAAAATATATAATAGGCTTCCTAATTTTAGTAATTACACTTGATATTACTTTTACGTTTGCTAAGTCCTTTTCCACTTTTAAGTCTAATTTTATTAGTGGCGATTATCCGGAAAGCTAAATCTTTTTAATTCCCGCTAGTTTATTTAATTAAAGAATGGAGGTTAGTTATAATGATAGTATAGGTGGTTAGTAGCCTATAAAGGAGGTAGGTTATTATAAATGTGCTCCTTATATATTAAAATATAATAGCTCTATTAGTTATTTAAACACTTAAGTGTTTATACGTCTTATATTTACGTTCTTATTTAAATCTATGCCATTTATTACTAGTCAAATAGCAGCTATCTAATTCTAGTCTCTTTTTTTCCTTAGTGGTTGAGCTCTTGCTCTTTTTGGACCGAGTGCAATTTTGCCGAAGTTATTAGAGTAGATTATGCCTATAATTATTATATAAAGGTATATAAGACATTTATCTTTAAACCTATGCTATTTTATTCTAAATTTCCTATTATAAAAGTTGCAGGTAATATCCTAATTTCTATAAACTCTAATAGCATTAATAAAAACATTATTTAAGAGGTTAATATTATTATTATATCTTAAGTCCTAATAGGAATATTTATTATACTTATTCTTATATATAAGATATTAAGCTCTTACTTTTCTTTTAAATTCTAGATTATAATTCTCGCTATTTAATCTCTTTTCCACTCTCATATTCCTAATCTTTAAACGTTTAAAATCCAATGCAAGTGCCTCTAATTTTGCGTTTATATTAGCTATTTAAGAGAATATTATTAGCGGATTAATAACTAATATTATAAGTGGTTTTAGATTATTAAGCTATTTAATCATAAATGTTATCTCTTTTTTATAGCTTATTATTGGGTTTTTCTAAAGTTCCTAAACCTCTAAGCTATATTTAATATTTATAAAATTCTTAACATATTCTTTAAATTAGCTATATTTATTATAAGACTCCGGTTTATTATAATTAACCTAATACTTATTAATAATCTTTTCCCTTATAGACTTAAGCAAGCCAATAAGTAGGAATCTCCCTTAATTAATATAACTTAAAATATCCTTTATAACTAGCTCTCTTGATATAATATGGAATTCCTTGAAAAATGCTTTAAGATTGATAGATTTGCATTTAACCCTAATAAATTATTTAAGGAAGGTAATAGATATTTTAAGTTATTTAGGGTTAGAGTTAGTGAATTCTTTATGGATTATAAGAGCGAATTTAATATATGATTTTTTATTAAGATACTCGGATAGGCCTTTAATTTATTGTCATTTAATTTAACTAGCATATCTTAGGAGTCTCTAGATTTTATTAGCTTTTAAGATTCCATAGTTATTATACGTTTCTTTAAAATGACGTGTGAATTCTTTAATATAAGTTTTATTAAAGTATGGCATGCCTTTATTCCCTAGTGCTAGCATGAGGCTAAAGTAATTAATAATATTAGGGGTAATAGCTAGAGGTGCTTTAGACTTATTATTATCCACTAGTGCTAATATATCCGTTTTAATAATATTATCCATTTTAAGAATTCCTATGCTATTTCTGACAAATATAATTATCGGTTTTATGATAAATATATTAAATAATGGTTTTAATATCGGGAATAAGGCTATTATATCTTATATCTTTTTTATTAAATAATAATTTTTCTAAATATGGGTATTAAGCTTATAAAGAGTCTGGTTTAATTCCCCTATTCCTTCCCCTAAAATCTCCTTATATTTTAGGAATAATACCCCTTTTTTTAATATTTAAAGATATTTTACCGGGATATTTAAAAGGATTTCTGCCAATTTAAGCTATAAGTTATAAAGTATAATATAAACTCTAATATATCTTAGAATGGTCTAATATATTAATTCTTTTATTAAATTCTAGGTTTTAAATGGTCTTAAAAGGTTTAATCCCCTATATAACTCATCTCGGTTATTGATTATATATGGAATTATAGAGTTTTTAGAGGCGTTTTATGGTAAGAGCTTTTTCTCTAACGTTATTATAATAAGCTTAGACCTTTAAATATTCTTAGGGTCTCTGGCATAGCCCATATTTTATTTATATTATAGTATTTTATAAATATTAATAGCTTTAAAGCTTTTATTCTTATAGCTAGAAATTATATAAATAAATTTCTTATAATAAAAGGGTATATAGAGATAGAGCCTTCGGTTTTTCTCCTTACGTAGGTCACTAATATAAATAGAACCACAAATAATATAAATAATAAAAAGGGTAAGCAACTAGTGGTCTTTAATAATTATGGCATTATTATCTAAGTCTCTAAGTATAGAAGGTCGAGCCCTGGAATGATATGACAAAACACTAGAAAATAGCCGAACACGTGCCACACGTGACTAGTATAATAAACACTGATTTCAGAGCCCTTTTACAATAGCTCATTTTTGGATCCCCCCTCAACCACAACACCTTGAAAGTGGCGTTAGCTATTTTTATCTTGGAGATTCAGCTTTCTAGGCAAATAATCTCCTGTCACAAGCGGTCACCACCAATGAGGTTTCATTTATAATTATTCTACCTATATATCTGCACAGCTCTCTTCAAGTCAAATCTTCTTCCTATCCTTTGGATTACATTTTAGCGACAGCATACTATTTAAAAGAATACAATGGCAGATCTCTCATGTACGTCGTGAATCATTGTCCTTGAATGCGCCAAAGAAATGACTGACAAAATTATTGGCAGACTTTCCACCAATCAAGCCTTCAGCAATTGCTCTGGGAGTTGTGTTCAAAACGACTACTAAATTGCTTCTTGGTGTTGTTATCGAAGGAACAGTTCATCATGAAGAGATTAAAGAATTCCTCAAGTCAGACGAGCCAACACCCATGAACCTCCCCAACAATACAGTCACCGACCATATCACACACCGCAGCTCCGGCTTGATCTCCAGCACCTTTCAAACATACGCTGTTGCAGCTCTTTTGAGTAGCACGGGGACTCTCAGCTACAAAGGAGCAGCGTACATTAGCGCGCTCGTATACTTTGCTTCAAGTGTCCCAGGGGTATGTGGCTAGTGCAATTCCTCGATTCATTCTTGTTGACAAATTATGTAGCTAGTTCACCAAACTGTCGTCCAGAAGAGACCTTTCCACATTGCACTGATTGATGTTACAAGCAATTTGGTTGAGGTCATTGGACTGGGCTTATTCTTGAGCTATTGGGGTATTCATACTGGTCCATTGAAACGCAAAGGTGGTAATATCAAATTCGCTGCGGATTTTTAATTGTGCAGGAGAGGGGTTTGAAATAGGAACGATTGGTTGGACGTTATTGCTTCTGCGATTGAGTCTTGTAGTGTGCAAAGAATTCAGACATAATTTCATTGGCAAATACTTGCCAATCTCTAACTAGAAATTGTGGAGTAGGAGTTTTATTGCATTCGAAATGTTAGAAAACTTTGAAGATTGTGAGCTCTGTCATACAGGTCACGGAGCATTATTCCAGCTATAGATCCCGGATACGATGGTAATAACAGACAGCACGATTGCGGCTAGGGATGTTTTAAATCATTAGCATGAAAGTGTCCTTCCTGCCTGAAGAAGCTTTGAAAAGTGCAAATCACATCATTTTTCATGTTTCGCCAACCCATCTTTTACGCTCTTGGAACCGAACGTGGACGATTTGATGTCACATGTCGTTTGTCGTTCTCCCATCCTACCTCAGCCTCTGCACGCTAAGCGAAGGTTACACTAAGCCGGTGAAATCCCATTTCCCCATATTTGGCACGAGCCATAGAAGGGTCCGTTCGCACCCATTAGATTTGATGTCACATAGGGCTGTGGGTTTAGGTATGGTACAGTACTGTAATGAGAGGCATGTGCTATCTATTACTACCGAACATGGCTAGCCAAGCGGCTCTTGCCTATCGGGTCTCGCGAACACTGATCAATTGGAGCCCCCGATTGGGATATCGCAGCAGAATACGTACGTATTGGCGCACGGGAGCTCCATTCGGTCAATCCGCGAACATTGGCTAATGGGCACAACTACGTGCCAAGATAATACAAGAAATCCAAAACCTACTTTGCTTAGAATTGCGGGGAAGCGTGGCTAATGCGAACACATAATCAGGTAGCTTGACACCAAGAAAATCAAATATTCAAGACCTCACACCCGAGACAATTGGCCGAATGGGAGCTCCGATATGCAAATACGAGCCGTTGGCCTATGGGAGGCTCGATTGGGGGGAGGTTACGGGAAGTCCCGTGGACCTAGTAGTCGAATAGCAGTATCGGAGGTACTTGTAACATATCCATTTTGGACGCAACTCATTTGCAACCACATCTCTCAAAATAGAGGAGGATTTCTAGCTGAGAAGCATGTCATCTCATTCGGAATGCGGGGGGCTTTCAGTTGGATCTACTGCTGCTCTGGCTGCACAACCTCACCTCACTCAACCGAGACATTAGCTGAATGATGGAACTTAGGCAGTATTAAGAAAGATTTGCTTACGGAGTACCCATAGTCATAGAGGTCATCAGATTCACTGCAGCCAATAAAAGCATGCGTGCTGCACACAAGGCACAGAGCATGACAACCATGCTCGTTTAGAAAAATGCCAGGCTTTTGAAGGCTTACTATCTCCACTTACCTGATAGTAGTATTTCAGCGATTACTTTACAAGGCTACCAGCATCCAATCACAACCTCATTGCAGCATCAAGCCTTGCTTTCTAGTACATCTGCAGTTCACTAAGTATTGATGTCAATATGTCATTGTGCTTCCTCAAACGATCAACTTGAATATCAATAGATGACTGAGACTAGCCTTGAAATTGTTTCGAGATTGAGAATTTGGAAACCATCGGCATGAATGTTTCGGTTGATTCCCATTGAAGCTGAGTCTTAGTCTATTCGCTGCGAAGATTTTCAAAAACGACTTGATAGGTTACCTTACTTCTCATCCTTTCAACCAACCTTTGCAGCTCCACTATTTTACCTCTCTCCATTTTTAGTTAAAAGCTCTCATCCCATCACTCATCTTGATCGAATTCATTCATCACCCTTCATTTTGAGTCCACACAATCTCCACTCTTCCATTTAGTTTATCACCATGCAGAACTCTTCTTTCACTCTACTACTGTCTCAACAGTCCCTCAATACCGCTCGAATCAGTACCAAAGCTTATGGTAGACGTATAGTGCTACAAGCTCGAGGATATGCTGCTCCAGCTAAGCCCACGGGATCTGGAGGTGTCAGCAAGCTCGACGCAGACTTGTGGAAGTCATACAACACTGGAATTCGCAACTTTGTGTTCCAGGGCAACAAACTAAATCCAAAGACGCAGGCTTTCTTCACTGCTCCAGTTGGTACCATGGGTATTGCAGCCGGCGGGAATATTCCACAGCCTATCACTAATTTCGGCGTCTACAATGTCGGTGACTCGTTGCTCGACATAAACAGCCCAGTCTTTACTCCAGGTAATGCCGGAAGTTATATCGACCGCCAAGCTCGATACCTTAGTGCTGTGCAGCTTGTATGTTGCAAACTTTGTGAATTTTGCCGCACTAATCATCTCTTAGAAAAAAAATACCAACACAGGTGCCTGGTTGCGTCTCCAAAGTGCTACTAAAAAGCAAAACGAACTTCAAGCCAAGATGGACGAGCTGAAGCCCAAGGCAAAGGCTAGCTTCGATGCGGATACTGATAAGCCAGAAAAAATGCCATTCAGAACTTGGGTCAGCAGAAACTATCCTAACTATGATTCACTCGATAGCGAGTTGCAGCAAGCTAGCTCCGCGACGGCTTCTGCACAAACTGAAGTATATGGACCTGGGGCGGACGATCTCAATCGCAAGATTGGAAACATGAGGAAGGCTCAGAGAGACGATGTACACTTCCCTGGGTCCGTTTCTTTCTGATTTATTGATAAGCATCGACTAATACTTCCATAGCTGCAATATGCAAATCTCTGAGCAGCAAGCCAATATACTCGAGGGTACAGTCTTGGACGAGAACGCAATGCTGCAATACAAGCCACTTTATACAATTGAAGCAGGGTACAAGGATGCCGTCAAATCATGGATCGATAACTCCGCTTCTGACTCGGGCTCAGCAAAACCTGTCACTATCCAAATCAACACTTCAAAGAGTTCAACCGAATCTTGGGAAGACTCCGGTTTCTCCAAGACGGCTGCTTCAGTTGGTGCACGTTACTGGTTCATTAGCGCTCGAACCACCGTCAATAATGTTGAGAAAGAGGAGCATCTCTCTCTTGAGCAACTTGGCGCTGGTATGAGTGTTAACTTGCGTGCGACTGGTATCAAGGCATTCAATATCAAAGCTGGTGGATGGTACGTATTGCATTGAGATGGTGACAATTATTTCCCTTGGCTGACTTCTTCGTGCTCAGGGATGGAGATTTCGCGAGTCAATACAAGGACCTTTCCTTGTTGGCCGGCTTTGGACTTCCTGCAGCCTGCGCCGTTTCACAGGTCGTTATGGGCTACAATGTCAGCCTTGATGTCTCAATGAGTTCAGCCGCTGCGAAGCAGGTGAGCGACTTGTACTCACGTGCGACTTCGGCTGGTGGATCACTATCTATCTTCGGCAGTAAGTTTACTTATAACGTTCAAGTGTGAACACGACTAATTTGTGAAAGTTCCTATCGGGCTTAGTGCGGGTCATCAAACCAGCAAGAGCACTTCATACAGCATTAAGAACAACGAGAATAACTTCAGCAGCTTCTCAATTGTTGGTGAGGACGGAGGATACCCTGTCGTTCTTGGAGCTGTCGGACGCAAATTGCCTGCCCTTGGAAAGGTTTAAATAGGCCGTTCTAATGATTCGCTTGATCGGTGGTAAATGACCACTATCTTTCTCGTTCAGTGCGGCTGCTCTAAATCTTGCTGCCGCACACACCTAAAACAGCAGGGCATCTCTTTCGTTATAGTCGTGTTCCGGAGAGTGTTTTACTTTCTAGCATAAATTGAAAATTTCCTATGTAGTGTTGTGACTTGATCAAATGTGATTGTAAAAGCCTCGATGATATCAATGTATTTCTGGATAGTGCGTGGGCATAGCTGCCACGTATTGGAAGTGCTTCCTCGTGATCATGATTTCCTTTATGTGGACAAGAGCAGGCCGGAGGTACAATATATAGTTCAAGTAGATGCCCATTCTCAATCCTGATCCTTTTCCTCTCCATTTATTTTCTCGTTCTCAAGTCAGCTGTGACACCACACGTCGAGCCTTGGCAAAGATGCAGAAAGCGGTAAGGTCGGTAACAGGGTCACCAAGGTCTCTATTCTACAAAGCTCTTGCTATTGGATTGAAACCTTATTTGACTGGAGATAACAATCTTTCCAACTTGCGCAAAGCAATGTTTGTTGCGGTACCATTTACAGACGGAATACCTGTGGGGGAAGCTGTTAGACAAGATGTGACAAATGAGAAGTTATTTCGGATCGCAGATGTGATCCAAGATCTCGAAAGTCCTGTATTTGGATATGATCGCGCTGGTAGTTACTTTGAGAAGCAGAACCAGTATGTTTCTCTCTTTCTTCACTTGAAACCTTCAGGCGAGGACTACACTAATAAGTTAAACGTGATAGATATTTGCTAAACTTGGCAGATGTACGTACTCTGCGTACTATCGTTATCATTGCTAAGCAATTAATCAAACATATAGGCATCAGAACCACGTGCTACCAAGGCACAAGCAGAGGTTCAAAAATGTCTAGCAGCAACGAAAGCTGCTTACGCTTCAGATGTCGCCCAGTTCAAGGCACTAATACTGACAAATCCAACCCTCAACTTTGCTGACTGGATGACTCGATACGCCTTTGAGTATAATGTAGCTTTTGAAGAATTAAAACATGCACAGGCTGAACTTGCTAAGACAAGATCCGAGCCTATGTCTGATGTTCAGGGTCGATTGGATAGTATGGTCGCAGCAAGATCCCCGACAACTTATGTGGTGGGGTAAGTCTGCTCCAAGCTGTTAATTGCCAAACCTAGTTGGCTGATGGTGAACTGAAAACAGAAGCAACATGGCAGCAACTTTAACAGATCATTCCATGCGTCGAGGGAATGGTGCTATGATGCAATCAAAATCCCCTTCAAGTGAAATGAGTCCGGTACCATTATCGTCCACTTTGTATAGACCTTTACACTATCTGTCGAATTATGAGGATACAGTTAGTTCATGGGTCGAAGGATTCCAGAATGGAGGAGAAGCTGCGACGACTGTTCGAGTTGATTTGAGCAAGGCTGCTGAGGATAATTGGGAGAATCTCGGTTTCAAGCAATTCGACAATCTGCCACAAGGGTTGTCAGATGTTTTGACTTGTTTTGGAGGGCCAATAAATTTCAATCCAGTTCTTCCGCAACTTAACCTACAAAGCGCAGCATCAGGAAATATTCCGAACTCTACACCTGGTTTATCAGTTCAATCGTCAAATGCGGATGTGCATCCGTTCCATCTTTTGGCCAAAGATGCGCGACTCACTTTCAAGGCTTCTGGGTTGCAAGCTTTTGAGATTTTCCGGGGTCTTTGGTAAGTCTAAGTCTATTAACCACGTCACATCTTATATTCCAACGCTTTGGCATGGTTTAACAACGTTATTAACATGATTTAATTCTCAAGGAACATCGATAACATCCGCTCCTTACTTCCAGGTTTGGTTCCAACGGCGCCAGCAAGCGTTCTAAATCCATTTCTCAAAACAACGAGGCTCTTGCTGGGATATGGCATCGAGATTACCCTAAGCGTACCAACTGCGAATCTTAGATATATTGACTTCAATCAGAATGGGAATAGTGACGATGATAGTGAATCAATTATCAGCGCTTTTCTGGATGAGTTAGATACACCAGCGATCGAGACTAATTCGTTGATGTATAAGTCAAGGTCGGATCCGATGTGGCCCTCTTTAACCAAACCATCAGAAACCAACAAAACCAAGAGCAAGAAACTTCCTTTAGGGACGCAAACCTCGAATGGTACTTTGGGAAGGACAACTATCTGGAGGATGACATCGCAAGATAGCGGTTGTCCAACTCTTCTTGCTACACTTGCAACAGTGGTATAATTTACTATTAATACAAACTAAGAAGAAAAATACTATTTATTTATAGTCGCCAGACCTGCATATTACTTTTGAGATCGAGTGAGGCATTAATCTAAATATTAAATATTTAGCTTATATTTATAATATAATATAATTCTATATGTAGTAATTCGAGTTGTTTTGGAATAATCGAACTTTATTACAAGCAAACCAGAAAAAACTGTTACCTTAAGGTGATAGGTCACAAATCGTAGTATGAATCCGAAAAAGAATTTCATCATTTGTTGATTGAAGATATTTTAATTTGGAGTTCGGAGTTTCTTAAAATGTCTAAAGGAAACGTTTGCAATTACAAAGGGAACGGGATCTTGGCCTCTGAGTAATGCCTCATGGCTTTCAAGAAGTGCCAAGGCAAAATCTCCCGTCCTAGCTATCATTGTCAAGTGGAAGTAGACTATGTGCCTTTCAGCATCTGATTGTGGCTGAGAAATGTCAACGTAAGAGAAGATTCGGGTTCAGTTACGCCCATGACTTTTTTCAAAGCTTTTTATTGTGAAATTTGTGAGAAGTTGCGCATGTCTAAAAATACTAGGATTTGGAGAGCGGCGAGCCAAGTTAATTGAATAATAATTATGCCTAGACACTTCCCGAACTGATTTGTCGCCCCGTACGTTCACCTCGCAGAACTTGGTCTGCTTGAATCTTGTATGTCAAGAGATACGCTGAGACTCTTCTTCCACACTCCACAGACTCCGAAGAACAACGACTTCCTAGTTCTCCTTGCTCCTCCCCTCTTCTCAAGCAGATGTTTCCACAAGACAGTATTTGTCAAATCCTTACGTTTCAAGCTCTGTCCTTTCTCCTCAGGCTGCATCAAACAAGTCACAAGTCCCACCTTTCTCAATCTCCCTGAAGTCTTTTATTCCGGTCATACCTGCTAAGGTTCTTAGAATAGTTCATGAAGCAAAATAGCCGAATCTGACTGCCTCCGCTGGCATCACACGCTCATTGACCTTCTTGCTTTCGGCCAAATCCTTCCCTACTACGAACTTCCTCTACTCCCAAAATCTACCTACTCATTACATACACAGACATGTCGGAAAAGCTGCGAGACATGATAGTCTTCTGTCCACATCAAGAAACTGGCTTGGTCCGGAGATCAGAGGGATGACACGAATTGGGCATTGGAGCAGGGTCAAACCGCTGATTACACATCGACTCACCTTTTTGGTTCTTTGACTTCACCGTCTTGTGAACTCCGGACAAAAGATATAAGTTGTTTAGACGTTTTTATCTTTTTAGGGAGGAGGATTTGTAAAATGCGAGCTGCATACGTTCTTGGGGGTGCTTTGGCAAATACGTTACGGGATCCTTTTTGGTCGCTATGTTCAGAGGTAAACACTGGAGAAATTTGGGATCTTCGACAAATGTGGGATATGATAATTAGGCAGGAGGGGTGCTGTTTCTGCCCGGGAGCACCCTATAAGTCTGGGAACGAATACAGGTGCTGGAACGGATGTTGCATTAGACCATGCCAGGAAAAGTTTTTGGAAGACATAGGCTTCGAATAGGGCATAATAATCGAGGAGATGGTACTTACATACGATACTTACATATTGATACTTTTCGCTTCCAGAATGATTAGGGAGTGCTTTCAAAAGGATGATAGTATTAATGTTGTCGGTCCCGAAGTATAAACGCCATCAATGAGAAGCATGCATGACCTTCTCCTGGTAATCATACAGATCCGTGCATTGCAGACTTGCTCGCGCATGGAAAGGGTACTTTATTTTGAGATTCCTAGAAAAGATGGAATTGGGAATCGAGTTTGAAACCTTTCAATGGTATCGGTCATTGTCGCCGCATGCCCATGCTCTCTCTGCTCGTTGGAGCTCAACAGAGATATCTGGCAGAACCAAGGATACAAAAGCACTCGCCTTTGCTTTCTTCTCTCTCTTGATTTATATCATAGGGATAATGATATCTGCTTTCCTATTCGAACGTACGCTAATATGAAACGAGGAGGCGAAACTTGAAGGAGAAAAGGAAGTTGCGAAGCGAAGCAAACAGAGTGAGCAGGTAGCAAGATATTAATTAGAGGGTAAGGAGTATACAAAAGCTCCTTACTTTCCTGCTGTTTGGAATATGTGGAATCAGCTATTGCTACCATGTTTGCCCAACCCTCGGCTTTGAACGTGATTTAATACCTGGGTTGTGTCGCCTCGTAAGTGATGGTGACTTGCAGTTGTACAGATTTGCTATATAACTTATTTTCAACCCAAACACCAGCATCTCCACTGAAGTTTTGAATGCAGAAAAATAGGCAAGTAATAGTACACGCACGTAGCATAATTATTTCCCGATTTCTGGGCATTGGTTCCGCATTTAGCCTGAGCAATTACCAGATTATTTTTTACCATCCCAGAGATCATCAGCACCTCAAACACTTAATAATAAGTCCAGTCATCTAATAGCGAAACTAAATCAGCTCAATGTGTAGGGCAACTATCCAATGTATCATCTCAGAGACACTAAATGATCAAGGACCCTGATATTGCGATTCATATCACCAAGTGTTGCCAATGCAGACTGTATTACGAAATGGATAGCGAATTCCTAGATTCACCCCTTTCATTGAACTTTGAACCTGAATCTGAAGATATTAAAATGAGAATCTAATATAGAAGCGAAAGCTATAAATTTCGTAGAGCCAAACTATCTCCCCACTTCCAACCTAAATTGGCTTATTGGCTGACAACCTCGTGGGGTACAAAACTTCAACGATACACATACACCACATTCCAGCTATCAGCCCCATCCTTAGCTATGGAGTCGCACGAAATCCCAACATCGACACAGCAAAATGCTTTGAATTTGAGCATTCCTCCTTCAACACCTCTATCTCTAACTCCGAGTCCTCAAGAGGCAGCAGCCTTTGAGCTTTCGAGCACCGAAAATGCTGCAGCAAACGCAACAACTTCAGGCTTGACAGATCTTGTCGACGCATCTCTAGCCACAGGTAAGACTTCCTCGACTTTATTACTTGCAGTGAGCGCAGTGAACGCAACGAATTCAGGCTTGAAAGATCTTGTCAGCGACTCTCTAGCCACAAGTAAGACTTCCTCAACTTCATTCCTTGCAGTGAACGCAACGACTTTAAGCTTGACAGATCTTGTCAACGTCCCTCTAGCCACGACTAAGACTTCCTCGACTTTATCCGTTCACTCTCCGGAGTTTGCCCTTGATCTTTGCATACTAACTCTATTACAACAGATATCGCGATATCAGGTTTAACGAATCCTACAGACGGCTCTCTAGCCACAGGTAATATCATTTCCATTTAGTCCCTCACCGTCCGAAGTTCACCCTTAATCATACTGACTTTGTAGCAGCAAACACTATGGGTTCCGGCTTGACAGAAGTTGGCAACGACTCTCTAGCTACAGGTAACATTATTTACACTCCAGTCCCTCGCCGTCCGAAGTTTATCCTTGATTCTTTGCGTACTGACTTCATTGCAGCAAGCACTACGGTTTCAGCCTCAGCAGATCTGGTTGACGCCTCTCTTGCAACAGGTATAACTCTCTTTGACTTAGTCTCTGAATGTTCATAATTTGCCCTTGAGCCTTCGTACACTAATTATACTTCAGCAAACACTATAATTTCATACTTGACAGCTCTTGCTAACTTCTTTTTTCACAGGTCAAACTGCTTTCAACCCTTATTGTCCGGAATGGTCCTTTGAGCCTCTATACACTGAATCAATTGCAGCAAACACTACAACTTCAAATGTCAATGCCTCTTCCTCCACTGATAGAAATGCTTCGAATTCAATCAATTATCGTCCGGCCTCGTCTGTTTCTTTTCCGTCTGGTCTTTCTACTTCGTATTCACCCATACCAGCTGTTTCGGCATCCACACACATCTCGAGCTCGACAAACTTCATCGATGTCTCTTCGGTCAATGGTCAAAATGGTTCGCCTCAAATCTCTTCCCGTCCGATCATTGATGTGCCTGTTCAGTCTGGCGTAGCTACGTTGCCTTCAGCTTCGACAAACCACATCGATGATTCTGCAATCGCAGCTCAAATTGCTTCCATTGAACTTCGTCAATGTCCGGAATCTGGCGCTCCTCTTACACCTGGTGCAATCACCTCGCCTTCGGGCTCCACAAATCTCTTTGATGCTGCTCTTTCGGCAGCCCAAAATAATTCAACTCGAGTCCGTTACCGTCCGGAGTCTGATCATGCTGTTCCACCTGGTCCACGTATCTCGCCTTGGGGAACCGCTGCTCGACTCGAGTCTGTTTCACTTCCCCTTCATCAAAGAACCAATACATCCATTGCTTCTGCTACACTTCATTCGAGCTCGGAGCCCGCTACCCCAGTTGCTGCTACTCCAACTATTTCTACACCAACTACCTCAGCACCAATCACTGCATTCTCAACACCAAAATGCCACAATTGCTTCGCGCCAGCAATGTACTATTGCGACGGATGCTACACCGCACCACCTCTCGAAGGCGAAGATGCCGAAGGTTTGAAGACATGGTACTGCCGAGCCAGCTGTCAAGACTTAGACTGGAGACGCCACAAACTTCGTTGCTACCAACTTCAATCTCGAGCTGATCTCTACCGCGCCGGAAATCTCTTACAGGCCCTATTCTACAAATACCGAGAGATCTTGTTCGATAATTTGATTTTGAAGGTTGAGAAAGACGGACAGGACTTGAATGTTCATGAGGGACAATATGCGGCATTGAAAAGTGATCTTGATGAATATCATTATTTCCCATACGAGCTTTTTGAGAATTCGGACCTGGGAGAGAAGGACAAGCATGCATTGCTGGTTGCTGGACAGAGCGACACTGCGATTATTTTCTTCTTGGATATAGTTTGGCATCTAGTTCGCGGTAAGTCATCAGTATCAAATTTTCGAATACGCTGATCTGACTCCAAGCAGATGTCACACTTAGCATGGAGGACGTATGCGTCTTTTCCAAGAACCCCTTGAGAAAGCTCTTCCACTTTGGTCATGAAGGAAACGAGATTACTACCGACGGTTATCATTCTTTCTATGAAATCACCTTGAAGTACGGCAAGGAGAAATACATTCTAGATCTCACCGGAGCACAATTCGGATATCATCAACCCATCACTCCCTCCGCAGAGTACTTCGCAACCCGTGTCTCATCTGTCATCCGCCGTGGAAAATCCGGTGTTTACAGAGACAAATGCATCAAAGAATGCACTTCCTCTAAAGAGTTGGTGGGAGTCAATACCAGAAACAACGAGTGGAGTTCCGTAGTTCTGAATCGTGCTATCCTTGATTGGGAGAAGAGATCATATGAGAAGAACTCAGTTGCGCTTTTGTGTCGTGCTTCGGAGAAGGCTTTTGAGGCTGGAAAGAAGGATCTGGTGGAGAAAGTTGGCAGGGTGCTTTTTGAGAAGATGAGAATGCCCCGATTTAAGGAGGGTGATGAGGGACGAACTAGACTTTGCTGAATTTGAGAATTGGGGAGCACTGGAGGGGAGTATTTGATGATGCAGAAGACTCATCAGTGATGGGAGACGTTGAGATTTCATTTCATTAAAAAAGGTTTTTTTTAGAACGCGATGCTTTTACACGATAGTCGTCGTTGTTTTCTAGATCAATAATCGATGCTTTTCTTCTTAATACCTTATCATGTTATTGCTTGTGCTCCGAATGTGTGATCGAGCATACGTATAACATTCAGGTCTTTCCTCATTGATAAATGTGTAAATTCACGTCTCACCTTAGCATTCACAGTCGCATCTCATTCTTCGCCTGCTCTCTTTCATAGGAGGTTTTCTCTTATCACCATTTCTTTGCTCCCATATCTTTCCTCATCTTCATTATGACACCTTACCATGAGTTTTCTCAGTGATATTAGTCCTCGGCCCTTGTTTTTCTTCTTCAACTATCCTACACCTCCCTTCAAAAATTATGATTGCTTTGTTCATGTCCACTAGTCTAAAACCCGTCAATTTCCAGCGAATGAATAAGATTTTAAAAGGTCATCTCCAATCAAACAAAATAAGCTTTCCCCCACACACCGTCCTCCCGTCCATGTCCTCCCGCCCACCAAACAAACCCGCTACCGATGAATAATCCCTTTCTCACCTCGCCAATCTCATCTCTCACCTCTTCTCTCACAAGTCGAGAGGCCATCTGCACCTCATCGGACCTACCTTTCTTCATCCTTCATCAGCCCTCTTCCATTCCGTCCTTCACCTCACCAATCCACCATCAAACCCATCCCACCCAAGAAACCCAAAACTCACACTATCCAATCACCACCACTAAAAAAGCAATTAACTACTACCTAACCACATTCCTGGATAAATACAGCAAACATCTCGAAATGCAACAAAACTTCCCCTAATCCAATCACGAACCTTCTGTGTCAGAACTTGCTTTTTGCGTGGGCTGTGGCGTTCAGCCTTGTGGCGGGTCTGTGATGACATTATTGGTCTGTTGGAGGGAGGGGAGAAATGGTGGAGAGAGAGAGCGGAAGATGCCTTTGGGGGATTCATGTGGATGGTAGACGTGTAGATTTTGGGGATGTTGCTTGTTGGGCTTGTCTTGGATGTGGGTGGTGTATATCTGGTGTGCAGCCCCCGATTTTGAGAAGGGATTGAGGTCCTGTTTTGCGGATTTACCAGTGAGCCGGCAGGACGGATTTGAAACGAAAAAAAGTTGTCTAAAGTGCTTGAGAATAAACGCAACCATGGCGTCTGGTATGGCTCCGCCTACGCTTGATCCGACGAATCTGTTGTCGCCTATGGATAAGCTGTTTGGGAAGAGGATTGATGATAGGATTGAGGAGGTTCGACATGCTCCTATTCCGGAAGCAGGTATTCAGTATGTCTAATGCTACTTTACATGTCTCCCTGATATGGGTGTAAAATTTACAGCAGCTCAGACACTATTATTCTCTTCGCCTTGTCTCTGAACACGAGCGGAAATACTAATTTGGCGACAGGACAGGCGGCTACACACCAGCCTACTTACACCTCTCACATATCCCTCTCTTTCCTCTCTACAACGACAAACAAAAAAAGGCACTCGAGACAAAGCACAAGCAGAAAACACAAATGATGTCCTACGTCGGACCCCCACTACAACCTACCATGGGCCAAAGCATCGTCATGACAGGCACCTCCATTCTAAGCGGCGGCATGAATCCCATGAGTATAATGAAATGGAAGCGTCGATTTGAAGCTTCCGCAGCAGTCAGCACACAAAGATCCATGGAACATACCGCTATGATCGTATTCACACGTTGGACTGTCCCTACCAGCCCTGCGAACCCGGAGATATGGTTCGTGGATGTGGTTGAATGGCGGTCGAATAGCGAGAATAAGGGAGCAGGTGTATATCTGAAAAGCAGTAAACGAGAAAGTTTTAGGACGATAAGACAGGTGTTGAAGGAGCAGAAGGCACAGAAGACATGGAAGAAGAGATTGAATTGGCAACACTGTGAGGAAGTCATTTGGGTTAGGGAAGATGGGAGTGAGGTCGTGATGGAGATGGCTGCAAGGTATGCATGACTCGGCTTCGAATCGGCAGAGGACAACACGAATGTGGAGGCTGAAATATATTTCGGGGTCCTATATTTCTTTGCAGCAGGTGGATGCTCGGGGTTGAACGAAAGCATAAACTAATTTCTCGAATAGGATTCAGAGACCGTGTGCGCCGACGGAGGCACATCACGCATTAAAGGACTTTGATAAGAATTGGCTTGTTCCCGTTGTTGTAACGAGCTGATTATGGAGTCTCTGAAGCAGGAATTCTGGTTGAAGTGAGACATCGACGCTGACTGACAGGACGGGATGGAAGCTGTGCGGAGTGGGGAATATTCTTTGATGTTTCTTGGTGCTTATGTGATATATACCCCCAGATTGATAATAGGACTTTGTTGCTTGGCATACGATTGGCATTACTCTGCGATTGAAAACGTTCATCTTGTGTTTTCCTTAGAGATCTAGATATGACGGTTTTACCTGCTGGAAAGCTCTTCGATACACGATCATCGAAGGTTTATGTCGTTGAGTCTCGGACCAAGATCCAGTTTTCAAGGTTCCAAAACAGTGGTTTTCTGGGGGGGGGTTCCCCAGCCGGAACGAAATATGAGTCCGAATTGTCTGAGGGAGAAAGTGTAATCGTGAATCGTGATCCTCGGCTACCTTGTAGACTGTGGATACAGAAATGCATGATGTGGATACGAATATGTGAAAGGCTGAGTTCATCACAGTGGAGTGCTAGTCACTAACCTTCTTACGGCATTTCTGTCCAGCATTCATCTTGCAGAAAGTGATTAGCGAACTTGCCCCCTGAATTGTGCGTCTCTCTATTTCATTTCAAATACTCACCCCACAAAGCACCATATTTCCCCCTCTCCATCTACTCCCCAATCTGCACGCAAACAATTATTTCAGTATCTATCGCATAGGATTTACATCCCAACCGTCTCGAATCCAATGACAGCCAAACCCAAAAGTTTATTCCAACTCATGAGACACGATTGAAACCAAACCCTCGAAAAACGGCTTGACTCGAACAAGCAGCTCATATGCACCATCTCCCATTGCCGAAAGACGGTCGACGGTACAGCCGAGCCGTCCACCTATCGCACCCAAACAACACGTCAATAAGTCGTCTTGGGGGCCTTGGAAAACAAGCAGTGGGGTCTAATAACCTCGTGGCAAATATGCCCGACGACCGATACGACTCTGCGTCTGCAACGGCATAATGCCTGCTTCAGTATTTGATCCCCTGAACAGTATGTCAGCTATGCCTTTTTGGCGATGCAAATCCGATGGCAAAGAGGCAGGTCCAGGAATGCTTGTGGTTGAGGGGATTCAGGGGAAGAACATGTGGCCAGAGATTTCGTTTGGGGATGGACACCCTTATCTTCTCCTGACTTGATATGCTTCCTGGATCCCTGGCAGCGGATCACAATCCCAAACTATGGAATCTTCTTTATTGATTTCCCTCTTTAGGTTGTTGACCTTCACAAGACTTCTGTGGTTGTGAGAAAACTTTACATGTTGTTAAGAATCATTGGTATGATGAATCGTTAGGTGCCCGGGGAGTAATAGAGTTGGGATTCGTACTTTGTATGGCCGGTAGAAGTTGTCCCTCTGTGCTAGCCTCGGGCGTACTCTGGACATGGAAACACCAACTGTCAGCGGCCCCAGCAAGCGGGAACCTTTGGATATTTAGACGTCAGGCATCTTCAGGGCACCCAACACCCCGAGCACCCATATCCAGGGCTATCCACCACCCAACTCGGACCCGTACGTGCTATCAACCAGCATTCTCTCCCGCCATTCTCATGCAAAGAATTTCTAGAAGACTTGGAACTTGACACCATTCCAGACATGCTCAAGCCTTCTCCGAGCCGTGCCATCGATTCGTTATCTCTGCGCGGCTTATACCCACACTAATTTCCTCTTTGGACCAAACATCGTCTTCTAGCTGCCGAGTTGAGAATGGACAACAGGTGAGATGTGTGTGTTACAGAGGGACAAATGGCCCCACTGTTCATACTTTCTGCCAGTGGAGTATTGGGTTTAGAGTGCCTGTTGCGACGGTGTCTGAAGTGATATACTCCGTATGCGCGGAGTGCTTGGCTGGGATAGGACTATATGTCTCCGGCCGATCTCCCAGTCTGACAGTTATGAGATTTGCTTTTCTTACCATCTATTTTGTGTCTGTGTATTGTTACTTTTCGCTGTGCACACATCACATGCCTTTCGGATCCAAATAGGCGGACTGGAGGTTACAGCCTGACACTTCATCATGTTAACGCTGTTGGCGGAGAGTTGGACTTGGTATGCTTTTGCCATCGTAATTGTATCTGCTAGATAGTAAGTTGCAAACTTGAGATGGCAGGAATTATCTGACATGCTATAGTGGTTCAAGATGGTTACAATTAGGCTCTCTCAAAGCCTTTCAGGCTGAGGATTATATTATGCTTGTAGTTTTTGTACGTCAAGTTCAAGAAGCCTATAGATATATTTTCTAATAGCATATAGGGCTTCTATACGGTACTCATTGTATTCATGAATCAAGTCGCCCATCTGGATACAAATCTCATGCTTCCGAGCGATATCCCAAACCTCACACCAGAGTCGATCAAATCTAGAATCCATGGATCTAAACTCGTGTTGGTCGTCGAACAATCGATGATCATGACACAATGGGGATGCAAGATATGTTTATTGTTACTCTACCAGAAATTGACATTTGGTCTGAAAGCACAACTGGCTGTCAAGATTGTTGGAGCTTATGTGATATTTGCTTGGGCTACAATGGAGATCCTGTATCTTGGTGTTTGGTGTAGACCATTTGATCAATACTGGGCAGTTCCAGTTGCGAATGGTTAGTTGAATTGCTTGAGATAGGACGTCAACTGATGTTAGACAGAACAATGTTCGGCTGCTATACATCACTTGATCACCAACGCGGTCTTCAATATCTCTTCGGACATCATGATGCTCTGCATCCCTCTACCACTTCTCATCAAATCTCAGCTACCAAAAGCAAAGTAAGTATACAAGGAGTCAACAGCAATGTCAGCTAACCATCCACAGTAAACTCATCCTGTGTGTTCTATTCAGTCTAGGTATCTTTGTGGTAAGTTCCTCACCCGACCGTCATTAACCCCACTAACGTCCCTAGATCTTGTGTGCAGTGCTTAACAAATTCTACTCGTTCAACTCGCCCTTCTCACCCATGTGGACTTTCTGGTACATCCGTGAAGCTAGTACCGCCATCTACGTAGCCAACATGCCCATGTGCTGGTCCCTAATGCGTCGTCTCTTCAACCTACGTGCCTTCAACGGCCTCTCCTCTTCCAACGGTGCCCGCTCGCGCTCAAAATCAATCCCCATCGCAACAACATATACCAATGCAGCAACCCAGTCTCGAGTCGGGGCGTCCAAAAGCGGCAGTCAGGTTCTGACGTCCAGGGTGGATAAGAATGATAAGAGGGATGTGAATGCGAGTTGGTGGGATAGGAATGAGGGTGGGAAGATATCTAGGACGGAGAGTGAGGAGTATATTGTGGGTGGTAATAGGAAAGATGTCCCGTTGGAGATTTGGGAGAGTAGAGAGGTGGATATTGATAGGGGGAGTGTGAGACAACCGCCTCCGGGAGAGGATCTAGGAATGCGTACGAAGATGTATGATGGGACGGGGCATGAGTATCATACCAAGACGACTGTAACTACGCATATTTCTGCGGCCAGCCCGCTGGGAAGGAAAAGCGAGAGCGGAAGTAGCAGTAGGAGTAGATGAGGATGTAGGATAGGGATTGGTATGATTATGAATCTTGGATGCATGTAATGATTTGGGTGGTTAGCTTGGTTCACAGTACCTTGGGTATGGCTGGGACACGAAGCCCATTTAGCCTTTCTCACATGGAAAGAAATAATAATTTTATACTCTACGCAAGTCCAAGACATGATTTCAATGTCTAAGTGAACTGAATGCGTCCGGTTTCGATCGGGATAAGATGATCACGTGCACGTCAACCTCGGTAAGGGATGTGAGCAAAATGTGGGGAGCTGGTTCAACATCTCCATCAAGCTTCACTTTCCCTCCTACAACACACGTCCGCCATGTCAGCTCTACGGATTTTAGTGCCCGTAAAGCGGGTTATCGACTATGCAGTTTGTCTCCCTCTAATTCGGCCAATTGCCTCTTCATAGAACGCTCATTACATTCCTTAACTTACATCTACAGGTCAAACCACGAGTCAACAAGGCGCAAACAGCCGTCGAAACGGCAGGCGTAAAACATAGCATGAATCCTTTTGACGAGCTCTCCATCGAAGAATCAGTACGCATCCGCGAAAAGAAAACCTATCCCCACGGCGTAGAAGACATTATCGCCTTTTCCTGCGGTCCCCCAAAAGCACAAGATATCCTGCGCACAGCAATGGCTATGGGCGCCGATCGATCGATCCACGTAGAAACCAAAGACGGGGATGAGATTGAGCCTTTAGGCATCGCTAAAATGCTTAAGAAAGTAGTAGAGAACGAGAAGATTAATCTGGTGGTGTTGGGCAAACAGAGTATTGATGACGATGCGGGACAGACTGGGCAGATGCTAGCTGGATTACTGGGCTGGGGACAGGCGACTCAGGCTTCGAAAGTTAGCTTTGAGGCTGATGGGGCGAAGGTTATTGTAGAGAAGGAGGTCGATGGGGGGACGGAGACGGTTAAAGTGCCGTTGCCGATGGTCATTACGACTGATTTGAGATTGAATGAGCCACGGTATGCGAGTCTGCCGAATATTATGAAGGCGAAGAAAAAGAAGATTGATAAGGTGTCTGCGGCGGATTTGGGCGTGGATTTGACGAGGAGGTTGAAGACGATTAAGGTCATTGGTGAGTGCTTACAATTTCTGACTAGGAGAGAATATGGGGGAAATATGCTAATTGCTTATAGAACCACCTCCAAGACAGGGCGGTGGAAAAGTCGAGGATGTAGATGGTATGATTTCCAAGTTGAAAGAGCTGGGCGCGATATAGACGGTACGGCATTAAGAAGCGGAACTGTATATATATGGAATGGTAGAACGGGCGTGTGTAGCATTGGCTCACTGCTACACGAAAACATACAAGTCTTGCTACTGGATCGTGAATAGATTCTAGCCAATGTAGGTCTCAATGACCGCCTTGCTTTCTGTATGGCTTCCTCGACTCCTCGATTCTTCGATTCTTCGACAAGACTGAGCTTTTACAACCACACAGTAATGGTTGGAGAGTCCCTCCCAGCCCTAGCTGCAACCTGCTGATGTTTGCATGATCTATTATTAAGCTTTAGAATTTCTGATGCTCCTGTCGATCTGGACATCTTCATTCACTGTCCACCCGGTCTTCAAACAGAGTTCAAATCTACTCGTAAATATCGGATTCGATCCGAAAACAAAGCTAGAATCTGAAACGAAAAAACATCCCAAGCGGAAACATGTCAAGGTTTGTTTGGAAATAGAATTTAGCAAGGTACTTGTCTATCAGAAGATCTAATCCTATCTATGGGAAAGATCGGAAGCTGACGCAAAGACCGTATGTTCGTGGAAAATTGTCCTGTCAGAAAAGTGCCGAACACTTACTGGCGTGTGCTGTATGAAATGGCTGAGATTGACAGGTTTTTAAGTACATCTACATACCCACTACATATGAATGCTTGGAACGGCTTAGCAATTACCAGCTCCAATAAATAATATGATAATATAAAAAAGAAAGTTGCTTCCTTCCTATCCATCTACCCCGCTACCTCCCCTGTCCTGTCGTGCCCCTCGTCCAGTCCTTCGCCTCCCACACGTGCCTTGTCGTCAACGGGTTGGACCAGAGGTCATCCAGGCTTGCAAAAATTCTCAAGCTGCATAACATTTTCTCCTCAGATTCTTCACTGTACTTGCATTCTGCGTGCAATCCCATACAATTGACCCCCCTACTAATCCACTCTGGCTCTAATGACCTGAATTCTTTGCATGCCTGTTGACCGGATTCTGTATCCGCAGACGTAAATTCGTCATTTGGCCTGCTGGAGGGAGATGGAAGATGAGTCTAGCTGCAAACGAATGGTGAAAAGTCTCGCTTGAGAAATTCTTTTTTTTCTTGCACTTGCACTCGCACCCAAAAGACTCCACTTCCCTTATCAAACCAATTGTATTCCGTACGCTTAGCTCTTCAACCAATCAAAGCCTCTCATTGCCTCTCCAATTCCACTCCTCTGATTGACTCAATCTTCCGCAAGCAAACCTGTAACCTGCAACCTGCATCTCACTTCTCCCCTCCGACTCCACTCCACTACTTTGCAATACAACTCAACTCAACTCTTCCTACACAACAAAACTTCCTCCTTTCCCTGCCTCAACAGTAAAGAGAGAATAAGTTGCGCGTATGAGTGGGCGCCCGTCAGTCTTCACGTCCCAGGTACGTAACAATTGCTCTCTGTTCTTCTATTCCCATTCTTGTGTTTGTGATGGCATTGAGTCATGTTGGAATGGCCCTTATCTACGTGACGATGATCGACCACCATGTCATTTCTCCACGAGAAAAAACGACAATCTCTCTGCAGCACAACCTCAATTGCTATTCTCTTTTCTATATGTGATAGCTGGCAGCGTACAAATGGATAATTGCTAACACGTCATAGGATTATATTTCAGGTTCGCACAGCATTCCCCTCCTTACCCGATGGGCTTCCTCACCGCCCTGCTAACCACCACACAGATCACATCTGGAAAGCTTCAGTAAACTGAAATTGCCTACACCCCCTTACACTGACTACCCTCTCTTCGAATAAACTATCCATCATGTTTGCACGCTTCGTAAAGCCTGCCGCCTTCAAGCCGGCAGGTGGAATCTATAACCGTCTTGCTATGCAAGCTCGTTCCCTGGCTACCGTCGAGGGAAGTGCTGGTCGTGCTATGCCAGCTACTCGTCCTCGAGCTACCCCTATATCCCACGACCGGGCTACATTCACAATCAGGGTATGGCATATTTCCAGCAAATGAGACAATTTTTGCTGATTTTTCATCTCTTGTAGGATGGTCCAGTTTTCCATGGCAAATCTTTCGGTGCCAAGTCTAATATCTCTGGTGAAGCCGTCTTCACCACCTCCCTTGTTGGCTACCCCGAGTCCATGACCGATCCCTCATACCGTGGTCAAATTCTCGTTTTCACTCAGCCCCTCATCGGTAATTACGGTGTTCCCTCTTCTGCTCGTGACGAACACGGTCTTTTGAAATATTTCGAGTCTCCAAATATCCAATGCGTTGGTGTAGTCGTTGCAGACTATGCTGAGAAGTACAGTCATTGGACTGCGGTGGAGAGCTTGAGCGATTGGTGTGCTCGTGAAGGTGTCCCTGCCATCTCTGGTGTTGATACCCGTGCTATTGTTACCTATCTCCGAGAAGAGGGTTCCTCATTGGCTCGAATTACAATTGGAGAGGAATATGATGCCGATCAGGATGAAGCTTTCGTTGATCCCGAACAAATCAACTTGGTCAAGAAAGTCAGCACCAAAGCTCCTTTCCATGTCCAATCCTACACTGGAGATATGCACGTTGCAGTCATCGATTGTGGTGTCAAGGAGAACATTCTCCGTAGCTTGGTCGGCCGCGGGGCAAGCGTCACTGTGTTCCCCTACGATTTCCCTATCCACAAGGTCGCTCACCACTTTGACGGTGTCTTCATCTCCAACGGTCCCGGTGATCCAACCCATTGCCAGGATACAGTCTACCACTTGACCCGTCTGATGGAGACATCCCAAGTCCCAGTCATGGGTATATGTCTCGGCCACCAACTTCTTGCTTTGGCGGCAGGTGCCCGCACTATCAAGCTCAAGTACGGAAATCGTGCTCACAATATCCCTGCTTTGGACTTGACTACTGGGCAATGCCATATCACATCCCAAAACCATGGATACGCAGTAGATACCCCTACCCTACCCGCAGAATTCAAAGAATACTTTGTCAATCTCAACGACGGCTCTAACGAAGGTATATCCCCCCTCTTTCCCTTCCATCACCATTTCCTAACACAATCTCTCTAGGAATGATCCACAAAACCCGCCCCATCTTCTCAACCCAATTCCACCCGGAAGCCAAAGGTGGACCCATGGACTCCTCCTACCTCTTCGACATGTACATTGAGAACGTACAACGCTACAAGACGAACCAAGCTGTCTACCCCGCCGGCGTAGGAAAGGATAACCGTCCTTCGCCTCTCCTAGTAGATATCCTAGCTAAAGAGCGCGTTGGCGTCCAGCCTGCACAACCAGCTGAGAATCTCGCACAGGCGAGACAGGCTGCTGCTGCTTAAGCTAGTTTAGGTCTTGGGCTTGCAAATCTCGTTGTGCGAGGGGTTGTGGATGGGGGCGTTATTTGGGCTTTTTTATTGCATGTTTCGTTACCTACTTCACCTTCTTCCCATACCGAACCTAACCCATCTCAATATGGGATTTAAGTAGGAAGTAAGAAGGATGCAAGGCCAGTGGGTTGAGTTAGCTAGCGAGAGCGAGAGCGATGGACGGGCAAAAAGCTTGGTGTGTTATTTACATGCTTGCCTGAATTCGAATATATTGAAATACTTGATCTTCCTTCTCGTGCATATATATAGGATTACTTGTGCGTGTGCTTGTGCTGATATAAAATTTCTTATTTGCTGGTTACTGCTGAGGCAAGAATGACATTACCCGTTTACCAAAATTATCTCTGGGCTTATAATGGTTGTCAGAATCTTTCATGTTCGAGGCTTTTCGGCTTGCCAGATCTTTGCACCAGTTAAAGGGTACAAAGTCTACGTTCAAGTTATTCACAACTCACGCATTTGACAGAAAAAGGAGACAGAAGGTTGAGTGATTCGCTATCGCTCTCATTTGATGCTAATCAGCATCCAAAGTATGAATATACATGCCCTTTACACGCTACTTCCAAGGGTCAAGTGGTCAAGCTCGTCATCACTATCCAGTATCCAATACTACGCAATGAGAATCATCTCCTAATACAAAGCGCCCAACTGAAATGCATAGAGCCCCCGGACCAATTCTCTACGCAATGTAAGTAATCTAGAGTATTTCCCGTCTTCTCAAGAATGAGAGTGCACTTCTGTTAGGTAGACGATATTCTGAGTATAAGCACACTTCTAGTTAAGCTGCATCTCAAACATAAGAGAGTTGATGTTTTCCAATAGAGTCTCCTGTATTTTGCACGGGCTAGCCAGCGTAATTTTCTTTGACACGTCGGAGCATGTAGAGTTGTCTGAAGATACAAATCAGATCTCGTTCCAAGGTTGCATTATGCTAAACTTACTTGAGAGAGAAGAGCGCCTTGGATCGTTGCTTTCATCGTCGCTAGGATCGTGGACTGGCTGATTTTGAGGTTCCTCTGACGTGGGGAGCTGGACATCAACTGATGCCTGTGGGTCAACGTGATGTAATGTGCTGTCAGCCGAATCTGCTACCACTGAGTCCTTAAGGGAGCGAACGGCACTTAAAACCGGTTGAGACGTCGCCTTGTTAGGTAGTTGGGAGCTAATGCTTGTGAACTCTCCAAAGACCTCAACCTTCATGACATCCACGCGCTCTCTACCTCGGAATACTCGCGGTCTCTTTCCATGGTGATAACGACATTCCTCAGCAGATCGACTGCAGGAATAATTTAGCCAGCGGAGGCAGGGGGCTTTCTTTCCGTCTGCATACCACTGACGTGTACTTGGCTGAATTGGAAATGCCAAATTATCCTCATGGGCGTAGCGGCATCGTTCTTGATAAGGGCACAATTTCCCTGTAGCAAAGCGCCGGCATATAACTTTCGAAGTATCTCTGGGTGTCCATCTGGGTCTCCCGGCCGTCTCTAATCTTATTTCATGAACATCTGACGACTGTGGCTGCCGTTTTTCTTTCCCAGCAGTTGGGTCGACTGTTGTGTCGTTATGAAGGGGACTGCTCCTTGATACTCGGTCCCGCCCCAAAAACTGAGGCCATGGAGTTGCAGCTCGATCTGGTGTAATTTCCGCGTATTCACCAATGCCAGAACGGCGTCTCATGTAGAGAATGTGCCTTCTCTTGTGATAGTCACGATTTGGCTGGTGGCTTACTCTCGCAGTTGAAGAATTGTTCGGTCGTGCTTTATGTATGCGGCCACTCTCCTGCGTTCTAGGTCTGAGGGGATCAAAACGGTTCACTCTTTGACCGTGTGCAGAGAGAGTATCCAAGGTCTCCATATTGCATCTTCTGATGTATCCATATCCGGCTGAAAGCTTTCTGGTGGAATTGCATGTATACATGATGAAAGTCCGGCTCAGGTTGCGCTTCGTCTATGGAACTAGGGAAATTCCGCGGATGAGGTAGACGTCAGTATTGGTGAGATAAGGCTCTTGGTTAAGAATTGGGCAAGAAGAGAATGTAGTAGGCTTCGAGTGGAAGTGTTGTGAAACGATTGTTAACTATCTTGGTAAGTACCTGGGATGCAAGGATTGAGGATGGTATTACGAGCGAGTGGACTTGCTATATGCGTATGACTACTGTTAAATGAAGTCGGAGAAAAACTGATGGGCAATTGTGAAGAAGAAGAAGAAGAGAGTTGGAGGGAATTTTGAAGGGAGACTATGGATGATGATAGCATATAGGAAGGAACGACCCCCATCCTTCTATTCTCTGTCCAAAATTGAAACATTGGACACATTCATCGTGATCTATATTTCAGAAGAAAAAGAACTGATAAAACCCGAAAACTACAGACTTGATGGCAACGAGCATATAAATATCAATGAGTAGGATAGTTTAGGACGGCTCTGCTAAAGACTTACATTTATTCCCCCCTGTACCTGTACATCTCGACACAGAGTTGAAGAGTTTCAGTACTTTCAAGTAAACAGAATCTTTAGAAGTGCGATTCAAAGATGGTTCTGACCTCAGTGGTTCTAAAACTCGTAGTTTTGAGTTTCGTCAGACAATTAACCAATCTCACCGTCTTATGGTGGTTTTGCCACATCTAGGCAACGCTTCGTTACGCAGTGCAATTCTTGACATCTATACGAGTATACCAATGGTTGTACCAGTACAAATGGACTGCAATCGAATCTATTGCCACTAGCCTATGGGATGTTCAGTATACTCTGTACGCGGTGTTGAGTTGGATCTTACTCACCATCGTGAGTTGAAGAATCTGTAACTCGAGCCCTGTCTCTCTCGCCTTGAGGAGGCTGGTAGCACCAGGGTACTACTGAGCCATTCTTTTGCATTTCATAGTTCATTGCATGATTTGAGCATCCAAAATCGCTGCTGTGCAAAGAATGTGCACTGCAGCATATATCACATTTAGGGCGGAAAGTTGGGTGAAGTTGGCTGCATCCCCAAACTGCTCAAGCCCGGCATTGCGTTGATGCTAACGAGTAAGGTTCAAAGCGAAGGGCGGAAATTCTGGCGGACCGTTCTGTTCGCTCAGGGATGTCAGTCCGCGGGAGTCAGCCGCAGCGCTGCCTTGCCTTGCCTTGCCCCTTTTTCAGGGAGGTTGGGACGGGCTTGACCCTTGTGGATCTTATGGATTCACTTTACCATTAAGGTATCACCCCAGGTTTTTTGGGCTTCGAGAATCTCGATATTTTCAACTTCATTATTGCCCAACTCGCCCGAGTACATAGGCACTCTCCGGCACTGCATCCCCAACCCTCTGCAGCTCCATACCCCAAACCAGTGGAAGTTCCCAATTAGCAGACCATCTGTGCCACAAGCAGATCACGCTCGCCTTATCTGCACCCGCACATGCACCATATCCAGCTGCATAACGCTGTGTCGGTGAACCCTCACTACCAATCGCAGCCAACACCACAAAGTCAACCACCTATCCCACACGAACAGCTGGCACTCTCTCCCCTCCAAATCCTCCTCCAGACCCCCCATTTCTTTATTCCCCTCGATCAAATGCCCAACGCCTGAGGCTGTCGGGTAGCGAATGTTCAGGTCGAATGCTAAAATCACGAGCTATCGACGGGGAAAGGAGAGTGAGGCGCCGACGAGATTCACACAGTTCATTGGAGGACGACGAGCCTTTGGAATCGCGTGGTGGGGAAGTGATCACGCAGGAACTAGATCCTGAGGAGGTTCGGAGGATTCGAATAGAAAGACTCGAGGGGAGGACATCGACCCGCAGAAGTTCATCCCCGAAGATGACATCTGAATCGCATGCCACGCTGCCAACAGAGAGGTCAAGTCATAGAAGAAGAAGAGATCGCCACCGGGATCCAGATGAGAAAAGACATCGACGACGGAGAAAGTCAACCCCCAAAGACGAAGAGGAAACATACGTTTATGGGCCCCCTACAGACAGACCAAAGTCTAGTCGTATAACCGTCTCAGAGTCTAGGAGACTGGGTCGAGATGGAGAGTCTAGCGAGTCGGAAGCCCATATTGTGCGATCAAAATCCACAAGGGAAAAGCCAAAGGAGAAAAAGATTAGGGTGGTATACGTTACAAAAGATGTGAGGTCTTCAGACAATAAGGAGAGACGGCGGTCAGAGCGAGAACTTTCGGATCGACCAAAGGAAGAATCTATACGCCGAAGCAGAACACATCACTCTCGTCGAAAATCTGCTGTTGAACTTTCCTCCTCGCCCATTAAACGGTATGCGCCCCCAGTCATTGCAATTGAATTCCGCTAATAGCTATTGTTGTAGAAGTACCTCTACGAGAGATCTACCTCCAGATTCGAGACCTGTATTGAGGAGGAGTAATACCACGACTTCACATATACCTTCTGCCAAAGCATTCCCACCGGTGGCAAATACTTCTGCTAGGCGCGCAAGTTTTTTCGGTGGCATTTTTGCTGGTGGGCCTCCTCAAAGACAGGAACCCGAGAAACTGTACGTGCTCTTAAATTTATCGTTCTATTATACTTACTTGTGTAGTGTCGAATGCCTGACATGTCTATCTGATGATGTCCCAAAATCTAGGTCAGCAAAGCTTAAGTGTGGCCATCGCATGTGCCATTCTTGCCTCAAAAGAATCTTCAAACTATCTGTCAAGGACCCTCAGCATATGCCCCCTAAATGTTGTACATCAGATCATATTCCACTTGAGCATGTAGAAAAGTTGTTCAAAAATGACTTCAAGCGGACGTGGAATCAGAAATTCGCTGAATTCTCAACCAAAAATCGTATCTATTGTCCCGCTCGGCGATGCGGAGAATGGATCAAGCCTTCAAATATTCACAAGGAGGATGGGAAGAAATACGGTAAGTGCGGTCGATGTAAGACAAAGGTGTGCTGTCTTTGCAATGGTAAATGGCATGGGTCGAAAGATTGCCCCAAGGACGAGGAGACGAACCGGCTACTTGAAACAGCGAAACAGGCCGGATGGCAAAGATGCTATAGTTGCAGAACTATGGTTGAGCTGAAGGAGGGGTGCAATCATATGACATGGTAAGCCTGCAACAAGTATCTCGCTGTACCTTCTAACTGGAAATAGTCGCTGCACAGCAGAGTTTTGTATGATATGCGGTCTCAAGTGGAAGACTTGTAATTGTCCCTGGTTCAATTATGAAGCTGTGGAGGCAGATCGATTGAATCACATGCAAGTTCCTGGGGATATAGAGGAAGAACAGGAGCCAGGGCAACGCCCTCGACGTCTTCGAAGGCCACGTCCACATACATACGTTGAAGAAATCGATCACCGTCAACGCCAAGAACGAAGAGATGAGGCGATAGCTCGCAGGATGCAGAGAGTGTCTTTAGAGGATGATATCAATGATGACTACCAAGGTGGAATTGGTGATATTCACGGTGTCGGAAATGGGGCTGGTCATTTCATGAATCAGGACTATATTCGAGCTGCGCAGAACATCTTGACTGGAAATTTCGACCAAGCAACAGCAGCAGCCAACTATGTCATGGGTGTTGCAAATGCACGAGGAGTGCCTCCACCAAGACCAGGCTCTCGGAGGATGTCAGGTCCTTACCCAGTTCCTGAACCTCCTTCACCTCAACGAGCCCGCCCCGTCTCCCCACCACCTGTGTTACGAAGACATACAATGAGGGAGCAAAGCTACAATGCCCACGTTCGCCCGGCAGAAAGAGTCATCCCAGCAAGAACGAGAACTGATTACGAGGCCGAAGCAGCTGTTCATGCACCTCTCGCAAGAGAGTCTCGACAGAGGCCAGAGCCCAGAACTTCTATTCTTGCAGGATTGGGAGTAAGAGGAAACCGCGTCAGTGCTTGGAGAGCACATGTCCAACCGGGAGTCGAACCGGAGGAGGGGATGCTCTCTATCTGATCGTCAAATCCCATCCGAACGCTCGGATTCAGACGAGAAGATAGCTTCTTTTGACAACCTCTTGGCGCTTTGAACCCCACTCAAAATCGATGGAATTCACGGATACGAATTCGAAGCGAGGACCGAAAGCTTAAGCAGGGAAAACTGGATCAAAGCAGCACATAGCTAACATATTTGACTGCCAAATGTGACCAGTTCGGAATAGCTGGCGACAATATCTGTATATTTCTTACGTTGTGGAGGATCTAGAGATATCTTGTCCATCCACCAAAACGCATCACTTGATGCTTGTATTCACGATACCCACTTTGACTGTGTATAACCTATTTAATGAAAATCTACGATCTACTGATCAACTTTAATCCACATTTGTTTCCATCGCATGACATCAAGTTTCAAGTTTATGAATCGATTTAATTCCCCACGTTTGGTGCACAGCCACACATCGTCATCTTTGGTTTGACATCGGAACATCGGTTCGACTGATTTGGGCGCGTGCTCCCAATCTCCAACATCCCACTCGATTCTTGAAGAGCACGACGACCGCCTTTCATCACCACGAATGTCATCCTCCTTCATATTCACCATGGCCTTATGACAATAAATCTTCTTCCTCAACTTCACTTCCAACCTAAACCCTCTGCCTTACCGCCACTATGTTGTTACTGCACCAAAGCGGCTCCGTGAAGATAGGTGAAGTTGTCCGCTATACAGTCACTTACACTCCTGCTCACGACCGGATCCTCCCTTCTCCGACTCATCTCCATCTAAAAGTTAAAAATACCTCCGCCATCGCCCTCCGCGCTGCCTTCGTTCACGGCCCGTATACCCTCTACGCTGCCGCATACCCCTCTACCTTCAACCCGAACGAGAAATTCGAAAACCCACGGGCATATGGCGTCCCAGATTTCGAACCAAACCTCAAGGCAGGAGGGATATTCACTTCGAAACTGAGTGTACCCGAAGAAGTACGCAAGACAGCTGGACATGGAAGGAGTCCTAGTCCTGGCGGCAGAGATGAAGAGAAGAGTGTTAGTTGGGTGATCGAAGTAGCGAGCCAAGTTATCTTCTCGAATTCTGCAGCTGTACATTATGAGATATTGCTGGGCAGAGATGAGAAGAGTATCAGTATTGGATTTGCGGCTGGCCTTACGGCGAATGCCCCGCCTGCTCCGGGACAAGTTAGTGATCACCAGCAGAGCGTAGGTGCGAAAGAGGGGAGACATAGCGCGCAGACCAAAGGGGTGTTTAGTAAAGCTGTGAAAGTGAGGGTAGATGATACGGCTAGTTTGTGGAATACGCCACGGATGCCGGAATGGGATGATGGAGGCACGAAAGGCGGGATGGAGAAGGAGAAGGGAGGTGAGGCGGTGGAGAGTGTAATTGGAAAGCATGAGGAAGAAGGACACAGACCGAAGAGGCAGAAGAAGGTACATCTGGTAGTTTTGACACATGGGTTGCACAGTAATCTTGGCGCGGATATGTTGTACTTGAAAGAGAGTATTGATGCTACTGCTAGACAAGCAAAGATTGATGCTAGATCGAGGAGAGCGAAGAAGAGGCAGGAAGAAAAGGGGAAGTCGAGCAAAGGAAATGGTCAGGAAGAGACTGAAGACCAAGAAGCCAAGGACGGTGAACGGAAGAAACAGATTTCTCAGCAGCAAGAAGAGGATCTCGATCAAGACAGTGATGAGGAAGAGGTAATTGTCAGAGGGTTTTCAGGAAATGCAGTCCGGACAGAACGTGGAATCAAATACCTGGGAAAACGCCTCGCCAAATACGTCCTTCAGATGACTTATCCGGATCAACCTTACAAGCCAGTTACGAAAAAATCAGCCACGGAAGCTCTATCACATGCTTTGAAGCCAGAATCATCCATGAGTTCAGGTGATGGTCCAGCAAGCCATCCTAACAGTACCATCCACAAAGAGCCCTATACAGAGAGAAAACTCGCGTACAAGATCACAAGTATCAGTTTCATAGCTCACTCACTGGGTGGATTGGTGCAAACATACGCTGTAGCATATATCCAGAAACACTCTCCCGATTTCTTCGACAAGATCAAACCTATCAATTTCATTTCTCTGGCTTCCCCTTTCCTGGGGCTCAGTAATGAGAATCCATTGTACGTCAAGTTTGCACTCGATTTTGGACTTGTAGGCCGCACAGGACAGGATTTGGGATTAACGTGGAGAGCACCAACTATTGCTCGCAGTGGATGGGGTGCCATTGTTGGTGGGATTGGAGAGAGTGCTCATAAGAAGATAGACGGCGAAACGGCACCGGAATCAAAGCCTCTTTTGAGAATTCTACCTACTGGCCCTGCACATATTGTTCTGAAGAAATTCAGAAATCGAACGGTGTATTCGAATGTGGTGAACGATGGGATTGTGCCTTTGCGGACGAGCTGTCTACTTTTCCTTGATTGGCAGGGATTAGGAAGAGTCGAGAAGGCGAGACGAGAAAATGGACTTGTGGGAACGATGGCTGGTTGGGGTTGGGCTGAGATCACTGGGGCCAACTCTAGCTCGCCCCAGCGAAGGACGTTTTCTGAGGGAGGTGGAAGTGAAAATGAAGAGACAGGCAGTAATACTCCTACTAGAGAAGGACATGGTGAAGATGTCCCTCAACCATCCCCGACCGCTACTCGAGACGATGATACTCAAAGTTTAAAGAGTCGGCCTACATCAGCAAGGTCTCCGACAGGTGATGAGCCAACTTTGGCAGAGACCAATAATGGTCCTCTAGCAAGTCTCATGAAGTTTTTCCAACCAGCAAATCCTGCTCCCAAACCTCAGAATCCTCCAAAACATCAGAAGATCTATAAAAGAAGTCAAACTCTGCGGATCACCAATGACGATTCTTCGTCGTCTAGTCTCGGAGTACCTACATCTCCAAAACGAGAACGGAAGAAGGCTACCACAGGAGATTCCGAGCATGATGATCCTCAACGTCTGTCAGCACCCCCCAAAACTACATTTTTCGAGTCGGCAGGGGATGTCCTTAAACCTCCTCTCCCATCTGTCGATTTCCTTATCGATCCTACCTCCCGACCCCGGACAATCTTCCATGATCGTGTCTACCATCCTGAAGACATCCCCCCTCCACCACTCAAAAAACGTCCTACCTCATCTCTAATGCTCCGTCGCCGTTCCTCAATGGGTGGCTCTGATCCATATCCAACAAACCAGATAAAGCACACCGATTCTTCACTTTCAACCCGTGACTACGATGATACGCGGCATACAAATCCCGACAAAGACCCTCGAGACGTCGTTGACGGCTCGGCAATGAAAGTCGAAGAAAAAATCGCTCGAGCCTATCATCGTGATCTCTCATGGCGTAAAGTTCTTGTCCGACTAGAACCAGATGCACATAACAATATGATCGTGCGGCGTATGTTTGCTAATGCTTACGGGTGGCCTGTCATAAAACATCTATGTGATACACATTTCAGCGATTCTGCGGAAGCGAATACGAGGGATGAAGATGAGAATAGGGATGAGAGAGCAAAGAGCACGGGACAAAAACCTGATGCTGAGGGAGGAGAGACAAATGGGACTGAGAGCCAAAGTATCAAGAAGTTGGACAAACATGACCGTACGAATTCCGAAGCTAGAGAGGCTACAGATGCTGTTCCTGCTTTGGCATCTCAATCTAGTTCTCAGAGTAAATCTCATAGTCTAGGAAAAGCCCTCTCCGGTGCTTCCAATTCCCTTTCTCTGCCAACTAACTCCAGCCGTCGTCCTCAAGTCGAACGAGTAGAAAGTGGGACCGAGTGGAGCGATAGAGATTGGGATTGTAGTGAGATGGACAGCGAAGACGAGGATGTAAATCGTCGACTCAGCGGTAGTGCGGATAAGAAAGCCACAGGATGGAATTGGACTGAAGCTATTGCCGGGAAAGGGGCGACTAGTCCGAAAGGAACTGAGAGAGCGGAGATTGAACGCTTTTTGGGGAAGAAGAGTGGTGAGGTACATAGAGAGGGAGAGGGGGATCGACAGTTAGAAAGCGATGCGGCTGTAGCGAGGGTGGTTAGTGGGGAGGTGCCGGGTATAGGTGTTGGATTAGAGGGGGCGGTTGGGGAGGGAAGTGCTTCTACAGAGGCTGTCATGGAGCGGGAAGGTGTTGATAAAGGAGATGGGAAGGGGAAAGCGAGAGCTGAGGATGGGGATGGTGGAGCGAAGTAAGATATGTAGAGATTCATAGATATAAGAATAATGACATACCAATTCACGACGGAAACTCACACACCCTCCCCTCCTTTGGCTGTCCACGTCCTATCATCAAACAATCTTGCCTTCCCCACCTAGACCTGAGGACGTTATTGTCTTACTCTCACAACATGCAGAATTAATTAATATTATAAATCCACTTTCTACCTCCCAGCTCAAGTCTTGAAATAAAAGTTGAGATATAGTGTAAAGCCAATAATATCCAACGAAGAAAACACGCAGGTTCAGACCCCGTTTTATTAAAATTGTTGACACACCCGATAAAACAAGTCATGCTAGAGGCGGATCTTTAAGGCATAGAAGACACAATATTTACGAATGAAAGAGAGGATTATCGCCGTGTCCATATTGTGAAATTGTGTTTGTAAGATGGTGTGGCTTGTTTGCGGGGTTCATATTATATTGCTGAAATTGTCGAGATAAGCTTAGAGGAGAAAGATTCAAGGGAAATGTAATTGATACAATGCGTGAAGCCCTCTACCGATTTTTCTCCCTTGTTTCCCTTTTGGGTGGAATAAGGTATCCGATAGTTTGAAGATAAGTTTTCTTGGTAGGGTATAGAGGTACCAATTCTTGAGAGAACCACGAGCCGTGAATTCGAACTGCTTAATATTCGTTATTCTATCTCAATTACCAGCGCTGAAAGAAAGTGGAACAGTTAGCTTACGTTAGGTGACAAAAATTGGTATCTTATCCCTATCTAGGTACTAAACAAGAATAAACTCCTCCCTCTGCTTCCCATTTTCCCCTTCAAAAGCCCTTCCATCCATCCAGCCGTGTAAATAACACTCTCCAGCTAACTGATACACACCTTGCTTCCTCACATTCCCTCCCCTCATACTTTCCCCCTCCATATCCCCTCTCCCTCAACCCACCTAACCCTCCTAACTACAAAAGCAGTTTCAGCCCCCTCAAAAACTACTACCATACCCCCATCTCTCACCCCTCTAGGACCAACCCCAAACCACCCCTCCTTTGTGAAGAACACATTCCTTTCCCTCAATATCTGCGAAACCGCAATCCGATAATCAAGTAATCTACTCTTCAACGGCTCAGTAATCTCCACACACGTTTGCTGCGCCCCTGTATTAGGATCATTCAGAATAAGATCTGGATCGTCCGTGGGAAAAGAGTAGATCCTTGGGATACCCGTGTCAAAGATGAAGATTTCGAGGACGTAAGGGCGTTTCAAGACTTATGCTACGGATTTATCGGGCACGAAAATACGGTCTCCTTTGCCAGGGACAGAGAAAGAGAGCATTACAAGGACGAAATAGAGAATTGGTGAGATTGCGTCGGTACTATCAAGCGTTGAGTGGCATAAATAGCATTGTTTGCCACGATGGTTTTGGCGAAGGTGGTTGTGAAGCCTTCATTGCCGTACTGTCTGGGCAGCGTTGAGACCCAGGTAGAACATAGATCTAGAAGTGGCTCGAGAATTTGTCTGTTTGCTATCCAACTGGCATTTTTGTTGTGATGAGTACCTTTGGTAGAAGAATCGGAGGAGAATATTTGATCTGTAATGTCATCTGGTGTTGGAGCTTTGCTGCCAATGAATGCATCATGAATGACAGTGTCGACTACAATACCTCTTAGCTTTGGCAGACATTGAGGCGTCAAGTCCACATGTGCTGGCATTTTGAATCCTGCTCGAAAACTTGGTGTCTGAAACCCTCCAAATCGAGTTATTTTTGAGTTAATATCATCATTCAACTCTGAGACGTAGGATAGACCCCTCGAGCTAACTCCACGTGCCCAGTGGAGAATGGTGAGGTCTCCTGATAGTAAAGGCTTGATAGCTAAGTCTTTCCAAACCTCTTCCACGGGGCTCTCGTAGTCTGGAACGATCGACAAATGTAGTTCCAGGGAATCTAAGCATCCCGTAAACACGATCCGGTTCGTTGGTACATTTCAGGTCCGTAGCTCAGACGCAGTACTCAGCAAGTGACGGCTGGTAAATCATGTCAGGATTTGGGTGTGATCGGACCGAAATCTCGCCAATTCTGACAAAATAGGGTGTAGATTGTCTGGGAAAAGTTTGGCAGGAAAGCTGCTGCTCATTGCTATCTGGCTTTTGGGGTACATTTTCCGAGATCCCAATTTCTTGAACGAACTCGAATCCCTACTGGACTTGAATTGCCCAGTCGTTATTTAGAGAAACAACTACAGTAAAATAGTAAAGTATAGCAAGCAAGACAAAAGGTATTCAACATAACACAGACACAATAAACTTTGATCGTGAATGCCTCGTTGATTACGTATATGAACAAGCAGATTGAAAGTAAATGGTTTCCATCATTAGTAGAGTATTCGCCTTGAAATTAAGGCGCCCATATATTTCGGACGTGACGCGCCTCACAAATGTGGAAGAAATGGAGTCGAGAATAAACATTACAACTTACCTGTCACAGACCCCACACTCCTTTGAACTATGCGCAATTGCATATTTGACTTCAGCAATACATCATGACTGACTGGAACAAACTCAAGGTTACTGAGCTGAAAGTAGAGCTCAAACAACGCGGTCTTGCACAAACTGGTGTAAAAGCTGCTTTGGTTGCCCGATTGGAAGAATCTGAGAAAGAAGATGGATCTGAAAGTGAAGCAACCATTCAAGGAGATCCTGCGCGATTAGATGCGGCTGCAGATTCCCCTGATACTGTTTCACCCGTTTTGCCGTCTGGGGATGGTCTTCCTGAGCCGACCGCGCAACCTCACATCGAGGATGTAATTGCAACAATCCCTAAGGTCGATTCTCCGCGCAGAGATGAGGCTTTGGACAGGTTTGTCGATGAGACGGACCGGGAGGACGTACTGCAAGCGCCTGCAGAACCTACACATACCACAGAAACAGCGCAACTCGCCGAGTCCAGAGACCACCACCTTTCTGCATTACCCTCAGTCGAGCCACAAGAAGCAAACGATGACCGACAAAAGCGCAAACGAAGATCACAAAGCCCTCCTCCATCTGCAGCTGATGCCCGCAAACGGTTGAAGGCTGATGAGGGTGGAGACTCGAAAGAGGAGATTGTGACCCCAAAGGAGGATGCGCAATGGGTCGAGAAGCACAATGCAGTTGATTCAGGAGAGATCAATGCTGAGACTATGGAGATAGACTCAAAGGATAATGGTCAGCCTGGCACCACAACTCTTGATGTCTCTAAAGGCGAAAACGAGATCGAAATTGAGGTTGCGAAGGTGAAAGTTGAAGCACAACCCATGGAAGTCGACTCAAAAGCGGAAGAGCCACCCATCGAGCAAGGAGACTCACCACACCGCACCCGCGATTCAAGATTCAAGAATTTGTTCGGTGGAGAATCTTCAGGAGGCACAGCAATGGCAATCTCTGCTTCTCGAGATTCTGGTCATGATGAGGCTGAACCAGATCGAATTATCACTCCTGCTATCCATCCAGCGACGGCCGCTATCTATATCACCCAGATCATGCGTCCCCTCAATCCTGCCCAATTTAAGGCTCACCTGGCCGCTCTTGCCGCTCCACCAGGTCGCGACACCGAACCAGAAGTTATTGTAGGTTTCTATCTCGACCCAATTCGAACACATGCTTTCGTCTCCTTCACAAGTGTATCTGCTGCATCACGAGTTCGATCTGCCCTCCACGATCGTATCTGGCCTGACGAGAAGACTCGAAAGCCTCTCTGGGTCGACTTTATCCCATTGGAAAAGATGGAAGACTGGGTTGAGCAAGAACAAGAGGAAAGCACAGGTGGACGAGGCAGAGGAAAGAAGTGGGAGGTTCGCTATGATGTTGGTCACGATCGAAGCGTCACTGCTATTCTACAGGAAGCCACCGGCAACGCTCAACCTCCTCGCCAACCTTCTATTGCGAACACTGGCGTTGGCATCCATCCCTCAAGACAAGCTTTGGTACAGCCAGCACGCTTTGATCCACCATCTGGACCCCGTTCTAGCCAAGTGCGTGAACCACGACCTATTCCTGGAACCAAGAGATTAGATGAGTTGTTCAAATCAACGACAGCAAAACCAGTCTTGTATTGGTTGCCTGTCAGCAAGGATGTTGCGGATAGACGGCTTGACAACATCGACCGTGCTTTATCTAAGGAAGGTTCTGCTGGACGTGCTATTGAGGGCGAAATTCGTCGTTACACTTTTGAGGATACTGATAAATTGGTTGATCGTGGACCGGAGATCTTCTCTGGCATTCGACCCCCTCCAGGACATCGTGCACCACGCAATCCGGGTCACCGTGGCGGAGGATATCGTGGTGGTAGGGGAAGCAGTGGACCTGCTTATGATAGTTATCGTTCAGATCGTGGCCCAGATCGTGGATTTGATCGTCGGGGTTCTCGAGATGACAGGCGTTATTGATCTCTTATTACATGCATCGGCAGGCGTTCGGGTTGATCTGGCTGGATATGCCTGGCATTGTTGTGGGAACCTAATTGCGTGTACTAGTAGATAAAACTTAGACGGATGATAGGTGGTTGATACCCAGAGATATCAGCCAACAAGCACTATGAATGAACGATGATTTACAAGAAACAGTTCCAGACTCCATTGCAGCAAACACTGTGTTTTGCGTTTCAAACCCCTGCTCCTTCTAGATGGTCTGCCTTAACAACAAAGCAAATGTCGTTCACTTGGATATTCATGTGTGAAGAATACACAATTGGATAATATATGCAGACAAGGCTGATAGAAACCTGAACTCTCTTTTGCAGCCTTGCGCTCAAGGCATCATAAAGATCAACAACCTCACATTTCTTCCCCGTGAAATAAACAACTCCACTTCAAGATGTCGCACCTATCCAATCCGCTCGCAACGGCAGAACAACTTTACAAGTCGAAGAGTTCAAATGCCCTCCCAATTGAGCTTCAAGACAGCATACGATTCTATACCGCACGTTTGACACAAGCTGCGGGAATTCTCCTCCGTCTGCCACAAGACATCACAGCACAAGCAAATGTGCTGCTCTTTCGATACTGGGTAGTAGATGATCTGCTTACCCATGATTTCAGCGTAGGGTTCTCCTAAGGGCTCCACCCGATCAATGCCATGCGTAAAGCAAATGCTAATATGTCACATAGGAAGTCTCAGCAGCTACCATCTACCTAACAGCAAAAATCTCGGCTTCCCCTCGCTCTCTACGCTCCATAACAAATGTCTATGCCTACCTTCTCTCTCCGTCCTCTCATCTCAATTACCCTATCCCAGATGTCCAATCCCCAGAATCATACTACCTCTCCGAATCAACCTACATAACGCGACGAAATATACTCCTACATATCGAAGGCCAGATTCTCAATGCCCTAGGCTTTAACACACATGTCGCTCTACCACATCCCCTCGCGATAACATATCTGCAAACGCTCGATCTTTTTCAAAATGCCGCGAAGGGAAAGGAAGTCGCCAAGAGAGCGATAGAGTATCTAAATACAGCTTTGCTGAGTCCACAAATGCTGTATCTCACACATCAACCCTGTGCACTAGCTACCGCTGCGGCATATCTAGCTGCTAGGGAATTGGGTGCCAAGTTACCAGACTGTGAGTGGTGGGAGGTATTTGATTGTGAGAGGGAGGAATTGGGCTTTTTGGTTGTTGGGATGGGAAGTGTAGAGGGGATTGCTAGGAGGGAGGCAGAGAGGTGGGGTGGGAAGGGGATGATTTCTAGGAATGATGTTAAGGAGGAGATGAGAAAATTGGGGGTTGGAAGTCCTGCTGGAGAGGAAGATGAGGAGGCTGAGATGGCGAGGATGTTGGATGAGAAGGTTGGAGCTGAGTGAGATTAGGTGCTGTGAAGATCCACTATCTGTGTACAAATACCTTTATCCCGTTCCGAACTTGAGATGTTCCGCTACCCATATACTTGCAGAGCAGCTGTCTTTCGATTGTGATTGTTCCTTCCCGCCTCCAGCACGAACTTTGTCCAACCATTCAAAATATAAGGAGTAAGTTCATATCTCTTGTTAAATCTTTGCCTAATGTTCTAGACGCATTTAGTTCTTTCTGTTGATAAAGAGTTTTGTCATTCATGTCATGTCAAATGGCCTGAGAAGATCAAACGGGACTTAAATTGTCTGACACGGAAAGCCAATATAATGCGATCCTTGAGAAGCACAACGATGAGCCCGAGACAGTGGCACAACGACTCCTCAGGAAGTCTGGTCCGACTCTGGTTTCCCAATTTCAATTTTGTAACCAAGATGACCAATGTGATTCAATTGCTGCGAGATACTTTCAATAGAAAGGAATTGAAAGTATGGGCTCTTCCTTCATCTGTGAAAGAATCTTGTTTCTTTAACTAAACTAGAGATCTGGCAACCATGAAATCAATTTAATCCCTAGCAAGTAGCAAGAATTCTTCCAACAGAAGGTAGAGGATTGTAAATTTATGTGACTTTCATCTCAAACAGGGAATGATAACGAATGAGAATGATCAACTTGAAGAAACAAAAATTCGATTTCAAAGCCTGAGGTCATCTCACGATCGAGTGCGAGCTGATAAGTTGATATCCATGAAACAAGCTTTGATTGCTCTCTAAATTCTGTAAGTAAGCAACACTAGTGATTATTCACACCACGTCACTCACAGCTCAATATCACAATCATCTCACGCACAGCAGAACAACGAAGCATAGAAAATCCACTTAATATTCTACAATACAAGAATCTTCCTCTCTATTTCCCTTCACCACACAATATTTTAACAAAAGAACTTCTCCACTCTAAATGACCAACATAATCATCCCTACCACAACAGCAACTAACACACTCATACCCCCTCTAACCACATTCCCGGCCCCAGTGAAGGTGCTAGGAACTGGTTTAGCAGTATACGTCACCTGTCCTTCAGCCGAACTTGTGACTTTGTTGACAATCAAACTCAAACTGGGGCTCGCAGTGCCAAGGATCTTGCTTGGATTGGCTGGACCAGTTGGATATGGCTTCTCTACCTTGGAAGAGGTAGAGGGAACAGCGTAGACGGTAGCGGTACTCTTGATCAATTTCACGGTACGGTATTGGGTTGTTGTGCTCTTGAGAGTGGTGTATGAGATCTCTCCTGCTTTGCTTGAAGTGGGCTTGATGACTGATGGAGAGGAGATAGGAGAGTATACTGATGGAGGAGTTGGTGTTGCTTCGCCTTCAGATTCAGTGACTGGGCAGACTGTGGTGTATAATTTCTTTGTTTCGGTGGTGAGATGGCCGAGCTTGGATGGGCAGTCTGTGACTTCTGGTTTGCAGGATGTGACGGTGTAGATCAGTGTCGTGTAGACCGTGGAAGTAGTATACTTTGTTGGCTTTGGTCCGACTGAGGAAGAAGTAGGAACTCCGTTCTTGGTCGTTGCTGATACGGGGCAGACGGTGGTGTACAAGGGGATTGTCTCTGTGGTAACGTGTGTCATGCTCGCAGGGCAGTTTTTGACGGTTGAGGCACAGGATGTGACTGTGTAGACGGAGGTAGTGTACACTGTTGACGTGGTGTAAGCTGTTGTGCTGCTGGACGTTACGACGCCACCTGAGGTCTTGGAGGATGTTGGAGTGTACGTGTCGGTCAGGGACTCGTAGGTACTGGTCACGCCAGTGGATGTTGGAGTGTAGGTATGGGTCAAGGATTCGTAGGTGCTGGTCACAACTCCACTTGATGTTCCGGTGGATGTTGGTGTGTATGTGTCAGTTAAAGTCTCGTAGCTGCTGGTTACAGAGTATGTGCTCGAGCTGGATGTCTCTGAGACAGAGTATGCGCTTGATGTAGATGTCTCTGTTGGCGAGTAAATGCTGCTTGAAGCCTCAGAGCTGCTAGAGCTGGAAGAAGTCTCAGAAACCGAGTATGTGCTTGATGTTGGGGTCACTGTTGGCGAGTAAATGCTGCTTGAAGCCTCAGAGCTGCTGGAGCTGGAAGAAGTCTCAGAAACCGAGTACGTGCTTGATGTTGGGGTCACTGTTGGCGAGTAAATACTGCTTGAAGCCTCAGAGCTGCTAGAGCTGGAAGAAGTCTCAGAGACAGAGAACGCGCTTGATGTAGATGTCTCTGTTGGCGAGTAAATGCTGCTTGAAGCCTCAGAGCTGCTGGAGCTGGAAGAAGTCTCAGAAACCGAGTATGTGCTTGATGTTGGGGTCACTGTTGGTGAGTAAATGCTTGTTGAAGTCTCGGAGACGCTGGTGCTTGACTCTACGGATGATGTAGATGTGGAGGACTCGATACTGCTTGTTGGCGAGTAGGATGCAGATGAGCTAGATGAGGAGGTTGGTGCCTTGCACTCATAAAGACTCAATCTGTTGCCGGCACCGCATACAGTGGTCAATTTGCCATCACATGGTTGAGAGCAATCATATGCATTGGCAAGAACGCTGCCTTCGTTCAATTTGTCTCCACAGTAACACTGTTACATGTTAGTAATTGCTCATGTGGGATGGTAGGTAGAAAACGAGGCGAAGGGGGCTCGCTTAAAATGAAAAGGGGAACAAACCTCTCCACCATACTCAACACCGAACAAGGCAAATCCTGCACACTCGGAAGCACACAACTCAATGGTCATATTCTCATAGTCGACGAAGGTCTTTCCAGTGAGAGCGCGAACGTTGGTGGCCTCGGTGTAACATCCAATATATTTGCAGTCTCCAACCTCACCGACAGTTCCGGGTGGAGTGGCGGTGGAAACGGGAGCGCTGCTTGTAGGTGTAACATAGACGCTGGTAGAGGAGGATTCTGAGGTTGAGCTGCTGAATGATGGTGTCGGTGATACTACATAGATCGAGCTAGTGCTGGTCTCCGAGCTGGAAGTCAGGGAGCTGGTGGATGAGACAATGCTGGAGCTCGAGCTGCTACTGCTTGAAACTGAGCTCGAGGTGCTCGTTGGTGTAGCACTGGATGAGCTGGAGCTGGAAGAGGATGAGCTGCTGCTTGAGGAGCTAGTTGTTGAGGTGGATGTGCTGCTCGATTTTGAACTGCTGCTTGAGGAGCTGCTGGTTGGGGATGAGCTGCTCGATTTTGATGTGCTTGTGCTTGATGAGCTGCTGCTGCTAGCCTTTGAGGTCGATGAACTGCTGCTAGCTTTCGAGGTTGACGAACTGCTGCTTGTGGTCTTAATTGATGATGTGCTGCTGCTAGTTGTGCTCGTCTTCGAGGTTGAAGTGCTGCTGCTGGCTGAAGAAGTTGTGCTGACGCAAACAGCAGTTGTTGAAGTGACAGCTGGCGCATATGGCTTCAAGTATGCCTTAATCTTGTCTTGATACTTGGCATTGTTCTCAGCTACAGTAGCTTCCCAAAGCATAACACCTCCGAATTGAGTAGATCCATGATAGGCATTGATCAATTGCTGTGCCTCAGCTGGTGTAAGAGCATCACCTGGATATCCTTCTGAACCTGCGGCGCCTCCAAGAAGACCGAGGTACAATTTTGCTCCCTTGCTTGCAGATCCAGCTTGGTTGACAAATGTGACCCATTGATTATAGTTGAATCCAGAAGTGGCTGCACCCTTAGTGATGTAGTTTCGTGCTGAGCAGGCTGGGTTGTTATAGAATTGAATCCAAAGAATATCGAATTGAGCAGCTTGAATAGTAGCACCCATGTTGACTTCTGGAAGAGGGCATTGGGGAGCACCTGAGATAATATAAGTCTTAGAACACTTGTTCAAAGCCTTGTATTCGGCGAAACGTTGACGAAGTCGCTTGATGCAGGCAATATAACCAGTTTGAGCGTCTGTCTCGGTTAGCCATATCTCTCGTTTGAGAAGGTCTACTTACTGGCTGAGGTGTGCTCGATATCGAAATCGAAACCATCGATGTCGATCTTCTTGGTTGGATCATTATTATCATAACCACGATCCAGAGGACGGACATGTCCAATGGCCTCGTTAACCCAACTTGCATTATATGGGCCATATGCGCCCCACAAGAAATCGGCAAGGTAAATTCCATCAGCTGCTGAGTTCAAATCATAGAGAGAGACGGATCCTCCGAGGGAAAGAAGAATCTTCTTCTTGGTCTTGGTTTGACAGTAGTAGATATCCTCTTGAAGTTGAGGACACTGTTTGTATAAACCATAGTTGAAGTCGGCCGTGGCATTTGGACCACTTCCCATATAACCCGGCGAAGTATAGTTTCCATTCCAACAGTTGTTTCCAAAGTTCTGTGCTACCAGACCGTTTGACTTGGGAGGGAAAACGTTGATGAATCCAATAGGAATTATATCGATGGTGGTCGAGTCACAGTAATGCGCCAGACCTAATTGTCCAGAACCTTGACCCTACTCAAGTCAGTTATAATCCCCCACACTCCCCCTCCATACATACATAATACACCGCCAAATTTGCTTGAGAAGTTGGATCATAATCGGCCGTAGAGGAAGCAATTAAAGAGAAAGTGGCTGCCGCAGCAGTGAAGAACTTTGTGGAAAACATTATGCTATATTATTCTGAAAATCTGAAAAAGATCGTAGGTAGGCCAAAGCCAGTAAAGATTGTGATGGTGCTCGTCAAGGAGAGGACGCAAACAAAAGTTTGCACGGGACAAGGTCGCCGCAGGAAGAGGGTGTGAGGTTGGTGATGTCGGTGGAGAGAGGGAAGGAAAGAAAAGAGAAGCCAGAGAAGGGTGAGGAACAGCCATCACTAAATGGATCGTACTTAGCCAAGGCAAATTGGACGTTTTCTGCAAGCCATCACACTTGGGGGCGCTGGTACCTGGCTAAGGTAGTAGTTATGGCTTGAAGCAGTCACCAGTGTGCATAGAAAGCGTGTGATGAGTAAGGGTGGGAGGTTCGGAGTGTTCACGATAGGCTTCGTTTAGGGCTGATGGGAGGTCCAAGGCCTGTTTTGAAGTGAGGCACAGCCCAATTTAGACCAGCATTTGGCTGGGTCTTCGTTCCAAGAGATTGTCTTGACCCCGCCGTGGATGACAGACTCCAGTTTTTGAGCGAAGCAGCCATTCACACAGCGTTCTCTCCTGAAATAGCGGGAGCTGGGACGAAACTAGGCGAATCGCACTAGAGGAAATCTTTTATGCTTACAGCTCACCACGGCTCACGATTCCGTCCGGCGTTGAGGTTCCTATTTTGGAATTACGCGATAAAGAGTGGCATGGAATGGCCCCGGATGCGATTGTTCTGGACATTGCTAACTTGCCAACAAGGTCCTGTCAACACCAAGTATTGTGTTCATGATCCTTGGCGTAAGCCGGTGAGTTGTCTCTCCATAAAATCCACTCTCTTGCCTCAGATCTGACGCTCCCAAGAATCCAGACATCTCATTCATTTTGTTTGATGCCGATTGTTTTGATTCTGTCGTAGCCGTTTGTAAACAATATCGGTAGGTTATATCCAGACCGACTATATCCCCAAATTATTTTCGTCTGATCATTCTCATTCTTCCAGCTTTGCATGTGCAAGCTTTTTCGATATTTTGCCGCCAAACAGGCTAAAGGCCAGCGTTCATCTGATTTCACAACTCGTGTTTGTGCTGTGCCGCTCTTGTTTACCAGATCTTGGATGCATCACGGCGCGTGGTGATTGGATTCCCAATCTTGTATAAAATTGCATCCTTCGTGATGTCAAGGGGAAGGTGGTGTGGCCGTCGGGGAGAAGAAAACAAAAAGGGGCAGCACCTCGCACCCACTACTGTACACTCCCTCGGGTTCACAAGCGCTTGGACAATGGGTACCTGGCTAAGCCCCTTTTGAGCTCTTGGACCTCTTGACCAATGACAAGTCCCGCATTCAAGACTATTGGCAACCTCCTGAATTCCGCACTCCACTTCTCAATCCACTCTTTGCACCGAGATTGCAGAATCCTCCATCAAGAAAGCTGAAGCGGAGCCCTGGAGCCGTCAACTCGGTATCGGGCCGGCCTGTGCGAGAGTTTGGATGCAAGCGATTTATAAACTTCCCAACGATCAGCACGATCAGCGAAGCTTATTCACTTTGAATCTTGAAGTTTTTGATCTTGACGTCAGGTGTTCCATTTATTTGGGATCGTTGCCAGAATATTTCGTGCGCTCGAAGAACGTTGCATACCTATTCCGCCCTCAAGTTTGAGGTGTAGTGGAACCGAGATTAGATGCCAATGCAACATCGTCACCGAGTAGGTAGCATTAATTTGGTTTGGATACTAGCTTGGTCTACCTAGAGGTCAAGATTTATGATCCTACAGGAGAGGAAGTATGACATTATTATTGTATCAACTCTCTTCCTTCAACATTATCACATGCCGTTTCTGTATCAAAGAAAAGACCCTTGCCGCCAAATCTACAATCAATTGAGTGATCTTCGCTGCAACGATTGTTATACAAGTATAATAGTATGATCAGGGCAAGCCAGCTGCATGACTTTGACATATATCTCTTCTTAAATTATGTGTATATTTACGCGTTCTAGTGTACGGAGGCGGCGATGGATCCCCTTCCTCCCCACATAGCCAGTCAGACTGCAGAACGATCGCTAGCAACAGAGTAGAGCTACCTAGGTATCCTTTATAGTTGCTATATAGAATTGTTCGGAATGAATCCCCACCTGCTATAATAGCTACAAACGACAGCTTCGGCTACACTGCGATGATCTTGCGAGTCGACTTTTGATCGAAATGTCTTCTATCCTTTTAGGTCACGTGACATATTTAATCTCTGTTTGAGTATCGCAAAAATGCAAGCGCAATGTAATAGCCGGATTCTGTTTCTTTGGGTCAACCTTTGATACAAGTGTCGATAGTAAGGAGGGCGGGCCTAAGAAGTACTATCAGAAAGGAATAAAGCCAAATATAGCGTATCAACCACTGGTATTTGAAGTAATTGTAGTTAAGATACGGAAACCCTACCAAGTGGTGATTGATCCCTTCTTGACTGCGCCTACATCTAGAATAATCGGTCAAAAAGTTGCATGACCTGCGGAAGCCTGCCTCAAATAATCTCGCCTCGGATTCAGCCTTATCCATCCTTCAAATGATCCAATTCCCCTAAACCTGCACTTCAATACACACGGTATATGCCACTGGTATTTTCCGGTTTGCTCTTCATAGCCCTGGTATTTCGAATATTTACGTTACCTCCATGCTCTAGTTTTGGTTCATCTGCTTCTTGTACAAGTACAGACGTCTCGGGGTGCCAGCCCAGCCCTAGAATGGCCCTCAGCTGAGCGCAAGCAGCGAAGCACCTGACTTGAGCTTAAAACACACTTAATCGCCGATGCAATGGTTGCATGAGAATGAGGATCATAGTTGTAGCATCAGAAGCACCTTCCTCTTGAGCATAAGTCTTGTCAGAAATCGATCCTCGGTCAATGTATAGCCTATGACGAAATATCGCAAAACTACCGCCAAGCTTCTTCCAAGATTTTGATAAGGTACTGAAAACGATATAGATTGAAAGTGACCTCTGGGAATCGGGATTTCTTCTCTTCGAAAACAAGTTTTCTTCCTAGAAATAAGTGAAGTGGGAGACCTCTGACCTATGCAAATCACCATTCCGCTTTCTTCGACCTATTAGAAGCAATCGGCCTCCGAAATGCCCAGTTCTACAAATGCAACACATTCTGCTCTTGTGCTTGTCAACATACCATATGATAGGCCGAGGATTCAGTGTGGGAGTTGTTGTGCTTATAATGCTGTTCAAAGTCACCGAGTTGGGCACTGGGTGTACAATCTGTATGCTTGATTGCAGACAATCATGTAAAGGTTACCTCGTAGCTTGCAACAGCAGACGGAGAGAAGACTCAGAATAGGTTTTGGTACTTGCATTATTCCTTGCAATACGACTGTACAACGCAGTGGTGGCCAGTTGAAGATGGCGGGGTCCAGCACTACCTGATGAACGATAGAGGCACAGGGTGTTTACACCTTCGCAGAGAGGCACAAGATGCAAGTAGATATACCTACCAAGAAACGACAAGCCACGACCTCTGGCGAAGCATGTCTCCGCCAGTTGACAAACTTAGTTTCTACAGATATATATACTTCTTAAAAGTCCTCTCTGTGCCTTGAGATTAAGTCTTGCAATTTTCAAAATACAACAACTCTTTTTTAAGCTCAAGATGAAGATAAAGAATTTTCGAGGCACTTCGACCCACCGAACCATCATGCATTTTCTTCATACATACTTAGCGATTGCTATATGATTCGACCAAGCAAAAGCAGCACTAAAGACTGTCCCCGATCTCCCGTTCCCAGCAGCAGAAGAACGTATGAGATGGATAGGTCCTGTCACTCCAGGGAGCAGCAATGTCATCTTATACGGAACCATCGATGTAAGCATACACTGGTTCTTGCTAGGTTAGGAAAGTAATGATCTAAAATCTTATGTAGGAAGTCACTGCTCAGATTGAAGAGTTGAAGCTCCACCCCGAGGGGACATGGCATCTGACAACTGAGATTGAAGCAAGAAGCATCCTGCCCGGCATTGCTCCACGTGGAGACGGTTCATTCAAGCGCACTCGGGTAGGTAGTCCTTCTTAGGAGAGCTCTTCAGTATTTTTACTAATTGTCCTAATTTGTTGCAGACCGGCATCGATTGTAATAATGCAAGAGGGACTGTAACTGCGTATTTTGCTCTCGAAGTCGTCTATGCCATTGCTCACAATGGGGGTGCTTGTGGCTCTAGGGCTGAGGCGATTCATTCTCTTCTCTTCTACGGATCTCGCTAAGAAATTGAGTAAAGACTTGCGTCTTGATGAATAGAGCACGGTGCACTTCAACATGGTTTTGCTCCCAGGTACACAGTTTATTTTTCATATGACTCCTTCTTACCTTTATCAAAGCATTTCAGTCAATAAATGCTGTAGTTTAACTTTGTTGCAGTCAGGTAGGGATGGTTGGTGCCCTTATTCTTTCGTGTATGGACAATTTCTATAATACTGTCAAAGGAACAGCATATGACAGCAAAGGGTATGCTATCATTATTCAAAATTATTGTGGGTAATGAGTTCGACATCCCAAGCTAGGATCGTGGGTTCAGAAGAGAATGTTGAGCTTGGAGCGCAGGAACTTAGGCTCAACTCATTGCGTGGTAGGGGAACCCAAGGGAATATTTCTTATGTATCCACAGAGGGGTTGAGATTATTCCAATCAATCATTCGTCAAAGAAATCAACACCATTCAAATCTCAAGGTATCTCGCAAAATGAAGGCGATAATAATATGGGTAAAAGTTTCATTATCCCTCTCAAACAACAAGATGTCCCGTTTACAGTTATGCAAATGCAAATAACTCTCCTTGTGCATAGTTGAAGAGTACTTCGGCCGCCTTAAATGGGGGCGATGGCGGTCACTGCTCTCATGCAACGGGATCTGCTTCCTCCAAGCATTGCACATCTTATGAACCCGCTTCTTGGAGCAACGTAACATCATAGGGAATGGTATTGACGATTGTTGTCGTTCTTATCCCGTCTCAAGGTTCCTCGTATCCTTCACACAAGTGTAAATAGATCAGTTATAAAGCAACAGTTGAAGCAAACTCTTGACTACTTATTGAATACTATAAGCTGGGGACTGCCCTTGCCAAGGCATCAACGACATTCTCTGCATTTGACTCGTGCAACTCCACATTAGCAAACCAAGCCCCAACACCTTTCAACTCTCATAAGGAAACACATTCTCCCCTTCACCAATCTTCCTCCATTCGTCCCTCACCCTATTTAAAAACTTGTACCAACTAATCACAAAACCCGGTCGACAAATCATTCCCAGTGCCCGCTCTCTGCTCATCGGTATCTCCGGCGTATATTCTCCCATCGAATGTGCCAGAAAATCACGAGCTTCATACTGGCAGTATCTAGATAACGCTTCCATATGCAATACAGATAATGGTCTCTTATCCTGTCTTACAACCAGTGTGCTTCCTACATCATTTTGCCATTGTGTTGGAGCCCAGCCCCAGCCGAGTTGTCCAGATGTGAGATTCGATTTGGCATTGGGATCGCAACATAGATGAAGGAAGGTGGCTGCTTGATTGTTGTAGGGACATTGGCCATCAAATTTTTTCCAATTGTTATCGTTTGCCCATTTAGGGTTAGGTGGATAACATCTGGTGAAGATAGGTAGTTCGATAATCTTCGCGATGTCAGAAGTGTCGTGGTTAGAGAAAATGGGATCGGTTAAAGGTACATCGATTGCTTCGAAGGCTGGTTTGTTCAATATCTTTTGATCGCCGAGACAATTGATCCTGACGCCCTTGATGATCATGGGTTCTGCTTTCGGTGTAAACGATGGCGCAGTAGTTGGCAGGGGGTTAGAGTTGTAGGATAAGAAGTAATCAGTGATATGTCTAAAGTCCTTCATGTCCAAATCCTTGCAGGCGATCGGATCAATTCCCAGTCCCTTCTTCCCATACGCAACAATTGGACCTCTCCAATCGTGATACTGACCAAGTTTGGTCGAAGTAATAGTAGAGATACTCCTGTTCGGTTGTGAGCCATCGATGAGAAAGGTGTCCCGGTGGGCGATATAAATGGTATTCATCAGCGCTCTTTTCAGAATAGGATTATATTGAATCGGAGCATGTTTCGTCAAGGTATCTGTACCAAGGTGTGGTCCAGCACCAGGGTATTGATACCGGTATCCATCACCACTATCTCTCCATTCACAATGAAGCCATAGCAACTCAGGTTTCTTGCTATCAACCGGGAATAGAATTCCTCGCACATGTTCTTTAGAAGGTCTTGCCGAGATATCAAACTTGGAGAAGGCTTCACAGAGAAGTTTGTGTGTAGCCCAATCTGCCTTCTGGCATGCTGGTGAGCAATACAGGGAGCTTTTGCAGCGCTGGCAAAACTGTGCGTTGGACTTGTTGCACACGAGGCATTCTTTGGAGCTCATTTTGAGGAGGATTTAAAGTAATTAGTGTATTGAAAAACAGTGTTCTTAGTACACAGATACGAGATAGAAAACCAGTTGAGCAAACAAACTGTGTGCTGGCATTGTGTAACCCACCAATACATCCTTGCATGATTCTGTTTGCACAGTACCTCCGTAGTTGAAGAAACTGACTCGACGTTCCTCTAATCATTAGGCTGGTTTTAAATAGTGTCAAATGGTTCTCCTTGTAAGAGCAAGGTCCAAGAAATGACTTAGTGCTCGAATCATGTTAACTCTCAAGGATTAGTTTGCTATAGGTAATTGACGTTGTCACACGTTTGTTTCACGTGATCAGTTGAAATGTCACGGCCACGAGGTTGTTAAGTCAAAAGGCTGCTATATGACACCTGGAATCAGGTGAGGTACACTCTATTCCAATTTAATAGATTAATAGATACTATTGGTGCTTTAGAAACCTGCGAATTGAAATTGAGTAAGGAGTTGGCAGGCCGACAAACGTCATGCAATATATAAATCTTCCAGGTATTGTTTGGAAAAAGAGTCTATCATAATTTGCCCAAAAGAACTGGAAGAAGCAACACAATCGATCACAATTCTGGAACCAACCGTCATATGTCCCATTGTGTGTTTTATATACAAACTCCTTGTACAAAAGGCCGTATTTCGCACACTCCTCCAATTCATCAATCATCATCGTCTCGTACTTGCATAACCCGATTCTCCAGTGTGAAATAACCAACACTTTCAAATACAATATTCCTCATGTTCGTTCATCGTCATGACTCGTGAATGGAACTGTAAATCAAAATCAAACGCAAACGCAAAATCATATATCTCCTTAGCATCGCTCGTGGTAGTGCTCTGGTGGTTAGAGCTGTTTACTTAAAAAGAGCATTGACCTCATCCACAGTTCTACGCTTCTTTGGCTTGTTGATCAAGGCACTGTAAAGGGTTAGTTATTAGCCCAACCAAATTAGGATTGAAATCTTACCCCCATGGGTTCATGTCAGGCTTCTTGGTCAAGTTCTTCATGTTGAACCAGTCGACTGAGTTTCCTCCTGCGTTACCAGATGTTGGCATACCCTGTGCAACGCAAGCATCATACATGTTCTGTGGGAAAACCATGTTAAGCTCTTGCATTTGAATTGGATCCTCGACGAAAGTCATGACGAGACCTGCTTCAATGTGCCATTCGATGTGGCAATGGAAGAGCCAGATGCCTGGGTTACCAGTCTTGAATCTGATGACTGCGTATGAGTTCTTCTCGACCATAAAGACATCACGACGGGTAGGTGGTGTTGTAATGTATGTGCCATCCCACACTGCTGGATTCTTTGGAGTACCTGCAGGTCCTACTGCCATGATTTGAGCTCTATCCATGATTAGTCAGTAATAACTTCATATCTGTGGCATAGTCGATGTAGTTTCAAAGCATTTTGGAGTATCCTCCAGCGCAAAATTATAGATTGAAGAGAGAAATTTGACTTACAGATGTCCATGGATGTGGAAAGGGTGAGCTCCTTCATCTCCATTATACACAACGATTTCAGCAATTCCGAGAGGGTTGTTGAATACGACGGTGTTAGTATTTGGACCATAGATTCCAGCATCGATTGCCAAATCGCGAGGAGCAGTCAAAGCAGTAAACAGAGTCGGGACGAGAGGAGGGATATAAGTGGTTCCGTTCACTGTACCACGAGACGCACCATTGAGAGCTTGGAAATTGAAGTTCAAGACGACGCTAAATAGACGATTAGATAGAGTTTGTTAAAGAGGTGGAATCCATTACGTTTGAGTTACTGGGCCAAGTGCCTTTGCCTGATCGAATGGTTGGACTGTATGCTCTTTGATATAGTTGTTGTATGAACTGAGAACAGGTGGCGAGGCGAGAGGAAGAGCAGCGTCGTAGACCAAATGAGCGGTACACTTTGTAATGATTAGCATTCAATAAGAGACAAGTGGGAAGTCACTTACGTTCATGGCCGTTTTGGCCCATGACTCGGCGGTGTCAAACATGGAAGGCATCATAGCTGAGGTAATGGCAAAGTTCTGACTTGCACTTGCCTTTGCCGTTACGATGACATTGTATCTCTGAGCTGCTGCGATCATTATCTCGGATGTCACAGTTGGTTTTGTGGCTTGCCCGTCCATCTCCACAATGGTCATGTCGTGCCCGCCAAATGTGATGACGTTGGATGCAAACCCTCCCATATTGATAATTCTGAAAAGATATCTTTTCCCAGGAATCATAGTAAATTTCTCGTTCAATTTGTCGTTGATGAGGGTTGAGTCTGGAACAGGTTCGGCTCCATGAGCCCGTCCTAGAGATGAAGGCTTCGAATATTTGTTTACGAGACTAGGAGCCTCCGCATGATACCAGTCTGACACGGTCATAATGTACTGTATAGCATTAGATTATCACCATTGGGGTGAAATTCAACATAAACTTACCTCTGCGTCAAAAGAAGTGTTATAAGGAGCGTTGGCATCATGAACAATCAAAGGGCCACGGAACCCATCTATTTGGGTCAGTTTCTAGCCCAAGATCTTGAAATAAAAGGCATCCCTACCGAGATATTGACCACCGATGTGTGAGTGATACCATTGAGTACCAGTTTGTGCGGCAATGAAGTTGTATGTCATGGTCATGCCTGGTAGTAGAGGACACTGGGAGACGAATGCAGCGCCTTCCATGTGCGGAGTCTTTCCTTGGTTGATGCCATGGTAATGGAGAGCTGTAGTCTCATTGCCCAACTTGTTGGTCAAGTTAATGATGATGTTATCTCTGAGGTTGACATGGATCTCTGGTGGTGGCCAGGCTCCATTGATACCTGTTACAAGTTAATAATCCATATTGCCAGAAAAAAGGGAAGTGTTGACTTACCAATTACTGGGCGTCCAAATCCGTCAGGGGCAGCCCAAACCCAAGTCACATCCCACTGTTTATGTCAATATCAAGAGCCATACTGTGGGATCTATCAGATAAGATATCTTACGTTTAAAGTAAGTGTTGCCGCCTTGGCTACAAGCGCATTGGCCAACAAATGTGCAAACGAGGAGCGCATATCGAAAAGCTTGGTGGTGATTGATTCGGAATACTGATTGTGGCTCCCATGGACGGGGTATTATATCCTTCTCAAAAGCTCTCAAGACACTCCAGCCTGAGATCGAAGGACGTACATTATTCTAGACAATGTCTTCTCAGGAGAGACTAGATTGGGTAAGAGCTTCGTACTTTGCCTATCGAAGTGCTCATAGCACAGCAGGTACATGTCTTCAACCTCGCCGTTCAAGTACGCCGACCAACTAGCAGCTCGTGATGTTCCGATTTCCTTAGAAACAGAAGCTACTTCGTAAGTATCCGGATGGGCAAATATTCAAGACAGTTTCAGATATTGGATTGGCTTAGTTTTGCATGTGAGCCAGGCATGATAATTTTTGCATGTCCTCGAAATCACTAACTCATACAATACCATGATGAACACAGAAGTAATACATTATCAATTCATGGCATCTTCTCAATTCTAAAGGAACAGAGAGAGTAGCATGAGTGACTCGAATCAGTGCTCAGAATATCGACCTGAGTCACTGTGATTGTTGGGGGCCGGAGCTTTAAAACAGTTACTCCGGCTTCAACTGTCGGTCTTGATTAAGCCAATCAGACCTGGAGTACCAAAAATCAGCATTCTAGTATTTTTCTGTATATGCTGTCTTGGTTGATTCGCATTCATTACATGCGAACGACAGTTAGGCATCTGGCGGGTCCTTCCGAGACTAATTGGAATGTGCGATTAATCATCAAGGAATATTTTGCTGGATGTGGTGAATGAGTCTCACATAGCCGACTCAAGTGTAACACGACATGAGCTTGACAAAAGGTTAAGCGCCCGCTGGGAGAAACATCTTCGAGTGAGGTTGAATTTGGGTTTCCTCTTACACATCCGACGACACCAGATCGGAGATCCAAGAACGTGGCAACTCTGCCACTATTTTCAGACCTGGTCCCTCCACGAAAATATACCCCCGCGCAATCTTGAACGTTTGTATACCGCCTATGTTTCGTTGGCAAGAATCCAGGACAATTCTCGTAGTTGAAAACTATCTCATTGCAATGCCGTTCTCGACTCAATAGGGCAGAGTGGCATTCAGCAGGGCGATTGTCCTCAATATCCCAGATATATCTCGGCGCCGGCCCGGTGGCCTAGATCACGAAGCTCCTGCTCCTTGAATATCGAGTTCTGCTATGATAATGACTGATGGCACATGATACATAAAATCAGCAGTCGGAAATGTCAGGGGAAAGCTGTTATTAGTTCCCTAAGGTACAGCAAGAGTTACCCCGCATTTCTGCTGTCGCCGCCTTGCGCCCAAAGCATGAATATATTCTCCATCAAATGGGATTGAACCCATCTGCATCTTGCGGAACATTCCAACAATCAAATCAATAAACTACTTTCCCCCAAAGAAGGTGTGGAAGGTTACCTGGATATCACAGCTTTCTGCCATTCGTGGTCATCAGGACTTGAGTACGAGTATACAATCATTTCCGCATACCAAAACTCAGCAAGGAGACTCTGCATAGTCATAAATCTCGGGAATCCTGAATGTTTTCCGAGTCTTGGACTTTTGTTTGTATGAAATAGAAGTTCGGACGAAGCGCCACGATTTCGACATGGTTGTGTTTCGGGATAATTGGCTGGGCTTCGGGAGGAGAACCGTGAAACGTCGAAGCGAACCCCCTATCTCTTCACTTTGAATTGTTCTTCAGTTCTCGGAACATTCAATTATTCGTGAGAGTTGCAACTAGTTGCTTGAGTTTTGATTCACTGAGGTTAGGATAATTACAGATACACACAAAATTTATCCGCTGATCAATTTCTACAATAGTGCGGAGAGACTTTTCTGTCAGTCAACGGGGCTCTCAACTCCTCTTGGAGGCTCAACACCGAGATTGGGAAGGAGGTGGAAGTGACGTCATGCTTTTGTTGACTCCATCATCAAATCGAAACAAAATGTTTGGTGTTGAGCGATAAAGTTATCACCCCATGTTCCGTGCATCACTGCATTCGGATGAACCCCACAAGTATATATTATGTTTCTGCAAACCGAACAAGTCAGCATCCAGCGTTTGCATTCCCCACAGTTACCCGCCACAGAGGTATTGTTTCATGGGAATGTGCCAAGCTGGCCCATCGTTCCGATTTTATTTGTTCATCTTAGAGACTCCTCATTTCTCAGCGCTTTGGACAACGTACTTTCGCTGCGGACGAGTATGGACCAAGCGGTTTATGCCAATGTCGCTGTATATATGTTGGCTTTCGCCATGTGAATCTGCTCATCAAGCAAGTCTTTCACGCTGATTCTTTTCTGTTCTTTAACATTTTTCGTTCGACTACGACATTCTTTTCAGTGCGATCTGTGATCCACGTACATTCTTTCCCAAGATGCTTTCCAACGCTGCCATTGTTGCCTCCCTTCTCTCCGCCGTCTCAGCTCATCAAAACTTCCATCAATTCTGGGTCAATGATGTTTCTCCAGGTTACCAGGTCGCTATCCGTATGCCTCCTTCCAACAGCCCTGTCACCGATGTGAAATCCGATGATATTGCTTGCAACGTCAATGGACAGAATGTTCCATCGGGTGTCAGCACAGCTGCTGCCAGTGAGGGGGACAAGATCAAAGTACAATGGGATAGTTCTTCGCATCCAGGACCAATTCAACACTACCTTTTTGGACCCGTCACCAATGCCTCGCTGGCTACAGGTGTAGGATCCTGGGTCAAGATTGATGACTTCAACTCTGAAAACGGGACTTGGGCCAATGCAATCATGCAAGCTCAAGACATGACTTATGAGTTCAACTTACCTACTGGACTTGCCAGTGGTGATTACCTCCTGCGATCTGAAATGCTCGCACTCCACGGCTCCCAGACACTCGGCGGCGCACAATTGTATGTTCTCTCTTCAAAGTTACAAACTCTGTCTAACAGTATATAGTTATATCGGCTGCGCTCAACTTACCATCACTGGAACCGGCTCAGGAACTGATGCCTGTGGCCCAGCTGTTCAACTCCCAGGCGCATATTCCGAGACCGACCCAGGCATCTATATCCCTAACGTATACAACGGCTTCGACATCTCAAACTACACCGCTCCAGGTGGCCCAGTCGCAACATGCGGTGCCGGTTCAGGAACACCAGCTACCACCGCTGCCTCTGTCCCAGCCAGCACATCCGCCGAAATCATCGCAACATCCTCAGCCCTCGGTGTCGCAACCTCAGTTGCAGAAACCCCATCTTCCTCCTCCCTCCTCGAAGCCGTAGCAACCACCCCCGAAGCCTCCCTCCCCATCTTCACCCCCGCCCCAACAACCCTCCAAACCCTCGTTTCCTCCAAGAAATCGGCCTGCAAAGCCAAAACCTCATCTATAAACCTCAGTTTCAACGCTACCTCAACGAGGAAATCAGCCTGTAAAGCCAAGACTACAGGCGCTGCCAGCGTAACATCCCTCGATCTCGGAGCAGTCACCACCCCCGTGTCTTCAAAGAAATCAGCTTGCAAAGCCAAGACCTCAGCTATTGTCACCAACACCGCTGGGTTGAACAACGCTGCTTTTGACCCATCTGCTACTTTCTCTGGAGCTGCTGCTGCAGCCACATCTGGTAGTTCGGCTGTGACTGATGCGCCTGCTAGTGGGACGACGTTGGATAAGCTTTTGGGGTGGATATCTTCTTTCTATAGTAAGAATGCTGGGACGGAGTATACTGCTGATACTACTGTTTGAGTTATTTGATGTTTTGAGGGAGAGGGGAGAAGTGTATGATTATGGCAAATGATTGGAGTATTCTTGTATATAGTTGAAGTTTTTGGCTCTGCTTAAGATGGCTAGAGTTGTGTATATGGATGAGATGTGCAATGTAAAGACTTGGTTGCACTTAAAGTTTCCAGAACTTGATTGATGTGATTAATGTAGGGTATGCATTCTTGAGCTTCTAGACAGCCGTCGGAAAGACGTTGAGAATAATAATGAGAAAAAGATATAACTCATATGCTCTACCGTATGAGACAAGCAAACTCTTTGAACAGGAGTTTGGAGTACCCCATACCGGTAGGTTGTATTTTTGCGCACTTATATATATGCACTCTTTAAATTGTATTTGTACCTTTCATCGAAAGTCCATTTTAGAGACAAAGTTGAAGGATCGCATCCCGTGATTGTGCACTATTTCAATCTTCACCAAATGCCTTATAGCTTATTCTATAAAACATATTGTGAAACCTTTCCCGAAAGTCAAGATCACTTTCTTTGGGAAATATGACGAGACCGCAAGAAGTGCAAGACCTTTGTGAATCAAGAGATATAGCCAAGTGTAGCCCGAAGCTTATTACAACGATAAGACGGGAAATAAAGATACTCCTAAATTTTGGAAGAATCTTTTACTAGAGCGCGTACTCGAAGCATTCGTATGAGAGTGTTTGAATGAGAAGAATATCTCGCAGCGAGACGCATAAGAAGAACAACGAGTCCTTTCAAAATGTTCGGGCTGTGCCACCGGAATAGCCACCGAGATGAAGGACGGCTCCGATATGTGCACGTGACCGGGATCTGAAGCAAACTCTTCACCTCGGCATCCCCTTCATACCTCAAGCCATAATCTTGCCACAACTACAATTCTCGTAAATCATAGTCGTGGCAAACCTTCATATCGCTTTCCCACGGCACAATCCACCGACTCTATCCCCCTTAGGAAGCTCTCTATCTTCGTTTGCCTTCCAAGAAGCCTCTTCTACGATCCCTGGCCGCTCCCAAGAAAAGGACAAGACACTCAAGTGAGCCCGTCTCGTATAAGCACAATGAAGCAAAGTCGAAGCTCCCCGCCTCGCTCTCCACAAGTCTTGAACAGTGTATGCAAGCAACCTCTAACGAGAACGCCTCTTATCGGGTGGTCGTTTTGGCCCCTCTTTGGTGCAGGAATTTTGCCCGTGCAATGTGCGCCTGCTTCATACAAGTACAAGCACATCCTAGAGACCAACAGTCACCCTTGATTAGGTGGTGCATTTCATCCACTCAAGGACAGTCATCATGGTCTTGTATCGAGAAGTGCCGATCAGCACCGTGAGGTGCGCGCTTGGCGCTTGGCTCGGCTCTTGGCTCTGGCTGTACTCCAATCTCTTTGCTCCATTTCTTCCAGAACAATTCGACTTTTTCTTGGTAACATAGTAAATTGGTCGCACCAAAGTCTTGGAGTTGATAATGGTAATGATATTCCCTACTACTGTGCCCTCTTGGCCCAACGACCACCTTCTCCTTCTGTAGAAGATGGCTACCCCACACTTTTCTCTGGGCGTAGGAAGCACAGATAGCTTTCTTGGCTGTATGTCAAATTCCTGGTGTGATTTTTTCATTGGAACCCGAGAGGGCCTGTCAGAGTGGATGTCTACTCGCACTGGTAAACTGGAGATGGTTTGAGAGATATCAGTTAGAGGCTCGGCACTTGGCTTGCTTGTTTTGGTAGGTGATAAGAGGCGCCGGGAACAAGACTCTGGGCATGATAGACGATTATCAGCCATGGTGCTTCAAGGAGGCCACTCTGCGAACATATATCTTGGATGATCCTCCCTCGTGGGTCTGGGAAGTAAGTTCGTCGTTCAGGATTCAACCTTCAACATGAATGCAGCAAGCGATCTCGAGACCATGGAGGTGGCCAAGGCCCATGATACCAAGGTATCTGGGTTGGATCCAGTATCTGGGAGTATGGCTAGCACGTCTTCGCAAATCGACCAGGAAGGATGGGAATTCCCTACAGCGGAGGAGTTGCACACTCTCCGTCGTGTCTCTGGACAGATTCCATGGACTGCCTACACCATCGCCTTTGTCGAGTTGTGCGAAAGATTCTCTTATTATGGAACGACGGCAGTTTGTAGGTCCCCTATATCAGACTGGGATTCTTAGGCTAATTATGCAGTCGTCAATTTCATCCAACAGCCACTTCCTCCGGGATCAAAGACTGGAGCTGGATTCGAGGGCCAATCTGGTGCTTTAGATATGGGACAACGTGCATCGACTGGTTTGACTACATTGTAAGTCCCATTATACCATTGTCTTCACAGTATCATGTGACTGACTTTCTATAGCAATCAATTCTGGGCTTATGTTATGCCTTTGGCAGGTGCCTACATGGCTGATCAATACTGGGGTCGATTCAAAACCATTCAGATCTCATGTGCTGTCGCTCTTGTCGGTCACGTCATCCTTATTATCTCTGCCATTCCCCAAGTGATCGTCCACCCAGAGCGTGCTATTGCCTGTTTTGCTGTTGGTATTGTTATCATGGGTATGGGAGTTGGAGGTTTCAAGTCCAACATTTCCCCGTTGATCGCGGAACAATGTAAGAACCCAGGATGGCTGAAAACAACAAAGCTGACACCTAGAAGGTACCGAAAATGTCATGAGAATCAAGACTACCGCCAAGGGCGAGCGTGTCATTATGGATCCAGCTGTTACCACTTCCAGAGTCTATCTATATTTCTATCTTATGATCAATATCGGATCTTTGACTGGGTCTATTGGTATGGTCTACGCTGAGAAATACGTCGGTTTCTGGCTGTCTTTTCTCCTTCCAACTTTGATGTTGTGTAAGTTTAGTTTTATTCGATTCCAAAACCATACTAATAATAATTTCAGGTCTCTGCCCAATGGTCATCTTCCTTTGCAAGAAGCGCTACAAGTTGAACCCACCCACTGGCTCCGTTCTGTCCAAAGCTTTCAAACTATGGAAGCTCGCCATGAAGGGAAAGTGGTCTGCAAACCCAATCGCAATGTAAGCATCTGACGGATTGTGAAATTTCTTACCATTTGACTGACATCCATAGGCGACGAAATATCAAAGCTCCTGGATTCTGGGACAATGCTACGCCTTCTAAACTCGGACCCAACAAGCCAGTTTGGATGACATTTGACGATGCTTGGGTTGACGAAGTACGAAGGGGTCTCATCGCTTGCAAGGTTTTCCTTTGGTATCCTCTCTACTGTAAGTTGCTTTCCCCCTTCTTCACGATCACAACTAACCTCAAATACAGGGCTCGCCTATGGCCAAATGACAAACAACTTGACTTCTCAAGCTGCAACCATGAAGTTGAATGGAGTTCCCAACGATATCGTCTCCAATTTCAATCCTCTCTTCATCGTCCTCCTCATCCCAATTATGGACAAAGGAGTCTACCCCGCCATCCGAAAAATGGGCTGGAAATTCACCCCCATCAAGCGCATCACATGTGGTTTCTTCCTCGCCAGCGCAGCCATGATCTCAGCAACCGTAACCCAAACATACATCTACCGCCAAAACCCATGCGGCAAAAACGCCAACAGCTGTGACGAAACATCCAACATCTCAGTCTGGGTCCAACTTCTCCCATATGGTCTGATCGGATTCTCCGAAATCATGGCCTCAGTTACATCCCTCGAATACGCTTTCACCAAAGCGCCAGTCAACATGCGCTCCACCATCCAAGCCGTCTGTCTCTTCATGAACGCTCTTTCATCCGCTCTTGCACAAGCTCTGGTCGGTCTAGCCGAAGATCCACTCCTGGAATGGAATTATGGACTCGTGGCTGTGATCGCTGCTGCTGGAGGCGTAGCCTTCTACTTGACGAATAGACAAGTTGATAAAGAGGAAGATAAGATGAATCTTTTGCCTAGTGCACATTTTGCGCCAAAGGGTGGTATGGATCCTGAGAGGGGCGTTTTGGATGGCCAGGTTCCGGGGACGAATGAGAAGACGGGGTTGTGAGTGTTGAGGGAAGTGAATTGGGGAAAGGGGGATGTATGGTGGGATATTATGATGAGATGAATTAGTCGATTAATATACCTATTTCCTGTTCGCTCTATTTTTCTCACTTTATGCTGCTTTATTTTGCATTCTATATCGAGAATGGTCCATGAATACCACCATGTGGAATATAGACGTACCCGACTCCTATTCACCCACTTCATTTATCGCCCCCACCCCTTGTATCATGAAGTACAACCACTTTCCATCCTTACACATTAGTGTGACACAAGAAGTACTTCAACTCTTATTTTATGGCCCTAATCCGTAAATACCTGGCATATTGACAACCAAAGACGAAATTTAAAGTCAGTCGATCGACATACCTGACGCCTATCCAGCCGCTTATCTTACCTCGTCCCCTTCCTCTATCGTGAAATCCAATCGCTTTCAATAATAAATCAGAGCAAAACATGCCATACCTCATTCCCTTTCTCTCCCCTTAATCACTACTATTCATATTATCCATAACATCCTATCAATTTCACAAATCACCCAGACAGAACTCAGATCATTAACCCTGATATCACGTGCAGACTACCCCCAGTCAAACATCAATCGTCAGCCAAGCCCCTCCCTCCTTCCCACCAACCGCGTCACCACGTCCCCTTTTGCCCCTCAATCATGGAGACCAAGGCGAAAAAATATTTTCTACCTGCCGCTACATGTCCAAGTCACGAATGACTCAAGCGATCAACAGATTTTCTGAGAGGAGACACAAAAAAGCCTCTTTTAATCGCGACATACGTGCATGAGATGAGTCAGGCCGAGTCTCGGTCGGGAAATATGTTGATTGATCGGCTGGGAGTAACGTTTTCCCCTCTGTCGATTTCTCAGGTTTGCAGGGGTACATAACATTGTATTTCTCTCGCTGGTGCACTTTGATTCTGAATTTGGAACTTTGAGGCGCATATTCTTTCTCTTCGGTTCTGTTAAAAGCTTTTTTTATTTCTCATTTTCAAGCAACGATTTTGAATTGAGGTATTAGGGTTGGGAAACACGACGGAAGATAAACGGATTATCAGGTGATCGATTATGACGTCGCAAGTCGGAAGTGCGAGTACAGCTGGAGCTGGAGTTGGGAATCAGATGCCGGAATCTGCGAGTGTGATATTGGTATCGTGCAAACAGACGAGATTCCATATTGAGAATCCGGTTTATTCTGAGGTGAGTTTTCTTTCTCCTATCCGGCACTGTCCCAGAGGGAAGGAAGTAGACAATGGATTTAACAATGGATTTAATGAGGAGTAGCTTGATATCGATGGTTTGAATATCACCGTGACTTCTGCTGCGAAAGGAGTGAAGGCGAAAGGGAAGAGTAAAGCGGAGGGATTGGAGATATTGAGTAATGCGAGTTTGAAGTTGAAGGCGGGAGTTTGTTATGCGTTGATTGGGAGGAATGGGACGGGGAAGAGTAGTGAGTTTTTTCTTTCGAATCCCCGTTCATAATCTTGCGGTTGAGTTCAAAGATGATGGGACGCGGATGGCTGATGAGTTTGCAGCTCTACTTAAAGCAATAGCCGAGAAACTCATCCCTGGAATTCCTATCCAGACAAGGATATCTCTCTTGCAGCAGACTTCCACGGATGGCTTGGAGGATACAGATGGGCTGTCTAAATCGACTCAGAATCTGACAATTGGAAATCAACTTTCTGTATTAGAAGAAGTCATCGATCGTGCGACATCTAGAACTGATATCCAAAAGGAGATTGATAGTGAGTATCACATACGTATATCCAGGAAGTGTAAATGACCATATCAGTCCTCTCGAAAGCTATCGATAATCATGATTCGGTTCTTGCTCCATTGCGTGCATTTAGATATGTGCATCATGAGAGATTGAAGAAGGAATTGTTTGAGCTGGATAAAGATGCGAGACTGAGAAGTGGGACGAGGGGAATGGCTGCGAGGAAAGCATTGCTTGCTTTTGAAAAGAAGATTGCTGAGTCGGCGGAACGGTACGTCTTATTACTTTGTGGGACAAACATATGTTAATATCTCGAAAGTCTAGTTCAAGAGGACTCTGAGATTGACGAGGAGACGATCAAGGAAGAAACACATGCTGCTAGTGATTTGTTGGCAGAACTTCAATCACAGCTCGAACCAGCTAGGCTTGCTTCCATTGAATCTCAAGCACGATCTATTCTCTCTGGTCTCGGATTTCCAAAACCTCATCTTGAGAAACCAGTCTCTACGTTGTCAGGTGGTTGGAAAATGCGCACTAATCTCGCATCTGCCCTTCTCCAAAGCACGGATATCCTGATACTCGATGAACCTACTAATTTCCTCGATTTACTCGGTATCATTTGGCTGCAGAAGTATATCCTACAACTTCGCTCCCAGGATATACCACCTACGATTGTTCTCGTGTCCCACGATCGCGATTTCATCAACACGATATGTCAAGAACTTATCATTCTTCGAGATCAAACCCTAACCTATTTCCGTGGTTCCCTGACCACGTATGAAGAAACAACACGAGAAAAGAAAATCTACCTCACCAAGATGAAAGATGCTCAAGAAAAACAGAAAGCACATATGCAACAAACCATCCAACAAAATATCAAACAGGGCAAAGCAGCAGGTGACGAGAATAAACTTCGACAGGCAAAAAGCAGACAAAAGAAGCTGGATAACAGAATGGGAATGGAGAAATCTGCAACAGGAGGGAAATTTAAGTTAAATAGAGATTTGGTTGGATTCCATCTCACAGCTCGAGCCGAAATCGATATCCCTGCCGATGAGAAAAACGTTTCCATCACCCTCCCACCAGCACCCGACCTCCGATTCCCAGGTCCCCTCCTCTCCCTCGAAAAAGTCTCATTCACCTATCCACGAACCAAGAAATCAGCTCCCGCCAACCCCGTAATTCTGCAAGACATCGATCTCGTGATCCATACCGGCGATCGCATTGGAATCGTCGGTCTGAACGGAAGTGGGAAATCAACACTCATAAAGCTGCTCACGGAAAGCGTTAAACCTACCAAGGGAACAGTGACAAAACATCCTAGATTGAGATTAGGATACTACGGCCAACATTCCGTCGAAGATCTGCAAGCTCTAGGCCAAGCGGATCAAGAATTAACTGCGCTCTCCCTCCTCACAAAAGACATCTCCACCTCATCTGAAGAAACATCTCTCGATGAAGGCGAGATTCGCGGTCTGCTTGGCTCCTTAGGTCTTCCCGGTCGTACCGCATCATCAGTCCCTCTCTCCAAGCTCTCAGGTGGACAACTCGTGCGTCTCGCTTTAGCACGTTTACTATGGTTACAGCCACAACTTCTAATCCTAGACGAAATCACCACACATCTAGACTTCTATACTGTGACAGCGCTGAAAGAGGCGTTGGGGGAATGGAATGGGGCTGTATTATTAGTGAGTCACGATCGATTTTTCGTTAGAGGAGTTGTGGAGGGGGAGATTGAGGGGGAGGATAGTGAGGAAGAAGAAGAAGAGAGGAGGAGAGTCGTGTTTTTGGTTAAGGGGGGTGGGATGAAAGTTTTGCAAGGGGGAGTAGGAGAGTTTGAGGGTAGTTTGGAGAGGAGGGTTGAGAAATTGTTGGCCGGGTAGGTGGGGTGAGGGGTAGGAAATGAATTTCTCAGTTGGATTTATCATGTTGGTGTTTGTGAAGTGAGATCATGAATAAACTAAATGTTTAAGAAACCGAGGTCGTCGCAGGAAGCAATTCAACCTGAGAAGAGTAACGCAAAAGGAAGCTTTTATTCAACTTTCGCTACTTTCAAGAGGAGGGTGTGAACCTTTTTCTTTTAAGCTTGAGGAAGCATTTTGGGATCCAAGATTCATACTTGGAGCTAGTAATCTATATAAGTCAGATGCAAGTAGACTTTCGATAATGCAATTACTAGCTTTTAATAATTTTCTTTCAGAAGATTTATTTGAACGTAATTAAATGCTTTGTAAGATTTAATTTAATTTATGTATTAAAAAATAATATAATTATATATATATTAAATAATTATTCTATAAATCCTTTAAATTATCTAGTCTAATTTCTTACTATATTAAACCATATATATGCTTAACTCATATTTCAATATTTAAATTCAGAATTCTTTATATAAAGTAAGGCTATAGTGAAATATATTACTAAGTAACCAGGAATCCAAATTTTGATAATACTGCAATAACTTAAGAGATTACGAGATATCCCCAAGAGTGAGCAGAAGCCTGCATAAAATCGGGTGCCCCATCAAGGAATCAAACACTGCTTTCAGTCGTCATTGGAACATCCCAGATTCTCACTGCATCCCCATCCAAACTCGCATACCAAACCTTTCCTCTCTTATCATCCTCCCATACCGTCATCGAGTATCCCCCGTGCACAAGAGGATTCTCAAAATCAACATCCTCGGTCTCCTCGTTAACCTTGACATCTTGTCCCTCAACAATATCAACACCAGGTCTCACAAATCTCCATTTGAGCCCCTTCTCCAAATCATAGGTCTCAATCCCTGCGTCACCAGACGTAAGAACAACTACTTTCTTGCCATGATCCACAAACTGAACAGCGACACATTCAAGATATGTTCCCATGAAACGTTTGTACTCATCAGTGACAGGACAATTCTCCGTACTTAGAATCCGCTCTTGAACGACTTCCTTCCTTTCCACATCGTAAAGTAAAAACTTCCCCGTATCTGGCCCATGGCCTTCCCCAATAGCAACAGTTTTGCTATCTGGAGCCCAACTCAGTGCGCGCATCCAGCTATTTCGCTCCCCTTTGGAATGAACCAAGGTCGTTCCATCAACTAGAGAATAGATATCAAATGATCCATCACCACACGTAGCAGCAAACTTTGTTGAATCAGGAGAAAATCCACCTGTCCAGTTCTGACCCGTGGTATTGAATCGTCCTTTTTGAAGACCAGTAGTTGAATTCCAGATTCGGATGCTTTTGTCCCAAGCCACACTCCCAATCCATTTCTCATCCGGAGAATACCCAGTCCACATTATAGCATCGCGATGGCCAGTCAGAGTGAGTGTTTTTTCGTTCACCATGGAGTGGATTGCAATGTCCCATGTATCGCTACCGTTAGAACGAGGTGAACGGCCTGGCAGGTAAATCATGGCTGAGCCTGACGGACTGAAGACTTGGGACTGGAAGGAACTTTGAAGGCGACCGTCGAGAGACTTTTGTTTTGCGACCTTTTGCATCTTGATGATACGAGTGATGACTGGATCTATGGCCTCTGTAATCTTCTCTCGCTCTTCATTAGAGATCTCGAGATCAGATTGAGCCCGAAGAAGACCTTGCACAACCGTTTCAGTAGCTTGGCGTGCAATCTCAGTAACCACACTCTCGCCCATCATAGGATTGTCTCTCTGCTCATCTAGATTCCAAAACAAAATCTGAGGCTCCGCAGGAGGCTTTTCATAGGCACCATGTCCATCTTGCCCAGAGACTAAAACCTTTGGGTTCCCTGGTTGGAAAGCAAGAGCGTTGATTCTAGATACATGACCTTTGCAGACGACCATAAGAGAAAAGTCGATTGTGTCGTAGACATGAACATCTTCTCCCATTGCGATTGCAAGCAAGCTTCCATCACTACTCACCGCCACAGATTGAGTTTCTTTCTTGCATTCGATTTTGTAATTCTCGCTACCCCAGGTACGAAAGCCGTCAGGGGCATATTTAACCGGTTCTCCAGAGGCATCAGTGAACTCCTTTTTGACGCCGTAGCGCCACTGGTTGTAGAACTCTGCACTGGAATATGTAGGCATTTTCAGTTATGAATTTAATGAAAGTTGTTGATGATGGAAAATATTGGAGTTTATATTTTGGAAACAGGCTGCTGATGCCTGAACTCTTGGGAGTCATCATGGTGGCGAGAGCTTCTGCCTTGCAACCCCAACCCCTTTACGTGAAGCGACTCCAGTAACAGAATTAAACTGAGAATTAGTGACGTCGCGACGATGTTTGACATTTGAAAAATAATTTGATCGTATTAGAGACGATGCCTGCCAAACGTGGTGTTAGTATCCATAAGGACCGAAACATTGGGACAGACTCAATCTCAATTTCAGCAAATGCTTCCTTCCTTTCAGCGGATGTTGATCTTATCAAAGCGTCGCATTAATAGGAATAATGTGCTATCCATAAACATATGTAAACGTCGGACACAACCTGTATCGAAATTGAAAATCCCTATCACTGATACAGTCACAACACAAAAAGAAGTTCGATTTCAATGCATTGAATGAGAAAGCCAAGAAAAGAGGACGATTCGATGACCAAATAAGACGGAACGTTTAGGGACCCTGCTTATTAAAGCAGCACTACTTCTAATCTTTTGATAGCCTATCGTTCCATCTACTCCAATGCCCTTCAGGAATGCCAGATCACATATAAAAACCGTTGTTTCCACAGTCCTGACGTACTCGACCTGTGCCCTCACTGTTAGTACTCTGTGATTGAATGCAGCTTCAGGAATATCACGTACCTGGGAAATAGTGTGGGTGGACCGTGTTTGCATCACAGTCTCGAACGAGATGGGGTTTTCAGTGTTGGCAAGATTGGAGCGCATACCGCAATACACACCTCGTTGGGCATCTGTACTGCAGCGACATGTTTCAGAGATGGATTGATTGATGTCAACAGTAGAGGGTGAAATCCTGGTGGATGATGCCGAAAAGACCTAGGAGAGGAGAACATTATGAGAGGAAGTGAGAAATAAAGTGCACATTCTCCTGGTTGTATGTGTTTTCGGGCAAATTTGGGGAGCAAACTGCTCGTAGAAAGTTTATTGGTATGGCGAAAGCGATCATGTTCGTGGAAAATTGGTGACGGGACTGAATGCTGAAAGTCGAATGGTTCGATGAGAACGATCGAAAGCTGTGATATTCGAGAAAAGTTGGGAAAGAGACCGATCGATGAAATTCCGGTGGTTTGATGAGAAGGACTGAAGATTGAAATATTGTTTTCTTGGGTAGGACTTCGAAACTGTGTAAAATCCCCATTGCGCGCCAGGTGGGGGTATAAAGATCTTCAAAGCTGATCGAGCCAAGGAATTTGATCACGGATTCCCTTGGCTAATGAACCATGGAACTTTTGATGGAACTGAAATGTTCCTTCATAGTACAGATCTGGAACCAATCCACCTGGCGCCACTCACACAGGAAGAATTCACCTCTTATGACAGATCCAATTTCTCATATTCGCTATTGAAACTGTCGACATAATATTGAAAGTTTTTGATGTCCGGCAAAGGTTCATCAAATCCTATGTAGAAGCCCGATTCGTTAAAGAGAGAATCATCCAAATGTTTCTCGTGTTTCTTAAATCCGGATCGAAACAGTTTTTGTATCCTTCTCGGACGTCAGATACCACGGATTTCAGTTGACACCGAAGTTCTAAAAGAGACAGGCGAAGGTCCTGGGGTTTCTTGGTGGCCATAGCCCCCACCTCTTCAGGCCTAGCACCAGAAGCTCATAGCCAAATGCGTTACACAATTCGGAGTAGCGATCTTGTTTTACGTCTTCAAGGAATGTGACTCTACCATAAAGTTTGTCCAGGAGCCACTTGATTTGTAAGACGCGAACTTTGGAAAAGGATTCTAATATTGTCAGCTGAAGCCAATGCCATGAATTTCCAGTCTTTAAACAGAAGGAGCTCGCACCATATATGCCGAATGGCATGGGGAGAATCTTGTTCCTGTCCAAATTTCTCTTGCAATCGACACACGAGTTTGTCGTGATCGAAGTCATAATTCTCATACAATATATGAAAAAATCCTCTCATGTTCATCTTTCGATGTTAAGACGATAGCATACCTCCACAACTCCTGAAACTGATTCACTTCCCCGAAGATCCATGAAGCAGACAAGCCGGCTTGTAAATCATATTCTTTGGAATTTTGTATCCATCTATCGTCTAACCACTTAAAAGTCCACGGCATAACCATTCTTTGCAGTCGTATTGGTCGCAGCACAAAGCCACGTGGACTAAGGTATCTATATCCATATTACCCGCAACATGGGCGAATTTCAAATGTGCGATGTTCAACAACACCAGTAAAGCCTCCCAATTGCCCTAAGTGAAGTCGAGGAGAATGCCTTCAAATTGATCAAAGAGCATCTTCTTTTTATCATTGCCTCTATTTGCTGCTGTGACCTCTGCATCTTCGGTGTTGCGAAGGAGAGGGGACGGCGGAAAGATGAATTTCTTCCAGACGGGACTGGCAAAGCACATGGCGGTAGAGGAGACCTTGAGGGTTATCTCCTTGTCTTTCTAGATAACCTTTGCACGCACACCACCCCCCTCAAATTGAAACAGATGGTCGGTGTGGCTCATAGTGGCCATGACTTCGGCGTGAAGTGCTCGTGCGGTGTTCGTGTTGTCGGTGGCTGGATTGGCAACGAAGTTGAAAAGGAGAATGTTGAAAATGGAGTTGGAAAGAACAGGAGATGTCGACCCTTTTATCCTTCAGAGAAGTAGTATCTCGTCGTTCAAAGGGAAAGTCGATGATGTGGAATCGGCCAGGAAACCATAGGCCTTACTTGGTATGTCAAAAGTAATTCCTTCGACTGGGAAGGTGGCAGGTTGATGGATCAAATCAAAAACGTAGAGAGAGAAAACGAGGATAGCATTGGGTAAAAAAAACTCAAAATCAAAATTCAAGGGCGTAGGCAATATGCACAATAAATTTGTTGGAACAGTCATGAACGAGGCCTCCCAGCATGAAAAATCAATTCCACACGACGAGGTGCCACATGCCGTAACTCCCAGAATGCCACCCAAAGTACCCAATGCCGAGATCATCACGGGCTATTCCATGGCCATTCCATCATGCCTTCTCCTCTCCCCTCACCGATTCCTCAAAAATGGCCGCGATATCCAAAATCTTTCCATCCATTCCACTCCCTCCCAGAAATGTAACACCGAAAGGAAGTTTCAACCCATCGCTTTCAATCCATCCGGCATTGACGCTCACACCGCAGAGGTCAACTACATTACCTGCATGTGTAAAGGTACCAACTTTCGCGTTCAATTTCAAAGGCTCTGCTTCCATCTCCTTGATAGTCGGGTGACAAGGTGTACTTGGCACTAATAGAACATCAATACCTCCTTCAAGAGTGTTAAACGTCCTTTGTGCTTGCATGGTGTACTGAGCCTGCAAAGCTTGGTCATGGAACACATTCCATGGTTTCAATGGAGAATCAAGAGCAGCTTGGAATAGGGCTTTGGTTGTAGGATGAAGTGAGTCGAGGTTTGAAGCAAGGAAGTCGTAACCAATAGATGCGATGCGCTCGTGGACCAGCGACGCGTCATAGAGAAGGTCAGAGGCTTTTTCAAATGGAGAGTAATCGACCTCCACCAGGCGGCCGCCAATGGAACGGAGCCTTTGGACACTGGATTCGAAGAGTAATTGATATTCTTTTGTACAGAATTCGAGCGCTGTTGGCGAAGGGACAGCAAACGTGAAACCTCCTTCCTTGGGACCACGGAAATCTTGTTTCCACAAAGAGAGACTTAAAGGAGTCTTGGCGTATGGATCAAGTGAGTCATACTGATCCATTACATACCAAACTTTCCGAGCATCTGCAAGAGTCGGTGCCATAACTGAAAGAGTGTCGAGACTTTTGCAAGCTGGGACAACTCCACGAGCAGACATTGTGCCTTTTGTCGGCTTGAAGCCGACAATGCCATTGAATGCTGCTGGAACTCGCCCACTGCCTGCAGTGTCCGTCCCCAGAGCGAATGAAACGAGTCCAGCAGCTACGGCAACAGCAGAGCCGGATGATGAGCCACCAGAGATATGGTTTTTACTGTATACACTATGAGGTGTACCGTATGGGGAGCGACAACCTGAAAGACCAGTTGCCAGTTGGTCCATGTTCAATTTGCCGATGTATATTGCACCTGCATCTAATAGTAGCTGCACCGCTGGTGCCGTCGATTTTGCTGTATATGCAAAGGTTTCACAAGTCGCCGTTGTGACAACGCTCTCGACATCGATATTGTCCTTAAGTGCAAATGGAATTCCATAAAGAGGAGGCAATGGCTTGCCAGCATATTTCTCTGTGAGCGTTTTGGCGGCAGCGAGTGAGTCCTCGCGAGTTTGCTTCGATATCCAGACAGCAGAGTCGATCTTGTCGTACTTTTCGATGCGATCATATACTGAATTGACGACAAGCTCAGGATCTGAAAGGCCACTCGTGTATCTCTGCCTCAATTGATCAATAGGTAAGAGATTGTCTTCTACAGCCGGAGGGGTAGAAGGAGGGGTAAGCTCTCTTGTTTTGGACGCGGTAGCAAAGAAGTCTGAGCTATGTCCGATATACCCAAAAAGTCCATCTTGCCCGCACACGATGTCCATTGAGGTGGTGACCATTTGAGCATCAAACCCCCCTGTGCAATCCGATAATATGCAACATTCGAATCCACGATCATTGCACTCTCTGAGTGTTGTTGTCACGCAGCACCTGTAACAGTCAATGAAGTCCCACCACGAAGACTTTGAAGCTTACTCAGTAGTGACCCCAGAGAACAGAATGTGAGTGATTCCTCTAGCAAGCAACACTCTGTGAAGTCCAGTTCCCCAATAACTGCCTTTTCCTGGTTTATCGATAACCGGCTCTCCAGGAAGCTGTCGCAACTCGTCGATAATATCATGTCCCCATTCGCCTCTTACCAATAGTCTCCCCATAGGACCTTGATCTCCAATTCCCATTGTATGGTGTCCATTTGGTGCACTGACCTGTCTAAGCTTCTTCGAGGCAGGAAGATCCGATAAATCAGGTCTGTGACCTTCCCGGGTATGAATAACTTGTACACCAATTGATCTCGACACCTCCAGCACTTTCTGTAATGTTGGTACTATATTCCGGACCGCTGAGAATATTTCTGGGTTTCCACACTGAATTGACCCAAATCCGTTCGGATCAACAAAATCCCTTTGCATATCAATGATTATGAGGGCCGTCGTTGCTGGGGGAAAAGTGAACGTGTACGGCCTGGCATTGGGTAACGACATCTTGAATGAAGAAGACATCTTGATATCAATGCTTTGAAATGACGAAGAGTTTGTGGAAAATATTATAATTTCAACAGAGGTATGATAGCTTCAATTAATCGTAAGGACAGCGATTTTTCGAAGAGTGCTGGGCGATTGAACGTCGGCGAAGGTGGGTTGAATGGTGTTGAAATCAGAGGAACTAGAATAAAGCTCTTCAGATCGCTGATAGTGTATTGTAAGCACTTCGCATACAATTCGACCAGAGGTTTTCCCAGCTTCACAAGCCACGATCGCAGCTTCGCTTTATGAAAAAGAAATTATCACTTCAACTGAATGCTGTCGAATGGAAGCTCCATCGAAAAAGCCGTCGGCTGGATTTCGACGAGGCTATCATCGCCGGCGGGTTGAGAGCGTTGGCAGCAATGGCCGAAGGCACGCCGGAGGCAGGTGTATGCATGCTGGTGGTACAAGATAAGAAAATGAAAGTGGGATAAAGTGGCGTTGATTGGCGTTGAGAGGCTGCTCAGAGAAGCGGGCTGTTATCTTAGAACAAGGCTGACTGATGCCAATTAATAAGACGAGGCTGTGCTTGCCATGTTGCAAAGAATGAAGATATAATTCTTTGGAAAATGTTGTGAAGGTTTATAGTCACGCGAAATTTGGTAGTAGTTGAATTGAAGGTTGTCCTTGATCTCTTCGCCAAATTCACCTGTACCGATTGGGTTAGACAATTTTATTCCACAATCCTTGTCTCTGCCACTGTGTCAAGCAACAACTTCCTCCTTCGTGAACATCTTCTTATACTCCTCATCACTAAATCTACTTTTTGCCAATCGCCTCCAAACATAATCGCCTGCAAGCACACTCTCATAGTTCTTCTTCCCTTCTTTGACACACCCCTCCAAAGGTTCCACCAGCGTCTCATAATTAGGACCCATGAAAAACGGAATGGAATATCTTTCTTCTCCAGTAATGTTCAGCACTCGATGCACAGTGCTCACAAACGTATCATTGCTCCAATAGCCGAGCATATCGCCAATGTTAACAACAAATGTACCAGGAATTGGAGGCGCAGAGATCCATTCTCCTTGGCTATTCAGTATCTGCAAAGCCGGTTGCTTGCCCTGACACAATATCGTGAAGCACTCGATATCAGTATGAGCACCTATGCCGAAGGCACTTGAAGCCGGCGGCTGGGGCGGGTAATGCAAAATACGACACATCGCGCCCGGATGGGTGAACATGTTGTCGAAATACGTGGCTGGCAACCTCAAAACCAAAGCAAAAAGCCGTATCAGTCGTCGAGCCAATGTTAGGATCTGTGCGTAGTAGGTCGTGAGGGTAGGCTTGAATTCTGGCATCGAAGGCCATGCATTTGGACCGGTCATTGGATTTGGTACTTGTTCTGCATGCTGTCAGTGACTTTCCTCCAAACGCGAGAGCAACGTACTGCTCACTGATTCGCTTGGCTGAGACACAATGGGGTCGAGTTCTGGGGAATACCCCCAATTGAACGCCTCATTCATGTCAGCCTTTTTTGTCTCATCCGTCCTAACTTCATCTGGAGGTTCATATCCTCTCAAAATTTTGCTTTTTTTGTAATGTACTTCGTTCTTCTGTTCCCTGTCCAAGGCGAAGAAGTCTTCCGCACATCTGAGAGTTGTATCGATTGCCTCTTGTGGTATATCATGATCTTTGATGTAGAAGAAACCGACTTTTGTGCATGCATATCGAAGCTGGGAGACAAGTTCCGGGAGCGGGGAGATAAGTGAAATGATTGGTATTTCCGAGAATGAGGCATCACGCACAACACTGTCGTTGGCTACCATCCGGGTTTTCCCAGAAAATGAAGTGAAAGCCGACATTGTCTTTCAGGTAAGACATATGGCGGAAACCAAGCACAGTCTGAGCAAATGAGGATGAGCGCAGATATATCTTTCCAAGCCACCCACTTATCACCCCACTCTACTGGACGCCACTTGAGCATCCACCTTCATGCTTGGAGAGCGATGTAACTCCCCTCCCCTCAATATCGAGAGGTGAAGTCTCATACAGTCGCACTGCACTGTAGACACGCTCTAGTATTGTTCTAGCGTCCGGGAAGTCCCAGCGTAGGGCCCATCTGCCTCCGGCGAGCGACGGCCACAACGAAGCTTGGCACACCTTATCGACGCCCATTTCCCCAGTGTGTGTTATCGCTGAACCTCAACGGCTCACGATACACCATTGCAGACATTCTATCACTGATACACAATTGAAATAATCATCGTGATGAACGGGAAGTCTGACAAGATAAACATGAACGGAAATGCATATAATAATGTCTTTCCCATCGACAATTGTGCATTCATCAACAGAGTCGACCTCAGCAATTGGAGAGTAGACTGCGGTTTCCGGCTTCCTTCAACCTACAATATTGAGCAAGGAGACTGAATTGAATATGGCTTTCCGTCAACGCATCGACAAGATCAAGCAGGGAGCGAAGGAGAAAACAAAACCAGCAGGATGGGTTCTTCCACAGGAGAAAGGTGCTCTTGGTGATGAGGGTACTTGGTAGGTTTCCAAGTTCATATCCAGAAATGGTATTGATTGAGACAAGGACAAACATTGACATGGACGTCACCCCTCTTGAAAGACGAACATGGACTGCCGTCACTATGGCCGGTTTCTGGTTTTCTGATGCCCTCAATGCTCAATCCTGGATGGCTCCCGCATCCATCATCGCGGTCGGTCTGACTTGGCGTGAAGCGATTGTATGCATCATCTTTGGTTCTCTCTGCTGCACCGTTCCCCTTGTCTTGAATGGTGTCATGGGAGCTCGTCTCCATGTTCCTTTCCCGGTGGCTGTCCGTTCTTCCTTCGGATGGTATTTTGCTCGTTTCGCAATCATAACACGTATGACCACGGCTCTCTTCTGGCACGCAATTCAGACTTATACTGGAAGTACGGCGATGACTCAAATGATACGAGCTATCTGGCCCTCGTATCTCGATATTCCGAATCACATTCCCGAGTCAGTTGGTATCACTACACAGCAAATGATCAGCCATTTGATCTTCTGGTCGGTTCAATTCCCAATCCTGCTCACCCCGCCACATAAATTGCAATGGTTCTTCATCTTCAAGTTTGGTTCGTGCATCCCCATCGTGTCATCATAGCAAATCTGACATTAATTCAGTCGTCGTGACAATCACCTGTGTGGCGGTCGTCATCGCAATGACCAAGAAAGCAGGTGGCTCAGGAGATATCTGGAACCAGCCATATCAAGTTAACGGCGCCGCGCGATCTTGGCTCATTCTCTCATCTCTCTCTTCCATTACCGGTGGTTGGGCGACAATGGCAACGAACATCCCTGATTTCACCCGCTATCTCAAGAAAGAGAACGGAGTGTACTGGCAGGTTCTGTTCCTACCACTCATCCAACTTGTACTAGGTCTCTTCGGCATTATTTCATGCTCTGCCGCGAAAGTGGTCTACGGAGAGTACATCTGGGATCCCCTCACCTTGGCCGCTCAATGGAATGGCCCCTCTGGTCGAGCTGGAGCTTTCTTTGTCGGGTTTGCTTGTAAGTCTCCTTCCCCAATGTATCCCCCAGATCTAATATCAAAAAGGGGTCATCGCTCAAATCGGTACCAACTTGTCCGCCAACGTCATCTCATTTGCCAATGATCTCGTCTCTCTCACACCAAAATACGTCAATATCCGCCGCGGTGTGATAATCGCCACCATCACTGCTTCCTGGATCATGGTTCCCTGGAAAATCATCCACTCAGCTGCTTCTCTGCTGTCTTTCATGGCAGGTCTGGGTATCTTCCTTGCGCCTATCGCAGCTATCATCGGCGCCGATTATTGGGTCGTCAAGAAAACTCATATCGATGTACCAGGTCTCTATCGTAAGGGAGGAAGATATAAGTACAACGCTTACGGCACCAACTGGCGCGCAGCTGTCGCTTTCCTCATCTCTGTTGTGCCCAATATTCCCGGTATGGCTGCACAGGTCAACAGTAAACTTCTCAAGGGTGTTGGAGGAGCTATCTATATCTATTACATGTTCTATCTCTGGGGGTTCACATCCGCTTTTATCAGCTACTCACTACTCAGTCGCTTCTTCCCTGAACCAGCTACTCTCATCGATGAGACAATCTCTGGAGATGACGTTGAAATTATTACTGGTAGCGAGGAAGCTAGCAGTGAGAAGGGAGATGAGAAGGGTGCTAAGGGAGCTGAATATGCTGTTTAGGTTCTAGTCTTTGGATCGTCAAGGAGGAAGGGTTTCTTAGCGCTTGTTTTTCATGTTTTGAGGGTGTATTGGGTTATGGTTTTGAACAAGATTGCAGGTGCTGAATTGCAGAAGATACCATGAGAGGAAGACTGTCGTTGAGATAATATATATACGAATGGAAATTTCCTTCAGAAGAATGCGACATCGATTTCTTTCCCTACAGCATCGAGAAGTGAAATGCTCAATGCGCCTGTTGCTAGGACCACAACATCTATGCTCCCAGCCCACAATTCATAGTTTGCTTTTGAGCCGCTCCTTGAAATGCTCACGTTGTCAAAGGTCTTGATTTTGGGACTTAATGTACCTTGTTGCCCTACAGGAACTCGGATTCGAACCTTCGGGCCAACGGTCTTGGAGAACAAGGATCTACGATAAGGACCTTCAGACGAAACTGCGACAGTGAAATTAACAATTGTTGTCGAGTTCGTGGTAACAGCGAATGAGAGAGATGGGATGATAAAAGCCGTGGTTTGTAAAGAGAAAGTTTGGGCTGATCCGAACCCTGAAATCGTGATACTGGTGAGAGTTTTTGGGCTCTGGATGTTCAGAGAGATTGGGAAGAATGTGGTAGCGCCGAATATGGAGTAGCCTGTTTCTGGCTCGGGCGAGAGGGTATGAGATTTTGGATGATTGGGAACTGTAAGGGTGAGAGTGGTGGGTGGAATAGTTCCGGTGGGTGTGAGGGTCTGAAATGTCAGGTTGTAGCTAGGCCAAGGAACGAATTGTACTTACCCTGATATAGCCATTTAGTACGAGATTCCCGTTCGTATCAAAATCAAGGCTGACGTTGATCGGCTTGATTGACATCGGAGACACTACATCAGACAACACAACCCCTTTTGGCACGGTCTCAATCATTCTCTGAAAAAGAGTCACACAAGTATTAAAGAAGTCTTTTCCTTGTCCGCGAAGTTTCGTGATCGTGACGTTGTTGTCGCTTTCGTAGAGACGGAGATCACTTCTTGATGAGACATTGAAGGACGTCACTAATGGACCGCCCTGATTTCCAGTTCCGTCCAGGTACTCATTCAGGACGAGAGTGTCGAATACATCAACAGTACTATCAAAGTGAATACCACCCGCCGTGTTATTGACTGATACGGCTTCCGGCCCAACCACTGTTGGAAATCCACCCTGTAATTGTCAATAAAGTCATAGCGGTTGGGCAATGAGGTGATATACATGGTGTACGCTCCCCATGGTATGTCCACAGGCTGTAAGACCAATGGAATCAACCTGGCTGAACCCAGCTCGTTCAAACAAAACGAGTGTCTCCTCGAGAGAAGTCTCTGGAGCAGGAACACCTGTACCACCGCCTCGGATTGCATCAATTCTCCCACCTCGAACGGGAATTTGGGGGCCGCCACAATTACCCACACTCTGTGGCACTATCAGTACTTGCAAATGAACTTAGACAAACTACTAACCATCGCTACGGACAATGCGATCAGATCTGCCACTATGAAAAATGTCAGGATCGAAGATAAATCATTTGTAGAGAAGTGGTCTTACTGCTAACTTGAGAATTCACATAGGGTCTAAAGAATCCCAGAGAATCATTCATCGCACTTCCTGAATTCTCCTCCCTCAAGGTCTCGAATCCAATGCTTGCATCGATACCACCAGTTCCAGCCGTCACATTAGCAGTAACGAAGTCGTGAAACGAGACTCTCAGCCATTGTGCAGCTGTTTCTCGTCCAAACTGCTGATTACCCGAAACGTAATTAGAGCAGGGAGTGATAGCGTCTGCAAAACCAGATGAGTGCGCTCCGTGGGTGTCGACTAAAATGTGCTCTAGAATCGCAGCTTGTGGATTGGGATAAAATAAAGTCGCCGATGCAATTGAGGCGATTCCAACCACCATCAAAAGCGGAGCGGTATGAGATGGGGCAAACATTGTGACAATAGAAGCTGTTTGAAGTTGCCTGAGATGAAGCGCAAACCTGGAGAATATAAGCATCATGCGTGCAATGTATCCTCCTAGATTATGATGTCCAACTTCAAAACGATATCGGACCGTTGAGATAATCATGATCGATACAATAAGCTTGCAGTATCGATGGCACGCATATGCCGGCATGGGTTTAGGCGTTCTGAACCTAAAGTGGACGTCGCATTTTCGATTCCTCCAATAAAAATGCTAATCGCAGCAGGGAACTCGCATCATGTCGGTATAAGCTTCCACTTGGCGATGAGATTTCCGTTGGCGCCTCGTGTTCAGCGAGTGTTGACAGGGAGGTGCGATGCAACCAGCATCTTTGGAGACGAATGCTGCGATTATTAAGCCTGATGATCACACAACGCGACTCTACACATGATACCAGGATTGATAGCTTCGAGGCTGACCACAAAGAATGTCGATCTGGTTTGTGCCCCGGACAGAACGTGAATATTCCCCGCGAACGCTTTTCTAGGACATTGAATGCGAAAATAGGAGCTGAACACCATGATCACTTTTCGGGAACCTCGACCCCAATCTGGAACGTGTTCTTCAACTTAAGAGTGTGCAGCGAGCAAGGGTTTGTTAAGCTATTCATCCGAGTCAGGATCGATCTTTAGTATGACCATAGATTGCCATGGTTCTCAACCCCATAATCGTAGACCTGAGCTGGAAGCTCACCAACGAACGATGGTTGACCTGAAGTAGGCTGGCTTGGATAGAACTGAGTGTCGTATGAGTATTGACCGGGTGAAGTAAAGTCCCCCGATGGAATATGGGAATTCGTATAAGTGAGATCGGTATTGTCTGATGCCACACTTTCATTCTCCTGTGGATTGACAGCCACTGATTGCGAATGGTCGCTGGTCGAATCCGAGAAGAGACCCAAATTGGCGTCTAATAAAGCCATTGCAGGTTTCATGTATTTCGCGCCATTCTCGCTGTTGATTTTCAGAGTCCATCGATACTCGCGTAGCTTTGATTTGTAAAATGTAGCCTCCTCTGGCGTTGTCGATGTGGAAAGTAGGAGGGTGCCGAAAACAGCTATCAAAGCGAAGTTTTGAGGTGACGCAAAATACCAAAAGCTTGAAAGGTGTTGTGGCTTGAGCGATTGTATAAAGTCGATAGCGAACATGAATCGCTCATGTGCAACAGATCTGCAGATCCGAAAAAGTTGGGGATCAGTGGACGGCGTGAGCGAAAGGAGGATCCGACGATGAAGTGTAATCTCCGTCGCAACATAGGCTAGTCGAAGATATCCAACTGAATTGAGTTTCATGACCTGTGTTGCATCCATAGAGAGGCACTCGGGGAGATTCGTGAACCATTCTTTAAGCCTCAACTGCACCGGCTTTACCTTCTCAAGCACAATTGATAATCCATTAATACCGGCGTCAGCGATCTCTCTCGATGCTCTTACGGTGAAGACCGTCTCTAGAAGATCTGCAAGAATTTCTGACAGTGAGATCATTCGACTGAAGAGAATGCGACCTTTCTCAACTTCAGAGCTTCCCTCTTGATCATCTTCGATTGTCTCTGGGAAGTCGGCATCAGTGACAGATTGGAGAGCCCAGTTTGAAGAATTGATCAATGCTGGCCTTCCACTCCCAAGACTGCTCCATTTGTCCTGCATGTAGAGGCCCCAGCCCAACCGCTTTCTGAGCCCCTTTTCCCAATCCGGTATATCCCAACTAGAGGCATCCAAGTGTAAGCCTAGACCATAAGCAACGCTGATCAGCTGCGCAGTAAGTTCAGCGGAATCAGTGTCAGTATGTTGAAGCAACAACAACCCAGCTTGGACTGTAGACAGTTTGGGGCGATGGATTGTGTCTCCCAGTGCCTTCCTCGCTAGCTTCTCGAGTTCTTGAACATTAGGTTTCGTTGACTTGTTGAGGCGATCATCATATGACCAATATTGTAATGCAAGAAGATAGACAGCGGCCAAGAGCGGCGGAGAAAACTCGCGGTAAGACCGATTGTACTTCTCAAGGTAGACCTCCTTGTGAACGATTGGGAAGCTTGGGAACACAATCCGGAAGTATAAAGCCACTAATGCCTTCCCATGTGGTTTGACGATTGCTTCGATGGCATCTAAGTCATCAAGTTCGTCCGAGTATCCTTGTGTTCCGGGATCTGGGAGAAGTAGGAATGCCTCGGTAGAGGTTACTCTTCTCAAGGTTCCAGCCTGTAAAGGAACTTCCCCCTTTGCACTTGTAGAAAGATGACCGAGTAAAGAAGGCTCAAGACCTCTTGTAGCACCAACATATTGGCTATGATGTTTGTTCTGCAAACCGAGAGTCTTCTTAAGCAAGCTTGGTCCTTCCAAATCATCATACTCCTCAACACCAGTTCCATTGGTAGTCCGGATGACTCTCATCTGGACTCCTGGAGACTTTCTCGCCGGAGCAGACGAATTTGAATGTCTGAGACCCTTATCAGCCATGCTGCACGTGACCATATATTCAAGTCCAGAACATACCGTCTCTTTGGGTCTTCTGCATCTTCAGCATCTTGAGGAAGCTTTCTCTTTCTAGCTTGAGGGTTTTGTAGAAAGGTACACTCTTGTCTGTGAAAATTGCATAGTACACAGATAGTTGCGCCTTCTTCAAGCACGCATCGACTCTTTCGCTTCCTCTATCGTGAAAGCATCAGTTATCATGCAGGGAAGGCTGCATCCAGGGGACTTACGCATGCATCACAGGGTCTATCCTTCTTCTTCGGCTGTTGCGGCGAAGTCATGTTGGCACATTGTAAAGTAATACTTGTGGAATAGTTGTTGCGATGTGTCGTGTGCTTGTGGTATGGTTTCTTGTTGAGCTACATGGAGGTTCTTTTTGGATATGGTGACTAAGCTGAATTATAAACTGGGCGAACCACGTTTTTATGAACGTGGGGTTCGTACAACTCAGCCCAGTGGAAACAACCACGGAGCGATGTACCTACGTACTGCATCGTACCTAATGTAAAGCTCCCAGAGCTCACCACACAACGATTATCGCCGTCTTGTAGCTGAGCTCTGTGTACTTCATGTTGGCCAAGTGCATGAGGGCCGCCATCATCAATGTCTCAATCTATCATCGCTGGCCCGGCTTGAGCTGTTCGCGACCAAGGTATGGTGTATCGAGCCAATATGTCCGAGTTACTGACTTTCATTACCTCCCATATCCTTTCAATACCTTTCAATGGTGTTAGATTTATTTCCTTCAAGTAGGAAAGTATCTAATACTTTGTTCATTTCTAGAGCATGACTAGGGAGGTATTTCGAGATGTAGTTGTCATAGACTCCCATTAATCAATTGCTAACGCGACATTAGATCTTGTCCGAATTCTCACTCCGTCTCCCGTTTCCTCCTCCAGACCGTATCCGCAATTCGACATACATCATCAACGTGGACCTGACCAGATAACAGGAGCCGTCTTTCTCTGTGGAAGATAGTCTTCACATCTGCCTTGTTGCTTACATACGATTAGGCTTTTCACAGGGTGTAGCACACTGGAAGCAATAAATTCTCTAGTCAGACGGAGGTTGAGTTCTTTTTTGGGCTGCATAACGAAGTCTTTCTTGGGTTGGACCGGTCTCAGGTCTCTATAACCAGATATTTCCCACGAGACATCTGGAAGCACACAACAGTACACGGCTCCCATGAGTATTCTCGTTTGGATGGGTCAGGAGAACTGCTGCCTGTGACAAGTTCCATAATAGCACATCATGTTGTGTAGCTGCCTTCCACAGCCGCTGCCTGAAGGATGCCTCTGAATTTCTTTGAAGGGTGGAAGGCCATATGGTTCTGACTCAGCTCACTGGAATCCGATATCCAGAAGCTCTCTGGCAAGAAGTCTTCAGATCTGGGGTCTGTGCGATGCCGATAGTCTGAATGTACAATACCGTGGGCACCGGTTATCACGTCGTTGAATTGCAAGGCAAGTCGCGCGGAGCCTGGGTTGTTTTCAAGCCAAGTACACCGGGATTCTTGTGGTTGTTCGTTCCCTTCTAACTGTATAGAATCGACCCTCGATTAGAATATCTCACATTTTTTCACATTCCTCACTATGCAATGACCCGCATCTCAACCTGGTAGAAACATATCCTCTTCGTTACCAAGTCCTCCCCGGAGTGGTGAGACACAACGGCTGGCAATGCTAGGATGTGATTGAACAAATATTCTTCATTTTTCTATCGGAGGCTATATCCTCAATCATGTGAGGCCGTACTATGATTACATACATCAACGTAGTCACCAAATCCTTTTCTCGTACAAATGAGGGAGGTAATGTCTAGCCACTCAGCGACGAGACTCTATTTTCTCTATTCTCCGACGTCGTGATACGCCGCCGTATATCTTCCCATCGACGAATCGTGGTTCCAATAGCTGCAGCTTTCCTGTCCCAGAACATCGTTATTCCTTCAGCTCTGAAGGCAATCAGTGGTCAACATTCGCTGGTTTCGCCGTTGTGTTTACCGTGTATGGATTCTCAGGGATCCTATCCTTCACCTTGTGGATATTTCGGGGGGATCAGAGATATCGGCGAAAGGGCCAGTCACAAGCAATCTGACTGGACAAGTTTATGGGTATTCTCTGGTCTTGTTGATGCATAGGACCTGCGACCATCCTCAGTAAGCAATAACAGCTGTACTCACATACGAGGCGCTTCGAAATAGCCTTGTACTTGCCCTATGTCTTCTTATGATTTGATGATAAATAAGCTGCAGACTAACACATCAGACGTTGCGTATCACATCCACGGTGCACAACAGCTTTTGAAACTCATTAAATGGTGATGTTTTGTAGGAGCAAGAGAAGCAGAGCTTAGGGCAGCGGTAAAAATGTTGATGTGGTCAAGCTGTTGTAGCCAATGAATGGTACCTGCCCAAGTTTTCTCTATTCATAGTAAATAACAGACACCGATGGACGTCAGATTTTTTGGCTTCCTTGCTCAATTTTGGTCAACCAAACGCAATTGTGTTCCTATTCCCATTCCCAATACAAGAGGCTGTTCACCTTCCATCACAAAATTACAGCTCAAATCCCACAATGCATCACCCGGGCTTAACGCCAAGATAAAACAACTGCTTCTCACCACGCGAAAACGAGGGTCTGTGCAGAACGCGCTCGGCTCACGCGTCTTCCTGGGCAACACCAAATTTGTTTGTGTCTGGAATATCACCCTGTCTAGTTTCAAGCGGTATCCTTAATCGAAAACTATCATGATTTATGTATACATGATTGGTGCCCGCTCTATATGATTCCTTCTCATGGCCAGTTTAAGGTCGTGGCTAACAAATTGCGGGGATTCTTTGACTGGGAAGAGTCGGTGTGAAACCACCAGAAGCCATCGCGACTTCCACTGATAGTGAAGCGACATGCAGCAGGGGCCAGCCCACTCATAACCCTTTATCTTCTGGCCCGCAACCACCTTGTGTATGGATTTCTGAATATTGAATAATTGTGGGAGTAATTTGCTTTCCCTCCTATTCTATTCAATAACGTCCATTACAAATCAATTGTCAATTACTATTAGCTCCTTCAAAATATCCAGCTGTTTCTGCCCGAATTACGATAAAATTTATTGCCAACCACCATCACCTTCCTTCCAATCCGAGCAAAGTGTTGCCCGGCGACGGAAGGTTGAAAAGACTGTAGATTTTGCAAGATACGATCACTTGTCTTTCTTCACCCAGTATACGAATTATCAAATCCTTTGAATTTCAAAAATAAAACAATATGGAACTTTCACCAAATGCTGCTCGAGCATTGGACCAGGTGAAGATGGTGTGTACTACGGAATCCTGCATTCTTGAAGCAAGCCACTGATTCTCAAAAAGGGCCTTTACATGCTTTACGGCGCCAACTACTTCACAGAAGAAGAATGGATTAAGGTTGACGGCTTGATCCATAAAGGGAAATACGTTTTCACCAATGGCCCGCCTAACGTTATCGAGGAAGAATTGATGTCTTTTGACGATTTCGCAGACAAGACCACGACAGCACCCGTGAATCAACCATTCGATACTATTCAACAAGGCACTGTCATTGTTGAAGTGCGTTCTATCAATTCTGACAACGCTGAAATGTCGGATCCAGTCGAAACTCCAAACTTCACCTCCGCAGAAGCGTCTTCCGATGAAGAATCTCCGAAGCTAACCCCAATGTTCGATTTCTCAGAGCCCACGATGTCTGCTACGGACACATCATCTGTACACGAGTCTGCGAAACCGGCACAGCATTCTGATTTGTTTGAAATGGCTTCTGGCATTGAGCATAAATCCGATACCGACGGTCCACACCTGCCCAAAGAGAATGAGCTCCCCGAACCGGACCACTCTACCACCGAAATTGAGGCATCCGCATACACAAAACCAGAGGGAACAAAGAGCATCCCGGATATTGAACCAGAACAATTTGTTCCTCCAGAGCGGAAACCGGTTGAAATCCCTGTGCAAGGAGGACTCGCTTTGGGCTACACACAGGCACAATTGGATGAGGTGAGGCAATTCAATGCAAACCTTACAAAGGCAGGGAAAAAGTCACGTCCAAAATACACACGGGAAGAAGCGTCTCCAGAACCTTCATGGTCTGCAGAACCTGAACCTCTCCCAAGTGCAAACCATTCAGACCACAACCGGATTCAATCATGGGCATCAGAAGTCGATGCGCAAGCTACAATTGCTTCTCCGTCCCCATCTCTGGCTCGTCCAGTAGCTCCCCCAACTCCAATCCAACCTCTTGCAACCGCTTTCAAGAAAACGTATGGCAAGCCTCCACGAAGCATCAATGACCTCGTCCAACCCAACAATCCCGGATTCAAACCGCTCACTCAACGGTCTGTGTCTCGCGCTTCAAATGTCACATCTAAGCCTGGGAGCATCGCAATCAAGGGCAAGACTCCAGCTGCTCCAATGATTCATATTGGTCCCGGAAACCCCAAGCTCAGAGTCCCTGTTGGCACTGTCCTTAAAGCTCAGAGTGACGCACCTGCGAAAGGCATCCAGATGGAAGTCCAGGAAGGAGACCAAATCCGGGTGATGACGCATGTGAGCGGAACTATGCATGCAGGAGTCAATCTTCGTACTGGGAAAGACGGCCAATTCTCGGAGAAGATTTTCATGAGACTTTCTAAATCTGCTGCGGGGAAACTCAAGGAGAATGAAATCAAGCTTGCCAACGAAATGCTGGTGCAACGACAGCAAGATATTGCAAGGCAAAGAAGTCCCAGTTTGTTCAGCAATGGATTAGATCGTGTGGAGAATATCAATGCTGCAGAATGGGATGAAGAAGTTTCGAGACCAAAGACTACTGCACCTCGAGTGCAGAGACCAGTTCCAAAACCACTTGGTGGATTGGCGGCGTCGAGATTTGCGGTCTTGTCTGATTATAAGGAAGAGCGAGAGGAGAGCGAAAGTGTAGCCGGAAGCGCAGGGCCTGAGTTTACGGGGCTCTCAAAAGAGGAGATAGGCAGAGTGATTGATGAGAAGGTATCTAACCCATTTTAGTTGTGCCTCAACTTTTGTGCAATTCATCGACTAACTTATCCGCAATAGTTCGCCCAGATTCTCGCTGCCCAACGCAATGCCATGTCATCAACTCCCCAACCTCAATCCAGCCGTAAGACCAGATTGAACACTCTCTCAGCCCCACTTGTTGAGCCAATTCCCAAAACAACAACATGCTGGTTCTGGGCCACTCCCAATAAAGGCTGTCGTTTCACTGCTGATGAGTGTCGCGATCTTCACGCCATTCTTCCAGTTCAGCCCGGCCAACCAGCCAATTTGCGCATGGGTAAACCATCTTGGGGAGCTCTGGCCGACTCTCTCCCAAAAATCCCTGCTACCGATGCAAATGGAAGCTGGACAGAGGCTTCAAGCAAATCAAATCTTGGAACTGCTGGTACATCTCTAGACGTTCACAACAAGACGATGAAAACTTGCTGGTATTGGGCCAATGAGCATTGCCAGAACGCTCCTGAGCAGTGTAAGTACCTGCATGCTTACTGTGCCGGCGGTGTAGCTGTGCGTCCGGGACACTGGAGGAAATCTGATTGGAATAGATGGGGAAGTCACAGAGAAAATAATAGATCGCTTTCTGGTGATGCCAGGACCGGTTCTTGGGGTCAGGAAAATGAGAATGAGCAGGCTGGTAGTTTTGAGAGTGTGGATGATGATGGTGAAGAGGGAGACGAAGATGGGGAGCTGATTCTGGAGGAAGTTGGGGATGTGGGAGAGAGCTGGAGACAGGAGAGAGAGGGGAGCGTGGATTCCAAGTATAGACCTCCACACATCGTGAAGGCTTTGGAAGCACAGGCTGCCGAGTGGTAGACGCTCTCGTATCGCCTCGTTAGTGCGGATCGATATATTTTTGAAGGTTTTGGTTCGATATGTTTGAAGAAAGTGACCGAGAGGAGAGTTTTTTATATATTGTTGAAATTTTCCTTTTCCGTCTTTCAAATTTTGCCCCGGGTCAGTAATCACGGATGCTATGTCTCTTGCGCTTGCATGATTATGTTTTCCCTTCCAGTTCGAAAAGAGAGTTGCCGGATGAAATTTTCTCTATTTGTGAAGGGCATCGATATTAGCTATATAACATCAACGAGAAACTTAAAATGGTGGGAAATTTACAGAAATATATGGAAGGGAGAGTCTCATTTAAGTTGAGCAGAACATTGACATAATAACAGATTAGATACGATATTGATATGAAATAACTTCAGTTTGGTAGTTGGTAGCTAAAGTACACAGAGATGAAATAAAAAATTTAAAGCTATGAACTGAGTCCGTGATGTGAGGAAGAGGACTAGACGCACAGATCACAGAGCAATGAAACATTATATAACTACAGAAAGAAATGGGACAATCTGTTATCAGTCTAGTAAGATGAAGACACCCAAATTGGAAGCATTTACTCCCTATGCCGAATATGTAAACACCATGCATGACCATCAAAACCGAATATCCTATCCCAACGCCAGCCCATTGCACCAACCGCTTGATACCCAGTTTCATACCTCACAAATACTTACTCCTCAAAGCCTGGCTGATAGAACTCATTCTACTTGCCATTCCACCACCAGCTTGCATGTTACTAGCTAATGCCTCTTCTAGTGCACTTTGTGTGACGGATGCATCTGTATTTATTAGTCCCATGTCTTACAAGTCAAGGCAGAAGATGGCAGATATAAAAGATTAGGAAAAAGAACCCACCATCCAAATCACTAAAACTACTCCCCATACTTGGCGTCCCATCACTTCCTTCCCTCCCCTTCCCTTTTCCACCCGGACTCCGTCCCGCCAACTCCGCCGTCCTCTTCGGACTCAATGGTCCTGCTCCTCTCCTCCCTTGCAGAACATCAGGTCGCCTAGCTGGCGCTTCACTAGCGCTCGAATCACTTGTTTGACTCTGCACAGCTTCCAAAGATTTCCTATGTGGTCTCCTCGCTATATTTCGCGGATCACCTCTCAAAGTAGCGCTAGGATCATGATGTGTATTTTCTGAGGGAGTAGAGAAAGGCATGAATGCAGGCTCGTCATCGTCTTCGTCTGCGTCTTCTGATTGTGCTAGTTTTGTGCTTGTAAAACGGGGCGGACGACGGAGGAGTCGGGATTGCATTGGTGGGGAGTCGGAGTCTGAGGATGAGGATGCGGAGGAGGAGGATGGAGAGGAGAGGGGTGTTGGGCGCGGAGAGCGAGTTGAGGGTTCTATTGCTAGGGATGGGGGACGGGATTTGGGTTTTGGAGAGAGGGAACGGCGAACAATAGTTGCTTGAGCGGGGCGGGGACTGGTTGGCGGTGGAAAGTTGCGTGATTGAATTGTATTCGCTGATGAGGTTCGGGAGAATGGTGGTGCTATTAAAATTAGAGTTTACTATTTTTAAGGGAAAGTTGCATTACCATTCTGCCTGCCAACTGGCACATTATCATTTCTCGGTAGCGGGGAGTCTTTCCTGGTTGATAATGAAGATGCCACTCTCGGACCTAGACATGATAAGCCTCGGAATATTCGCAGACTGTCTTTACTAACCTGCACCACCTGATCCAGTCCTTCTCATCGATTCACCTCCTGCAGATTCAGTCGTACTGCCTGGTACCGGCGACGGAGCAGCAGATCCTTTCCCTACGCCAACTTTCCTTATTTGAGCTCGAACTTGTGATAATTGTCTTTCGTAGAGCCATGCTGCCTGCTGGAGGAGGAATGCTAGTGTAACTTCGAATTTGGTCGCTCTGAATAGGTTAGATTTAGTGGCAACAAAGGGGTAAACTCACAAATAGTTCCCTGGTCGTGTTAGCAGATGATATACAGAATGAATAAGTACTTACAATCGATATCACTGTTCTTAGAAGCTTTCGATAAGATCTTCCATAGAGCCTTGTCTTTTGAGGCATCCCATTCCACCTAAAAGTATTAGATTCGATTTCAATATATTAGAAATCCTTACCGTTGGAGGATCAACAAAGTCTCCCCGAGGAAATGGCAACCGTATGAATACGGTATATGATGGATCTGAGCTCGCCATGTTTGTTGAGTGAGGTTGGCACGCCCGGGCTGATGATGTTTCGATGTTTCTTTATCGGAGCTTCGGCGCTAAGATAAGCCGATCTGCAACGTCAGGGTTTCTCCTTCTTTTGGAGCTGCTGCTAAGGACCTCAAGTCCCTGATTTTGTGGAGGGTGAGAACAGCTGACTGAAGTATTAATTGAATAGAAAGATTGAAACATTGGAAGAGAAGGCGAAATATTCCACGTGCACAATGAGATCGAACCTGAAATGGAGCTTTCGCTTTGAGAAAGAGTAGCCATCTTGACAAAATACAGAAAATTTAGGACTAGTTGTCCAAACAGGGATATTGAATAGATTCTTGATCGCTTGGTAGGTTTGCTTACCACAAGCATTAGCATGTAAAGAGATTCATATTTTATGATTTCATCCATACATTCTCGAAAGTCGCAGCACATCTTGGCAGCCAACCTCGTGAGGTGCTCTGCAGCATGTAGACCGACTCACAAGTCTTTAAACATGACTGAAGAGGCTCACCATATAAAAGGAGTCTTTATTGAACACATTCCTGCTCTGAACTGTTTGACATGGAAAAAGCTTATGTCTGTAGTCCTATCGAAGCTCTCGATTTTGATGTTCTCAACTTGGGATTCGCTTAGCATTCAGGCACTCGCTGTGGCCCCATATTTCTCTGCCATCCAACCAGTCACGCTAGATTAGCCACAAACCAGTGGAGCATTTCGCACATTTCCAACGCACAAGTGCTGAAGATTGAATAAACCATATAAGCCGTCTCTCCACATCTTTAGGAGATGTTTGGTCTTATGGTCTAGTGGTATGATTCTCGCTTAGGGTTACACCTTAAGTACCAACTTGCGAGAGGCCCCGCGTTCGAGTCGCGGTAAGACCCCAATCTACCTAATAGATTTTTTTGATATTTGATATCTTTGAGGTGTTTCGGGACTGAAATGTGGTCTCTGTAGCATGTTTTATGAGCAAAGATTGTTTTGATATATTTCGGGTCGAACTCGGCCCGATGCTAGCGAGAAGTTGGAAAGGCTTCGGGCCAACCAGTAAATGAATTTTTTATGCGACGACGAGCCTGGTCCTGCATTCACCATCTCGATATATATCACAGAAGGTTGTAGTTGGACAAATATATTTACTGACATCGGTATGTTAGAATACTTAGAATAGAGATTTGATAGCCATTGAAGAACTATGTTGAATGTCCTAACTAGCTATTTACTGATTTCTACCATGATCATTGAGAAAGACAGAGGGTTCGTAGTCCTCAACACTGCCAACCACCATTCCAATAAGAGCTCTCCTAATATCGCCTCGTACATCAAGTAGTTATTCTTCGTACAATAAGCAAGGAAAAGCTAGTCGGAGTGAGCAAATCTTTTTCCAGCCACGACTCTCTCTGTCGTCACAGGTGCAATCGCTATGCTGGTTGGAGCTGGGAGCACTGTGACATCTGTAATTGCGACAGCTGGTAGCTCGAGCTCCGTCTCATTTCCAGCAATCCTTGAACCCCAATTGAAGCAGAACATTCCTGTGGATTCACCATCGAAGTTCAGATTACCGAAATTGTTGAAGATGTGGTCATCTACGAATTTTGTTAGTATTGTCTTCTCGAGTCCAGAGAGGGAGAAAATTTATGACTTACTCAAATCGCATGATCTTTTTCGCCCATTGCAATTGAACTCATAGATACTACCCTGTACATTTGTGTGGAAAGTCATGCTGCATGAATTCATAGCATTTCCGCTGTGATGATTTAGCATTCGACACAAGTGTAAGCAAGAGGATATTCCTACTCTCGCTGCCACTACGAGGGAAAAGTCAGCCTTTTAATGACATTTTCAGAGGTCCGCACAAGTGCAGACTGAAGACACTTACACGTAGTTCACCGTTTACATTTATGAGAACCCAATTCAATGGGAGTTCCGTATAGTGCCAGTTGCCTCTGCCATCTGCACATTCGGCACTTATAGCCTTATATTTCGAGGACCAGCCAGCATTTCTACAGGTGTTGATGTAGCCACCGCCTGCCAAGGCGGTAGAGACACTGGCCACGAGCGCGATGAGTTGAAGTTGCATATTGAAGTAGGATGCGGCTGCTTAGATTCTGATTCTCAAAAGGAAGAAGTGATTGATACTCAAGAATAATTGTTAAAGGGGAAGATCTAGCCGTGGATTGTTGGCTATGGAGTGTAGTGACTGTGGTAGTGGAAGGGGTGCGCCGATATTTATGCATGTACCGTATAGGAAGCAGAATTGTATTTTGCCTTGACTTAGGGAACTCTTGAAAGTCTTACGACTCCAGAAACTTCGGTTCAAATCACCCGTACCCGCCGTATGCATGAGTTGTGGCCAAGCAAGGAGCAACCAGAAGACATCCGCCATATGGTTCTTTACGTATGATCCTGTGCTTGTCCGTATTTTCTGTTTGAATTTGCATCATAGCAGGATTATACGACACGGGCGAAGTTGAAGGTGATGATTGGCCTTCCTACTGTGCTGTTTTCCATGGAATCTTGACGGCCTTCCCATCTTGATCAAGTGCATAGAAGTCGAATGCTTTGGCTGGCAATTTTCACGGGAAACAGACTCAAAGACTTATCACCAAGCGGAGGCGCCAATATCTTGTAAGAGAGATCCCTGAGCAAAGGTTGTGGCATTCATGCAAGTGAAGGCAAGTGACAGTTGAACATATTCAAACTTTTGTACACACCTTCCTAATAAGATTGGACCTTACCTTCCTTCCAGGCGATTTCTTTGGCCCTTGAAGGTGGAGTTACTTCGACGATCCTCGGTACTGTGGATTCCCCACGGTTGTTGCATACTTGGCAACACTCCCAATCTCTAGTTCTTGATGATCTATGCGTGGAAACAGCGTATTTCGCCAATTTTTACCCTTTTCACCGAAATGATTGAACCTATCAGAGGCTAAAACGCACAGTAACTGCTTGGCTTTCCTGTTAACTCATGTACAGAAGAGCATGCCACCTTCCAAATTTTAACACCTGAAGGGGGTGATAGCAGTTAAGCGACCCCACGTGTTTATGATTATAGGGGTATCTCCTGACTTCTCTATGTGTGATTTCCTTACAGTCACTGCGAAGAAATGTTTTATGCAAAACGTAGTACAATGCGTAAGTGCCTGTTGCAAGATTTCACGTGGGTATTTCTCGAGGATACTTCTAAGAAGGTGATTCGGAGTTTGTATAACAAACACCCTAATACGCTAAAACATTGTACGGAGAGAGGGGGCCAAGAACAGTGGGTGGCTATTCACAGAACAATATCAAGTTTTGCTAAGGAATACATGTACCTCAAAAGGCCACTTTTTTCTGCATCCAGTAGGTAGAGTAGCATAACTAATCTTCTGTATTTCTATACCTGGCAGTTGCGGACCGAACCTATTTTTGCGGCACAGAAAAATTGATCCATAAGATCCCTTGGCATCAAACCAAAAGATTCCAACTTTTCCGCTGTACGCGTGATACTCCTAACAATCACATTGCAAAATTATCTCTGCGGCACAGGAAACTTGCCCGATGGTATCTCTTGGCAATAAATCAAACAATTTGAATTTACCCGCTGTACGTCTATACCTAACAGTCACAGTCCTCCGAACCTATCTCTACGGCACAGAAAAACGTGGCCGACAGTATCTCTTGGCAGCGAAACCACCAAATTCAAAGAACAAAACACTCTCAAGTTTAAAGTAAGTATAGTAAGCGAAATTGGTTTCAAGACTCTAATTTGAGCTCAGACTACCTAATTTCTAGCCTGAAGTTGAGTTCGTTATGTCCTAAGTTTTTCTTCGAAGATGTTGAAGTGTCGAAAACCAGCCACTTTTTCTGTGCCGTAAAGAATATACACCAAGAAGCCAGGTGAACCAATCAATAATCTCGTGCTCGAATCTCCTGGTTATACGTTTCTAGAATATGCAAAAAATCATTTGATTCACGGTTGCAGGACTTGGCCGCATAATTTCGTTTCAACTGCAACCCTATGGTGGACTGATGTTTTCTCAAGCAAGTGGCAAGAATCGCGAGGTTTAAAGATATCAAGGATGGTTTAGCTTGATGACTGCATCGGGCAGGTAGGTCATTTCTTGGAATATGCATCAGCTCATAGCTATAACCAGTATGTTTGTGGTGAGAAGGCATATCAGATAGATAAATTGAAGTATAAAGAGCATTAGATTTCCCAAGTTCTTGTGTACTATTCTAGTAGGTCAAACATTCAGATTCACTCGACTCCTCTTGCTCAAATTCCATTTGAACTCACCACTCAAAGTAAGCATTTTCACGTCACTTCTCTCCATGGTCATACTAACAACTAGCCTGTCAGAAAATATACAATGAAGTTCCAAATCGTGGCACTCCTGGCCGTCCTCGTAGCGGCTGTTTCGGCAGATCGCATCGAGGTATGGTCCAACTGTGGTGCATTTGGCTGTACCCGTGATGGGACATGGTACAATGTTTGGGGAGAACACTTCTACGTCAAAGCAGCCGATGGCTGCCGCAAGCCAGACGTTCCAGGCGTCACCAATGTTTGCTTCGACTGGAACAACAGAAGAGGCCACTTTGACGCCCCTGGTTATGGCAAACGATGCTTCGGACAAATTTCACAGTACGGCTATTATTGTGGCACCGGTACCTGTTACACAACGTGGTTCGATGAGACTCCTTGCAACTGGAGAATGGCCTCAGAGCCGGATGCAAATTCTACTGATACCGCTATCCCAGCTCCTGATTCTACACTCAATACCACGGCTTCTGCTTTCAGAGCTTAGAGAGTACGTCTAGGTGGCATTTGGGTGGTCAGGCAAAGATTCCAGTAGAGACAAATTGTCACCAAATCGGGGATATCAATAGGGAGGGAAGAGATGCGATCAACGGAGACGCACGAGACGGGAAAAAGGGCGAGGCGAAGGAAGAATACTTTCAGAAGCTGGAGAATAGCCTTTCAACAAGGACAAATTCAATCTTTCATAGTACAAAACAAGCTTGTGGCTCGTAGTCCAAAAGTATTCCCCTATCTCCAAAGTTCACATTCAACCTTGAGTGACATTGAATGCATTCTCTACCTAGAAAACGTTACAAGCTCTACCACTTGCGAAGTTCTGTCACTCTGATTTCGATGCTCTCAGATAGTGAAGAAAGACATCAGAGTCGTTGGACCTTAACCGAGTTCGGGACGAATTCTCCCGTGATGATTGGATGGGCTTGAGGCAGTGCTACTGTAGACTTCTGGGGCTAGTTTCTCATCGTAGGTATCTCAAGTTCCGCGTGATTATATTTGTTATTGTTGATGTCGAGGCATATATCAATTGTAAATCTGGATGTCGCTCATGGTAAGGCTAGATACTCAGGGTAATGTTACATGTGCTATCATGAGTTGTCAGTGGCTTATGCAGGCTGACTTCGCCTTCCAGTCTGCCTTGCAATTGTTCGGCCGCAAAAGAAAACACGGATCTTCAAACATTCTACACCCTTAACACCTTCAAGTCAATTCACAGTATTTCTTACCCTCTGCTCGAGATCTTAGGGACGGTGGGCATGGCTGACGCACTCCCTGTGTTCGAAGGTGCCTTTGCTCGCTTTAAGTAGGATATTAGTTCCGACGAGTACCTTACACTCTAGTCAACAACTCTGGAAGATGTCTTGAGAACAGCACGAAGTATCCAGCAGAGAATGGACTCCCGCCGATACGACCTAAGTCTCTCATTCAGGCACAATGACTTTGTTCGTAGCTTGGAGATCCAGAGGAAATCGACCGACAAAATGGTAATCTTCCTTGCACTGCGCAATAGATCTTTGGAGATTCAGAAACTGCAAATGATTGATCCCCAGGAAATAGAGGGACAATTGACATGTCTCCAAAAATGTATTTCATGGCTGTGTTTGGAGGACCATATCCAAGCAGACAATCTTGACAGATTGTTGCAGCTCCGGCAACCTTGTTCATGTCCTTGGATTCTTGAAAATTCTCATTGATATCATGGTTTGAGTGCAATGGCGCATCTCCAGTTCTCTGGATAACAGGTCCCCATGGCGTAGGGAAGCAAATTTTAATCAATGCCCTTGTTTTATAGATTCTGGCCGGTTCATCGAGAGTGTTCTTCGCAGGGAAGAGCGTGTTGGCAGTTCATATTATCAATAGTTGGCAATCTCGGAAGAACATTGACCTCATATACATGTTTTGTTACAGAAACGAAAAAGAGGGAGGATAAAACAGTCTGATACTGCGAACCCTGATAGCTCAGATGCTAAGGTTGTATCCCGATTTATCCTCATACGTCTTCGATTATTACCTCAGAGCACGGTTTTCCCCTCTTTAGCCATAACTCAAGATTTGCTCTCCGAGCTGGCGTCACTAATGCCGGTTCGACCATATATAGTCCTTGACGGACTCGATAAGTGCGATGAGTACGATCTATCGACTATCGTCAGCGGCTTGATGGCTTGATCTCATCTAAAGACTCGACATGCCAAGTCTTGGTATCTAGTCGACAAGCAGCTCAACTCGGCGAGTATTTCAAGAATTTTCCGATGGTTGTTGTATCTAAGAGCCACTTTAGTGTAAGCGGATCACAGGCCAATACCACGACCATTGATGTCACAGAGAATGCTGTAATTCCATGAGGCGTCTACGACCCAGCCGATTTGAAATACCAGGTCTGCCTCAGCAGGGAGAATCATCTTTGTCTCAGGAGCCCGCCCAGTCGCCTCTAGGATAGTCAAGCAGCTCAGGGAACGAGAATGTTGCCAGAGATACACCAACCTCTCTCACTCAGCAACCCAACACGTCATCTATTACGTGTAAATTGTGTGTGAATATTCATATCCTCTGGTTCGTACTTATTTCTGGAAGTCTGGCAGTCGGACTCGGGCGCTCTTTCGCTACTAGTGATGAGGGGAAAGGATTCACTGATACTGCGTATGTGGTGACTGCGGGAGGTCTGATTGTCTTCCCAATCCAGTCGAGGCATCCGGAGCGGTGCAGGCTAGCGGTCAGAAACCGGGGTAGGGGATAATTCAAAGAACTGAACTACAACAGGTGACTTGGATTTTTATGTATTTATTGTGATTTTCTTTGTTTTTGAGCATCTCTTGAGCTATAATTTAAATTTTCGCTCCTCAATAAGTTGCCAGGTACATGACGATTTCTGACGTAAGAAGATAGCGTGGCTATCTTTTCGAAGTGCTAGTCACCAACAACTTCAACACTACTAACAATAGTCTACCATAATATAACGCTGGATAAGAATATGTAAATCTCCTGCTGATGGCTCTCCTGCCCATCTCAAAAATCCCTAACCTTAAGATGTATCAACATCAGCTAAAACATTGCCGAATGAGCATCCACTTAGTTCCCTCTCCATCTCTTCGAAGATGTTCTCTCTCTCCGACATGCTGTCACGAATCGACTGCTTCAACTTGTTGAAAAACTTAACAGAGAACGGTTCCTGAGATTTTGCTATTTGTGACTCTTCAAATGTGTCGAAGAAAGTCTGCGCAAACTCAAGAGTATTTTCCACATCATCGATGTATAAAAGCCCCTCATGTTGCGCATGATTGATGAACTCAACAAGTATGTGTGCTTCTTTCATACGAGGTGATAGATGCAGCTCTTGCAGACTCTTGCCTTCTTCGACTTCGTAATTCAATATCGATCTGCCGTACTCTTCTTTTGCAGGTAAATCCAGAACTCTTTCTGGAACTCGTGCCTTCTCAGGATCAGTGAAGTAGTGCTCTGTAAGATGCTCCAGCAATGCTCCACTCTGCGCATAATTCATTTTCCGTTTTGTAGCATATCCTAAAATCCAGTATTGAGTGAACAGCAATGGTGTTGAAATAGAGCATGTATCGAGTTCTGGTAGGACAGCGTATTTATACGCAAGGAGATACTGGATCATTAGGCATCTTACTGTGAAGAGACCTGTAAGGCCGAAAATTCCAAAGGTTGCAAGTTGCATTTCAGAGATATGATGGGTAGCTGTGAGAGCATTCTCCAGATGTATTCCAGCCGGCTCCCAATGGTGAAGTCGAAGGGAAGCAAGTCCTCTGCAAAACTCCCATTGAGCTTCTCCGCCCGTCTCTTTGTCAAGCCCAATGCTTGTAAGATGTTGATCCAAAGCTACCCAATCCTTTCGCCAGAAATAGTCTGCGATGATGAACTGATGGTACGAGTTTGCAGAGTAGATATTTTTGGTCTGTGAGGCAAAATCTAGCCCAAAAAGGATTGCACTCCGCCACCCCGCTGCACATACAGCCAGAATCTGATCATAATACATGTCAAAGATATCTCTGGCCGCTCTCCCGCTCATGATACCAATTTTGATTTCGCCGAATACCTCCGATATTTTTCTAATATGACAGCCAAGGTCTGGAGGGAGGATTTGTTTACTCTCTTCGAAAAGAGACATAAGATCTGCCGAGGTGGACTCCATACCGAATTGTGAAGCTATTGCAAATGTCCCTCGACACAATAGATCCCACTGTTGTTTGTACCAGTCCCAGGGGATACTCATAATCTCTTCGAAAGCATTTCTAAGCAGTATTCGGGAAGTCTCTTTCATTGGAGTGGTCTCTTCTTTGGTCCTTATGCCCCAAGTTGATGAAGCTCGCCCTATAGCATAGCCCTCTCGCAGTAGTCTTGGTCCAATTGCATTGAACTTACGTGCATTAGGATCATCGATCTCCAAGAGCCAATCAAACAATTTTTGAAAATTATCTTCCAGAGCTTGCTCTGCCTCATCAAGTTTTGACAAAACAGGGTGAGAGCTAGAGTTAAGAAATCTTGCGATCATTTGTGAACGCTGAAGCTCTTGAGCGAGAGTAGGACACATCTCAGGAATCAACATCGTATCCACCCACGACAACTCGGCGAGAGATACTTCATTGTCCTGCAAGTGTCGCATTGCTGTTTTTGGCTTTCCCAATATGATATTGCACGCCACAAGCCAATTGCCAAGGAAAATGTCATCACGCAAGGCGCTGTATGACTGCCGTAATTTTTCATGCTGGTCTTGAAGTGCCCTAAATAATTGCAAATCAATCTCGCTCCTTCGCCATCGAAGCAAACGATGTTGAGTAGGATGTGATATAGCATCGTGATAAAGTGTGTTTGCCATGGATTTGAGCCTCAAGAATGCTCGTTGGTAATAAGCTCTAATCTCTTCTGTCAACGTTGAGATTGATGATGGCTCAAGATCGTGGGCGTTCAACTCTGGCCAAGATCTGATATATCGCTTGAAAAAAGCGTTGGGGAATGAAAAACCACTGTGATCCGTGTTCATCTCGAGCCACATATGTAAACCGCCAATCAGACTTTTGCTCAGCAGCCGTTCCTCTTGCATGTTATTCCACCATACTTTGAAACCTTCCGCATCAAGAGATTCAGATGAGCTTGCATTTGCTTCCGATGTATTGTCCCAGCTCTCGAGTCTCTTTCTGAGGTAAGTGAGAAAACAAGCCTTCATCCGAGCATGGAATGTCCATGTATCATGCGAATCAAAGTTATCTGGGTATGGGATCTCCTTCCAAACTATCTGTCGCAAGTAGAGCAGAAGGCATGGGTGGATTTGATAGGCAGGCTCGGAAATTAGTCGGTTCGAAGCATTTGGTGTGAGGAAAAAAGAGGCAGGTTTTAGCAGACCCAGACGGCATAAATCCTGTATTATCTTTTCCCCACTCTGGTAGCAAGTCGCGTCTGAAATTTTCTGCTTTGCCAGTAATGCAATCCAATGCGTCGACGGTCTCCGGCTTGATGAATGAAAGTGCGATAGAATCGAGCGATGACGATACCTTCGTGGCAAACATCTAGAGACGTCGGTCTGCAAGCATCGAACATAGTTACACCAATAACTTCCTAAATCAGTGCCAAGGTAACACGAAAAAGGCGATAAACTCAATAAGATGGCTTTTTCAAGTGGCGCAAGAGAAATGAAGTAGTTCTTGCAAAGTTCAGCCACTGGCAATGTTCGTAGGTAGTCTTCTTGAGATTGGTCTGGCAACCCTCGACCACGAAGGAGCAAGTCGTACATCCTCCTGAGGTACTTATATTGCTCTTCGACTGATGATTCCATGGTTTGTAGCGGCTTTGCGATGAAATTTTCCATGAGTACTGGCAAACGTGCAAAGTATTCTATACTGTTGCTAAGTAGGTTGAAACGTTCTGGTTCCTGGAGAGCCATCCAAAATGAAGTGTCTTGGTTCCTAAGTGTTACCGTCAAGGCCGAGTTTCCAGGCATGGAATAAAATAGTGAAGTCAACTCTTGATTCTGGTGGTCGAACTCTATAGTATTGGCAACCTCGTCGATTCCATTGTCCTCTCTCGCCGATGTGAGCCACTGAAGCTTTGAGCAAGACCCAATAATAACAAGCACACGGCCACGAAATCTGGCAAAGTCGTCATGTAGCAGAGACATCCAGCAATGTATTTCGCTATCAGTCAATGGTGATATATTAGTCAAGGACTTGTAGGTAGGGAAATCGTCTATGACTAGAAGAAGCCTCCTATCTTTATCCTGAAACTCGAGCCAGGAGGATATTACATCTAGGCAATAATCCATGGTGAAGGAATTACTGATTTTTGGATTTGTTGCGATATAGTCTAATTTGGTTCCGCTACTGTGTTCGAGAATGTTCGCGATCGAAGTAAATATGGGTAATGGGTGCATATATTCGCCTGCGGTAAAGCCAAAATACAACGCTTTCTGAACCATTTCCGAATCGGTCCACCACTCCATGCAGTGCCTGAGCAACGTAGTTTTACCAATTCCAGTGAATCCGTATATATTTACCACCGGTCCAGATCCGCAATCCCAAGGGTCAAGAAGTCGAGTCTCTAGATTAAGAAGCTCGATATCCCAATCATTGGAAATAGTCAAGTCACTTTCAAGGCGTGAATCGATTTGCTGTGTAGAGTCTGACTGAAACTGGAGTGTCTCAAGTTTTCGCGCATCCTGGGATACATATGTGACTGGGACCAACCAGTCTTCCAGAGGGAGAGGCAGTCCGAATTTTCCACGTCGGATCTTATCCACTCGCATAGCTTTCCTAGCAGAAGCCGCAGCGAATATGAATGTCTTTTTCTCAAGAAGAAGGGCAGTGTAGAAACTCTTCACAAGTATTTCAAGAGCACTGGCAATCAACTTATATGACATCGCCATGACGAAAGGTACGCCGTTGCGGACGAATACACTTGCGAGATTGGCTTCCCGGCCAGCCCTCATTGTTCCAGTTTCGCATGCACCGAGGAAGACATATGGGATATGGTAACGTGCGACAATAGCAGCCACCCTTGACGCGCTGATTTCTCCTTTCGTTGGGCCATTCTCTTCTTCCGGGTAAAAGTATAATGAGCTCCGTGTCCTTTTACGTGATCAGCTTTATGAAAGTCATAAAGGAACAAAACTTACGTGGTATTGTCGTTGACAGTTTTCGCACTGACACTGCCATGCATATCAAAATGTACTAGGTTATATCTGATACCCTGCTGTTTGGCCCTTGCTAGATGCTTCCTAAATGCCTGGAAAGTTCCAGGTCTCACAATATCGATTTTGAGAATGTTTTCCCCAAGTATTTTTGAGCATTGTGAAAGGATGCTTGCTGCAATGCGATGATGACTCTCCTCTGACAAATCACGTCGAGCAACAATCAAGAGGACTCGGAATTGTTTGTCCCTACCGAGAGGAGCAAATTCGTGAGGCTTGAATTTTGCAGCTTCCATCCGGACGATCCGCGTGACTGAAACTTCTCCAGCTCCTGACGTCTCAAGGTCTCCTTCCAAAGCCTCCCAATGTAGCTCGTTGATACTTCTTTCCTGTGATGCATCATCACCGTCGTCTACCAAAATAGAAATGCGCGAGGAAATGGTTGGAAGTTGAGATCGATAAATTTGGTGGAGCAGTTTCGTTCCGTATGACTTCAATTCAATCTCAACACTTGAGACTTTGATTTTCTCCAATGGTGATGCGATAGGGTACTCCTCAAAGTACCACCGGAGAAGTTTTTCCTGTAGATCATTTGATGGGTCCTGAAGGAATGTGGGATGTATCGAAGAGGGCGATTGGATCTCCCAACCTTGCTGGGCATCATTGAATCCAAGTTGAGTTATATGAAAATCATGTTCATTTCTGTCGGATAGATCAGCGTTCAAAGACTCAAAAGAAACCATGTCGTGGAGACAAAGAAGTGGAATCTCGTAATTGTTGACGTTGTTCCAAATTGGATTTGTGAAAACCCTGCCTTGGGAACACAGAGTAGGGATAACATATCGGGAATCAAAAAATCGTCAGCGCTCGAATAACACCTGGGTGGGGATACTTATCGAACAGCAGACAATCATACCATGGTCGACATTTATTCGCCAATTCCGACACAGTTGATTTCTGGTTGATTTCTGTTCCTGGTCCAATCAAAATTTGCTTTGTCCACGGTGGCGTTGAGAGCTGAAAGCCATTCCGGTCTGGCCCTTGACAGCTTCTGAATCATCTCGCCAAAAATCACACGATCTGCCAAAATCGGACTTTTTAATGGTAAGATTTCATGTGGGCTCACCTGGCCTTTAGAAATGATCTCGAGATTAGTGTCCGTTCGTTGAGGCAAGCTGCAAAAGTACAAAATCTCGCGCTATTGGAGTCAACAACCAACTTGATATCCAACATCATCCAAGAGCACATCCGGAACTGATATTAGCAGGTAAGGTATAGCATTCGGATAGCGCAGCAAAACAACGATCAGGGCTAACTTAGGTGCTAGTTTTCATCTCTCTCTGATTGACGCATCTTCTCAGGATACAAATCATGGATCGACATCGCTTCCTTATTCTAGACAATCCAATTTCAGCACAGGATACAGATCGATTGCTAGGAAGACTTGCTCTGAATTACAAGAATCCTTTAGATGAATCCGAGCCACTGGATCCGTCCGAAATCTCCAAGAGCTATCTTCAAGGAGTAATATCCGAGAAGGCATCGAAGATATTTGCATCGGTGTCAGACAATCAACAACTCAAGGTCGCCCTGGAACCTTTCTTTTCTTTGTTTTCCAAGTCGGAAGCCAGTGTTGCAACTACACTAGAAAGCTCTTTTGTCGAAACGCATCGATTGCGAAACCACAACAAAGTGTTTGAAAAGATCATGAAACAATACGAGAAGGACATCAAAGACATGATGGATTTGGAGAGCCCGAAGTATGGAGTGAGCCCGGAGAAGATATACATGGTCATAGGCTACAAATGTCTCTTTGATCCAACTAGAAACGTCAAGGTGGAAAATGAAAAGGCGACAAATGTCAATATTACAATTCCCATTGGACCAGCAGTCAATGCTCTCGCACCAGGGGTCTTACCACTGGAATCGAAGCTGGTCGGCACTGGCGGGGGAGAAGTAAAAGATAGTCTTGATATTGGCGGGCAGTTCGTGGGAAAGATTGGGTTTGCGGTGGAATACAAAGTGTACAAAAAGAGCAAGATTCTCTCGTTTTTTCGCAGGAAAGAGATTCATGAAGGCTGGGTCCCAGGAAGTGTTCTCGCTTTCCCACCGGGTGTAGCAATGGGGAGATATAAAGGAGATGAGGATCTGGTTGATTATGAAGACGAGGACGAGGATGCCGAGGACTTCGAGGACTACAAACTCTGTCGGCTTGGGCTAGATGACTTTTATGTTCCAAGTAGTGAGTAGTGGCAATAGCTGAGCTGTTGCTATGACGGATACTGATAACTTGGTGAAATTACAATCCAAAACACATTTGATTTCAAATTCGATGTTGGCAGCGCTTCCTAATTAATAAAAAATATCCGGAATGTGTTTGTCCTGGCGAAGCTGATACACTATTTATACTTCGAGCTCCTGAAACAGGAGGTTTTGGAGGCTGATAGGCGCCGTGTTAGGGACCGGAACCCGAATTTCGAGTGGGACTCTACTAAATCTAGGCTTTTAACCACTGTAACTCCAGGCACCACTCCCTGTAATCTTTAGAAGCTTACAGCAGCCGTCGGTAAAGGTACCAATTACCCGATTGCGTTAGATCCGTCGGATCTACCCCGCACCCGCATCAAACGTGTCGCAATTATTGTCAACCTGCAAATCACCCAATATTCCACGCCCTAACAACTTTCCGCGCCCCTGACCACAATACGTCTATCAAAAATCGATTGTACTGCCTCTCAATTTCTTTACAATCCTCATCATGTCCTCTCCTCAATCTCTCTCGAATTACCCTGCCACATCCGCAGGATCCAATGCTGGTGGCCGATCGCGAACATGTAGATTCTGTTCCAAAAGATTCTCAAAGACTGAACACTTGCTGCGCCATGAGCGATCGCATACCAAGGAGAGACCGTATACATGTGGGGTATGTCAGAAGAGCTTTGGTAGAAAGTAAGTAGAACCTGCCCCGCCGCTCTGGACGAATTTGGGTGTCGTCACATGGTGGCGATTTTGAAATGAGTAGAGTTTTATATCATTTAACTTACTTCTTTCCTCTGCGCAATAACCAATATCGAAGGACATTTATTAACTTTTCTAGTGACACACTACTTCGCCATAAACGCGCTCATAGTAAAAGGGGGGACGACATGCATAACCCCACTCAATATGGCGGGGCCCAAGTACCAGCCAATTCCGATCCTATCCAAAATCATTCGAGCAACTCAAATGATCACTATGGAGCTGTTCAACATCAACAACTTCAACAAAATGATCTTCAAGGCTATCCATTGACTCATCCCGATCATGCCTACTTTCCCACTCACCAATTCATCGAAAGCCACCCAGTCGATTACCCCGGCCAACCCACCTTCACCGAACCAAATCAAGTTGAGAATGAGAACGAGAATCAAATTCAAAGCCCTGCTTTCGGAATGGACAACATTGATCCAGAGTTACGTCCACCACCAGAATCATGAGATCGTTTTCAGCCTCAAAATTCCAGCCAAGGAAGAGACCCCATGTTGGAAGTGCAATACTCAGTCATCTTTCTGAGCATTCACAGACCTTGGCTAACTTAAAATGTATGAGCTTCTTCTGTATAACACCTATTACCTGTCGAGTTTCTCTCTATCCCATACGATTACATCAAAAAGATTTCAAAAATCACTCATGGCCAGACCTACACCGCTCTGACTCGACTTCATATCACTGAGGACTCATCACGAAGAATTTGAGGGTAATCTGGCATTTTCGATAGGAAGCTCGATCACAGATACGAAGGTTGATACTTGCTATGGAATGGCTTGCATAGGAGGGACGAATTAGTTGTCCGTCTCCGAAGCACGTGCAGGTGTCGTGACTTATGGAGGGTTGGCTTGGCAGACGGTTCTCGAAGACAAGGACAGAGAAAGGAGCACAACAGCCGAAGAAGGATCACAAGGGAACTATCTTTGCAATACGGGATTACCCATGTGGTATTTCTCGATAGATCATGTTCCGTCGTCCATAGCCAATAAACCCCCTTCTCCCATTTTACTTGCTCTGAATCGTGCCTGTATTTGAATCACTCTTCCAACCTCATCCGCACTCAAATTGTCCAAAATATGTTCGATATGCTGCTTAGATAACCATACATCCGCAGGAGCGAGAACAGCACAGCAACAACCCACCCATTCCAGAATATCCAAATGACTTGAAACAGCCTCCTTGATCTTCCAAAACTCCAGCGAGGCTTAGGAAATGTCTTTGGTGCCAGAAAACCCCGCCTACTGACCAATACATAAGACGCAGCATATAGCACACCCGCAGCTGAAATCAGAGATGTGAATCCTACAGCTGAAGGAAGTGTCGTGCAAGTTCTCACAGATGCGATATTCCAGACGAATTGAACGGAATTGTGTGGCAGTCCGTCCCCTGCAGAGACTTTTGAGAACCAGTCGGAAGAGAAAAAGAGAGGACCCCTTCACTGGAGACGGCGAAAAAGAAGCGTGAGGATGCGACGATGGCTATTGCTGTATTCTGTGGTATGTCAGTGGTGGACTTTTGTGAATGGAGAGGGAGACTGACAAAGCAGAGAACAGTAATGCAGATATTGTTCATGAAGACATATCCGCCTTCGCTTAGCACCACTGCTTAGAGATAGACAAAGGTTAAGTAGATCCAATAAGAAATGTGAAATGTGAAATGTGCATTGGCATCGGGCTATATGATGTCGGTCTCTGATCTTCCGTCACCAGAAAGTCTCTTTCTGAGCCATAACATAAAACAGAAATATAAGAAGAGTACTGAATCCCCAATACCCGTATTCTACGATATCCCTTTGGCAGCAAGCACACTCGCATCTTTGTCTCCTAGCAGTCGTTTCCACGCATCAAAGCGAATCAAATACCAGCCAGCCAGACATGAAAGACACCAGTCCAAGCCCGCAGGATCTCCGGTACCATTATGTGTCGTCATGAATGCTTCCTCAGCGGTTCGGAAACCTCGTGTACTTGCTGTTCTGAGAGATGTTGAGTCCGAAATCGAAGAGGACGAAGGAGGGAGAGAGGGAGAAGATGAAGCGGAAGCGGAAGAGACGTGCTGATATGTGTTAGCAAGAACTGCGACAGTTGAGGCAGACTTACAAGGTAGGCAATTGACGAGAATTGAAAGAGCGAGAAGGATTTTGGTGAGAATCTGTTGCAGAGCTTGTAACTTGACGCTGTTGGAGTCTGACGGGTAGTGTAGTTTGAAGAATGTGATGTCCAGTGTCATGCGAGCTTAATGTCGCAGCAGCGTTCGAGGCGTGCATCACACAGAAAGAATGGGATTTACAGCTGCTTGAGTATTGCCTGTTCATCTATCAGCCAAGAGGATCGCAAAACTTGCAGAGAAATCGCGGGATCTTCTCAGGAGCACAAAAACGTCGTACTCCACCAAATCACGACGATTCCAAGCATCCGCACTATTTTAATGATCTTGCCAAGTCTCATTTGATTCAGGATAAACCCTTGGCTTTTCATACTCATATTAGTCCATTCATTCATCACTTCCAAACAATGTCCTTATAAAGCATCCTTCTCGCCCTCTGACATTTGGGGTTATAAGTTCCCCTTTTTGGCTGCATACTTGCTAAGCGAGGACCCCTTTTTGTGGGACACCGGAGGACAGCTGGAAGTGCCAAGTTTCCAGTAAAGAAGATAGTGCATAAATGTATTCTCTGCTTGTGTCTTTTTTTGAGAAATATTAACCGGTTATAGATGTTCTCATCCACTATTGCTTTATGTCTTGCTCCTTTCAAATTTACTGCTGCTAAAACCATAGTCTCAACTGTCAAGAGCTCTGTTTCTCCGTCATTATCGACATTTTGAAAAGATCTCACTTGGCTTTACCTCATGCACCTGATCTGGTTAGAGGAGTCTAAAGCAAGTCTGCGAGAGATGCTCGAGTGGGTTGCAGCCGGGTCATTTGGAGATCTAAGTAAATGCATTTTCGCACGTGATCGTGCTGAGAGGATCAATCCAAATATCTCAGGAAGAACGGAAATCGATATCTTGGACTGCGTCCCAAATTTAAGATGTCAGATCAAAACTCCCCATTTGACAACTCATCATCTCCCTGAATCAATACACCAGCACCACCACTAATCTCCTCATAAAGTTTTCCATCCTCAGCAATATTAATCTCAACCGAGTGTACCAAAATCCCGTCCTCAACCCTTTTCCTAAGTATAGGATGCACATACCTCCCAGATGGAAGAAGTAACCCCACTCCATCTCTAGACTGCGATCTATTCTTCTCTCCAAACATCTGTAAGACTAGTTTACCACCACCACCTGACGAAAGAGCTAGGATGAAGTTGTCTTTCTCCTTCACGAAGCTGAGGAAAATAGGATTACATCCACTTTTCAATTCAATCTTGATTGACTCTTCTCCAAACTTCTGGTTCTCCTGTCTCGTTTGATCAGTTTGTTCAACTGAGTACCCCTGATCAAGGGGAAGTCTGATATCTAGCAGAACCGAGAGATCTTGTGCTGCTCGCTGCATCTCATGATGTCTTTGAGGAGCAAGGAAAAAATCTTTCTCATTCGTCCTCACTTCCAGATCTTCGAGTGATTTTTCAGGAAAGCTGAATATTCCAGGGTTCGAGCGGACAAATAAATTTGCATTGCGGCTATGATTTGAATCACGCTTGACCAAGACTGCCAGACGGCGACGAAAGATACCTCCTCGATTGCAGCCAAGGACCAAAAAGTGTTCGCCTCTGTTGAACGCTCCTTGTACCTGATATGAGCTATCTTCTTTCAAAATGGCCTGAGCTGATAAAAGTTTTCCTCTCATGTGAATACCTTTATTAGTCATCGTATACTGGCGAACAGAAGGCGTAGAATGGTGTTCCGAAGCATTTTCAAATGCTTTCGGATGGGTAGCTAGCATACCAAGCTCAGAAGGACCTGTCCAGAGTTTCGGAATATCCCATGCAAAGATCGATTCATCATCTCTTTCTTTCATTATCTCGAGCTGTAAACGATAGAAAGCTTTCTCGCCTTCGCCGTATAATAATGGCATGTTGACATCGAAAATACCTAGTAGACAATACGCGATATCTTCAACTCTAGTTGTTGTTCGTTTTGAAGCCCAAGACATCATTTGTGCGATACTAAAACGATGATCTTTGGAGAAACCGATGAGTGCTTGTCTTTGGATGCTGGTGATGGAGCTGATCAACCCTGCTCTTATTGAGATCAATGTTCAAGCAATAAGAGAATGTCCAAACCCTACCTTGAAGCGATCCTTTAGTCCCAATTTCGTCCCATTTGCGATTCAAAAACACTACTACATCAGGTGCAATCAACTCCTGCAGAGTCCACCCTCTCGTGAACCACAGACTCTTTCGAAACTCCGAATCTTCCTTGAAATGATCATCGTGAGTACCCTCGCCAACATCAGAAAGAAACGCATAGCAAACTTGAGATTCTCGATACCATCTAAACATCGAATTGATAGCTTCTGAGAGTTCTGCACTGCTGGTCTTGTCGATGCAGCAGGAGTCAATCCACTGTTTGCTTTAACCCAACCATACAACGATATAAGCTATACACAAGAGAATTACTCACCACCCATTCAAACCCATCATTCTTCGCTTGTTTACAACAATTCAAAATTTTATTATAACCTTTCATGTGATTCTGCATACCCTTGAAATCCATCATCATCTGAAAGGATATCTCATCGCCTTCCCAGCGATGCGATAGTATCGCATATAATGGGATACCATCATCGAAGAATTCATGGAGTTGGAGAGTTGAAACGTTGAGGAGACGCATGGTTTGAGTGTGGGTTGGATGATGGAAGATGAGAGGGTGAGAACATGAAGGTGTAGCGGGCCGGGGTGGGAGGTAGGGGCATCAGGATTCAGTGAGATTATGTTGTGAGGGAGAAACTTTTTGGGAGATTTTGGTGACATATGTCGTGGAACTTTGATGACAATGTTGAAGTCTCAAGGTTCGCGGACATTCATCCGGTTCCAGGGTGGTTTCACAAAAGCTGGTCACGTGCCACCTCTCCACTCAGGAAGAGGGCGAAGAATAGCTTTGAAATGAATAAATAAAGGTTCCATTGCTTTTTAATTGCTAGTCAATATCCGTGGTACTTCCAACAACCAAATAGCTGACAATTTCCTACCTTAATTTGTCACAATGCTTCTAGGAAATGTTTCAATCTTTGCAGGTAGTTTGAGGAGGGTGTATGGACTGCCTAAATTGCTGACAGTGCTGGAAAAAGACGATAGTTCGTCGTTGATGACAGTCTTTCAAACTCACTAGAGACTGTCGCCTTGTAAGCATAATCCTAATCAACTGAGTGTCTTTGATAAGCCAACTATTTTAAATTCCCTGAATAGCTTCCTCATTCCATCATCTATTGTGATCTCACGTCGTAACATCATAGAACATTGCAATTGTGGCCGTGAAAATGTTAGTCATATCATTCATTAGCAAGCAAGTATGGCTCACTTGTTGAAATAAGGCATTTTTTATCGTCCTGTCTATTTTGGCGGGTTTTCTGTACTTGTTGAAACTCGCTCAATTACCCCGCACTTACCCCGCATCAACTCACCTATTCTGGTCTCTTGTAATTGAAAAAAGTAGGTGCTCAGTAGAGGAGGCGAAGTGGAACTTCTGTGATCACATATTATAGGCTCGAGTTATTATTTTTAAAAGAATTTTCATTTCTTCAAAAACGTATACTCTATTCACCTAGACCACTCTATCAGGGGTATATATATCCTTCTCTATCTTCTTCACATCCCAGTCTAAATAGCCAAGTTGGCACAACTGAATGCAGGTCTTGTGCCCCCAGAATAATCATCGATGATAGCTTCTACAGCAGCGTATAAACCAGGTCCTAGGAGGAATAGTCCACAAGCCATAATAAACACATGTGTGACAGTCAGTACACTCCTTCCCACATTCGCGAACAAGCGTGTCTTATACATCTGCCAATACGCCACAGCAAAGAAAATGAATCCGAAGAACGAATCAAATGCTGCTCCAAGGAGGGAGAGAAAGTCACCCATTGAAGGAACAACTTCCGAGAAAATGAATGCGATGGCCCAGATTCCAGCCATAACTGCAGCCCAGACGCCCCATCCGATGACGGTGTTGGAATGTGCGTGGCGCGATTTGCCCATGATGCGGAAATAAACGAATTTTGCAGAGACGTTGGCATAGATGACGCCAATGACCATCGTAGGCACGATGACAAATGCGAAAGAGGCTTTCTTGTATGCTACGACACCTAGAGAACCAAATGCAGGAGCGGTAGAATATTGGCCAAGGTAGTGGAATCCGATGGAAGGAGGAACGATGAATAAGAATATTGAAATCCCGGTAAGAACAGCGAGAGATTTTGGGAAATCTTGTGGTTTCTCCATCTCGGCGATGAACGTTGGGAATAAGATTTGAGGAACCCATAAAAATGTGATGTTTAAAACAGCATTCATGCATGCTATCCATGTTGTTCCTGCTGGTGGGAAAGCATACGTCTTTACTGGACCGAGAGTCGGGTAATTTCCTCCGTATCCGAAGTATGGCGCATCTTCGATCCCGGCGAAGACGAGAAAAAGAAGGATTGCGATTGCCATGCATGCAGCGCTAAACATGGACATGAAGGAGACGTGATTCAGGGTCCGGGGAAGAGACATTACAACGCCCATTATTGTGGCGATGACAGAGAAAACGACGGTGCAGAGAGAGTGGTCAGATAGGGTGTTCAAGATTTTGGCTCCGGTAAGTACGTGGAAGCCGATGAGGAGGATGTTGTTTGCCAGAAGCATGAAACCAGTAAATTCGTAGGCGATGCGGGATTTGCCAAAGGCATAGTAACCAAAGTCACCTTGGTGATATGTTAGGTTTTGTGGTTGTAAAGTAGATTTATGAAGGTGAGATGGATTGTTTGAATATAATGCGAAGCCACCGTAAAACAACGGGGATTGCAAAGAATAACCATAACTTACATATATCCTTGATCTGCGGATGCTTCATGATAAACTTGTGCATCGTGATTGACGTAATGTAGAACAGAACTCCCGCAATAACCATCGTTATGATCCCCGGTACCCATCCCAACACCGACAATGACCAAGTCTGTGCCATGATAGCAAGACAGACCTGATCGCCTGCAAGGAGCCAAGCTGCTTTTTGCCACGACATTGTTCGAAGCTTGATTTCATGTTGGTGATCTGAAAGCTTGTTAGTACTTTGGCTTTCTTGGTATGGCATCAGCATAAATGGATGGAATGTGTGGAAAATACCTTCTGCGACTAAAGTTTCGATCAAGATATCGGTTGAGCCATCTGAGTCACCGTTGTCGATATCAGTCGAGAGAGGCAATTGCTTCTCATCTGCCTCGGGATATTTTGGTGATGTAGACATATCGACTGCGCTTCCGAGAAATTGATGTCGATCAGATAATGCAAAGGAAGTTCCAGTACCTGTCAAGAATGGTAAAAACCCAGGCACGAGCGGATCCTTATACCACCCAACAATCCCATGTACTCTGAACAGACCCTCCAGAGAATTCACAGACCAGCTTCCAGAAGCTGATTTCTGCCTCTTAGCAGGAATTGCGTTATCGCTTCAAAACTTGCGTTATCTACACAGTGAATCACTGGTTGACATTTAGGATGCTGTTCCTTGCTAAGCTTGTCAGACGGGCAGCTAGGGACAGCTGTTTTAAGCTCTCGGGACTGGTTGAGGCGAACAGGGCAGCTTGCTCGCGAGCGCCTCTCTGTGAAAGGCCCGGCTGGGGTTGGAACATGGCGTCGGGAACGCCGGTCTGGAACGTGGGGAACGCGAAAGAGGCACGATAAGACATGAGATCGTGTTACTTGTGGCGTTATTTGGGGTGGGAGAGTAACTGTAATTGGAGTGGGTACTTTGTCTACTTTAGTTTGAATGAACATTTAGAGAATTGACTGATTTGTATTTGTTGGATGCTGCCGCTAGAAGACTTGGCCATTGCTTCTCTAAATCAGCGGCTTGGGAGTTCAGGTTGCGAGATCAAGCCTTGGATGCTGCAAATCTTGGTGCATTTGTAGTAAGTCATCATGAACTCATGTGATACGTTCGATGAGGCATACAGCTGAATCTAGAGCAGTTAGAAATTTCTACGCAAACTAGTTTTCAAATTTCGTCTTTTGAAGAGTTTTTCATGATGTATGATACTTTAAAGTCGAGCGTCGAATTAGTATTGCCGAGAGCGCGGCGGACGCCGCATTGCCAATACGAAGCCAAGACCGAATAAGCGTTGCCAAAGTCTTGGAGTGGAGCGGTAAAAAAAGCTTTCTTTACTTCGTAGATACTCGTGACCTGACTGGAATTGGGATGAATAACTAAAACTACTCGCTCTCAACTATAGTCTCAACTCGGTTATGAAGACAATTCATCCCAGATCCCAGAGATCACCTTTCATCCGCTCGCATAATATTTTTGTTGTTCTTTTATTTTGAGAAGGTTACCTAATTTGGTTCAGTCACGGATTGATCGCAGACGCTAGGTTTGGCTGCATAGACACCTGATCGCTACTGCCCCTACCAACACCTGATGATGAAAACTTTCATCCCCTTTCGGTGCCTCGACATGTAGCTATCTTGAATGTCTTACGGCGACTGTAGTCACGTTAAAGGCTTGCGCATCGAAAAATTTCCCTTCTCTCCTTCGTACGGCAACTATATCAATGGAAATCGCGCTTTGGGTCCCAAGTCAGGCGCGTGTCCACACATCCATTCCAGAGTGCCAAGGGAACGTGTCAGACTATGCTCTATCACTGGGTGAGGTAGGAAACATTTTTCAAGCAAGATATATACTTCATGCTAATATTTGCACATATATAGCATATCATAGGTTGAAATAGATCGAGTTCTCTATAAACTAAACATTGCATTGAGCGTTGCGTATATACGAAATGTCAGCCCTGTCTGCAATAACATGGAGCAGAAAGGCTTAACTATGACTTTCGCACGGTTCCACTCCACATGGAACAATGATGCCTAATCGTGTAGTTGAATACGGAACCCGAATTATATTGCTACCAAACTGATGTCCATCGCGAGAGAACATGGGAAGCAGATAATCTTGGTCAATCTTGACAAGAAACTTTCCTTAAATGAGTCTGCGGATAGGCCGGTTCATCATTTCAAGCTCCTCGTCTCTCTGCACGTTTCAGACTGTACAGAAGAGAAGATATGTGCTTTATCCAATTGTCTCTGGCAGTCGTATCTCCAGTCTTGCAGAATACATAGGCTTTGAGAGTTTGGTGGAGGCTGAGCAGTAGTCAGGTGACGGGATAACCAATTGGCTCACCGATGACCAGAACATCTTGGCCCTTTTAAAAGGTTTCATTCTCTCCGCCTTGCCTATCACTTTGCTCTCTGGTCGTTCGCGCACCCATCTCTGCCTCCTCCTTGAGCAAACTTGACGACTTCTTTTGAGATAAATATCAAAGTGTCAAGATCACACCCAACTTCAATTACAGACTCAGCGCAGCAGACATGGAACCATTGACGTACGAGGCATTGGACACAGAGAGCCCCGAGTTTCGGCTTCTCAAAATCCGCCAGTGTGATGATAGTGGAGTTTGCCTCACCCTGACGAAACATTGCATGGCTTCTGCACCAAAATATTTTGCTCTATCATATGTATGGGGAAACCCACATGTTACCAAAAATATCACCGTGAATGGAATGACATTCGCTGCTACAACAAATCTTGTTGCGGCACTTGAGGCGATCACTGAACTATCCAAAGTACGAGGTGAAGACGGAGGAGTGAACAGTTACAGTTACTGGGTTGATGCTATCTGCATTAATCAACGGGATATTCAAGAACGATCGGTCCAAGTTCAGATGATGGGTGACATATTCAAGAATGCGCACATGGTTTTAGCATGGATTGGGCCAGAAGAGGATGGAAGCAGCGAAGCCATTCAAGTTATAAATCGGCTGGCAGGAGAGGTACGATGCTCACAGAGGGGTGATACAAGCTTTCTACTGAAGCCAACTTCACATTTTCTGATCGATGAGTCGGGCCTGAAACCTCAAGGCGATGAACCCACCACGCAGGACTCAGTCTCGAGTGAGAACCTTGGCTCGATAGTCATGGCCAAAGTCAGAAACATCCGGAGTCTATTCAACAAGAGATCTTTTTGGAAGAGAGCCTGGATCCTCCAGGAATTGGTTTTGGCAAGGCGCGTGTTTTTCTTATGTGGAGCGGAGGGATTTAACACCGATGATATAGTCGTACTCTCCACTTGGATTCAGTCAATTCCAACTACAGCATATCAAGATACAGTTTCCGATTCTGACTGGGTTGAGTTTCGGGATTACTTGGACTTGGCTCTCTTGGAACCAATCAAGTCAGTGGTGTTAGCGGAACAACTTCGAAAGAATTCTCATGAAGACCCGCACAAGAATATCTGGCGAACCCTGATGTACGCCCGCAGAATGATTGCATCCGACCCTCGAGATAAGATTTACAGCCTTCTTGGCCTGGTCGAACTTGGTATTCAAGCCGACTACTCAAAGACAGTCCAAGTCCTCTACCTTGAAGTTGCACGGATATTATTTCCACAAGTATTTACAGATAAGTGGTTTGACAGAGCAACTCCCCCCAGGAAGCGAATCCAGACACTCCCCAGCTGGGTTATAGATTGGGACTCCCGGAGCAAAGGGCATGACTGGGGCATTACATTAGACGGCAAATTCTATAACGCTGCTGCGACCATGGATTTTCCAAGCCGACATGCAGAAATCAATGGCACATCGCTTCTTGCACATGGAGCCATTTTCGACGAAACCCACCTATTGGCTCCTTCTTGCTCTGATCGTGTGATTGACAATGCCGCGAACGCTTTTCAATTTGATATTAGTGCCGGTCAGCCACATGGCGATATTAACTTTGATCAGGTCCCACCAGGCTATGCTAGGGGACACGCCAGCTTACGATTGTCTCTCAGTGATAGAGCTCCCGGAAGCAGCCGGCGCTTTGCTATCGACCCAACATATGTAAATATGGCCATGGAATATCTGAAGGGTGCTACAGCATCTGGCACTGGAAGAAGGTCGACAAAACGTCCCAAACTTTGGCCTTTAAACGAAGAAGAATCTCAGGATCAATTCGTGAATTTATTCGTGGATGAAAACGTGGCAGACAAAATTGTGGACAGCGACGATTCAGAGGTGACGGAAGACCAAAGTATCTTGCCTACGTTATCCCCATCTTCGCGGCGTAACCAAATCACCCGCTGGGCCAAATTCTTCAGACATGCCCGCCACTTCTATACGAAAAAGGGTTATCTTGGTTACGGTCCAGACTGGATCCAAGAAAGTGATCTCATTTGTGTACTTCAAAATTGTCGAGTTCCGGTGCTTCTTCGTAAAGTGGATGACCACTATGAATTCATCAGTTTGTGTTTTGTGCTCGGGATAATGGATGGGGAAGTGGGAGAAATGGTAAACAAAGGGGAGATCTCTATGCAGACGTTTGATATCCAGTGATTTTCTCAAACTGAATGATGGGCTTGGAATTTACATTTTGAGTAGTTCTCATTTGGATGATATGGTGGGGTCTTATTTTTGCAACTTTTCTAACTGTACTACTTAATTGAGACTGAGGGATTCTTTTTTCTTGATATTATTTCCATCGAAAAAAGGATACCTATTCTTACTTCAAAGAAGGCAGGGAGCGAAAGTTCGCTAAGCAAAGAGGATGTATTCACCGCGAGTAGTGTTAGAGGACAACACTATGACTACCACTTTCTTCTTCCAGGAGCTCGCTCTAGATTAATTAGCTGGTCCCGAATTATCAATTTAAAAACTTCACGGCGCCTCCTTCGCAGAAAATAGATTTCATGATTTAGAAAAAAGTTTCATTATCCAAGCACATAATGGCTATTATGTCAACAAACTTAAAACGGCAAACCAGATATAAAAGTCACTTCTCAATATTCATATTGCAAGAAAGGCTTTGAGATAATCATAAATATTCATTCATCTATCCAAAAATTCATAATTCAGCCTAGAATCCAAACTCCGAGTCCTCTTTTCCCAAACACCACCCCACAATCTTTCCCCTCCTCCTCAACATCTCCTCTCTCAATCTCTCAACTCCCTCAAACACTAGCCTTAGTATCCTTAGCATACTGCGCCATCAAATCATTCGCCTGCCCCTCATCGAACGCATCCACGACTGTAGTAGCAAACTGTCTAGCAGGAACCTTCTTGGCAAACAAGATATCAAGTTCATGATAACTCCTGTTCCATGTCTCAGGGAGACGGAAATAAGACCAGACAAACATGCCGAAACAGGTTCCGCCCCAGACGAAACCGGTATAGCCTTTCAGGTTCCAGGCTTGTGGGTTCATCATGTATTGCTGGAGTGTGCCACCGATAGTACCAGTTAAGTTTGAGAGATCACGAGCGAGACAGATGGTCTTTTGACGGAGACGGGTGGAGCCCATTTCTGCGGGGAGAGCCTGGGATTTGTAAGTATGTTTTATGGAAGGAAGAAGAGGGGTGAAAGCTTACCCATCCTAGTTGACCAGCAGAAAGTTGGAAAATGACAGTCCAGAGAAGAGTAAGAACAGCTTGAGCCATGCCGACTGAAGGATGATCGGTCCACACATTGAGAATACCGATCAACATCAATGTAGCGCACATGCCACCCATACCCCAGACATATATTGTTCGGCGACCGAAATTAGGCATCAAGAGGAACCAGTTGACAAGACAGGCTACAAGAGCTAGGGCTGTACCTCCAAGAGCGAGGGAATATGTAGCATCAGTTCCGAGACCAACTTGAGAGAAGAAGTAAGAGCTGTTGTAGGCGAAGCAGATACCACAAAGAATTTGACCAGCGAAGACAAGACAGGCGATCTCGGTACGACGGAGTTCGAATCCTTTGAAGCAGTCGAGGTAGCTTGTGCCGACGGAGAGAGATTCCTCGAGATTATTGGTGAAGATGATGGTGCTGAGGGTTTTGCGGGGATCAATGCTCGATTTTGGCGATTGCAAGCGGCGGAGGGATTGCTCGGCTTCCTCGATGCGACCCATGCGGACAAGGTACCATGGTGACTCAGGTGCCATGTAGACGAGAGGGATCAAGAATGCAGGCCAGATCCATTGGATGGCGAATGGGATCTTGTATCCCCATTCATCGACACGGGTAGAGAGACCTTTCAATACACCAGCACTGATCAATTGACCGATGATGAAACACATGTTTGTGTATGAAGTCATATACTATAAGTCATTAGCATCGAACCTGACTGGTGGCGCGAAGGAAATACTTACGGTACGAAGAGCAGTAGGCAAAACCTCAGACGCATAAGCCGGCGCAGTAGTAGCCAAGATACCCCATGGGAAACCACAAAGGATCTCACCAACAAGCAAAACCGGAAGACTAGGAGCAAAGAAGACGACGAAAATAGACATAGTCAATGCGACGAGAGCACCCAAAACGACTTTCTTAGAGCCGTATTTCGTGACGAGCCATCCGTTGAGAAGAACACCAAGGAAACTGCCTACACCAGATGATTGGGAGAGACCTGCTTGCCAGGCTGCTGTCATCTGGTAGCCGACTGGAGTAGAGGGAGTGACGCCAACCCAGTGGCCGTATTTGATGAGAAAGGAGGCTGAATATTGTTAGTTGCGGAGGTAGGCTAGATAAGAGGAAACTAACGATAGGCGAAGAAGTTGGAAAGAAGATTGGTATCATAGCCTTCCATGATAACACATGTAGACATAACCAGAGACCAGAAAAGAGCTTGAGGATATGCTCTGATAGCCTCTCTGACGCTTAATTCCTGCTCATCGCGTGTTCCAGACAAAGCAGCTTGCTCTAGAGTCTTGCCTGGGACTCTGTTCTCTTGTGCGCCATGAGCGAGACTGTGTTTGCGTAGGACGTCGGTGGAGTCGATTTGGTAGACCTCAGCCTGGGAAACGGGAGCGAGTTTCTCATCCATTGTGCAGGATTGCTGGAAGGTAATTGAGAATTGTTCAGATGAGGAGAGAGAAGAGTGAATCTGATCTGATCTGAATGATGTTCAACTCCATGGTCGATAGACAGATATATATATTTCGCAGACTGGAGTTGAAGGTCCAGAATGCGGGATAGAGGGGAAAGTGCGGGTTAGTGGTACATGTGTTTGCATCTGGGGTTCCTTCAAGCGTCGAAGCAATGGGGTGAACTCTTTCCAGCCACGACTACTATAGCATGGTGTATAAAAGCTTGTTTCCATCTTTTGAGCGCAAATGGTAAAGATAGCGGCGGAATTGACAGAGACTCTCACTCTTTAATTCTGCCTGCTTGGGGTCTATCAAGCCACAGGCCCGTCCCGACGCAAGATTCTTGAGAAATGGTGCTTGATGAGATCTTTCTCCGCAAATATTTGTCTAGCGGCGGTTTTGAGCTGCGGATTTGATAGGTTTAGACACGCTCTGCTACCTTTCATTTCGGGGCTCGAGCTGGACATCTTTTCAGCCACACCTTTTAAGGACATTTTTCCCCGCAAAATTTTTACCTGACTCAATCTAGCGGCGGTGTAAGAAGGAATTGAAATGAATTGATTGGTTCTCCTTACCAAAACCCGTAGAACCAGGTTCTCTTTGCAGCCACAACGCCGATTCCCGACGAAAACCCCCCCTTACGAGCTTGTCCGAGCTTTTCTTTGGTCTCTCACCGCAAAGCTATGCATAGCGGCGGTTTTGACAGGTCTAATATCCTAAGTTCTGGGATTTGGATTCTAGGTGCTGAATAGTGCTTTTCTAGAAGATCGCGTGAACAAGATCTTCATGCTTCGTGCTTCAAGCTTTGGACCAATTGACAAATGAAAGCTTCGAATTGCTTAGAGAGGCAGTAGCCCTAGACCTGGATTTGGGTCTGAGATCTGGGTTTTCTGCGAACTGTGTGGCATCAAAAAGCTTTCGTCCTTAATATCACGCCTCTGATGCATCTTCACAGTGATTTCTTGACGGCTTGGAGCTCCCCATCTTAGTCTCAATCTCCGTGCTCCATACTCCATACTCCATACTCTCCACCACACCCACATTCCACACCCTCTTTCTGTCCCGAGGTTATTCTCCAGGCGGAGGTGGCTTACAATCCCGATAACTTGTTTCTCCATATTCCACTGGTAATTGTGGGAAGGTAGGCAAATTTCCTCGCAGTGGCTGGTATTTAGCCAGTAAAACAGGTGGAATTCCGATTCAATTCCGCCTTTGTCTGCTGACTTTCCCATAGCATGCGTCACTTGATCGTACCATGATATGCTATCCCACTCATATCATTGCGAAATATTTGACAAGACATTATCGTTAATATAGAAGGCAACAAATTCTCCCAATAGGTTGAATTTTATGGAAGTGGAGTTTACTTTGCATGAACATGTTTATGTTGGATTGAGAGACCCACCAATTCCATCAGTTCATATTACGCTTTATAGCCTCATTTCTCCATGTCCCTCCTACACTCAAATCCACATCTATTCTCCGTTCTTCACTATTCATACACTTCGATTGAAGATGTCATTCTTTGAACCCCACCCTGTGGTCATTTCTACCTGTCTATTATACTATTCTATACATTTCTTTCGCCCTTGCTATCGATTCCCCTTATGAACCAGATCTTTTTCAGAACTCTTCTTGTATACATAAAATTCAAGCTCATTATTCCCAATTTGTCTTCGTTTGTCCACCATAACAATTACCATATGGTTTCTGGAAGTCTTCGAATCTGCAACCGACATACGATCTAACTCCTTCGGCCTCCGACAAGACTATCCCTCTCATTACATTTATCAATCCATATTTTTGCGCTTTAATCTACGTCCTTCCTAGAAGCATTCGACTCTCCCAATACGCACACCTATATCAACAAACACCGATTCTTTGAAGCTCTCTTCTGAACCATATAACCTGTCCAATAATTCTACAGTACTCGCTCTTCTTCTACTGCACAAGACTCCGTCATTCCTATACTCCTACCTCTAATTCTCACCCTTCACAACGTCTTCAGATCTATCACCACGGTTACGCCTAAACTCACACATCCGTCTGGCGCCTCTCACACTTCGATTTTACATCGTGCTATTCCACAGGCTATGGAATTCTTTAGCGGAGTCATCCTTACCAACACTTATGATTCGTTAGACATCTGTCTTTGAGAAATCCTGCTTAACCTCATAACCTCTCTAAACTTTCTATAGTCCTAGCTCTTCCTCTCTCTGTTAAGAAATTATCGCTCACACCTCTCCCACCCCCCACCTCCAATAGCACCATTTCGACGCTTTCGACTTAACAGCCCGCATACATCTACGGCGTCCTTCGTACCTCAAGATACTCAAATCTACACCACGCTGACGCCTAGGTTCAAATAATTCCCTTGCCTCATACCCCCTAACACATCGACTCTAGATATCGTACGTCTCCTCCCTTCGATTTTGCCGAAAAGAATCATCTTCCCTCTCATTTCGACAACCGCGCTGCTAGGCTCATCACAACTTTACTACTCGTTCTCTCCCTTCATGTCTCTCTCAAAATCTCGATTTCCTTTCCACTCCGCTCATGCTCCGACACTCTCCACTCCTTCCTGCCCGAACATCTCTATCAGAAACATATAAACCACCCGCCCCTAAATATTCCACGACTGGAGGAGAGAGATTGGAAGAAAGAAGGGGAGGGGAATGGAGAAGCTATGATGGCAGCGAGAGTATAAGACTGTACACTATATGATATCAATGGTATAGCAAAGTAAGGCAGGCGCACAGGGAAGAAGAAAAGCCTCCATCATACGGCACACGAGAATTTACTCAAGGACGTGACGACGTATATACACGAGTTAGAAGGTTATAAGAATACGGTGGGAAAGGGATATATATCATAGCACAACATATCAACCATCCAGGTACGTAGGAAAGCGACGTATCAATATCAAGCAGGAAACCTTACGCTAAAGAAACGATACTACAAATAACCCCCGCCCGCAGACAAGAATATCTACATCTCCTACGCGTGATAATAAAGTAATAACTACTATCAAACCCAATATCAACGATAATAATAATAGCAGTAACGAGAATCTGACACTTGTGTAAAGACTCCCTTAAAAAAACAAACACAAAGCATAGCGCTGAGCGATGAGAGAAGGTATGATATACCAAAAAAAACATGACCGGATACGAGAAGAGAGCGAGAAGAGATGAGCTAGTACGGACAGTATAGGTAGAGAAGGAGAGATGACGAGGATTATATGCTGTGTGTAATGGGTGTGAGGTAAGTAACGCAAGAAAAGTAAGGTGCGTTAGGTAAGGTACGTTGAATGGTTGTATTTGGGTTGAGAAGTAGAGAATATAGGGATATGGTGAGAAGGTGAGAGTAATAAATATAAAGCAACTTGGTGAAAGGGGAATAAGATACGTGGTAAAATACTCATTTTGGACATAACCAACAATACTTACTCAATCTTAACCCAGTATATTCAATGTTGCGCAGGGGGCAAGGAGAGTGAAATACACTTCACATCACACTAGCAAATGAATGAATCACGAACTAGTCTCTTGAGGCCTGGCAAGTATGTTCATTCCACCAGAAGCTCAATGCTCCATCTGGCTATGTACAAGCCCCACTTCTAGGGCATAACAGCACCTCTCTATGTATCTGCCCCACCCTTACAATCCAAGCCCATTCTCAAAACTGTATAATACACCACGAATCGAAGACGAATGAAGTTCTCTCAAAAACACCCTGCAATGACCCACCGCCACTACGTGCCTTTTAAAAATTTCAAATGCTATGTTCCAATTCGCTTAATTACCCTTCATCTTTTGAGAGGGAATTATCGTGATACCATATCACCATAACGCCGTCGTCCGCCGAAAATGCGAATCATGCAAATCTTGTATGAGAATTAAAGGAAAGTGTCGTATCATCGTATTTGCAAGGAAAGGAGACAGAAACTAATCGGTATCGGGTGCATCAGGATTCGTAGCTCGAAGAATTGGACCTTTCATGGCCACTCTCCTTGAGTAGTCGTGATCGTCTCGAATTGTATTGACACTCTCCCGGCTCTTGTTCTCCCTTTGGTAGACTGGCGCAAATGGATCTAGTCGTGGATCGACTGGCATCAATCTGCTTGATCGTACTCCTTGGTGATCTCCTGGTTCCCATGTTTCAACAACTTGTCTGCCATCCGTACCAAGTACATAGCGGGAATTCTCACTCATGGTTCTCGATGGTATAGGACCTGCCATCCCCGCACTACTTCCTCTCCTACTCACATCATTATACTCGTCGGACTTCTCTTGTCGACGCTTCCGAATGCAGAAGAATACGATCGACGATATTATGGCAACCAAAGCAACAAGACCAACAGTGAGGCCCACAGCTCCACCAGTTCCAAGACCTCCACCACCACCATTACTGGTTGTTTTGACCCCACTCACAGTTCCTGCATTTGGAGGGACGGTCGGTGTGACTGTTGTAGTATATACTTGGCCATCAGTTACGGTTATTAAGGAAATGATTGGTGAGGGCGTCCAAGTCGAGGATGTACTATCGGTAGTTGTAGTTTTAGTTGTGGAAGTCGGTGTGGTTTTTGTCTATGGTAAAGTCAGTGCTGAACAACACAGACTAATTTGACGTATGCAACGCTCCAAATAGAATCGGGCAAAGGAGCATACAGCTGAAGAACTCGAAGACACCGTGGGGGTCACAAATATTGTCACTGGATCCACAGCGGAGGGAGTGGTCGCCTGTTCTCAACGAGTCAAAATGGCTGCCAAAAGGGGCAAGCTGACTGGTTTGATCACAGATGTATATGAAGAATAGATTATGATGTAATGAAGAAATGTACGCACCTGTGTAGTTTTGGTTGTTGTAGTTTTTGCTCCGCTATTACCCCCTTTAGTACCCGATGGCAAGATCGATAAGGCAAGGTATCCATATAGCCCATTGCCGCCACAACTCTCTTCTGGAAATCCAGGGCATGGGGAGTTACAGCCATCTGTGGTGGTTCCAGGTGCATAATTTGAGCACCAACATCCCTTATCTTGTACAACGGCGAAGGCATAACTCGGTCTGCAGAAGTCGGAGCAGAGGCCATTGGATTGATATATGCTGATGTCTGATAGCGGTTAGTAGTGGACAACAATTAAAATGAGTGCGCTTACTCTGAGATGTACTGGCAGTGTTGAGATCGGAGCAGTATTGTACATCCAAAGCGGAAGCCTGTTGAACGAGAACAAGGCAAATAAGGCCCAAGGCGAGTCTGGAGATCCAACGCGAAGCCATATTCTCGAACTTGAAAGAAAGCCTCAATGTATTTGTGGAGGTGGAGGAGAGACGTGTCTCAGTTGACGCAGATAAACGATTGTCGACGAAGGTTTCGTGGAGGAATGCAATCGACATGCAAGATATCAGTGAAGATATCCCATTGAACGTGTGATTGTGAATGTCATGAGGCAATCATGGCATGTCACGTCTGAAAGGTGGTGAGTTGAAGTGAAGACGACTCGATGATGAAAGAGAGTGGTGGTGAATGAAGCTTTGGGTCTGTCTCCGCTGAAGGGAATTTCGACGAAAGGTGAGTTGCGTGGGTTGCACTTGATCGGATCAGCGATTATTTCTAACGCACCGGTGGAGAACGGGGAGTGTAGGATGCAGGTCGTTGATAGACGGCGGCCCAATGCAAGATTTGGGGTGAGAGTTAGTGGGAGATAGTGTGAAGATCCGGCTTTAGTGCTGGCAGGGTGGTTCGGTGAGGTAAGGTGAAGTGAGTTGCGTACAAAGATGCAGCAGAATCACGGATGTTGACCACGGACGGTGAGCTGGAGCAGATAAGGTAAACCGGACGATTATTGACTCGAAGTCCAGCGAGTCGTCGGAATCTGAATAATTATTTCCAGGACAGACGAGTCTGAATGGAATTGAATGGGAATGGAATGAATTGGGACGAGAAGAGAAGAGAATGTATGTGAATGTGGTTTAGTGTCGAATGTATTGGGGAAGAAGGGAGAAATAAAAATTGAAAATCAAGGCACGGGAGCCGAAGTGAACAATGAGTGGACACTGACACCGACACTGAGGCTGGACAACGACGAAAAGAGTTGGTTGACTCGTTTGTTGCACGGCGAAGAAGGAAGGGGCATGAGCAGCAGCAAGAGCAGGAGCAGGAGCTTAAGCAGAAGTAGGAGCAGCACCGGGAGTCAAGGTCGAGCAATTGAGACAGACAAGAGATGAAAATGGACCAGTTCGACACTTTTCCGGTAGACTGATTACCTAGATCTCGGTAGAACAGCAAGCCATGCTTTTCGGATGCCCATTGATCCATTTGCAGATACTTTAACCTCAATTGCTGATGTAAGAGCAGCAATGTTTCTCCCAATTTTACATGTTTTTTAAACTTCTTTTTGACTTTTGGGTAATTTCACATAAAGCAGCACTCCACTACTCGCCGACTTGCCGCTCGACCCCTGGCGCTCATCCCAAATTAAACCTGGGTCGCTCGCGTAATTCATAAAATGGGTATAATCCATGCACATATCTGCACAATTTATGCCAATTCCCAGTTTTGGTTTAACTTTGCCATGGCAGACCCCTTGGCCTCGATTCCAATAATCCATGAGCCTCTTCAGGTTGGGCACTTGTTGACTTGGCCTGCATGGAATTCATAATTGCCGCCAAACCCCTTGGCCGATTGTTTCTACAAAGAGATCAACAACTCACGACCGTCTCATTGTCGCTTGGAACGATTGGATGTTCTCTTGTAAGTCTTCATCTCCATCCGCCTTCAAAGTGACAAGACGGACGATGCGAAATCCGTGCTCTTTTGCAGTCGTCATACGAGCCACACCCCATCGTATGATGTGGGGGCAAAAAGCTTGACTGTTGAACTGTTCGATTCGGGAGTGGATGGCATCATGCACTTCGTATTCTTCTGCTTATCGCCCGGTACATGTGATGCCATACGATACGATAGCAGCAAGTGGTGTCCTTCTCACATGAAATCTTCATTTACAAAAGTAGTAAGTAGATAACATCGAGTCTGCAAGTTGCCATTTTATTCAAACTCAAATCGTCCTCAGTAGAACATCAAAATCTCGTTTAATTCAAGTCCCAGACCCAGTCCCAGCACGCCCGAGTCCCAACTCCCCGCAAATGACAATATTCAGCAAGGACGGTTTCAGGGTACACCCTGCTTCATAAGCGAATGGCAAAGTCTTGCATCTTTGACGATCAACTTCGTCATGTTGTGCTCTCGGAAATTGAGAAAAGCCTCATGTGTACTGCTTCCAGTCTAGCGTGTACAAAGAGAGCTGGACTTGAAACGGTTCCTGGGCGCGGATCCAGATGTCGTTTGCCGTACGGCGGAACCCCCTTTTATTGTTAATGACAAGAGCAAACTCTGCTGGCCTCGCACAAAAGGGTTCGATAGACTCGAAAAATCAAGACATCAATGACTCCACCAAGAAAACAACTGCCTGTTGCCAACTTCTCGGGACAAAGAGTCAAAGATGGCTTTCTTGCCGATAAACTTCACGATATTTGAGCACGATATTGCTGGGATGCTTATCTCTACTATTCACGATTCGATAATTCTCGGTCAATTACGGATCAATTGGCTTGTCCTTGTCCCTAGTCCTAGAGCCTGTTAATGCACGGTCATCCGCTGTAGCTTTGAGGCGGCGAGCGAAAAAGAGGGGAAGAAGCATGTGTTTGTACTTTGAGTTTCGATTACCGACTGCAGAAAAAAACTTATGATCGTATCAAGCTGATTTGTCTTGGATGATGCAAAGAGTCAAACTTCGTTCCATATCACGGCACCAGTTCATTTGAGCTGTCAAAATCCAGAGGCTGGAGTCTGGGAATGCGCCCATCACAAGCTTCAACTGTCTTTTCAGAATCTCCCCTCCTGATAAAACACACCGGCTTTTACCGCAAAGTTTCCCATCCATATCAACAAACCTTGTACACATTCAGCCACTTTCCAGCTTTCAAATGCGATCGTGAAAGCATCGCGATCTTTCTTATCATCTTCATATTTCCCTGTTTAGTGTTGCATCGCTCAATTGAGCAGATTTATCCTGATGAATTGATAAGAATTGAGTTTACTGTACCCCATCGTATTTATTTTTTGTTGGATTCGTGTCCTCAATATTGTACCTGCATAAGCTTTTCACGTGATAGAGTTATCTGGAATTAGTGCTATTTCATGAGGGTGTGGTGAAGAACCAATCAGCAGGATATGCTCACCATGTTCGGCCTTGCATTTTAGTCTCTTTCCTATTCGTCTGTTTAGCATCTTCAGCTGTATGACCCGGAAACTCCTGCCTGCATAAGGTAACCCTTGTATCCTTTATGTTTCTATGATGCCAGACGTGTACTATCTTAAGTTATTCTTACTTGGGTCTATGAAGTTCCTCAAGTCTTTCACGTTGTGGATTAGACAGCCATTACATGTATGAATTAGGCAGACTTGTAGGCAGACTGGATTTTATTTCAGCTTTAGCTGGAGTACAACACCTTGACTCTTGGGAAATCTCACTCTTCATTCGAGACGTGTCAATCACGTGAATGGCTTGATATTTTGGCCCCACTTTCCAGTCTGTGATGCGCCTCGTCAGGTAGGCTTAGTCCAGTGCTCAAGACATAGTGATCAGTCATTCTTTGAGCGCCATCATTGCCTGCAGTTCGCATTTGCAGTTCTGTTGTAGATTGAGTATCAGGCTGATTGACGAACATCGAGAGAAGTGGCAGGTGCAGACGTTCGCACTCTGACAGAAATGACGACGTGCACTCCACACTTCAATTCGTACTTGACTTTGCACAGATATTCTTCTTAACACGGGTGACAGCATTACGACCTTAACTCTCCGACTGCCAGATACACCATATTCAATCTACCCAACAGACGCCTGGATGGCATCAGGCTGCGAGCCCATGACCTAATGGATGAAATCAAGGAGTTGCATCAGCAGTCGTATTAGTATCCTCTCCAGCACGAGATCCACTATCCATCACTTCTGGGATACTAGGAACACTCGGTATCTGTTTTCAAGTCGGCTCGGCGCTTAAGGATTTCTACGACGGGGCTGCTTTCGCCGATACTAAGGTCAAGGGCCTGCTCACTGACGTTGAGATTTTTACTCAAGTATTAGAGCTAATGAAAGAGACACTCGAACAAGACCAAGTTATGGTGTCTTTTCAAACTACGGGTCACACTGGTAGTCTCTGGAAGAATTTGGCGGCCTCTATCAAAGATGGCCAGAATACACTTTCACAACTTCAAAGAACGCTCGAGAAGGCTAATAAAAGTGTAAGCGTTCTTGATGGTGCGCGAAAACACCTCAGGTTGAAGGCGGCATCAGAAGAGATCGGTGTTTTCCAGCTTCAGATTCGATCGTACAAGGATGCACTACAGTTGTCCGTACAGACCATCATACTGTAAGACAATTCCTCGGTCTGATTCACACAATTGACTTTGGTAGATGGAATCAAGTCAGCTTTAAAGAATCGATAGAAAAGATTCTCCCGAATCAGATGAAATCAATCAATCCATTCGTCGCATAGCGCTTGACCTAAACAATCGCATCTTGAGCCTTCAAAATGCGATAGAATCAAAGCCTGGTGACTCTCGATTGTCTCAGTTAAGCAACCACCGGAAATGTGTCCAGTCTGCTGCCATTGTAATTTCATCTGCATCGACGGCTCTTGGTCTGGGAGATGTGCCACAATTTTCGTATGGATCAGAATTTGGCGACTGTTTCCATAGAGCAGAAGTGCTATATGTGTGTTGTGAGAACGGCTTTACATTCCTGGGTATTGATAATTCGAATAGAGAAAGCAAAATATGTTTGCATCAACACAGGTGCATATGATCGATTCTGTAGCACCGTTGAAATGCGATGTGATTACGTGTATTAACCTCATCCAAACTAACATTGCCCTCTTCTTACCGGGACTACAAAAATCGTTCCCAGCGTTTCAAAACAAGCCGTGACCATCGCATTCATGTTTCTTAGATTCGTATTATTGAATGCATACCTGTATGGTCTTCATATAAGAATGCCTTTCCTGAGGGAGGTAGGCTGGAAAATAGCCAATCAGCAGTCGCTACTCACAACGTGGCGGCCATCAGCTCGTCAGCCTCGCATTCTCTTTTGTCTGTACGACATCTTTAGCTGCACAATGTGCGACGGCTCCTCGTCGCAACTTCGAAATATCGAATCAGTATGCATTGATCAGTTCTCGGTCATTGATTCTACACCTCAAATAATGTGAACATTACCCCGCATTCGCTCGATAATGAAGCTCTGGAACATCCTCAGCCTTGCCTCCCTCTCTTTTGCTGCTCAATATACTCTCGCAGCTCAGTACAATGGCTACCACTCTCCCTACTCGTTTGATGCAAATTATAATCATGCGCCGCGATGGATGACAGTGTTGCCTTCGGATACGAATCTCACCAGTCTTTCTATTCCAGGGACTCATGATTCTATGACTTCTGCGATCAACGGACCAATCTTTCAATGTCAGAACCTTCGTTTGGGTACTCAGTACGTTAATTCTTCTTCTTTTTACTTAAACAGGCGCAGAAGGCGTTAAACACTTTTAATTCATACTAATCAATCACCAGGCTCGAAGCTGGCCTCCGCTACTTTGACATCCGCGCCCGTCTCATCAACAACTCCCTCCTCATCTACCATAAAGACTCTTACACCCAACACACATATACCTCCGTCCTCCAAACCTTCTTCTCTTTCCTCTCCCACAACCCAGGAGAAACTATACTCATGCGTTTAAAAGAAGAAAGTACACCCATAAACTCGACTATCGATTTCGTTACAGCGTTTAATTATTATAGACTCAATAATTCTGCTACCTCTGATGGGGCGGAGAAACACTTTTGGCTCCCTTCCTCGCCTGGGAGTGGGAGTAGGATACCAACACTTGGAGACCTAAGATCTAAGATATTAATCCTCCAGAATTTCGGCTCGGAACCCGCAGAATACGGGATAAAATGGGAGTCTCCTCTCCTCTCTATTCAAGACCATTGGGAAGTGTCAGATCTTTATGAAGGACTAGATCAGAAATGGGATGCAGTGAGAGATGGATTAGAGAAAGCGGGAACCGGAATAGAGAATGGAGATGGGATATTGTATTTAGGCCATTTGAGTGCGAGTGTTGGGGTTCTGCCGATTGAGGCTGCGGCGGGGGATAGGAATGGGAGTGTGAGGGGGATTAATGATAGGATGGGGAGGTGGTTGGAGGGGGGGAAAGGAGGAACGGGGGTGGTTATTGTGGATTTTCCTGGACGGGAGTTGGTGAGAGGGATTGTGGGGAGGAATTTTTGAGGAGGGATATGTGATATCGGTCTTGGTATAAGGGGAAAAATGGGTTTGCATGCTGCAAAGCCGAGACGATTGGAATGATTTTAAGGTTATGGTCGTTCCCTTAGCTAAAAAATCGTTCAGATATCGATTTACTGCATTTAAGGCCAGTGTCGAAGTCTACACATATCATTCTCATCCAACATAGCTCTTCTCCCTCTTCTCCCTTCCATCCTCTCTCCCCTCTTACTCATAACTTCTCCCTCATCTCCCTCCTAACCTCTTCAATCTTAATCTCACTCGTAAACAAGATACAAGTATCCTTCAAACTTCCCACCCTCCACTTATGATTAATCTCCTGATAATCCTCACTTGCGAGCATATCCGCAAAATGCTCTATGCTAGGATAATGAGCTAGAGCTATCTCGTCCCATTTTTGATCTCCTGTATCCTCTCTCTCCTTGCGATTATCATTCGTGTTAGTATCAGGGTTAGGATACACAACACTCCCTACAATCTTCGCTTCTCCTCCTCGTTTACTACCAGCTGACTCCGCGAATGCTTGTCCGTATTTAAGATATTCTTCTTTCATACCGGGCTTGAAGGCAAGGAGGTTAAGCATTGAAACTGCTCCTTTCCCCTCTTTCGTATTCTTAAATCCATCTATCCATCTCCTCAACTCAGGACTAAGTTCCAAATCCTGAGCACTATCTTTATTGATCCTTGGAGTCTTGAGACTCCCCGTCAAAGCTGGAACAGTAGAAGGAGAAGGATGTAAAAGTTTCTCGTTTTTCTCTGAGTAATGGAAAAGAAGACGGCTGGGTACTCCTGCAATGAGGCTGTATTGGTGAGATATTTGTTGTTGGAGAGAGGAGGGGAGGGCAGAGGTAGAGGGCAGGATTAGGAGTATGTCCCAGTGGATGTTAAGAGATAGAAGAGGGGATACGGAAATGGAGGAGGGGAGAATTATCCACCGGATTACGGAGGCGATTGTGAGGGGTTTTAGGGAGGTTGAGGAGAGGTTTGTGAGGAAGGTTTTGAGGGGGACGTGGAGGGAGAGGAGGTGGATTGTGCAGAGGGGCATTTTCAAGGTTGAGGTTGAGGTTGAGATGAGGGAAGAAATAAAGCCTAGATAGAAGTTGGATTTAAAGAGATTATTCTCTTCCAATTCAGAGAGCAATATCAATGCTCAAATTAAAGTGAAGATGGATAGAAGGAGGGGAGAACTGGTGGGGTGAAAATGACCCTGGTTATTACCCCACATTTCCAGGGTGCAAAGTACAAGTAATCACGGGAAATCGTGACTTTGACCGAGGTTGCAAAACTCCTCAATTCGCGACCATTGTAACAAAGCTCCAATATCAACAAACCTCAAAAGCCATCGTACGACATCCAAAAATACCCAAGACGCTCATAACATGATCTCACTCCACCTCACGCAGGAAAGTTCCCTGTGGCCTCAAACATGGCTTCACATGCAATTTCGCATTCGCATTCTCGATTTCTTGGCGAGTATTGCTATAGCAACGGACACGAGGTTCCCATCAACACAGCACCATCCAGACCCTGAGATGCAGGTAGGAAGTACCTCCGTGATTGGCTAGATGCCGCCGTGTCAGATCTGCGCAGCTCGATCTTAGTGGGCGCGTGTTTACAAGGTGTTGAATGCACTTGGTCTCTCTTGCGGTCTTTGCTTCTCCAGCTTCGTGATCGTCTGTCTACTCTGTCGATACTCCGTATACGAAACCCTGGTCTGGACGAGCTTCGAGATTCTGGATTGTGAGGACTTGTGTAATTTGTTTTTGTTCGGAATAGAGAGGAAGATTAGACAGTGAGAATTAAGGGAAGTATACACAAGTCGATAATGTGATCAAGCAGAGAATCGACGTACCCTATATTACCGGTTTTAATTGTCCTATTCGATAGCCCATCATGCTCAACCACGTCAGTGCTCTTTGCACATTGGGTCTATATATCTCTACAGTCCTCTCTCAATCTTTACCATATAATCCTACGACTATTCTCCTACCGCAAACGTCGTCGAAGAATCAAGATATCGCATACGCTTTTATCCACTCTGCGGGCTCGAATACACATCAGTTTGTGTCTCTCAATATCTCATCCCATCTATCACCGACAAATCTATCTCTCAGCGATATATCACCCAGTCTGCCATTCCTCACCAATTCATCGAATGCGTTTATTCCTTCTATATCGGCACAAGGAGAGGTCTCGGTATATACAGGGTCTTGCTCAACATCTACCAGCTCCGCGCTATGGAGATTCTCACCCTCCAATACAAGCACCAACGGGAATGGAACATGGGCTCAGGAAATCACAAGTACAGCTCGTGGAGTAACATCTGCGGCTCTGCCTGGAGCTGATTTCCTGTCCAGAGGGTTCAGCTTCTCGACTTTTGTGCATGCCAATGCCTCTCAGACCAAGATCTATGTATTTGGTGGCATGTGTCCAACCTCCCAAGCTACGGCTTCATCATGGCAATCTGCGGCTTCGTATTCAAATCATATGTTACGGTTAGCGCCGACTTTGTCGACTGATAAGACATCGACTTATACGCTTGATCTGCCTACTAGCAGAGGTCCTCCGATTGCTGAAGCTGGCTTCACGATTACGGGCCTTACTCCTACGACTTCGAATAATTCGGGTATCCTGACGCAACAGCAGAGTTTTGTGTTGGTGGGAGGACATACGCAGTCTGCGTTTACGAATATGAGTGTATTGGCTATCTGGAGTCTGCCGGAGGAAAGCTGGAGTTTCGTCACTGTGGATTCACCGCCTGCGAATGGGAATACTGAGTTGGCTGTTAGAGGGACTGTTGCGTCCGTGGATAGTAGATCTGGACATACAGCTGTCTTGACAGAAGATGGATCGAGCATCATCGTGTATGGAGGATGGGTCGGGGATGTTAGTCAAGCTGCAGATCCACAACTTGCTGTTCTCAGCTTGGGAACAGGATTCGGAGGTTCAGGAGATTGGAAGTGGTCTGTTCCTAAAATTCAGCCCTCTGGGAGTGGTATATATGGCCATGGTGCTGTTATGCTGCCAGGGAATGTTATGATGGTGCTTGGTGGATATAATATCTCGACTTCGAGTACATCCAAAAGAGCCACACCAGCCACACAGGCAATGTTCTTCAATGCTACTAGCATGAGTTGGGTATCGAATTACACCAACCCATCTTACATTGCTGCGATTGCGGCTGCTAGTAGCGCGGCGAGTGCATCATCAAATGCGAAATCCAGTTCAATGAAAGTCGGACTTGGTGCTGGTCTTGGATTGGGTCTTGCAGCTGTTCTAGGAGCTTTCATAGTATGGTTCTGCTATAATCGTCGTCTCAAGAAGCGGAGAAAGGAAACCCAAGAGAAAAATCTACGAGATCTTAGTCTCGGTGCTGCGCATGTATATGCCTCTCCAGAAAGAGAAATGAGCCAGAGCTCAAGCTTCCCGTGGTCGGGTGGTAGATGGAACGGGAGAACGGATAACAATGGTCCAGTTTATGATTCGAATAGCGCCGTGGCTGGGTATGAGAACTTGCAAGCTGGGGTACACAATCTTGGAGATAATGGGGCTATTCCACCGCCACCGAAACAAATTCAACGAAAGCCATTGCATTCACGTAATGCTAGAGGAGTGTACCAACCAACAACAGCTTTCGATTTCGGTGGACAGCATGGTCGTGCAAATTCTCTTGGAACAGCTGGACCTATTCATCCTATCTATGAGGCTGATGAAGATGATAGCCATCATGCCGGTGTTGGAGGCGTTGGAATTGCTCTTGGCGAACCGTCCAATACAGTTGAGAGAAATCGCTATTCGGACCCCTTCAAAGATCCTGTACCGGTCCTCACTGCTGGAATCGATCGCCGTGATAATCATAGCCCCCGATCTGCAGGAGAAAGTTCGGCACAATCCCGCGAGCGAGAGATTCAAGAATGGGTTTCGGATTGGGCAGCGGCAGATATGCTACTGAACTCACAAACACGATCACATTCTCATGTTGGACGCATTTCTCCAACCAGACGAGCACAACTCATTGCTGCTACCAGTATTAGCTCAGTCTCTGGAGAAGAGGATAGTGGACGTACAGCAAGCAATCTCAGTGAATGTACTGATCGGAGCGTGGCTATTTCAGCTCCTACTGTTTCTCGATCTGGCTCAAGCTCCCAGGGACGCTCGAGATCTAATTCTCTCCGGGGTTTCATCACTGGCATCAATCCTTTTGGCTCAGCTACCATGTCTACGACTGGTCCAAGCACAACTCTGAGCCCTGTCTTTGATGGCCCACCTCAAGGCCCAAGAAGCTACATCCCTCCACGAAGCGCGGGTAGTGGCAGTAACTCATCCCACAGCTTCAATACAGCCCATACCAGTTTCCCGGCTCTGCAGGCAGAGGGTGAAAGCTTACTTCCTCGACCAGATGAAATGTCTAGTGGTGAACACTCACCTACTCGCTCTCAACCTGACATATCAAGTAGTCCATCTAAATCCAAGCCTCATGGTCTTGGAAAGGGAAGATCTGGCTGGCTTGGAAGCTTGAAGAAGGTTTTCGCGAGCGGTGAAGAAAGTCCTTCTGATGAAAGTTTCCTGAGCAGAGAACCCAGTCCCACTCGCTACGATTACGGTGGCTCAGCAGGTGTCGAGCCTCGACGAACTGTCTCCGCTGGCGCTACTCTCTGGCGTCGTAAACAAGGGAAAAGCGACTGGGAAGATAGTGCACCACCTACACCCCTCGGCACCACTGGTCGTTCCAACACCTTTACAGCTGAATCTTCCAACCTCCGTGGTGGTGCCTTTGTAGTGGGCAATGATGACGATGAAGAGGATTGGGACATTGAACGCGCTGTACAGAATCGTGTCGTACAAGTCATGTTTACAGTACCAAAAGAGAAATTGAGAGTTGTGAATCATGATTTTGATGAAGAGAAGAGTGATGCCGGATCGCTTGGGGGAAGTCTGAGAAGTAAGAAAGGCAGTTTGAGAGCGAAGAGAAGTCTGAGGGATTTGCATATACCGCCACCTCCCGTGCCGATTGCGGCGACTACTGATGTCCTGCATAAGAACGAAGAAGAAAAGGGAGATGAAAATGAGGCTCTATTGATTGACAATAGAGAGGAAAGCAGGCATGTGATTGACGAGAAGACGGAAGCACCAACACAAAAAGTAGACAAGGGGAAAGGCAAAGCGAAGGAGATAGATGTGATGGACGAGATCAGGGAAAGGAAACGCAGCCTAAGTCCCGGCAAAAGCAGAGTCTTGGAAATGGTTCAAGAAATGGAAGGCCGAAAGAGTCCGGAAAGAAAGTAGTTTGGGAGGGACATCTTGGCCGTGATGGTGTGGAATTCTGTTTGGCGGGTTCGATTCGATTGTTCTAGCGAATAGGGGGTGGATGATTTGGCGTTTGTGAATGTAATTTTTTGGATTGGCTTTTGTTCTTGGGTTTGGATTGGATGGGATTGGATGGGAAGATGGTAGATGGAGGTTGGATAGATGGGCAGTGTTGAATATGCGACGAGGGCAATTTTCAGGTGACGGGGAAGAAAGAGGTGGAAAAGCGTAAGCTGAAGCGAGGTAGATAGATGTCTGTCGCTTCTTGTAGGTACCTTTGAATGGATATATTTGTCGTTCTTGTTGTAGTCGGATATGCTTGACGTGGTTTACTTTGTATCTGAATCCGTTTTCGGTTATAGGTTAGTAGGTGTTTGTGTTGTGTATAGGGGATTGGTTTAAATAAATTTAGTGAAGGGATATAATGTGTGTTAGTATTTGGTTTGAATGTTTGGAGGTAGTTGGGATAAGAAGTAAAGTTGAGAGATAGTACTTGGAAGTTTTAAGGAGGAAAAATTTTGTCAGAGTTGATTTATTATAAGTATTCAAGGAAATACAAGGCTTCTACCATTAAGGTTTACAAGCCTGATTATCTTACTCCTAATATTTACCTCTCTCTTCTCTCTACTCATATGAGATGAGCTAAAAGGGAATAATAATAAGGAATAGGAGTGAGTAATGATTTGTATACGGAAGATATTGTTTTAAATACTATTTCATACGTGTCAAAATAACCTCTCTTTACTGAAGTCTTGGCAACTTACGAGCTTAGAAGGGGCTTTAATATCCTAAAGAGAGTGTTGCTACTTTTTAAGTTAAAATAAACTGTAGAGCTATCCAACACGAAGTGTCGTTTCCTCACTATGTAGAGCAATATTATAAAGTGGTCCACAGAGTTCGAGGTAATGCTTGTAGTTGATACCGCTTGGGTTGTCTTGAGATTGTTAATGGAAACCAGGTTAACTGGCTGGGATGTCTGCTGTTGAGAGGTGTCCAGAATTGCGGTTGGCTCAAGTGGTTGTGTATGAAGCGTGAACAGGAAAATAAATAGGTGGAAAGACTCTGACGAGGAATTCTAGTTTGTTGTCGAAATTCACCCGTCCCAATCGAATAGGGAGCTATCGAATAATGAACAAAATGTTTGTTCAAGGTCGATGTCATTCTTGCTACAGTTCAGTTTCAGACGACACAAGTCTAATGAGGTATATCGAGATAGGGTCATTTTTCTGTACCGGAAGGCGATGAAACTGAGATCGTTGCTTGAGAAACGATAGGGAAGTCAATCTTGTAGTTTTGAAATCAAGTGTGACGAGTAAACTGAATTAGCTTTCAACGTCTCCTTTTTAATATTTTAGTTGTTGACGCTGAGACTCTATCTGATTTGGTCTTTGAAATCGAATTCTACAGCTTGGTGTGCAATCGTCCTTATTTTCGACGAGATTTACTGGTCTAGCTTCGTAGCGAAATTGTTAGTCTCTCTCAGTATTTAAGCTGCCTTCGACAACCAACTCGACTGAACTTAGCAACCACCCAAACCCCATCCAGCTCAACCACATCTTAGACGAACCAAGATTCCTAATCACAATCGTCAAGTTCAAGACCTTCTTTACTCTTCACCACCTCACACTTCCACATACGTCGCACTTCAACACCATGCCTCCCCAACGTGGCAACCCCCAAAGAACCCAAAACCGCCGAAACAATCCTCGAGATGAACGAATCTACCACCCAGAAGAAGTGTTGGAGAGGTACCAACAGGCAGCATTGGCAGCTTTTGGACCGCGTTGCAATGTTCATTTAGCCATCAGCAGATATGCTAAAGAGAACAAAGTCGAGGATATTTTCTTCTTCGACCACAACAAGAAACGCTGCGTTTACCGCAAGGGTATGTCTATCACCCTTTCTTTAGTATGATCCTTAATATCTGTGGACCACAGGGTAGTCTACATCATCTTCATCCTCAAAATTCCTAATGCCAATGAAGTACTATTGCTCTGCCTCAGAGTCTTCACATCTGAGGGAGAGATGGTCTTCTTTGCACGCAGTCAATATAAAAAGTTCCAAAGCAATTTCAGAGATAAAAAAAATTACCGAGACATAAATGTCATGCTAACAATTATGGTAGACCTTGATTACTCCAAGAACGGCTATCATATTCAGCGATACGTCAAAAATTATAATGACAATAGAACTTATCTTCTCCCACACCACGTTCGGACTTTGAAAGAGATTGACCACCCTAAGCCTAAATGGATGCAAGTTGCTGTTCGACATCCTAGCGAGGGTGACTGGAAGAGATGGGGAAAAATCGAGATGCAGAACGACGATGACAGAAAGACAGCTAAAAATCTGCTTAATCTGCCCACAGAAATCGTGATGTTGATCATCAAATATTCTCTCGTTATTGATGAGTCCAAAGTTATTGTACCTTATACCGTTGCCTGCAATTTGGCCACCGAGTTTTGCCCGCCTCATTTTGACATCGAAAAGGATCCAAAAGATTTCACGTATGGGGGATTCAGAAAGATCTACCAACAACATTTGGTCGATAGTGCTAGTACTCTTTACGATAATCGTGGCCCATACACTCAGTTACGACGTTACTTCCGAGCACATATTGATGCTGCAATGCTTCGAACATGCAAGCTCTTCTACAAGCTAGGCCAGGAGATGTTGTTAGGAGGAAACAAAATTTTCTTCCGTACCATCAACTATCATAGATATTCATCTCCTCCGTCTCTGCTCTCTGGAAATCAAGTCTACCGCCCGGCACCTGAGAAAAACCTCCGAAGTTTTGATATCGAAGAGGGACTAGAGGCCCTCAGAGCTGCTGATGATGTCCGCAAAATACCTGGATGGGTATACTTTGACCGATTCCTGCGCTTCCTCTTCCATATCGGCGTCAAGAACGCAAGCTTGATCAAATCTCTTCATTTCGAAGGTGACTGCCTCGTCCACGATTGTATCTGGCAGACATGCGGGATGAGGCAGGGTCAAAACCGATGTGACGAAGACTTGATTGTGGCTTTGAGTTGCTACATCCCTTTCATCCGCAGATATTGTACTGGCCTTGAGAGTTTGACTATTTATGCCCGCAAGGATGTTTATTATGAGCATTATCCGCAGTGTCTCCCTGCTCAAGATCAACCACGACGACCTACACATGAAGAAACACTTCGTCCACTTCTTGAAGGGGAGAATGGGTTTAGAAGCATTGAGTCATTGCAAAAATTGGAGATATTTGGGAGTAAGCTTGACAGGTCTGATGTATTGTTTGCGAAGGAGACCAAAGAGTGGTTTGAGGAGCGAACGAAGCAACGAAGTCGCGTCAAGCGGGGAAAACTGCTTTAGAGGCAAAGATGGGAAGTCTGAAGGTTGGGGATGGCGAGCCTGAGAAGTTGTAGCCATTCCGTGCTGAGACGTGGATTCTTATCTGGTGGCGTGCCTTTCTTGGTGAATTTTGGACCAGATCGGGATGCATAGTGCCTTCCTCAAGCACTCTTTAGATAACTTCACCGTTCGGTGGAATCCTGGTATTCGGGCTGCAAATATAAAGCAAGGTAATGACACATGAGTCGTTGAGCATAGTATTTCGTGGTATCAAAGGGTCAAGTTCTCTTCGAAGCCTATCAGCTCTTGGGCATAGGAATCTGGAAGCATTTTCATGGGTGGGGGGAAATAACTTTTGATTTTTTGAGAGAACAAAATTTCCATCAAGATCATTCCTCACTGAAAATGACAATGCCAATCTGTTTACGAGCGTGAGAACCATGATTATTAGGTTTAATGATAGTATCCCTATGATACTTCAGCTTTCCGCCCTTCAAAATTGGTTTTGGCAAGTCAGATTTGCAATCAAGTGTAGGGAAGTGACCAAAACTCTGGATTGGCTTCAAGTTTGAAGTCTTTACCCCGCTAAGCGAGCCCCTTTCCATCGTGGCCGAGGATGGTTTTCGCTATAATGACGACGCTTTAGGACACCTCGAGCTCAGTCTCGGCGCAATGTCACCAAATTTGTATATGTTTGTCACTCAAATAATGCAGGTTTGAATTATCAGGGAGGGAATTACGTGTTTCGACATAGTATGTCCATATGTGTAGTTGGCTGGCAAATCTTGAAGTAAGAAGAAGGCATGAGGTACAAGCGGGAATACATTGGTAAGGACGATGGCGAGAGAATACTATCGATTCTGGAAGGAAATCTTCGGTCTATTGATCAGTCTTCTTAAGGTGGAGGTTATTCTTAAGGCCAATGAAAAGACGAAGTTGCTCTTGGATCAAGCCACAGGGTTCTTTGAAGAACGGGCGTTGAGCAGAAATAGTAGCGCGCGGAAGATGGTTCCAATGGATACCGAGGCGAGAGCTGTGATAGAGTGAGTGGCTGAATCGGAGATCGTTGACGAAGAATGTGGTAAGAATTAAGTATTTGGTTGTTGCTAGGCAGAAATTCGGCCTGAAGGTTATGGATGGAAGAGTATGATGGCGATTGGGATGGCAATGTCAAAGACTGGTTTTCAATCCTTTAAGCTGTACATACCTTCCTCAATTTAACACAATCAACGAGCTATAAACCTCCAAGATATGAAGCTAATTCTTTATTCTGTCAGTGTGGCACAGCATTATTATCGCAAGAGATACCCAGAAAACTCTCAATCAATCAGATTGTATTCCTTTGCTTATGGTGATGTAAAATTTCTCCCAGTAAACTTCAAATGTATTTCCTTGTCTCACACAATCAAATCTCACCCTCAAGACTCCAAACCAGAAAGACATTTCAGCCCCTTGGTTCCATCATTTCCATATTACTTCCCACTTTCCAACTCCAAATTCTTTTTGTTTTCCGCAAAAGGATCCAACACCTCCCTCTCCTTCATCTTGTTATTCATCACCTCTCCCCACTCCACCTCACCATTCAAACCCCACCCCCTCTCAATAGTCCCATCATACCCCTCCAAAAACTCTGCATCCACCAACTCCACATCCACTCCCTGCTCCCCTAAAACTCTCACAATATCTTTGACCGTGTCCCAATGTTTATACTCATTATTTTTAAACAAACTCTCCAAAACCACTTTCTCAAGCTTCGGTAAATACCGATTTTTATCTGTGAATAGAGAAAGGAGAGTAGTGTAAAAGTTCTCTGAGCCAGAGGGGAAATGCTCTGCTTCTAGGAAATAAGTAAGATGTAAAGTCTTCAAACTTTTCGGAAAAGCTGCTGCAAGCGCCCAAGCATATTTCTTCTTCCCATCCAAGAACACACATGCTGTTTTCAGGTACGTCAGATTTTCAAACTCAGCAAACGATATCGTAGCACCAGAATTTATAGCCTCTTCTTTCAAAACCAGATCTTGAGATCCTGTCAGAACAAGCTGTTCCAAGGACTCTTTCTGCTGTGATACCGCAACCATGATATCTTTAATCTTGAGATCGTACCATGCCCACGGATGACCCACTTCATAGATCAGCGTTTTCAGCGCTTTTGGCGCAGCGAGTAAAAGCTTCAGATCATCTGCGTGAAGTTGAGATCTCCGCATCTCGATAAATTCTAAACTTGATGTGCCGCGCAGAGTAGATAAGAATGAAGATGTTGGTTCGTCCTGGTCGTTATTTCCTAATTGCCAGCCGTAGATTTTCTTGAGAGATGGAAAGCCTATGAGAGCACCAAAGAAATCGGGAGGACTGGGATACTTGTCGTCGTAGCCTGTGATCATGACATCTTCTAGTTCTTGAAAAGGTATTGTTTTATCGCTTGTGTTGCTGTCTGATGATGAGTCGAAGGGGGGCTGGCGAGCAGAAACATGATTGAAAGTCTTGAGTAAAACGCACTCTTCATCGAAATACCCAATGGCTAGATCCAATTTCCTTAGTCGTGGGAGAAGAGGTAAAAGAATAGACAGAATCGCTCTTTCATCATTTCCTTCTTCGATAGTTTGTGTGACTTCATCAGCTTCACCACGACGATACCCCACTCTCTCCACCGCTTCGTGAATCACCTCTTTCAACCTCTCTGGACTCTCCCATTTAGGCCATCCTTGTCTATCCCATAGACCCGGTGACCGAGGAGCATCACCTGGGAGGAGAAGACGTGGGGTATCATCTACATGACAGAGGACATCACGAATAGTGAAGCTATGAACTAAGGTAGCGAGAGAGCGATTGGCAAAGAGAGTGTAGGTGAGCGGAATAAGATATTTAGTGCCCGAGTCGGCGGCGCTTCCGAGGAGTTTGATGTTGGAATAGAGAGGTGGTGTAGCGAGACGGGAGAGTGTGCGAGAGGTGAGTGATACAGCATAGAGCGTTTTAGAGGGAAGCTGGCTGATGATTGCTGTGAGGAGTTCTTCAGAGAGGGAGAGAAGTGACATGGTGGGGTAGCGCGGGGTATTTTCTTGTTAAAAATTATATTTTTCAGTCGTTGTCCATATAGTTTCAAAGGTCATAATAAATGAATGAATTCAATGAGACTCGATTCTGTATTTATTTCGCGTCTCTGAAGGATCCAAATCTGACGTCGACTAACCTCGAAGCAGCAAGGGGAGGAAGAATGTCGTCAAACTCACATGATTTTCAGGCTGGTGACCCGCTACTGCCCCCTGCTTGTCAGCGAAATTCTAGGCGCTGGAGGCAGCAGTCGCGCTAAGCTTTCAGGGGCTGAGCTGCCTACCGAATTGATGCTAAAAGTGGAACGAACTACTCCATCTTTCAAGACCAAGATCCGGGACACGATAGTTGTTGGGTAAATTCATGATAAAATTCATGATTTTGAAATCTAAACATCTAAGTCTATTTCAGGAGCTTGCCCACATCATTCAACATGATACTTTCCACTCTTCCATCACCCCTCCTTTCACTATTCCTTTGTACGCCCCAACCAGCTCCCCATCCGGGTAATCTCCCCTCTCCTTGACCAGAAAGATATAAATCGTCGTTATCATCCGCCCTCCTCCCATTACTGCTCACACTAACACTGTATCCACCCCTGCTTTCCTCACTATTTCCTCTCACATGCTTCTCTCCTTTCCCTTTCTTCTTAGGAATTAACTCAGGACTAGTCATAATCCCGATTCTTTCTCTCTTGCCCCTTAACCCTGGACTCTTTGGTCCAAGATTTGGACTCTTACTGTACATGAATCCAGCTGGTTTTCCACCACCAAAAGGATTATTCCGGGCCCACCAGCCTCGGAACCCGTTACTTAATATCAAACTACCATTCCTTGTGTCCAAAGCCGTTGATCCCTCGCCAGCGAGTTCTTCTAAAGTTCTCCCCTTCGTTTCCGGTACCAGAAAAGAGACAAGTGTCCCACAGAGCATGAAAAGTGCAAATATTTGCATAAGATGATTGAGCCAGGGTGAGCAAGCTGTGCCTACACAGTCATGTTTCGCACCTTTGCTAAAAAGAGGTTGGGCAATGACTTGCGCTACAATAGCGCCTATCTTTCCGCATGCAGCGGACAGACCATGACCGGTTGATCTGTATCTCGTAGGAAAGCATTCTCCTGGGATGATAAATGTGGTTGTGTTTGGTCCGAAATTGAAGAACAGCTGAGCGAGGATATAGAGAGATAGAAGAGCGCCCGAGGAAAGAGATTCATAGGCAAAACCTATAATGACAAAGATAATTGTTAGAAAGAAGAAACCCATAATCTGGATGGGTTTTCGCCCGAGGGTGTCGATAAATGCGACCGAGAGCCAGTAGCCTGGCATCGAACCAGCACAGACGAGAATCAGGTTGCCTATTGCAGTATTTAGGAGAGAGTGGTAGATGGTGTCGCCATGGGAATAGCCGATAGCATTGAGCACGATGCTATTGTTTAGGCCGAGTCCGTAGAATGCCCTAATTAGGAGTTAGAAATTGGAAGTGACATTTATTGCAGTGGAATGTAATTTGATGGCGACTCGAAACAAATCGAATGAAGAATAACTACTCACAAATCAAGAAAGAACCAAGATGTGGTAGTGCCAAAGATGACTTTGAAGTTTTGCCATTGCGAGAAGTACTCCCAGACATCTTTCCATGAAGCCCTGGGCGAAGATAGCTGGTGGCCCATCCTTTGTTTCGTTTTTGACCGTGAAATTGGATCCACCTCTCCCTCTTTTTTATTACTCATGTATGCCTTGATATCAGCTTGAGCTTTCTCAATATCATGAGCAATATCAAAGGTGTATCGAGGCGTTTCGGGAATGGTGATTCGATAGTACAGAGCGAAACAGGCAGGCACTGCACCAAAACCGATAATTATTCGCCATGATCGATCACCTGCTATCTGACAATCTGTTCCACAGGAGGACCACGCGCCGGTAGTATTTTGGAAATGTGTTCTGAACCCGATTGTGGTGAAGAGTGCGACCAGGGCAGCAGCAAATTGGCCAGCTCCTTGCATAGAGAACACTGCTGCCATCATTGCGCCACGCCATCTTGTCGGTGCGAATCTAGATTCATACAGTATTAGTGATCTTGGTCATCGCATGAAAACGAAAATTCCACAACAAATCCATTGCCACTTTGTGTTACTGGTGAATACCAGAGCCGACCCCCTCCCGCACCACTGCCAACCCACCACTTCAACGCAATTAAACAGGAAGGAAACGATGCCACATACTCTGATGTGATAACTGCAGATAATGGATAATCTCCTCCAATTCCAATTCCCATCATAACTCTCCAAAATATAAGAAGTCCTGTCATGGTAACTGCAGGACTTGGGGCCGACAATGACTGAGCAAGTGTCGCAGCCACGATGATAGCCAATTCCACACCGTACATTTTCCTCCTACCCACAACATCTGCGAGCCATCCAAAGCCAAGCTGTCCAACCACGGCACCTCCAGATGTTGCAGCTTTTAGAGCGGTGTTGACATTCGTGGGTAGGACACCATAATTGCCGCCCATATTCGATCCCGGTATTGGTTTTCCCTGCCAATAAACCATTCCTAGTGTTGATGTGACGAGATTGATTGCGAAAATATCATACGAATCAGTGAAGAATCCTATGCCTGCAACTACCACCGCTCGAACATGGTACCTATTGGAATCGTTAGTTTAAAAAAGGGGTCATAAACTTGATGAACATCATGCAGCTCCTATGATGATAGTGTGAACAGAGGATGCCGGATATTCAAAGTACTCACCATCCAAAAGGTACCTTGTCGATCTATTATCAATCAGTAAGTCTCTCCCAGCAAGGCTATCTATAAATGCCAGAGGTATTTGGTCCACTCACTTCAGAAAGTGCAAGCCTCCTCCTGAGATTCGGATCTTGAATATGCGAATAGTCATTGTAAAAGTTGTGAAAAGCAGCATTGCCTCCATAAGTTCGAGCATAAGTGGTGGGTATCGCAGGTTCTGGGAGGAAATCCATGGCCGAGGCACTTCAGCCTCGCTAGGAGACCTCAATTGTCGTCTACGATGTAGGATATTGCGACAATAACAGCCGAAGACGATAGATTGGAGACTGATGGACAGAGAATTCGTTCTGTACTTCGGAGTTTGTAGGATAAATTTGAGTCGTAACCGTAGATATATAAATGATATTATGACCGATGGGCTCTTCGCAAGGTTGCGTTATGCGATTTGCCGGAAATCTGACTGTCAGATTCTGCAGCACAGCACATGCACACGATCCAACAACGCCCAGCTCTAGGCTTCCATACGAAATAAATGTTCTTGTTGTTGTTGTTGTTGTTGTTGAGTCGGGCGACCTTCAAGCTCCATCGTCAATGTAAAAAGTCGTGTATCGTCGTTGATCCGGAGTGGTGGGTAGATGCTGATCAAGGGTAGCGGCGCATCGGACGTTAAAGTAAGAATCTCCATCAGTGAGACTACCTAGTTTTGACTTGCAAATAACCCCACTCACATCCCGCATCAATACCTCGTCTCCTAAAGGTGGCGCATGGGGTGGGGTGAAAGCCATGGCCCAGCGAGCCAGCTACCTATGCTGTGCCTGCGTTGTACTTCGAATAAAATCGAGAATTGTGCCTGATCCTCATCGTCTTACTGGACGACGGTTTCACAAGACCACACAAGGAAGTGAAGCCGAGTCAAGATATATCTTCCCCTGAAAAGAACAAACATTCTCAGACCATTGCATATCTTCAAACTCGAGGTTGGTGGAGGAGTCTTGGGCTGCATTCAATGCATTGTATTATGTGATAGTGTCCCCGCCATTCCTTTTGCTGATGTCGGGTTAGTTCCAACAACTTGAGCAGGACAAAATCAGACCAGTGAACCGGGCCGAGCCTGTAGTTTTGCACGGTTGTACCACGAGGTGAGATGTCTGTGTGATGACAGCTAATACGTAGTAGAGCGGAGGTTGAGTTACTGCACGTGCAGTAGCCAACCAAGCCGCTGGGAGGATTAATTGGAAACACAATGTCGTCCTTTTGGTCCTATTCCGTGATCCTCATCTGGTGATGAAGCCATAAACATCGACATCTCCTTTATCCCGATTGTGATAATTCCTTGTCGACAGAAGCAATATCACCGTCTAGACTTGCTGGGTCGGGATGAGGTTGATACTGACAAGGGGCTGAAGCGAGCCGTTCCCCCACGTGTGCTAAATGAAGGTTGTGAGTGGGCTAGACTGGGCTTGAATGGCTGACAATCCCAGCGAAAATGGTGATCAATGATGGCTTGGCTTGGGCTTGGTTCATTTGGCAAAACGCCTTCTTTTCACAGTACATATTTTTGTGCTACCGAGGCTTTGATACCTTTGGTTACCAGATATCTGCTTTCGCATGGAACAAAAGGAATGTTCTATCGTCCATAATTGTGATCGAAAGTCGAGACTCCTGCAGAGCTTTCTATCCGAATGCCGAAGGTTGGTGGAACCGTGGCTGATTGGAAGGCGCTGGATGAAAAGAGCACTTTGAGTCTTTGAATATATTCAGAATATGAAACAAGCAGAGTCGAAAAATCTGTCTGCTGACCAAATTATTTTTACCTTTTGGAAGGAAAATTCCGTGTACCCCAATACAACGCACCCTGATATTTCTACCACCATATTCCCACGTCCAGCTATTTATTTTACACGATCCGCCGCTTATTTCAGCCCTCATCGCATCAATGTAAGACTTGCCCCTCATGAATTCTCAACACCCCTGAGTGAGAACATGGATTGTTATTTCTTATTCGGAAATATGGGATCAAAAGCGGGTGTCGAAATATCACTATACAAGTAAAAAAGGGAATCTCATATTTTGCATTGGCATTCCTACAAATGAGTACACTTGAAATAATAAGTGAGAATTGATCTCCACTTACCAAGTAAAACAAGCACCAGATATATCTTGTCTACAAACCAAGCAATTGCCATAGCAAGATAATGTGCTTGAATGAAAGAAGCCTCATTGTATCCTAGTTCAATTAGACTGCGTTGAACTCAAGAACCTCAACCCTGAAGATTCAAGTCTCACCCCTACTGAACTCAACTCCACCCATGTCCTTGAGACACCATTATTCAAGCCTATCGTAGCCAGGAACCTGGCACGGGTTCAGAGGCGGCCAAGACTGTAGCTACTAGCTTCTAATTCCCAGAGAATGTGGGATGTGGTGAGAGTGTATCTCTGTACCTGACAGCGCCTGTATCGACTACTTCATTTCCACCCGCTATATACTGTACATAACGCCAATCTCTCCCGTGCTTATGGTACGACGGCTTGCCGCGATATTGTACTTGTAAGTCATATATCCCGGTACCTTGGCCGTACCTGACCTGGTCGTCGATATCCATCTTTCGAATGCATGCCAGGTATCTAGCGATACTGATTCGTGGTTCAAAGAGCAAGGTGGATTGACACATGTATGGACATTTTATACGATAGATTCAGGTTCGGTCTGGGTGACTCTGGTCTACGAGACATAACCCCTACCTAGAAACGTGAGATCTCTGAATTGGGATTCAACATCTGCAATCACAGCCGTGCCAGGCACCTTTATCTCCGCTACTTCGAGGGGATCTGAAACCTGCACACTATTCAGGAAGGTCTGCGGAAGTATACATATGGCACCGAGGGGTCATACATAGTTGATTTCCCCATGAAAAGGGAATGACTAGCCGCCCTGTGAGGGTCTCAAGTTGCAACCACATCTATTCACGATACAATTGATCGAGGTGCAACCACAAATACCTTGCAATGGTACCTTGGTTATATAGGAATGAGTATATACGAAAGAGAATTCCTTCGAGGCATCTCGTCATGCAATTGGCAAGTGCCGAATAATAGAGTTCTGAAGGATTACACCTGCTGGTCAAATGACAAGGTCTGAAACCATCCACATCATCATATACCTTTTGTGCAACCTCTTAGGATTACTCATGATAGCACTAGCCCATAGAACTTACTCAAAGACTTTGCTGAGATTAAGACGTCGATGGAATGACCATGTTCATCACGCTATATGATAGCTTCAATGGAAAAGGCTGGCCTTCATTGCTCTGCTAGTTGCAGTCAATTCTGATGCCATCTTTATACTCCAACGCCACCTTTCTTGCTTTCTAGACTCTCGAGCTTCGGATCGATAATCTTACACATCAACGACTAGTCCATAGCATTGTCTCGAATCATTCCTTTCACAAAGACAGAGCTACAAACCAATTCAGAACCTAGACCAATTCTCTGCCGCAAAAATAGTGTTATTGCGATTGTCCTGCAGCAACTTTTCATTCTGATTCAAAATTAAAACCTGATTGCAGATAGTCCTCATCATCTCTTGTGTAATCTCTACCCTATATGAAATTCTACTCAAGGATGAGTACATAAGCTGGTAAGTACTCGAATGAAGCCATCCTCCCAGCCGTTTTTAGCGTGGAAGGTGGGGGACCTGTCGCTAAGTGCGGGGCAAAGCTGCACCATAGTAAGGGATCTAGGTGAGCATCATGAGTACCTAGGTACATACGCATCAACTTATATTCTTTTCTCTTTATACAAAACAATCTCTCTTGGTCATAATATTAACACAACCTCCTCACGATCTAACCAACCCTATCCCCCTCTCAAAAACCAAAATGGCACCCTCAACTCACACCCACCCCCTCATAACCCACCCCCTACTAAACAGCATTTCTCCCTCCCTAGCACCACACTTCGAACTAGCCTATCTAGAATACTACAACAAATACAACGTCGGTAGTCTAGCAACGCACCAGGTTCCTATTGAAAAATACAGGAAAGATCCAGATAGATACACTACTTTTATGGAAGAGAGTGTATTAATCAGGGGGTCTTAAAATTGAGAATTTGAGGTGCAAGGTGGAGGGAGGAGAGATAGGGGTTAGGGTTTATGAACCCCCGGAGGAAGGAGAGAAGGGATAGAGGGGTTCTTATATTAATTTTCATGGGGGAGGGTGGGTTTTTGGGGGGTAAAAGACTGATAAGGATTTTTGTAAACGGTGTAAGTTCTTTTGTTTTGGCTTGAATGGTTTTAATATAGTTTATGAAAGAGAGGGGGGAGGGGGGTGTTTGCAAGCAAGTTTGTATTTTTGTTGTTGATATTCTTTCTTATATTTTTGTTCACTGAATGGCTGAGATTCAGAGCTGATAAGTTACAGTGGCACATGATCTAGGCATCGTAGTATTCGATGTTGATTACAGACTCTCACCAGAATATAAATATCCCATTCCGCTTAACGATTGCTGGGAGGCTTTCAACTGGGTATAAACTCTCTCTTCCATCTTTACCACTCCCTCCCTCAAACCAGATAAAACCCTCAAACCACCCACTAACAAAATCCAGATACGCTCCCACCTCTCCCCTACCCACAATATCTCCCTCTCCCATCTCATAGGCGGCACCTCGCAGCCATCGTCGCCCATCTCTGCCGCGACTCTTCCATCCCCCTAGCCTTCCAACTCCTCTCCATCCCAGTCATAGTCCTCCATGTTTTCGCGCCAGATAGTTCCCTAAAAGAGAACATCCCATATGAATTCTACAAAACATTACAAGAAACCCAACGTCTTCCTTTAGAAATAATGCAATTCTTCCATCGACATTTCCTGGGCTCACCCCGTCCTTCTTGTCTGGAATTCGATTTTTCAGAAGATGGGAATGGAAATGAGGGAGGAGGTAAAAATGAGAATTGGAAAATCTCGCGAGTCCATTCTCCCAATTTGGAGGATTAGCTAGAGCACTGGTGATAACAGCAGAAATGGATATTCTGAGGGATGAAGGAGAAGCCTATGCGGCGAAATTGGAAGAGGCGGGTGTTAGGGTTAGGATGGAGAGGATTAAGGGAGCACCGCATATTGTTATGTTGCTTGATGGGATTTTGGAGGGGGAAAGGGAGAGGAATCGGATTGTGTTGGAGGAGATGGGTGATGCGCTTGGTGTGGAGAAGGTCTGAAGGGAAAGAGGAAGGAAAAGAGGAAGGAAAAGAGAAAGGAGGCGTGTATAATATGAATAGCTTATAATATATTCTGATTTTCATTCCACAATTCATGATTTTTTCTTTGCCATCTTGGTGATTTTTGATTATTTTATTGGGATGTTCTCAAATCGCTAACGCAAACAAAAAGGGTATCGTAGCACAACTCGCAGATACTATACAAACACGATCCAGACAGATGCTCTAGCTCCTCCGCGCCGCTCACTCATTTACTCATCCATTTCATATCCCGTATCTCGTATCCATAATTCAATCCTCGCTATCAAAAGCTCAAGTACCCCTCCGCCAAGTACTCTTTTCCGGGCCATGTACAGCACTCATCACGACTTCCAAACCAGGCTGTCCCCTCACCAACGCCGGTCCACTTCCACCTCCACTCCCACTACTACTCACGCTCCTTATACTTGATTTCCTCTCATGAGCACCCTGTCCCTTCATCGTCTTATTCCGACCCAAACTCAAGCTCATTCGGCTCGCAAGACCAAATCTCGAGCTAGAAATGGCATGACCGGGTGGACTCATCACCATTCCACTATCAATACAATCCTCCACGAAAGATCTGGGAAAGAGACCCCATTTCCCTTTCCCCGTTTGACCGGACCAGCACCAATGATCAGGGAAAGCATAGCCGATGCAGACGATTTTATCGCCTTTGTTGAAACGAAGCCAAGTACCATCTTTCATATCTTTTGGCTTGAAATCCCATTTAGCGGTTGTGATGAGTGTGGATTGTGCATCCATCAGCACGTCTTCCTTTGCTGGCATTTCGAGCTGGACTTCAGTAGCGGGGAAGGCACCTCGTTCGCCATCGTGGTAACCGACACACCATTTACCTCCGAATCGCTCGGGGAATGTGATACCTACTATCTTTGCGCCAATCGCGAAATGGAGGACAGGTTGCCCATCTGGGTCACGAGATTGGGGTCGGGTGTTTTTGGGGTGGTGGGATGCGATGGCGTGGGCGGTAGGCCTTGTTCGAATTTTTTGACCTATCTCTACCATACCATATGGAGAAGGTGCAGGATCATTCGATGTAAAGTGGATATCAAAATCTAGTACAGTAGCTGGCTGGATCCCATACAGGACGTCGATACCAGCAATTTTTGGAAGAGGTCGTTGATGCTTCGCCAAGTGACGGAAGAGTTGGGAAACGGTAAAGAATACTGTTGCATCGTGTTCTTCGATCGTTCGCTTTTCCTCTATGCAAAAGACGCACTAGACTATCAGTAAGCATCTCAAATTAGGGGGCAATAGCTTACGGCATATAGTGCTTCTTCCACCGAGTTTGTCTTTACATGGCATTTCGAGATGAACTTTTGTCGCCATCGGATTCCGCTGTTCCCATAGATGCCATTTCCTGAGAATGTTAGTCTTGAAACTTTTGACTTTTATAGTGTACTTACTGTCCAATAATCTGTCTTTCTCAACATCATTCCAACCCACTTCATAAGCACACTTAATACATCTCGCTGATACCGTAGCACTGTAATGTCCCTGATATAGCTGTTAGTTGCTGTCTTGCCAATTGATTAAATCCATACTCACAGATGGTCTCTTCACAACCTTGAAACCTGGCTCGCCCCGTATCATTGCTCTAGCACCATCACAAAACCCCCCGTACTTGTAGAAAGAAGAATCGTGCCGCATAGGATAATCAATAGACTGGACTGACGAACTAGGCGTTGGTTGATGAAAATTGTGTTCATCACTTCCCACCGCTATTTTCTCGTTGTCGTAGTCGATACCTGTGGCGAGCTCCAACCCCTCCTCAACTCCATGCCCAAATCCAGGAACATGCAATGTGGTTGCGAGAGGAGCACCCCAATTGTCTGTCCCGCCGGATGACCGGTGTTCACTTATAGGAGGGCTAAGCGGTTCTGCTCTGAGGCCAAAGATTGAACCTTCACTATCATGTCTCTGCGGTTGTTCATGAAGGAGTGAACTAGTTCTCGAGCTCCTTGTACCTTGCGAAGCTTGTCCCAAGCTCCTCTGCCTTGACATCAAATTGTCATAGCCATTCAAACTTGCACGAGATCCTCTGCCGTCGATAGGGCTGGTTGCCAAAGTGGGACTTCCTAGTGTTGGTGAAACCAATGGTCCACTGTTGAACACCTGACTAACTCTATCCTCTTCAATAGATGATACCGATTTTCGGATCTCATTTTGGAATAGGACTCTCGATTGTCGCCGCCTCTCCAAAAAGTCATCATTAGCACTAATACGAATTCGCACAAGTTCTTTCGGGATCAAAGGAGGCTCCGTTCCAGGAACTGACGAAGGTGATATATCTCGAGAGGGTTGCCGTCGAGGGGAAGGTCCCAATGTAGCATTGATTGCCCCACCTAGATCGTATTGTGACGGTTTATCAATCGCCCACGGAGTTCTTGGTTTCATGGGCTCTAAGGGAGATTCTGGCGAGGGTAGGCCGAACGACGGAGGCGATTGTGGTGATACAGCATTATGAATAGGGACCGGTTTTCGCAGACTCGGTGATCTCTCCTGTCGGAAACTGCTCAATTGAGCCCGGTCATCCTTCGCCGCTTCTTCCTGACCGAGGCTGATTATCTTCTCCCGGACACCATTAAATATCGATACGCACTCTGCGCAGCTTTTGTCGACCTGTGTTTGTGCATTGAGAAACGTTGCGGGGTTGAACGAGTCGGGATCCTCTTCTGCCTCCTCAACCTCGTCGAGCCTGTCTCTAATATCGTTCTTTATTTCTTTGAATTTTGACTGTGCTATTTCTACGATGCGGATTAGTACATCTCAATCACATATCTCAAATGACTTACTATCTGCGACCAAAGTTGCGCCGAACTGCTCCCTGCATGACTTAACATGCTCTTTGTAGGCATCGCTAATAGTCTGCGAGCATCGGTCCAACGACCTCTCCAAAGCTCTAGACGATTCAGATATCTTAAGCGCCTGTGCAGCAGATGCTGAGCTCGCAGAATCGGAAACTCTACGAACTAATTTGATACCATTATCAATAGCCTTGAGGATTGCCTTGACAGGTGGGACGAAGTCGTCTCCCATCTTGGAGAGCGCCGGTGGTGGCAGCCTCTCCGATGATACTGCGTAAATCGGGGGTGTTTTGAGATAAGGTATTGTATCTGTGTATGCGCCTGTCGATCAAGAGAACAAGCAAGAGGAGAGAGAGGAAAAAGGAGAAGAGAGAGGAAAAGGGAGAAGAGAGAGAAAGTAGGGGTGCAATGTGCGAAGGTGTCCAAATAGTATGGAGATCTGGAGTGTGTGACTGCGGTCGGTCTGATCGTATGTAGGACTGGACTGGTAACTTCATTGAATCACCAAGGTGTCCAAGGCTCTGCTGCACCAAATATCCGGCCCCTCATGGTTCGCCCTGAGAAGCAGCAGCAGCAGCAGCACGTAGTCGGAGCAGAGCAAGTGAAGGTGGGACAGGCTTCTGCCTTACCAGCATTCTTGTGCGCCTCAATAATGGAAGATTGCTGGAAATAGCTAGTCCGGCTCAGATGGAGGGCACTTCTCAGGGCTGTTCAGGGCTGTGCATGCAGAGATGGTCTGCCCAGCGTTCCCCTCCACGCCAAAACGAATGAGCGGCTCGTTGCAACCGGTATGCGGCTGCACGTGGAGAAGCCATTGAGTAGTCGTGTGGTGAGATAAGAGGCAGGGAAAAGAAGAGACGAAGGATTTGACATATAACTGCCGTTCTTCCGCTATTTTATGCGTATGCGTCATCGAGGCGATGAGGATTCAAAAGGTTAATTGTAGATAATTATCTCAAGTGAGGCTTCCAACACCCAGGGTCTGTCACTGACAGCTTCCAGCTCCCCCGCACCATTCCTTGCTTGGCCAATAGCGCTGGAATATCAAAGCTGATCAGGGCCGGAGCAACACTACAGTCCGAGAACCAGAAACCTAGAAACCCTGAAAAGAGACAAGGGACATTCCGAGGCACTGGGTAAAGTATTAATATCTCGAATGATAATTGCGCGATTAACGACCTCCAACGGTGCGGAAGGCTGTCGCACGAGATTCGGTTGGTAGTGTGCGAGATACGGAATCGATGGAACGAACTGATCCTCGTCGAGATATTAAGTATCGGGTTCATGCATTTGTGTTCGTCTTATTGTTTGCTGGCTCGGCAGTGCCGTTAAGGTGTGACTTCGTAAAGTTGTGAATAGAGTCAGCTATTGTACTACAATTTGATCCTTTGGAGGAGGAATATTGAAGAGCCACAAAGGACAGGTTTCACGTTTTGCATTTTATGGGCCGATTAGAGATTTTACGAGCTTCAATTAGAAAAAAATGTTGATTCCAAAAGCGATATGTCAGGCTTTTTGGTGTGAAATATGCTCTTCAGACGACTCCCTACATCTTGGTTGTTGAGACAAGAATCTTCAAACCCTTCATTCTACGATCTGAACGTCTCAACTGCAAAAGAAACTTGAAATGTACTGCCTCCAACAAAAAGCTACTTAATGCCAGCTCACCATACTCAAATCCTCCATCTCGGCGGAGCATACAAATGTCTTACTACTCAATCACTTGATCCTACCACCTCTCTCGCTCACCGAGTTGCCGGCTACCGGTACCTTCCTCTCCACCCCCACTGTCCAATTTTTGTACCTCCTACCTCACTCCATAAAAGATAACACCCCCCTCCCTCTAACTCCCTCTAAATAAACAGTATAGACATGACATCACCATCGCTCAGACCCTCCCTCCCACCTACCTATAAAACTTTATGAACTTAGCAATACGAAACCGAGGAGCTATACATGCACTCACCCCCAACTATTGAAAAGCTTACAGCCACAGCAGTTGGATAGCCGCCTTCAAGCCTCAATGCGATGTGCAACAGCGTTTCAAAACGTGGGATTTTCTTTGTCTGGGAGAGATGGATGGATGGGTATGATGAGGTGAGATTGTTAGGTGAGTATTTAGTGGGTTTGAGGGAGTTGGGTGAAGAGGTGAAGTTTGTTGTTTGAGGGGGATGCGGGTTGTGAAGGTAGATGGATGGACGGAGTTATCGGGTTAGGGAAACCTCGCTGACTTGATCACAAAAAATGTTTACTTTCATTTCGTTTTGAAATGTTAGCATTATAATCTTGTCAACACTCTTAATGTGCATCGTTTTATATAAGTAATTTCCACATTCTGCTAGCAGCTCTCTTTCGACTGAAAATGCTGCCTGGTAGATTGCCCAATCAACAATCTTGATGAAGTCAAGTTTTATTTCCCATCTTTATCTCAAACGTATTCCTATCCTCTAATATAGTACACTTCTCAAACTTCGTACTACATACTTCTAATACACCAGACTTCATTGAGGAACTCTAAGGTGATAGGGATTATCTAGTTCCAAAGTTCAGCAATCGTGATGGGAGTACTAGAATGAGGTTCTGTTAGCTTTATGAACGACTTTGATCATTCTGTCACTTGTGGGATTGTTTCTGCTGCATCTAAAGCCAACCTACATACCAATTTCCTTGGTTTTTCCTTTCGAAGCTTCAGTGCAGGGCTTCTCTAGGGGCGTTGCTTCTTGTATGTCCAATCCTCTGCACCCAAGAGACACCCATTCATGAGTCCTGCTTGGGGAATTACTGCATGAAGTAACTTCACCCATCGTGTAAGCCATACCATCAGAGGAGATTGATTACATTTTGTCTCGCTATGCTATTGTACACCTTTATTCGTCACAATCATCTCAATCCCAACAAGAACTTTCCACCTCCCTCCTTACCTCCCTCACCACCGCCAGGAAGATATGTAACATTAGGATTGCCAGCCAACGTCTGCGCAATCTCTCTGCTCGCCTCAATTCTTCTGATCATAATCAATCCATCACCAGCCTTCGCCACAGCCTTGCTAATTGTGTCTGCCGACTCGGCTTCTCCCTCTGCTCTAATAACATTGGCCTGTCTCTCTTGCTCAGCCTTCTCGACAATGAATCGAGCTCGCTCGGCATCTTGTTGTGCAATTTGCTTCTGTTCTACCGCCCGGGTGAACTCCTTTCCGAAAGTCATGTGTGTAATAGAAACATCCTCAAGAGCGATGTTGAATTCTTGGGCACGCTTTAGAAGATCTGAGCGAATGCGGTTGCTGACAGCCTCTCTTTGGGTGATGAGTTCTGCTGCGTCGAATTGGGCAACAATCGATTTAAGGACTTCGTTTCCGATGGAAGGGAGGACACGCTCATCGTAATCTTGACCAAGGTTCTACCAGGGTCAGTATTTAGTTATTGTGTTTCTACACATGAACATACCTGATAAATCTTTGGCAATTGCTGGACCTCTGGTCTATGCAAGACTCTGAGAGTCAAGCTTACCATCTGCAAATCCTTACTTCCAGTTGTAGTTGAAATGTTTCTTGGCTTCGTTCGTACATCGTAGATAATACTCTTCTGCAGCCATGGAATCAAGAAATGTGTTCCTTCATTCACAACAGTATCCTTTACTCCAGACAAACGATCAAAAATCACAGCGCGAGTGCCACCCTTAACATCGTAAATCGAAGCTTGGGCGAGGGAGAGTCCAATAGCGGCCGGAACAGCGAAGCGGTATGCTGTTTGTAGGAGGTTTGCCATTTTGACTTTGGGATTGAGTCTAAAGTCGTGATGAGAGTAATCCGTGAGCTTGCTGAAGTATTGCACCTCGTCGTTGATGTCTTTACATTTTCGGACGAGAGCTCGCACTAACGCTAGCGCGGCCGGGGAAGCAACGAAGCTTGGCGAGAACCATCCGACTTTCAACGACGAGATTGTTTTTCACCTCCAAGCAACCATTGAATCATCACGATATTGTACACCAGCTCTACACAATGAGACCTTCTCAGATTATGCGATCCGGTGGCGGTGGAGAGATTGGGAAGTACGGAAAGTGAGTGTACTCTGTCAATGGACTGGTGGAAAGGTTTTCGTTCGTCAGATCGGAAGTGGCAAGAGAGCTGAGGATAGCAATTGAAGCTGGATCGTTGGAGCGCGTATTGTGGCTGGTGCTAATGATTTCATTCTACAGATATTTGGGTGAATGGGGCAACTTGGGTGAGTTTTAAAAGCTTCTCAACTACTTCTCCTCGATTCCGGAGCCGCGGCAATCTTCGACACGAGACAACCTCACAATGATGAGCAGGGGACGATTTGAGGAATTGCAGACGGACTGTTGATATTCGCCATCGTCGAGCACCTCTTCTTGGGAGAGTTACGAGCTTGCGGATAGAGGGATATAGACGGCCATTCTGAGATGTTCAACATACCACATTGAGCGACCCACATGGAACAGGCATGCAACAGATTGATGGAGACTCTGGATACTGGTGCTCGTAATGGAAGGGGCGGATTGCTGATAGAACATTCATTTAGGTTCCCAAACACAAAAGGGTGTTGTTTCATACGCTTTGAGCGGCAACAGACAGCGTCCTCTTGCTGGTACCCTTAATGCTGCTATCTTCAACACATGGAGACGATTCAGCCACCAAGTCCTCTACTTTGCCCCACCGCTCATTATCGCCTACGTTGCTATGGACTGGGCAATTGAGAGGTATGCTACCTAATGTTGAGGTGATGGTCATCACTAATGGTTATTAGAAACGAGTACTTGAACTCCAAACAAGGTCGTCTGGAGTTTGGTGAGCAAGAATAGAGGGGTGTGGTATGGTACATAACTAAGCAGTGCTGTGTTGCGCTTTAGCCGATGCTCCATGATCAAGATTTATTGGTGGCAAGCAACATGTGATGGAAGGGATGATTGGGGTGTACAGTAGTAGAACGCATTGAATGGAAGCTTTCGATAACCTCTATTATCGTTATTTCCCGATTCATCGGATAGCAGGTATTATATCAACGTGATAAAGGGAATGTTGCAATGACCAGGTGGGAATATGGAACATGACAGACACTGAATATCCAGGACAATCAACTGTGTTGATGTCCACTTTCCTAGTCAGAGGCTCAAAGGCGTATTCATGGAGACATCTTCAAACATGGAATGAAATTTCGCAAGTGTTATTATTTCAAACATTTCAGTCTCATCAGAAGAACGAGATATTCACCAGCAGGTTTTACACTAGCTTACCAGGACTTCTGATTGCCGGTATTGACATAACATGGCCAGATTAACCGTACAAGGCAGCAGCCAAGCACGTTCTGTCCATGGATATCGTTCCTTAATCCTCATGTAACCTTGATAATTGTGATAGCAGTAAGAGATTCGAGACCAAGAAGCGAGTACAATTTGAATCGAACCTGAAATGGTTAGTTGTCTCTCTTGGGAGAGCTTGAGGGTAGTGCGGCGCAGTTTTGATTGTCTTGGCACTACCTCACCAGATCCATAAACAGAAAAAGAGCACCATTCTTGCTATTCTCACTTATGCAGCGAGGAGACCCATCCCCAATGAAGGAATCGTTATGCGGAGACCTATTAAGTGTAGGCTGTTCGCAAGTCTTATAGGCTCATCCGTATTGCTACTAGATATATCGAGTGTTTTTGACGTACATTGTCACAGTTAGGTAGTACCAGAATGACGTCCATTGCATCGTGACCTTTTCGTTCATATCAAAGCAGACTTTCAATCGTACCTGCCAAGACGGCTCTTTTGCCGTTGGGATACATAATGGCTCAGTAGTCCATATAAATTCCAGATGTATAGCACTCTGAAATTTGCGTATCGAAAATCATGGCACTTCGAAATACTCTTTCAGCTCTCTGTTTAGCACTCATAACTTTTTCGGGGCGAGCCTCTGCAGATTGCAAGAACTTTACACAAGCAGCCAATCAATACACATCTGGCGCCGATTATTATACCTCAATTGGGCCTGGTACTCCGCAAGCAATCTCCAGAGGATTGGTCTGCAATGTTCCAAAATCAAACTATGAGTTCAATTCGACACAGCAAAGGAGGTGCAACGCTAGCAGCGAATGCCCTCTTGTGGCATACGGCACAGTCAACGTAGTCGGCTACAACAATCTCTCCCTCTCCATAGATCAAACCAAATCCATCTACTCTCTCATTCAAAAATCGACATCTTACAAGCCTCCTTTCTTTGCCGGCCAGCTCTCAGACGAGATTCAACGATCTTCAACTTGCTTCACAACCGGAAGGAATATGTCTGGATGGTTCATCTTCACCCCTAGTTACCTCTGCACTGAGGGTACTTTATCTGATTGCAGCGATGGTCCAGTGAAAGACGGGACAGCGATTGCGATTTGTGCACCTGGTTCCTTTGGTACGAAGGATGATGTGCGGGCTGATGGGGCTATCAGTGTCTTCAATACAGATCCAGAGACTGCAGCAGAGCGTACAAGCAATCCTGCTGCGTCTGCATCGCCTATTGTGAAGATAATTCGGAACGGGGAGCGTAGAAGTGTGGTTTTGAATAGCGACATGAAAGCAGCTGCTGTTGGGTTTTGGTTATTTGTATGTTTGGGACTGGGAGCAGACTTCACGTACTGATTTTGCTATCTGAACTCTTTATACCACATCTAGCAGTGTGGATAGCATGTCAGCGAATGAGCGAGGACAGAAAACTTGAAATCATACTGGGTTCGCTATATATGGGTGAGACCTCCACCCCGCTTTGTATCAGAAGACCATAGCATTAGGCATATCGAGGTCTACGACTCCACTCCACTCTAGTGAGTAGATGCAGCTACTTTCGAACACTATCTCTATTATGTTGGTCTTCTCATATTTGTCTTCTGCGTCATAAAATCAACTTGACATTTTTTCTGAAATATTCGGTCGCGGTGAGCAGCCAAGCCCTTATCGGCGTATGGTGATATGTGATTCAATGTCTCAGCCACATAGTTTTCAGCCTCTGCACTTCAGGATGTACGACGTTCTCTTCGTGACTCTCAGAATACTGGACTGTGCTTCGAATCATGGCATTCTCTACCACGGCTCATTCTTGCGACTTCTGCCGGAAATTCATGCTTTACAAAACTGACCCCACTTGGTGGGACGACCGTATTTACCAGTTGTTGCGAGAACAAGATCCTCCCCCAAACAACATCGACATTCATCTGCTTCCAAAGTTGATTATCAAAGTTAGGAGGTTGATGAACAGACATGTTCCCCGCCCTGAGCTGGAGGTCTTGCCCTTGCGAGTTTGGCGACGGTTGTGGCTCCTATCTAGGAATTATAGCCCTCTCCAGCTAGGAACAGTTCTCAGTGGGCTCGTTATTTTGGACTGTACCATGAGAGAATTCAAAGATTCTGCTCCTGGAAGCTGCCCCCTCTATGCAGCTTTTATAGAAATACAAGAGTCTTCCGGATGTTTTTCGGATGACAACTTGCTAGTTGCAGACATTCGAAGCGAGGATGTTCATTTTGGCTACATCTACCTGCCGGCACCAAAAGTATTGGAGCTCGATGAGGAACGACGTTCCTGGCCGAAGGAATTTAGTTGGCACCCAGTTACTCAATTCTTCGATATCGTCTCTTCGTATGGTATGTTTGAATACATCTGCCAAGCAGCAACTAGGCTCATCACATTACAGAAAGTGCTGCGGCAGCTGAAATCTCTACCCGAACATTGAACATATGCCCGAGCTCTATCCAAACCCAGAAGATGGTTTCTAAGTGGTTAGAAACATGCATAGAGGAGCATGACTCATGCGTCAAAGCCAAATCCACTTTCATGCCAACTAGATTGATTGAAATATTGTACATTGGAAAGCGACGCGCCATTCGCCTCTCAAATACGGACTCAGGGACTATCGAACCATATGTTGCTCTTAGCTATGTGAGTAACCTTTCTCTTTGTTCCCGTTCCTGCATTCTCCCTCAAGACGAGTTCCATCGGGTTTCGAGCAGGTTTAACCTTGAAATATCTTAGATTATTGACTTTTCGTGCAGTGCTGGGGCGGGGACCAACAATTAAAAACAACCAGGGCGACATTCAACCGCCACAGGTCAAGAATAAACATGTCCGACCTTCCTGCAACAATACGTGATGCCATATTGACTACAGAATCTCTCGGGATCAAGAAGCTTTGGGTTGATTCTTTTTGCATTATTCAAGATGATCCAGAAGATATAGCTTGGGAAATCAATCAGATGCCCCTAATATACAGCAAAGCTACAGTCACTATTGCAGCATCCCGAGCAAGTGGGGTTGAAGAGGGGTTTTTGCATGACAGGGTCAGATTGATAGAAGACAATCCGCAGATGAGCTTTGAACTTCCCTATCGATGCTCAGATGGCCAGAACAGCAAAGTGCAGCTGATTCAGACGACGGAGCACACCCCTGAGCCGTTGGACTCTAGAGCTTGGGCGCTTCAGGAGCGATTTCTTGCACCTCGCTTACTTGAATACGGCTCTCATCAGACGCGGTGGTTTTGCCAAAAATTTGATTCTCTTCGTACACCTGTCGATGGCTATAAAAGCCCCTCCATCAATAACATGGGCAGGTGTGATGATGTGTTCACTAAAGGCCTTCGCATGCTAGCCGGAGTAACTAATAGCTTCTCAGATCCACGCGAAAATTGGTATAGGTTAGTTGAAATATACAGCCATCGCAATCTTATGTTTGGCACCGACAAACTACCTGCAATTGGGGGCATTGCTGCACACTTCAAAGAAATACTTCACGACAAATATATGGCGGGTCTTTGGAAATGCACTTTACTACAAGAGATCCTATGGAAAGCGGTTCATCAATATGAAATACCATCTCGTCCAAAACAATATCAGGCACCGTCTTGGTCGTGGGCTTGCATCAACCGCCCTATAGAGTTCCAGTCTGGAAGATGGGATGAAATGGCGAAGATCGTCGACTGTCAGGTCACGGCAACGGCCTTGAATAAGAATGCAAGTGTTTACGATGCGTCTTTCGGCGCCATAACCTCTGGGCGGCTGACGATCGCTGGTGGGCTTCGAGAATCGTTCATGTCAAGCACTTTGCGAAAACATCTTGGGAATTATCGAATCTACAGCTTCACGAAGGAGGATCCATCGAGCGGGACCCAGACAGATATTCCCTTGAATTTTTGGCCAGATGCTCTTGAAGCTGAAGTCGGAGGGGAAACTTATGAACCGCTTTCCGTGTTCCTTTTGCCAATCTTACATGGAATTCCAGACGTACGAGAAATCTCTCACAAACTATACAGGGGTCTGGTATTGAGAAGGCATGATGATGGGTTATATTCAAGACTGGGTGTGTTTGAGCTCATCAATCAGGGGGTTGGATACGATCACCATGTCAAATGGTTATCTAGTGCGCTAAGGAAGAACATCATCATCGTGTGAAGATGTCTTTTATTTTTAAGAACTACTTGGAGGCATTTATTACTGGCCAACTATTTTTTTTTTGGATAGACATGTTGGCACACGGACCTTTGGCAGGGCTTTGGAGCAGCGGACGAAGGTGGTTCGGGTTTCTTGTTGCTTCTGTTATGATTTGAGCACGTTCTGAATTTATTGAAACATTCCGGATGTTTGTCAGTCCCTTTGATTTGTATATTATAACTATTTTCGCACGCAAATATTGTCATAAGTGTTCAGTTTACGCCCAGTTCACCAAACTCTATCTTCAATCACGTGGTCTTCTCCAGCTCTCTCTGATGCGATTATCTCAAACTCAAATTCGAATCCCTTACGAACGCCTACATCTTATACAGGCCGTTCCTGCATCCACGGTCATCGTCCACAATAGGAAGGTGGCGGTAAGGGCAAATGCCGAGGCGGGAGCGTCCGGTACTTGATATCCAATCACTTGGCACGTTTTGAGATCTACCATTTCAAGCTGGTAGAAGCTTGTTTCCTTGCCTCAGCAACTGCTTATTCTGGATGGAATGTCATTTCTGAACATTTCAATTGGTTGATTGTGCCATGGGATTTCCAAATGAACTTCTAGAAGGAAGGAAGATGGTGGGTCAATGTAAGCATAAATACCCGGCCATCACTTATCCATATTAAATGGAAGTCACAACTTGATATTTTCTTCAATTTATTCACGGTCTCCAAGATGCTTCTTCTAACTCTGCTAAGTATCTTGACTCCCATCCTCGCTCAGACGCAATACACTTCAACTGCGGCTGCGGCCGTAGCTGCCGCTCGTGCAACAGCTCTAACAGAGAGTCCAACATCTGCCGTGGTGGGAAAGACATTCAATAGATTCGTCACAATATGGTGCGAAAACACAGATTATTCTCTTGCTGCTGCTGACCGTATGATTCACCCTTCCCCCTTTTCCAATCTACTAACTCTCTCCAAGCAAGCTTCTCTTCTCTCGCAGCACAAGGCATTCTTCTCTCCAATTATCTTGCCATAACGCACCCCTCTCAACCAAATTACGTGGCTGCTGTCGGCGGCTCTCCGAATGGAGTAACGAACGATAATTTTGTGCGATTGGCAAGTACCAAAAAGACGATTGTTGATTTGTTGGATGCGAAGGGAGTCAGTTGGGGGCTTTATCAGGAAGATTTGCCGTGAGTCTCTAAGTAATGTTAGAAAAAGTGAGGGAAGATTCTGATGAGATAGATACTCTGGATTTGAAGGAAACTATGTTAATCAGAAAACGGGAGCTAATGATTATGTACGCAAACATAAGTCAGTTTCTTCCCTCCACTACTTCTACCCGGGCACTAATCTGGGAATCTCAGCCCGTTGATGAGCTACGACTCAGTAACTTCAGATATTCATCGCTTAGCCAAGATCAAAAACTTCACGACGTTTGACAAAGACCTCACAGCGAATAAGCTGCCTCAGTGGATGTTCATCACGCCAAATATGAGTTCGTTTGCACTCACAATACACGCACTGCAGTTATTTACGGGCTGCCATATCGTGTCTAAGCTAACTTATAAACCCTAGCAAACGACGGTCACGACACATCCGTAACCACAGCCGGTAAATGGGCAAAGAACTTTTTGACCCCTCTTCTCAGTAACACCAATTTCATGCAAAACACTCTCGTGCTCCTAAGTAATGAATCCCTCACTCTCACTACTATATCCATGCAACTAATCCTTTTAAAAGCATTTGACGAGACAGCTAGCCAGACTAGTAACAACAGAGTATTTTCACTGTTACTCGGAGATGCGGTTCCAGCAGCAAAGAAAGGAACAACAGATACCAAGGCATACAACCATTACAGTCAGATGGCTACTGTGGAACTGAATTGGGCACTTGGGAATTTGGGATTGGGTGATGCTACAGCTGCTGCTTTCTTCTAGGAACGAGTAGTAAATATGCAGGAATGATACTTTCTGGTGCCCTAGGCTGAGAAATCAAATTTGAACAATGCTTTTAAGGTATACACGTATGTTGAATTGGAATAAATCGATAACTATCTAGTGAAAGAGTGGATAAATTGTAATGAAAAGAGAGAAAAGAAAATAAGATGAAGGAGACGAAGTACTAGAAAAAGGAGTAATTAGCAAAATGAAACTAATCATAAGACATGAATAAGTAACATCAGGCCACTAACTAGTCGTCAAGTAATAATCAAAACTGTGAATAGTACAAGCAAATGAAGCAAAGCGATAGCGACTAGCCGTCTCACTTCACTTCCACTCCATCAATCCCACTCACATCATACTCTGCAACCTCACAGAAGGAAAGCCCAATACAAATAAGTCTAATCATTTACTATTTAAAACCCCCCCTTAGCACAATACATGCCCTCTCTATTCACGAATCCATCTCACAAACGCTTCCTATCAATTCTCAATTCTCCTCTCCCTGAAAGCCATAAGCCATTTAAATAACAGTATTGAATTCAGCTAAACAGCAAAACGCCTATGTATACCCGCGGAAAACCCAAAATGTACATGAATCCCAAGAGCGTTTAAAAGGTAGCAACGGCGATAGCGATGGCCTGGCTGTCGGAGTGCGAGATAGAGATGCTGATTTCCTTGACACCAGCCTTCTTAGCGGCTGCTGCGGCTTCACCGTGGAGCTATGATATGTTAGTGGAGATTCTTAAGGGCAGGCGGGATGCTAGAACTTACAGACACGATTGGAGCACCCTTTTCGTTATTGGTGATCTCAATCTCCTTCAATGGTGCACCGGCACCCTTGCTTGCAACACCCAAAGACTTGAAGACAGCCTCCTTGGCACTCCACTTTCCAGCGAATGATGCCTGAGGATTTGGCGCCTGCAAGCAATAATCCTGCTCCTTATCTGTGAAGTTACGCTCCAAGAATGTATCGTTGTCGATGTTGATAGCAGATATATCTTCTACATCAACGCCAACCTTGTTGTTTGCGGTTGCAGCACCCTTTGCAAGCGACTCGACCATCTGTCTGGTGCTATCGGTTTTGGCCTTGTTGGTGGTTTGCTTTGCAAAGTTTGGAGCGTAAGTAAGGGATGATGACTTCTTGTCCATCGTGACACGAGCGTCTGGGTTGAGGAAGACCTCTGCCATCTGGTCATCGGAGTATGGAGAGTGAGTCTTGGCGACGAAAAGTGTGTTGGTGATCAATCCATTGTGGAAGTATCTGTAAGCCTTCTTTTGACGCGCCTCGACCTTGGCACAGTATGTAGCGTAGGTAGCCTCGTCAAGAGTTGCGAACAGGTATCTTGGATGGATACCAATTGCCTGAGCACCCTTCTGACCGAAACCAAAAGAGGTGACAGAGAATGCCTTGACACCATCTGTTTGGATACTCTTGCTTGGGTAGACGATGTAGTCAAATTGCTCCATGACTTGATCGACGTTATCGGCATTTCTGTTACCCGGGACCAATCCAGAGTTCATGACTTGCAAGCATCCATTCATCATCCATGCGCCAGCAGCACCCTTGGGATGACCAGTGAGGTACTTTTGGAAGATACCCAGGACAGCGTTACCCTTCGTACGGCCGAGATGCTTCAATTGCTGGCAGATGACTGAAGATTCGTTCTTGTCGTTAGCAACAGTTGAAGTACCGTGGAAGGAAGCAACATCGAGGTCATCAATGGTAAGACCCCAAGTGGCAAGAGCACCACGAAGAGGGGCGATCGCAGGATCCTTCTTCCAGAAAGTGTTGCCCAGACTGTTCAAGACATCACGTTCTTGACGAGCAGCCTCTTGCTCAATGTGCACGGCACGTTCTTGGGCGTACTCAGTAGCATTGAAGTCAGCACCCTGAGACTTCATGGCGTCAATCTCCTCTTGAAGGTACTCAAGCTCAGACTCTTGCCATTGCTTGATGTTCTTCTTGCGAAGCTCAATTTGTCTGCGACGGTATTTGATGTCGAGGAGAGGGGATGGATATTTGCCTGCATTCTCACGTGCAGTTGTGAGAACACCTTGACCAGGAGCGGGAACGGATCGACCGATCTTATCAGTTGCCGTGGTAGTGAGACCAAGGATACCATAGATAGGAACACCCATATCAAGAGCGAGCTTGGCAGTCATTATGACTTGCATACCACAACCTTGGGATTCCATGAAACCATTTCTGGTTGTTGTGGTGGGTCTGGACATTTCCTTTGGTGTACGCCCGTGGGCAAATTCGTCAACGGCGTTACTGGTGGCCTTCATGTTGGCAAATTCGTAAGAACCTTCTTCCTGGAAATCATCGAAACCACCGACGAAGCAAACACGAGCCTTGCCCTCAACAATTGTCTCGTAACCAATATCAACAGATTCAACAGCAGTTGCGCAAGCACCGACTGGGGTCTTGATGGGACCTGTCGAGGAGAGAAGCAACATGTTGACCCAAGCACTCATGGTGTTGATGAAGGACTCTTGCAGGATATCCTTCTGGAGTGGCTTGTCGAGGTAACGGTCCTTGTACATACCTCTCAAGGCGTGTGTACCGCCGATACCTGAACCGATACAGTTACCAACTTCTGAGATGTGAACATATTTGTAGAATTCGTAAGGATCGGTGATACCAGATGCTAGAAGAGACTCTACTGTGCAGACCAAGACGAAAAGAGTCACGGGGTCAACCTGGGAGATAATATCGTCTGGGATACCATAGTTCTTTGCATTCCATCCAGTAGGGATTTGACCGGCGACAAGGCGATCAAATTGAAGGGCCTTGGGGATCATGAGGGTTGCTCCCTTCTTCATTCGTACAATGTACTCGCCAGATTCTGGAATCTCGAAGATCTCTGCGTTGGCACCGTGCTCGCGCTTGAATTCCTCAGCAGTCTCCTTAGAAGTCTCGAATGGTTCAAGATCCTCTTGGATGACAACCTCTTGAAGAAGTTGTTTCTTGTTAGGATCATAGCCCTTGAAAAGTTCAGGCTCAATCAAACGGATACCAGAGTGTTCCAAGATGTGCTTCTCGTATTTAGATTTGATATCCTTGTCATCAACTGGCTCACCGGACTTAGAATCAACCCAGCCGGCGTATTGTTTGCCCTTGATTGGTCCGTTGTGATTTCTGATGAGACCCATAATCCAGGCCATCTCAACACATCCTTCCAAAGAGAACTTGCCATAAGCTTCCATCTCCCATCGGGTACGTGAATTACCCCATGGTCCAACTTCAGCGAAACCAGTGACAACAACAACCTTCTCAAGATCAACCATGCCTTTGAGGTTCTCATTGAGTGGCTCGACCTCTTTCTTCCAGTCTGGAAGGGTCGGGAAGTCGAATTTGATGTTGGCACGTGGCTCAATAGTGACCTTCTTGTATAGAGCCTCGCTATCTTCTCCGTTGACGATCTTGTTCTCGATCGCAGTCTCCTTAGTGACAGCTTGTCTGACCTCGCTAGTTTCCATGATATCCTTTCGGAGCTTGGTCATCAAATCCTTAAGATCCGGGATGAATTGGAGACCACCGTTAAGATCAGCAAAGACTGGCTCAGATTGGCAAAGATCGACGATGGTTGGAGACATAAGTCCAAGCAAGTTGAAAGCCATCTCTTGCTGAGAGAATGTGCGTACACCATAAGCCTCAACACCTTCAGCAACAATGTTGTTGCCAGACATGAGGCCAGTTCCACGAGTCCACCCAATAACAGCACCGCAAATGGTGAGGAAGTTGCCCCAGCTCTCGGAGTGCCATCTGTTGAAAAGTGTCTCCAATGCCAATTTGGATTCAGAGTAGAGGCCGTCGTTTCCGAAGGTACCGTGGTTGGGGGACAACGGCAAGACGACTTGAGCAGGGCGAGTCTCGAATCCACGCTCGGCCTTTTGAGTCTTGACGCATCCCAGAAGACGGAGAAGATTTGTCAACATGATACGGTGAGCAAGTTCGGACTTGGAATCAATGCTATCAATCTCACGACCGTTCTCTGGAATAGCAGCGAAAGGAACGATGAAGTCAAGATCCCATCCAAGACCCTTTTTAGGATCGTAGATGTATTCAATGAGGGCCTCAACATCCTGCTTGCTACCTTGGTTGAAGGGTACAACAATGAGTTGGGAGCCTCGAGATCCAAAGCGAGCATACATGGATTGGTAATACTCAGTAACCTCACGTGAGAAACGGCTGGTGGTGACGACGACCTTTGCACCACCACTGATCAGACCTTGAAGGACATCGGCACCAATTGAGCCAGCTCCGGCGCCAGTCATCAAAACATTCTTGCCCTGGAAGGTGACACCTGACTTGGCAGCCTGCTCAAGTCCCTCAATGTAGATACCAGTGAGTTTCTTGCTGTACTCCCATCCGTGCTCATCCTTTCTCTTCAAATGCAAGAATGGAATTGTCTCAACCTTGCCACTCTTGGCAGCAGCATTTCTGGCACTCTTCTTAGCAATGCCATTTGACTTGCCATTAGTCTCCTTGGGAATGATTTGTCCCTCGCTCATAGCCAATGATCGGATGACATCGCCATAGAGAGCCTTAATCTGGAGCTGAGAGGCTTTTGACAATTTGTGTTGTTGCTTGATGAGCTTGTAAATACGGCTGAGATCGTTCTGAACCTTTGTACGGTTACCATACTCGGAGATCTTGCCACCATCAGCCATCTCACGGACATAGTGCTCGAGTTTTCGGGCACTTGTTCGTGGGACTTCAGCATATTCGAGATTGCCACGAGCGTCAATTGTGGTGTGAGGTCCAGTTGGGACTGCAACATCCTTATAGCATGGTGCGGTTCCTAGAACTTCCTTGCAGTTCTCAATCAATTGTTGACCGAGTTCCTTAGCCAATTGATAGGTCTCGCCTCTCTCAGTTGGGCAATTGTCGATGTGATATTGCATGAACTCCAAAAGTGTGGGGTTAGATCTGTTCATGATGCGAATACACTGACTGACGATTTCTCTGTCAACAGCCTTTAGACGACCGAAAATGATATCGTAGAACATGGTAAGAGCATCTTGGCGGGCCCAATTCCATGAGGAATCGTAAACTCTGGCTTTGAGGGAGCTGAAAACTGGCTCAATACCAGCGGCATAGAAATCTCCATGCTCCACGTTCCAGAGATCTAACTGTGCCTGTAGAGCAGCTTGTGACTGTTGGGAGCCAATGAAGGCCTTCTCGCCGGCTCTGAGATCCATCTTCAGGTATCTGGCGAATAACTCGAGTTGTTGCTTGAAAAGAGCTCTCTGGTCCTTGGTCAAGGCATCAATTGCTGCTGGGTCCATCATCATTCCAGCACCGGCTCCGCCTCCATCACCACCGGCTACTGGTGCAGCCAAACTGATGCCGGAGTTGGCAGCATATTTTTGAGAAGCATCGTCAAGGAAAGCCTTGGCGTCATTCTCAGAGCCCAGACGTGCAGCTGGCTCCATTGTAATTGCGAGCAGCAAAACACCGTCTTGTCTCCCGGATGCAAGTCCCCATCTTGTCTCGAGGTATTTCCTCGCCGCTGTAATATTAAACCCTCCAGGCATTTTGGATGAGATCATTCTTGCAACCAGCGAAGATGATTGTTTCCCGAGTTGGCCATTGAATGTAGCCTGCATCGAAGCTCCTAACTCATCTAATGGGGTATCTTCTGGTTTTTCTGGTGTCGACCCAAATTCCTTGCCCAAATCTCCGAGAATTTCGTTTTGGAGGGTGGATTTACCTGTAATAAAAAGATTAGATTCTGTTACGACTCTGCAATTTTTGATTTTACTCACCACCAACAAGATCTTTGATCGCTTTGCTCAAAGGAATCTCCATAAGAGGTTTCTTGAGTTTTTGAGCAATTAATGCTCGCACAATATCAACTGCACCAACTGGGGCATCTGGGACTTGTGCTGCTGGACCAGCGCTTTGGGGAACTGGTGCTGAAACTGCTGCGGGCGCTCCAGATGAAGGCGCTGGAGCAGGAGAAGAATCATTTGAGCTAGCAGCTGGTGCAGGCTCATCCTCTACTGGGTCCACGTCATAGTAAATTTCCTTCGCATCTTTATTGTAGCAGAGAATTTGGCGTTGAACAGATTTCGCAGCATCGTAGGCTTCGTATTTGGAGGCAATGGTGCGCTTTGCCATAACACCAAGGGTATCTGCAGGACCAATTTCGACGATTCTCTCAGTCGTCTTCTCTGCGAGAATCACATCTTGGGTTTCAATCCATCTGACTGGCGAGGCAAATTGATATGCCAAAAGCTCAACAAGGAGCGTATGGGCGAGCTCTTGCTCGACTTCTGGACGCATTATGGGTATGTTTCACGTCCGCAGACGTTTAATTTTCGTTTTTTTGAGGGTATCAAGCAAGATGGTGGTGGGAGGAGTCAGGAATTAATTCGGGTTGTGGTCGAGAGGAGTTGGATGTAATAGGAGTCTAAATTGTAGTTTCCTCAGTAGCGACAAATTGCGGGTGGGAAATAAGACTCCAGCAAGTATGTAAATACAACAAGAAGAGTGTAAAGGGAGGGAGGAAGTTGTGGTAAGGAGGGTGAGCAATTGATCGAGTATGATCAAAAGTTTGAAGGAGCAGAAGCGGGTATTAGGAGCGGAGAAGTACAGAGGCCTTTGCAGCAATGATCCTCGAGCTTGTTCGGCGTTTGTTGAAGTCAACTTTTTGAGCAGCTCTGTCCCAACAGCACGCCCATTGATGGCGCCTTGCCGAATTTAGACTAGCTTAAATCAACCCCAGTTGGCCCACCTCTACCCACCTCGCCTTCACAATTCGCTGTCATCATGCAGCCGTTCCTTTGCTTCCCCTCCACGAGTCCTGCCACCTCGACGGCTCTTACACGGCTCAGCGGCAGCTACGTAAAGTCTACGATAACATTGAGACTATCGCCATCTGGTTTCACTCGACATCTCAGCAGTATGCACGTCGCTCTTATCACGAGAATCATCCGGACTTCCACGGCAACGAGTTACACACCACTCGAGCCGAACCCCTTTTATTATCTACTGGGGTAAATTTATGGGTCTCCAATGAAATTCGGGTAGGAAAATAAAGAGATGAAAATGTCTGTCAGCCTTTGCAAATTTCATCAGCCTTATTCATGGACGAAGGGAGCGGCCAAATCCTTGCACCGCTTTGTGTCATCTGAATATATATTGAGGCTACGGTTGCCTCCATGATACATGGCAAGTGGCCTCAACAACATGATTACTTGAGGTGGTAAATAATCATCGGGATTGCTTACTGAACAATTGCCGGAAGGCTACGAGTGCAGACTTGAGGGAGTTATGGTGTTGCAGTGCAAGGTGAAGGGAGGCAGGTAGGCAAAGTAGCCTGTCCGCTTATTGCATTGACTTACTGCAATGAATAGCTGCCTCTTCAAAAGATGTGTCCAAGAGATATTGCCATCTACAAGGAAAGGATAGGGACTTATGTATTTGAAATACGAAGGCAGCAAAATCACAACTGATTGAAGGACGTAGAAATACCTAGATAATGAGCACAAGACCAAAGTCGCTAATACCTCTATTGCACAACTCTTCAAAGCCTTACCCATATGAATAGGAGAAAACGCAAGTAAACACAACCATCTCCCTCCAAAGTAAACATCAGTCCATAATTGCATCAATGTCTTGTCCGAATCCCAAAACCCTCATAGCATCCCTCGGTCTCATCTCCCGTCCAATCATATCCCAGCCAATGTTTATGCAGCCTGATTCGGATCCACGCCCCAACGCATCAGTCCGCGCTAGTAATGTGGATGGGAATAATTTTGGCGAGGTTACGTTGAGGGCCGACAGCTTCCCAATTCTCAAGCTTTGTCGAGACCACCTCTTCTGCAAATACCCCAATTGATCTCCCACACTCTCCGCATATTCTCCTCTGCTTCCATATCCATTGTGTCCATATTCCTGTCACTACATAGACAGTCCGCTTCTTGTTTCCATTGAATCCAGCGATAGAACACTTTGTTAGAAGCAAAAGATCCCACTCCGCTGCTTTTTGCAGCTAAAGCCTGTGCTTTTTGTTCGCTCCTGCTCTTGATTGAGTATCTGGAGTTTTCGCAAATAGGTCAGTACGTTGTTCTAAGCATCCTAAATCATCTGCCTTCTGTAATTGTATATGGATGATTATTGACATTTTCTGCCCCTAGTCAGATTACCCCCCAAATAATCTCCCAAAATGTACGGAACCTCAACAGGCCCCCAAACGGGAGTCTCTACTCCACGATCCTCTTCCTCTCTCCGACCACTTGTTCTCACACATGGCTCTCTCGAGCACTCCTTTTTAATACCCACCAACCTTCATTTCCATGCCTCGCAGATCAAGGATCGATTCCTCGCTTCTCTGCCAGCACCAACAGACGAATTAGCGCAAGATGACGAGCCATCATCAGTCACCGAGCTTGTGGCACGATATTTGGGATTCGTAGCCCTCGATGTCGAGGAGGGCGAGGATGATGCACAGGGCTCTTACGAAGAAGTCCTGAAACTCGTTCTCAATGAGTTTGAACGACAATTTTTGAGAGGAAATGAAGTTCATGCTGTAGCAGCAGTTCTCCCCGGCATCACAGAGAAGAAGCTTGAGGTTGTACGCAGTTACTATTCTGCTCGTGCAGCAACTGGCCGAACCATTAAACGCCATGAATCGGCACTGTTCCGCGCTGCTGCAGATGAAAGCGCCAACATTTACAGTGTTTTCGGTGGACAAGGCAATATCGAGGAGTACTTTGACGAACTCCGTGAACTTCACACAACATACCCCTCATTTGTGGAGGAGCTAATTGTCTCCGCCGCGGAATTGTTGCAGACACTGTCCAGAGACCCAAGAGCCGAGAAGCTGTATTCCAAGGGCTTGGATGTTATGCAATGGCTGCACGATCCAGAATCGACTCCTGATGTCGACTACATGGTATCGGCACCAGTCAGTTTCCCATTGATTGGTCTCGTTCAACTCGCCCATTATACCGTTACATGCAAAGTTCTGGGTCTTACGCCAGGCCAACTTAGAGAACGGATGAGCGGAACAACTGGTCACTCACAAGGTGTTGTTTTGGCCGCTGCTGTTGCAGCTGCCGATTCCTGGGAGTCATTCGACGATATTGCGATTTCTGCACTTACAATTCTTTTCTGGATTGGATCTCGCAGTCAGCAAGCATACCCAAGGACATCTTTGGCACCGTCAGTTTTACAGGATTCTGTCGATCATGGAGAGGGCTCCCCAACTCCCATGTTGAGCATTCGCGATTTATCGCAAGCTCAAGTTCAGGAGCATATCGATGCTACAAATCAATACCTACCTGAAGACAGACATATCGCCATTTCCCTCATCAACAGTGCTCGTAATATGGTCGTCACTGGTCCTCCAATTTCGCTCTACGGTCTGAACTTGCAACTCCGTAAAGTAAAGGCCCCAACAGGACTTGATCAAACCAGAATCCCGTTCACCGAGCGCAAGGTTCGATTCGTCAACCGATTTTTGCCTATCACTTCTCCTTTCCATAGCAAATACCTCACAAATGCTACAGAACACCTCAGCGAAGATCTCAAAGATGTGGAAATTGACAGCAAGTCTTTGGAGATTCCAGTATATGACACCAACACGGGCAAAGATATTCGAAGCGAAGTCAGCGGCAACATTGTGCCAACCCTTGTTCGCTTGATCACACATGATCCCGTTAACTGGGAGAAGGCCACTGTCTTCCCAAATGCTACTCATGTTCTTGACTTCGGACCCGGTGGCATTTCAGGTCTTGGTGTTTTGACCAGCCGGAACAAGGATGGAACTGGTGTCCGTGTCATTCTGGCTGGTGCCATTGATGGTACAGTCCCAGAAGTCGGATACAAACCAGAATTGTTCGATCGTGATGAGGAGCATGCTGTGAAGTATGCTGTGGATTGGGTTAGAGAACACGGCCCCAAGTTGATTAAGACATCAACAGGTGAAACGTACGTTGACACCAAGATGAGTCGACTTTTGGGTGTTCCTCCAGTCATGGTCGCTGGTATGACCCCTTGTACTGTTCCTTGGGATTTCGTAACTGCAACCATGAACGCCGGTTACCAAATCGAATTGGCTGGTGGTGGTTACTACAACGCCAGAACCATGACCGAAGCCTTGAAGAAAATCGAGGCAGATATCCCAGCCGGACGTGGTATCACTGTCAATCTTATCTATGTCAACCCTCGTGCTATGCAATGGCAGATTCCTCTCCTTGGTCAACTACGGGCCGAAGGTGTACCAATCGAGGGTCTTACCATTGGAGCAGGTGTTCCTTCCATTGAAGTCGCTCAAGAGTACATCGAGACTCTTGGTCTCAAGCACATCTCTTTCAAGCCAGGATCTGTTGAAGGTATCCAATCCGTCATCAACATTGCCAAGGCAAACCCAACCTTCCCAGTCATGCTTCAATGGACTGGTGGCCGTGGTGGTGGACATCACTCTTTCGAAGATTTCCATCAACCTATCCTCCAGATGTATGGCCGCATTCGACGAAGCGAGAACATTATTCTCGTTGCTGGAAGCGGTTTTGGCGGTGCTGAGGATACCTATCCATATCTCACAGGTACTTGGTCTGCCAAGTTTGGTTACCCCCCTATGCCTTTTGATGGATGTCTTTTCGGTAGTCGTATGATGACTGCCAAGGAGGCACACACCAGCAAGAATGCCAAGAAAGCAATCACTGAGGCTGAGGGTCTCGATGACTCCCAGTGGGAGAAGACCTACAAGGGTCCCGCTGGTGGTGTTATCACTGTTAGATCCGAAATGGGCGAGCCCATTCACAAGCTTGCTACCAGAGGTGTCAAGTTCTGGGCCGAGATGGATCAAAAGATCTTCAGCTTGCCAAAGGAGAAGCGTGTTCCTGAATTGAAGAAGAACCGTGAATACATCATTAAGAAGCTCAATGATGACTTCCAAAAGGTCTGGTTTGGTCGCAACAAGGATGGCGAAACCGTCGACCTCGAAGACATGACATACGGCGAAGTCGTCCGCCGGATGGTGGATTTGATGTATGTCAAGCATGAAGCTCGCTGGATTGATAAATCCTACGAGACCCTCACCGGTGATTTTATCCGACGTGTCGAAGAACGCTTCACTCCTGGACCTGGAAAGGCATCATTGCTCCAAAGCTATTCCGAATTGGACAACCCATACCCAACAGTGAAGAAAATCTTGGCTGCTTATCCAGAGGCTGAAGATCAATTGATTAACGCTCAAGATGTCCAGCACTTCCTTCTCCTTTGCCAACGTCGTGGTCAAAAACCAACCACGTTCGTGCCCTCTTTGGATGAGAACTTCGAGTTCTATTTCAAGAAGGATTCCCTATGGCAATCTGAAGATCTTGAGGCTGTCATGGACCAAGATGTCGGCAGAACCTGTATCTTGCAAGGACCTACTGCTGTCAAGTACTCGAAGATTGTGGATGAACCAATCAAGGAGATTCTTGATGGAATCCACCATGCTCACATCAAGGGTCTCACCAAGGATCTGTATGATGGCAAGGAGTCTTCCATTCCAGTGATCGAATATTTCGGCGGAGAGTTGATCGATGTTGCCCCACAAGTTGATGTCGAGGGTCTTACCATTTCTGAAGATACCCACAAGACCACGTACCGCTTGTCATCTTCTCCAACAGCCACCCTTCCTTCCGTCGAGTCCTGGCTCTCATTGCTCGCTGGTCAAAAACGATCCTGGAGATATGCTCTCTTCACCTCCGAGGTCTTTGTCCAAGGCCAGAAGTTCCAGACCAACCCAATGAAGCGAATCTTCTCTCCAGTCCGTGGGCTGTATGTTGAGATTCTCTATCCTAACCAGCCTTCAAAGACCGTCATCACCGTCAAGGAACAGCCTCGACCAAACGTGTATGTCCAAGTGATTGATGTCAGATGCACAGGACACAACGAAATCACTGTGAACATGATCAAGGATACTACAGCAGTCGGCAAACCCGTCGCTCTCCCACTACTCTTCACATACCACCCAGAGGCCGGTTATGCACCAATTCGTGAGGTCATGGATGATCGCAACGACCGTATCAAGGAGTTCTACTGGCGTGCGTGGTTCGGTAATGAGACTCTCGATCTCGATGCACCTGTCACTGGAATTTTCAATGGTGGAAAGGCCAAGATCACAAGTGAGGCCATCAATGACTTCGTGCACGCTGTTGGCAACACTGGCGAGGCTTTCGTCGACCGCCCAGGAAAGGAGGTCTTTGCACCTATGGATTTTGCTATCGTCTTGGGTTGGAAGGCAATTACCAAGCCAATCTTCCCCAGAACCATCGATGGTGATCTTCTCAAACTTGTCCATCTGTCAAACGGTTTCCGTATGATTCCAGGTGCTGAGCCTCTCAAGAAGGATGATGTTGTTGAGACAACTGCTCGAATTAACGCTGTCATCAACCAAGACTCAGGAAAGATGGTTGAGGTTTGCGGTACCATTACTCGTGATGGCAAGAAAGTCATGGAGGTCACTTCGCAATTCTTGTACCGTGGCGCCTACACCGATTTTGAGAACACCTTCCAGCGCAAGACTGAAACACCAATGCAAATTCACCTTGCTACAACCAAGGATGTGGCCGTCTTGAGATCGAAGGAGTGGTTCAGTCTTGATGAGCCTGACCATGAGCTCCTTGGACAGACTTTGACTTTCCGTCTCCAAAGTTTGATCCGCTTCAAGAACAAGACTGTCTTCAGCAGTGTTGAGACCAGAGGCCAAGTTCTGCTTGAGCTTCCTACCAAAGAAATCATCCAAGTTGCCAGCGTCGAGTATGAAGCTGGTGTCTCACACGGCAACCCAGTCATCGATTATCTAGAGAGACATGGATCTTCTATTGAGCAACCAGTCAACTTCGAGAACCCAATTCCTCTGTCCGGAAAGACACCACTCCTCCTCAGAGCACCAGCCTCAAACGAGACTTATGCTCGCGTGTCTGGTGATTACAATCCCATCCACGTTTCTCGTGTCTTTTCCAGCTATGCCAACTTGCCTGGTACCATCACCCACGGTATGTACTCTAGCGCAGCTGTCCGCAGTCTTGTCGAGACTTGGGCCGCAGAGAACAATGTTGGACGCGTTAGAAGCTTCCACGCTTCCTTGACTGGTATGGTTCTTCCAAATGATGATATCGAAGTCAAGTTACAACACGTTGGTATGGTTGCTGGTCGCAAGATCATCAAAGTCGAGGCTAGCAACAAGGAGACTGAGGATAAGGTATTGCTTGGTGAGGCTGAGGTTGAACAGCCAGTATCAGCATATGTTTTCACTGGTCAAGGTTCGCAAGAGCAGGGTATGGGTATGGAGCTTTATGCTTCCAGCCCTGTTGCAAAGGAGGTTTGGGACCGAGCCGATAAACATTTCTTGGACAACTATGGTAAGTCTTTTCATCCTGACATTGCGATCTCCAAATTAATTCTGTCCAGGTTTTGCTATTACCAACATTGTTAAGAACAACCCCAAGGAGCTTACCATTTACTTTGGTGGACCCCGAGGAAAGGCCATCCGTCAAAATTATATGTCTATGACTTTCGAGACTGTCGGTTCTGATGGGTCAATCAAATCCGAGAAGATTTTCAAGGAGATTGATGAGAACACCACTTCATACACCTACAGATCACCAACTGGTTTGCTCTCGGCAACACAATTCACACAGCCAGCCTTGACCCTCATGGAGAAGGCCAGTTTCGAGGATATGCGCTCCAAGGGTCTTGTTCAACGAGACAGCAGTTTCGCAGGTCACTCTCTCGGAGAGTATTCTGCCCTTGCTGCCCTGGCTGATGTCATGCCAATTGAGAGTTTGGTTTCCGTCGTCTTCTATAGAGGTCTCACCATGCAGGTTGCTGTTGAACGTGATGAGACTGGACGCTCAAACTACTCCATGTGCGCTGTCAACCCAAGCAGAATTTCCAAGACCTTCAACGAGCAAGCTCTTCAATACGTTGTTGAGAACATTGCTGAGGAGACTGGATGGTTGTTGGAAATTGTCAACTACAACATCGCCAACATGCAATACGTCTGCGCTGGTGATCTCCGTGCTTTGGACACTCTTACTGGTGTCACAAACTATCTCAAGGCACAAAAGATTGATATCCAACAACTGATGCAAACGCTTTCTCTTGAGGATGTCAAGGCTCACCTCGTCGAGATCATTCAAGAGTGCGCGAAGCAGACCGAGACCAAGCCAAAGCCACTTGACCTTCAACGAGGCTTCGCTACCATCCCTCTCAAGGGTATTGATGTGCCTTTCCACTCTACCTTCTTGCGCTCAGGAGTCAAGCCTTTCCGTTCTTTCCTTCTCAAGAAGATCAACAAGACAACCATCGATCCCAGCAAGTTGATCGGGAAGTACATTCCCAACGTTACAGCTCGCCCATTCGAGCTGACTAAGGAATACTTCGAGGATGTCTACAGACTGACAAACTCGCCAAAGATCGGTGCTATCTTGGCGAACTGGGAGAAGTATGAGGAGCCGCATACAAATGGGGTTAATGGAACTAGTCATGGTGTGAATGGAACACATGCATAGATTATGCGATGAAGATAGACTTTTGTACTTTGGGAGGCGTTGGGATTGTGCGAATGAATGAGATGACATTCTTGCGTGCATGGCATGTATTTACTAGTCTCGGAGCAGAGTTTTCTTGTCGGCTGTATATCTTTGGAGTAAAAGTAGAATATTGTTCTTTATGCAGACACTCCCTTGAGATTTCTATTGTGACTTTGATACTCCCTGTGATCATTAACTACGTCATTTCTTGTGGAAGTGCGGGGTCTGCTGTCTATTGGCTGGCTTTAGTTGTACGACGGTAGCTATTAGGAGGTGGTGTTGTCACACAACATCAAGTGAGTACTAGGTATCACAAATGACGATAAAGGTATTTCTCTCCCATTTCATCTCTCTTGTCCCTATCCTCCTATTCACCTATAGATGTAAGGGCATATTCCTGTTGACTACGCTCCTCAAGATGTCCCCACCTCCCATTCCTCCTCTCTCATGTCGATCTTCTTCCATTCCTTCCAACACGATCCAGTCCACCCAAATGCACACCAAATTCCGCAATGCCTCCAAAGTACATATCAAAGCAGCCACATACGGTACTAAGAACGTTACTTCGATCTTACGCTCACTGGTAAAAGATAAGGCGACTTTGGTTATGAAGTGTGGGGGTTTTGACGAGGTGTTTGGTTGTGTGGGAGAAGATAAGTGTGCGCAGGATGGTGAGAAGCGATGAGTAGTTATATATAGATTTTCTGGGAAGAGGGAAAGAAGTCGCGATTGCTACACAAGCTCTATCCTCACGTAAGTAAGTAAAGGTTGAATATATATCTAATAACGGTTTAAATCACGGAAACGCGGGATAGGATCTTAAAATCTCATTTACTCGATCAAGTAGAGAAAGGAGATCGTGGGTTAATCCGGATAGAGCGTCAAACATGCTTGTTCTATGTTTAAGAGGACGGAATATGATTTCGTAAGTATTCGATCTTTTTAGTCACTTTGCATGTTTTGTCAGGGTGATGTAAGAGGAGAAAATAAGAGGAAAGGAAGATACGATCATAAATTGATATTAGCTCATATATACTTCCTATAGGGAGATTAGGAAGAAAAGGCAGATTGGAAGTATGTTATTATAAGGAGGGGAAAGGAAAGACGGACAAAGAGGATATGGAAACTGAACTTGAGGAAGGTGTTTGGACTTGTTTACCGTCGGATGGACAATAGCGCTCTACTGTCTACTGCTATGGCAGGAAAAGATTACTCGAGGTGTGAGGATCTGGTTTTGTGTGGGTTGAGGGGCGAAGGGGTGTAGGGAGCAGGTGAAATGGAACGGGTTGGCTTCCGAGGGATTAAATTGCAACCAGGCGGGGATACAGCATGGTCTGCTTGAAGGGGAGAAATAAAGCTTGTTTCTAACAGTGTGTTAGTCATGGGAAAACCCTGATGAATGTAACATAGTTAGAGAAGTGGAATTTTAATGTCGTCATGGGCAATAACTATGTGCCAGTTACCAGCAATTGCTCAGTTCCCCACAATTGACAACAAGATTGATTTTTGTTGTCACCATGATAGAAGCGCAACAACACACAGCTACTTCAAGCTTGCGACAGCTAAAGAGCATAAAAGACGAATCCAGGGCTGCATCAATTTACTGTGGGGTAGATTAGCTAGAGAATCAGACTAGACAACCTGCAGGAGTCTAAGACTTTCAAAGCCCCAATCAGAAACAGGCATGGCGGACAGGAATTATATAGCTTCAAATACAGCATCCTTCATCAAGATTAAATATAAGGGTTCTACCATACAATTTGAAAAACGTGTGACCACCTTACAGCTGTGAAGATGTCGCTGAAAACCCCTCAGACTCAGGCAGCTGTGGACCTTGGGCTTTAAGCGTTTTCAGAAACTCAGCCTCAACATCATGTTCCATCAGCCACCAGTTGTTCTTATTTCTCTCTTGAAACCGCCTAATCCATTCCCTTTCATCCTGGCCTACCTCAGCAATATATTTTGCATCGAGTCCATCAAGACTGATTTGAGTTTCAACCCTTTCTAACAATGGTCGTCGGGTACTGTTGTAAAGTCTAAGTGCTCTCTTCAAATCATATGTAGTATGAGATGAGTCCAAGTTTCCTGGTTCAGGGATACTTGTCAGTTGACTTTCTTCCAAAGACCGGTATAATGCCCAGCAATCTCCCCATCCCATTGTTGCTCCAGCTCCGTAGGCGCCGGCAGTTGCTATTGACTTGTCAGCAGATTTACTAGGATCAATTCTTAGGAGTCGCATACGGTGCGCAGAATCCCCAATAAAAGCTATCCTATCGTGGCGAGTAAGTTGCTTCATCCAAGGCGCAGACTCAAGGGGGTATGCATCGATCTCCTGCAATGTATCGAGGACCTGGTTGATGAGAGGATCCCAATTCTGCTATCATCAGCTGATTGCCTGATTTAAGTCAGTGAATGCACTCACCTCAAAGTATCTTCGCAGTCTTTCAAAACCTTCAATCCCTGTATTCTTTTCCCAATGCAGACTCGCAGCATGTTCAACCGGCTCCTTGATGATTGCAACAATCCCATATTGACCCAGGCCTGGCTATACATTAGCTTGAAAATCCAATTGAATCTGCCCAACTAACATACCCAACTTGGAAAGGAATGCTACTCCTCCGTCCTTTCGCCAGGAGGAGCTATCATTGTGTAGTGCGATATGAGCAACTTGACTTTCAGGAAAAACTTTCCTGTATGCAACCGTCCCTCGATACTGAGGCATCTCAGGAAGGTACGTCCTTCTGATTTTCTGTAGACTCTATGAGCATTAGGCACAGGCTCGAATGACTTAACGAACCGAATATAGCCCATCGGCAGCGATTAGAAGATCGAAGTCTTCAACAGAACCATCTTCGAAAGTTAATTGAACCCCGCTTTCGATTACACCGTGACTGGTAACATTTCGACCATATTGTATCACACCCTTAGGAACATTTGACACTAATATTTCAAGTAAGGGAGCTCTATGTGTTCGACCTTGGACATGTCGCCCGGCAGTTGATTCGGATGAAGGTGATGTAGCAATAACTTCTCCGGTTCGCCAATGTCTGATCATGTATGTTCCATTGTTGCCTCCTCGTTCTAGAATTTTATGAATCTCGTCTAAATCGATTAGTTCATCTAAAATTCTAAGCCCTGAGATGGGTTGTTAATACAAAAATTTTGTTCATAGTTGTGAAAAATTTACCAGAAACTTGCAAACTGATCCATGCTCCAGCAATCCTTGGACCTGGGGAACGCTCGAAGGCGCAGACTTGCACATTGGGAAGGCGAGACAAAGCAATTGCAGCTACTGCGCCAACTAGACCAACTCCTACGATGCTAATAAAGTCAGCGCTACTCGATTTTGTCACCAACACTTGGCAGGGAAGAGGTTCACGTGCCCGATTCTTAAAGGTGGGGGTTTCTCCCCATCTATATTCGAGGAGCTCTCCAAAGCCATTTTGTAACAAATGTGTACCAGAATCTATTTGATGTAGATCCTTCTCTCTATGTTAGAAAATGAAGTCATGAAGAATAGAAGCCTGCTTATTCATATTTCCTACCATCAAAGCAATCCATCTGAACACAAAATCTGTAGTTAAGCGAGCCCCTGGCCAACAGATTTGGAGATTAGCGAACAAACGCCATACTCCCCACAATGAACGCCACAGGACTCATCCCACTCTTGCAAAAGTCCAGCCTCGTCTTGATGAAAGAAGCCGCTTGTAGGATGCATCAGCCAAATGCTCTACCGTGCATCCCATTGCATCTGATGGTGCAAATATCTCTGATTTGTTACATTCGGCAGTAAACCGAAGAATGAGTCCTTCTAGGACGAGAACATGACGGGCTTATTTCTGGTGTATGTGGAAATTAATACATATAATCATGGGGTTAAAAGCTTTGGAACTGCTTTAAATTCAATCGAGAGATCCTTTTCGCCGAAGGAAGATGAATTTATGATACATCTCGGCAAAATTTCCTATTATATTGCTTTGAACACAAGCAGCACCTCAATTCGCTTGAACACTTCGTAATCAGATAATTGGCTATGTGTAGACTGTCTTGGGTGATAGGAGACTTTTATTAGATTTGCTATTAGCCAGTAAGATGTCAAATTTATTGAAGCCCCTAAGTTCCTCGTTTCCAAATTGTCGCCTCAACCCGTTCTCACTCATCACTTCAACTCACTCCAATTTCTATAGTCTACCTTCAATTCTCTTCATTACTCAAAATCGTGAAACACTTGAGTCGATGTTTTTCTGGCAAGGGAGACCTGTATATGTACGACGGTACCAGTGCACCATATTGTGTACTTTCCAGGCTGCTGCTGTGGCATTCACTTATTTTTAGAGTTTTCATCGCTTTGAATAGACAGCGGGCAAGAGAGGGCCGAGTCCTGATACATCTAATGGCTCTGATACTGCGAATCCAATTGTTTTGGGATGTTAGCAATTGGGATTTTGATTGTTGGCGCAAATGCAAACTGAATTACACCGAAATGAATGGGATAATTACTGGACAGTACCAGATATTGGATTCTTCATTGTGACCCTTTTTACTGGCGCATATTGGATCATTTGGTCAGAATGGCTAGATCCAGTATTCCAAGGCTACAACCGACAATTGATCGGAGTGATCCATCCGTCGGTCTTGGAGCTTTTGTGTTTTGTCTTTGGGGCTTTACAGATCTTCTTTAACTCGACAATTTCTCACGACCCACTGGAAGCCTCTTGTAGTACAAGCTATCACCAATCCTTTACGAGCTAAATTGAGGGGAACACTTAGAATCAAAATGGATTGAAGACATCCCAGCAACATGTTGATGTGATACGAGAAATCCGAGCTTGACAAGGACACGGAAGCTTCTGTTTCAATGCTCTGCACAAGTCTGTATCGTATTTATATTTCAACCCATTGATACACGTAAATCTTAAAGTATCCAATGACAATGCACTATAAAGTACAATCTTGAATTGTCAGTAGTTGCCAAGGAGATGGAATCAAAACATCTATCTTGCCATTCTGGAGTTTCATTTTGTCTGTGCCTGTTGATATTCCCAATTACTTAACGTGGAGGTGCGGCTGTGCTCATCCAATTTTCTTGGTTTGCACCAATAAGACTGCTGGAATGCCGTCAGAGCAGAAACCAACAAGACAAAAAACTGCTGATTGGATCAATCAGATGTTGGTTGTCCTTATCGCTTACAATATACCACACCAGATTCGTACCTTATTAATAAAACCATAATTGTGCTTCAACCTCTTCATCTATAACTTTGAGTCCCAGAAGAACAATCATCCCACTTCCTGAACGACCATGGAAACTGTAATCGCAATTTGGCTCGTGTTTTTCCTAGTTCACAGCACAATTGGGGGAGGATTACGATGGGAGCCCTTTCCGACTTGCCTCTCGTGTATTCCCTATGCTTTGCTGGAGGCTCCTGGGATTGGATTTGAGCTATCGCAATCTTACGGGTAGAGTTTCGTGATGACTGAAATCTTCAACCTCGTGCTGACAATCATGAATGTAGAATAATATCCGTGAGGTTTGAAAACGGAACGATCACTAATTTTGCCAAGGTGGGCTCCCAAAGAGTATTTTGAGAGGCAGGCTGACACAGTGGCCTAGGTGGAGGGAGGAGAAGACTACCGGGCTCTCATGAAGCGACTATCTGGCCACCAGGAGCAAATATCGTGAGTATCCTTGGCCCGAATGATCGATTTTGAAGTCTGATATTGTGGTTTAAGTGAATCTGAAATCCATCATCAATTCAAGCTGCAAGACACACAGAATATTCTCACGAAGCAAACTATCAGCTCTTCCACTGCAGTTTTTCGCTCGGATGTAGAGATTCTAGGAGAATTCATCAAGCTTCTCCGCACAACAACCGAATTGCGGATCGGCGCAACAGTTGATCTTGCTGTAGCTGCCCGACCGGATCTCCCGTTTCTGCAACAACAAATGGTAGAAGATGCATTTGACCTGGCAGGCATGACTCATCTGCGCAGCTACAAATTCTTACAGCGTATTGATCCTGTACATCAACCAGTTGCTGGTCTTGCTGGGCTGGGGTATGGCATTTGTGAGAATTGGAAAGATATACGAATTTGTGAGGACGAGGACACAAGACTGCCGTTCAAACAAACAATTGCTATTTCTTTCACGGACGATGCATTGGTACTAAGCAATACGGCAATTGTAGGGTTACTACAGTGCCGAGGCACCAAGGAGGTCGTACATCGTGATCTGGGATTTAATATCTGGAGTCGTAATCCAGAAGATAGTACATTTTGGGACAAAGTGAGGGAAGCTATCAAAAATACACCTGTCTCTTACCGAAAACCGGACTTACTGCTGCTCTTCGGGAATGTAGCGGCAAATGCCAAATTTCAAGAAGCTGTCAAGTCAGCGCTGGATAATATGGAGCTAGCATACCTTTACGATGACTGGCAAAATACCGGGCAAGATCCCACGTATGCTGCGGCTCAGGGAGCTGCCATGATTGCCAAGGTATGGCAGGGGAGTGAATGGAATTGCTTGCAAAGGTGCCATGATGATGAGGATGATGATCGGCCGGACGATGATGGCCCTGGAATTACTCTGAGACAGATGTATGAGAAGAGGGCGCAGTGGGATCAGTCTTGTATGATGGGAGATTGTCCCTGGCATAAAGAGTGGATTGATAGCAGGTTATTGGCTGAAAAGAAAGGGCGGTGGTAGGGTAAGAAAACTTCTAAATACTGTTTGGGTACGGTTCAGAAAATATGCAGCAACGCGCATTATTCAAATACTCCCAAAATTGGTTGGTGGGTGAATTCTGTCTTGCTTTCCTTGGAACCATGAACAGATTTAGAACTCCCAAGCCTCCGATAGCATCAAGAATTATTAACCTTTGACTTTCCGTAAAAAAAGAAAAGTTATGGACATATTGCAATTCTCGCATTGCTATCGAACAATCAACTAATGTACCACTTGGCAATTTATATAGGAGACAAGTTACACTGCACCGGTGAATTTGGAATTAAGGATAACAGAAATGCAGTAGGTCGCTTTTATTTCTGTACTTTAATGAACGCGCATGACTCGAGAGACTAAAGCCAAAAAAAACCTGTCAGCTCCCTTATACTTGGCAGCAATTTTGTCTACGAGAATTTCGTAATGATTCTTACTCGCAATAATCCAGAATCAATTAAGACATAAAAAAGTCTCATGGCAATAGACCATATGGCAGGCACAGCTTCTTTGCTCAAATTGGGTTTTACCTTTCAATAACTTGATATCACCACTCGAGTTGAAATGCGGGGGAACGCTTCCCCACTGGGAGAGCCGACTCCCGAACAAAGTACCGAAAGATTGGTAATAAATGCTCAATCCTAAATGAACATGAGGCTCCTACGGGATAGGGCCGAATGGCATGAAAGACAAGGGCAAAGAGCTTGGAATGAGACGTTTACCATGGAATGAGGTCGGATGAATAGGTACCCTCAGGGGCAAAAAAGGATGCCGAAACTGATTGCCGAGTCATCGGAAAAACTACGGATTATAAGAAGAACATTCAAGTATACGTACTCTAACTTTGCTTGCATCAGTCAGGTCCGTGCAAAACTCTATACGTCACGTCCCGAGGATCAAGCTTGGAAATTGGTTAGGGATAATGCAGATTTGCGAGTACGAAAGTCTGAAGACGAGCAGACATCAGATAACTTTCTAAAGCTCGGATATTCAGAATGTTGGGACTTTTGATTAGGCGGGAATCTCTGCCTTCAAGAATCAATTGAATCTTGATCTTATCTTCAGTACCATTTATTTTGACGCTTCTTAGCTACAATTCGGTAAGTAGGCAACAGTTCCAGCTATCATACAACTCTGGTCTTGTACCCAGCATTAACTTGCGGGGTAGCGTGTCGGACACATCCCTATTTTGACAGCTAACCCCATAGTCCGCTCTACGCCGCTCTACGGCTCAGTCTTTTCCCAAGCGACATGAGAAAGTGGATTGAAAACCGTAAATATGTAAATTAACAATCCGCTGTGGACGTAGATCAGCTTTAGAATACTATATCTGCAAGCTCTTTCCACTCTTTTGACATCTGGACAGCCAATCTTGCCCCAGCCTTTTATATCCTGGACAAAATGAGGACTTCAATTAATGCTTCAATACTGCTCTCTGAGGCCCTCCTGTTTGCGCCCGCTGTATATGGACAATCAAATTTTGCCAGAGACACAGCAGGAATACTCTCAGAGCCTCAAGCAGCATGCGCTCAACTCGGTTCCACTCTGTCGATCCCAGATGTCACAGTCAATTTCGCATCCTATCTCCCAGCTGGAAGCAATATTACACTATCCCAGGACTATGATCTAGCTTCCTGTGGATATACGAGCCAAGTAATTAGCACAGACATTTGTCGAATTGCAATGTATGTTGCAACCAGTAACCGATCTGGAATAACTCTCGAAGCGTGGTTACCTACGAATTGGACTGGTCGATTTCTGAGCACCGGAAATGGAGGTGTTTCTGGGTGTATCCAATATCCTGACCTGGCTTATACAGCTGGGTTGGGATTCGCGACTGTTGGTATGGGCGACTCAGTACCTGTGAGGAGCGAAAGCTGACGAGATAGGGGCGAACAATGGACACAATGGAACCCGAGGTCTTGTGAGTAGTTTTAAAAACTACCAAAACATCACCATGCTGATTTACTGTAGGCTTTCGCCAATAACACCGATGTGGTCCATGATTTCGCAGATAGAAGTTTGCATACCGGCGTTGTAGTTGGGAAGCAGATTAGCGAAAAGTATTATGGTACTGCTCACACGAAATCCTACTATCTTGGATGCAGCACAGGTGGCAGACAAGGCTTCAAATCGGTCCAGACCTATCCAGAGGATTTTGATGGAGTAGTGGCCGGAGCTCCAGCATTCAATTTCCCTGCGCTCACGTCATGGAGTGGTCATTTCTTGCCCATCTTCGGAACCAATACGAGTGCAACCTATGTCCCAAGAGGCGCACTATGGGATCTGATACACCAAGAAATCCTAAATCAATGCGACAGCATTGATGGTGTGGTTGACGGTATCATTGAAGATCCCGAGTTGTGTTCATTTAGACCAGAGGCATTGTTGTGCCCATCTGGATCCACAAACCCAACTGGCTGTTTGACCAGCGCGCAAGTAGGAGCTGTGAGGGAAGCATTCAGTGACTATTACGGAGTGGATGGGAAGTTGATATACCCCCGCATGCAGCCTGGGTCAGAAACGCCGGCACAATTTCTCTATTACACCGCTGAATTCCCTTACTCCAACGATTGGTTCAGATACGTAGTTCTAAGTTTGTTACACAACTTCCCAAACTTGGCTCAAATGCTGATTCTTGATAGATGACTCCACCTGGGACCCGGCAACTTTCAATATTGCTGATGCCAAATTAGCCATGGACCAAAATCCATTTGACATCGCCACTTGGAACGGTAACATTTCTGCATTCCAGAAAGCAGGTGGAAAACTTCGTCAGTATTGCTACAACTTCCAAGGAATGAAACTGACTTGAGTGGTAGTCCACTACCATGGGCAAATGGATGGTGTTATCAGCTCTGCAAACAGCCCGTTGTACTACGATCTCGTCTCCAGAACAATGGCGTTAAATTCCTCTGAGATTGACAACTTTTACCGCTTCTTCCGGGTTGGTGGAATGGGTAAGTAACAGAGACCTACTTGAACCATCAGAATTTCGGCTAATTTGGATAGGCCATTGCGTTGGGGGTGACGGCGCAACCTTGATTGGAAACTCGCTCGCATCCGTCTCAACTCTGGATCCTCAGAACAATGTTCTTCTGAGAATGGTTGATTGGGTCGAGAATGGCAATGCTCCTGAGACAATCACTGGAACGAAATACGTAGATGTAAGTGCAAAACCTCGAGGGTGATGTTGACTGAGCTAACTGCAAGAAAGAATGACCCCTCAAAGGGAGTGAGTTTAGTTCGCAATCATTGCAAGTATCCCAAGAGAAATTTCTGCATCAATCCGGCGAATCATACATCAGCCGACGCATGGAAATGTATACTATAAAGACTTCAGAATATACACAGTGATAGACAGAGAAAATGTATGATTTGTTTGCCTGCCATTCAAATTTTGCGTGCATTCGTGACATAGGCAGGATGAAAGACAGCTATGATAGGTGACGATCGATAAAACAAAAGATGAGAGCTATCACCATACCCGGGTTCCTCTTTGAGACATTGAATGACCGCCCTTGAGCAACATCACTAGCCTCGAAGGCAGGCTTTGCAACAGCTTCACGTGAACAAAGTACAACGACAAAGCCTGATTTATAGCTCAAAAATAGAATAAATTGGCGATATGGATCACCTTAGATCTAGAATCCTTTTTGCAACAAGTCAAGTGGCCTCCAACTTGAATCCCACAATTGAATTCTCACCAACAACAACGCAGCCATCAACTTGCAACCGTGCTGGCGTATCTATCGCCCGACCTGGGTACAAGAATACCAGCAAAACAAAAGAGATCAGTCCATTTGAATCAATAGTACGAAGCATTTGAGGGACTAAGAAGACCGCGCAACAGCAGAGAGCCTTTGTCGATAGGGAAATCCATCCTATCCTCGCTATTCTACATCACGTACCCGACAGAAGGATTCTGTTTACACAGCTTGTGTTATTTCACAGATAAATACCACGATTCAGCTTGATTTTCTGATCCCAAGTGTTTTGCTTTTTGACATCACAATCGACCAGCAATATAGGATTCATTGGTAGGTAACGTGACCTTCAATGTTGGAGGAAGTGCACGTGCTAATTGACGCCTGAAACATAGGGCATTAATATCAGAATCAAAATGCGACCAAGTCACCGCGGTCGCGTCTCGGAGGGCAATGTGAGCATCAAGACAGAACCCCGATCACCACGGATTAAGTTCGAGGACGAAATTGAGACGGATTTGGGCGGTACTAAGAAAACCTCGAACCCCATTAAATTATCCCCCTCTTGTCTTTCCAAGTTCGCACCACCAACAATGCCTCCATTCCGGGATGAAAACGTCCTGATCATTGCACCTGGGTCGCAGACAACCCTCGCGCAACTTGGTCTGCCGGAATCCTATACACCTGCATCAAATCGCTTCCCGACAAGAGTTTTCCTAGCACCTGATGGTCGCACTTACGAGCCATACAAGATTCGGACGCGTAAGAAGGTTGTGAGCAATGGCGCAGATGCTGAGATGGGGGGTGTTGATCCGGTAGAGGAGGAGGATGAGTTAGTTGAGTTGCCAGAAGACGAGGAAGGAGCGATATATCCGCTAAAAGGTATACACAACCACCACAATCCGCCGAAAAGAAGAACTAATTGTGAGAATAGCTGGCCGTATCGATAATCAACCTGCATTCTTCGCACTTCTCCAACATATTCACTCCACCTTCAACCCCAACATCCATACACCTATTATGCTAATTGCTCAGCCATGTTGGACCGCAAAGAACCATGAAGATATTACTCAATTTGTCTTTGAAAAATTCAAGACACCCGGTTTCTGCATAATGGACAGTGGAATCGCAACTAGTTGGGCATATGGTGTTCAGTATGCGACAGTTATTGATGTTGGATTGGACAAAATCGATGTTACTGCGGTGGTGGATTTTCAGATTGGGGCCAGAGGACGTATACAAGATTCTGGTGGTGAAGCCATGACTCAAAGACTCATGAAACTTCTGGCATCTAAGGGATTCACGCGGGATATGGCCGAGCAATTGAAGAAGAGTACAATCTGTGAAATTCTAGCACCGGGGGTGCCCATGCCAGGGACTGATGCTACGGAAGAGATTATCAGCAATCCAGCTGCTGCTGCCAGCACAGGTGCAACCTCATCAGGACCAAGTGTTAAGATCACCGAAGCGCCCCGAATTCCAATTCTCGAGGCTGATCCAGTGGACGATGAGTTTATTGACGACAAGGTTGATGATGATGGTGTTTTGGACGTTGCCAGCATCGTGACGAGTGGCAGAACACAGGAATTCTTGGCTAAAAAGGAAAAGGAGAAAGCAGAGAGAGCTGCTGCGAGGAAAGCTACTCGAGATGCTGAGAAGGCAGAAGCTGCTGCCGCCGCTGCAAGACCTCTTCGTCTTCCCAACTCCAAGCGTCCCCGTGCTATCTTCCACTACGAAGAAGTTATTAAGGAATCTCCAAACGGGAAGAAGGCGAAGACTCCCGAGCCAGAGTCAACCCTGATTGAGGAGCCCGTATCAGCTGTTGAGCCCAAAGCTGGTGATGGTCTTCCACTTGAAAATGGAGCTGCCCCCGTTGAGGATGATGCTGCAAGACGTGAGCAACAAAAAGCTGCTAGAAAAGAGGAAAGACGAAAAGTCCGGGAAGAGGAGAACCCTGATCGTATCCGACGGGATATTGAGATCGGTCTTGAACGCTTTCAAGCTGCGGATGGAGGTTACATGGATGAAGTCGCTGACACCGTGTATCGCACTATTCTCAACGTAGACCAACCAGCCGATAGACAACCATGCTGGGACGCTCTGATCATATGTGGTTCAGGGTCAAAAGTCAGGGGTTTCAAGGATGCTCTGATCACAACCCTCAACAACAGGTACTTGGTGTCCCCAAGCACTGCTACTATGTTCATGAGCGAACTTCCTTCAAATCTGGCCACCCCAAGCGGTACTGGATCAATGACACCCACTACGTCGTTCTCATCGACCCCTTTACACGCACCTCCCACAGCCAGTGCTGTTAACCCACTTCTCCTCGCTGCCACCACAGCCTCGAATCCCGCCCTCAATCCAAATTCATTCAACGCCAGTAGTAGTGGTCAACACCATTCATCACACTCGCAATCTCCCACAAGCTTGAAAGTAGCTAGTCCTCCGACTTACTTCCCAGAATGGAAGTCCTTCGAGGAAGCTGTCTTCCTCGGTGCTCAAGTTGCCGCAAAGGTCCTCTTCATCGTTGATCAAGGCGTCTCGAAAGGTTTCCTCTCACGAGTTGAGTTCAATGAGGAGGGGCCGACGGCAATTCATCAAGTGTAAGTTATTCCAAATCCTTTGAAATGCAGGTATACTAATGTTACTGAAAGTGGTTTCGTCAACTGAGATACTCAAATATATGGCGTTTAGGAGTATGTTGTGTGGATACCTAAAGTTGCAGATGTATGCTATAGATGGCCGGCGGTCTACAAACATGGAGTAACTTCGGGAACCTGGTTGTAACAAAATCTAGCTAAGTAGGCATGAAAAAGTCATTGTCGTATTCGTTCTTGGTTTTCTGAAGAATGGGTTTGATTGTCTTTTATTTGCACAAAATAGACCTGCACTCCACAATTGATTATGCGCGACATACTTTGATCTTGCAGAATGAGGATGCACGGAGGCTCTGAAAAATGAGTCGATATTTCCAAGAAAATCATTGCATCTCACTGATCTTGTAGAACGAGGTCACAAAGAAGATTGAAAAGGCCGGGCTAATTTTCAAAAATCTTGCATTTTATTAACTATCGCATTATAAACCCCCGTCCTGCTTTCTCGCCCAAATCCAGTCATCATGGCAAAATCAAATCATTCAATCATCAGGGTATCTAATCCATTCATCACCACCTATCTCCTCTCATGACTTCTCCTCTCCCTCTCCCTATCCTCTCGTCCCCTTGAGCTCCTCCTTGAACTCTGGTGACTCTTCCTCTTGGAGCTAGCAGGTCGTCGGTCATGGTCCCTCTCCCTCTCTCTTTCTAAATCCTGCTCATGCTCTCTTTCTCGTCTCCTCTCATGATAGCCCTGTGGGCCATCCTGCTGGCTGCCTTCTCCAAGCATTGCATCGTCATCGAGCTCTATGATTCGCCCATCTGAATCGACTCTTGCTTCTCGTTCGAGACGCGTTTCACGACCACGTTTGTGGCAGTACCAGAATACGAACAATAGGACTGTGTCGGGTTAGTGGATTGAAGTTACGTGAGTTGGGGAAATGTGACATACCAAATAGTCCTAGAGAGAGCAAGACATTCGTGCCCATGAATGCTGGCCAACGGAGTTTTAAAGCATTCATGATAGTCTTCAACATTGTCACCACAGCACCCGGCTTCGTAACCAAATCTTTGAGACTTGTAGGCTTCAAGAAGTTCTTTGCAGCAGCCCCAAATGTAGCGGCTCCTCCTGCGGCTGCAGCACCACTTCCACTCGATCCAGCGGTCCCAAATGCCTGTGCTTCTGTAGCCACAGCCAACAATTCTGGCGCCAAGTTCTTAGTCAATTTATCTGGCAATTGTGTAACCAACTTCTGTAAGAAAGAAGGCAAGTGATCGTATGATTTGGCCAGCGTGCCTTGAGAATCGTCGAGGAGATGGACGAGATCGTCATAAGCTGTTGGGACACCATTCATCAGATCTTTGAGAATGACGGTGAATTTCTGGACCAGCACTTGTGATTCTTTGCTCAGTGAGAAGGCGCGGTTATTGATGGCGGAGAGGTTGAGATCTTCGAGGATACGGTTTATATCATCTTCTTCGCTGGCTGCTTCATTCGGGGTGACGACATTAGAATCAGGAGAGAGATTGGGAGATTTCTTTCCCTATGTCATGTCAGTGTAACCCCACAACATTGAGGTTCAGTGAATTACCTTCTTAGTGAACGTCCTCTGCAAGAATGCGAATCTTCCACCCTTCGCATCTTTATCTCCTGGTCGACTATTATCGATTCCTTTTCCTTTGTCTTTGCGCTTCTCCCTTGGGGTATCGTGGGCTGTTCCATTCCCATCGTGTACTACCATCTGCGCAGCATTGTTTGTCGAATCTCCAGCTTCTGAAGCCCATCCTAATGGTCTATCAGGCAGAGGGGGAGGCGTGCCTTCAGCTGAGACGACACGCTGGAGGAAATGCTCATCTTCTTCACTGATGAGAGGGGTCTGTTTCCCTTCCTCAACCCTCTTCTCGGCTTGGTGCTTCTTAACTTTCTTGTATGTGAAGTATTCCAACATCTTTGCGATATTCGACTGGAACTGTGGATCGTGATGCGAAAAGCAGGTTATTGTTGATGTTTTCAAGGAGGAAGGCGATATGGAGAATGGAGAAATGAACTTGCTTTTACTTGGAGGGGTTTCATTGAAGTTGAAATAATGTCTCACACTGCCTCACACCTCAGCTGTAGTGTTCGCTTTCAGCCACACGTCATTGTTGAATGATGCGCAAAATCAAGGATGTTGGAATGAAGTGACGAATCATATCCCCTGTAAGCTGAGCCACATCATAATCACATGTTTGCCCCCTTGCTTTCTCTTATTTTGTGGCTGGTGCATGCAACCTTACCATTCTGTCTCACAGACTTACCCATAACTAATATTCTCATTGCAATGACCTTGCCTTTTCTTTCTTTCTCAAAATGTTTTGGTGCCATTTTGATTTTTATTTAAAAATAAAGAGCTCTCTAGTATTCCTTCCTCTAAGTCGAGGTTTGAAATAGTACAGTGTAACCATTGATTAGTGTTTGGAGCAATGCTTACCTCAATACTAAATCTCAAAGTCCTCTTTTATCCCATTTAGCAGGAAATTACTAGAATGATGTACGCATTGTGCATGAGTCTCACTAAAACGTAGCCTTATTGTTTATCTCTCAGTGTTGAGGGAAAATCCCGAACAATATATCAATTCCCTATTCTTCTCTTACATGAATAACACCCAAAGCCGGAGACGACTCCGTGAAGGACCGAGTCCGTTACCTCTTCTATTTCAGGGTGTGCTTCAACCCCGAATCATTTCAAACTCAATTAGTTTTAATTGATCTCTACCCTAATTTTACTCACGTAAAGAAATCCCCTAAATTGATTATCTCACCACCATACATTAGCTCCCAATGTTGTCCGGGAAGTCGGCACTCTCACTATGTCAACAATCCTCATCTGTAACCCACGCCCACGATCCATCAGAAACATGCTCAAGAATCTATGGCATCTCTCTCCCCTCCATTTCCTTGGCCTCAATAGCAATTGGCTTCATATCTTTCACCTTCACACTCCTAATCTGGCTGCACACCTACTGGTCCGCATTCCTAACTATCGGATCCGCTCCCTCTCAAATACAAGACGCGTTATCTACTCTCCGGCAATCGCTATATGAGGAGCGTGAATATCTGAAGCGCAAAAGACGAAGAGGAGATGCGCATTATGTAGCGGATGGTGATAGGAAGAAGGGAGATAAAGGCGGGAACTTGTACTATGAGGGTGGACCAACGAAGATTATAAATGATGCGGTCAAAGATCTTATTAGAGATTTCAAGAGATACGAGACTCCATTTTTGGAGAGCCCGCATACAGGAAGAGAGAAAGAATTGGAGTGGAGTTTTGATGCGACCCAGCAGTACTACAGGTGTGATTTTGGGCATAGAATACTGTGGTTGAGAAGTAAAGGAGGAATAGAGGATATTGCTGATAGATTGCAAAAGATACAAACGCGAAGGGTAGCTGTTGAGGTTACAGAGATGAGTTTTTTGGTCAAGGACTTGATGGGGATGGTTCGAAATGTAGAGGATCGAGTGGGCAGGGTGGAAGAAAGGTTGAGGATGAGTAGGATTGAGTAAAAGATCACTGGGTCCAAAAAAATGATCGTTCAAACCAGTCAGGAAATTTTGGTACATAATATGGTACACACAGGTAAAAAGCTTGGTTATTTTGCAAAGGTATCTTCCAACTCCGATTAATCATCTTCCTGGACCAGCTCTCTAATTTCCGGACCCAGAGCGCCACCGAGCATACCGTTTGGTACAGAGACACCAGCTGAAGCATTTGTTGCGCCTCTTCCGCTGATGCCGCCGTCTTGCATCCAGAAATCTACCTCGTCTATAATATCGTACACAATATCCTCCACAATTTGCTCATCATAGCGCTCAGCTGTTGGTCTTAGCTTCTGGAGCTTTGATGGCGGTGTAGGTTGCTCGTTTCCAATCATATCAACCTCGTCATCATCTTCAAATCCTAGAGGTGGGAACCAGAAATCAGGACCAAAGTTTACCTCCGCAGCTCCACCTCGAAAAACAGAGACTGCGGGATAGTAACCCAGCATGCCATTATCTAGTCCCTCTCTTGCTCCTAACTGTCCAACTGCTGGTTTCGAAGCAGGTGGGAGGAACGCAAGTAGGTTCTCGAAAGCAGTACCCATCAGAACACCATTTTTGTAGATCTTGATGTTAGAATTCGGAAGAGTGCGAAGCGATGGGCATGGATGTGTAGGGCTTGGGTCCTGTCCTCCTCCAGCGAGTCCACCAGTTGATGAGATGACCGGGGAAGGATTCATCAAGTCCTCAAGTTCCTTCGTTGCATGGTATTCGATTTGTTCAAAGTAGAGATGTGCTTTGAATCGAATTGGTACACGATCTCGAATAATGTCTGCCTTCTCAATTCCAATATTGCCATCATCTGCAAGATCCACTGCAGGGTTGTACTGTCCTTCGACAACTTTTCGGTGAAGGGTTTCAGAGGGTAGGTTGATTTCCAGCCCAATCACGTCTCCTTCCTTTATGTCCTCCCCAGGTGGGAAGAAATCTTTTGGTCTCGACATAAAGACTTTCTGGCCTGCTACGTCTCGTATCCCATAACTGTAAGCATCAAATCCGACTGGCGCATCCAATGTTGCCTCTCTCCTGGCCCATCCCATACGAACATGTCCATTGGCACTCTCGGTTCCATGTGAGCCGCTCGATTTCCGTTTTGGTATGCCACTTGTGATCTTACATTCCCAGTACCATCTACCCTCTCTCACACCCACGTTCGCTTTGGCCATTCTGAATCCTTTGTCCGTGGTGATATGCTTGCCCGATTCATCGAGGAACATATGGGTGGCTGTATCCTCGAAATTAAATCGAGGAGCAAATGGCTCAGTCTCTGATTGTCGATAGAAGAGAGAAGAAGGGAAAGCAGGGTCTGCAATGCAGTGGGTGTAGTGAAACCCCTTTTTATTGTAGACACTGGCATAGTTAGCATTGATATCAAGGAAGTTTTGAAAACGTACTGGTCACTGGTTCCGTTAAATTGGATTTCTGTGCCATCTGGAGCTGATTTTATATGCGAGGGAGTAAATACTGGGCCTCTTGGAACCTCGAAATCTGCAAGCTTGGGGTGTGCGAGCTTGTAGCGCATCGGAGCAGGCGCATCGATCTTCTGCTTCTTTTTCGCCGAACCACGATCTGGCGTCGCTCGTCCACTGCTATCTGGCGCTGTGGATCCAGCTTTAGATTCTCGTTTCTTCAAGGTTTCCTTCTTCGCTCTTGGGGCGCGTTCTCGTGCGAGGGGTGCATCTTCCTGCTTCGCCTTGAAATCGGGGTTGAGAGGGGATGATACAGCAGGTTGGTGATCATCCTCGAGTGCGCGTTTCTGAGGAAGGGTTACCGGATTGAAAGTTGGTGTCGCCTCCCTCTGAGGAGAGGCATCTCCAGCAGACATGTCGGGATTCTTCTTAATAACTCGGCGAGGAGTCTTTTTGGTAACCTTCCTCGTTGCCTTCTTCTTTTTGGGCGCCATTCTTGCGATCTGAGGGATGTGCACGGACCACTTCGTTACCCCAGACTTTGATCAACTTGTGCTTTGTCTTGTTTGCAGAGATCAACTTGTCAAGGACATCTATTATTATACAGATATTACGCTTTCAAGACAAACAATCATCTCTGATTCGCTTTCGAGTTTGAAGGTTCTCGAGTCTGCCCTCAAATTCGGCTTCATGCCTCTCTTGTTCTGCGTGTTTTTGATTCCTCCCTAGCTTTCCTGTGAATTCAAGACGCCATTGCCGTTGTCGTCAGGTTCTCTTTTGCTACATTTCGTATTCTACTTTTGTTTGAGCTTCATATTTGAAGAGAGTTGATGTCAGAAGTGGCAGTATCATTTCAGCTATATGGCTGTTTACTTCGTATCCCGGGTTCTATGACGAGGGATTAAGGCGTTTTGAGCTTCCAATTCACATTTACCTATAGAGTAAGACAAATGTCAATGGAGCTTCAGTCTTAACATCTGAGCTTCAGTAACCTCTGCGTTGCTCACACTGTTCTTGGTTCGCGGCTCAATGTTTTGCACATGTCCTTTATCTGAAAATGTACCTGCATGTGCATGCACCCCACTTTCGATGCCTTGTTCGGGCCGGATGTACCTTTCCATGGGTCTTTGATAATAAGTTCAATTCTATCTCCAAAAGACTACAGAATTTCAAGAACTACAAGTATAACTTTTCTCATCATCTTATATATTTGTCATCAGCAATTTCATAATGGCAGGACTCGCAGAACATCCTGCGACTTCCAGCTATGTCTCGTCTGGATTTGCAAACAACATGGGCTGGGGCTCGCGCCCTGCCCTTCTCATCATTGATGTCTGCACTGCATACTGGACAGAAGGGTCTCCACTAGACCTCAGCAGTAATCCAGCAGCAGTTGCCTCACCTGACTCTATGAGAAGGCTCCTTGCTGCTGCACGTGAGGGTAATGTGCCGGTCATCTGGAGTGAAGTCTCATACACACATCCTGAGATGGCAGATGCTGGACTCTTCTTCAAAAAGGCGAAGGCTTTGTCGGTCTGGCAAAAGGGTGACCCAAGAGGTCTGGCTGCCTATATGCCAGGTTTGGAGCCGAAAGATGGAGATACAGTTGTGGTCAAAAAATATGCCAGTGCGTTCTTCGGCACGAGTTTGGCCACCGACTTGCAAGTCCTAGGTGTTGATACTTTGGTTCTTTGTGGTGTCAGTACGAGTGGATGTGTGAGAGCAACGACTCTAGACGCTATGCAGAATGGATTTAGACCTATGGTAAGTCAATAACCTCCATTTGTCTTGCTTGATCTTGCTAACAATCATGGAAGGTTGTGGGATCTGCTTGTGGAGATCGGTCAACTCAGATCCAAGATTCAAATTTATTTGATTTAAACGCCAAGTACGCTGATGTTGTCGGGGAAAATGAGGCAGTAGAGAAGTTGAAGTCTGGTTGGTGAAGTTTCAGCTCTGCTAGGGCTTCTGGGTATATAGGCCAATCATTCATGCTTCAACTTCCAGCACAATTGCCTGACTCCAGATTCTCTCTCGTGTATATTCATTCTACTAAACCTATATGCCCGTCTTCTAGAATTCAACGTCAGTACACTTGAAGAGCTTGCCTTTATTCAGACTACGGATACACCAAACGCACTGTTCACTCGACCTGGCAAGCGCTGGTGACATATCACACACCTTGTCAATTCAGGCACGTGATTCTACTCAAAAGTGGGGGCCCATGACCTTGCAAGCTAAATATCTCCACTGATAAGGATGAACAGGACCCCGAAATCCAGCAGTAGTACAGTACTATATTCTACCTAGTTCCCTTTCTGGCCGAGCCTCTCTCATCCCAAATCGAAACCATTTGATTTGATATCTCTCTTTGCCGGCCCGGCAAGATTACGGACAGCGTTATGATGACCAAAAGATGGGAGAAATGGGACCCCCTTAGCCCCACTGTATTCCCTTTTCTGCAATCTTGATACCAGAGACTTGGCGCCGGCACACTTATCTTTGTATCTCCAAGTCATGGTGCTTGGTACAATGTTAAATGCAGCATGGCGGTACCAAATTGTCGGAATTGAAGTAAAGCAGCTAACGACTCGTCTTGTGGATTTTCAGCAACTTGCTTTGTTTCTTCTCTGTTTGCGGGGAAACTTTGACTTTTCTCTCCATCTGCAAGACTGGAAAAGTGGGAGATCTGAGTCATCATGTCTAACGTCCAGGAAGTCTCAGAGCAGCCAGACTTCAAAAGTCCGGTCGACATTGAGAAGAATGATACCTCTCTGAATTCGAAATCTGATGTCGCTATTGAAGAGTCGCAGTTATTGTCTGAAAAGCTATCATGGTGGAAGAAATTGGTATCCTTGGGAATTGAGGAACGTGGTATCACACCTGTTCCAGTTGAATTGAGAACTGATACCCGGTTCATCAACATCTTCTCATTATGGTTCACCATGAGTATATCTACTCTGCCGTAAGTTTTTTCTGCCTCGGCATACATTGTTGAGTAGCCACTAAAGGAAAGACAGAATTGTCACCGGCATGGTGGGGACTCTAGCATTTGGTCTCGGACTTCGAGATGCTTCACTAGTCATCATATTTTTTGGGCTGCTCTGCAGTATACCTCCTGCTTATTTGTCCACGCTGGGCCCAAAGACTGGAATGAGACAGATGATACAGGCAAGATATAGCTTCGGGTTAGTTTGATTCATTTTCCAGCGAGTTCCAAGCTGATTCTCACTAGTCTACTTGGTGTCTGCTTCCTTGTCCTTTTGAACCTTGCCACAGTTACAGGATTTGTGGTGATAGATTGTGTTATCGGCGGTACCACATTGGCAGCTGTTAATCCAGGGAGCATCTCCGTTGATGTCGGAATTGTCATTCTCGCTCTCATTGCTCTCGTTATCTCTTTTTGCGGATACGAAGTACTGCATCAATATGAGCGCTATGCTTGGATTCCTTCGACACTTGCAATTATCATTGCAACCGGATGTGGTGGCAAACATCTTGCCGACCAAGCAGAATTCGAACCTGCCACTGCCGGGACCATTCTGTCCTTTGCTGGTCTGATTGCAGGATTCTTGATTCCTTGGAGTGGACTCAGCTCAGACTTTGCAATTTATATCCGTCCAGATGCTCCAGCGTAAGTTATCATGGCCATGAGGTTTCGAGTTATACTAATACAACCTAGCAAACGCATATTTGCATATACCTTTTTCGGACTCACAGTCCCAACAATACCGATGATGGTCCTTGGCGCTGCCATCGGTGGGGCCGTCCCTAATAATCCAACATGGAATGCAATGTATGAAGAGTATTCCGTCGGCGGTGTTCTCGCCGCCATGCTCACATCTGCTGGGGGTTTTGGCAGATTTGTCGTTGTCATTCTTGCTTTCTCCGTTCTTGGCAACATTTCAGGATCCCTCTACAGTCTCACGATTAACTTCCAAATTCTTCTCCCTATTCTCATCAAAGTCCCGCGGGCTATCTTTGCTATTATTATCACAGCAATCGTCATTCCAGTCTCCATCAAAGCTGCCGCCACTTTCTTTGTCGCACTCGAGAACTTTATTGGGGTCATCGGTTACTGGTCTGCAGCTTTCGTTGCTGTAGTAATTACAGAGCATATCGTATTCCGCAAGCAAGACTGCACCAGCTATGATCACAGTATTTGGAATGTGAGGAGTGCACTTCCGACCGGTATTGCAGCTTTAGGTGCGGGTGCATCGTCATTTGCCCTGATCATCCCAAGCATGTCCCAGATTGTATGCTACCTTTTCCTTTGTTCTCCCTTCCAGGTCTTGCTGTGATTCAGCTTCGGATCAGGTTTCAGCCTGCTCGCCTGATACAATGTTGACAACTTGCGGTGCTAATTCGATGCAGTGGTACGTAGGGCCGATTGCTGAGACAACGGGTGACATTGGCTTTGAGGTCGCGTTCTTCCTTACTATACTTTTGTATCTTCCATTCAGAGCATTGGAGATTAAGATTAGAGGCAGAGTCTGAGGATGTTCGCATAGTCGAGCAGGTGCCCATTGCATATAATACTTGTTCATATTTGAGAGTTTTCAAGGGTAGAGTATTGGGTTGTGGAACAGTTCCACAACAGTTTAATATTGGACAGAGCCACTTCGGTACAGATAATAGACGAAATCAGTTGGTTCACTTCATCATTTTTCCGATAGATTTTGAGACTCATAGGGCTTCTGATATGGAATTCTCGAACAGTATTCAGTGAGTTACAAGGGGAGTTTGCGAAATTGAACAGCTAATTATACGAAATTTTCTTCCTATTGAAATCATACTGGGGATGGAATCATCGGATTCAGTGCCTCATCGTTCTCACACTGCCGAGCAATATCCACAGCACTTTTGCCATCTAAGTTCTTCACACTTGGATCCAGTCCTTTCGCAAGCAGAAATCTGATACGAGAACCTGTTCTCCAAGTACCATGTCTTGCGGCAATATGCAACAGCGTATTCCCCTTGCCATCTTTACTTCCCCAATTCATACATGCAGCATCAAACCATCCGAATACCTCATCATCAATACGCCATATCGGGGAGTTATCTGACCACTCACGTGCTCGTTTCTTTGCACGAATGCCGTTGTCGTCAAGCAAAAGAGACATTGCAGTCCTACCTTCAGCATTTTGTATGTTGACATCCACGCCTCGATTCAAGCACTCGTGGAACAATTTCCTCTGGGCAGCTGAGCCAGTCTGCTCTGTTAATCCGATGGCGAGATGGTGTAAAATTGTGTTCCCGTAACCGTCTCTCACAAATGGGTCCGCACCAGCTATCAGCAAAGCCTCGACGTCCACGAATCGATCCGAATACAAGTCAGGAGAACCTCTATACTCGTACCGCCGTATGCGTTGCAAAGCTGCATGAAGAGGATAAGTGCCTTGGTTGTCCGGCTCGTTGAGGAGAGATGGGAAAGATGATATCATGTAGTTCAAGGAACGGCGAATGGGTGGCGCTCTGCAGTGATCTATCTCTACCTCGTGTGCTTCTAATAGCAGAAGGAGAGCATTCTTGCCCCAGTTATCATGTACAAGTGGATCTGCTCCGCGGTTGATAAGGTATTTGAGCGGAGTAATGGCATTTGGATCTGAAAAAGGGTCATGGTAATGATTAGACTCGTGATTATAATTCAAGGATCTGATATCTTGCAGCATCCCATCTATGGCTGTGTCGGCTCCGAGGCGACTTTGACATGCTGCGAGGAGTAATGTTCGACCTTGTGGATCACGATGCTCGAGATTGAGGGAGGGATATTCTAGAATAGGCTGCACAAAGTCTCCGTCTTCTAACATAGCATGGATAACGCTTCGAAATCCATACTGACGCCGACGTTTCGGCTCGGCCTGCTTCTCATTTGCATTGCCGACTTTGTACTCCTCGTTATCATTGTCACCTTTGAGGCTGGAGCTCTCCCATCCACTGTCATCTTCGTCGCTGGTACCCGGAAATCGATAAAGTGGTGACATTCTAGCTTTGGGGTGCTTGATTTTGGCTCGAAATACAGCGTATGGATTTGCACCATGCCCAAGTAGCATATTGATCTTGGCTATACGAAGGGCCTTGTTTTCCTCCCATCCCAGTTCATCAATAGTATTTGATCCGACGTATTTTAGATCATATAATCCACAACCGGGGTAAAACTCGGGGGGTGCAATTGCCTCAGCGCAGTTTTCGCACTTATTCGGGATATTTTCAGTGGTATTCTTTGAAGGGAGATTTGGATCCGTGCCAATTGAGAGAAGATATTCCAGATTCCCCAAGGACTTACTGCCAACCGCCATACCGAATATATGAGCTGTTATAGGTATATCTTGGGTGGATATGATGGATGAAAAAAGCTCGGTGTCGTCGCCAACATCGGATAGATAGCTTTCGTCGATTTTTGCTCCTAAATCGAGTAATGCTCTAGCAGCAGCCTTATGGAATGTTCCTATGCTACGCAATGCGACTACCAGCGGTGTAAGCCCTGCATTATTTTTCCGTTCGAGATCCGCACCGCATTGTGTCACTAAATATGGTATTGCTTGAGCTACATGCCACCAATGATACCCTAGGGCTAGATTATGAAGAACTGTGTCCCCATATTGTCTCGCACGCATCTCTGCTGCTTCCTTCTTGTAATCTTCATCTTCATCTTCATCTGTTTCGGAATCGGAATCGGAATTGGAATCTAGCTCGGGCGCTTGACTTCGGGTATGTATATCAACTTGAAGTTTTTCAATCAGGAATTTCACAACAGCCATGTTTGGTAGCTCGCGAACACATGCAGTATGCAGTAGTTTACTATAAATGCCATCCTTGTTGATTCCCTGGACAGATATCGCGCCCATCAATTTTGCTAGCCCATGCTTGGCAAGAAACCATAACTTGACATCATTTTTATCCTCAGAATAACAAGGAAGCCGGCGATTGATCCATGCATCGCACTCCTCTTGCCATTCTGATTTGATATCAAGTTTTGGTGTTTCTCGGAAACGTTCATAATGACAGGAATCAAGATTCGAATGTTGTAGCTGAGCTAGCTCTTCCTGTAATCTTAGGTTGGATGAAAGAATCCTGAAGCATGAAGTGGTGTATTTAAGCCCAAGCTCTTCACATTTGTCGATCAGTACCCTTATTCTTCCAATAAACATTTCAGAGTCCGGATTTGTTTCCAAGAGACTCTTGGACATCATATCAAAAATCTCCTCCAGCCTCACGGAATCATGGTCCCAATTCATATATTTCGTGCGCTTCTCTCCAAAGTACGATGTTATCATTCTCCCTGAAGTGACATAAGGACGATTTGTGTCTAGCAATGTCACTCCAACAGCACCAACATGCGGGCCGATGAGATACTCATGATTGGACCTCCAGAGATCAACTCCTTCCTCGCCTTCCACCTGTCTGAACCCGTGCCATAGCACTTGCTCTGCTTCAAATTCAATGCAAGTATCTAGCGGTGTCATTCCAAGCGCATCGTGGATATTTGGGTCAGCACCAGCGGATAAAAGTAACGAAACTGTTTCTGGACGACCAGAGCGACATGCGTAATGGAGTGCGGTCCGGCCGCTGTTATCCTTTGTGTTGATAAAAGAGAGTCTCTCGGTGTTTTGAGTTGCTGAGAATGAAAATATAAGCATGCCGACAATGTTGCTTTGCCTAGCTCGAGTTGCAAGATGTAGGGACGTCAACCCATCTAAGGTTGCCTCTCGGGGGTCGACACCGAGTTGGAGTAGTTGTGCAACATAATATTCCATAATTGTAGATGCAAGATGTAGCGGTGTGATTCCATCTGAGTCCTTGGCCTTGATGTTCTTACTTTCATGAAGTACCCACATGAAGAACCACTGCAACTTTTCGTAGTAGATAGGATCATGTGGGCCTATGCTACAAAGCAGATGTATGGGTGTTCTTCCAAAATTGTTTGGCTGGTCAATATTAACACCCAGCTTGATAATTTCCTTTATTGTCCGGATGTCTCTGTGTCCTGACAATATAGCTTCGTGGAAGAGCGTATTGCCACTATCGTCAATCGCATTCGGATCAACGCCCATTTCGACAAGGTGCCGGAGCTTATAGGCCACAGCGTCATTGGATTTGATTGTATCGTGAAGCAGTGTTCTCCCGTGAAAGTCCCGGGCATCGATGCGTGCTCCCAGGGCAATGTAATCTCCCAATCCTTCGAGTGACTTCTCACCCCGCGCGATCTGACACATGCGGAAAAGCCAAGTCTGTCCTTTGTTGTCTTTTGCTTCAATATCGGCTCCGGCATCTAGAAGCAACGGAGCAAACTCTCTTGGGTTTGAGGAGATGTACTTGAACAAGGGGGTCTCTCCTCGATCATTTTTCAGATTTGGGTCGGCACCCGCAGCTAAAAGCGATTCGATCATGTGGTATGCATTCTTGTAGCTCGTTCCATATTGTAGGAACAAATGCAGTGGACCATTACCATCTCTGTCGGTAGCGGTACAGTCTGCATGCTGTCCGAGCAGATTGAAGGCATGTTCGAAATGCTGTCTCTGGAGTGATATCAATAACTCCTGGCCTCTCGAGCGGCCATGTTCCGCTATCTTCGGTGTGGCTTCCTTACTCTCAAGCCAAGTCGGAGTGGTGGCATCTGTTGACATCTCAAAGGTTCATGTCTCCACAATTCCATGCCCCTGACAAACCAACAACAACAAGGCAAACCTCCAAATACTCTCAAATCAAAATGCCACAAAATCTTTGATGGTGGAATCAACACAGAGTATACACAAGCAGGACCGGATCCAAAGGGTGTCTATGACATGGGGTGCTAAAGATCAATTAACGGCGGCCGATAGGTATGCCGCTAGAGGGTTGCAATTCAGTGATATTATGTGATCAGTTTCTGTCTTAGAAAGACACCTGTAACCTAGAGTCTCGGTTTTGGTTGACCTTTGATCCGACAAAGTGTCAGCAATGGAGAGCTCGGGAATTCTGTTTTACAGATTTAGCCTAGAATCTATGGATATTTATGCTGAGGCCGCGGCTGATATCCTGAGGCACAGCGTAACACCAACGTCAATAAAAGCCGAAGCTTGTGCAGAGTATGTGACGATTGAGTTGGTTCTGATATGGGTCAAATGAACCCTTGAAGTTTATAAATGAAAGATTTCGCCCAAGCCAATTCGTTACTAGTCCATTTGAACCAGAGGTATCCTAAGCTAAAGTAGAATACGTTGTATGGATGTATACCTTCGTTGGTATGGACAATGTAGTCGTTTAGTAGCACTGAGTCGGTTCATTTCAGCAACTCTCATTGCGAGACCCTTCGTTGGGAATTGGGAGGCTGTGCAAGGCTGTGAGGTCTGTCCGATTGTCTACTTGTACAGAAGTATGGGCTGTTATTTTCCTTCCTACGGCTGCCGCTCTTTCTCCCATTGTGAACACGCCATGAGTCCTTAACGCAATTCACTGCTGAAGATTGAACCATTCAAGCACATTCTTTCGCTGCAGGCTCGTCATGGATGATAGCAAGAGACTTTTTGATAGCCTCAATCGCCTGGAAATGTGTAGCGGGCTTAGCAAATGTAGAATATTTGTCTGTCGCCGCGTCAAATATCGCAGCAAACCCTGGGGAATATGAATATGCAGCTTTGGTACCATCTGCGTCCAGTTGCCTCCACTTATGGCCACCGTCTCCAGGTAGTGCATCGCGTAAGATATACTTGATTTTAAAATCCTTAAGCTTATCTCCAAGGGCTGCTATGAAAGCAGGGTCCTGGTGAAGCACCCAGTTGAGATCCCTGATGGGTATAACTTCTTCAGTCTTTTTGTCAATTTTCAAGACAATTGGTTTCTTTGGATCAATAGTCTTCAGGCGATATGAATCCATGTCTTTGAGTCTAAACAGATGGACATTTTCGGCTGAAGTTATAGCCCTTTTGATAATGATCTTCTCTCTTTCTCGAGCTGCCTTTTCTTCCTTTTCTTTAGTCTCGTCGTCCTTAGGTTCTTCCTTCTTGGGCTTATCTTCCTTGCTAGCCTCTCTTGCCTTCGCCTCCTTGACTGCATTGCCAATTTTCCCCAGCGCGTCATACCAATCTGTGGCGTCCTTATACAATTTTTGTGCATCGGTACCTTGCGTCCATTTTCCAGCTTGCAACCTACCGGCTGCGTGTTCCAGTGATATCTCTTCAATTTTCTCCCATTTAGAAATGTCCTTCGCGGAACGAAATTTCCCCCCGTCGATCCAGATCTTATTCTCCTTCATTTTTGCTTCAGCTTTCTTTTTCTTCTCGTCATCAGAAAGCGCTGCGAGATCTTTTTCGAGCTCAGCTTCTAGTTCAGCCCGCATATCCCAAGCCTTATCGGGACGGTTCGGCTCATCACCTTCCACTTTTGGTGGGTCCAACTTTTCATTCAGCAACCCTTCCGTCGCTTTCCAGATGTGCTGTACGAACTCATATAAAGTGCATCGTTTCTCTTTCCCAAGTCTTGAACCAACACACTTGGATCCTATGGTATAGTCTGGGCGAATACCTTTATCGTCAGGTATCTCTTCGGCAAGGTAAGCGTAGTAAAAGAAAAGTCTACCAACTTATCAGTGTACTAAACTTAAAAATATCCTGCAGATGAACAAAATTGATCAAGAGAGCATTGTTATGAGCAGGAGAATAAAAGCTTTTATATGCTCTTCACAGACTCACCTCTCCCAAGCCCCTCTGACACCATAGGCTGTCACGAAAGCAACCAAATATACGAGAGTCAAAAGTGTGAAGAACTTCATACTGAAACTCCTCAGTCGTCGTGATATGAGTAGAGGTCTACTAGGGGCTGGGCTGATAAACATACACCTGGAGCAATGGCAAGTGCAAAGAATGAAGATATGCGATGATTTCTAACCTAAAGCGCGTACTGATGACTACCCATGAACTCTCACAATCCTTCTAATTCATCCACTCGGCGGAGGTGAGATAATTACCAAGAGATCGAAAGCGTGGTACTGATTTCTCAATGATAAATTAAATTTAAACAAATGGCCTGCCTGCACACAAATCTATCAGGGGAGATTAGCCATAACAATACTTTGCATTGGTTGCTCAATCTTGGTAGCATAACACTATCCATGATAGCAATTCTCAAAACAATCTGCGTATATGGGCGGGAAGTTCGAATGTTGGAATAGGGGCACCGACAAATCGCCTGAGCTCCCCAGCCCCTTTTCCCGGAAAGAAGTAATAATTTAATTTAATTTCATCCACATCTACTTTATGGGGCGAGAGTGGTTTTGTTGAGGACATAACAATATCTTGGATCATTCGGTGCATGTATTATATTTGGTAAGAATTCTTTTCATGTTTCATATACTGCTCAATATCACGGATTTTAGATTGCTTCCGACATGAAGATATGAATTCTATCACAAAATTTCGATGCAGCAATAAGTATTTGCCCACAGCCCACTGCATATACTTCCAACCGCTGGATTCCAAGAATAGAATTGTTGAAGAGTGATTCCTGCGCCATCAAGAACATTTTGGCATGTCTCCCCAGAGGCTACATAATGAAATGTTTTGCAAGACGTTGTCATTCCTGTTTGGATTGGCGTTGGGGTTGTGATACCATTGCCAGTTTTGGTCATTGTGGTCGGTTTCGTGAAACCAATGATCCCCACGCAAGCGTAGGCATTTGCCCACAAACCATGGCAATCAGTCCCTACGGATGGGTTCCAGGTATAGAACCGTGGCAAGCTAATACCGTTCTTGGCTGCAATGATGGCGCAATCCTCGTTGAGACTGACGAAGTAAAAAGCGTTGCAATTACTGACCAAAGTCTGTTGGGTTGGTGTGGGGGTATATATACCATTGCTAGTTGTTGAAGTTGTAACTTGCTTCGTAGTAGGAGTGGTTGCTTTCATATAACCAATAACTCGTATGCAAGCATATGCATTTGCCCAAAGGCCGCCACAATCACTCCCAACTGAAGGATTCCACGTATAGAACAATGAGACTGGGATACTGCTCTTAGATGCTATGTCTTCACACCCTTCTCCCGGACTAACGAAGTAAAATTCATTGCAATCGGAGACAATATTCCTTTGGGTGGGAGTTGGAGTGGAGACGCCGTTGCTGAACGTCTTCGTAGAAATTGTAGAAGTAGTGGAAGTAGCCTTTTGCGTCATTGATGTACTGGTCTTCTTCGACCCTATTGTTGTGGACTCAACCGGTTCACCACGAGCTTCCACACAATAAGACTTTCCCACAGAGAAGTTGGTACAAGCAGGGGAAATGGATGGATTCTCCAATACTCATTAGTCTAAGCCCTTCACAATCAAAGGGTCTTTTACATACCCATCTTAAAAAATCTGCTAACGTAATGCCCCAGAATGCTGGCAAACTAGCACAATCAAAGGTTCCATCACTATCAAACCACCAAGTACAGAACTTTGTTGTGTTTGGATCAAATGGAAGCTTGGGATTCTCGTCACGACTTTCTAATATATTTTTCTCTGATCGAGTCGGAGATAGGGGTGAAAGAAGAAGGAATGCCAGGAAACATCTGTAGGACCGAAATTCCATTTCAAATGAGTACTAACAAAATGCTTCAGACAACGAATAATTCGTGAAATAGATACGTTGGTGATTCTCTTCGTTGAGAGGAATGCTCTAAACTTAGTCTGCCTAATAAAAACGACCTGCTCTCAACTCCCACCTAGTTATTGGCTGTCGGATTGATGGATGTGTTTACGAGATTCGATATTAAGTATCTCAAATCATTTCAGACGAATAAATTATATAGGTGTGCTGTGCCTTTCCTGAAAGTAGCAAATATTTACAAAGTCGGATTCTTCATCTCCGGCGGGCATTGTGCTCAGGTTGTCTAAATTCTGAACTTGGTGGTATGTAGTTGACCCGGTTGGTCTTTCACATACCTTCTGGTTGTCATTTAGGCATATCCGACCCTCGTTTCTTTCTCGCCAGTCAAGCATCATATCGCACCAGGCTAAACGTCGAAACCCGAGGGACTGGTAACCTCAATTTCGAGCATATCACCATATTGAGTGGTTTTATTGGAGGCTTTTCCTTAAATCAGTACCTACCCGGGCAGCGCCTCATATCTGATGACTATGATCGCAAAAGGTCGGACAATTCCCACATGTTGGCTTTCATCTGAAGCTTGTCTCTGCACATTCTGCAAATTTGCGAATATTTGCCTTTTATTTATCAGTAAATACCCTTGGTCCTTTATCTCAGAATGAAACTTTTTCCTTCTGTCTCAATACCGCTGGTGATTTGGTTATTATGGGTGTCGAAATCTTTGGCTGATTGATGCTGAAGTAAGAGAACCGGCAAAGGACCTGCCCCCAGTAGAAGAGAATTAAGCAAGGCAAAGGACCCGCACATTGAAAAAGTAGTCTGCTTGCTATTCATATTAGTGTATCAATATTATGCGGTCAATCTTATTGACTTCAAAGAATTTACGAAACACACGACATCTGTAGAGATTCAATTGTGTGGCCAGTGAATTACAGTTTAATTTGATAACTCTACGACTTGCCAATAAATCTAGTGTTCAACCGTACTGAGTTCAAAAGATTATCGAACCCGACCCTCTATGCTAGACATGAAACTCATTTTCGTATCTGTATGGAATCTTCTGGTGCCTGTACTTGCCTTGAGCGACGCCGTTACATCTGCAGAAAATTACGCTTCAATTGATACTCCGAATACCTTTTATTCGACCTTGATGGCATGTCCTGCAGCTTGTCAGGGAACTCCACAAAATTGGACAATATACTCCGACTTGGCTCGACTATCGTTTTGTACGGAGCCGGTTCTACTAGACTTCGCGATCTACAATCGCCTTGATGACGAAAACACAAACAACAAACTCCGTGTTTGTAGTGCTAGAGGAATTCACAGCGGGGGAAACAATGCAATCAATTCGAACCTCACTTCATCCGAAGTTCCCAAGTATTCCACTCCCATTCGCTCAACAACTCGAAATAATACCAGTCAAACGGTATGCGGCATGGTAGCAGAAAAGGTGGAAAATTTAGAGGTAGCTTTATCTACCTCAGGGAGGCTAGATCGAGACGAAAATCTGTTGCGACTCCTCTCCATTCTCCAGAATTACTTCCAAGATTTCGATAGCTGCGAATCGTCTGTCCTGTTTGGTTATCATCTGGGCACAGTTGTTGGCATATATATTGGGGCTTCATTTGAAACCCGTAGAACTTCTTTGTCTGTCATCAATCATATTCTGGATTTGCTGAAGAGCCAAAATTCGACACCGAGGATAATCGCTCAACTTTGCGATCTTGAGCGCTCTTCTGATCGTGTCTTTGGCATTGTTACGGACACAGCTGGCTCTATCGATTCTCTGGCATCTGTTCAAAGAACCATTGTCTCATGGAGCGACGGATTATGTGTTGAAAGTCCTGGAGCAATAACGGTTAGCTTGACGGTATGGGAAGAGCATGTGGACCCCATTAGCAATCTCACAACATCTAACCTCCCACTCCTCCGGCCACGTTCGGATTGCACAACAACCAAAGTCGTGTCCCAGGATTCATGCGGAAAGCTTGCAACCAGATGCGGAATCAGTCCGGCTGACTTTACCAAGTATAATCCAGATTCGAAGCTCTGCTCTACATTGCAAACAGGACAGCGAGTTTGCTGCTCCGCTGGTAACTTACCCGATATACGACCCACAAAAAACGACGATGGTTCTTGCTCATTTTACACCATCGTGGCAAATGATAACTGTTCCAAACTTGGTGCTGCATACGGACTCAATCAAACCATGATCGAGAAATTCAATAATAAGACAACTTGGGGCTGGACTGGATGCTCTAGTATCATGGTGGGAACAAATATATGCCTCAGTGATGGCAGCCCGCCTATGCCTGCTCCTATGTCGAATGCTGTTTGTGGCCCTATGAAGCCCGGTACCTTGCCTGTACTTCCTGGGAGCGGTAACCTGACAATGATGAATCAATGTCCGCTAAATGCTTGTTGTGACATCTGGGGTCAGTGCGGAATTGACTCAGAATTTTGCACCGACAAGAAGGGTCAAACAGGTAACCCAGGAACTGCACCACCCGGAATGAATGGTTGTATCTCAAATTGTGGTACAGACATAGTCAACAACGGTGTTGGACCCTCTACGTTTCAAAGTATTGGCTACTATGAGTCGTGGAACTGGGATAGGCCATGCCTGCACCTGAGAGCACAATCGATTGACGTCTCAAAATATACACACATCCACTGGGCTTTCGCTAGCATAACATCTGATTGGAATGTTCTCATCAATGATAGTCATCATCAGTGGGAAGACTTTCTAGCCCTGAAAGGTATTAAGAGAATTGTATCTTTCGGAGGTTGGGGTTACTCGACAGAGCCAGCAACATATGACGTTCTGCGGCAAGCTATGATGGCTAATAATCGCAATACATTTGCCTCAAATGTTGCAAGATTCGTAGACTCGAATGGTCTTGATGGGGTGGATTTTGATTGGGAATACCCAGGAGTGCGTGCATCTCCCTGACAGTGTGGCTGAATGAAAGAGAGAGCAAATTGATTAATGCATATATTTCCAGGCTCCAGACATTCCTGGTGTACCTCCAGGCTTAGATACAGATGCCCCAAATTACTTGAAGTTCCTCACGACGCTTAAAGGCAAGTTAACTTCAGGCAAATCACTTTCCATAGCTGCTCCTGCTTCGTTCTGGTATCTGAAAGCTTTTCCAATTGCGCAGATGGCAAAGCTTTTGGACTACATCGTATTCATGACTTATGATCTTCATGGTCTGTCCCAGCGCCCTCTTTCTACATCACAGATAATAATAAGAGAGCAGGTCAATGGGACTACGGAAGCCGCTGGTCAGCCCCTGGATGCCCAGCTGGAAATTGTCTTCGAAGCCATGGTAGGTTTCCCCGCCACTGTTCTATGAAGCAGCATCTGATAAGCTCCTAGTGAATCTCACAGAGACATTACTTGTTTTGGCAATGAGTGAGTAGTAAGACTTTCGTCTGTTGTAATTACTTCAGATTTCTTGTAGCTTTTACATTGATCTGGAGTGGAGTTTGTCTCACCAATACTAATGAATACCATACACTCAGTCACGAAGGCTGGTGTTCCTTCAAGGCAGGTCAACGTTGGGGTCTCTAGCTATGGACGCTCCTTTAGGATGACGGATTCGGGATGCGCCACTGCAATGTGCAGCTACGAAGGACCTGTACGTCAAGCCCTGTATTTGTCAAAAATAGCAAAGGCGAGCAGCTTCTGAATTGCTCAGAAGCCACTCGCCTTTTGTCTCACCCCTCAAGGTTCATACTAATTTTTCGATAGGCCTCGCAAGCCGCCCCAGGCAAGTGTACAGGGACTCGAGGGTATATCTCAAATGCCGAAATTCAAGAAATAATCAACAATGAAGACGATGTGCATACTTACCAAGACAAAGTCTCAGGAGCTGATATGCTAATATACAACGGTATGGTAGAATATGTTGAATATTCGATCTTTGGGCCTCACTGACAACTGGAAATGCAGATAAAGAGTGGGTTTCTTACATGTCAGATGCTACCAAGGCTGGTCGGAAGGCAAAATATCAAAATCTAAAGTTTGGCGGTATCATTGACTGGGCTATTGATCTGCAATCTTTTGCTTTCGACGACGAAGCTTCTAACGATGATGACCAAGAGATTCTGGATGAAATGGAGGACGACTTGCCCCCGGCTCCACCATTGCCTCTATGCGATGCCTCATATACCACATTCGAACAATTAGATGCTGATGTGGATAAAATGCCACACAATTGTCGAGGCTTATACGTACTGCAGGTCCTTGATATCCTGCTCACTTCCACTCTCGACCGGTATACCAAGATCATGTAAGAAGACACTTTTCCCAATCCTGTGGTACTACCTGTCCCGTTGACTCTACTTATTTGCTGACATACTTTCGTAGGGCGAATGGGTATGACCACAAGTTTAATGTTTACGCCGACGCAGTGGTGCAGAGTGCAGGCAACTCGGTTTCCAATTTCTATAACAAGCAAGGCGATAGATATTTTACATGCGTGATGACAGAGTTCCAGATATGCTGCAGTCAATGCCATTCTCTCCACCCGCATGTCAATGATCCGAACTGTCGATACTGTTTTGAAGGTTCTTGCTACAAGAGCAAACGGGCCGAACATCACAGCGGCATGCTGGAGATCTCCAGCGGCGATAACACTGTCAATATCAGTGGGCCACCAGGATTGGGAGGTGACCCACCCGAGAAGACACTCATCGCGAGATACAAAAATGTATCAGAGCCCTGTCCACCGGATATGTCATTGCGCGGTTACGGGCAGAGTGTCCATGAGCAAACAACATTTTGGTCCCTTCGCGCCGATAAGACTGACCAGTTCTGGGCAGATTTATATGCTGACACAAGCATAAGTCAACAGAATATCCGATTTGGTAATATCAATCTTTATGATTGTAAGGGTGGTGGCTTGAATACTCAGCAGAGTTGTTTGGATGCTGGCCACTGGATGATCAATGTTCCTATGCCTTATGGCTACGATAGGAGCGACGTGTCAAACCCAAAAGATGTTGTCCTCAGAGCGCTGGCTAATGGACAAACTCTGGCACCCCAACTGAAGTCAACTATCAACTCTCTACGTGCGATGTCATATCACGACAGTCAAGCTGATCTTATTGACGCGCTTGCCTTGCCCGTATCTATGATCGCAGATGCAGTAGATCAAATGGAGAAAGTCGCAGAAGTTGCAGAACATATTGAAGAAGAGAAACGAAAAGCTATGATTCTACTTTTTCTAGGTGCTATCTTATTCTTCATCCCTATCGCTGGCGAAGTGGTTGGGACAATGGCGTCAGTGGCGAACATTGGGCGATTCGTGGCGTTGATGGGCGTTGCGGGCAATGCAGCGATGGATATTTATACGCTTGTCAAAGATAAAGATAACACTCCCTTAGCTATCTTCGGGCTCGTCTTGACGCCTTTGGCACTGGCAGATGTGGCGATCCTTGCACGAGCAGCAGATTTGAGAAGAGGCATGAAGGAGGAAGATGTTGCTAAACTTGGGAAAAAAGTTGAAGCTAGGATGAATACTATGAAGAAAATTGCGGGACATTGCCGAAAGAAGTAGAGCATGAAGGGTATTGGTCTGGATGTATAATGGTTTGTTATCTAGGGTAAGGTAAGTTAAGTCGTGGGAATAGAGCAGGCAAGAATCAGAAGTCGCTGTAATAGTCCAACAGCTCATCGATATTATGATCTCATACAACGCTAGGAACTATCAAGACATTCAAGAAGCGACTATTTCCAGTCGTTATCTTCAATTCAAGTGTTTGGATATAATTGATGTACTATTCGTAGTCTTCATTCTCCCAAACTCCCGCTCACAAATCATGCCGGTCTACAATGTTTGTTTATCTTCCACAACCTTCTCGCCACTTCCCAATTCCCCCAAGACTGGCAAACCAGCTGCCTTTAGATCATTATTGATCTCATCCAAGTGATCGAGAAATTGGCCTTTCACGTCATTCCATTGATCAGAAGGTGACACTGGAAATGCATCAGCCTAACGCCATTCGAGGTGAACGGGAAAGAACTTACGGTGAACACATCCCGATCTTTCGATGGCATAGTCAGTAAGAGCAAATTGAACGCCGATGTGGAACATGAAAGCTTTGATAGTGGTATTAGCGTCATTGGTTATTGTAAACATGGTCACAGATAACTTACCTAATGTGTCTTCGCAAACCCTCAAAGGACCAAGCTGTGCTGTCGAAGCTTCCTTGAAAGTCTCGTATGTTTCTGTTCATTGTCAGATATATTCTACATCTCCATTCCATAATTCAAAGAAACGAACCTCCGTGTGGCATGAAGCTTGCCTCGTAACTCAATCCACCAGGTTCGAGGACATGGCTGCTACCACCATACGCTCCATAGATGAGACCCATGACTTCTGAAGCCATGTTTCTGTGGTAGTACTGCAATTCATCAGCACACATACTCTCCCTCTTCCCCAATCGAGCTACATGATCAATAAATGGAGGTAAAACTCACGGGTGGTCGGAAGGTGTTCGAAGTTACACACCACTTCGGAGTAAATGCTAAGAATTCTGAGATGTTAATTCCAGGTATCTTAGATTTTGCGAGCAAGATGCATGAAATTGTGGGATCCGCTTGATCTTTGTCTAATGTACCATATGTCACAAATTTCTCAATGGCGTACTTGTATGGTGCGTATGTTCCATGCCAAGCAACGACGTCGAATGGGGTGTGATTCTGCCTGCAAATGTGCAGGGAGCCTGCCATTTTATATGTAACTACAATTGTTAGTAATGAAGAATTTTACGATCCATTATTGAACATACTCTCCCAGGGTGACGAGTCAATATCAAATGATGCTACGGGTATTTCAAAGTCTCGTGGCAGTGCCATGCCGTTTGAGCCCACCGGCCCAAGTTCTGGAAGCTCGTAGTGACTACCGAATATTTCTTGGATATCTGTTAAATTATAAGCTAGGGAATGTGGAAAAAAGCTTCATGCTTACATCCTCGAACTGGTCCATCTGGAAGCGTGATTTTGAACCGTATTCCAGCCTGGATTACCACCAGCTCGCCTGGCCTGACCATCATACTAAGTTGGTCAATATCAATCAAGAGTGTAAGAATTAGGAAGTGCAGAGATGTGGCAGACTTACCGACCATGTTCAGTCTGAATATCTAATCTCCCTCGCTGTGGAAGAATCATCATGTCGCCGTCATTGTTGCAAAATGCTCTGTTCTTCATTGAAGTGTTCGCAGCGTAAATGTGGACAGCAATTCCTTCCCTTAGAGTTGGGTCTCCTTGGCCTCCAATCGTTTTCAAACCATCTACAAAATCTATTTCTATAGTACTTGATGGTATTGGAAATGGATCCCAAGCAAATTGGGTAGGAATGAAATGTACTTGGGGATTCGAGAGTGAGAAATTGGCTTCTATCTGTAATGAATTAGGATATTAGAAATTTTCTACACTCTGTAAGAGTCGAGGACAAACATCTTCATTCTTATCCATTTTTTCGATGCTTTTTGTTGCCACTGACGGCCGTATTCTGTAAAACCACCTGTAATCTGTTAATAAGAGTAGGCGTGCAGAGGGGATACCATACGCATGTTGTAGGGCCGCACGTGTTGATATGAAGGGGGAGCCATTTAGCTATCTCAGTCAGTACTTTCTACAGACACTTTAAGTACACAATTCTCTTACTTGTTCTGAGTACAGATCGTACTTGCATTTCTGAGGTGTGTTGCGAGCTTGTGGAAGGGTGCCCGGTCTTCGTGGTCAGCTGACACGTTGTGGCTTCAAAATGGATAGCTTACATAGCTTCAGTTGCGAAACGGTTTCCAAAACCTATTTGGTAAACATATGGATCTTCTTTTGTTGGCGTTGTTGCAAAAGCTGAACGAGCACTGGCTCCAAGAGTCGAGGTCATGATTTGAAGCTTGAGCAGAGTATGTAGCGCGTGGGAGGCTGAGGAGGTCGAAAGGCCAATATTAGGTTAACAAATATAGCTTAATATCACAATTGTTTTTCGAGATTTGGAGAAAAGGTGGTAGTGCAAAAATGCAATCGATACCACAGTGGCGTAAAACCACCACAGATTTTGCAGTGCATTGTTCCCGGACATGCGTTTGGTTGTTGCCGGCTAAGATAGATCTTCGTTGTACCCGAATGCAGGGATCGTTGACCCTGTAATACCCACTGAGTGCCGCCTTCCAGGCATCTTCATCGCTGAACGTTATCTGCCCCTCACTGAAGTGTAACCCCACCTTTGACTTTCCGGCCGGCAACACTCAACACCAATCAAATGATGGTCAAGTGGCATTACAATATGATAAGCTTCCAATGTGGATAACACAAATTTGTCATTAACATTGCTGCCGTAAGTCTGTATTCAGAGTCTTAGGTGGAATCGGAACATGGTGATATGTACTTGTACAAAGAGAGGGTCCTAGAGAGACAGAAGGATGACTTGAGAGACAATTCTAAAAATGGCGCTCTCACCTCTCGAGACTCTTGTAGCAGCCCTTCTAGCTATCATTCTGTGGAAAATCCCATCATCGATTTTGTTTCGCAAACGAAACGCATATCCATTGCCGCCAGGCCCAGCCGGTGAGCCCATTCTAGGTCATTTGCGGGTTGTGCCATCAGACAAACCAGAAATAGCATATGCAAAATGGTCAAAAGAGTACAGTGGGTAACCTTCATAGAATTATGATGGAGCGTCAAGATTGACAATGCTTTGTAGATTCAGATGTCCTCTATTTCAATATTCTGGGTCAACCAGTCATAGTATTGAACAGTGTCCAGGCCGCTGTCGACCTCCTCGACAAGCGGGGCTCAAATTATTGTGATAGACCTAGATTTGTTCTATTTGAAGTGTAATTTTTCATCCCTCGTAATAATTCAAATCATTACTAATATACTTCAGAATGGGATGGGGCATGACTTTGACTTTCTTACGATGGGGACCTCGATTTCAGATGCACAGAAGACTCATTCAAGGTTCATTCACAAAACCAAATTGTGTGCAGTATCAAGACTTGCAAGAGAGGGAAACGCATCAACTTGTTGCAAGCATTATGCAAAAACCAGAAGATTGGGAACGCCAGATGAGAAGGTATTCATCTCCCTCAATTACATATTTTCACTATTGCTAAGTATCCTAGATTCGCCACCGCAATTGTACTAGGAATCGGATTTGGTGTAAACATCAATGATGATAACGATCCATACATTCAGATGGCAATCGATGCGTCTTACGCCCTTGGTCATGGCGGGGCACCCGCTGGAACACCAGTTGACTTCTTTCCATTCAGTGAGAACCCCTCGTGGCTTGCTACAATGTACTGCCGGAGACTAACAATTCTTAGTGAAATATCTTCCAAATTGGTTGGTGAGGTCAAGATCACTCAAGTTCGCTCGGGATTGGAAGTGGGCTATTCAGCAAATTCACGATGCTCCCTTTGCCGCTGTCCAGAAAGAGATCGTAGGTATTCTGGGTCACTCTGTATTCATCTTATTTATTTTGATACAGGAAGCTGGGACCGCGCAATCATCTTTCATTCATTCCCTGATTGACGCAAATTCTCAGAGGGCTGCAAATGGAGAAGCCATCGTCTTTGACTCGGACGATATCAAAGGTGCAGCAGGCGCAATTTATGCTGCAGGCCAAGATACGGTAAGCTCACAGTCCAATCCAAAGTTGATTTCGTTCTTACAATTTGCAAGACGTGGTCTACGCTAGTGGTGTTCATTCTCAACATGGTTCTGCATCCCGAAATTCAAGCAAAAGCTCAAGCCGAAATTGATTCGGTCATTGGACACGATAGATTGCCCGACTTCAATGACCGGCCGTCACTTCCATATATTGACAGAATTGTCCAAGAAACATTGAGGTGAGGCACTAATCTTTTTGGATGAGGTCTCTAGCTAATATATGTTCTAGATGGGGGCCTGTCTCACCGATTGGTAATCCCCACTTCTGAGTTTCAAGATTCCATTCTAACACTTGGAGGTGTTCCACATAAATCTTTAGAAGATGATGTCTATAATGGAATGTTCATACCAAAAGGTGAGTCTATGAAATATATATTGGCAAACCACGAGACTGATAGTCCTAGGGTATGTGAGCTCCGCATATGTACCTGGAACTAAATACTGACTTACAGAAGATCTTTCGTCTATGCAAACGCTCTTGCAATGACACATGATGAAGAAACATATAAAGATCCCGATACCTTCTGCCCGGATAGATTCATACCGCAATCAGAAGGCGGAGCAGGAGAACCTTTACCTATTGGCCAGTTCGGGTTTGGCAGGAGGTGAGTCGAAAATGCACAACCGATTGAATTTACTGACAGATTCAACCAGAATCTGTCCAGGACGCCACTTGGCAGAAGCAAGTGTGTGGATCGTGATGGCGACAATGCTTGCTACTTTGGATATCAGCAAAGCTGTTGGTCCAGACGGGAAGGAGATCATTCCTGATGTGGTGTTGACCCCTGGCTTGACAAGGTAAGTAGAATCAAAAGATAAAAGAGTGCTCACTGACCTTCTCGAGTCATCCAACTCATTTCCCGTGCGTGATGAAGCCGAGATCTAGACTCGCTGAGGAACTTGTCGAGGATGCGTTATAGGGCATGCAATTGGTACAGTTGCTGGATTAAAGTGGATAAATTCACTGTAAAGAACTGAATAAAATAATTTTATCGACCTTTGAGCTCTTTTAGGGAATCTAATTGATTTTGGGGCGATGGATAATCTGAAGCAATTACGATATATTGAAGTGTTATGTCTCTACATAGCAGCTGGATATGGCATCAATTATCTGGGCGCTGTAGCGAAGATTACAGGGTATTTACTGCATGTCGTTCAGCGCATGACTCGCTAAAGGTTAGGTCCTTAGCGCTGTGTTTTCAAGCGTTGCACACTACCCGTTTCGTAGACAAAAGTTCAGTAAGGTTTACTCATAATAAGATTAGGTATCTTCAATGCATTTCCCCATATTCTACGACCATACATCTAACATTACTCGTTTCCTTTCTTTCAAAATCTTGAGTTCTTCTGCTCCTTCGATCTCTGTACCGCCCATAGACTTTCCAATAATTGATTCCAACACCCCCTCCACCTCTCTCGCCATATGTTTAGCATCTCCACAAATATACAGGTACCCTATGCTAGTCAGAAAATCTTTATTTATACTTCCACCAATTACGTACCTTTCTTTTGCACCAGTGCCTCGGCCACAGCCGTCGCTTGCTCTTTCAACAACTCTTGGACATATTTCTTCGGCTTTGCAGGCTCTCGCGAGAACGCAACATGTAATCTGAATTTACCATCTAGCTCTTTGGCATATGACTCCCATTCATCTTTGTAGAGGAAGTCCCAATCTGATCTTCGGCAGCCGTAAAAAAGATCCATACTGCCCCAGTCTTTGAGTGCATCAGATCCTTTTCGTGCTTTCGCTCGCCGGGCGAGGAAGACTCGTTCCTGGATGAAAGCTCGAAATGGTGCTACACCCTAGATTAGATATTAGCTATGTATGGAAAAGCTTTGACAGATCACACACTGTGCCAGGCCCGATCATTATCAATGGGACTTTGACGCTTTTCGGTAGACGGAATTTCGAGATTCGGGTGTGAATTGGTACAGCATAGCCGTTACCTCTGATATGCTTATTGCGGGGTCCACTGAGAGTATAAACTGGAGAATTTTGGTCTGTAGATTTAACATCCAGGTTGGTGGCCTGCATGAGATTGAGAAGATAATTAGACCCCAGTCCATAAATCATGTTTCCGTCTTCTGAAGTTTTGGATTTCGCAACGACAACCGTAATATGGATGGAGTTTGGGTGAAGCTTTGATGACGATGAGATTGAGTAGAATCGAGGCTGGATGCGAGGAATACAGGAGATGATATGCTCGAACGGGATGCTCCAAGGCGTGAATGGGGTGTTGCTGCCATCAAGATTGTTGCCAGTAGAAAGCAGTAAAATGTCGGCGAGGCGAAGACCTTTATTTGCAACCACAGAAGAATATCTGTCCCTATCCGTCCCAAGCTTTTCCAGAAATAGCTTTGACTTCTGATTCGGAGCGTATTTCGCTAATGAATGGATCATCTGGCGTGAAGCAAGTTGCGATATATCGAGATAGTATCTCAAAATGCTGTCGTAAGTGGTGGGAGAGGGGGTTGGAACCTTCGCTAGAGCAGGATCCATTGAGACGATATTAATGGCTTGGTGACGTTTCGAATCCAGTTGAAGTATTCGAAGAAGACGCTCTACCTCTCTGTCTGGATTCAATGGCCAAACGCCAACATGATCACCTGTCTGATAGCTCATTCCAGAATTCGTAATATCGAATTCTACAGACACACAGTTCCTATCGCCATCTTGGAACAATTCTCTAGTAGTGATAATTTGAGAGATGAAAGGGTTTTTCGCATCATGGATACCTCGCACGCCATCTAAAGATTGCTTTGACAGTTCTCCAAGGTAGATTTTCGTGTCATTGTGTGGTGATACCAGCTCTTTTATGGCGAAGTCGGCAATGGTCGCTCCTGCCCCCTCTTGCCAGCCCATATGGCTTTCAACATCTCCCCAGATTTCATCTTTCCAGGCGAGATAATCTTCCTCCAAGGACTTATCATCATCTCCTTCCCCTCTAGCACCAATTCTGGTTGCTTTCGCAGATTTCAAATACTTATCAGCATCTCTGCCTGTGAGACAGAAGTGCTCATAAGTGCTGTTACCCAGACAGAACATGAGATACTTGAGATTTGGGAGAGATGAGCCACCCTGAGATAGCTCTAGATTATCTGCTTTGAGGAAGTCAACCAACCCAACAGCATTGTCGGTCGGCTCGCCTTCGCCATATGTTGCAAGTACGAAAACAACAAGAACATCACTTGGTAGTCTGTCCAGTGCAGCGAAATCATATCTACAATTATTGTTAGCCCACTTGGCCACTGAATCCGAAGTCAGTCTTACTCCTGGGGGTCGCAAACAAGTGACGATATCCCATAACGTGACTTTATTTCTTTTGCAAGTCTAGTCGCATATTCTTCCCTTGTTATCGGTCAGGGAATAGTTGATGGACACCGATACCATATACTCACGCTGTCCCAGTTTGTGATCCATAAAACACAATAGCTTTCTTGCTCTGAACAAGTCAATTTAATCACTGAGTCACGTGCACCAAGCTGCACTTACGCTTTTCTGCAGCTCATCTGCGAAGTCTTTACCAGATTCGACAGTGGGCTGACTGTCCCCATAAACCTTGTCTTTTAGCCATACCAAAGGCTGCTCGACGGGACTGTAAATGTACAATGCAACAATGCTAAGCAAAAGTGCCAAGCCAAAGAGCTCGGTATCCGAAAAGGGGGTCATTATACAGAAACAAAATTTGAAGACTAAAAGAATGAGAATTGAACATTCACGCCTTCCAAACTCTTTCTACTCCATCCTGTCAAATGTTTTGTGAAACTAATACACAAGATGATAATGCATGCAGCATTCCGATGTTTATCCACCCCCACCTTCAAACACAACCAGATGTTGCCGGTCTTGCCGGCCGGACATTCTCATGACTCGTTATCTCGAGTATCACCAAACATATATCGGATAAGCCCTTGTCATTGACGGCCGGCAACCATTCTCCAAATGCTTCGATTTTGAACAGCCCATTAATTCAACATCATTCCGGCACCATATTTCTTTACGGCAATGGAACAAGAATTGCATGAGAGATCGAATCCACTCTCAGATCAGCAGCAAATTGAGTCGACTGTGCCGGCAAGAAGAGACCCGGGATTGCCAAAGAGAGCACCGATTGCTTGTAAGAGGTACGGTAGGACTGCCTTACTGGTAGAGCACGGGACTAATCATCACTCGACACAGATGTCGTCGACTTCGTGTTAAGTGCGTGCATGAAGGTTGTCCACCGTGTAACGGCTGTCGAAAAGCGGGATCTTCCACAGCAAATGAATGGTTTGGAGACCTTCCTGCTGCCATTTATATCCATTCTCACGTGATGAACCAGTTCTTTCCCTCCAAAAGGTGCCAAAGATGAAGATCGTGAAGTAAGAGGATCCATCAGTAATTCTGAATGCAAGACTCATGTAGATTGCAGTTCAGAAGATCGCGTGTAAAGGATAGGAGAGATCATGGGAGTACCAGGTTGTAGTACCTGATAGGCTCCTGGCACTGACTGACTCGATATATTACAGCTCAGGTGCATCGCCATTGGCTTTGGTACCACCTCAGGTTGTGGCCTCACCACTTACCCAATTGATACCCAGCTCTCCAAGACAGCATACCAACACGAGCTGCCTCCCACCTTATGAAGAGCTAGTCCAAGGTTGCAAGATACTCAATAGCTCATATTTCCAGATAGGCAAACATCTCATTTTTAGACAACTATATTAGTACTGATGATAATTAGGGTTCATACCCAAAGCAATATTCTTGGAACGTCTATCAAGAGATTTCGATTCTATCAGCGTCTTTTTGCTGCTCAGTATATTAAGTGTCTCTGCTAGATTTACTCCAAGTCTCATCAAGAGATATGGAGGCACAGCTCAAGCTACCGAGTATTTCATAGCAAAGGCAACTGAGCTTGTTCCACGGGAAATGTATAAACCGTCATTAGAGAGGACGCAGGCATTTTTTCTTCTTGCTATTGCTGATTGGGGAAATGGGAATAAAAGTCGTAGTTCCGTCAGTAAATCTACTAACCTTGACTGAACTGTAGCTGATGAGATATAAAGATGCATATGGGATTTGCAGTTACCAGTGAGCGGCACCCAAAGTCAGGATTCCTCGATGCTGACGGACAACCAGTGGCAGGCATACTCTGTCTGCACCGCGAAGAAACATACAATCTCCCACCCAACGCAACAGCAAGCCAAATAATAGAAGCCGAAATAGCTCGTCGCACTTTCTGGATGATTGAGAGTTCGTCTCCTTCCCCCATTCCCCCACCAAGCTAACACACCAAAAGGCCAAACAAACCTCCACTCCGGCCACAGCACCCCCTTCCCCTTCGCCCTCACAGACATAACCGCCCAACTCCCATGCTCAGAAAACGAATTCGCATTCGGCGTTATCCCTCAAGAACGCGCCGTCCTCCCCGGCACGGAAGCCGCACTCGCACATCCCTCTCTTGTATCTTCTCCTTCCAGATCTCTGTTTGCGAGTTTAATTCAATCGCATAATTTATGGGGACAGATTGCGAGACGAGCATGTAGGAATGAGAGGGAGTTGGAGGGAGTGGCGCCCAAGCCGTGGGAGGAGGATAGTGAGTATTGTCAGTTGGCTGGGGCGTTGTTGAAGTGGGAGAGGGAGCTGCCTGTTAGACATAGGTGGTCGATTCATAATTTGAGGGGCTATAAGGCGGAATCACTTGATCTTGTTTGTATATTTATCCTGAAATTTGGAAAGTTGCTTACGGATGTAGTCTTATCTGGCCACTATCATGGTTCTACGTCTGAGCAATATTGTTTTGAGGAGGATATATTTGCCAGAGTAAGTTTGAAGAAATCCAAAAGCAAAATGGTATACATTGACAATGATTCAGTATCATCGCCGCAATTACAGGCAGTTCAGAGAGTGTAAGTGGTGCCTCATCTGCCCCTCCGCGGTTCTGGGAGGTTATGTCAGAAGAATTATTCTGGAATGTACAGAGCTTGTATGAGCAGATTGATGCATACCTTCCATTACGCTCACGGGAGGAGGGTTTCCCTCCAATTATTGTAAGTACTATCCCTTGTCCATCAATCTTAGCACCAAAAAGGAAAGTGTTTGGGGTTGCTGGGACATGTCCCTGTAGACTTGACATTCATATCCCTAAAATTCAGTGCACCATCACTGTAAATTTGCCAACAGTCCCTACAATAAGCAGTGAATTGTCGCAGGAATCCCCTTCCCCCCAACAAAAGACAACTACCTATGAGAGGGAAGATAGCAAATTCAAACTAACACTATTCCCAACCAGGTCTTCTGCGCATATATCTGCGGCTCCCTCGCATCATACCTTTGGAAAACACCCCAGCGTACGCATCCCCACCCCCTGTCCCAGAGACACATCCTAACAACCCAAAGTCTGCGCACCTCTCTCCCAATCAGCAGAGATGATTTTCCATCGATGTCTTGAAGCTTTAACAGAGCTTCAACATGCTTGGCCACTAGCTTTACGTTGGCATGAAGCATTAAGGAAAGCGGGGGTGCCCAGTCTGGATGCAGGAGCGCACTTGCAATCAAGAAGGGTGGTGATGGCGGAGAGAGCGGATGATACTGTGAGTAACTTTTATATATGGAAGAATTTGGAGCTGAAATACATAGGGTGCCATGGAAATCGAAACCACTCAAATGCAGCCTGTATCGCGAAGTGTTCCTCTGCTACACGGTCAATCCCGGCCAGCATTCGAGACAGCTACTATTCATCGACATATCATGAATCCTGATGTAGAAACTAATCAGTCTGTCTCAGATCATAACATCGTTGAACGAAATGAATTTGTTCCGATTGAGGTGCCTTCAGCAGTTGATGATCTGGGCAGCTTGCCAAATGATATTTTCGAAGCTGAGCTTACAGCTTTCCTGCAAGGAGAAATACCTGATGATGCTTGGGGGAACTGGGATTGGCAGTGAGCGTTTTCGATAGACTGCATTCGAGAGCGCTTAGTTAGCGTCCGAGATACACCGATTTCTAGCACGTCTGGCGTGTATTCCACGTCACGCGCGTAAACGCATGCCACGCACATGACGTACAAGACGTGGTGAAATGAGATGTGCAAACAGGAATGAAAAGAAAGCAGGGTTGAGAAAAGACGCATATTGTTCGGGTAGAATAAGTATATTTAAGACTTAAATGCCTTAGCCAGAGCGGCCGATGACTCTGCTACAAGCTTCTTTCCCTGATCGAGAATTCTGTGTCACGTTAGCTTGCTCTGTTTCCAATTTCTCGTCTTTATATAACCTACCCTGTAAATCATTAGTACCTTATCACTCGATAAAACGTAGAAGAAAGACAAACATACCATCAAGCGACAAAATCGAATGCGTACAGCCCACATAAACCACAACCTCAACCTCCACACCCATTCCTCTCAAACACTCCGCATAAGCCAATCCCTCCGGCGCAAGTAAATCCATCTCTGAAATCCCCATCCAAACTGGGGGTGATTTCTTAAGTAACTCCTCTGAAGCCAAGTTCGGGGAAGCAGTCCAGTTTTTACTATCTTCTGGATTAGGGAGATACATATCTCGATACCAAGTCATTCTCGTGGGTGTAAGCCAGGGAGCATTTTGGGATGAAGACCAGATTGTGGAGGTAGTGGCTGTGTTGTCTATTACGGGGACGGTGAGGAGGAGGAAGGTTAGGGGAATGGGAGGGGAGAGGGTGGAGGCTTTGAGGGAAAGAACTGTTGCTAGGTTGGCGCCACTGGGGGTGGTCAGTCAAACTCTGGATAAAGAGGAGAATAATACATACGCCGAGCTGCCTCCAATTGCTATTTTGGCCGGGTTGATATTGAGTTCTTTGTTGCCGTGCTGGAAGATCCATTCAAGTGATGACACGGCATCGTTTACTGCTGCTGGATATGGATGTTCGGGTGCAAGTCGGTAGTCGACTGTTACGACTATACATGATGCATCTAAAAGATCAATTTTGAACCTAGACTATTAGTTGGGGTACCTACTTTGACATAAAATCGTGCAGTAATTATTCTCGCTCCCAATATCGCCTAGGACCCACCCGCCTAACCACTCACCGCATCAGCCCAATCTCCCATTTCACTTCCAACAGAAAACATACCTCCATGAAACCAAATCAAAACCGGCCAACCCTCCTCTGGAACTTTACCCATTGGTACGAAAGCTCGCATTCTATAATCTTCCAGCTCTATATCCTTGATACTACCAACTTCCACAGCAGGAGAGCCATAGTTAGGCATCCCTGGCTTATTCCGAACTTCTGGATCCCATGTGAAAGTTTCAGAGGGTTGGATGTATTGTAAATGGGAATCATGGAATGCTGCATATTGTGGATCAAGCTTGGGGCGGACTGAAGGGTGGAGGGGTTGGAATATGTGACCGGGTGAAGACATCTTGATAGAGCAAAGGGTTGACGTTGGATCAAGCCTTTGAGTTTATATCATGGTACTGCAGATTGTAATTTGAACATATCCTAACGATAAATACACGAGCTTAATCACCATATTTCTACCAATTGATTTGGCTCCCCACTTTTGAGTCGCAATATGCCAGCATCGGGCCGGGCTGGGTGGAATATGGACAACGATGCCGGGACTATAAGGCAATGATATAGCCAATCTTGACGCCTCTTACACCTTTAAATGGCGCAGGCGCTGGATCTTAGCTCTTTCATTTTCGTCACGATGAGGCAAGATGTATATGCCTGCATGACGTAAGACACATGAGGTAGAAGTGAAAGCAAGGAGAAGAATGAAAGGCTTTAACGTCCGTTCTGAGAGGGGATTACCATTTCCGTGTTGAGGAGGGTACTCAGAGCTAAAGAAGTGGTTGTGCAAAGCTTTAAATCTGTATAATTGATGCTCTATCACAAAGATGTGAAGTTATTGCTCCAGGTCAGAGCTTAGACATTGAATGGTGGAGAAAGAGCTCGACATCACCCACCTCGACACCCGATAATTACCCGCTCCTCGCTTCTCACCCCCCAAAAAAACCATTGAACTCCCAAAACTCCTCCGAAATTTTATCTCAAAGTATCTCACACTTCCTATCTCCCCCTTTCCATTCCACAAAATATTATCCTCTCCACCTCTCTCCCCAAGGACAACAAAAAATACAAGTTTCTCTCTCCCTCGGGTGGGCTCGAACCACCAACCTCTCGATAGAACTGTTAATAACAGTCGAACGCGCTAGCCAATTGCGCCACGAGGGATTGTACTTTTTATGAATGCCGACGACGTATTACATATTATCTCCCTACTATTCCTTCGCCCCACGTTCAAAGACGGACGTGGACATGATGGGGTGATGTGGCATTTTCGGAACTTCGGCCTTTGAGTTTAGGTTTGGCAGAATTAGGCGGTGAGGAGCTATAAAAATTTTTGGGAGCTGGGATGGAGGTTTGAGCTCTAGGAAGAAGGGAGGTGAGAGAGAGGTTTAGTTGGGGAAGGATGGAGGATATGAGAAGTTAAAGTTTGTTTAGAAACGTAAGGCTATATGTTTATAGTTACATTGCATCCACAGCGTGGTCATCGTTCTTTATCCTCACTCTTGTTCTCGTCCACCAGCGCGCTTTACAGCATAGGTAAGCTCCAGACAACAAAACCTCAAGCTTCATGTTACCTGTATTTTCCCCTATCATTGCATATTCTTGAATTAAATGGTTTCGGGGGTGTGATTTGTATCTGCGAAGTGTATGTAAGCTGTCCTATTTGGACAGTGGAAAGAGTACGATGCACGCATCTACTAGAGAGCGATTTTGGAGGCGGCGAGCTTAAGGGAAGCTTCCCTGGCGGTGTTGGGTAGTAGAGGTGCTTTACCAAGTGGTATGAGGAGCTGTTTAAAAGCATTAATGGGTTTATTTTGATCGTGGTCTGAGCTATCTCTACTATGTGGGATGTATGGAGGGTCACTAGATGAGCTGTCCACAAAGCTGTGGAGGCAAGCTTCGAGGTAGTTGGCAAACTCAATTTGGCGAGCTCAGCTTGAGAACTGATCGAGGAGTAGACAAAGCTTTTGTGTATTTGTAGAGATCTTTCTATTGTACAACCTCATCTAAGCCCCATCCAACGACACTCATCACTCTACTCTCCACCCATTATACCCCTTGATTCACCGTACAATCAATTGCACCCATCATGAAACAGACCATTTACATAGCGAAGAGAATCAAGAAAGACACCATCAAGGCGAACAATCCAGTGGCTTCAGCGAAAGCAAATCCCAAAATGGCATATGCAAACAATTGTGATCGCAGAGCTGGGTTACGTGCAACACCAGTGATCAAGGAACCAAACACCGTACCGATACCAGTTCCAGCTCCAATGAGACCTGCAGCAGCAGCTCCAGCTCCAATCAGTTTACCAGCTCCCATGATGGCAGCTCCAACGGTGATGGTCTCGGTGACGACTCCACGGGATTGACCGCGTGCGAGGTTGTTGGCAGTGTTGCGGAGGATAGCACGGCTCATGAGGAGACCTGAGTTACGTGTAGGAGCTTGGAATCTGGAGACTGATGTCTTTGGGCCTGCGTTGATAGAATTGTTAGCTATATCCCTTCCTAATATTAAGCTATCGTACCACTTGTGAAGGCGCGACGAGCCATTGGGTTTGCTTGACGCATGGCAGAGGAGCCATTGATGCGTGCAGTGCGGGCAGCGACTTGAGCGATGGAGTTCATGATGAATGGTGATGGAATTGAACGGTGGGAGTTGGGATTGAGGATGGAAAGACGAAAATTTTGATGAGTGGTTTTTGAGGTGGAAGGTGAGAAGTCGGAAGGGAGGAAGGGAAGGTAAGGTGAGGCTAGGAAAGTTAAGGTAAGGTAGAGAGGTAGCCAGGGGAATCGTTCAACCGGGCCAACCAAAACTGGGGCTGGGCAAATGAGACGGATATCGGGTGGCTTCGGCCTGCAGTAGAGTAAGTAGTAAGCTGATTGAGAAACGTAACTTTGTTTCTGGACATGAAGCTCGAGCAAGTGAATGAGCAATCCGGCTTTGAAGATAGATTTGAGTATTTAAGTGCAGCAAGGTATCAGAGCTTAACCAAGTGCATGAATGTGTGAGAAATGGTCATTTAATCATCTGGTGTTGATATCCCAGCTACCTGACACAAATATTGACATATTGCGCAGCCAAAACTTCAGATGGGGGGCAGATTCAGGGAGGAAAGACGTTCTGATAGCGTCCGTGTGCGCTGTGGAGACCGCTGAAATGATGGGGAATCAGTACGCGGGCGCGTGGGGAAGCGGGGAAAGAAATTATTCCCCAGTTTTCAGTCGATGCACTTTCAGAGCAACTTGTCCATGGAAATACAACTCGAGGAATTGTTTCGTGCGAAAAAGTCCGATTGATAGAGTGCAATATTGAAATGTTTATATAAAGGTCTCGAGCTCTCACTGCATGTCAACAGTGTGAGAGTGTGCTCCCTTTGGTGTAGCACCGCACCATTTCCAAGGTTGCGTTAAATTATGCAGTAAGCTCTTTTTGGGGCTTGGTCTGCTGACTAAGTAGCTCCGTGGCCAATCAACGACAGTCAACAAATCAACTCATCGATCGAGCTCTGGATCTCTTTCCATTCTTCCAACGATGTTTTACTCTCATCATCGTCACTTCCTGCGAGTAGCTTCAATCGCGCCTATGAGAGATACTACTTGACTTCGAAGATAGCTAAGTTTCGCTCCACTCGTACCGTCAAAGTCAAGATGCATGCGTAGCGTAGATTCCTTTCAATCAATGATATAACTCTCGTCTCCTATCATTCCTTGCCTTCGGTTCTTCGCTTCAATTCAATTCAGCCATAGTTGTACCCATGAAGGATGCCTTTCATTTGGTATCTGCTGTGTTCCCCTCATATTTTGAAGGGCAAGTGCCGAGAGTGTGGTCACTTCTTTCCCCGCATACGACCCAATCTCTACCATCTGGATGGCCCTGAATAGATATGAGCCGGAGGACCAAGAGTTTTGTGGTAAACAACTCCCTATTGAGTTGTGCCTACCAATTTATATGTTGCAAATCATCGGATACAGCCTACACTATCCCATTCTTCCCCGCCGGGAGTATATCCCCTCCAAGGGTAGCTGCTCAACGCTCCCATTCACCGGGCAGTATATGACGGACATCGAATTTTTCCTCTGCAAAAGCAATGCTTGTAACTCGGTTGGATGATGAGATCATCATGGCAAGTGCAATTAATAGGCCTGAATTCATTTGGACCAAAGGCTTAGGCTTTGAGAATGGATGATAAAAGTATTTGAGGAAGTGGTTCCCTCGGGGAAGACCTCTCATTGCTCTCTCCATCAACAATCGGTTTGCGTGGAACGCCAATTGGTTCGCAATGGATTCACAATCGCCACGTTCCATGATGGCCAGTCTGGCCGTCATGTCAATGCTGCTACCGAGTATTATCGCCCAGTCTTGCACAAAGATTACTCCAAAATTCGAGCCTGTCATGGCCCCAGGATACACTTCAGCAGTTGTCATGAACGGACTGAAGAACCCTAGAGGAATTGTATTCGATACACTTGGCAACTTACTTGTTGTTGAACAAGCAGGTGGTGGAATCAGACAGATCAAATTCACAGATTATGGAGGAGTCAATGTCTGCGTCAATTCTAGCAAGACAATTATCACTGATACTAGAGTGGGTGTACCCCAATTTCTCTTCTTCATTGAGGATACCTGGATTCAGCTTTGCATTCATTCCTGCAGAATTACTGATTTTTTCAGCTCAATCATGGTATCGATCTATCTGTGGATGGGAAAACACTCTTCGTGTCTAGTTTGACCGAAGTCTCATCATATGCGTACGATGCTGCAGCCGGTACAGTCGGTCCAAAGAAGGTTCTCCTTAACAACATGTCTAATGGAGGCTACCATCTTACAAGAACCATGATTGCGTCCAAGAAGTCACCCGGACTCCTTACAGTTCAGCGTGGTTCGGATGGCAATGTCGATGCTGGCACTACATCAATCGACTCAGGCCGTAGTCAAGTCAGAGTCTTCAACATCTCAGCCATCTCCTCTGCAGCAGCTCCTTTGGATTATTCCAAGAATGGCGAGGTGCTAGGATGGGGACTGCGAAATAGTGTTGGCTGGGGAGAGGATCCTACAACAGGGGGGATTGTAAGTTAAACTCCTACACTGGCGAGCCTGCTAATTCTGCCAGTGGTCGGTGGAAAACTCAGTAGACGACATGTTGCGACAAGGAAAAGACGTTCACAACACCAATCCAGGCGAAGAGCTCAACTACCACGGTGTTTTGGGGGATCCTAACAATCCTTTCAAAGGCGCCAATTACGGCTACCCAACTTGTTTTGCAGCTTGGGATCTGTCTGTACTTCCCGAAAGTTCAGGACTTCAAGTTGGCTCCCAATTTGCAATGAATGACCTTAGTGCCACGAACTCGGATGCAATCTGCGCCACCAAACAAGCTCCCCGCCTTACATTCGCGAGTCATACTGCTCCTCTCGATGTGAAATTCAAAGCAGATGGGAGTGCAGCTTATATATCCTTCCATGGAAGCTGGTACGTATGAATTCCAGAGTGAGGAATACAATTGACGTTGGAAAGGGACCGAACTCCTCCTGATGGATATCGCGTCAGCCGTATCGCATTCAAGAATGGCCAACCGGTTGAGCCTTCGAATAGCACTACCGCCCCAGTTAACATCATGTGGAATAAAGATAACTCTGTGTGTACTCAAACTGGTATCTGTTTCCGACCTTGTGCATTGGCTTTTGATCCCAAGGGTCGCCTGTTCATGACGAGTGATGCTACGAATGAGATTTTCGTTATCAATGGGGTGTAGTGTAAATAATTATATGGAGAGCAAGTATATATTGGTGCTGTATATATGGGCTAGCTTTGTTGATAGGACCTTATACTTCAAGACAGTTGTTCCAAAATTTATTGACCTATCTTCGTACACGCTATTGAAAATTTCATGGGTGCTTTCCCAGAAGGAAACCCTCTTCCCGCCCCAACCACAACGATCTGAAACGCTAAAGCTTCATATCAATTCTAGAGAATCTTGTCAGGATACTTTCACATATTTTTCGACTGCAGGCATACCTTGTAAAGTTACTAAGAGCAAGTCTCTCATTTTCTTTGACATAACACTATATATGATTCAGGGTGAATCTCGCAACTTGCTACAAAGGATGCAGCAGATACTCTACATCAGATGAAGATACCAGCAGCTGATGTCAAATATTCGGAGACGTCACTCTGCCACGATCTCGATCCTAGACCCTTTTTAGATGTGTCATGGATTCCGCTTCTGACATGACAGCTGGGTCAGAAGTATGAAGCCCCTCGAAGCTACTCATGTAAATGAAAAAACATCCAACTATACGCGAAATAAACAACTTGTACTTGACTCAAGTCATTAGAATTTCAACCCGTCTTTCTGGAGTTCTTGGTGCGTGATTTTTTGAAATTCAATATGGCACCATGATGGAACAGGATTTCGTATGAGCTCTAACTTTTTGATAAACAGTCCGTGTTCTATATACTACAAACAGCTGATATTCATCAACCACGCATCGTATCGAATCCAGCACTGATGTCAGCAACTGACACCCATAAAGAAGCACCACAACAGCCAAGGGGGATACTAGCGCAGCGTAACCGAAAAGCGCTGGTCCGTGGCCGTCGATCAAGCTTCACCTCAATCCCAGCAAACCGGACATCCGAAAAACGTACACGCAACAACTCTCCCTGTCCGCCCACGAAGACAACCATAATCCTCCCCACAGAAAGTGATACTGGCATACCTTCATCAGCGTCTTGAGATATCATAGGACAAACGGTAAAAGTATGACGCACAAGCATACCTCACATGAAACGCACCGGATTACAGCTTCGGACTTGGGAAACACGCCGTTGGACGTCTCTCGCAGCTGCCCGTCAACGGTGAGTACGCAAGCAGTGCAGTGCAGCTGTGATTATGATCCTGCGGCTCGCAGATGGAGAAGGCTCGAAACTTCTAAAGGATCATCGTGAGCTTGCTGGGGACATATATATGGGTTCCGGCATTGCGAGCTTAATTTTGCTATTCACCATTCCACTTTTTAAGCTTACTTATAGATACAAACATCGATATGAGGTTCTCTGCTGTTGCGATACTGGCTCTTACTACTGAATTTGCTGTTGCGCAATGGAATGGATATGGCGGACCGGGTGGTGCAGGAGGATGGGGCGGATGGGATATAGCGCCTGATTGTGCTGTTAGTATTTTGAATCTTCATTCCTCTTCTCCCAACTAACACACCCAGAAATCCTGTTTCTCCTCTAACTTCCCCAGCGCATCCAGCGCCTGGTCCAGCAACTGCGCCACGCAAACAATCCTAAACAGTTGTGTTTCTCGGGCCTGCACAACCTCGGCCGCAGTCCTATCAACCGTATCCAGTATCCAAAGCTCCTGGTGTTCAGCCTACTCTTCCTGCTCTACGAATCCCGCGGCTTGTACTACGAATTGGCCGTGGGGATGGGGAGATGGGAATGGGGGTAACTGGGGATGGGGCAATCCAGGGAATAATGGATATTTTACTGTTACCGTTACGACGGGGGCGACGACGGGGTTGACCACTAGGACGGTTACTACTACCGTTACTGGTGGTAGCGTCTCTAGAGCTACGCAGACTGCTACTTTTGTAGCTGCTGCTAAGCAAGCGGCTGCTACGACTGGGACAAATGCTGGATCAGGGTATGCTGTGAATGGCGCTGGGGCAATTGCTGCCGCTGGGCTCGGTGTGGTACTCTTATTGTAAGCTTGCTTGGGATGGTTTTGGACCTGGCAGTCCTGATATGACAACGTTGATGAAATTACGAACATGGGATTATGGGTATACGGAAGGAATAGCAGACACATTCTTTTAATAACGGCGCGTTTCAAGGAGGTAAGGTTGGGCTCTTTCTGAGGATTAGAATTATTCCTCTGGCTGGAATTTCAAATGGGTATCTCTTGCTAGCTACAAAACTCTTTTTTTCAAAACGCTCATGCTCCTCCTCGGCCACTAAGGGAATGTCAGCGCTTCCCCATCTCACTCATCTCCGCATCTCATACATGCTTCAGCCCGATTCATATCTCATAACAAAGTCCCCATAAGCTCCACCTCTCATATACCTAGTATAAACCATACACATCTCAAAGGACTACTTTCCAGCTCCTCCGCTACATCGTACACCCAACACATCCCGTCCACATCGTAATTCAATATCCATAAAACCTAGGCTCAGCAGCAAGTCTCCTCCCCGTAGGCTGTCGTTCTCCCGTGCCAGACTCATCTCGATTACTCAACCGTCTTGATCCTCTCCTTCGATTCTCATGATCACGATGTAATCTCCTCAATGCAGCCATATATTCCTCTGGTCCCGCTTGAAGCGCTTCCCTTAACTCGGTGAGGCGTGAGACACGATGTTCTGCTTCTCTAATAGTGGGCGTTTGATTCTCTGCTGGAGTTGGGGTTGTGGGATTTTGTGAGGAATTTGCGCCTGTGATGAGAGCTGGTTCTGGGACGGGAATCGGGGTTGGTATTGTGGTGCTGAGATCGTAACGGCTATTTTGAACTATTAGTGACTTTTCATAGCCTATTTCCTTATTTTGAAAATACAAGAAATAGGAAATGAGAAATAGAACAAATACAAAATACCAACTCACCAAATCGGACACGTCCCAGAGATATTCTGCAGCCAGGGATCAATACACTTCGGATGAAACCTATGTCTGCAAGGCAACACCCTCGTCTCCTCCCCCTCCCCAAAATCCTCTATACAAATACTACATTCCTTCCCTCTCACCTCCTCTCCCCCTCTCTCATCCCCTTCCTGTCCCCCAACCTCACTCCCTCTCTCTAAATCCTTCCTCTCTCCCCCCCTAAACCTCACAATAGGAATACTCTCCACCACGGCCCTCGCCAACCCTTTCGCACGACTCTGGCCCGGCCTCCCTGCAAACGCAGGCTGTGGTCCATATCTCTCTGGATGGCGACGCATACGGATTAATCCTATAGAACAGCCTAGGATGGCGAGAAGGAATATTAGCGTGAAGATCGCGATGCAGATTATGAAGGGCAGGGAAGCGGGTTTTGCGAAGGTGGATGTGGATGGTGAGGAGTTGGTGTAGGGGTTTGGGAGCGTGGATTCGATGGGAGGTGAGGAGATTGAGGTTGCCATTTTGGAGGAGAGTGGTGATAGTTGTTGTTCGGGTTTGGAGGATGTCGTAGCTGAGTAAGGTCCATGTGTTTTTGCCCCTTGATGTATTGTTTATACAGAGGGAAGTTGACAGGATAGGATAAGCTAGGAAAGTAAGTGTGGTATTTACGTTGCGTCGTCAATACTCCGTATGTTGTCAACGTGGAAAATAAAGTGGTCGGCGTCGCATAACCTGATTTAGCAATCAGATGTTCATCATCATCTTCCTCTTTGCTTCCCCTCTCACTCCCGTCGTGGTTATAGCTCCTTCTATATACCACTCCTTATAACATCAAACACAATGATCATCACCTGCATTTAAAGATTCACAAAGGACATAGCGGACGGGATGCGCGGAAAGTCAGAGGGGTGTAGTGTTTGAGGGGCTATATGCGATAAGATGTGCTATGGGGTTTGAGGACATATTATCCGGTGGTGGGGTGGTGCTGGAGTTGTGTGTCTGGAATGTGGAGGTGGACACGCCACTAGAGGTGCATGCTCGCTTCAGGTGTCTGGGGTATGTGCCTAGGTATCTCTCCTTCGCCCCCCTTTTTATCAGGAGGGGGGGGGGGCGGAAGCGAGATGGCTCGCTTCGTAGAGTGACTATGAGTCTGATCTTGAATGGGTATCGTTCTGATAAAGTGAACTATCTTGCATAGGGTATTCAGTGGCTCGCTTCCGTAGGGTGAATTTAAGTTTTTAGAGGCTTGATTAATTGTGGTAGGTAGGGAGGGATTTGATATTCAAAGGGAGTCGCTTCTATGGGGCGAATTACCTTTCCAAGTGATTTGTTCAGGGGCTCGCTTCAGTAGGTGGACCCCCGAATACCAATGTTTAGGGGGAGATAGGCGGGGAGGTAATTTGTGGGCTTCCTGCTATTTTTATCATTTGCTGAAGATTCTATAGGACTCCTTGATAGGGCTCTTCGCTATTGCGCGGTCCATATTTGGGAGGGACATTGGGAGGGTTTGAGGTACAATTACTCCCACAGATATTGTGAGTAAGTCCTTTTTCGCCACCGTTGAAGATGGATATGGATTTGTCCGCCGTAATCTTTAAGATACGCTGTCGAGAACTGCACGATACATTTGACAAAGGCGAGAAAGACAAGAGTTCTACCGCCGTAGAGAGATGCGGTCAACGGAGAATGATCGGCGAAGAGGATAACGATGGACCATTCGCACAATGACTGAAGGACGAAACTGAGGCAGTTTCCGAACAATGAGAAGGGGTGAGGAGGGTCGAGGGAGTTGAGTGCTTGGTGCTGCTCTTCAGATGAGGTTTGCGACAAGAAACTTATTCAAGAGGCCCTTCGATTATGGAATATTGTAGCACATTGAGAATGAACACACATTCAAACTATAAGGACTTCTCTTTCTCAGCCAAATTATTCTCTTCTTCCGCCAAGACGAGCATTTTCTCCGTCTTTTCATTACTTCCACATATACCCTTTACCAAGGGTAGTAGTAAGGCCAAGGTTGTCTCGACCTATTCCTCCTATTTAGACTGAAATGTTATGGCTAGAAAGATAGATCTAAATCACTAAAATGCCAAGTAACTTTTGTTGACTTATTCTTTAGCTTAATTAGAATAGGAGAGGAGATAGGAGTGCGCTTCGGCAGGGAGGAGACGCTAGAAGCGGGAGTTTTTGATAGGGATAGAGTAGGAGAGGAGAGCAGTGGTCGCAGAGTGAGTTCATGCCAGGCTCTACTTGCCCCGGATCGGATGATTCTGGTTGACTCTCGCCAGTCATCGTGATATCTACTGTATGGTGGTAGTGTTCAGACATGGCTGCAAATGGATGAGAGTTGAAGAATTGCTTGCTTGGATCGCAATAGTGAACGCGCAGACAACAATCGCAGTATGAGTCTAACACAGGCACCTACTAGGCCTTTATAGCTGACACCATATCCTTCAAAGCCAGGCCAAGGCTAAACAGCTCATAGGTACGAAAATGAAGCATACCTTGGCTTTGCTTCAGGCCCTATGATTAAGATCCCATGAGATCCCGTTAAAAGGAAGAAAATGCAGGCTTGAGGCTTGCGGTGCTGCTTAGCCGTTCGCTAAAATACATTTCGCATTCGCTTCCAGCTTCTTGCCACCTCCAATCTTCACCTCAGACAATCAACCAACGAGATGCCTCAAATGCCTCGATTCCGAATCTTTGATTTGAGTTCATCATCGAATACACTTGCACGGACTGTGTTCTAATGGTAGAATGCTGTAGAGAAATTGGCTGAGGTCAGATGAGGGCGGGAGTGTTTTGTAGTTGGACCTCTTGGCGAGGAATGCATATTGTGATGACGATTTGAAGTCACTACTTAGTGGCAGAATCTTAGGAACTTTGCTTGGGAGGATAATGTGATCGAAGTATATATCTCTGCTATATCGCTGAGTACACTCCATCGCTTTTCCTGCCTTTATATCCCCCTTTCAGAAGCCGGGTATTCGACAGTGGAGGCCCTCGCAGCAGCAACCCTTCATGGTGTCAATCCGGCAACTCAATCTCTGGCGTCTCGTCGCAACTTTCATACTCTTCGCCATTTCCGCTTCCGTCCTTGGACTTATCGGCTCATCGCTCAGTTGGCATGCTTCAAATAAAACACGTACGGATTTACCTGTCGTGGCCGGGGTTTTCGAATACGCCTACGATCCGTCAAATTTGCGACAAGGAAGCTACCAGATCATCATAGCAGCTGGATGCGGTGGCATAATTGATGCAGCGTTGTTGGTGTTCGCGAGTTTGAGAACGAAGCCTTTGAAGATAGGAGTAAGACATTTTCATCTTATTCTGAACAGGTTGGGCTAATCATTCTATAGAAATGGTCGTTCAAGCAATGGGACCTCTTTTCTGCTTTTCTTGGAGCTATCAGAATTGCTATTGGTGTTGCTGCAATTATTTTCTCGTTCATACAGTACTATGGAAGTATGAGCTTTGTTCCAGGGACTAGAGAGATTGGGGGCCGTTATCAAGGCTATTTCACAATTGAAGCTTGGAGCTGCCAAGTCAGCAGGTATAGTTTGACTGTTGATTATGGCCGTTATTGCCAGGAAGGTGTGAGTTGCGATCGGTTTTTGATACCTTATACTTGCTGATATCTTGCACAGAAAGCTGCGAGGTGGTTATTGCTTCCTTATACCATGGTCGGAATTGTTCTGTTTGCGATGAGCATGTTCGCTTGGAGGATTAATACGAAAATGGAGAAGAATCCGACAGGGCTGCCGTCGTCACTGGAGGGTGGAGCAAAGGCTGGATCGGGCGCATCTGACATCTGAGGATCATGAAAGTCTCAGCCTCAATTTCTTGTCGACTTCGTCGCTGCAACCTCGAATCCTTTATCGTGATCGTGCAGGCGGGGATTTATGACAGCAGATGATCAGGTGAGGGATTTGGGCCAGAGTCCGAGACACCCAATTTCAGCTCCTGTTGCCCAACAGAACTTTGAAAAGTCGACGTCACTTCACACAACTATAATTGACTTCTCTCAACTCCAAGGGATAATGACACCTGGAGGTCCGAAGAGATATTTAGGTAAAATCAAATATCAGAGCCTCACGGATGGCACCCAATTTATTTTCATGTTCAGAAACTCATCTTGTACATCATGCTTGCTCGGTGAGGGAGCTGAAGCTGACAGCCAAGCTTCTTAGTCTCACCGAACCGCCCCCAATTCAAGCTCAATGCAGAAAGGGACTCTGGTCGGTGGAACCTCTTCCCGTCTTCCACACTTTTTAATTTTAGACGATCAGCGCGATTGATCCTTCGTGGATTGTTCATTGGGCGTTTTTCTTCAGCTGAAAGATTTCGGTGGTCGTGGCGTCCCATAAGCCTCATTTATTGGATTCGTCTCTCCACTCCCAAGCCGCTACAGCGAGTCCCTGCCAACACATCAACCTTGATTCGCTCAACTTTGTCTGATGTTCCAAAAAGGATTATCTATCCTTGGGTGGTGCATGTAAAAGTAGTCTGCTTTTGAACGTCCCCTCTTCTATTGAACGATGTTCTGTTTTGTTTCTTGAGGAATTGATGCACGCAAAGCATTATTGCCAAACATGAGACTCTTAAACGTCCTCCTTATTGCCTCTTCGGTATGTGCAATCCCATGGGACGGGCCGAAGGCAACTCCAGTCCATGATTTGAAACGGAATCTCGGAGGAGGGGTGGAGTTCTCCCCAGCTCCGACCTCAGAGCCGAGAGGCTTCTTTGACTTCTTGGGAATGGGAAAACGTCAAGTCAATACTACCATTTCGACGACAAGTTGGAGCTTCGCTACTTGTGGATATGTCAGTGGCGCCAGTTGTAAGTTGTACGAACTCGAGGATTAAGTGAAATACTGATATTATTTAGCACGACCTTGGACATGCCATGGATCGACTGCTAAATGTGTTTCCGACACCAGTGCTCACATTTTTGGATGCTGCAACTCACCCGGACCTGGTTGTCAGGTAACGACATCTTGTCTTCCAGCAGCATCAATTGCTAGTTGCGACTCTGCTTGCGCAGCTAATCCATACATTTTGAAATGGTACGCGGAAACCAAGTATTTATAGAATGTATCTGATGTGTTCCTATCTAGTCCCAGTACCTCAGCATACTGTAATCAATATGTCCTAGGCTCTACTGCTGCAGCTCCGACCTACTGGTATTGTGATTCTTTGCCGTCAATTGTCGAGGTTGAGGTCGTCGCTACGGATGGATTATTGTCATCAGCGCAAGTGACGGAAGTTACTATGACCTTCCCATCGACAACTTCCAGCAGCAGATCAAGTTCATCCTCTTTCACAAGCGGTACCACGACCGGAACAAGCACCAGCTCCTCTGCGTCCGCAAGTGAAACTGGGGGTGGAGGTGGGGGATCAAAGCCAATTGGAGCAATTGTTGGTGGAACAATCGGAGGACTTGTGGTACTTGGTGCTTTCATCCTCGGTGTCATCTATCTTATACGCCGCAAGCCACGTCCAGCCAACAACCACACTCCGCCAGCAGTTGTAGATAACTCTGGAAACTATCAACCTGCTCCTCAAACAGAGTATGCAGGAGGCCAAGCCTGGCCTGCCTCGAAAGAAGCATATGCCGGGTATCAACCACACCCAGGACCCGCAGAGATGGCTGCAAATCAGACTCAAGTGCCTCAATCTCCTACACCAACATATACCACAACTTCCCCATATAGTCCTGCAAATGCTACGTATCCTGCACAACCACCACCAAATGTACACCAGCTTCCATAGGAGATGACGGAAGGAAAAAATATCTGGACATAGAACTTTATGATAATGATTTTGGTGGCTTGGAAATATTTTGGAACTTGGCATTTTTGCATGGAATCTTTAATTACTGCAAGTTAGAGTGTGTTTATGTTGGACATAAGGTGCGTATCTTTTGGACAGAGATATGTAGGGAGTCTGACGAGCTTGGATATCCGGAATTTTGGAGGTACGGTATTGTACATAATTCTTTGATTTAGTAATTTAGAGAAACCTCTTTGAATATTGCTTTGGATCTATTTTCGATTTCTATCACAGATATAGGAAAATTACCAAGTGGTAACTCATGGGGGATCTGACTGCCCTCTGGACCCCCGGGCCTTTGAAAAAAAAAAAAAAAAAAAGAGTATTTTACATAATCCTTTGACTCGATTGTTTTGAGAAAAACTTCTTGTAATGTTATTTGGGATCTATTGTCAATCTCGGTCTAGCATATAGAGCAATTACTAAGTGATAGCTCATGCGGGGTCTAACTTCCCCTTATATGTCCTGGCTCTTGAATGCGTGGTATTTTATATAATTGTTGACTTGATAACCTTCCACTGGAATTATGAGCATGGACTCTCAGATCATATGAATCGACAAGATCCAATATTTAGCACTTCCTCTGGCCCCACCCTCGTGATAGGGAGCAATACAAGCGATCACTTCTTTCCGGGTTTCCCGCATAAAAGATGCCCACTTTCGTGCTCGGAGGAGATCTGACTTGATTTGGTCACCGAGAAACAGAGCTGGGTGACTTGGAGTAATGGTTTGCAAATGCAAGCGAGAAGGTAGATTTGAGAAGTGGCCGCTGGATATTTCTGAGGTGGGAATGTATGTCAGTGGAGATGCTCTCGAGAAGATAATGGCGGGACATGGCCATGATCTTCCCTTTCCCGTCATACTCTGGCACAGGATGAGAGAGGCATGGGTGGGACCTCAAGAGTGAGGAGGTATCAAGGTTTAGATTGTTGCTTGGGGGAAGTGAGCTTCGGGCTCTATGAGAGAAGGTCAATGTCCGGGCACCTGCACAGAATCGATGGGTTTAGGTCTCTTGGAGTAGAGTGAAAGTAATGTTCAAGGTATTGAATAGAATAAATGAGTCTCAAGCTTCATGTACAATAGTATCAAGCATCAGAGCAATCTGGATATATGTACGCTAAATAACAGAACCGTAACCAATACAAAGAGACAATCAATGCCTCAAACTCCTCGCCCGGACAGTCCCATTTCCGCCCGCCTGTGCCACAATAAAATCTGCCGCCTGCGTTCCAAACACCGGAATATACCCAACATGCACCTGAATACTCGTTCCACTATCGCAAAATCGATCATCTGCGTTACAAAAGCTTTTCGTTACTGCTGCTGAGGAATTACATGCTCTTATATTGACGCGAGGAAATACACCTGCTTTGGTGGAATTGCCGACGTCTTGGGGGAGATTGGGGACGTGTGATGGATCACCCATCAGGACAATTGCTACAACTACTTGGTGTCAGTGAAGGAATGTAAGAAGGAGGGGGATAATATACTTTTCTTGGCGATAGAAGGGTCGAGAGGAGCCGTAGCATTGAATCCAGCTTCGGAAGTTCCACACATTACATCTCCTGCTACTTGAGCACCCTATCCATCATCAGTATCGATCTTGCTTCTCCGACTATGATTTGAAACACACCTGTGAGTACCCCAACAAAGCAATCTTCGAATTCGGGCACCTTGCAGCATACGATTGAATCAGCTTCGTCATTGCCGCCACGCCTGAAGCCTCAGAATTAAAGTAGTCTGTGAGTGTAGCTGGATAGTCCACTGCTTCTGAGTCCGAGCCAGGAACAGCTTGTTGTACTTTTGTTGCGACAGCTCCGATGATGCCCTGGCCTGGTTGCTCCGTGCTTGCTCGCGCAACAATCATATGTACACCCGTTGCACAGGCTGTTGTATTTCCTCCGGCTGTCGCATTGTCTGCTTTAATAGTAGTATCAACCATTCCATTCTTGAACATTGGTTTCGCAGAGGTAAGTGATAGGCCGAGGCCAAGACTGATGAATAAAGAGGCTCTCATGATTAAGCTTAAATGTACGGAAGAATTGAGTAAGAAGATCAGAAGAATGCAAAACCGGGTGAAGAGCTTATTCATATATTCCTACCCACGAATTGCATTTCCATCATGACACACCATGAGATTCGGACGAAGCAATTCCCGCCCGTTATGGGCTGTGAAGATACCGGTATCTATCTGTTTTCTCCATCTGATGTCGACAAAGTCCAAAGCGAGGTTGTTTGAATGATGGGTTTACCTTGTGGAAACGCTGATCGCTCTCTCCCGGTAGATCAGTGCGCCAATCGCATTTAGATCTTATGTCTTTATCCTGGCTCTGGAAAGAGAGGAAACAAAAGGGGCTGCGAATGACATGGTGAGATGGAACAAACTCGAAACAGTCTTGGTGGCGCGCACTGATATTTTTGAGCCTCCGCATTTTCTTTCCGGCGGGTTTGTTTGGCTTCTGGGCTGGCATTGATTGACATTAAAGGTCATTTTCTTTCCCGAAAAAAAATACTCTAAACCGCTCCAATCGTACTCTAGGAATTAGTACTATGCTTATTTTAGTACTAAAAATTACTACAAGTGATATCCCAACAAAGCCAATCTCTACATACATCAGACGGTTAGCATGTGACTACAACAGCACATCGTTGGAGAAGTCAACATCAACCGACGAATTCCAAAAGCTAAATTGCGCCTAAATCCAGATGAAGTACTATACTTACATGCTGTTCTAGCATTTCGACTCGTGATAGAGTTATGGGATCAATGTCCCTGATGCGCCTGAGTTCCCATATCCTGTATCTGTGTATTCCATTCCATCGGCATTCTATAGTCCATGACTATATTATCAAACAGACCCATCATATCCATCCCATCTGGTAAACCACCCATCATAGAGAACTGAAGCCCCGAAGCTGGGTAATCCATACCTTCAACACGAGGCGGATCTCCCATCATGTCTTCGACTTGGTAATTGTTGTACATCTGGTAGAACAAGTTTGTTAGCGTTGACTATTATTATTTTTTCGGAGATTGTTTGCTATCCAACTTACAGAAACAGATGTGGGGGGTGTCTGCAGACCCGAGCTGGCAGTTGATTGTGGGCCAAAATTGGCAGGTTCTGTGGCCTCTGTCTTCGCCTCCAAATCTTCCACATACTGCCTTGCAATGGTAGCAAACTCTGATAAAAGAGAGCTCGGCAGTGATCCGCTGGATGCATATTCCAATCGACAAAAATATCCTGCTGCGACGCCGAGAAGAGAAAGGTTGCTTTTGGTATTTGGATGGGTAGGGTTATGCACAACAAAATCAAACAGAATGAAGAGAGCGGACATTGGCATGGATCCCAAAACCCTGCCTTTGTTAGCCATAAACAAGAAATAGCTGCTTAACATACCAAATAGGAGCATGAGCCTCGGTGTCAATGTACCGTGTTAATTCAATAACCAAGCGGGCCGCGTTCAATAACGCTTCTTTGCTTTGAAGTTTGCGAGAAGATGTGCTGCCCTCATCGACATGAAGAGAGAGACGGGATAAAGCAATCACTACGCTGTGATAGTAATAATGTGTTCTCAATGCAACGGTCATTGATAGATGGTCTGATAGATGAGTTGGTTGAAACGGATCGCCTGGTCGAAACTGCTCGGGAATAGTATTCCTCCACGCCTCGAGATCAGCGCTCACAGCACTGATTGCTGTATGACAAAGTTCCGCCGAATTCAAAGTCGCACTAGTCGAGAAAAGCATCTCGTAAGCTCTTGACAACAACCGACCAAGGCGAGCCATGGTATGAAACCAGTCAAAGCCTTGGAAAATTGCATCAAAGGTTTCCGGGATAGGTGCTCCAATATCATAGTCAGATATGATCTGTAGAAATTAGCGCCGTTCAGGTTTTCAAATGGCAAGCACTCACAGAGGCTCTCCCACATGCAAATGAGGCAGTCTTCTCAAGAATGTATATCACCCAGAAAGTTCGGTGACATGCCTCTTCATTCTCCTCCGGCCTTATTGCCTTGTTAAAACCAAGCAATTGAGCCATCCTCGCAGCCTCAGTCGTCAACATGTTTCCAATTTGAAGGCAAGATGAATTATGCGCGAATATAGCCTGGAGTAAATCAGCACCTCAATCAATCAATATCCATGATAGTGTAAATTACCATTGCAGTCACGGCCTTGAAATTGTTAGTCATGTTAATGGCAAGTTATCGGAAGAGACTTACTTGCAGGTTCATCAATCCTTCCTTTGGAACCATAATCTCTGGTAATAACCCAAGAGAAGTTTGAAAAAGTTTCCATGCTCCTCCTTTACCTGAATCAAATGTTCCACCATCTTGATGTTGGCAGCCTAGAGCGAGTATGGAGTGGTAGAGAGCAGAAAATGGCGCACTGAAACTCGGATGCTGACTGGTTTCTGACCCAAAAGCATTCTTCTCGAACTCCTTTCGATCAATGAAAGGGTACAATGGATGAACATGGACAAAATAGGCTGCACAAGGTGTCAGCCTCAAGGAGTGCAGGAAAGAGCAGGCGGAAGAGTAAAGTATTCGGAAGTGATATATATTGATTACTTACTACTTACGTACGACTTGGCGATCTCAACAGGGACAGGCGACGTTAGAGGCCCGGAAAACTTGACAGACAGGCTGGAAGATTCAGGATTTCTGTTCATTCGAGAGCTGATAAGAGTAACGATGCTTTCGATAAGACCTCTGAATCTGTTGTGACCAAGTCGATCCGATATCGAGGCGATCCTCTTATCAGAGAAAAAAGCCAGCCCGGAGCTCCCAACTGAAATAGATTTAGTTCTGATCTACACATGGGTCGGAATCATTGTACCATAATTGTCATGTGCCTAGAGCCACTATCGTCAATATTGTTGAAGACTGCATATTGGACGTCTCACCTTCACTACCGAACCTTCATTCCGGCGTCGACCACATGTAGACCTATTATCCAGTAGATGGTCCACATACAGTCTCGGAGCAGCTCCCGCTTGTTCGGGATCCGGCCGAGTAGCCTCACGCAGCGGGGGCGGTTGAGACTTTCTTCTTTTCACACTGAAGTGGCATGCAATTTTTCGTTTCTTTTGAGGATACATGTTAACCTCAGGGGGACACAATACAGTTAATGTAACATACCGTACAGCTAATGCATGAGCGTGTTGTAGAATTCTCAGCTACTATAGAAGGTATTAGAAAAGAAAGTCGTAGTTTGGAACGTATACAATAAGGTGAAACTTACTCACGCAACGCACTTTTCGGGCCTTGCAATTATTACAGGTTTTGGAGGCCTTTGGTTGTTGAGCTTGGAGATCTTTCATCTTGCATGCCGAATATCAAATTGGAAGTGGTTCAAATGGGATTCCGAAGTTGAAAGCAGCGATTTCTCGGAGGTACGGTGTTTTATGGAGTATGTCCATCAGATCGAGCATAGTTTGTAACGGCCTAGCCAAACGGCATTTCCCAGTGTGCCTTGAGCTCGAGCAGGGTGGATGTTGCCCTGTGCAGTTGGCTCGGTCCACCTCGGAGTGTCCATGGATGATTTCAGCCAGGCAAAGCTAAGCGGAAAAGTAATATTATACGAGTACACGTATGGATGTGGCTGAAGGGTTACAAGCAATTGCTGTCCCTTTGTATTTGCAGTGAGATTATTGTGTATATTACAAGCCTTCTCAGCAGGTAAGAGAAATGTTGATGAAGTATGGTGTGCAAGTAATTTGACGTACGAATGAGGTAGATTCCAGATGGAAATTGGTCCAGCGAATGGCATGCTTAGTCATCAATTGTTTGATGTCCCAACAGGTCCTACCGTGTCACCAAGTTCAACCGCGTCTACATCCGTCAACTTTGCACCCATGCAAACCTTCAATCATGAATTATAACTGTCATGGATTAATACTTGTATATGACAGCTCTAAATCTCCACACTTCTGTTGAACTCCAAACACTCATGTTAAACATTTCGCCCTTGTTGTTATCCATACATCTGACTCCTGCCAAACCTACACAGGTCAAATTGCGCACAGACGCAGAAACCATCATTGGTGTATTAGGTGTGAAGAACTCGGTGGAAAGATTTAAGGTTTCCCGAGAAACCTTCAACAAAATCCCGAAATCTCGGTGCAGATCTGCCTGAGATCCAGCTCTCACTGCAAGCAGCTAATTGGCCCTTATACGATTCAGGGACCGAGGGACTTATAAGTGGGATGATGGACCATCTGAAGAAAATCGTTGCGACTCAACGACATATTCGCATCACTAGAGGAACAAAGTTGAAATAGCCCAGACACGGCACCCCCTGGCTGGCAAGACATTCACAATAGACAATAGTCGACATTAGGTCTAGTCAACATGATCACTGGTATGGCTCAGTTATGGTTGACTCAAATAAAGGTTTAATTATCATTAGCTATTGAAGATTATATCCGTGGTTTCAGCGAGTGTGGGAGCCTAGCTATCGTAGATGACCACTGCCCTTTACCACTTTAACAATCCTTTCTAGCACAGAGCCAAGGTTGCGTTCTGCTGCAAGTCACGAGAGCTGAACCCGACCTGAACAGTGAATTCCCCTTGCGGGATTTTCCACTGCTGAGCAGCCACATCCCAATAACTCATGTCCCTCCGGGTAAGCTCAAAACGCACTGGCTTGGTCTCACCAGGCTGCAAGAAAACCTTCTCGAAGCCGCGAAGAATTCTGGGTGGCGCGAGGGAGTGATTATTTGCCTCGGATGGCAGCGACAGGTAGAGTTGTACGACGTTAGCAGCGGCTACTGAGCCTGTATTGTTGACGATTGTCGATACCGTTCTCAAAACAGTCCAGAGATCAGGGTTACCGCCTGGCGCCACCTGGAGGTTGGCGTTAGGATATTGAGCGAGGGCTCCGGGCGAATTATTATCCACAATAAGCTCCTCTGCCACCTCGAACTCAGAGTATGTGAGACCGAATCCAAACTCATACAATGGCTCCACATTCTTAGCATCAAAGCAACGATAGTCGATGAGATGCCCTTCAGTGAAATTCACCTGCCATGCCTCAGTCTTGTAGTAGTCTTCACTGCTGACGTTAAAGATTGGAATCTCGCAGTCAGTCTCCAGCTTTGGGATGGTGAAAGGCAACTTTGCTGAAGGGCTCACATCGCCAAAGAGGATATCGGCAATTGAGTTTCCAGTTTGCTCTCCCGGATAACTTGCTGAAAGGATGGCGGTAACATTAGGGTTTGTCGCCCAAGGCATCAGATGGACGCCAGCCGAATGTGTGATGACAATGGTCTTCGGACATTTTAATGCCACGTTCTCCACTACGGTGGTTGCGTTCCACTCAAGATCTAAATTGGGTCGGTCCGCGCCCTCTGATGCCCATGATTTTAAAAATACGAGACAAATTTCTGGCGTTGGATAGAGACTGGTGAAGTCGCCCTGAACGAGGACTTTATTGTCCAAGATGTATTGTGTGCGGATTCCCTCGGCCATGGAGCGTGCCATGATCGCCTCGAACGGAGAAACGATACCGCTGTGTCGAACAGTGCCAGATCCACCACCAATATCAAGGGTCCCAAATTCTGGAGATTGGAGAGTTGTTGAAAAGAAACTCTGTGCAGCTGCGCTTGTAGGATTCGCTGCATCATTGCCAAACAGCCCAAGATTTTTTATGTTTCTCAAAGGGAGTGTGCCGTTCAGATTTTTCAAAAGCACAGTGCCTTCAGCACCGATTTTGCGGATGAGCTTCGCGTGGTCTGCTCGCACATCACGAGCCTCCACTTCAAATTCTCTACCCGGGGAGAATTGGAACTGAGTGCCAAGCACCATGATCAGAGCTGGGTCGACTGTAGGAAAGCCTGAATCTTGCCCAAGGGCGAAGTACGGTGTCATGATTCTCTCGATCATATTGTCCAGTCTGTCTACTGTGACGCTTCCATTGTTGACGTCAGCGACCAGGTTTGAACCCCACCAAGATACTGATGAAGACTGAGAGATAGACCCAGGCATGTTCATGTCTAGTCCATTTCGCGCTGATTTTGCACCAGAATGGGTCGCAAAAAAGTCTGACATGACATAGCCCTCGAAGCCAAGCTCGCCTTTCAGGATCTCGTTCAGAATGTGAGCGTTCTCACATGAGTAAGTCTCGTCGACTCTGTTGTAGGCGCACATGATAGAGGTTGTCCCAGCCTTCAGAGCATCTGCAAAAGGCCACAAATAAAGCTCGTGCAATGTTTTGTCGTCGATATTAGAGGAATATGCCTCCACATGTACAGAGCCATTCGCAAAAGTCAACTGTGTTCTGAGAAGCTCTTGCTCATTACCGATAAAGTGTTTTGAAGTTGTCTGGACGCCAGTGCTCTGCACACCCCCAATTGTCTCCTTCATGGCGATACCGGTCAGGTAAGGGTCGGGACTAAAGCCCTCCCAGTTGCGACCGCCAGTTGCATGTCGTCCTAATGGGCCAGCGGATGGCCTTGACCAGAGTTAGGGTTTTGCGACTGCTCAAGTAGGATCAGCACATACCCAAGGTAGACATGTGAGCCCTTTTGTCTGAACTCTGAGCCAATAGCTTCACCTCGTAGTCGCATGAGAGTTCGATCCCATGTTGCTGCTATCGTCAACCCAGCGGGGAAGACACTGACGAGATCGGCACGATTCATCCCAGCGGGCCCATCTTGAATGCAAAGACCGGAGAAATTGAGTCGAGGAATGGGATTGATGTTACCAATACAACCTGAAGCAGAAGCAGAGCTTCCAGTAACCATGGACACTTTTTCAGTGAGGTTGAGTTGACTAATGAATGACCTGGCCTTTACTCGAGCTTCGCTCCATGGAATCTGCACTGAGTAACGTATAAGTAGGTGCAAATGGCAATGTGTGATGGGTTTAGAGCTCACCGGTAACATTCGTCTCCGCAGCTTGCCCAATTGCAGAAAAAGAAAGCCCTATCAAAGCAGATGTGCTGACAAGATTCAACATATTGCCGATTGTCTCTGATATCTGAAGAAGTGGTCGACGGCAGAAACGCGGTCCTCGAATGGCAAGTGATCACTTGATACAGCCGGATGGGATGGTCAAGCAGTTCATAGCGAGAATACTGCGACTTATATACTTCTCAAGATCCTAATTTCGCGCAAGAAAAGTTGTTCATCAACGCTGAGATGATGAAGTCGGACCGAACTAGATCTCCCAAGGAAGCCCATCGTCATTATTTTCTCTCCTTTCAAGTTAAATTTCTGGTCGAGGGGCCAAAATAGAGACAGAGTGCGGGGCAATGAGATGAGAATGGGATGGTCCACTTTGGAGAAAGAGGGGCCGAGACGGGTTGAGATGAGTATATCGGACTAGAGATGGTTTTTGTGGAGGGCAAAAAGTTTGCATACTCCAGCCTTTGAATCTGGAGTAAATTCTGGGGCTGTCTCGATAGCGCGTGGAGAAATAGTTCATCAAGAAATATGGAGGGAGTCCGAATTAAGTTCTAGTGTACGAGATACGACGGCGCGGCTCGCAGGCTGACTAGGCGAGTACGACAAACGAGATGCTAATATGGGACTTTGGGGGTTCTTAAATTCTTCGCAGTGCATGGTGGGTCCGCTTGATACTCGATAGTATGACATGACACAAGCTTGGGAGACTTGAGTAGGACTAGGCTGCTCCGTAGTACCGGTACCTCACCACGATAGAGTTTACAAGAGCCACAAACCTTCATGTTCTATCTCGGCCTTGTGGACTGGTGGCTGCTACTTCATTTGGGTCTGCTTGTCGGTTCGTACCCATGGTACGGTAGGTGACTTACTGGGCTGTGTTCCGAGAGTCAGGTTAAACCCCTCCAGCCTCAAAAACTTCTCGACATGACACTCTAAATGTAGCGAGTACCCGCACTTATGAAGAGGCTGATGCAAGCCGTATTCATAGCATTAGAGTACAGCTTTACGAAACTCAGCCTGCTGGGCAAAATCTATGTATATGACTGACTCCGACAGTGTTTCCTTACTTGGCTAACAGTATTCATGCGATTCACGCGCTGCGGCGAGATTTATTTCACCGAAGGCTAGCTCACCTCTGCAAGAGACTAAAATTATTCAAGTCCGCCTCCATATTTTCTCCGCATGTACCACACGCTTCATTGTATTCACCTTCTGCTGCAGCAAAACAGTAATCTTCCAACATAAGAGTGGCACCAATCAGCTTTCTCTTCCTAGAAGCCAGTCTGTTCCTGATATGCGTCATTACTCTCAGGACTACAAAGATGCGAACCTCGGCAACGGAGGGCAATCTAATTCACGCAAAAGCAGCACTCCTTATGAGGACAAAAGTCTTCAGGATGCGGCAGGCGTGACGGATCAAGGCCGTATAGAAATTAATGTCGATTCAAGACTCAGCAGGGCACTCTCGAAATTGATCCCTAGTCCGGTCGAGGAGCCGCTCCGTCCACTTACCCCACCTCCACCAGCATACGAATATGCTGCCGTGCAAAGAATCAAGCTCAATATTGTCATTCAGGTGGTTGGAAGTCGAGGAGATGTCCAACCTTTCATCGCCGTTGGTAACGAGCTTCAGAAGCATGGACATCGAGTGCGTATAGCTACACACGATGTTTTCGAGGACTTCGTTAGACAGCATGGCCTGGAATTCTACCCAATTGGCGGCGATCCTGTCGAGCTCATGGCATACAGTAAGATACATCAATTCTGTTTTGAAGGTTGGAAATGCTGGCAGACTCCAGACTGGACGGGATTGTTTTCATTTGCTCAGCCTATTTACTGATATCTCAATAGTGGTCAAGAACCCTGGTCTTATACCAGGCATTGCAAGTTTGAAAGCTGGAGATGTTCAAGCTAAAAGAAAGATGATTACTGTTATGTTGGATGGGTGTTGGAAGTCGTGCATTGAGCCGGACATGAAGACGCATGTTCCGTTCACCGCGGATGCTATTATAGGGAATCCACCGAGCTTTGCACACATCCATTGCGCACAGGCTCTGGGTTGTCCAGTGAGTGCTTCTAGGAACTTTTTATGTGGTGATACAGGATATGGTACTGACTCTTACAGGTTCATATTATGTTCACGATGCCTTGGAGTTGTACGAGAGCTTTCCCACACCCATTGGCAAATTTGAAGTCTTCAAAATCCGAGAAATCCGACGCCGAGTTGCAAAGTGGTCATACAAACTATCTGTCGTACCTGGTGGTCGAATGGATGACATGGCAAGGGTGAGTAGACAACTTGATGAGATTTAAGTTGCGTACTGATTCCGAAAAAGACTTGGTGATGTCATCAATAAATGGAGATATTCGATGGATCTTGAGCCCATCACGCTTACTGAGGGACCTCTGTTGGTAGAATCTCTCAAAGTCCCTTTTACTTACTGCTGGTCGCAAGCTTTGGTCCCAAAACCTTCGGATTGGCCTTCGCATATAGGTGAGGTCTAAGTATCCCACCATCGTTATTTCGTATGCTTACCATATTAGACGTGTGTGGCTTCTTCTTTCGTGAAGAGCCTAAATTTGACCCTCCCTCCGATCTTCGAATGTTTCTAGAACAAGGTCCACCTCCTGTATACATAGGATTTGGGAGCATCGTGATAGATGGTGCAGATAATATGACAGCGATGATTCTCGAAGCTGTTCAGGCCACTGGTGTGCGTGCTATCATCTCTCGTGGCTGGAGCAAATTAGGGAAAGGCTTAGAGAGTAGCGGCAATGTTTTCTACCTTGGTGACTGTCCACACGAATGGCTTTTCAAACATGTAGCAGCGGTGATTCATCACGGTGGAGCTGGAACTACTGCCTGTGGTCTATTAAATGGCAAACCGACTGCCATTGTACCATTCTTCGGAGAGTATGTTTTGCAGATTCGCTCCCGAGGCGTGCGCTAACAAGTTTGTTATAGCCAACCATTTTGGGGAGAAATGGTCGCAGCTGCAGGTGCTGGACCGCATCCTATTCCATACAAAATGCTGAGCAGCCAGAAGTTTGTTGAAGCGATACAATTTTGTCTTACGCCAGATGCTCTGTTCGCAGCTCAAGGCATAGCCGCCAAGATGAGACGAGAGTCGGGGGTGAAGACTGCTGTCGAATCTTTCCATCGCCATCTCCCTCAGGAAGAACTTCGATGCGAAATACTACCAGATCATCCAGCAACATGGTTGTACAAGAACGGAAGACGGCGCATTAAGTTGAGTCGGCCTGCAGCACAAATTCTATCCCTGTACCTAAAAGTGGATTTGAAAGGGTTGCAATAGTAAGTCCACTAAGCATCTTACTCTATGTACCGGCACACAATATGAAAATAGTACGCAGCTAACATTATTCGATCCCAGCCATGAGCCAGCGCCGATTGTTATCGAGAACGCTCGGTGGGATCCTCTCACTGGGGCTACATCAGCTTCTTTGGGGATGGTTTTCAACATGATGAGTGACGCAGCGGGTGTCGTCACTCGTCCCATGGATGAGTATAAAGATTCAAAGGCAAGGAAACAACTCGAGTCAGCAGGAGATCCAACGAGTACAGCCGGTTCCGCCAGTGATGATGGGGCATCAATCAAGAGCGGTTACCGAGCAGACTCGATTCACTCCAATGGAGGCCAGGTCTCAAAACCACGCAACAATGTCGCTGGCGACATGGCAGCAGCGTCTGCCAAGAGCTTTGGAAACCTGATCGGTAGACCTTACAAAAGCATATTTGTTGATGTCCCACTCGCTGCAACAGATGGCCTACGAGCTGTACCAAAGTTATACGGCAGCGAAGTTCGAGAAAGAGGTAAAATCACGGATTTTAAGAGCGGCGCCATGGAAGCCGGAAAGTCTTTCGTCTTTGGTATCTCGGGAGGCCTTGCAGGACTCGTCACGGAGCCTTACAAAGGTGGGAAGAAAGAGGGGGCGCTGGGCGTTGCCAAAGGAATTGGGAAAGGGTCGCTTGGATTCTTGACAAATACTGGATCGGGTAAGTAACCATTTTTCAGCAAAAGGACATACAATTGCTGAACTTCCCAACTAGCTGGCTTAGGTCTCCTTGCATACACAGGTCAGGGTGCATGCAAGAGCCTCTACACAACCTACCATGCCAAGACAAGGCGTCGTCTTGTGGAGAAAAGAATCGAGGAGGGCAAGTATATCGTAGAGAGTGCGATTCCTGGACGTTTCATTCATGAGGCTATGCTCTCAAAGTTTGATCGATTGCGTAAAGGCATCGTTGACGATAATTACATGTAAGGAAGGGACGATGCGGGGTCGTGGGCGTATGTCAGAAATGTCTCCTTTTCAAGTAAAATACCACCATTCGTCATCTTTACAGCACAATTGTATCAATCATGATTTATAACTTCTTGTCAGGTCTTCATGCTTTACACTTTGATAGATAGCATATAGAATTTCGCATTTGTGTATATCTATGTGTCCCACTTTTCTAAATGTCACAATTGGTCCTCATCCTACAGCCTTCAAAGTAACGGGTACATCTGTACGCAACGCTCAACACGCAACTTATAATCCTTTCTCGTATCTCAACCACCTGAGTATTTGGGACGGCAAGCAGTATATATATCTTCTCCTTAATTTGACTATAACTCGAAATGGCAATTTACCCCTATCGTATCTTTTCTATTTTCAGTCGTCTCACCCCTGCCAAGTCATCGCATCCACCGTATATCGCATCCGCATTGTTCCATGGATACGGTACCCCACCCAAACTTTCAGATAGGGATGCGATACACGGTGAGGCTTCCTTTTAACAACAACCATCAACCACCAATTAAGGCTGAGTTGAGGCTCAGCCGCTACGAATGGAGCCTCTATTCAGGGGCTGACGTCCAAAGGAATGCTTCACAAACGTGTACCTGCGTTTGAATCGCACTGCCGTATCCGCTAAAGAGTGAAGCTTCCGCGGGTAGCTCCGTTTCTCAACCTTATTCAAGGCGGTTTCCATGAGAGATGAAGGTACAGTGGTTCAGATAACCTCATGCACGACATCCTCGTACGCTTTCAACTTTGAAGTGCCTCTTTGATGGTTTTAGAGTGGGGTTACGAAGTTTGTGATGTCGCGTTCATGTCCAGGGGCCAGATGGCGCCTTTCCCCAGTGTACGGTTCTCTTCTCTTTGTTTACTCCATCGTATTTCGGACATGAATATGGGATTCGAAACCCATGTCGAAAGGTTGGCATACAAAGGTAGATTTTCGTCTTAGTTGTCGTTACCTGTGCGACGGATTTGTGGAATTTCCTTCTTCTATATATTTTGCTTTCTGCACAACGGGCATCTTTATGAACTCTCTCCATCACCCGAACACTTCAACCATTTGGCACCTTCAACCACAATCGCCCTTCTACAACTCATCCTAATAGCCAATTCAGCTCTTCAGTACTCGAATATTTGCGTCTAGTCTGGCAACCAAAGCTTCCTGAACTCTATATCGGTCGTTCTCTACTACGCATATCACAAAGGAGGCTAGGAAAATGTCGACAACGGTAGATGAGACGGGAATCTATCCTTATAAGCCAAATACCAATGTTTGCATTGCCGCAGCTGCTCTCTTCGGAGGAAGTGCTTTGTACCATGTCTTCCAAATGATGCGCAAAAGGACGTGGTTCTACACACCTATGGTCATCGGATCGTTCAGTGAGTCAATCACGCGTCTCTTTCCAGATTTCCAGCTAACGTCTCCAGTGATGACCTTAGGATATGTTGCACGATACTTCTCCAGCAAGTCACCTTCTTCAATGGGACCTTACATCATGCAATCTATGTTCATCATCCTTCCACCATCTCTCTATGCAGCAACCATTTACATGATATACGGACGCATTGCTGTATTTGTGAAATCTCCTGAAGCATCGATCATTCGACCGACTCGAGTCACCAAGATTTTTGTTATTGGAGATGTCATCTCGTTCTGGCTACAAGCAGGTGGAGGAGGAATGATGTCTCAAGCTAGCATGTCCCACCTAGGTGAAACGATTATGATAGGTGGACTCATTTCCCAATTGGCATTCTTCGGCTTCTTTCTCATCGTGTCCTTGATCTTCTGGAAACGAATGCGCTCTTCACCTACGCGATATACTATTCCTCAATACGGCAAGCATACTTGGGACTCTCTCTTGAAGATTTTGTTCGCTGCTGCTGCTCTTATCATCGGGAGATGTATCTTCAGAATCATCGAGTCAAGTCAAGGTTTCACGGGATATCTTGCTAGTCACGAGGTATACATGTATATTTTCGACGCAGCGCCCATGTTTGTGGTGCAAGCTATGTTCCATATCATACACGCAGGAGATGTTTTCCCTCGCGGTTTTGCTCTTGAAAAGTTGGCAGATAATGACTCGGAGGCAAATATTGGATTGAGGGAGAGAAGATAGCTACACAATCAGGAAGACATAACCCGAGATGGTATCTCGGGCGGTGAAGAGAGGAACAGTGGGATAATTGGAAGTCTTACTGTAGTGAATCGTACTCACAGCAGAGGGTCGGATGTATCTGAGATTTTAGGCCTTTACACATAGATTTTAGAATTCTTCAGGCTGGCCTGAAGAATTAGCAGCTCGATCATGTGAGCAATTGATTTATTCTATAGTTCTATGTTTCATAATGCGTTCTATGCTGTGCCGTCCACATCGGCCCATTCCCAACAAGTTCTTATCCACCTTCGGTATTTAAAATCGTCCCGTCTGCTCGGAACAGAGTTTTTGTTCTCAGTGCATGACCTCACAGGCTCGGTTGACGGGTCGTACACTAACATCGTACACTAAAATGTCTCAAACCTCCTGGTTCTCCCCGCAAACCCCAATCAGTCCTCTGTCTGAATCGCGCCGACCTTGCGAAACGGCCCTTTTGGTGACGCGGAAACACTGTACGAGGCGCAAGGCTGCACTGCCAGCTTTTACTGCACTATTAAGTCTTTACTGTTGCACTCCTAATACGATTGAACCACCTACAACACCTCGCGATATCGTATTACTATTTTCAGAGTACGACCAAGTGCAGCACTGTACCTCCGTACACCCATATCACTGCACCCAATGTGGCGGATCTGCTTGGGAATGACTCTCCACTGATATTGACACTCAGACGTCATTCGTGGAGAGGAAACAATTTGTCTCTATCGATAACCCCCACAGTCAGTTCCATAATACGGGGAATTCCACCCCTCCGCCCCGCGATGCCCTCACGGCGAGCCCATCTGAAGTCCCGAAATGGTTGTGTCAACTGCAAGTTCTCCAAAGTCAAAGTAGGTTCCGTAGCCATTTTAATACACTGCTCCGAATGCTAATTGTCCCCAATTAGTGTGACGAACTCAAACCCACATGTTCGAGGTGCATCAGACGTGAGGAACGATGTATATATAAAGAACCTCAAATCCCACGTCGTATGCCGGGTTCAGAATCAAGTCTACCATCACCACAATCACTTGCACTAGATTCAACACGCGCTCATGTACCCGAGTATTTTTGGAATGCAGTATTTCCATATACCACCAACAATCCATCTCCGGTCGCAGAAATCAGGTTTGAAAATTTCCGAGATAGGGACCTGGAGTTACTGCATCACTGGTCGACTTGTACTTATCGTTCTCTTGCTGATGGCTTTCCTCTTGAGGAATTCTGGCAGATCACTGTCATTCAAGTTGCTCTAAGCCAGCCTTTCCTTATGCACGGTTTACTTGCTCTGACGGCATGCCACCTGGCTTACTTACGACCAGAAGCAAAGGACCATTACGACGAAATCGCTATGTACCATCACGCATCTGCAGTTTCTCTCTTTCGGCCAGTGTTAGACACCGTTGACAGCCAGTCAGCCGGCTCAGCTTTTGCTTTTGCTGCGATAGTCGGTAACATATCATTCATATTACCTGCTCAATACCTGGGTACGCCATCATCACCCTCACCAGGGGAATCAATTGTGAAAAATATATTACATGTATTTCGACTAGAAAGAGGAGTCAAAGGCGTGTTGGACAACAGTTTGCAATCTATTCGAGAGAGTGTAATGGCACCTTTACTCATGATTCCAATGGGACTAGAAGATGGACCTCTCGATTTTGACGCAGAAATCGCGGTTCGGGAAGTTGAAGATGGGATTCGAAATCATTTGCTGTCAGAACAGCAAAGATTTGAGTATTTAGATGCTATGAACTGGTTTCGACAATGTTATCCCAGAGGAAAGTATGAGCCTAGACACAGGGCAGCGATCTCTGGTTGGCCTGTTATGCTTCGGGATGCGTGCTTTGCCGATATGCTTGGGATGCAGGACTGGTTCTCACTTGTGATATTAGGATATTATGGCGTTTTGTTGAACTTTATGAATGAAACTTGGTGGATGGGAAATAGGGGAAGGATGCTTGTTGAAGCGGTCTGTGATATTTTGTCCCCTGAATTTGTAGGCTTTATGGAATGGCCTAGGAAAGCAGTTGGGATTGGAGTTTGGGAATGATTAACTTTTTAAGCAAAACGAAGAATTGAAGAGACTCCTGAAGCCCTGTCACTTTTCATTATAATGAAGGGTCCGATCCTTCAACTGAATGCTGTTTAAGCAAAATAAGCATTGCGGACTGCTCTCTCCATATCTCGGTAAAAGCGAATAAAGTTACCGAGTTCTGAGGGTCGAAACTCCGAGTTTTCGGCTCATGCTTTCTGGTGAGAAGAGGCGTCCGCGGAGTTTCCGAATGGTGGAGAAAAGTTGATTGGGCTTTTATGAAACAGTTTCTTTTTGAGAGACACGGCACCATACTTTGTCACCACCACAATTTGCGAAAGGCCGGTGTTTACAAGCTCGTGGGCTCAGTGCGAAAATGTTGTCACCGAGAGCCGCATCATGCGAACTACGCAATAGTACCGAGAAACTAGAATTGAGTGCATTCCTTCGAACATATAATTCCATCACTGGCTTCCATCGGGACCATTATTTTTCTGCATCATCACAGCTATACAATCACAAATTCACCCTATCTGCCCATCTCGACATCACTTGAAGCTCACCCCGCACCTGTTCGTAGTAAACATCGATACCCGCGCTTCAACAAAATCCAGCCCTGTCAATTAAAATCTCCACAACCAATATGGGGAAAATAAGCAAAGTAAGTCTTCTATAAGAGATAAATCAATCCAATTATCTAATCCAAATGGCCAGACAATAATTATTGGAGCTGGGCCGGCCGGTCTCACAGCAGCACTGCGACTTCAACAAAGTAACAAAATCGCCTCCATCATATACGAGACTCGACCAGAACCAACTCAGATGGGAGGTGCTCTCGGAATACCCTCAAATGGCCTACGATTACTTCACCGTCTCGGACTCTACCCAGAACTTCTCACCAAGGGATCCAGTGGCTCTGACCTGGTAATTCATTCGGTTAAAGGTCATGTTATTGGTAAAACGGATATGATTGCATGGAGCAAAGCACAAACAGGGTTCGGGTATATGAGAATCAGACGTGCTGAATTGATGGATATTCTGCTCGAAGAGACAAATAAAGCGCAAATACCAATTCATTACGGCAAGAAATTGGTTAGCATCGAGGAAAGTGATATGGGTGTTACTGTCACCTTTGCAGACGGCACCAAAGACACTGGCGACTTGCTCATTGGATGCGATGGGATCCATTCTGCTGTTCGGAAAACCTATATCGACCCGGATATCACTCCAGAGTATTCAGGCATCTCGAATGTGTTCTCTATTGTTCCTACATCCCAATTACCACCTGCAGCGACAACTATCCAAGGTCTCAATGCAACGGTAACGACAGGAGGACTTTTCGGGATCACTCCCTGCACTCAATCAGGCGACTCAGTCTACTGGTTCTTCTCTCGCGAAGTAGCAATTCCAGGGGAAGGGTACACTCGCGATGGATGGGAAGAGCATGGCAAGAAAGAAGTCGATGAGTTCAAGACAACGATGCACGGTATCCTGAAAGATGTCTCCGGCGAGTGGGGAGATTTGTTGAAAGGGGTCGTCGACGAAACCTCCGTGGTGAAATTCTACCCCATCTTCAGACTTCCTTCTGGTGGCAAATGGTCGAAAGGAAGATGCATCATTATTGGAGATGCAGCACATGCTATGCCACCACATGCCTCTCAGGGTGTCTCAATGGCGCTAGAAGATGTGTTTATGCTCTCCAAACTCCTGATTGATCCTGAACGGCCACTCGATGAGGTATTCAGATTGTATGATGAGAAGAGAAGACCGAGAGTCAATGAGATGGCGAAGACTGCTGAGAGAAATGGATCTGTTCGGAAAGATACAAGTCCATGGAGACTCAAAGTTAATGAAGCTGTGATTGGTGGAGCGTTGTGGTTTTATCAGGCGTCGAAGTTGGATAGTTTGGGATTGGGCCAGAAGACCCTGGCTTACGATGTGGAAGCAGAGATTGTTTAGGGATTATGCGATTTTTAGCAGCGATTGTTTGTAGATGTTGATGCCCAGGCTGCCGAGAGATGGAAAGTGTACATTATATAGGTTTACTGATGATTTGAATATACCAGCAGCCACCATTGCAAAAGTGTTGCCAAAACCTATTTGATTTGATGTAACTCATTTGACCCCTAGACAAGTTAAGTTGTGATATGGCTTCCGCGCTTAAAGTTAATCAATGTTCAATACTTTCTAAGTTAGCTTCCACTATTGGGCAGCATGAACAGCGTGGCAGCGGGGGAGAGTGTGCTGACCTTGAAGTGCATGAAGCCCCAAGTTACGGGGTTTGATAGCCTGGACGAGGTCCCTGATACCTGTGAATTAGTGGCTGTACCCTATAATTATAGAGCCTCGACACCTGCAGTTCACTTCCTAGGTGCCTAGATCCCGCTATCGCTTAGCGACCAACGCCTGGCGTGCACCTTCCAGTTACCCAGGGTCACAGCTGAACGTAATAATCAGAAGCTCCAGTCCTGTTTACAATAGATATCACTTTCATAAGGAAATAAAGTACTTATTTAATTTAATAATCTGGTACGATTGTGAAAACCCCCAGGTTATTCATGTGGAAGACTATGAATACTAGTTTATATTTCTGATCAGGTTACTGTTCATTGTAGAAACGCCAACCGCCAATCATTTCCATCTGTGGAATGCTGCAGGCAGCAGCTACCCCGCTATGAAACAAACCACAGGCCCATCTGCAATCACACACAGACAAAACACAAGCCCTTTCCATGCTTCTTGCTCTCATCTAATTTTTCTGTATTTACACACAAAGATCCAGCACAGAACAACAACAATGGCAGTTGACACAACCTCCGTGCCAGAGCAAGAATTGAAACAATACGACGGAAACTGCCATTGCGGACACTTCAAATTTACGATTTCTATCCCTGAGCTCCCTTCAGTCCTAACATGCGACTGTAGCCTTGATATTAGGGTTCGTCCTCAATCCCTTTCCTCTTCCATTTTCCCTCCCCACCCGTCTCAAGTGAAAACACAGACTAATTAAAATCACAGAATGGAACTCAATGGATCTATCCCGTCTCATCTGAAAATCTAAAGGTCCATTCTGGAGAGAATGGGATGAAAGAATATGAATTTGGGAATAAGGATACAAGCCATTACGTCCGTCACGATCTCACCCTTGTTTCTTCACAAGTGATATTAGAGTCAGAATGAAAAGAAATTCTAACGCTGCATTCATAGTTCTGTCCCAAATGCGGCTCATCAGTCTACGCGGTCAGGAAGGCGGGGAGAAGTGATATGAGTATTCCCTATGGATTCAATGTAAGATTCCATCACCTTCTAGTCACTCTATAATATTGAAAACCTGACAATCCACAGGCACGCATGCTTCATGACCTTCCAGCTGATCTCAAAGAGAATTTCTTTCCGGGCTCAACTCTGCCACCCTTTTACACAGCGCTTACATTCCCTTCTATTACTAAAGAAGAGGAGGAGAAACTAGCTAAAACAGAAGACATGAAGAGATATAATGGGAATTGTCATTGTGGTGCTGTGAGGTATAGTGTTGTCACAAAGGCATTAGAAGGGGACGGCGGGCAGGAGGTGCTGCAGTGTAATTGTAGTCTTTGCTCACGGGTATGTAATTCCCCCTTTTTTTCTCATATTGCAAAGTTGTCTCGATCTCATTCTCATTCACCCTGCTATCGTCTCCTCTACTCACTCCCTAGCATTCATCACACCAATCCTCTAATAACCCAATCCGCCTTCAAACTTCCCACTAATCACAAGTTCATTCACTAACCGTCCACAGAACGCAGATCTCTGGATCTACCCTCCCGCATCCTTCGTACTTCTCCATTCCTCTTCTTCTCTCACAGACTACGAGTTCCTGTCCAAAGACTCCTTACATTCTTTTTGCAGTATCTGTGGTACTTCAGTGTTAGTCAAGGTACTAGATGAGAAGGAGGATTTATGTCCTCTTAATGTTAGGACGATTGAGGGAATGGATAAGGAGAGATTGGAGGCATTGAAGATTAAAAAGTATGATGGATGGAAGAATGAGCCGAAGTACGTGGTGAAATGAGGGAGTTGGCATTATGCTATTTGGGTTAGGGGTTGTGAATTTGAGTGCTAGATGAGAATTTCAGGGAAGGGGTTTACTAAAATTCCATCTTCGATATTGATGTTCTTGAATAGATCCTTAATGTTTCATAAAGTTTTGTTCAATCATTCTTCATTAATCCCCCTTTCAGCTCTTCAAGCCCCAGCCTTGCAGCAATTTCACTCTTACTCTTTCTTCGCACGGTGCGCTGTAGTAATCTCAACATCAGGAGCACTGTCTTGATGATACTTACAAAATCAAGCTCCAATACCGACCTGCATCCGCTCGTCAGGAGAAATACAGCCTAGCAAAGCCTGGAAGTGAGCCGTCCCTTCAGATGCTGGATCAACCTCGTCCGGCACACCCCGTCTTCAATTCCTGAATCTTGACTCCCCACTGGAAGCCATTCAAGGTTGAGGAGTCTTCTCGCTGACATTTCAAGAGCATATGGTGCACGCCTCTCCAAGCAGAATTCAGAGCACCAACGACCCAGGCATGATGGGAGCTCGTAGCTTTTAGGAGTCAGCAAAGTTATAGTTTGTAATGTGTGTCTTTGAAATGGGAATTATATACCTTCGCCAATGAAATGCAAGTTCCCTCGAGCTGTCGGTCGCGAAAGGATGGGATATAGATTCGTGAATTGTCTGGGTCTGAACAGAGCAAATGTACCTCTAGCAAGAGGATCAGCATACAAATCATAAGCATGCAACTCTTTAAGTCGTTTTCAGGCTCTTCCAATGACGTCGTCTCCGAGTAAATAAGTGCAAGATCTTTCAAAAAAAGACCTTTGAGTTGATTGTCCGTGTCTTACCATCTGCACCAATGAGGCCACCAATACGTTGAGCATCTTGAGACCATGTGTACGAGCAGAGAAGAATAACTTCTTCGTTAAGGGGATCATTGACATTGTAAGACGGGTAAACGCAGGTTCGAATGGGACGGTTCGTAGCTGCTGAATAATCATGAGTAATACCTTTCTCGATCCACCGAGGGGAGTTGAACTTGTTGGCGACTTTGCAGGAGGCGCCATGCCGTAGACTTCTAATAGCATCTTTGACGACGGGGTGGAATCCTGCGTGCCTTAGATCCATGTGTTGAGTGGCTGTCAAAGTTGTGCTATTGAAGATGGTAAGATGTTGTCTATCCTCGGTTTCACCGTCGACTCAAACAAACATGGCGTGCGAGTTGCCCTTAGTTTTGGCGTTGAATGCAATCTTGGTTACTCTTTTCCCTGTGCTAGGCTTGTTGGGATCAAGTTTTTTCAGCATTCCATCGATCAGAACTTTCCATCCGTCTTCTATGCACGTCCATGCAGATCCTTCTCCTTTCTCGAACTTTAAGGCCTCAAAATTAAATGAGTCAATGACGCTCTTCATATAAGTTTGGCTGTAGCACGAGACCAGTACTTGCTTAATGTGGAAATGGCGGGGTGGACGATGATGGCTTGAATACGGGGCTAGAACTTTGGAGCAGTTGTAGCAAACCCGTCTAGTATGTTCAATTTTCGATCTGCAAGGTCTAGAAGAACCAAGTCTCAGGATAGGTACTAGTGCCCCCTCATATATTAGTATGTCACCACTTGCGTCCGGACGGGTCGGCACGCTGGGGACTACTGTAGTGGAGTTGCGATTGCGATGTGGTTGGCGTATCTAAGACATCATCACTCGCCTTGCCGCAGGGCTGAACCCAAAACGTGACCATTCTGCTAGGAGAAAAACTCAGTCGCAGGGAAGGAAGAAACAGACATGTATAGCTTGCATCTGGTGAGAATCGGAGACGCGCTATGATTCTATTGCTCTGCAGGAGAGATTTGTTGAGAATGGTCAAGAGGGGATACTTGCTCACCGTCTTCTGGCGGTGGAAGCCATTTCCCTATCCATTTCTCCACAGTGATGAAATCAAAGATGAAAGGAGAGGTTTGGGGCGTACTTGGAGGCATATTACAGGTATGAAGAGAGAGACATGTTTGCGATATAAGTTGTGACTTCCACCCTTCGTCGTCATAGCCAAAGGCCAGTATGAAGTCCGCACTATTAGCGGCTTGCATTCATTCTAGTGAAGATACTGCGTTAAAGTTCAGCCTGGTCTAATTTTGGGTTTCTGGACAGGACTGAAGACCTGTAAGAGGGTGTTTCTCCTCGGGAGAAGCGCATAGACGTGTTAAGGCGCAGGTACACCGAGAGCGTTAAGAAATGTCCATAGCTTTTGAAGCCCTCTTCTAGCGGGTATAAAGCTACTGCCTGGATTTTAATAGGATGTCTATAACAAACACCATCTCCTAGTGCTTTTATTATAGAGAGCGACACTGCCATTTTCCCTTTCGTTCCGAATACTCTTATTTACAGACTTGCCGTTTCGTCAAGAGGGTAGAAGCAGTGAACAGGGTTTCCAAGAAAGCAATAGATTTCATTCTATAAGTAATGGGTCGTAAAAGAGTTTACTTGTGTCAGACAAAGGCATACGATAATTCTGGCGGTAAATCAGACTAAGAGTATTAGACTGAGGTCCAAAAAATGTGGTTCATAGTGATGCATTCCAGATTGTCAATCCGCTGCTTAGGTTCTGGATTTCCAGATCAGGGTGCGAGGGCCAGATAGGCAGCCACGCCCAAAAGTCTCCCTAGAAAAGCAAGAAAGCTTCATCTATTGAGCATAGTAGAGCTTACATACTCAATGCTTAGCTTGAAGAGACAGACAGATGTTGGACTTTAAAGCCGTGAATCTTGTCCCAACATATACTATCCTCTCCTAAAATTCTACACAAAACACTCTTCCAAGTACCCCGCCAACAGCCCCAGCACACTAACCTGCGGAAAATGTCTACACTCCAACACCTTGAACCCCACCTCCGTCTCAGTACAAAAAACCACATTTTCCCAGAACCAACTCATCGGCATACCACCTCCCAGCGTCCAAAAAATCCTCTCCTTATTACTCCTAAACCACCCCTTATCCCACCTGCTTTTCTCCACGACCCCAGCATAGTTTCTCGCCCAGGTAATATAATTCTTCTCTAATCTCTTATGATAAGCTGCGCCCAGCGCTTCCCAAGCAGCTAGATCTTCATTCATGAGATGCGCGAAGATGTGTTGGCATGTAGCTACTGTTTTTGGGTCTTCTGACTCAGGACGGGAGACCCATTCGTAGATTTGAGGGATAACGTGCATGGGTACTTCATGCACCATTATCTTTTCTACCCTATGTGGGTAATCTTGGAGAAGAGCAAGTGCGATGTTTCCACCTGAGCTACTGCCGTAGATGTAGAAAGAGGGGATAGAGAGTTCATCCATGAGGAGAATAATTTGCGCTGCTATTTTCTGGGGAGAGAGGTCTGAGAGGGCGGAGGAGGGACAAGGGGAGCGAGAGAAGCCGGGCATGTCGAAGGTTGTGATATGGAAATTAGGGAGGAGAGGGAGGAGAGCTAGAAAGCAGTCGCTGTCGCCTTCGCCGGAGGGGATGAGGATGAGGTGTTTAGAGCCGCTTCCGGATTGGGTCACGTTCCAGGAGATGCCATCTGGAGTGGAGATTTGGGTACTTTGAGACATGGTGAGGTTGATAGGGGAGGTAGAATAAGCGAGGGTGAAGCGATGGTGCTTGGGATAGGGGGACTTTGTGGAGGATAGACAGTGCTAGATGTTGGTTGTCGGAAGATCAGGATGAAATGGAATGAGTGTATAAATACAATAATACTGCTGCTTACATGGTTGTCTCATCTGGTGGATAGGCATTGATTGTGGTATAGCCTAATGCCTCCTGCAGGTGGGGCCCTTTTCAGGGGAAGCTACCTGATCACGTGTGTGTAGGATATGATGAACGCAATGAATGCTTCCTGATAAGAACAACTGCTTGTCACTTCCTACATGAACTTATGGAAACGATACTTCAGTGGCTTCTGAAAGATAAACTATTCAGAACAAATAAAAGATCAAGCTATCGTGTAGGATTACCACATGATCCAAAATTACTAGACCCACCAAATATGTAGAAAAGACCGTCGTTGCGAGTAAATAGACTTTAGTTGTATAACTCTTGATATTGCAGGCTTCAACAGTCTCAATTATCTCTTATGTGAGCGATAGATACAGACTGTTGGTCACACACTTGTATGGCCTCACGTGATATGGTATCTCCGAGTAAGTAATCAACTATGATAACTTCAAGAGAAGATTGATTGCCAGCGCGTAAGTACCGATACTTCTTCTCAAACAATAGCGGATACTCCTTGTACTTTAACATCCAACTTCTTGTCCCTATCATCAACAAACGTGGGCCAAGACCAGGATCCAGGAATCCAGACCCGGATGTCCAACTTCAGACGCAGAACCTGGATCCCATCCCAAAGCGTCATTCCGCATACCAGCAGGAACCAAAGCCAGCAGCATGGCAACTATTCAGGATGAAAGGGAAGAAAAGTGACGAAGGCAGAAGTGCACATGCTAACAGCGCAGAAGGTGTGTCTGGTGACCTTTACTAGAGGAGTGGGATGGAATACCGTACCTATCTCAGGCTTCAAAAATCAGGACTACTGGATCTGGATTGGATTGCAGCTATACCGAGGACCTTCCGATAGCATTGTGTTGTTTTGGTGGCAGCACCATTTAGGCTGTTGGATTGAGTGGGTTTGTTTGAGCAGTGCAAGGAAGCGATGTGATGCACCGATGATGCTGTGAGTGTCCTGCGTTCGGCCGAGGAAGTGAAGCAAGTTGGGAACAATGTGAGTTAAACAAGAGGCGAAGGGAAAGTACTCCGTAAAGCAAGGCAAAGCGATACGCGTTGCGATAAGCTGCCTCCCGTCAGCCAAGGTGGTAAGTCATAAGGCTATAAATAGAGGCATATTACACGTGACTGTCATGCTTAGGCGGAGGATGACGGGGTTTGTAGTCTAGAGACATTGCTTTGTTCGTCATAACTGTCTGTCCATAGCCACTCAGCTTTCCTTATCCAGATGCGTGTCTTCAAGTACCAACCAAGTCATTTCAACATGCACTGCAGTAATGAGGTAATTAAAACCCCTCGTGTACCTACAGCTAAAGTACTCGTGTTCCGTTGTGTTTGTCTTGTCCCTCCAGTCAGGCACATGGCGTCTTGGTTTGGTGTGGGAGTCTCTTATCGGAGTGCATGATGCACGGTTGAATCACACCAGACCAGGCTGGATAGCTTTATCGCAGCTTGAAGCAGCTTCAGCAGCAACAGCTTCACCATAGCTTCCGAAACATCACGACCATAACCAAGCGACCCGCATTCGCATTTCACTCAAGCCGGGCTCACCCCGCGCGCCCATGTTGCAATATCCCCCCCCCGGCCCTCTCTCCGATCCAGATCCATCATCCTCCCCACTCCGACCTCACTTCTCTTCACTTCCACTTTCCTCTCACCCATCCCTCACCATCCACACCTTCCACACCCTTATCGCTCTCATATTCCGTCTCCCTCCTATTTCCCAGTCCGGTGACCCCGAGGTCATAAGCCTTGCCTGCCTTGGAATGGGGCTGTGATTGACATCGGCCATCGTGCCTTGGTAGGCTGATAAGAGGTAAATAAGAACAGACGCGTCCCTCAACCCTCCTCTTACTCCCCTTCTCTCTTCACATCTATCAAACTATCATATCAAATACTATACAGTACAATCAACAAGTCTCTTTCTATTATATTCCTATCAGCTTCCAGTTCCCGGATAATCCCATTCATTTGTGCCATTATCCCGCTCTCTTTATCACTCAGCCTCGTTTGACTCATTCGCCGGTCCCAACACGGCCACCTCTCTTTGTCTCACCAGGCTCGTCATCTTCGAGAATCACCACTTTGCTGTGTGTGGTCCGCGCCTTCCTCACAATTTCGATAAAGCAAACTCCTCCATTAATTTCCTGTGACTCGCCTGGCCACAGTCATCCGGTGACTTGTGACTTCCCTCGTTTCGACAAACGGTCCCTTATCAACTCAACCCTCCTACCTTCGTGTTTCTTAATCCTTACAATTATTATTACACTTCAAAGAACTAGCCTGGCACATCTCAGAACTTGCCTGGGATAATCGCATCTTCGAGAACAAAGACGATCCGGATTGGAATATCCGTTGACTCATCGCCTCAAAGCATCCATCACTTCGATATCACTTCCGCAACCATTATTCCAATCCATACTCTCAGCTCCACAACTTTAGCAACCATGTCTGCAACCTCTACTTGTAGCCCTATCTCTCCTGTCCAGCACAAGGATATCCGATCTCCTTCTCTATCATACAAGCGCGATAAGGACCACGGCTCGAAATGGGCAAATGGTCAACGTCCAGTTGCTGGAGTTAAACTTAACATGTATGACGAGCTCGTAGGTGGCACCGAGGCCATGAGAGAGAAAGTTCGTCCGCAGAAAGTATGGAGTCAAACGTAAGCTTCTCTGCCCACCTTTAGAGAGGAACAGTACTAACTGCTCCTAGTGGCAAGTCTCATGCCAACAAGAACCCTAAGCCATTCGGCAACTATGACAGCAGTCGCGTTGTACACAAAGTCGATGCTTTGATGGAATCGAACGATCATACTACCTCTGCCCTTTCCAAGTCTCTCCTCGAACTCCTTCCTCAACATGCCAACAACACCAACTCCGCTATCCAAATTGCCATTCGAGAATCTGCTGAGTCGGATGTCTTGTATAGCTTTGATAACAAGGGTCCAACTCCCGGTGAGAAAGGCCGAAAGGTTGATCTTGGTGGACTCGTCGAGATGGCAGAGCAGAAATGGGTCAGTGAGCAGACCGAGAAAATCGTGAAGGGTGAATATGAGGTGTTGGATAATTTCGGAGAGAAGACTGCTCTTCCAAGAGGCAAAGGGAAGAAGTCTCCTAAGCAGAAGCGTGAGGTTGTCCCAATGGTTGTCGAGGAAGATGATGGTTTCGAGCTCATCTAAACCTGTTTCTCTTTGTCTTGATTCGGACGGCGTTTGAGCATGGCGCATGGTATAGCTTACCCTGGTATGGGGAGGATGGCTTACCCTTTCTGCTTGATATTACCTATTAGCCTTTGTATTCATGATAGGTGGTTATCGGTTTAGGTTTCCGGTTTTCGGTTTTCGGTTTATACGCATAGCCTACCCGTATAGAGCGGGGAGGATGGCAGGCGTTGGTTGCATAGCGTAGCTTACCCATGGATTGGGGAGGATAGCTTATGCTTTGGATGGTTGCGTTGCTTCATATACCTGCAGACAGATCGTGCCTGGATGCTTGCTTTTTACTTGCTTTTAGTGATTAGCAATGAGATGAATTGTATAACAATATTTTGATAGAAAGATATGAATGTTCATCCTCGCGTAGGTAAATATCGTGTTCGATCTCAACAAACGCTGTTAGCTTACACAGGTGTCATACTTTTGAGTTATTCCTAATAACTATTGCACATGATCCCAAGAATCTGTGCTGGGTAGAAACCGACACACGCGGAAATTTGTGTGCAATACCTGAAAAGCGGTTGCCTTCTCATCTGGTATACAAGAGTAACAAGAAGAAGCACATTTCCAGGAATTGCTTATATAGTTACACTCTCTGAAAAACGAGTCTTTCGGTCTAAATCCTCAAGTCAACCGATTTCACTCGCAGATGTGCTGTACTTTTGTAGACTTGCGAAACTCTAGCTGCGGAAGTTTGAGCAATTGGGGCTCGTAGCGAACAAGTATGGAACAGTAGTGTAGATGAGAGAATATATGGAGCCTCTTGATATGATAAAAGAGTCTTGTTTATATAAATTTGGGAAGGGTGAACTCCCGTACCAAATGCTCTTTGAACCTCATTGCAGGTTTGTCTTGGACGAAGATGCTTCCCTCTTTCTGATTCGTTGCCTTCAAACCTTAAATTCACGTGATTGTCTACCTTGCTCGAAATAATCTCAGCCTCGACCTTTAACCTCAACCTCGCCGCCTCATCCAGAACCAAAGAAACCCATCCCCACTACAACCCGCCCACAATGTCTTCCCTCTCCGCCTACTTAGCATCCAAATACCTGTCTGCCGATCCCCCTTCAAACAGCGGCAAAAAACGCAAGCGCAAGACCAAAGAGCAATCTCAAGGCCTCATAATAGCAGACGACGACCTCACAGGCTTCACTTCTCAACCCACCGCTGACGAAGAAAAAGACGGTCCCTTAACTATAACATCCGGCTCAGCCGAATTCCGTAAAGCCAAAAAGAACGCATGGAAAACAGTCGGTGTACCTGCTCTGCAGCCCAGAGATGAAGAGGCAGAAGCAGCGGAACGCATAATTAGAGATGCAGCCGAGGAGACGAGAGAAAGGAATGAAGATGAGGAACCAGTTATAGAAGGAGATAGTAGTGAGATTGTGAAAATGGGAGATGGCACACATGCTGGTTTACAGAGTGCAGCGGCCGTAGCAGCACAGATGGAAAAGCGGCAGAGAGAAGAGAGAGAAGCGTGGGAAGCCGAGGAAAAAACGATGGGGAAGAAGAAAGGAGGAGGGGGCGAGGAAACGGTATACCGTGATGCGACGGGTAGGAGAATAGACATCTCTCTCCGGCGGCAAGAAGCGCGTCGCGAAGCAGACGAGAAAGCTCGGAAGGAGCGCGCAGAGAAAGAAGCGCAAAAAGGAGATGTACAACTTGCCGCTAAAGCTAAACATAGAGAAGAGCTCGACGAAGCGAGATTCATGACTTTTGCGAGGGGGGTGGAAGATGAGAATATGAATAAGGAGTTGAAGGAGGTGGAACGGTGGAATGATCCCGCGGCCGCGTTTGTGGAGAAGAAGAATAAGGGAAGAAGTGTTACGGGTAGACCGCTGTATCAGGGCGCGGCGGCGCCGAATAGGTATGGGATTCGGCCTGGGCATAGGTGGGATGGGGTTGATAGGGGGAATGGGTGGGAGGGAGAGAGGTTCAAGGCTATTAATAGGAGGGTGAGGAATAAGGAGTTGGATTATTCATGGCAGATGGACGAGTAACGGTTGGAGGGGATTTGTGAATGGGATACCCTTGAGATCATGAATTTACCAGGTCATAGATTCACGGTCTACTACAGTGCTCTCCGCTTTTGACAAGTAACTCGTTACTTGATTCATATTTATGACCAATGCATATTCCGCAGAAACAACCTGCAGAGAAACCTTTCTTCCCTAGGTTCAATTATGATGTTTGCGCTACTGAAACCCAATTATCACCCATATTCCTCTCCACCTTCCGCAATCTCTAAGCAAGCATCTATTTTGGACGCAAAAGCTTATCTGGGCCGTACTTTGAATTCTCCTTGACCATCCTGATGAACTCCTTTCTCTCTGTCTGAGTCTGTGGGTTATCTCCTACTCGGCCTGTGAACATCTTCATGAGATCCGCGATAGTGATACCGGTTGCTGGAAGGAAAGCGACAATCTCGTGTGGCTTGATTGGACCAGCACTTGGCGATTTTTGTGATGGAGGGGAGGCTGATTGCGTTAATGTATGTCCAGTGAACAAATAACAATGAAAGTATATGGTGGAACAGGAAATGAGACTCTGTCGCTCAGAGAATATAAATGGGAAGTAGTAGATATCAAATAAAATGCTTACCCGCTGGGCTACCAGCACGACTTCCGCCTGCACCAATTGAACTAGCTCGTGGAATAGGGCTGCCTGCTCTGGACCCATTTGGTGAACCCTTATTAGTGCGAATCTTCAGAATAGTCTTTCGACCACCATCCGATCCTTCTCCGCCAGTTGCCTCACCATCGCTCATAGCACCATTATTAGGAGAGGTAGAGGTGACGCCTATTGGGAAATTAGCTTTGAGTTTAACGATGGACGAACGACGAGGGTTCTGACCTGACATGGGTTGCGAGCCCGAAGGATTTGCGGAAATTTGACGAGACCCAGAAAGAGGAGTCGAAGTACCATGCTGATGATGCTTCTTCTTGTGCTTCTTTCTAGATGACTCGTTGCCACTTGACTCGGAAAGGTTAGGAGAGCCAGGCCGCTTCAGATTCTTGGTCTTCAATGGGTCAGAATGCTTTGGGCGACCAGACGGTGTATTGGTTCCTTTTGATGAAGCTCCGGAAGGAAGCTTAGATTCAGCCTTTGCCTTATTCTTAGCTTCTTCGTCCTTTTTTCGATCAATCTCCTTTTGCTTTTCTTCATCCGAGGTATCATCATCACTCTATGTCATGTTAGAAAAGCTAAAAGTTTGAGGTATGATCCTACCGATTCGGAATATGGATGATCAGAATCACTGTCATAGATGTAATTCTTCTCGCGCTTACGGATCGCCTTCTTGACACTTTTGCCCAACTTCTTGCGCTTTTCTTCTTCCTCTTCTTCCTCGTTGAGTTCTTTGTCAACCTCGGCTTCATTAGCTTGATCAAAGATGTTGGCAGCTAATTGCTCTCGCTTGAGTCTCTCTTGAGTCTCTTTAACACCTTCATCTTGTTCTGGTTCGACGGTAACCTGCTCATCATCGTCTTGAAATAGATCATCCTCCTCAAAATCAAGATCGTCCATATCTGCAACCTCTCGCTTGGCAGAATTCTTGAAGGTGTTGCTTTCTGCCTTGACCTTGTACAATGAATTTAATGTCTTTCGGGTATCTTGTGTGGCTCTCTCCATCTCACTTCTCTCTGAATCTTTCATAACCCATCTCGACTCTTTGACCTTTTTATTCATCTTTGCTTCTACCTCTTCAATGGTGAAGGTCTTGAATTGGCCCTTTGCCGTGAATCTGTACCACTTCTCCACAGGTATCATCTTAAAGTGACCACCGTCAATCACAAATACGACATTGGTATCCGATAGAGCTGCTTCATAATTTCCAACCCAAGTATTCTTATTATCCGCGTCCTCCAAGTGCCATGGCAATGCTTCCTCGTATTTCAAATCGGATGCCTTCTTCTGCTCCTCGGTCTTGTCGAGACGATGTACCTGTGTAGTTTTCTCGTTTCTGAAAGCTTGTGATTTCTTCGCTGCGATAGCAGAAGCACTACTTCCAGTTGGCGCAATTTGAGCTAAATCTGCCGCTCTTTGCTTTTCCTTCTCAGCCTTCAAAATTTCTTGTCTCTCGCGCTCCTTCGAATCGACTGGTTCTGCTGCGAGATCTTCGTCCTTTACGCCCTTTCCGGGTGGTGGTTGCTTTGGGTCACGTCTGTGTAGGATGACTGGTCTCGTAAATTCATCCTGGTCGCGTGGGTCTATATCCTTCTTCGACTGAAACTTCGCAACATGATATCTCAGACCTTCACGAAGGGCTCGTTTCGTGGTAACGAGAGGATAATCTGTAAAGCTGCCGGTAGGAGGATGGGTCCAACCACCTTGGCTGCTAGGAGGGAGTGGATATGAGCCTTGTCCGCGGGCAGGTGTTACACCACTGACTGGGTATTGATGAGGAGGTCTTTTGACAGGTGCTCCGTTTGGCTTTGGTAATGCGCCGCCTGGGGGAGGTCGTGGGATGGGCTTTTTGCGTGGTCGAAGGGGGTCTGTAGGTTTAGGTCTTCGTATGAATCTAGGCGGGCCACCATTTGGAGTGGGACCATTTGAGGATCCAGAAGGAGAGGCGCTCATGGTCGCGGTTGTTGAGAGAGTAGTCGACGGAGATAATCCGCAAGGTTATCCTGCCGTGGGAAGCAAGAATGCCCAGGTGAGGTTCACCGGCGCCTTGAGCTGTCTCTAGACTGCTAACATGAGTTGAAATGATGCGATCAATGCAGAGTTCAATTGTAGATCGTATGCCTCTACTGATCGCGTCGAGCAGATGAGCTTCAGCAGTTACGAGCAGTGTTGTCGCAAGTTGAGGGGGACAGCGCTGTGGAGTTGTTTTCCTTTGTCTTTGAGGAATGTTGCGCTGAGCAAGTAGGTAAGGTCGCGCTCTCGAAGGCTGTCATAGCCTAGAAACCGAACTAGACGAAATAGGTTAGACCCGGCAATTAATCCTTGCTTACCGCAGGAAGGAGACCTGAATTGTCGAGATGGATGCGGCGCAACAATCAGTCAAAACCCAACAACCTCACTTTCAAGGGAGAAGGTCAATTATTGCCATCGACCCTCGGAAGCAGATCTATCACGTGGTACTTGAATTCGAACTTTGCCCTGTAGAGAACAATGGACGGAGAGCTCCAGTTACAAATTCATTTCATCAGATCATATCACGAGGTGCTACAAATCGCAGAGCCTCAAGCCCCGAGGTGAATGTGTACCGCGCTTTAACGTCAGAAAGGCTACCAGTAAACTCGAGTTCGATTCTTCGACCCAATTGAAAATTTCTGTCACTACAGAGCCCCTACCTAATAACGTCACTACCGTCGCGTCCCAACTCTTCGATCTTCCCGACCAAAGTTGCGCATGTTCAACACTAGTTGTACCGACTGGTCTCTACAACATCGCATAGAGTAACTCCACGTGAGGATACCGACGTCAAGATGTTTCCTCCTCATCAAGATCTCATGGGTGGTGGAAACCTTGAAGACCGCCTTCGTGGGCTCATTTTGAACAATGCAAATGCGCAACCACCATCTGACCCTGCCAATGGCCCAATTACATCTCACCAATTACCTCATCCATCAATCCCAGTCCAAACCCACGGTTTAGTCGGAGGCACGAATATGGTTCCTGGAGCCTCTGAGCACAGTCAACCTCAGGTCTCTCAGAGTGAGGGCAGTTTAGGCTCACCATCGCAGGCAAAGAAGCGACCAAATCAGGCCCAAAGACGACAAATGAACTCTCAACTCTCAATTCCTATCAATTCAGGGCCCCCTCAAAATATCCAAGCCGGTCGTGGATCTGCTGGATTCGTCCCGTCTCCTCATTCCCCATGGCCAAATCAAAACCTTGGCAACCGGCCGCCCATGTATCAGAATCAACATCAACATCAAAATCAAAATCAAAGCCAAAATCAAAGGTACCCTCAGTACTCACCACGGTTCCAGAACCAAGGCCCTGGTTCTCCATATTCTCCCCGATCACAATTCTCTCAGAGCTCTCCTCAGTCACCCATGTACCCATATCAACCAGGTCCAAGCCCACAATTTTCAACTAGACAGGGTCACCAATTCCCACAGCAGAATCAGCCCAATTCTTTTGCTCGCCCGCCTACTCAAAATCGGCAGTTGTATCAATCAGGTCCCTATAGCGGGGGTGGACGGGGAAGGCCACTCAACGGTAGCGGTGAAGAATTCTCTGCCCAAACCTCCCACCTGGACTTACTTGTAGAAGGATGTGTTCCTAATGTAGGGATTACTCTTGAAGAAGAAACGGAAAAGGAGGCTTTCAGATCCGTCGTGGAGAAGCTGTGCCAAGAAGCCATCTCTGAGTATGAGCAACAAGAACTTAAAAATGCAAACTTTGATCCAACGAGCGTCGAACTGCATTGCTTTGGTAGCATGAAGTCTGGATTCGCCACCAAAGCTTCAGACATGGATCTTGCGCTTCTGACCCCTAAAGTTTATCCTGCTGCAGATTCACCAGAGTCGCCAATTCCGCGTCTACTAGAGAAAAAGCTTTTAGAACATGGCTTTGGTGCTCGCCTGTTGACCAGGACAAGAGTTCCTATCATAAAGCTTTGCCAACGACCAACGGAAAAGCTACGGGCAGACCTACTTGCAGAGCGTCTTAAATGGGAGAATGGTTTCATTGCTGAAGATGAGGATGAGCCATTGCATCCTGAAGATGTTGCCGTGGATCATGAGGCCACCACACCGATCGACGAAGGCGTCCAGGATAGCCCGCAAGGAGCGGAGATTCCCAAGGATAATCCATTAGAGAGCCAAGAAATTCACGAGACTTCCAAGGAGAATTTAGTAGAGAACCAGGAAGTCTCTGAGAGCAGTGCCCAGCTACCAGAGTCAACATCAAAAAACCAGCATGAGCATACACTTAAAACCCTAAAGCAGAAAGAGAACTGGCCGCTGGGTGACTACTACAACCTTGCCAAACGTGTCCTTCGTAAGCTCGGTGGGCGGGACATGACTCTAACGTCACCAGATTTAAATGAGGAAGAGGGAAAGATTTTAAATGATGTTTGTAAAGCCTTCATCTCGGGTCTTAACTCTGAACAATTGAGTTCTCGATTGCGCAGTTACCAATCTATTCGCCCCTTGTTTGACTCGTCTCTACCATACGTGCAACGCACTCTTCAAGGAGTATGGCATCAAATAGATGGAGAACGAATGGCGATGGTTTGGGAAGATCGGCCACTTATCGAATGTCACGACAAACGCGAATATGAGTGTCGGAGTCATGTAGATGCTTGGAGAATACTTCAAGATAAGACGGGTCCTCTGATAGAAAGCTCGATATACAACAGACAATTGTATCAAGCTTCAGAAAAGTTGAAGTCCTGTTCTTCACTGCAGTTGATGTTCCTAGAACAGATTCCCCATGAGGAACCTGTGTTTTATCATAATCGAGCATGTCGGATTCTGAATGATCTCAGTGGCCGCGATGGCGTATACGAACATGTAGTCACACCTATCGTAATTGCTCATTACATCTCTGGGATTGGCAACATCCAAATTCGCGAAATTATGCAGAAGTCCAGTTATGACGGAGCTAAGTTCGGAGATGTCTCACTGTGTCACCGAGCTCTCCAACTTGCGGTTGATTATGAGCATGGCCTGAAAGTGGATATGTTTAAAGACGAGGATAAAGACGACGTTAGGAAATATATCTCACGTCTACAAAGCATGACTGTCGGCGACCTCAAGAGTAAAGCTGCTCTCGAGGACGAACTGGTTGCTAAGATGCGAATCTTGCCTGATCCTATGCAAATCTCGCCTAACAAACCTAAAGACAAGTATAAAGACCATCTTGAGTTTCCAAAATCAAATATTGGTATTCAATGCGATATCAATTTCTCGGCTCACCTGGCAATTCATAACACATTGCTACTCCGATGCTACTCGCAAAGCGATCCGAGGGTTAAGACAATGATTTTATTCATTAAGCACTGGGCCAAGGTTCGCGGAATCAATACACCATATCGGGGCACTCTCAGCAGCTATGGTTATGTTCTTATGGTTCTTCACTACCTAGTCAACGTTGCACAGCCATTCGTTTGTCCGAATATGCAGCTTTTCAATAAAGACCCGCCACCATATTTACCGCCAGCCGAGCTTGAAGCTCGTACAATCTGTAAGGGACGAGATGTGCGATTTTGGCGTAATGAGACAGAGATTAAGAGTTTGGCTGACCGGAAATTGTTAAACCATAACCACGAATCTGTCGGGGCCTTACTTCGTGGGTTCTTCGAGTATTTCGCCCAAAGCGGACAAATGAGCACCGTCAATAGTCGAGGCTTTGACTGGGGCAGAGAGGTGTTAAGTCTGAGAACCAAATCGGGAATATTGACCAAGCAGGAGAAAGGATGGGTGGGAGCAAAGACCGTAGTTGAGACTACGACCATTGCTGCTCCACCCACACCATCGAGCGCGAAGGCTCCTGAGTCGAGTGAGGTTCCTGAGCCTTCACCGGTCGAAGAATCGAAGGAAGTACAGACTCCCAAGACTCCAAAGACTCATATGAGGACCGTCGAAGAAACCAAAGAAATCCGCCACCGTTATCTTTTCGCCATCGAGGATCCGTTTGAGCTTGATCATAATGTTGCACGAACCGTAACACATAATGGAATCGTCAATATTAGAGATGAGTTTAGACGAGCATTGCGAATCATCAGATCTTTGGGCAAGGCGGGCGAGGGTTCTGATGGTGGATTACTCACTCCTGTCACTGATAGCAAGAAGGATAATAGCGGTCTTCAAGATTTGTTGAATCTCCTGCATGGAAGGCCAGCAATAAGCCTTGTTAAGGAAGAGCAGAAGGCTTGATGTGGCTGATTCACAGATGTTCATTGGGCGGCGTTATACATTGCATGGAGGTCAGAAGGGTGAGTAAAATGGGCGCGTATTGTAGATATGAAGTATGAATTGTGCAAAAATGAGGACATGGTTACTCAGTAATGTGGCCTTCAACATTTTAGGTGCATCCTATCATTGTATATGATCGTGATACCTACACTATATGAAAGATTACTCGCCCCGACTCTCCACTGCCTGGAAAGTCAGATTGTTTACTACCTTCTCCTGCCTCCCACAGAGAGTCGCTGCTTCGTAATCCTGCATTTGGTTCCAAATCCAGATTCCATCATTGGCTTTGAATCAATGCCTTCATATATTCTACCTAACCTTCTTGATTATCGTTTTCCAGCCTCATCCATTCTCTCTCATCACCCCTCCTCACCCCCAGTATTCCCCAATCTCCTCCTCAAAACCAACAACTCTGCTTCCAGTTTCTCAACAAGAGTAAGCAGTAACCATTCCGTATTCGTCTCACTGACATTCAGTGGGTTCTTTCCATGCAACCAGTCCAACATCTGACCTTCTCTTTGGTCGTTACTTCCATCTGTCCATAGTTCAAGCTTAGACCTTTTTCTCGGTACAGAACTTTCTCCAAGATCTTCTTCGTGGTTATTTCCATTGTTTTGCGGAACTGCAGGTATATCCTCATCTCGATCATTCCCGCCCTCACGTTCTCCATTTCCTCTCATAAACTCTAACTCCCTCTCCGCAGGCTCCAAAACATCCATCAGATAGAACACATATTCCCAATCCTCGAAACTGTATTCTGGTCTCGAATTCGCTGCCTGGTGTTTGATATGATCTCTCGCTATCTCCTTGATAGCTTGTATAAGCAGATGATTCTTATCATGCGTGTTATGATTCATTGTCTCAATGCGGACCTTGTCACTTGAAAGTCGTTTCTGGATCTTAGGCAAGGTTTCTTTGCCTAATAATTTACGTTTTAGCCATGCGCGAGTGCCGGATAGGAAGGGCATGCCGACTGCTTCTGTGCCTGTGGTAATCAGCATTGTGAGGGTAGGCACGACGATCAAAGACCAGAGTACGAAGATGGCTTTGCCGGACATGCTGTGTAGTGTGTTGTCACCGTAGCCGATGGCGAGGAGAGATATGAATGTGAAGTACAGAGAGGTGAAATATGTCCATCCTTGATCGCGCTCGGAGATATAGAACAGAGCTGCGCCGAAGAGCCATAGGAATAGTGAGAAGAAGCCCCAGAGAGCCATTGAGAGAAGGATACGTCTGCGAGCCGAAGAACGGAGGATTGATTGCATGGAATTGAAGTCTCTGCGACGGGCTTCTCGAGCGATGCTTCTTCTGTGTGGTAGTGGTGGTTTCTCGAACGTGGCAGGAGTATCGCCATTTTCTTGGGTATCGTTTTGTTCCTTGGATCGACTTTCTTCATCCCGCTCCTGCACTCTCTTGATCCGCTTTTGGTCTCTAATTCTCACCTCCCAGAGGTTTTTACCTCTCTCAAATACTACCTGAGTGATGCAGTAGACTACCAGGAAAAGGATGAAGACTCCAAATATGGCGTATGGGAACAGGAGAGAACGACCAAGATGGGTTGCTGGTTTGAAGTCTCCGAAACCCACGGTCAGGATCGTGACGTCGGCCCAGAATACACCATCTAGGTATCTCCATCCCTCAATGTGAGAGAATATAGAAGCTCCGATAAGAATGTACGCCATGAAAACAATGGTCAAAATCTTGAGCGAGCGATGTCCTGTGGCGAATTGATGAGATAGCGAGTGTAGCGAGCGACGAGTGAGAGACAGCATATAAGCTGTATAGATTACAAAAGAAGACGTGATAAAATAGAGACCTGCGGCCATAATTGCATAGTAATATGCTTCAGTAAAAGCGTGGTCGGGCGGAGAAGGAAGCCGGAGATGAAGAGAAGCTGCGATGACAAGAGCCATAAGAATGAATGACGCAAGACCACCTCCAATTATGGTGATGAGAACGAGTGGAAGATTGTATTTCTCCATACGAGTAGCTTTGTCCGAGCGGACGAACATGATGGCGAGGTTGGCTGTCACACCGAAAACGAGAGACACGACATTGATTCCGATGAGCCTATCTATGTCAGAATATTCATGAAATCTGCTTGAAAATGATTTACCAAGGCGGATCAGCAATATCTTTGATGTCAGTTTGAAATTCGTTGGCAGCAAACTCGCATCTCCACGGCTGGACCAATGCACATACATTCAGAGCGGTAGCAATTGGTCCAAAAGTCCCTGCGAACAGAGGAAATGCCGTAATAGCGAACCATTCTCGGCTTGAACCACATTAGCCAGGTTATGAAGCTCGTATAAGTAGCTTGACTTACCCAAGAGCTTCCTCAGCCTTCTTCAACGGATTCTCTTTCGTCTCTCCAGCTGCCCATATATGACCCCGCAGGTCACTCAAACTCAAAGTTCTTCGTCTTGACATATTTGCATAGAGGTAGCATATGCATAACGGGTAATTGCATTTGGTTGAGAGAAAAGATAGGCTCGACTGCTTTTAAGTGGTTGTTGGTGAAGCTGGAGAAGTGTCAGGCCACTTTGTCAGCGCTCGACCACATGACGACAACTTCGCAATCAGAAGATTATCGCAACACTGGGCACCACCGTGGCTGGAGCCTCAATTGAAAAGCAAAATTGGGAGTATAGTGATTGAGTTAATCTATAATCTAAAGAGAAAATGTGAATTTGATACAATGAACGTCAGGCAAAATATAGTAGCATACTCCCCAGCTTCAGGCCAATGAGATTGGAGCTCGGTTGACCACAGAAGTCGAAACTCCGAAAGCTGCTACAACTATGATAACAGTATCAAGTTCTTGCCTGTAACAAAATTCTTTAGCATGATAGCATAAGAAGACTGGTATCCAAAACACTCAAATGACTCGGAAACGCAAAGAACGCTTATTTCACATAGGTAATCTTGTGGTTTGCTCTGACCAAGCCATGCAGGCCATGCTCAGATCATGACTGATTGAAGGGACGGACTTTATTGAAAATGAAAGAAATAAGAAATTTCAGGTAGTACAACGTTGCCAATTCTATCAGCGAAAGGCGAGATGATAAGACTATAAGAGCATCATGAATGAAAATGAGGAAGAAAAAGCAACAATGGAAGACCAAAAGTGGAGGTGAGGGTTAGAACCTGATTGGGCTCAGCAGCTAGTGGTTGTAGGTGTGCTGAATCATACGCGATTCTGGGCGTTTAGTGTGCATATTTGAGTATCACTAATTCCATGATCTCAACACCTTCACGACAATTCTCATATCATTCAGAAGCCTCGACCTCAGCCGCTGGTCATTGATAAAAAAAACTCTTCCAAAAAAAAAAAGCGTTGCACAAACATTGCAGTTATCAGCATTTATCTATCTCCAAGATTGCGGAGCAGGTTTAGAAAGGATTTGCCCTGTGAGGACCCCTGTGCCGCAACGATAATCCCGAGCTTACGAAAATGCCATTTCGAGATACTCTAAACTGCTGCCTGCTCCACTCGATCCGAGCCGTAAACGGGTGAAGTCAATTCGACGGTATTGATAGGGTAATGAATCAATGGATACCAAACATGTGAATAATTGAGTGGAATGGAGACTTTTCGGTTGAAGAGTATAAATACACAAGTTCGCACTTTTTTGTTCATCAGTGTATTCTTCCTCTCATATTTTCAAGCCTTTCTATTATCACGATGGAATCAATTAAAGGCCACAGCGCAGCATGCTGCAACATCCCACCTATTATCTCAAAAGGCTACGAGCTCAAGGGGAGGTATGAGACTATCGCTGGTCTAAAAACATGTACATTGTTCATTCCATATATCTTCATAATTTCCCCATATATCTTCATAATTTCCCCATCCATCTCCCCCACTTTACCCACCACTAACCCCCTTAGACGTCACAGGACCACCCACCGCAAAGCGAGCCATCCTCATAATCTACGACATCTTTGGCTATTTCCCTCAAACGCTGCAAGGAGCAGATATCCTGTCTACCTCTGACAAAGATCATGAATATCAAGTTTTCATGCCCGATTTCTTCGAAGGGAACCCTGCTGATCTCGCTTGGTGCTTCCCCTTCCACTTTGCACAGTACAGAAACTGACGTTGAAAGGTATCCCCCTGTTACAGAAGAGAAAAAAAAAGCTCTCTTCAGCTGGTTCCCGAATAACATGCCAGGTATCGCGGTCCCGCGCATTCCTGAGATTGTCAAGGCTGTGGAATCTACATATGGTTCCAAGACCTGGGCTGCTTTGGGGGTATATCTCCTCCTTAATAAACAGAAATCCCGCAAACTAATAAATCACAGTTCTGCTGGGGCGGAAAAGTAGTCTCCCTAACATCTGGCGCTGATACACTATTCAAAGCAGCCGCTCAATGCCATCCAGCCATGATGGATCCTAAAGAAGGAGCAGCAATCACGATTCCCATGTGTATTCTTGCATCGAAAGATGAGGCTAAAGAGGAAGTTGAAGCGTTTGGGGATTCATTGACAGTGGAGAAATATGTAGAGACGTTTGAGGACCAGATACATGGGTGGATGAGTGCTCGAGGTGATTTGGAGGATGAGAGAGTTAGGGAAGAGTATATTCGAGCTTATGGGATTGTGTTGAAATGGTTTGGGAAATTTTTGGGGGCCGACTTATCGGACGATAGCGGAAGAACGAACACAGAAGGGTCGAGGCTTTGAACACACTTTACCCATGAAAATGTAGCACTAAAAGGTTTAGTGACGGTGCTTCGGAATTTGATTCAGTCACAGCTGAGAAGATAAAAATGAGTGATAATATCTTAATTTACTACGAACTACATATCTTTTCAACCTTCACACCACCCTCCATCATTATTAATGTCATTACACCCCATAGATTATAAGCAGAACCATCGCCAATAAAAGGAAATAGTCGTAAGAACCCAAGATCGCATCCTCGAGATGATGATGAGACAAGGAGAGCAATACACTCGCCAACTGGAGATTTCCTCACCCTATCTAATACATGAAGTAGAAGGTGGTACCATCGCATCCTGTATGAAATGAAATCAAATTCCCCACTCTTAGACTGCAGATTGGTTGGCATGAGTTCCAATCACATTGGCCTCGCCAGTGTTGTGGGCGGCTCCAGTAGAGATAGCAGCATCATGGTGCGCTGGAGTAGTGTTGTTGATGGGTGCACCGGTGGTGACGCCATTGTTGGTAGCCAAATTGTCGTGTGGTACCGCAATCTTCTCGTTGTGGCCGCTAAAGTGACCACGAGGAGCGGAATATGGTGCTTCATCGTAATCGCGGACATGGAGACCGAGCGTAGCTGGGTCAATGTTACGATGACCGAAGAGAAGAATTGCTCCGAAGACTGGCTTGGCCAAAATATCGAGAATACCGTAGAACACGGCTTCGGAGTCTGGAGCGATGACATTTCCTCCCTCAGACAATCCCCAAGCAATTGGGTAAAGGAACCAGAGGAAGATGGTCCAGACACCGCAGATAAGGTAAGTGCGCTTGACCTCTCTGCTAATGACTGCTGAGTGCTTGAGGCCAACATAGCATACGTTGTATGCAATGAAGAACAGGGCGAACATGGCAAAGACGAAGTATCCCCACTTGTATGAAGAAGCGACAAGTGCGCCGACAAGACCAGTGATGACCATGATTTCATCCATGAGAATGGTGTAGACAATTGTTGGCCATGGCAGGCCACAAGTCAGGAGAAGATCAAGGAGAAGAAGCTACATTATGTTAAAATTTGCGACCCGTATGAACATGTTGATACTTACAGGTGTGGTCACAAACCAATCAATATAACGAACGTAGAAAATCTCACGGTAGAGTCCTGCTACCTTGGGGTTGGATCGTACAAACTCAACAGGTATGGCAGCGTATCCAAGATTAGATGCCATTGTGAAGTATGCGATTGAGGCGACGAGGGTAATCGAGGCAGTGATATAATGGAAGATTCGTTTGTTTCGAGGAACTCTGAAGCTCAAACCCATGAAGATAATCGTAGAAAAAGCCATCACAGCGGTGACAGCCCAATACCAGTCTGAACCACGGACCGTAATATTGATATTACTGGCAACAGGGTAGAGAAACCTGTTTGGGTTTGCGTTCAACGCATCGTTCTCCCTCTTTAAGATATCAGACATGGCGGACATCTTGTCTGCAGTGTAAAGATATGGAGGGTATTCGGTTAGGAGTAGTAATGAGGATGTAGATATGCAGATGCCCGGAAGAAATGTTGCACAGAGGTTGTCACTGTAGATTGATATGAATATAAGAATAACGGCAGGATGAGAAGAGCTCTTTAAGAAGGAACAGAAGATGAAACTTAAGAAAAGGCTCCACCAATGGATTGAAGTTTGAACTTTGACGTGCAAGAGTAGTGACGTCCAAGGTCTTGCCGATCTAGCAAGGCTGGGCATGGGGGTAAGGTAGAGGGGCGCGAAAGAATGGAAATTGAGCAATAGCCTAGCAAGGGTCTTAGCTTGCGGGTTGAACAGAGAGAAACAGTGTGCTGATGAGTGAAGAGGAAACTAAGCTTTTCCAGGGGGAATTTGAAAAGATTCATGAATCACACCAATGTATTAGTCTCAAGGTCCAAGTAGGCCATAGCCGCACTTACCATCCGCCATTTGCTTCTCGCTTTTGCTCACACCTGTGTATCAAACAGGGCGCGCCGAGAAGATGCCCAGTCTCTTAAGTTCTGTTATCCTTGTGATCAAAAAGTATGTTGATCCAACTGTGAGCCATCTGAACTCTCCATACAGAATCGTCCTCATTCTTTGGCAAGCGTTTCCGAATTCTCCGGCAAGCTATTCGGATGGTAGGAAGTCGAGAACATAACTAGTTGTTGACTATCCAAATTTTATTGTACCTTATCGCGATGAACGGAGCATGTCCTCCTGTATATCGTCATGACGCATCTTCGACATGTACCGACAGCGGCAATTATAGCGGCGAGGTGTACGAGGTATATCCGCCATTGCCGGATGCCACGGGAGTCGATAGATATAGTACGGAGACCAAGATGGCTTGTATCGAAACAGTCATGGATCGCCCATTGCTTCAGGGTATCTGTGTCACCTGCGAGATGTAAACCATTTTCTTGGTGATGTCAGAAAGTTGGGGAGGAAGAGGTAGTATCGGGTCGTTGAAAATAATAAGCGCCTAGCTGGCTAGGTAGGGGAGTTGAGAGCTTGGGTCTAGGCTCGCCCTGAGCGCACTGTCCAGATTTTCGCCTTGTCCTTGTCTTCTCCTCATCGCCCAGGAACATTAATATTACAACCAGTCTCCATTGAACACAACAATTGCTTTGGTCACACCGCAGATACATTACACGGTCTCTGCAGGATTGGCACAACAGGTCTTACCGTCTTTTCTCTACTCGGCTATACAGTTCAATGCTCAAGTCATCTGCAGATATTCTATTCGCACGTCCAGCTCGACGTTTCAATTTCAGCCACCTCCAGCCTTTGACTTTCTGCCACGATCTTCACCGACAATCAAGCATTGTTAGATCTCAGCCACCTGGCATATCCCTGCGCAAAAAGATCTACCTTGCTCCACTGCTAAATCACGATCCCCGTCAACACGCCGCCGTATCGTTATTGATATGGCAACCTGTAATATTTGCAGTCGATATCCGCAAAAACTAAGGACCTGTACACCTCGATCTAGAGTCATCAAAGAGATGAGTCGCTTTGGTAATTGCCCATTTGCAAATTTCTTCAATTTCGGCATGCAGATGAGCTCAACAGGCCACGACTCCCTGGAAATACAATCAACCACAAACTACCTAGTGCCCCAACATCCCCTCCAATATTCATCAACCAAAACAAGTGTTGATAGTTGCAAGAATCTTTCTTGCTGCCGTCATTTCCCGGGTGTTGCCCGTGACAGAGTAGAAAGACGCAAGTTGATTTTTGACTGCGTTAAATAATGCAGTATTCGGCTTCTGCAAAGTTGGATGGAGAATAACGGTTCTCTCCCAGTCTACCTCTTCCCAGGTCTGCCCGCTAAAGTCACTCGACTTTGTGAGACTTTGCCACGCGATGCCTTTCACTTCTCTCATCAGCTCAAGTCTGATATTTGTCCCAATAATTCCCAGCTTTAATTCCGAAACCCCACCAAGAACTAGTTTAGTGTTTTCCACTTGAACTGAGAGATCCATTCCTCCCAGAGCGCCAGACATCATTGCTGTCTGTGTCACAAATCCCATGTCTTTCCAAATGCCAGTCATCGATTTGCGTCCTTCGATTATGCGGGAAGAAACGGGCGTTGAACTTGATAACACTTTGCCGGTCTCTTCTGTAATCGCAATTACATCTGCGATGACAAAGGCGAAACCGGGCTCGACGGTGTCCTTGTAAAATTCAGTTGTGCTAGTAGTATCCCCAGTCACAATGAAGGTGACAAATTCGTTATAATTGCACCGTCCACCATCTTTAGGGCTTCTACAGCGTGTAGCAACGTAGCCCTGCCCTGGTCCCCAAACTCTGACGTCCATATCATAGACGAGAAAGAAGTAGAAAGCCTCATAAGCCTCGATAAGTGGTGCAGTCAGACATGGCGATGCCAAGCTGAGGGTGAGGAGTAGAAGAGCGAGCTTCATGGCCGCAAATTCACAAGGGATTCTGGAAATGAGAGTTAGTAAGTTGTTAAGGTTATTTTCAAATGTCATCTGTAACGTACTGATACTGAATGAGTACTTGAGTAATTGCTCATAGAGGTGAAGTTTTGCCCTGGCTTCGGGTATATATATAAACTTAAATGTATGGTGATTTTTTGGGAAAAGGGACTGATATTAGAAACTGCTCTCCTCAAATCTGGGAATGTGGAGACCAGCTGATTACCTCCCTTAGCCAAGATTCGTCCCACAGTGCATTGCTTTTTAACGGCTGCTCCGATGAATCTTATCTACCAAGACTATCGCAATATGCCAAGAGCCCTAGATAGGGCCTTATCGAAAGATGTTTGCCAGCTTTTTTCTGAATTTCTACATTTCTGGGGTTGAAAATCAGGGGTTACATGCAGGTTGAGCGGCGAAGTATATTGAGCCCAATCACAAACATCCTAAGCGAGAAATGTCGTTGCCAAGTGGCACAGTATCCTGCCGTAATTATTCCCTTTACAAAAGCAGAACCTATGGCCGAAGGATGGTCTGGTGATTAAAATTATCAGGATCAGGAAATTGGAAGGATAAGAGATATGGCGATTTCCATCGTTATCATTTGCGTTCAAAACGATAGCCAAGGTATTGGGCGTCTTGTAGATTCGCCAATGCAGTCACAATGACTACTTGCAGTTAGTGTAGCTGCACACATTGTTGAGAGAAGCCGAGATCTGAGAATACATGCATCAATTATGGCCCAATCCAGGGGTAAGTTTGGAAAGAGAATTAGATATTCGTCACACAAGATAAGGATTAGTTCTAGCCTCATGTTGTCCCAGGAGCAGAGCTACAAATTGGGTGAGCGGAAAGAAGTAGTTGAAACTCTTGAAGCGCAATCCTGTCTTCGAAGAGCAGCGAAATCCTACCTTGGTCATCATAATAACAGACTCTGCCCACCTTCGCTCACTTTCCTCACACAGATCTCAACAATTTGAGCGACTTCAACTTTCCTCTTGAGCCACTTGCTCATGATGCTTTGCCCTCATCTTTGTGTGTTCTGGATACTGAGCGCCGGCAGTAAGTCTACATTTCACACCTAATCATAAAACAATGCTGACAAACTTCATAGTCTCGGCGCTGCCTTATTCAGAAGACAATGGAACGTACTTGTTACCTCAGCCACAAAGGCTTCAAAGTCGAGCATTGGATAACTTACAACTGAGGATCATGGTCCTTGGTGCCTCAATTTCCATGGGCTGGAGGTCTACTGACAAGAATGGCTTCCGTTATGCCCTTCGAAATCAGCTTATTGCTGATGGAGCCAAAGTCAATTTTGTCGGAAGCCAGCAAACTGGCAATATGCAAGACAACGAGGTAAATCACTCCGATAGAAAAGAAAGATGAATATAACCCTTTTCACAGCATGAAGGCTGGCCCGGCACTTTTATCGATGATGCCTATGGGCATGCCGACTTGACTATTCCAGACAAGCCCAATCTTGTCATTATTCAAGTTGGTTCAAACGATATCAGTCAGAATAGGGATGTTAACAATGCACACAATCGATTAGCCCGTGTGGTTGATCACCTCTTTGACAGTATCCCTCGCGTGACGGTCATCGTTTCTACAATGCTTCCAAGAAATGATGGCTACGATGCCGGAGATGTGGAGAACATGCGCAGGAACGGTGTGTACAACGCCGGTATTATCCAGATGGTCAAGGCTCGTCAAGCATTGGGAAGGAAGCTGAATTACGCCGACCACTCTTCTTCTTTTTTCAACTTTGGTGATCTTGCCGAGGGGTATGTACTGCGTCTTTCACAAATTTCACCCCGAAACCCTCCCGACTGCTCTTCTTCTCTTGTTCATCCGCTAAAATTCAACTCAGATTGCATCCCAACGATAGTGGTTATAAAAAGATGGCTGCTGTCTACTATGGTTAGTTGGGGAAATTAAGAAACACATTTCTTTCCAATTGCTTCATCTCATCAACTGATCACTAACATCACGCAGAAGTTATCAAGGGTGCAGACAAGGCGGGCTGGCTTGTGCCACCTGCAGCAGTTGCAGGTGTTAATGACAATGTTGCCAACGTTCCCTACAGCTCAACTTGTGAGAAGATCCCCGGAAATGTTTTAGGACCATATTGGACACAGCAGGGTTCTGGTCGGAATGACGGCAATTACATCCATTCAGCAGTGCCCGCTAGCACTATAAACGGTTTCAACAACCCTACTGGTACCACTTTCAACAATCCGTTCTCAGAGGGGGTATACTGGGCGGATATCAATGGAGATGGAGGTATGTAGCGCTATTCTTATGACGGTCTCGGCTTAGGAAACTTACTGACATATCTTCCCTCTTGCCAAAAGTCGATGACTACGTTTATATTGCTTCCACTCTAGGCAACGGCATTGGTGTGGCATTGAATAAAGGGAATGGTGATCTTGCAGAATATCTCTACATTCCACTTACACTTTCTTGCGATAGAGCAGGGGTTCGTTTTGCAGACATGACAGGAGATGGGAGGTAATCTAAGAATCTAGTGTAAATTGTCCATTTAATGTTAACAGCTGAAGGGATGATCTTTGTTGCATAGCGAGTAACGGAGATCTAATTGTTTGGGAAAACACAATCGGAACAGATGCGAGAAGTCCGAAATGGGTCAGCTTGGGTATTTTGAGAAGGGGAATGTGTCCAAGGGCAAGGGTTAGTAAAGTCAAAGTCACCTTCATCTCTTCGCACGTTCTTTCTAGGCAAATTCTTACCCATTTCTCTACAGGTTAGGTTAGCTGATATAGATGGCGAGTAAGTCGCACACCTTCTTAAATATGCGCATTTTGCTGACAATGAATAGTGGACGTGCCGAGTAAGAACAGAATCTTCTTGGATGAAAACACATGAGTCTCTAATCGTCTGTAGTTATGTCTGCTTCGATGAAAATTTGACAAAGATCATTGGATGGAGAAACGGTGCAAATAGAAATGGCCCGACAGCATACTGGACGCCACTAAGGGGTGTATTCAACGGCCTTGCAGAACGGACTCTCTCAGGATATGAATTTGTCGATCTGAATGGAGATCATCGCGACGATCTCGTTTGGGTGAATCCAAACGGGCAAGGTAAATTAAAAGATTTCCGGGCATCGAGGTTGAGAGCAGAGAGCATATTAGAGCTCTAGTCGTTTATTGCCGCTAACGGACCTTCAGTGACGACTTGGATAAATCAAAGAGCATCTGAACTGGGCTTTACACCATCTTGGCTACCTATGGGAGTCACGCACGGTGGAGCATCTTCTCCGTAAGCCACTATTCAGGGATAGGAGATATGACTAACAGGTAATTAGCCGCAACATCACATTCGGAGCCTTTATGGGAACTGGTCGTGCAGACTACAGTGTAGTTTACACTGTCCCTGGAGCCAATGTTAAGATTGAACGAATCCAAAATATGGGAAGTGGAGGTACGGCTCTCAAAGGTGATGGTGTGAGGTATTGCGACATGACTGGAGATGGGAGAGATGACTACATATGGGTTAGTCTTATGGGTGAGATGACTTTATTCGGCAACAACGGTCGACTTGATGCCTCCTGGGATCAATGGCTCGTGATATATGACGCCAAAAGGACACGGCGAGAGATTTACTTTGCCGACTTTGATGGTAAGCATTGTGCTATAATCCATGTCTTTACCAGAAGCTAAACAATCCAATCTAGGCGACGGTCGATGTGATATTGTAGGGATCTTCCATATCGCATAGAAATTATATGGTTAACATGATCTAGTTGATGGTCAACAAGCAGACAGGAGCGACTACTATGCTCCGAAATGATTTTGACGGCAAAACATTCAAGTTTACGAACCTTGGAGTTGTCACTGGAAGCGCAACATGTACTCTTGGCTATGGATACGACCTTCGCGGTATGGCAGCTCTTCTGACTTATTCCTATGCTTTGGGAGGCTTCTGAAAACATTGAGTAAAACAATAAACCTTCGCTAACTATGACAATATTACAGATACGAGCGTGAGGTGGCATGATCTAGATGGAGATGGTATGTGTGGCACTCGACAAAATCTCTCCAGGACATTATTCTGCTTCGACGAGCTTCGCTAACTTTGTCACAGGTCGAGCTGATTTCCTATGCAGTAAGAACATTTGAGTACTTGAAATCAAAAGCCGTATACTAATGAGAGCTTTCATAGTGGAGCAAGATGGTCGAGTGACAGGATACTTGAACAAAGGCATTGGCGTTATGGAAAATCAAGGACAAATCAAGATGCGTGAAGGGAGAGAAAGACGGAGTACTTTTGATCTCCCCTACTGTACTAAATCGAATACTAATATGACTTTCAGATCTCCGATTTGCAGACGTCAATGGAGACGGTAGAGACGACCTGCTATGGGTTGATGGGGCTACAGGAGAAGTACATGCCTACAAAAACGAGGGGAAAATCAACCCTGGAATGGAAAGTGCGTTCACATGGTATTACCAAGGAATGATAACGTACGGACATTACTACAGAGGGTCAGCCATCGAGTTTATGAATTACAATGGTCTAGGAAGAGCAGATTATCTCTTGTGAGTTCAATCTCAAAACATATGTCTCGACTTAGACAGTTGAGAAGCTCGATCTCGTCTCTGTCGGTGAATTTACTGACGTGTATATTAGTGTCGGTCCTCACTCCAATACCGCAAGAGTTCTGTTAAATATCTGCCCCGGGGGTATTGGTCCTGCTCCCCCCAGTCTTCGTAAGCCTTTTCCATACATTAATTTATCAACCATTCAATCACTAACTCTAAATTCCATAGCGGCTGGAGCTCCAGCTGCGCCTCCCATCACCGGTGGGGTAGATTCTGGTGGCCCGCCTCGCCCCGACTACAACCCTGACGATGGAGAAGACGACACTCTGCAGCCATGCCCTCTGACCTTCACAACCCTTCAAGCTCTAAGTACAACTCAACTTCCGATTCCGCCATGGTGTGGACCACAATATATTCTTGACGTTCTTCAAGCTTCGGTGATAAGTGCGCTGGAACGAGAAACCGAAATTCTCGGTGACGGCTACGACAAGTACTTCAAAATCTACGCAGACTACGTTGTCGATAGTTCAACTGAAAGCCTTCAGAAATTCATGCGCACCCGCGGCAATGAATTCTTTAAGTGTGCCATCACAGAGCAGCGAGCCTGTTGTACTAATTGTGCATTCTATAAAGTCCCATGCAGCAACTGCGTGCCAGCCGGGCAATGCAGACCCCTCATCAACTCGGGTGATAACGGATTTATGTGGGAAAATGTCACTCAAAATTGCCCTCCCGATATGTCACTTCGTGGAGTGGGTGATAATTCTGAGAGCAGCGGCAAGACAATATATTGGACGCTTCAAGAAGAAAAGAAAGACGAGTTCTGGGCAGAATTGACATCTACGATCGGAGCCCCAGTTAACAAGCTGCCGATTTCACCCGCCCAAAGACTGCCTCCGCCTTGGTCCTTCTCATCCGTGTGCGCTCAACAGCTTATCTGCACAGCAGCGCAAAACGCGAATGGTCAATGTCCTTATAAAGGTGTTTGGAAAGATCATGTGGATGCGAGTTGTTACTATTCAGGCTGGTGGCACAACGCTCCAGTTGTATCAAATTTCGAAGCTGGCGATGTCGTGAATCCGAAAGACGTCCTGAGCAGTGCTCTTGACGCTATCCGAGCACTAATTCCCTTGCTCGCGGCAACTGCTTTCGAAGTAAGATCAGGCATGTACGCTGGAGATCCAACAGACCTTGTCGACGCGGCTTCTATGCCCATCTTCATGATAGAAGAGTCTCTGGAACAGATGGAAACCGTCGTCGAGATGGCTAAGACCATCTCCGCAGCTAACAAAGAAGCCCTCATTCTCAACTTCCTATCTGCTGTATTTTTCATCATTCCGGCTCTCGGTCAATCGCTTGCTGGTATGGGATTGGTAGCTCTTGGTCGCACTTTCGTATTTGGCGGTGAACTTGCTAATGTTATCATTGGAATCTACGGAGTGGCAGGACAGCCAGAGACCACCCCTCTATTCCTATTCGGCCTCTTCCTTTCAATTAGGGGAGTTCGCGATGTCTACAAGATCAAGTCGGCGGCCAACATATATCGCTCCATTAAGGCAGGAGATCTGTCGAAGATTAGCCCCAGTATGGCTGGAAAGCTTGACATAGTCACCAAGTACACTAGTACGAAGGTCACTACATGCGGTTTGAGGTAGGCGTTTTGATGGTTGAAGGCTCTTGAGCTTTTCACTTATGGCTTATGCTACCTCACTTTTCTTGCTATGTCAACTTGGTGTATCGGGATAGGTTTAATACCTCATCTAGCAGTATAGATTATATAACTTCCACCTACTTCAAATAGTTACTAACGCAAAGATCGACTTAGTGAACTACGTCGCAACGTAAAGAGCAAGGCGGTAAAGTGCACGATCACGTGATAAAGACTTAATCTGCCTCCCAAGTCTCGAAACCTCACATTTCTACTACATCTGAGAGTCTCTCATAGCTCCATTTTCCATCACTAACCGCTGCATCCCGAAATTCAAAACTTTACTGCTATCGAGCTCCCATAAGCTCCCCTGCTCAACAACTACATACCGAGCCATCCATGTATTAACTTTTCCCCTCAAAAGCACGCACCCCATTCACAAATAAACACAAGACATGGAATATGCAGAATCCTTGATAATCTATCTAAACACATATTCGCATGGACGGCACTCATACCACGCAACGGCATTTGAAACATATATCACGCTAACGCTATGGTGGCTGATATGTACTTTTCGAGACGATCTTTGGGACTCGGGAGTGAACGTCGTCATACGCTCTTGCTAATGGAAATACTTGTAAAATCAACAGGGCAAAAACTTCCGATTCAATCCACTTCTCTCAATTCCAGACCACCGATTTCCGTCTAGTCATACCTATCTTCTCGCACGCCAAAAAAAAAAACACTCTGATTAAACACTCCCTTCCTCTCCGAGGATTCCATTCTTACCGCACTGCTTCATCCAAAACACGCACTAATACTAGCTAGACTCGGCAGACTAACAACGGTGAATAATACAACAAATCAAGGATCTAAAAACGGTATCTTGCATACCTTCCGCCGTTTAAAAGTCTCTAGGAGTCAGAGCAGATACTACTAATTTCACTATACTTAAATGAGTATTAGTTTCGGTATACTCGGTCCAGGCTATGAATCGGAGAGAAAGAGAGGGAGAGAGAGATAGACCAAAAAAAGTCTAGAATAATCTCCAAGATACCGAATCTCCGACTACTGTCGGGAATTACCTGGAAATACGGTAGGAAGAGTCGGGATGTGATATCTACCTACTTACTCTACTTGAAAAAGAATATTCTACACGGTGAGTATCTAGGGAATAGGAATAGCGTTGTTGCTGCTTTCCATATTAGAATAAGGGAGATTGTTCATTTCGTTTTCTTATATTTCTGTTTCTAGAATATTACGAGAGACTAATTTCTCATCGGCGATATTTCACAGATGAAAGATTACCTTTTTGAGAGAAACGGACTCCCCTTTTCTCTCTCGCTTGCAGGGGGAGTTTGCTAAAGGAATAGAGATTTTCTACTAGCGAGATCTGTGACATATGTTTTGTCAAGGAATCAGAAGTCCATGTAAAGGTTCATAAGAGCCAATAAGACGAAAATATTTTCTATTAATCTCTGTATATGTAGTGTGGTTGATAGGACCGATTATTGAGTGGTGTTTTTTTCACTCTCAGAGTGGTTGAAGAGGGAATAATGCAGACGTTGGGTATCATTTTCTAAAATTGCTGATTGTAATCTTACTATTCAGCCTTGGTGTGATATTAGGAGTATTCACACGTCTATGAACAAATTGATGAGGCAAATTTATCACAATATAGGGAAAATACATGGAGACAATTCAGAGAATTCTTCGCATTCTAATCATTACCATTACTCATTAATCATCTACCTCCCCTCAACCTTCCCATGCGTCACTTTTTTTCTCAGCTTCTCTTCCAGCTTTCATCTTCCTTCTAACTTTCACCTTGGCTGACTCAAACTCTCCCACTTCCCCATCCCCTCTTCCTCTCCACATCCCACTCAACCACTAACCCAGAGTTTATATACCCCAGCACCAAAACCAATACCCCAAGAGCCATTGCCCAAATCCCAACATCACTAACCCATCCTCCATCTCTCCTAACTCTATCCAATTCCCTAGTTCCTTTACCCTGTTTCACACCTTCATCACTAACTACTTTCTGTTTTCCTTCCCATGGGATCTCCACCCCGAATTCTTTGAGGATCTGCTCAGTAGTAATTTTCGCACCAGCTAGGACAATAGGAACGCCTGTGCCAGGATGCGTGGAGGCACCAACGAAGAAACAGTTTTGGATTTCTGGATGTTTAGTTTTAGGCCGGAAAGCTAGGACGTTGAAAAATGAGTGAGAGAGGCCAAGGATGGATCCTTTGTCGAGATTGAATCTTGATTCCCAGGATAGGGGATCATTTATTTCTTCGTGTACTATCAGCGAAGAGATATCTGGACAGCCTGTTCGTTTCGAGATGGTTTGGAGGATTGTGCTGCGTGCAGAGGAGATTATGGCTGGCCAGTCTTGTTCCTCTGGTTTTAGGCCTTGTTTTGCGTTTGGTGCAGTAGGTGAAGAAGAGTTGAGGAGGTGGCCGACTGGGACGAGGATCACGAGGGCATCTTTTCCTTCTGGTGCAGCGGTAGGATCAATGCGTGAGGGTACATTAACGTAGAATGATGGTTCCTCGGGAATGGATTGCCTGTCGAATATTGAGTCGAAAGACTCACGATATTCATCTGCGAGGAAGATGTTGTGTGTCGATAGCTCTGGGACCTTTTGTGAGAGGGCCCAGTAGAAAGAGATGGAGGAACAGGAACTTGAGCGTTTGGATAGGGAATGGGCGTATGTTTGAGAGGAATTAGGGAAGAGATTGTTATAGGCATAGACCAAGTCTGCGTTGACAACCACAACATCTGCTTCCAATTTCTCTCCGGTTTCAAGCTGTACTCCGGTTGCTATCCTGCCATCCGCTGAAGTGATGACTTGCGAGACCGGAGTATTGAGCCATAAATCTACTCCCAGTTCCTCGCATATCCTGACCAGCGCAGCAACAACAGCATGGAATCCACCAACTGGATACCATATCCCCTCCGCCAGTTCCGTATACTGCAGCAGCGAATACGTGCCCGGCGCATCAAACGGCGACATACCCATATACATACTCCCAAACGTAAAGACCCTCCTCAACCTCTCCGTCCGAAAGTATCTCGCCGCTCTCGAGTAAATACTCTCAAACGGATGTAACGCAAACACGTTCTTCAAGAAGCCCCACCGACAGAGATTAAATATCGACGTGAAATTCTTATGCAGAACCTCCCTGACAGAAATCTCATAATGCCGATGCGCTTCCCCAAGCCACTCCAAATACCTCTCAAACCCCTCTTTCCCCTCCCACTTCTCCACTTCCCTCTTCATAACCGCCATATCAGAGCTGAGTTCAAAGTTCTCTCCATCCCCGAACCAGAGATTGTAATTCGGTTCGCATTTCTTGAGATCGAGGCCTGCGGCCGAGAGAGAGGAATCAAGATCGTGAAAGGTTTCTTGGAAGAGCTTTGGGAGAAGTAGGAGAGAAGGCCCTTGGTCAAATCGATACCCGGAGTGTTGGATAAGGGAACAGCGGCCTCCGGTGAAAGAGTTCTTTTCTACGATTGTGACTTTGAATCCTGCTTTTGCGAGACGTGCTGCTGTTGCTACGCCGCCTACTCCGGCACCTATGATTGTAAGCTTGGGGCTTTATATAGAGAAGAGGGGTATGTACCAACCACAATTGCGGTCTTTGGCTTTGATTTTGAAGCCATTGTGAAGTGATTTTTCAGAGTTGCGCAGTACGAGACTGGCAGATGTAGAAGCTATTTTCACATGTTGATAAGCAAGTTCGAATGGCTTTGGATAGTGAAGCTAGCTCTTGGGAGGTTGGTCCGTTTGGACATTCGCGAATCATGACGTGAGACCAAGCAGCAGGGGTCACTGGGTGGTCTGAGCAACACCTCATTAATCCTTGTACATTTGACATCGAGTTTGTTAGTCTTGCATACAAGACGAGTATGGAGATAATGAGAATCACGAAATCATGAATAATTACAATGGTATCTATCCTATCTACGTCTATCATGCATTCAACGCCTTCCATGCAACTTTGAGTCTCCTTAACTTTGGTACGGTAGCTCTCCCTTCTTTCACCTTGTAACCCTTTTCACTTAGTACTCGTCCAATCTCCATGTAACTTTCCACAGCTACCTTCATCGGAGCTCTTGCCTCGACGGGTAATTCTACCATTGCTCCACGAGCTTCACGATAAACTCCAAAGGCTTTGGCCAAGAGTCTTGTGCGAAGTGTCTCAATTTCCGAACGATACGGGTTCTCAAGAACGTCCTTCGGCGTTAGTCCTTCTTCCCTCAGCCATGAAGTGGGAAGATAGACTCTGCCGATAGCTGAATCCGTTGCAATATCTCTTGCAATGTTAACATACTGTAAAGCTATACCCATTCGCCCACCTGCTAACACCAAGCGTTCACGCTGTGGTGAAGTGGTCGACGATTGTGTGTGAAAGAACACCAGCTCCAAACATAATTCTGCTACAGTTCCGGCAACGCGAGCCGAATAGACTTCCAGATCATGCTCCTTTTCAATTGGGAATTTTCTAGTCACTTTGGACGTGTTACTCTCATGGAACTCTAGGTCTGTTTTGAAACCTTCGAGAAGATCGTACAATGGACCGAACGGAAGGAGATGAGTGGGTAAAAGTCTCAAAGCAGATCGAGAAGATTCTGGGAAGTTGTCCTCGATATATGAGTGAACATCTGGATGCTTCTGAACAATCCGGGCCTCCTTTGACGCATAGGCAAGATCCAAGTATTGAGAGAGTTTGCTGATCCATTCACGGGCTTCAGATTCCGTGCTTGAAGTATCCACGAGATCATCAGCTACTCGGCAAAACGAGTATCTAAAAATGGACACATTAGCGATGGTTCAACAGTTGAAAAAAATCACCTACAAAACGATAAGGTCAGTTCGGAGTCGCCCTGAGAAAGTTGCACTAGCCAAGTAGAAACTCCGACTCTTTTTCTGGAGCCTTTCCACAGCCTGGTTGATTCCAAGTAATCTCTCCTCGTCGTAATTTGAGGGACTGGTCAAAAGTGCTTGGACAAGCATGGCTGGAGAAGGCAGCTCTGGGACATGAGGAAACAGCCTTGGGAAGGTTAAAAGAATTGCCAAAGCATGGTCAAAAGCGACCAAGCCAAACACAATCAAAGTATTTGTAGCCAAGAAAAAGACTGCTTCTTCAATCTCCAACCCATCCCAAAGGTGTATTCCCAATTTCGTCCCCGACTCAATGGCCCATGTGCCTCTTTTCAATGCCAAGGTGTCCACTATCCACAGATAAAATGTAGGAAGTGCAATTGGGAGAAATGTGCTGCTATAAGGAAGATTGACGAGGAATTGAGAGGATAAGGACCACAGCATCAACGCAAATGGGCCAGCCCAGGCCAGTATCAATCCCAAGTATGTTCCTTCATGTCCGTTCCAAACCAATGCCCCACCAGATATGACCAGTCCGAGCAAAACTGCATGCCCTAGATTCCATTGATGGCTTGCCTTTTGCTGATAGGGAAGTAGGTATTTTGGATGAAAGAGGGGTTTGCTTAATAACAGGTAGACCAGAGTTGTGTTGTATGTTTGTATCACAAAGAAGAATACTTCTTCGGCAGGTATCGAGAATAATGTCGGACCAATGATTACCCTTGGTGGATATGTCCAGATCTTGCGCCGGATTAGGTACGAGTCCCAGGGTATGGTTGAAATCACCGCAATGGAAATGAGAAAGCCAATTTTGTAGAGATCAATTCGATTGAAGAATGGCCGGTATAGGAGGGTAAGCACAATCCCTGGTGGGATAGTGTACTTGAGATGTCTGAGTAACTGTCAGTAACATTTCTGGACGGGAGTACAATTGAAACTTACACAAGCGCATAGTCGAAACCCATTGTTGCGCCAGTCCTAAATCAAGAGTCTATTTCAAGTTGCAAAATGATTGAGACATTGCGATAAACTGAAAACGAATGTATGTCAAGCCGGATTAGGATTCAATTTGGTAAGCCGTAAGCTGGGAAGGAAGGCTGGGAAAGTCTGTACTGAAGCTCTTGGCCATCAACCAACCATATCTCGGACTTCGGAAGGCTGACAGGAGAGTCAGTAACGTGATAGAAGATGAGTGTTGTGATGGGTGGGCTGTTGTGCTGGGTCACACTGAGGTGATGGTGATGGGAATTGACCAGGCTCGGATGGGAATTAGACAGCCGTAGAGTGCACCAGAGACATCAGTCATGACGTCGCATTTTTGGGAGTACCTCCGCAGAATTTGAAATTTCTCAAGTTGAATACTTTAAAGCAGCAAGTACTTAGCACTGCGATTTCTTCCTTACCGACTCGGCCTCGTCGGCCTCGATTCATGTGTTGCCCTCAGATGTTCGACTACATTAGTCTTGTACTGGGAATCTGGTGTGGTTTGGTGCAGTGTTGGTCTGTTTGTCATGGCAAAGTCTCAAGACCGTCTTTTGTTGCGTGTGACAGAAATGTACAGGGATCGCAGTGAGGGGCTCGCAGATCGAGACATCCCTGTCGGCTGGAGCGGCAGGGGTGGAACGGGTCTCCGTCACTTCCTGGAGGCGAGCATGAGCATGGGCATGGCCAGAAAAGAGCTTGTCGTCATATCAGAGTACGAGTATCAAGAATTATCACAGCTACTTACCAAGGTTACGTGCGAGACTCGAGCTCTAACATGATACAACCAATTTTGCTGTTTCCATTCTCGCTGTCCACGAGCAAATTGAGAAAACATTTCCTGCTCCATAACACTGCCGTTCTTTGACCTGCAATTAATTGCACCAACAGCTTGTCTTTTTACCCATTGAGATGTCTGCATAATTCTATATTGGCAACTTATCTTGTTGCTACATCCATATCCGTCCGAGGGTGCACTTCTTGGAGCTTCAATTATCCTCCACCACATGTTTAGAGCAATAAATTCACCTTTTACTGCTCTGTTCAACCCACACTCATGACTGTGGTCAATGAGAAACAGAGCAGGTCTGGCAAACCTCATCCGTACCTTCATGGAAACTTTGCCCCCATACATCGAGTCCAACCGCTCACGCCATGTTCATTCACCGGTACGATACCAGCTGAGCTTGCTGGAGGAGAGTATGTTCGAAATGGAGGCAATCCGGTGACAAACGAAGACCTTGGCAGAGACGCACATTGGTTTGACGGAGATGGAATGTTGAGCGGGGTAGCTTTTCGAAGGCAAGAAGATGGCATTATTCTTCCAGAATTCGTGAACCAGTATATCCTCACCGACGCCTACCTTTCCACAGTTTCCACTCCATCTCTTCGACTGCCAATCCTACCAAGTATAGCAACTCTCGTCAATCCCGCCTCATCGTTGTTCCTCATCATCCTCCGCATATTTCGAACTATATTCCTGGTATTTCTGTCCAACTTTCCAGGCTCCCAGCAAGTGATCAAGAAGATTAGTGTAGCCAACACAGGAATATTATATCATGATGGGCGGGCTCTGGCAACTTGCGAAAGCGGGCCACCTATTCGAGTATCTTTACCTGGACTTGAAACAGTCGGATGGTTTGATGGAGAGAAAGCAGAAGGCGAACCAGGAATAAAAGATGCTAGGGGTGATATATTCGGAGGTAATGGTGTTCTAAGTTTCATGAAAGAATGGACGACCGCACATCCTCGAATTGACCCTCGGACTAACGAGCTTATTCTTTTCCACTCAACTTTCTTTGCACCATTTGTACATTATTCCATTATACCTAGCACGCAGAATTGCTCACTTACTCAACCTCGACTCGTTAATGCTGCAGTTCCAGGCATCAAATCTGCAAAGATGATGCACGATTTTGGCGTATCGTTCACACATACGATCATCATGGACCTACCCCTGTCCCTAGACCCTAGGAATCTTGCTCGCAATGAACCAGTGGTCTCGTACGATCCCTCAGGTCGCTCCAGATTCGGTGTATTTCCAAGATGGAATCCAGAAGATATCCACTGGTTTGAGTCGAATCCTTGCTGTATCTTCCATACTGCCAACACCTGGGACGAGATCGAATTAAACGCAATAACCAAGAGATCCGAAACCCGAGCTGTCAATATGCTCGCTTGCCGGTTGACAAGTGCAGCACTTGTTTTCAGCGCTGGAGATGTTGCAGCTCCAATACCAAAGAGCATCACCTCTCCATATTCTGCCGAGGAAGAGCAATGTCGGCTGTATTACTACCGTTTCGATATGGTAGAGAACGCCATAACACATCAATTTGGTCTCTCTGCAATACCTTTCGAATTCCCCTCTCTTCGGGATGACATGTCAATGTCCGCAGCTCGATACATTTATGGCTGTTCCGTCTCTGACAGTAGTTTTGGAGCTGCCCTTGGCCGAGCTGTAAAAATCGATTCATTGGTCAAGGTCGATACCACGGCATTGATTCAACGTGCACAGCAATGTCCACCAACATCGGTCACAGGTTGCGTAGACAATCGATCTGTGCCTGAAATTTTGGATTCTGAAGATCCTCAAGATCCGATCAAGATTTTCAAGCTCCCTCGAGGTTACTATGCTCAGGAATCGAGATTTGTGCCTCGCCAGAACGGCAAATCCGAAGATGATGGATGGATCCTGTCGTATGTTTTCAATGAGAGCCAGCTTGATCAATCGGGCCATGCAGGGCCAAGCTCCAAGAGTGAGCTTTGGATCATAGGCGCGAAGGAGATGAAAGAGGTGGTCTGCAAGGTCCTGCTTCCGCAAAGAGTCCCGTATGGTCTCCATGGAAACTGGTTCAGTGAACAAGAGATCCAGAACCAGCGACCGATAGAAACGATTCGACATCTACCTGTGCCGCAAAATAAAGCAATCGAAGTCGAGGACCATGGTATTTGGATGGACGCATGGCTGGGTGTGCGAGAGCGGCTGTTGGGTATAGTTGGATGATTGAATCTGCGCTCTTGGAAAGCATGATCTTGCATCGGGCGGCGTTAAATTCTTAGCAGCATACCCCTTTGTATCACTGCATGAATAATGATGGTGGTATACTTCCTGCCATAGTAATACATAATCCATTTATTGCCACTTGTGCAATGGTTCCGGAAGTGGCACTGGGCTTTCTGGGAGAGTTCAAGTCCTGACCGAGCTGAAAATTTGTGCCTTTGAACACTTCGTGGAGTTTGAGTACTTCGTTCTGGACAGGAAATCCCAGGAGTAGTAACATAGATGTCGTTCAAAGCACGTAGTCTTCGAGGTTCTGCGGAAGATACCTTAATCTCCAGACTTTCCTTCCTATCAAATTTTCTTTTCGATGAAGGCTGACCTCGAAGTTCCTTCAGCTGATAAGAGTATCACGTGCACGAACGAAGCAAACAGGGCAAACTTCTCTTTCCAAATCTAGATGTCTTTTCCTTGAGGAAATATTCTAGATTATCTCGGCATTGTGTCCTTCATATCATCACTAATACACGCCTTTTTTTACTACGGTGAAAGGTGAAAGGCATTATTGGGTGAGATTAAGAGATAGGAGGTAAGGTATTTATTGTGTAGATAAGTATATACTTCCATTGCTTTGTCTGATAACCTACGTTAACGTTCGGTTTTTCGAGCTGTTGATCTTCTCTCTGTCTCTTCTCCATTTTGATTTCTTCTTAAATCGGGTATAGAAGCATGTTGGGATAGGCTGGCGATGCGCAGGTATGTCCCTTAATCTGGTCTAATTGGAAAATACTGATTGTGTATTGCAGGAATAAAAAATGTCGCGATTGTGAGGGAAACACGACTATATCCTGTTGATGATGATATAGGCAGATTTGGAGGTAGAATTGTGAGGATTGAGGGCTTTGGGAGAGGTTGAGAGGTGTTGAGATTTGTCTTGGGAAGGGGGGTCGGAGGAAGGGAGATCGAGATGGACGTTCGGGGAGGGATGATGATATACTTCTGTGAGAGTGGGCGAGATACGACTTCGTTCTAATGGCGAGAGCATACGCAGATCTGGTGGGAGAGTGCTATAGTAGTGGTTGAGAGGTATAGGAATCTGTGGTGGGGGGATTGAGATGGGACTTCAGAGGGAATGACAACATAAGTCTGCGAGAATGAGGGAAACACGACTTCGTTCCGATGGCGAGGATATACGCAGATTACGCTGGGAAGTGCTTTGGGAGAGCTTGGGAGGCGTAGAAATTCTTTGCTGGGAATCGAGGCGGAACTTTGGAAGGGCTGACGATATACATCTGCAAGGCTGATTGGGGATAGGAAGTCTGTGCTTGCAGGAATTGGACTATTAACCATCTTGAACTTGAGGGCTAAGTTTTAGGACTGTTCGGAACTCAGCAATTGGAACTTTGGGACAATATGACTACGATCCCAGATCACTGAGACAGTACTCGGCTGATACACTATAAATACCATTCTTCTGCATATACGATGTCTAAGACAAACGCAAGGCACGAGATCTAAGTTTCAGACACAAGCACAAGGCTGCGCTGGCTCATACCACTCAGCTCCTCAGCCTTCTTTCCCCTAGCCTCACCTCCTTCCTCGAATTTCAATCTTCTCTCTCGCAAAAACTACATACTCAATAGAGTCCTTGTTACCGACAAACACCTGGCAGACCGCTTGCTAGATTGACTTCAATCTCAATGGCCGCATTTGCAAGCTCTTCAACCGCGCCTGCCACCATCGACCTTTCTTTCCTCAACGAGCTCTACGAAGAAATCGAGACGAACCCTCCTGCTATAGAAGCACGAAAGCTTCTCATACAACAACTACTAGAGGCTGGGTGGACTGATGCTGCAGCGGACGCGATACAAGAGTTGATCTTTCTCGATCCCCACGATGCAGATGCTCAACTTTGGGCAGAGGTGCATTCGGTGTTTGACGCGAAACAGAAGAATCCAGTAGAAAGCACCCTGCCGGTTTCATCAATATCTACAAAGACCATTCTTCCAGAGGACTTGGAGAAAGCAAAAGTTGACCTTACTCAAGGCTATGAAGCGCTACGAAGCAAGGCACAAAGACTACTCCGGGAGACGCAGATTTTCCAAGGCCTGGCCCAGAGTAAGGGAACTACGCCATCAAGTCCCTTGGATAAACACCTTATGGATCTGAAAGACTTGATAGATGGCAAGGTTAACAGAGTGGTCAGAACCAGGCAACCCGAGAGTGCCCGCTCTGTAGCGCGAAAAATGGAGCAAGACGCAACAAAAGCCGTTGATATTGTGATCTCGGACTTGGAGGACATGGTTCGCTGGTTACGCTCTTCTACTTTGAACCCTCCGGACAATGATAATATCCGTGATGCTCTTGTCAAACGAATCCAGACTCTAGCAGCTACATTGCCCGATGAAATTCAACGCCTGGCATGGACGGCCTTAATGCATGTCGAGCACGAGGTTCTTCATCGAACATATATTTTGGATGAAACTATGTATGGAGACTCGGTTGCAGATATCCCAAGGAATAGGTTTTTGGTCACAGAAGATGGGTATCCTTGGGATATGGAAGAATTGTCTCAAGCAATCACGAGCAATGGAGGGGTCATGCGAAATCCCATGAGCCGTCAAATGTTTACAATCAACGATATTCGTGCAATTGTTCAACATCCCTTTGGAAAAGAGCTTGCTGAATTACAGATTGAGCAGAACAAGCTCTCGCAGGGTGTTCGCCCAAAGACGGTTCAAAAACTGGACGAAATGGCCGATGTACTGTTGGCAGATATGAGTGAAGACCAATTAGAGAGCCGCCAGACAGTAGATGCATTTTTGGCATATGTTGCAACTCTTCCAGACTCAGAACAGAAAGCACTTGATGGACTTCGTGTACCAGCAAGAGACAGCCACACTGGAATGGGTTTTGACACGACTATCGGCGAGGCTGTGCGGGATGTCCAAGGCAACAGGCTGTGTGTGCATAAGGGCGCAGACTTTTTCAAGCAGGCTGCAAGCCATCTGAGGAAGAATGGGTAGGTAACCGAAAACGCCCAACGATGGGTTTCAAACATAATATCCACTCATGAGAGGCTGTTGTACTTCAGCTCATGCACGAACATTTATGTTCCAATTGACAGACATATGGCTGTGATTCATATCTCGACAGTTGCAATCCCAGCCTTCATGCCAACAAATTCTTCTCGAACAATTTTGTGCTGCATCAAGCATTGCCGAAATAGTGTGAGGTGTGAGTGTCAATCCAAAAGATGAGAGTAGAGTGCGCATTGAGCAGATCCAAAATGTTTCACCGCGAATTAGGACTTTTAACATGTAGCCACCAAGCAAAAGGAACATAGCCAATCCTTGGGCAATTCCTACTGGTCGCCAGAATTGGGTTTTCGTCAGGGACACGAAGTCTAAGACAACCTCACCGAATACTGTTTCAATCGTGATGCTACTGGCTCGCTTCACTACCTACGGATCTCCTCATGAGAGCCTTACACGACTAACTTGATCTTTCAACTCCTTCTGTTGTTCTCTACAGTCCTATCTTATTCTCTCCCATATTATTTCCCATGTTACTTCCCCTTGCTTACTAAACTCAGATGAGCTTTTCTGCAGTCTTTACCTCTCATTTTCAGCTGTAATCGCACAAGCAGCTCAGCCTTGCGACTCGTAGGCGAGTACTATGACGGACAGCCTCACTTGCAAGCACCAATTTTGAATTTCACAATGAAGCTTTTCAGTCAGCGGCACAAGGAAACGTGGCATCGCCAAGTAGATCTTGCAGCAAAAATACAGCAATTGTTTGTAGTCGAGTCTCAAGGAGCGGTCCTGAACAAAGATTTTCCATGGGCAACACTGCAACACTATACGAATCAGTATATGGCAAGAAGAGGAGGTAGTCTCACGCAACAACAGCGTGATGCTCGAGTACTATCCTTGATAAATGGCCACGCAGCAAAAGATGTTGCAATAGCCGCTTGCGGTCATCTCATGTCAGTAGATGCTGTCCGAAGCTTGCTTGTCAAAATCGTCCCCGAGCAGAGCACCATAACCAGCACCTCACTTCAGCCTTTTCTACGTTCTTTCACTGTGGCAGGTCAAGTGAAGGAGGAGGCAATCAGCAACAAAGAGGTGCAACTGGCGAAGGAGTTGATGGTGGCGCCGTGGAAACCTGTTGGACAATATGTTGATACGCTTTTTCAAATGATGGGAAGTGACTTAGCTGCCACTTCGCTTTTATATCCTTGTATTCGGGCACTTGCTCCAGATGTCAGTAAAGCAGCTTCTTCTCTCGTATCTGAGTATTCGAGTATGGCGAACTTGAACGACTCGTGATACAGGCCCACTTCTCATTACAGGCCTTCTCAAGAATTTATTTGAGAATTTTCTTATGCACTGGTCAAAGTCTAGCGCTAACATTGTACCAGGCCTCCATAGCACTGTGCGCGCTTGCGACAGCCTTCAGATCCCAGAACAACTATTGGAGAGAGGCTTACCCCTCCTTCGCTTTCCTATCGACGTACATTGCAGATGCTACCCCAGAATCCACCGAAGTCGCTCAAATTTTGGCCAAAACATTTCCTGATTGGCGGGGATGGGCAAATTGGCGACCAAACTCATGTCGCATTGCGAAGATGAGGCCTTTAATCGATCCACCGTACAATCTTACCAATCTCACGCCATTTTTGTGCTTGGAAGGCCCAGACTTTCTCAGCAGTTCCTTTCCCAACCTCCGATATGCATATCTAGCTCGCGAATTACAGCCTGGCGCGACGACATTAACAATCGGAGACATCGTTGTTGAGCTACAGGAAGGAAGCCAGAATGAGGCTAAGACGATGATAGATCGTCTTATGAGTGTCTTAGAGGCAGTGTCTTCTGATCGACCTGCTGATCTCAGCCTGTTCATATATCTCTGTATCGATAAGCCCATCAAACATAAGTCGTTGGAGATTCTTGAAGCAGTTGTTGCTCTCGGAGACAATTCTATCAGCGTATGTATAACTTTCCAACTTGTTCCTTGGGACTTTTGCTCGAAGGCAGAACTTTGACATGATGTCCTACACAAGCTGGAAAATCTATGCGATATTTTGCGGTTTCTCCGAGGCTAACATTGCTTAGCTCATGGTCAACGAGCTCTATCAATCAGGCGACTTGCAACAAATAGCAAAAAGTATACCAGCTATGCGGTTGCTTCCGATACTGAGTGTAGAGAGGTGCAAAGACTTGCGTGTGGCCCTATTGGATGATTTCGTTCCAATCATAACGGCAGCACTGGAATTTGAACAGGACTTATTACGATCGAAATTATTGTCTAATCAGCCTTGGGCTGGGACAGATGTGCACATAAGGACTCTCGGTGAAAACCTTCTTCGCGCAGGTTGGCTTTATCTTCGTCTCAACGAGGATATTCAGGAACTGTTAAAAGAGTGGCCAACGGCGCAAGAAACTCTCCTTGTTCATTCTATTCGAACCACGACTGAGTCGCTGCAATCCGAGGCCAAAACCAGTCTGCTGAAGATGGTTGATATCTACATCTCAGACTGCCTTCTAAAACGTCGTGTCGTGAACATGCCCACCAGAAAATTGATCAAAGAGCTGATAGAGGTTTGGAAACTGAAAAACGACACCAGTACCCGATCGTTCAGTCTTACTTTAGCCTCGGAGGAGCGGTTCCCCCTTGAGTTTCGATACCAGTGTCTTTTTCATCTCAAGACATCGTCACCAGCTTTTGTGCAGAGTCTATGGGCTATTGTCAATACCGATACTTGTGAGCCTGATACTGCAGCTGTAAAATTTGCGGACCTGTTGGCTTCTTCGACGGATGACACGTCATTCTGGCGCCAGTCATTGTACAAGATGCTTCAGGAACGAGGGACTATGCTTATCGATTATGCCTTGGAGCACATGAATGCTGCAGAATGGATGCAATTTTTTGCAGACCTTCACTTTTTGTTTGCCTCGGAGGAAGCATGGGACATTGGAGTTTCACCTGCAATCTTGAAGCCCAGTTTGCAGCGATGGGTACAAAGGCTGTCTGCTTGCCTTTCCGTTATCACTGAGCTTGAATCCGAGGCCGTATTTGCAGATGTAGTCAAGTGTCTTTTGTTAGGAGGAGAAGGAGAATTGGGTGATTCGCTAGGAGAAATTGTGGAAATCCTGATTTGGGATATTCAAAGCCACTCGAGTGCAGCAATTCTGGGGATTTTATCACAACTTAAACGGGACGGCTCGAATGCCACCCAAATACATGCAGCTCTTGCGAGTCTCAGAGTCGTCAGTCCTGTTGGCGCTGACGCTTGTTTACACATCCTTGAGTTGTACCTATCGGAGCTAGGAATTGGTGCGAAACTTGTTTTCGAAGGGTACTTGGAGGAGTCGGCTACCAGCGAGGCGTACACAAAGGAAGATGTTATCGCTTTGAAGGGAATCTCTGAGCTGCTAAGCCTAGGCGATGCAGGCGGTTGGTCAGATGAAATACTCAAAATTGCAGCGAATCATCTCGATACACAATATGCGGCTCTACTTGCTGAAGCACAACGACTAGAATCGATGCGGATTGCTCTCAAAGGAGCAGACCCAAGCGGGGCCTCCGAGTTGCTTGCAAACATACGAATTGAAGACCCAACGCCGATTGAAGACGCACTTGGAGGTTTACCCCCGGAGCTTGTTAATGTCGTGGAGAAAGTTGGTGAGCAGGAGCTCGAGATGCTATTCCCACTCACTCATCTTACTCAATTACAACGAAACGCTATGGGCGTTGGTACAGCCCAAGGTTTACTTGTGAGACTGATAATAGGGGACTATGGGATGCCACCTGGGTTCTGTATTCATCTTGACACTGAACTTAGAGGAAAGAGTTACCATAGCATGCAGAACAATTTTGCAGTGTGGGAGAATTGGGTGACCTGGGATATGGATGATACTTTCGCGGAGTCTGGCAGTAAGGGCAAAGATATCGAAGGCGCCTCGGCGAATCGAGGAATTCATACTATCTGGGAGGAAGAAAAATCGAATCACGATTCTAGTATGCATTGTCCTTGGATATGCTTCAGTGGTGGAAATTACCCCGACAGCCTGATCTGTTTTGGAGAGGTTTGCCCAGCCAAATATCAACTGGCAAGAATCCTCTCGCGTCACTTGATGCAGGGTTTCAGCTCAGTTCACGATATATACACTTTAATATCCAATGTACTCAAAGCTGTTGGGAATGCATGTATTACATGTGGCAATTCTCATGGGGTGAACCTTCGAGGATCGACAACCTGTGGCACCTCTTCCTGTCTTTACGTTTTCCAGAAGTCGAATCTGGAAGTTCGTCTATCTCCTATACTTCACGATCCTGGAGCCGTCGATCTTCTGCTCACCATGGTGCATTCCGCCGCCAATTCAGGAAATCTATCACTCCTTCCAGGCTGCCCGTTCTCCTCGCCATCTGATATACTCGATCTTCTCTCTGGCATGCCGCCAGTAGGCTGCCTTTCCCAATCCGGTAATCTAAGCGCGTACATCCAGTCATTTGGCCCTGGGGCAGAGACCATTTTTAATTGGGTCTGCACTTCTCATCGCGGTTTCCTAGCTTCTGCAACCGGTCCTCTCAAAATCCCCAACCTCCCGCCTGGAACACAACAGTTCGTGCTCGCAAACACTGCGCCAGAATTCGAGCGTGCATTCGCTAGACACGTATCTTCTCATACACCTACTCGTGTCCTCTTCCATGGCACATCACCCGACAGACTCTTTTCAATACTCAATCAAGGTCTCAAAATTCTCTCCAACACTCCCTTGCAAGTTCACGGCGCCGCTTCCGGAGCAGGGATATATATGGCTGAAGAGCCCTCTCTTTCCTGGACATACGCGAATCGTAATCGTGGCCGAGCTACAAACTGGCCTGGTAGTACCTTTCACGATTTCAATATCTTGCTTGGATGCGAGTATGTAGGACATGGGACAGCTGTCAACGGAATGCATGTCTTGAAAGATGAGAGCACGGTTCTAGTGAGATACGTATTTTTGATACCGAGTAATGCGAATAGGATACCAATCAGAGGGCATTTGGTACCGGCTATGGAGAGTGTGTGTAGGAGTTTGAGGAGTGGTGCTTTGTGAATTGGGTGCTTCTTCTGGTTTGGTTTGGCGTTTGGGTCCTGGAGATGGCTTGTGTGTGATTTGAGACTTTTGATAGCTTGTAGAAGGCGTATTAATTATTGTACTTGAAATGTATTCTCATTTGCTGAAGTTGCCAAACTTGGGTTTCTACATGGGAAGTTCTACAAAGTCGTATTCTTAAAGTTGCTCTTCAATGTTCCAAATAATGATAATCTCTATCCAGAGTAGAAAACCTATGACACCAAAGGTAGATATTCTAGCCTCGGATATCCAGAGTCGCAATCTGACTTGTAAATAGCGATCTGTCTATTTCTGAAGAGAGAGTCCTAATAAAAGCATTGGCATGCCTTCTATGGTACCGTACATTCTTTAAATGTACTCCCTTCTATATCGTACCACACTCGCATCCTCTCGGCTTGTATCTCGTTGCTCCAGCATTATTACCAGGAATACAAGTATTCAGCAATGCTCGAGTTGTGTAGAGGATCTCAGCGGCGCAGAAGGCGGTACAATTGACCCACTTTTTAAGCGACTGCAAAAAAGGGGGAGGCTACCCCGCTATCTGACCTCAGATTCTAGTCACATCTCCTTTACTATTTCCTTTGCCATCAGAATGGAAACACGGAAATTAATATTCAAAACATAGGATACCCATCTTCGTGATTTTGTACTCGTCTCGAAGAACTTCCGAAGTGTAGCTGATCGGCGAAAAAAAGAGTGCGCGTTGACATCCCTCCCACCAAGATACGCATAGAGGCAAAATTCGAAAGGGCTATAAGCACAAGCAAAATCTGCCTTATTTGAGAGCTATTTGTGAAGCTTCAAGTTTCCATCATACAGAGGTCAAGACACGAGATGACAAACATGCCAACATTAGCGGTGTAGACATTAGGATAATCCACCCCAATCTGTAAATTGCTAAAGAATATGTTTAGAAGTGCATTACCTGCAAACTCGGATGTCTTATCGTTCTACTGCCTCTTGTTGTTAGGCCATTATTCACACGCAAGATATGTCATTCCAGATCGAACTTTTTGAAATGACTTGATTCTCCTCTCGAGACAGTTGCGTCACTGTATTCGAAATGCTCCTGGCAGAAGATGGTCTTGCGAGAAGCTGCAGCTAATATGATTTTCTCTTACATTACTCCTATGCTGTAGGCTGCTATTCGAATATATATTTTGCCTTGAGAAATGGAGTAGCTGGGAGTGACGACCATTTTTCAAATTCACGATCTATTAGTTCTGTTAATTACAATCCATATCACGTAGGTGAGAGTAGAAATGCAAATTTTCAAGTAGTTTTCATTGATTACGAAGAGGATACCCATTCTAGACCCACAACCCTGAATATCTGCATCGCTACGATCTCAAAGACCCCAACCATGGCTATTTGATTCCCGCCTGCCGCAGATTCAAGATGCAATCCTGGGTAATAAACCAGCAACTTAACGCTCCCCAAGAACAAAGCAAAAAATCCGCGCGAACCGATATTTCCCTTCCATCAGACAACTTTTATGAAAGAAAATGAGACCCATGAATCATGACGATGTGCCCGACAAAAGAACAATTTACCAGGAACTCGGAGCGGCTGATCCCCAAGAATCAACTGGAGCCAATACAGCCTCCTTGACTGGCTTAGTTGGAGTAGTATCAACACCCCATCCACCAGATACAGGCTCAGCGACTGGGTCAACCTCAGCACCCCATCCACCAGCAGCAGGTGCAGACTCGGCCTCAGCTGAGTCGCCACCCCATTCACCACCAGCAGACTCGTTGTTCTCATCCTCAGCAACCTCCTCATCGTCCATCTCAAACTTGAGTTGCTCGACATCACCTTCACCTTGAGCGTTGAAACCCTCAGGAATGTACTGCTCAAGGAAGTCGGGGATCAATTGATGAGTCTCCAACAAAGTCTTGACCAAGATCTCGGCCATGTCGCTGTCTCTCTCATTGTAAAAAGAGGTAGACATACCAATATGACCAATGCGACCAGTTCGACCTAAATGATGTTAGAGAAGGGATATGGTAAACAAGCACTATGAAGCTTACCAATACGGTGAGTGTACTCTTGAATGCCACCAAATTGGGGAGACGGAAGATCATAATTGATGACGTGCATGACACTTGGAATATCAATGCCACGAGCAGAAACTCCAGTAGCAATCAAGATCGGTGACTTGCCATTACGGAAGGATCGAAGAGAGTCCTCACGCTCACGCTGGGTGCGATCACTGTGAATGGAGGTACATGGAAACTTTGAGTTGAAGAGGAAATCATCAACCTCATCACAGGTACGCTTGGAGTTGACAAAGACAATGGTTCGGGCAGGTGGTGTGGATCTCAACAAATCGAAGAGGGCTTGCTTCTTGATGGTGGGATCGGTGTAAATGATTTGCTATTTGCTCGTCAGTAAAATGCCCCAAAAGGTGTACAGAAGGAGAGTCTTATTGGAACTTACTTGACGGATGTTCGCATGAGAACTGCCAGCACGACCAACGCGAATTTGAACATGCGCATGCGCAAGATGTTTTTCAGCCAACTCACGTGCAATCTTGGGGAAGGTGGCGGAAAACATCATGTAAGTGATGTTGCCCTCCTCCTGATCTGAGAAAGATTAGTGATTGAGGTTCTGGAAAGGAAACGTATAACAACTTACCACCACCAGACATAATAGTCGTCAACTCCTGCTCCCAATCAGAATTAACCATCTCATCAGCCTCATCGATGACCATGTACTTGAGGCGCTTGAGAGTCAAAACATGAGTTCGGTTAATGAAATCGCACAAACGACCAGGTGAACCAATAAGAATGTCACAACCCTTCGCAAGTTGCTCCATCTGCTCTTTCATAGGGCCGCCACCATAGACAACACAGGGTCGCAACATGGTACGGTAACAGAACTTGCGAGCCTCGTCGAAGATTTGAGTTGCAAGCTCACGGCTTGGGGCAACAATGAGAACCAATGGCTCAGCACGAACTGGTGCGGTTTCGCCAGCGACAAAGGCTGCTGGATTTGGTCGTGGAGCAGCCCACTTCTTTGCCTTACCCATCAACTTGCTGAGAATGGGGATCAGGAAAGCAGCGGTCTTTCCAGAACCTAGACAGTTATTAGTGATCGCATTTCCGCCAGGAAATGAGAGTGCACTCACCAGTCTGGGCACAAGCAACAATATCGTGGCCCTCAAAGACGGCTGGCATGGTGTATTGCTGGATAGGTGTTGGTCGATCATAACCCGCAAGCCGAACGTTCTCAAGCATGACAGGATGCAAGCCAGCCTCCTCGAATGCCATGACAGGCTTGATTTGAATGGGGCCAGTTTGATCAACCTCGATCTCGGCGATCCTAAGACTGTGTCAATACTAGTTCTTTTGAGTAGAGGCCATGAAAGACTCACTTGCTGAAATTGATACCAGCCTTTTGTTCACCTGGTTCACCGAAGAGTTGCTTCTCAAGAGCCTCAAACTTTGGACCGACATCGCCGTATTCCTCATTCCATTCGTAGACAGCAGCATTACCACGCCATCCCTCATCGCCTGGATCACCTGAGTCTCCGAGCTCCTTGGAAGACATCATGTATTTGGCATAATTGTAGGCTTGAGGAGAAGCCCAGCCAGCCTCCTGGGGGTCCTGAACTTCAGCTGAAGCACCCTCGAGATCCCTCTCAGGAGCATCAGCAACGACGGACTTGACAGGGTCAACTGTGGGCAAAGCCGCAGCCATGTCGTCAGTACCCCAGCCAGACATCTTGATTCTAATGGATAATTAGCATGAAGTATGATGATATTGCCCGCGAGCAAAGTCAGATAATGTTATCTGAGAGATAAAGACGAAATATCATATGAAGGAAACGCAAGGGGATCTGGATAACCAGGGTGCATCGAGGGAGTTGTGTTTAATGAAAGCAGTTGACATGCAAGCGAAGGCACGTTATTCTCAACTCGTAGATCGATCTTCAAACTTACTCTGAGCGTACTGGGCTAAAGGTGAAATGGGGTCCAAGAAGAATTATGACGCGACAAACAGAAAGATGAAGCAGAGGAGGTACAAATTGGGGATGAATATGGGTGTGAACGCGACAAAACAATGAAGAAGTAACAAGCCGGGCAGCAAGAGACGCGACGTAAGGCGGCTCGGTATCATCCTTGACGCGTCCAATTTGAATTGACAAGCCCGATGTGAAAGAGGCAGATCCTAGTGCCATGATGTGATATGGTGGCAGGGTATGATATACCGGGTAGTGGGAGGTAAACTCGATTCCAGAGTAGAAGAGCTTTGCGCTTTCTATAACTGCAGATATGGGGAAAGAAGGATGAGTAAAAGCTAGCACGAGGCATTGCCTGCATGCATCTGAACATGTGTATGGTTGTGCTGCTGTAGATCGAAAGGGTACTGACTATCGAAATGTGGGAGATGGTAAAGAAGGAGGACGTACTTTTGATTGGAAGATTAGCTTGTAGCTCTGTGGTTTATTTGTATGCTTTGAAAAGAAGTAATGTCAGTGAGAGACCCAATCAGTGTGAACAAAGATAGTTGATGATAAGCTGGGTGGTTGATGAAAGGGGTTGTGTTTGTGTTAGGATGCGACCGGCTGATGCACATCGAGGAGGAGAGACTCACATTTGACTGATTGAGGGAGCGGAAAGAAGAGGGCGGAGATTAAGGTGGGTGCCTTAGCCTGAGAAAAGAAGAAGAGGAATGAGTTGTTCAACTTGAGGTCAAGTTGTTGTGATGTGTAATGGGTATGGTGGTTCTGAAGATGCTGAGAAAAGAAGGATCCTTAAAAAGATATCGAGTAAATTTTGCCCTCGCTAACGCTCGCAGCAACATTTCTCCCAAAAGTGACCTCGATGCTTTGGGCAAGTCTTTTATCGGCTTATCGTCGGACGAGAGTAGTTGGTGTTTGATCTCTATTGGCAAAATCAGCTTGATTTGAGTTTGATATCAAGACGCAATTCTAGAAGGTACACAGGCTGAACTACTGGGCAAGCCCGTCAAGATTGGGATGCTTGATACTGAGGACCTCGTTGAGTGTAGACTGGGCTCTTTCTGTCTGCATACTGATACGGTACATGCTAGGTGCATTCAGCTATGTAACCTTCTCTACTACGCCTGAAATATCGAAGAAATTGACGGACTCCGCTATGTTGAAGGACATTTGAGTACATAGCCTGGTTGCTAGCCAGAGGCAGGCTCAATCCTACACCCCAATAACAGAAACACAGGGCAGATAGAGGCTGCTTGGTACTCCAAGCCATTTGGCTGGGATAGCATACTCATTGAATGTTCTCAGGTAGCTCAGTACTTAAAAGGAATGAGGGCTCACACTGGTGAAAGTTCAGAGGGGTGAAAATCGTGGACAAAGAGACTTGAAAGAAGAAAGTACAACGTCAATGGGCAGAAACTATCTGTAGGATCGCATCACGAACAAAGAGACTTCTTTGCATTGTGAATAGTACGGCAGCTGTCAGAGATCAGAGGTCTATGAGAGGGTAGTTTTCAAAATGTGGGAGGTCGACAAGTGCTCAAAATTCGAGCCACGCACGATGAAAAAAGGAAATCCGGAGTAATGGTATTCGTCTGGCTTCACTTTAGTGACTTAATTCTACCTAAAGACTATGGCGGTCGTGATTGCCATCTTTCGACCTCAAACCACCGTCAAAGCTACACGATGCAACCCGAGGCCATAGCCCCAGAGTGCACCTATGGTAATGCAAGCACACTAACAGCATGCAATTACTGGGTGGTCTAGGACAAGCTCCAAGCAATAAACTGATAGTAGCCATTCGGGCATACACATAGCGACCAAATACGGAGAGCTTCAGGTACAGGTCTATCTGCCCAACTCTGCCAGAGTTTTCGCCACATATTTGAATGAAGCATACATAGAAAGGCCTCGGACTGCCGCTACAGTAACTATCTGAGCACTTAAGAGGTGAGGGTACTGCCACACGAGACACGGTTGGGGCCTAGAAGATAAACGACAGGATATCGGAGGCTCTGCAGAGTCGCTGGTCGTCTGGGAAGAGCATGGTGAGGCTAAGGTAGCCAGCATGATGCTGAAGGTAGCGTGCACAGACATAATGCCAAGACTTTGGCTTGCTGCCATACCTTCAACATATAGCGACTATCCCCGAAGGAAAAGGCTACACAGACCATCGCCCTGGCATATGTAGCTCCCTTCTTTGTATGGCCTTGGGGAAATATGTTATACCTTGAAGTCCGCTTAATAGCCTTTTAAAACCGGTCCTTGCTACAGTCCCAAGTGGGTATATAAATCTCTGGCTGACTACGGCTGTCCCTCTCTGCAATGATGTTTCCTTATTTTTGTTAAGTCATTGTACAGAGCTTTGTGAATCTCTTGGCTTAGGCATAGTGGCTATCGAGCCTTCAAGCTGAACATGCTTACCCTAAATACAGTATGTGGTGGTATTCTTACCAGCCATCGCATTTGCGTGATCGAGACCGATGAGAAGGACGCCATGTCAATCACGAAACTTGCCCAAACATCCATATCGATCTTCAATAGCCTGAGTTCTGTTAGTAATTCATTCCATTTTCCGGGCTCTTGCAAGAATCAATTGAGCATGATTTCGAATTTCTCAATTCTCTCGATAACACCTCAGAATCCGTTCATACTGCTTTCCAGACATCGGCAAGGAGTATTAATATGTCCTCCTCCTGAGCGTTTTCCTCCACATACCATGGCCACACCGCCCAATCTATCAACGGCCGTCTGGTGTTAACGTGCCTAACTGCCCTGCTTTTAGCTAGGCATAGATGGGCTGTCAAAAGAATGACTGGAGTGTTGTCTAATCCGGTCTGAATGCTGCACTCTTAGACTTAGCTAATTTGTCATTCGAGAGCAGCCACTTGGTGCCAATCTATAGGAATCTAGGATAAGCTTTGTTGAATTAAACTGTACCTAATGCTCTGAAAAGGTTGGAGTATTGAGCATGCCATTTGCTATGTACTAGTATGGCGAATATCCAATATTCATTTTCGGAAACCGTACCACAGTATCACCCCGAGATTCATTTTTACCCATTAGAAAAGGAGATTGCAAACGATTTTGTTCTACGATTTTGCTGATCGCCCCGAAAAGAAACGAATTCGTTCTTGTTCGAATGTTCCTGTACAAAGTGTCAGATTTGGTTGAACGGAATTAGGAGTAATACGAATCATGAGCCTCTCACTGTTCATGAATAGTTAACTATATAGAGATTGAGCGGAAGAGAGCTCATTTTCTACATTTGACAGAAGCAGTATCTCGATGACAGAAGAATAATCTCGTAATCAGAGGGGTAACAGGTCAAGTAAAAAGAACAAAGTGGATTCGCCTCTCTCCCAACGCCTCTAATGCACGCTTCTTATGATCTAATCATACACCATCTACCCCATCTATCCTCCACAAAGCTCTACCCATCGAAGACCGAATGATTCAGCTCAACACCAAACTGATCTTTCGCAATGAACTTCATCTGCTTCTCAATATCATCCTCCATTCCATCCCCAAACCCAAATATCTGTCTAATTTTGCTAGTATAAAACACGATATCACTGCTGAATAGGACGAACTTGAATAGTAAGTGCGTCCAAGCATTCCTGAATCTCTCGCTGAAACTGAGATCGGGGCTGTCGACTAGAGATCGTGATGCCCATGCTCCAGTCATCTTGATCCTGTTTACGGGCGAGCCAAGAAATTGGTTATTCCCTTGGACAATACGCATATTTCGTCCTATGAAAAGGAGCTCACGGGGGAAATTCTCCTCCTCGGACAGGATCTCGCGAATACCTTGGCGCATGCGTTCTTGAACCTCGTAATGTCGTTCAGCAGGCGTTTTGCCCTTCAATTCGCCGGTTATGCGATCTTTCGTACTGCTGTCTCCCCCCTCATAGGGTCTCATCAGAGTGGCACTGGCAAAGAGATCAGGGGCTTTGATACCCCAAGCAGAGGTTATAGTGGAAAGGGTCTTGTTGTCGAATGTCATGATTGCCTTCCAGAACTCGCAATACTGGTGTCGGAATTTTGGTGACATGCTGATATATAGACCGTGATCTATGAGTACAAGTTCTGGCTGGCCATTTGGTTGGCGTCGAATGAAGATGTTACCTGGATGTGGGTCACAGTGAACTAAACCCCAGAGAAACATTTGCGCCGAGAAAAGGTCAACCATAGTAGTCATGACTTGCTTCAAGGACAGGCCGAGGCCACCTTTACCGTAGCGTCCTCTCCATTCATCGCGGTCAGGTTTGAGAAAGCCGGTGCCATCATTTGAACGGGTGGGATGTGTTGGCGCTGAGAGGGGAGTGCCCTTAGCACCTGGACTTCCACGCCCATATCCTCCATACCAAGGTGATGTGAGGGTTTCTTTATCCCAGAGACGGACTCCTTCGATCCATTCTGTAGTCATAATTCGTCTTGAGGAAAGTTCTCTGTAAACAGTCGGGATATAAACCCTTCCTCGGAGTCGGGGCTCGCCTGCTACCAGCTTGGCCATCTTCTCCGAGTTATCTGCCTCGTTGACAAAGTCTGTTTCGAGCTGCAAGCGCTCGGCTATGTATGGAACAAGACTGTAGAAAGGCAGGTCGAACCAGTACGTGTAGACTTTCATGACTACCCTGGGCATGAAATTAGCAAATAATCGCTTCAAAGACAATCCAGGACTTACTTGAAAGCCCACAAATCCCATCCCACTTGCTGAGCAATCTCTCTCTTCTGAACCTTAATAGCAACCTCCCTCCCATCTGCTAATCTCGCCCAATGAACTTGCGCCACAGAAGCTGAAGCTCTGGCTTTCTTCTCCATAACTCCCTTTCCATGCTCATTACTGAAGCTGACACCAAATACCTCTTCCGGAGACCTGCCACCAAAATCTTCTCTTATTACTCTTTCCACATCGTCCCAGGTATTCTGTGGCGCATCATCAAACATTCTTGCAAACATCTTCTGAAATTCAGGCGGTAATACGGCACTCTGCATAGCAATCGCTTGACCAATCTTCAAGTAGAGTCCTCCATTTTGATGTAACAGGTTGAACATTCGCTCAGCATTTCGTCTATGCAAGTCTACGATTTCGCCTCCGAAGAAAGGCTTTGGTCGAAAATTTAACTTGTAATCAACTGCTACTAGTATGCCTAAACCGAACGTTCGTAGCGATCGCGTCACTGAAGAAGCATACAGTTGTGTATCAACCAGATAGAGTGTTCCACCCAGTACGGTAATATATAAGAGTCTCCTCCCCCATTTTAGGGATTTGCGATATTGTTTCGCAGGCGCTGCTTTTCCGAGCGATTCGGGAGAAGGGGGGACGAAAGGTTGGTATCTCTGTTGTATGGAACGGCGTGAAGGATTCAAGGCCTTTGGAAAGGCTATGGAGGGGCGTTCGGCATTTTTGTGGAAAGTTTGAAGTGTCCTTGATGGTATTCGGAAAATCTGCGACGCTGAGTATGGGTAATTGTTGCACTGGGTTCTACATCTCAAAGTAGCTCTTGGCAACGATAGCCCTGCCGTGCGCAGTGACATTGCTTCAACGATGTTAGGACATCGATCAGAAGAACGTCGAGTTTCTCTCTTAAGATGATGATGTTCATATAAAAAGCTTATCGGCCACCGTACTTTATCTTATCCCCGTCGGGGCAATGACGCCGACTCGCCTCGGCGTTTTCAACTTTCCTGCTTGTATTGTATCACCATCATGTAAATCTCCCGAGTGCGAAAATCACTTTGAAAGATCCGAACGGAATTTTGACGTTGTGCGATAAGATGTTATTTGCAATTGCCAATTAAGTAGGGTTATCCCCTCAAAGTTTATAATAATTAAGATTCTTGAATTCGTTGCAGAACATCACCGAGCTCAAGCAATAAGGCTGTTTGTAAAAAGCGTTGAAACGGTCTCAAGTATGCACGATGGTACTATTTATAAGTTATGTAAAAGTTTCTTAGAAGTTTGGTACAATACCTGGTCTGATCCTAGGTGAAGGTAAAGAAAATGCAGGAGGTTCACGCCATCCATATGATTGAGAGACAAGATGCAGTCAGTATGTTGGTGTCTTCAGTTTGCATCTTGCATCATTCGGATCACCAATGTTAGACCATCGAGAGAAGTGTACAATTATTATCTAGGCAAGTTTACGATTGGACAGTTGAAGTTTTTTTTTGATAATTACGGTGTTTTGATGACAGGGAGCGGATAATTTCAAGCATACTAGTAGATACTCCGTAACAGCCCAGATATTGTATCTCGAATTTCCAACGAGGACTCCTGTAGGCTCTTCCTCAACCGACGATGCTCTCGAGGGATCCAGATTTGGGTTTCCCGCTTCGCATGAGGCAGGGATACACAGCATTACCTCCCCCGATTGGAGCAATATCCATGGATAAAAGAACAATAATGCAGCTTGATTGCACCGTAATGAGATCCCAGTGTCGTCTTCCCAAAACAGATGGTGTCATATGTGGTCATTTAAATAGGAAGTAAATCCTGTCCTGGAAATCCAACAAAAGCACAATCTACATGGTGTGTTGGCTTCGACTTTATGCTAGTAATCCCAAGATCTGGAAGTCGGCCGTCATGCAAACATCCACGGATTTGCAGTACCTGAATTCAAGCCTGTTCCGGTCTAATCAAGCAGTGGGAACCTGCATGTACTTGTACAAAGTACTCCGTGGATTGGGAATGGTGCCAATTTTCCCGGTGGCTGCTCGTCCATATAGTATGTGGTGTTCTGGAGAGCATCCCACTATTCCGAAGATTAGGGTGTCGCGCGAAGTGTTACGGAAGCTGGCAGATTTTCCACAGATAATGGGAAATGAGGTACTGGGTTTGAGCTTGTTATCGCGAAATTTGTGTCAGAGTGCGATGACGGAGTGTAAATTGGATCATTGGATAGAGTATTGAACCTACATCAAGGACAATTGGTGGTCAGTGAGGTATCTGATCGCAGTAGTACTCTGGATTCAATGGCAGGCCCAATCTGGAGAACGATACTTGCCACGTTATAATCATCTCGTAACTCATTATCGTTCCGTATCTCATCAGTCTGCGGGGGACAAGGACGGTTTCTGCACAACGCGTGTTATGAACGTGGCGGAGCAATCCCTGACATCCCTTCTGCCCACCATTCTGCTCCCATCCCTCCCACTTCTCAGTCGCAGTAAGACGAAACGAGATCGAGTCCACAGTAGATTCGGGTCCATACTCGAGACACCACCAAAATTGCTGGCGTTGTCCAACCAGAGCCAGGCCCTGAACCAGACCCTCGAGACACTGTCCCCCAAGCCCAAGTCACCTTTCTGCTTCTCGATCTCCTCCAACAAAACATCGAGATTTTCGACGCCGTCACCAGTCCAGTCCTCGACGACTTTTCTTTCTTGGGTTCAGTCGCTGGTCGTCCCGTTCACTCTGTCCATCCCCTTGGACCACAGGCACCATCATCATCATAGTCAGTGTGGCTGGGTCGAGACCGATTAGAGGGTTGGAAAGAAAGGCCATAAATCCTCCAGGTTCAACGTGCAGTGCAGAAGAAGTACGAATAAGTAGTGTAGAGGCGTCTGCAGATACAGGGCAGAAAGGCAGACTACGATTATCACAGCATCACTCGAGTCCCAAAACTGGAAGGTCAACTATTATCTTAGCCTCTAAGACTCTTCCCCGCCAGCCCTTCCCTTCCCTTCCCACCCTTCAACCAACCGTTCTGCCTATCGACCATTTCCACTCCTGCCAACTTTACTTCAATTACTCGTTACTCCACCTTGGACACCTGACATCGACTCGACTCAACTCAACATTGATATCGAGATAATCAACGACTTCGGAGTCCGTCTACACAATCTGCGTTATTAATCCATCGGCGAACCTTTCCGATGTTTCGTGTATGATTGCGACACCAGTGAACCGATTTTATCGAATCTTCCATCACCAATGCGGTCCCCGTTTTAAGACCTCACTGCATTCCTACGAAGTGTCGCATATTTCCTTGCGCATTGAGAGTTCACCCTCTATATCCTACGCCGCGTCTTGAGGGCGCTGGCAATCACAATCGTTAATCGGCGAATCTCCAAATTTCACAATGTTGAGACCGGCAACTCCCCTGACGATCCTGCTGTTCGCAGCTTTCGTTTGCTTGCTGATTTCCGTTATTTCGACGCCAATTGTCAAAAGCATCCCCCTGGCATCGTTTGGAGGCGTTGATTTCGGAGTTTTTGGCTACTGTAAAGGCACTGATTGCAGCAAGATTGAGATTGGATATGATACTGGTGAGTAGATTTTGGTTTTAGAGACGTTGGTTGGGATTACAACATAATTTTGAATGCGGAAGGGCAATGCTAATCTGGTGGGTTATAGGACCTCTGTTCAACAAGCAGCAGGAGGAAAGCTTCGACCTGTCTCAGGAAACAAGAGCAACGCTCTCAGCTATCCTCATTGTCCACCCGATAGCCGCACTCTTCACCCTTGTTATGTTCTGTCTCTCTGCTGCTGCTCATTTACACTCGCCATCCCACTCTCCTCGATACCTCCTTGGAATCTTCATACTCAGTATACTCACCCTTATTCTTGCACTCCTATCATTCCTCATAGATGTGTTATTATTCGTTCCGCATATGGCATGGGGGTCATACATTGTCTTAGCTGCGACAGTTCTTGTTGCCATAAGTGGTGTCGTATCCTGTGCTATGCGCAGAACACTTGTCAGCCGTAAAGCACGAAAGCGCCGTATCGCGGAAAATGCTGAAATGAACGGAGAGAATTTCTATAACCGTCAAGGGACCGATCCAGTTCCACCAGCAACAGATAGTAACACTTTGGTCAGCGGAGGTACCGCTGTTGACAAACTTCCTGGATTTGCTACATTTGAGATGGCAAAGAAGGATCCTGATGAGAGGACCAGCGACGAACGTATACCATTGACAACAAGGACACCTACCGAGACCTCACCTGTTAATAATTTAGGCGGGCCTGGCGTCATGAATGATAGATATGGTGCTCCAAGAATGCCGGGAGGAAGCCCACCCCGCGACCAATATGGCAATATAATCCCTGGTTACGGGAGTCGAAGCCGTGATCCCTCGACCGATCCGTCTTTGAGCCGACAATATTCAGAAACCTCTATGAATTCAAGAGGCCGTGGAGGAATGCCACCAGGAGGCTACAGAGGAAGAGGAGGATACCCACCAAGAGGTAATTACGGAGGGCGAGGAGGTTATGGACCGCCAAGGGGCGGGTATGGTGCACCACCCAGAGGAGGTTACGGAAATTTTAGAGGGGGTATGAATGATGCTATGATGGCCGGAGCAGCTGGTGGAATGGCTGCCGGGGCCATGAGGGGAGGCAGACCTGGACCTCCTCCTGGATATGGTGCCCCTCAGAATGGGCGTGGATACGACAACCGAGGACCTTCACCCAATGACTATGGCCGCCAGCAGCAGGCAGGGTATGGAAACGATGATTATGGAGCTCCACCAGCAGCTGCATACACACCATACAATCCTGATCCAAACAGAGACAGTCTCCCTCGAGCCGAGTCACCTCCTCCATTGCCAGGACTTGACTCGCATGGCCCAGTTGGTCAGGCTATAGAGATGGATGCTACAACAGGCAGTCCTTCGGTAGCACCAAAAGGCTTTGGTCAGTTCGGAAACCTTAGAGACAGCGATGGTGATGTGGCTGGTATGGTTGGTCTTCAGCAACAAAAGTTACAGCGTCAAACCGTGGACAGTGAGACGAGTAGATACAGCTCGGATGCGTAAGTCTTCATCTAAGTTTGCAAGCTATACTAACATTTTCAGTCCTTATGTGCCACCAAGACAAGCATGGGGAGATAATGGTAGATCATCACCATTAAATCCGGCCAATCGCGCTGAACTTCCAAGCCCAACGACTACACCTCATCGACGCGTCAGTTCCGGAGGAGAAAATTATTACGAAGACGTCGATCCTCGATTTGCTGAGCCTCCTGTATCGACAACTCCTGTCCCTGTACCGGCACCGTTACAGCAAAACTACCATCCAAACAATAATCTAAGACCCCTTCAGCCAATGGGTCTGGATGGCCAGTCTTCTTACGAAGATCTTCAATCTGGAGCTCGAAGTCCTGCCGAATCGGAACGTTCTAACTTCACATCAGTATCCCAGCGTGGTGTAAATCCTCGATGGAATGGTGGCGGTGGTTATGGCCCACCGATGCCAAATAGACGGCCAGCACCGAATCAAGCTGATATGCTCTTGAACTCGAACCCCGACTTCCAATTACCTGGTGGCCGAGGCGGAAGAGGCGCCCCAAGAGGTGGTTCACCAAGGGGTCCTGGAATGGTTCCAAACAGTGCCTATCCTAGTGCCGGCGGTCTTTAAATATCATCATTCATTACATTTCGACACGACGAACTTTCCACCATTCGAACACTCACCTATTACACTTTCTGTCAAATACCCCTTCGAGGCAGTTTCTTCTTTTTCGGCACACAGTAAATAATGGTCACCGGTGCCTCTCTCACATATTCTTTCTGTCGATATAGATTCTCGACCTATGGAGATTACGGGCGTCTAGGGTCTTCTTCTCTCAGTTCAGGTGAACGATGTACATTCCCTCACCATCAGAAAATGGATCTGATTTGTACGTGTACATAATGAGAACCGATCTCATGCATTACTGGTTTTCAATTCTTTGTTTAGGGATGCTTTCGCAGCGGGTCTTGCTAGCCTTCAAAAATGGAGGACAGGCAACTTTCATACAGTGGGGAAGTAGGGCACCAGCATGGTATGGGGAGCTGGTAGGTGATGGTGGAGTGGGAACGGAGATATTGTGAATAGCTGGCTAGATATACGGCAGCTTCGCTGTGAGCCAAATAATGAAATGGCAATGCAAGATGTGCTCTGAGAGTGTACAATGTACAAGAGTGTCTTATTTTCTTGACTTGTGACAGTGACGTAGCTATGGACAGTGGATATTTCTTTTTCTACCATGAAAAGCACCTTCCCGGTTCGGAGAATATATCAATTATATTCATCCAACTCTTATACCGAACAGGAACTCGATCTCGACAATTACAGTACATTATCTCCCTCCCTCGCACATAATCTCGCAACAAGGATCTACTGATATCCTACCAAAGGACGTCGGACGCCCAAGATCATAGCCCAAGACCAGCTGAACAGTAGCTAGTTCTCCTATTATGCTTAACTCCAGCTTCTCCAGCTCTTGGGAAAAGAAATAAGGATATCTATTACAAAACAGGCTAAGTATGGAGGGGGAGGCTGAGTTTAGATGGGAGAGGAGCGGCTGAGTTTAGATAGATACCTATGGAGATGGAGGGGCGGCTGAAGGTAGAAGGGGGGATGGGAAACAAGGGGAGGCTTGGATCTACAGTGGCTGCCGTTGATATCTTAGCGTGCAGATGCGAGGTGATCTCTAGATGGTCGGAAAGTTTCTGGTGGTGTTGTTGTATTGTGTGGTAGTTTTCAGCCTCAAGTACATGTCCTGACCTGATACAAGTTATATGCTTATAAACGTATTCAATACTTGATTCTTATATATGCTACATTTCTTAATAAGGAATATATTCATCACCCTATCTACCTACAACGAATCACTTCAAACTAAACCAACTTACAAGGACCTCGTTAACATACTTTATGCATAAACATCACAGGTATCATATATCACGTGCCACGTATCAAGTAGATTAAAAAGGGGGACAAGGCAGGCGAAAGAAGACGAAACTTGGCTCGGCTGCCAGGCCCAGCCCAGCTTCTGGAAGGTGGAGGGAGGGAGATGAAGCCGATCCAGGTATCCACTTTTGATCTGAGTGAACTCTCGCGAGTGAAGCAAGGCAAGGCAAGGCAGTCTCTTCCCCGCGCTGATTTCGGAGATTGAGTATATTGTATGGCAGTAGCTTGATTTGATGATCTTCCTTGGGAGATTATGAGAGATGATTTTTTTTGTTGTATGAGGTGGGTTTTATTTTGGAGATAATCGTGAAGGGGGAGAAAGATGGATGGGATGCGGGATGTTGTCTTGGTGTGTGTAAGGGACTAGCTTTGCATGCAAGCGATGGCTGGTGGAGAAAATGATTCAGGTCGAAGCAAGCCAACCAAGTCGAGTCGAGTCGAGTCGAGTTGAGTCGAGGTACTGAGGTACTTACCCCTGAACGGGCGGCTTTTGCCCCAGAAAACGAAGAGGGAAAAGAATGCTGTCAGCTAACAATTAAATCTACTCTAATCCACATTACTGTAATGAATCGGGAGAGAGTAGCGACGGGTAGACAAAATAAAGTGCTGCAATGCAGATTAAATTTAGATGGGTTCCCAGCCGCAGAAAAGCATATCTGTATTGATGTGTACTGTTTTGGTAGAGCTGGATTGCTTCTTTAGGACTCAGGTTGAAACTGGGTTGAGTGGTTCAGGTGGTTTGGCTGGACTGCACAGTGAGAGACAGAGACAGAGGCAGACACAGGCGTCGGGGATTTAGGAACTGGGGTCAAGGTACCTTGCTTTACCTCACTGCATCACTGCACCACTGCACTTTTCTTGGGTGAGCCGGACTATTGGTTGGTCACTCTCGGTCACTCTCACTGGACTGGACTGGACTGGACATCGGATCGGTACGAATGAATGAATAAAATGATTCTTACTTGCCTTCAAATGGAAATGGAAGAGCCCCTGAATTGTGCAGTCCCATACAGAGCACGCATAGAGCAAGCATTGCACACACCCAACCCGGCAGCATTTCCCATTGTCCTCCCATGCCCGTAGAATCCTCAGCGAATATTCCGATTAAGCTCGAGCTCACTCCTGCTCCTAACTTCTACACCTACACCCCATAATACTTCTACTATTCTCCTTCTCTTCCTCCAATTTCATCCTTCACCAAACTCCCCTTGAACGGGTCTGTCTCTTCGTCGCTGCTCCCAGCCCGGCCCAGTCCATTCATTCTCTCACTGCCGTACTGTATTTACCTACAGTATCTACTCCACGGCCGCGCCGACTCTACCTTAACTTCCTTCACTCGTTACTTTCCATCGAAGCTCGAGTCTAGCTTCTGCACCAACGCAGAACATCAGATCCGTCTTCTTTAGCCATATCTTGTCGGGAGTCTGTTCGCACTTCTGCACCTCCATACCAGGTCGTTGGAAAGTTTGGATTATCATTCACCAATCTACAAGTTCAACTTTGGAGAAGGTCAATCTGCAGCCACAAACGGATAATTGTGGCAGACTCGATTCACAGACGCAAACGGAGTCCGTCTACTTTCGAACCACCTCACTTTTCGGTCAGCTCAATTCACCATCATATTCACATCGCTGCGAGTCGCAAAACACGAATTTCTGCCGTTGATTCACAATTGAACAGTCCGATAATACTTCAAACACCAGAGTCATCTCATTGAGGAGGTAATTTGGACAAACCCACTGTCGCGACCGAGAATCACCACATCATCCCTGCCATTTTCGAGACTCATTCGTATCCAGTCAGCCAGCATGGTCTCTTCATCCAGACCACGAACACCCAGTGCGAGTACTTCACCACCAGCCGCCGAGAAGCTCGCAGCAATTCCTGAAGGCGCCCTGAAGAATCATCCTCCACGTCGTTCCTCTCTCGGCCTCCTCCTCCGCAGATCGAAATCAGGAGAACTCAAGCCAAGCAAGAAACAACAAGCCCTCGCGCAACAACAAGAACTCGAGAGACAGCGTCGCGAAGCTGCTGCCATCCCCAAATCGCCTCCCAGACTCCCCGATCTTTATAACGGCCAGAAACCACAATCGCTCCCTTTTGGCGCCGAGGACCGTCCCGACTCGGTTGCTATCGTGTCCGGCAAGACTGGTGGGTATCAGGGTCGTGCTTCGATGGAGCCAACTCGTTCTTCTACACTAAATGGCAATCCGCCTGTTCCGCCCATCCCTAATGGAAGTCGAAATGGAGATTGGGTGGATCCATACGCTCGTACAGAGAGCATGACACATCGTGGTAGATACAGTTATGCTAGTAGTGCCGTGAGCACCATCAATAGCCCGCGTAGAGTTAGGAGACGGAAGGACCCAACCCCTTTCAAGTAAGTAGTGCGTCTGCAAATGGTATCACAAACTGACTCGAGTAGTATTCTCATCATTGGTGCTCGATCATCTGGCAAGACGTCCTTCCTCGATTTCCTCAAGACCACACTGGCTCTGCCACCAAAGAAGAGAAGCAATCGACCCACCGAACTCCATGAAGATATTTTCGCGCCGCAAAGTTCCAAGTCGGGCAACTTCGAATCACATTATTTGGAGACGGAGATCGATGGAGAGCGTATTGGATTGACATTATGGGATTCGGAGGGTCTAGAGAAGAATGTTGTGGATTTGCAATTGAGAGAGATGTCTTCATTCCTTGAAAGTAAGTTTGAGGAGACTTTCACAGAGGAGATGAAGGTTGTTCGTGCCCCTGGTGTCCAAGACACACATATCCACTGTGCATTCCTCCTACTCGACCCCCTTCGCTTGGACCGAAATATTGCTGCTGCCAAGTCTTCGACCTTGAATGGTAATGGCACCAATGGAAAGTTTAGCTCCGCGCCTCGCATTATTGGTGGATTGGATGAGGATCTTGATCTACAAGTTCTGCGTACGCTGCAAGGAAAGACAACTGTTGTACCAGTCATCTCGAAAGCGGATACCATTACCACAGCTCATATGACCTATCTCAAGAAGACTGTTTGGGATAGTTTGAGAAAGGCGAATATCGATCCTCTTGAGGCGCTTGGACTCGACGATTTCGAACCAGATAGTCCTGGAAAGCCAGCCCGTATCGACGAGGGCGATGAAGAGAACTCTGATAGTGAAGGCAAGGCCTCAGGCGATGAACTCCCAATTCAAAGTAACGACATCAATTCGTCACCCAACTCAAAAAGACTTTCCTCAGGATCGGTTCGTCGTCACAAAGTAAATGAGTCTGGAGAGTCGGCCGAAACCCCATATCTTCCACTTTCAATCATCAGTCCCGATATCTACGAGCCAGGCGTTATCGGTAGGAAATTCCCTTGGGGATTCGCAGACCCATTGAATGTGGAACATTGTGACTTTGTTAGATTGAAGGAGGCTGTCTTCAGTGAGTGGAGAGGAGAACTCCGAGAGGCAAGCCGGGAGCTTTGGTATGAAGGATGGAGAACAAGCAGGCTTAAGCATCGCGAGTCTCGAAGATGATCTGGCCTTTAAGCATGTCTTACAAGACGAAAGCTTGTTTTGACAGATCATCGGCATACCGGAATGTCTGGAGACACAAAAAAATTGGGCGATTAATTTCGGTTGTGATACTCTTTTTTTACTTTTTCTTTTGTTACGAGCTGCATACCCACTTACTTCATTTGCACGCATGTTCTGCCAAAAACCTTTGTATCCCTGGCCCTGATTGAGGGGTCAACTCTTCGACGGAACCAAAACCTTTGTTCACGAGAGATATTCATTCCTAGAAATTTTGAGAGCGAGTTTTATGCGTGGAATTCAAAAACCAAGTAACCTTCTACCTTCTGATTCTGCTTCTTCGTTTGCGCTGGACGCGGTTTCAGTGTTGTTTAGTACCTGGCTTATTTGACGCTGGCCTGGATGAGTGGGATGATTCTGATTCTGATTCTGATTCGATTCGGAAAGAGATGCTGAAAGGAGATGGGGGATTCAGTGAAACCTTGAGAGAAGGTCATGCATGGTGGATATGAATATTTTGATACACATCAGATTGGGCACGTATTTGGTGGGACTGAGATGATGGTAGTCAGTCAACTCTGTGTATGTATTTATTTGATTGTTGGTGTAATTGAGATCTTTGGATCTCTTGATGAAAGATTCTTTTCTCGGTTTATTAGTTTTTGGTCTTGTGGTGAGATGGGGGGTGAGTTTAATATTGGTGAGGTGTTTGAATGTGAGAGATGTGAGGTGAGTTTGACATGGGGTGTTACGCATGCGTGAATGTGAGTGTCCATGTGATATGTGAATGTGAATTTGACGCGACTTTTAGATGTGGATTAAGCTTTCTCAGCCTTATTGAAATAAATTTCCTTTAAGGGAGGAGATGAGGTGGGGTATATAATCTTAGTATATTCCTCCCTACCGTATCTGAACATAGTATCTCTGAAAATATGGGAGTGAAATTTTCTCCACAACACAGCATATCGGCGAACTCTTTCTCATCTATATATCCCCCTTCTACGTAGCAAACAGACACATACGACCACAGACTACAGAGAATGAGGGATCCCGTCCGCTCTCCCATATCCAAGCTGTAGATCGGCAGATTAGTAGTTGAGTGGGTGACCATCAGCGAATACCTGCTGTTGTATGTTTTTTGAATTTTTTTTCTTCTGCTTTTGATTTGCTCTCTTTTTTGTATATTCTTTTCTAGATTTTTATTATAGGACGGGAAGAGGGGTTTGTTGGGTTTTAGTATAACGAGTAAGGTTGTGACGAGAATGGACTAGGTATTTGATAGGTATAGCGATGCGAGAACCGCGATTAAGGGGCACAGGTGCTGGCAGATGATTTTAGCGCTGACGGGATGGGGAACCCTATTAAAGCAAATATGTACAAACAGGTACTTGCTCTGTAAAGTTCTTTCATCTAATATTTCCAAAATAAGGAATTTTTCAGAATGCCTACAGCCGTAATCACGGGTTGTAACGAGGGCATAGGATTCTGGTTTGCACGCGTAGCCTTGAAAAATGTAATACCCACCTCATGGTCGATTCAATGTATTAATATGTACTCAGGGATATACCACATTTGCTACATCTCGCACCAATGGGCCTAAGCTCAAGCAGTTAGAGGCAGAGGGTGCTCAGATATCGGTTCTAGATGTATCTTCTGAGGAGTCTATTCAGGCTTTTAAGAAAATGATTGGAGATTTGCCGGTTGATGTGTTGATCAATAATGCTGGTATGTTTAATACAACCACCTTTCATACCAGAGAAATTAATCGATATCTTCACAGCAATCTGTAACAGAGATTACGAGTCTCTAACAACCATCTCCCTCTCCTCTCTAGAATCCACCTTCCGCACCAACACCTTCGGACCCCTCCTCCTAACCCAATCTCTCCTCTCAAATCTAACCTCCTCTCCTTCCCCTAGGATAGGCCTCGTCAGTTCTCGAGTAGGTTCTATTTCCGAAAACACGGGTGGCAGTTTCTACGCGTACCGAAGTAGTAAAGCAGCGTTAAACATGATGGGGAGATCTTTAGCTGTTGATCTAAAGGATAAGGGGATCCTGGTTGCGATGTTGCATCCTGGTATGGTGGCTACGAAGGGATCGGGGGCGAAGGTTGGATAGCCGCAAGTTGTGGAGGCGGAGGAGGCAGCGGGGAAGTGTTGGGATTTGATGCTTGGATTGGGGATGGAGGAGACAGGGAGGTTTTGGCATAGGGAGGGGAGTGAGATTCCTTGGTAGGAGGGGGAGGCCCGAGGGGTTTGGAAGGAAGTGGGAAGAGGGTTGTGGGATCTGGGGTGGAATGGATGGGTTGGTTTGGGGAAGGAATTTGTGAGCAAAGGAGAGGTGGTTTGATATCTGGTTAGCACTTAGATCTCTCCCCCGGCACAAACTCATCTATATCAAAATATGCAAATCCTACACCAACTATCCGCACTCCCTCTCCTCCTCTCCCTACTCACACACTCCCAAGAAAGCTATACCCTCCAAACGTTGATTCCTCCAAAAACAAACTCCTCACAACCATAAATCCCATACCAAGCACACACCAAGTCAGCCAATCTATTCCACTATCAGTATGCCAAACAGCAGGATGCTTTCGACATGTCTCGCATGTTGAATCTAAAGATCGTATCTGATGTATTATTTGCTTTGAGGTGCAGGTAGGGAGGGAACAGAAGAGTGCTGAGGCGCGGGGGTAGTGGTTGCAGGTGTGCAGGGTGGAGAGGAGGAGGATACATATTTTTTCTTTTTACTTTTTGCGTGGAGAGTTCTGGGTCTAGAAAGGCGAAGTGAGTATCTCTGGGATTGAGAATAAGAATTGATTATCCTGTTTGCGGCGTTTAGGGGAATCGTTCATTGTTCCTAGTTTTGGTGCTTCTTTATTGAGGACTTGAAAGTTTGAGAATATCATTTGCGAAGGTTGATTAATTGAATCTACAAGCACAGAAGCTTTTAACATGATTGGGCTTATTTTGCTTCCCTAGGGTTCAAGCTGCTCTGGTGAAGAATTGACTTTCAAATTTCTAAGTGGAATGGAATAGGTTATTTGTCGATTCAGTCTAGATCTCCAATATCCTGCAGTTGATGTTTCCTCCATGATCGATTATATTCTCAATACACCCACTTCGACCCCATGGTATGATTTCATCAATTGAATCACACGCTTTCAACCTCCTTGCGTAATACGTCAGCTTCCTGTTGCCCCTACTCCTTGCCCTGCCCTTGGCCACAACCCTTCATCTAATTTCCCACGACCTCCTCTGCTCTTACTTGAACCCCGTTAAATGATGGATAAGTGTGGCAAGGATAACAACAAATATAAATACTATCAAAATTACTTGCACTTCCTCCACAGTCATAGGCAGGTGTCCTCTATACTGTGGTCTTCATCTCGGTGAATCTTCCGGTCTCCCTATATCATGGAGATAATCACGGTAGTTTTGGCATTCAGGGCACCGGGGATGTTCGTATACGTTCATAGTGCTGTTTGTGAGGGAGAAGCAAAATATGTCTGTACATCGGTTCGGTATTTGTAGCTTTGGTGGTCGCAGGTTGTGTAAAATGTTCTGATTGTGGTGTAACACATTGTGGGTGAGTTTGGACCTCGACGATTGTGATTCTGAAGTGGAAGATTCGAGTGAGTGTGATTATAGAAAAGATTTTCGTCCTTTGTTAATGTTGACTTTTGGAACTCTTATTGTTATATTTAAATGCATAGCCTCGTTCACTTGGATCATTAGCAGGTTCGAACTTTACTTGGTGCGTTGACTTTTGTTAATGGTAAAGATAGAACTCCTGACAAAGCAATTGATTTACTTCTCTGTGCTGAGATATTGGCACTCATGTCTTTATATTGGGTCATGTGATGGACAATGGTACACACTGGAAGCGGAATAAACCCAAAAGATGCTTCTTTGTCAGACCTTATTTCAGACTTACCGCAAAAGTTGAATGGAAAAATTCGTACCTTATCTATCTCCAAGTCTTCTAGCAGAAACTGTTGAGAACTGACTATAACTCATGCTCAACTAAACACCAAAATGTGTATTCAAGAACAAAACAACTTTTACCACAAATGTACCCACGTTCAGACCGTTACAATTCCCTCAATCAATTCAGAATGTAGCCATTATAGAGTCAGCTGTTCCTACCAATTGGGATATTGTCCACGCTGTTCTTGGCAAGGAAGCTTCATCCCCGGTATCCTAGTTCCTGTATCTTATGAGCAGGAATTTCCCGCAATCCCTTGCTTCACCGCAGAAAATAAGCGTTGTGAGGGGAAAGTCATGGCGACAGTTTCACTGCCGAGACAGGAACGATATTCAGGAGTAAATTTGATGAAGAGACGAAAACGTTTTCTGGAAAATGAGGATAATGGCTACTACCAATTTTTAGGTCAACGACATCTTCAATTATACGAAGATATAGCCAAAGCAGAGAGAGCAGAAGGCAAAACGGGCGTAGAGAGAACCTACTGGATGTGGTCAAAGCCAGCAGGAGATAGTAATGATTGGTATGAGGAGGACAGATTGCTTGCCTACAATCCATGCCCTGACTTCTACGACATGAATCCAGCCAGATTTGCAGAAGTGCATGATGATCATGCAATCTGCTTTTGTCAAGGGGGTCTCAGAGATGGAATCGTTGATCCTTATGACGAAACGCAGACACTCGACCGCTGCAACGGGGGTGGTATATATAACGGGCCAGAGTATACAGCAGATAATTCTGGGGAGCAGGCTTGGGATGGGGGTCACCCAATTGTGTTTCCTTGCGGTCATGCTTTTGGAATGGGCTGTGCTAGAGGATGGATCGAAGGCATCCAAGTTGGATTTGCAGAACCTACGAAACCCAGCAACAAGTGCCCGAAATGCAATCAAATTTTTAAAATCGAACGAGAAAAGATATTGAAGATCGATTGGTTGCCTGAAGGGTGGCACAGGGATCTGACATTAGAACAGCTTCCTGCAGTAGAAAAAGGATGGAGAATATTTCAAGAGATGGGTAGATACTACCTCATCTGGATCATCTTTATGCTCTTACTCAACCCACCTTACTGGCTCGGCATCGTTGAAATTCTCGTGGGAACTGTTGGTGCAATCCACTACCATGTTCAGTCAGAGAAGTTCCGCTGGATTAAAAGAGTTGAATTCCGCCCATATGAGCGCTTCGATCTTTGGCAATGGCATATAATGATCGTCCATAGTATTCTCCAATTCGAATATTGGGACTGGGGGCGCAGTTATACGTTGGCAACTTTGTCTGATTACTTCTATTCGACGAGCAATGGGTTGGCGACGTTGTTCTTGTTCTGGTACTGGTCTCGGACTGCTGTTGCGTATATTCTCCGTTGCTACCCTGGTTGGTTTTCCCATTTTTTACCTTTCCAATTCTTCAATCGTCGGGAGATGGTCCCTGAGGATGAGCCACAGGCTGTTCAGAACCTGGATGCCGATGATGATGGAGGTGAGAATTAAGACTGGGCGGGCCGCGGTATTGTGGGCGGCAACGTCGAAAACATGGCTGAGAACGTCGCCGTTGTTATTGACGTGTAGGATTTCGTGGCAGACTGAAAAAGGTAGCTATGATTCCTTGAATAGCAAAGCTACAGACTTGGTTTAGATATGAGTCGTATTGAATAGAAGGGGGTCAAGTGACTCACGTCTGTAAAATAATCTAGTTGTCGAATAAAAATATTGCCGGACCACACGTTTTCAAAATACCACAGGTCTTCCAGTATTAATGAAGTCAAGGGAAGGATAGTAGCAGTCCGTGGGAGATTATATGACTAGAAAGGCTGAAAAACGTTCCTGTGGAGTCATCGATTCTAGGATGAACTGCAAACAGATAGGAAGAATATCGTTGAGCTCGACTTGGTCAAAATTTACTGCCATGATTGAGGACTAATTGACCAAAGTAAGCGAGGAGAATATTCGTGAGTTGTATTTGCGAAGTCCAAAGTATTATCAACGAGGGCAGAATGAGCCAACAAATATCGTCCAGTCCATTTTTGTGAAGTGAAGTCGAAAGATTGATGTCAAGCTGTCAGCCGAGACCACTCCCACACTCCCGGCCCTAATGCAGCCATCGGTGAAACGAAACCCTCAATTATGCACCTCTCGGGGCTTTCTTAAGCCAACAAGAAAACCCTATCCAATATCCTGGAAATCCTCGGCGATCATTCAAATCCTTACAGGCCATACTAGCATGGCGTCAATAGCGCAATTCGTATCAGCAAGCTTGAACGTCGTGCATTGCCAGCTTCGGAACTTCGTCCACAAAATAAGCACCAAGTGGGAAGCTATCCAGATGTCAGGAACAGATATGAGGCCATTTATACATTCATCATTGGGGCTAAGAGAAACATGGCTTTTCGAAATTATAGGATGAATGACGATGATCTGCGGCTGAAGTATATATTAAGATCGAGGTACCTCGAATGTTCGATTACAACCTTTGTATCGAGTTTCTGAACCTAAAGGTTAACACAAACAATGCGTATCTCCTCGCTACTCGCTGCTACTCTCGTAGCTGGAACTACCAGTGCAAAGACATTCTTCTTGGATCCCGCCTCAGAGATTCGGAACGTCCTCGCCCATTACTGCATAATCCTCGACACGAAAACGTATCCAGATCTATCGTTAGTCTACACACCTGACGCCGTCGCAAACTTTACGACCATTGGATTGGGCGTTCTCAATGGCCTACCTGCGATTGAGAAGACCATGAATACGAGTCTGTTTGGGATACCAACTCAGCATGCGATGACGACAAGCTATATTGCAGGGATTGAGAATAAGTCCGCAAGTGCTGTGACCTAGTAAGTTCTTCTTATCAATGTTCTCACATGTTGCTGATGTATGCAGCTATACTTTGGAACAATTTGGAACGGGAAACAAGACCGGAACCTTGTTCACAGTCTGGGGGAAATGGGAAGACAAGTTGGTGCTGGACGGTGGGAATTGGAAGATCAAGAATCGACAGGTTGTTGCTATGGGAGGACCACTTATTGGCAGTTTCGTTGTGCCAAAGCATTGAGGAGGAAGAAGCAGAACTAAATCAACCGTAGACTTGCGTATTATTCTTGTTGCATTGAGCTATTGAGAGATAACCGTATCAACATAACTAGACTGCAGCTGTCTGGCACGTCCTGTTGTGCTACTGTCTTGCATACAACCAAATCAGCATTTCCTTCTCCTTTTCTTCTTTCTTCAGAGATTCTCTGATTTTCTGCATAATGAAATCTGCTAAAGCTTGTCCAACGGTCTTTGGTCGGATTTTGGCGAAAGAAAGCTTCATACCATGGGAATAGTATTACTGCTCTCTTTCTTGACCTAATGTCCGCTACAGCGCCTACATACGAATTTGTTGCGCCAAGTCTGTGTGAATGATTTTTCAGACCTTCCCTTCACCTCTTTCCAAATGATCTCCACATTTGGCCCTCCCCAGGAATAGCGGTATAATCGTTCGTGCCACTGAGCGGCCTGCCAGGGATGTTCTGGTTCTGGAATCCGACCGTCTTTAGACAGCATTTCTTTGCTTTGTGATACGTGGTCGACTTTGCAGGGGATTAGTGTGGAAATACAGTCACTACAGGTATCCCAGGTATGCCGTGAGATTTGACTGGGTGTCAATTGACTGGTCAGCCTGGACACAGTTCCATAGTTTCTGCCTGTATCGTAATTCCAGACCGGATCATTCAAAGTAAGAGTCAAGGTCTCTAAATTCAACGGGCAGGATTTACGTGCAACCCTCTGGAATGTATCGAAGAAGTCTAGAGGACAGTCGCGGGATGGTGGCAGGGCTAGAGCTAGATGTCGCGGTCGTTGGTCGGGGTCTAGTCGGTTCAGGAAATTCCCAACGGCCCTTGAATACGACTGAGCGCATGGGAAAAGATAAGGGAAGTAAATGACGTCAATATCGAAATTGAAATGAGTTGCAATATTGCCTCGCTGGATTCTCGTGGCACAATATAATGGCCTCGTAACCTCTCGAGATTCGACACATGCACTGAGTGTTCCGGGAGGAAAGGTGTAAAATGAGTAGCCCTCTTCACTTGCCCAGCGAACCTCTACCATTCGACCCTGTAATGATTCTTGCCATATTCGAATGCGTATCTCTGGAGGCAGATATTTGAACAGCGTGAATTCAGTTGCCATGATGACACGTGGTCAGAATCGTCCGTGAGGTGGTTGGTCACCTGAGTGTGCTGGCGAATTTCGAATGAATATCAAGCGTCTTGGCGAAAGCTTGCCACAGGGCTGAGGGCGTTCTTACTAAGTATGTATGAATTATTTCAAGGTAGATTGAGTTTGGAAATAAATTTTAGTGACGTTACACAGAAAAATTCAGTCGCAGCCATACCAGATGAGGCTCGACTCCACGTGATATGAAATCATGATAATCCATTCGATTTGTCTCAGCCTCAGAACTTCCAATTTTGTCCTGTGACGACTGAGAGAAATATGAATATGCTCATACTCTCGGTCGACCACGTACAGGTAGTATAGATTGCTCAAAATAGGCGGAGAGGATCGAGCTGGTGTTCTTGATTCTACGAGTGGTTTCCAAGATCGTTAACGTAATCGCAGAGTCTCTTTGCAACGGTGTTAGCGCCAAAAGATTTCGCAAAAAGAATGTTATTTATGACTAAAAAAAATCAAAAGAAAGTGCATCCTAACAGAGCCGTTCTTAAACGATTCTGGGAGACTATCAGCTGGGCGCTCCCGAGGAGAACTTAAGGCGGTCGTAACGATTTTACCGTCAGGAGTAAATAACTCAATGGTTTCATCCACTCACCCATCTCTCCTAAGCCAACAGAAGGGAAAGTGCTATCATAGCATATAAAGGTGGCAGAAGTCCGTAGTTTGGCGTTGCGGTGGAAATGGGTTTTCCCCCCATAGTCTCAAGCAAGACATAATAATGTCCAACGCAAATCAAATGGAAGTCGACGGGAAGGAGGATCCGGCACGTGACTAACGTTCCCCTCAGTCTAGGGCATATGGAACTCTACAATGAAAGGTAATTTTCGTACTACGTTTGACAAGAACAGGTCAATTATTGTGCCTAGGACCAGAGCTTTGGATGGGGAATAGTAATGAGGCCGGAACTACGTTAGGGGGAGATGATGCAAATTGTCAAACTCATACGTTATAATACGGTAAGTCTGCCAGTGTGGGATGCTCCGGAATGCTACAAACCTGAGTTGAACTTACATTAGATGTTCCTCTATGTATCATCATGTGTGGACTGGTAACCTCTCGGCTGTCGAAACAGAGACTAAAATTTAACTTATGGGTTTGTTCGATGAGAGTAATGATGTTGATGTTGAGTTGAACATGATGTAGTCTCCAGTAGCTCTAACCTAATCTAGAAGAAGTCAATTACACATATGCCCCCACTCTTGTTGGAAATTTATGCCAAGCGTCATCAGCATTTTAAGTTCCTCACATAGGGACTTTCTCTCCGATTTTCACAGAACTCACCACATTACGATGTATTGCCGATACAATAATCTAGACCATCGTGTCTGCAATATCTTCCCAAAGTCCAATCTCTCCAACATCGTGCAACATGACGCGGCTCAGTTCAAATGAAGCTCAACACAGCGTAAATTCACATACTGGTCGAACAACAATGGTTATCTTTCCTTGCTATCGGCGTCCTACCCAAACTCAGAGATTCCAGCGAATTTATCAATTTTTTGAACAAAATGTCTAGATTCAAAATAGCCACAACTCCGTGTCCAACCACCGGCAGCTAAATCATCCTTGCGAGAGCCGGCGCCTAGCGAGGACTATCTTCCTCCTCTCAACAACCTCTCCATTGTATCCACGTGCAGAGCTCAATGGCTAATGGACTTAAGACCGACTCTTTCTGCATGCGCTGGACCCGGTGTTCTTCTTGAGTGGTTGGGAGTTGATCAATGCAGGAACGCGGAGCCTGGAGTTTTGGGGCAAGTGCGACATTTCATACTTTGCAAGTCCGGCGAAAGCCTTTAAATAATGACGATCCGGTGATGAGGCGGAGTACTGAGTAGATTCAATTATGTCACCCCAGCAAGTGAGGGGCAGAATACCAAAACGGCAATAGATTGGTGGGGTGCAATATATATCGAGGGAGGTACGACTCGGACATTGTACTCGAGGTAGGTACAACCCCCTCCGGAATCGTTCATTTGTTTCTTTGCTATATCACCAAGGGTTCATCATTCCATTGCGTCGTACAACCCAGATGTATTAGAATATTCTTTCGTCCGGATCGCAGTGGCAAATAGTGTTTGCTCATTTTTCGCTCAAAATGTTTACACCTGTTGGATTGTTCCTCGTCCTGGCATCTGCCATTCCGTCATTGGCAGGCTATACTCCTGTGAAAGGAACATGCCCTACTACCCCTCTTGTCCGAGATGCAAATGGGCTGTCGGATAGTGAGGAACTGTACAGAGTCTCTCGCAAAGCCCAAGCTGATATCGCTCTCAAATCTTGGTTGACAAAGACGAGTGCAGGTTTTGGAACTGGCGAATTACCAACAGTGAGTTCTGCTGTAAAGATATATAGATGAAACTAAATTCGGACAGATCGCATTGACTACAAGTGGAGGTGGTTACAGGAGTCTGCTTTCTGGGGCAGGCGTGATTCAAGGCTTCGATGCACGAGATAGTGCAGTCAGTACCAGCGGTCTTTACCAAGCTTTGACATATCAAGCTGGACTCTCGGGTGGAGGATGGTTACTATCATCCCTTGCTGGCAATAATTATCCAACAATCACTTATCTCAAGGAAAATCTTTGGAAGAATGCCTTCCAAACCACTGCATTGGATCCTGGCTATTGGTTCGTAGCCATTGCCTATGCTCGCATTATTTCTGATATTCTGAAGAAAGAGCTTGCTGGATATGACGCGACTTTGACCGACCCATGGGGAAGACTACTTTCTTATCAATTACTCACTGGTTCGGATGGCGGTGTAGCAACTACTCTTTCATCGGTAGCTTCATCTACAAATTTTACCTCGTTCGGTGTTCCATTCCCCATCATCACTGCCTTGGGAGTCAAAACTTGGCTGGGAGAATGTACCCCTGGTCCCAATGGCACAACCTATGAATTCAGTCCATACGAGTTTGGCAGCTGGGATAGCGATATCAGTGCTTTTACTCCAACCCAGTACTTGGGCACTTCAATGAAAGCTGGAAAGCCGACTGGTCAGTGTACAACAAATTATGATAATCTTGGCTACATCCTCGGCACGTCAAGCAACCTGTTCAATGAAGCATGTTTGAGTATACCCTCGGCGATGATTTCGAGTACAGACATCCAAGCAGGGATTACGAAGATCCTCAACAGTGTTCACCAAGTCAAAACATCCGACCTCTATGCAACCTACCCAAATCCTTTTAATGGATATATCTCATCAACTGCTACTGTTAACGTTGCCAACAATGTCCCTGCCCAAGATCATCTCAGCATAGTTGACGGCGGGGAGGCGTTGCAAAACAACCCCATATTCCCTTTCCTCCAACCCAGCCGAAACATCTCGGTCATCCTTGTCAACGATAACTCAGCGGACACGAGCAACAACTACCCTAATGGCTCTGAGATCTTGACTACATACGTACAATCCTTTAACCACGGGCTCACTCGAATGCCATTCATCCCATCAGTGGAGACATTCATCTCTCAGGGATTGAACACAAGAGCCACCTTTTTTGGATGCGGTGACAACAGCAAGATTACAATCGTGTACTTACCAAACAAGGCTTATTCATATGCATCTGGCACATCGACAGCGAAGATAGCGTACTCCAAGACTGAGACGGATGATATGATTTCAAATGGGGTACAAATTGCTACCCAGGGAGGAGATACCGCATGGGGTATGTGTCTTGGATGTGCTCTCATGATGAAGACGGGGCAGACGTTGCCAAGCGCATGTACAGCATGCTTTGAAAAGTATTGCTATTACGATTAAGAGCGAGTAATTCTTAATAATGGCCTACGGTCACTTGAATCAATAGTATTACTACAGCATCCATTCGTTTTCCGAACATTGCAAGAGCCCAGAAATGTCGGTCTCTTCCCGCCATTCCATAGTGCCGTGGACTGTATGAGAAATACGACACTTAGACCAGGAATCAAGGACAACACATACCTGTATTGTACAGCAAGAAGCGCATGCAGACAGCATTTACTCATCCGAATATTGGGCAAAAACTGGGACCTTGCGGTCTCCCCACCCCGTACAGAGCCTGGGTTGGCTGCGGGGTACAAGCATTCCTTATCGGACAATACCAACATCACTTGCATGCTTCCGCTTCCCGCAACATTAATTATAAGCGCTTAAAGCTACTGATACAATGTGATATGACAGTAATAGAGATGACACAGTAATAATTCCTGACATTTAGGATCTGCCAAACTAAGGTACCAGGAAATGGATGCAGATGTCATGATGCGGGAGGGCCTTGTGCGCCTTGAAAATTTTGACACTCCAGCCACCGCTTTTAAAGCTCGTTAGCAGTGACACTCTCTTTAGGCTTCCCGCACTTCGCGATTCTCCATCTCCTCTTCACCTTCAACAACCTTCACCAACTCTCACCTAACATGAGTACGAACTTGTAATATATTTGTTGTATGATATTTGTTGTTTTGTACATCAGTTCGCTTTTCATCTTCTTTGCCTTGTACCCGATCGGAACTGCAGGATAACGTCCGCGCCAGGCGTTGCGACTCAGCATTCTCTCGTCGCTAATTTGGGACCAACAGAGACCTCAATTCCTCACCTATCAGCGTCTCACAACGCACTCACCTCGTTGCATCCAACCCAACCCACCTCGCTCGAGAATCTCGACCCACCTTCATCCCATCAACAACGATCACCTTGCTTGTTGGCTTTCACTTCCTTTCCCATCGATGCGACTCAGACACAACTACGTAGCTTCATATCAACGCTGAGCTCACCGCTGCGACACTTGCTCCACATGCCAGTTGGGCCGCATCGACTCCCGATCTCGACTTCTTAAGCGCCTGCTCGATCTGAACTGATCGAACACCAACAATGGGCCACAAAGACCGCGAAAATGACGTTGAGGAGAAGCCAAGTGAGAAGAGGCATCGTACAAAGACTGAGAAGGATCCAAATCGTCCACACAAGTCTAGGAGTTCGAGACCGAAGGTGATAGACCCCGAAACTGGCGAAGCTATCAAATCACCACACCGACGAAGAAAGGATAAAGATCGCGAAGGCAAAGACCGGGACAGAGATTCAGAGCCATCCTCATCTATGGCCGATCTAGTTCCAGAGTTGGCACGAACAGCCTCTGCACCAGGAGCTACCTCCCGAAGCAGTCTGCCATATCCAAGCTTTAACAAGGCATTTAGCAAGGAGGCGGTCAACAGCAGAGATGATATCAGATTACCCGCAAAGACAAAGACCGGCCAGTACACACCAGAATCGACAGATATTGGTTCGGAAGAGAAGGCTAGATCGAAATCTGCGGAGCATTTCACAACCTCTCGGACTGCAAGTGCTCAGAAAGATGGAAGGCCACCAAGTCCACCGGAAACTGATTTATCACAGCAAAGAAAGGCAAGCACAAGCCGGATGGCACAAGTTCAAGAGGATGTCGAGGAAGAAGCTCGACCAAGCTCCAGAAATTCCTGGTTTGGTAGATTGTCTAAGAAGGAGAAGGACAGAGAAGGAGGATCAAGGGTTTCGACCAAGTCAAAGAACTCTTCAAGAGCTAGTACAGCTATCAAATCACCAAAAGTAAAGCAATCTGCGGAGGACATTCGCATTCGGGACTCCGGTATTGGTTCTGGGGTGGAATCAAACGCCACATCCGTTGCACCCAAGCGAAGTTCAGGAGAGTCGTCTCAAAAACCCCCGGCATTGGATACAGACTCATCCCAGGAATCATCTCAAAACTCTTCTCCAAAGACTCCAACTCAGGCTCCACCATTCCCTCCACCAATCTCTGTCAATATCAAGCCTGCACCATCACCTTTCGTCAGCTTCGAGGAGCCAGAAAACGCTGATAGTGCACAAAATTCACCACAACCCCCTCCGCCACCCCCACCACCCACTGTACCAATAAATGTCCCTCATGTGGATTATTTGATGCAGAATGGAGGGTTGCTTCGCCCTGTCCCGAAAACTATGCTTTCTGCACACCCTGTATTTGCTTCACAACAACACTCATCCGGATCTGCTACACCAATGCCATCCGAGATTGAGAAGATTTTCGGCCCTTACTTCAGTGTTTTGGATCAGTATGAGACTGTAATTAATAAGAATGGCTCTGTTGCTGTTGCTACTGGATATCGATCAGTTGCGAGAAGATTGCTGGACAGATTGGAGAACGTCTTCAATAGGGATTTGTCTTCAGAGGGTTGCTTTTGCGTTATGTGCGAGAATTCTGATCGTGCTACTCATGAAGGTCCTCGTGGACTTGGATGGGGTGAGGTTCTAGAATGGGTCAGTGGCAGACGCGAGCTACCCGTTTGGCCCGCATTCGACTTCGCTACTTTGGGTGTCAAGGCTGCAGACGATTTGGCCGGTCTAGGAATCTCATCTGGAGAGAACCCAATCAGACCAGGCTCACCTGTCAAAATTGACCCCGATGTTGCTGACGAGTTTCGCGAGCATTACCTGGCTCAGTCCAAGAAGACAAAAGTGGCTGTGGACCGATGGCTCTCCAGTTGCCCTCAAACCGCTGCTACTCCTCCACAAGAAGTCGACGATGAGACTTTGTCGTTTGCTATCCTCACTCATTTGGATCAACAAGACCGACCAATCTTCAACGCGTTGGTTTCTGGCTCGTCCATGATACAACCAATCACTCGTGCACCAACACCTTCGCTTCGAAAGCCTAGATCTGAATTCATGATCAAGACTGTGCACTCGTTGCAGAGACTGTACAGATTACCGAATGCTCCTCGCGATCCCGAGGCTGCTATATATCTGTTAAAGCACCCCCAACTTCACAACCTCCTCGCTACCATGTCAAGTATCAACGCTTCTGAATGGGAGATTTTGACCTCGGGCCGTTTCGATGGTTTCCTCTGGTCTGGATCAGATGACCCGAATTACGGTTCTCCCGCTCCATCCCGTGGCCCAACACCGGCAAATGGCATCCCATTTCGGGGGCCAATGTCTCCTGGAGTACGTCAAGCCAGTGGCTCTAGAACTACAACACCGTTCTCGCCAATGCGTAATCAAACATTCTCTCCATCAATGGGATCTACTGGATTTCAATCACGAGGACCAACACCCTTTTCTCAAGTTCGCCAGCCCGTCTCTAATGATGAAGAGACCGAAATTGCTATTCTTGCTGAAGTCGAGCGAGAGATCTACCTGGGTATGGAGGCACTGGAGGATGCTTTTGAAGGTCTGCATCGCAAGGCTGAAATGGTCCGCCGAGCACTGCGTGAGCGTGGTGCTGGGCTCTCTATGTCACTTCAATCACGACGTACTACCTTCCCTGACATTCGTGCAAGCACTCCTGGGTTACCATCTGCTGGATTAGGCCCTGGATATGAGAGACCAAATTGGGGTGAAGGGAGCGAGATGATGAGTGAGAGTGATTGGGAGCCTGAATCGGAGCTCATGAGCGAATTGGCACCTGATGATTCTGCTAGCAATATTAGCAGTTCACGACACAGACGACCAAAGCGAAGAAATGAGAGACGCACTCCCGCTTTGGTTGAAGAGGAAGATGAGGACTGAGATATCTATAAGATGTGATGTGCCTTTTATTTGGACGATGTTTACGATTACTTCACGATATGACTTTGATGAAAAACAGAACTGGATGAGTGGATCGACAGGAAACAAATGGAAATTGTGATATTTGGCGAATGTTGAAGGAACAGCAGGATACGAACGATCGTATCTATCAACTCTTTGTAAATGAGATAGAGAGTGTGGAAACCATGCATTGTTGGAGTTATAGTTGCATAGCGGAGCCTTGAATGGCCTCCAGATATGGCGTCTGTTGAATGATAGTAACTAGGAATCAATTAGTTCATGATTCCTTCGTTCTTGAATCGAATTCGAAGAGTGAGACTTACAATTAGTGACCAAGTCGGAATCCTTCCGCAAACCATGAATCTGTCAAACTGATGATCAGCTGTAACCAAAGACATGGCAACAAACACGTCAAATCAAGACAGAGCCGCAGGGACAACCAAGACAGGTGAGACTCGCCTCACCGACGACATGGGGTAAGCATAGACATGCCAAACTGATCTACAGCATCCACCCACGCAGATCAAACTGTGCCTGATCTTCTCGGCGCCTTTCAAAAGTCCCTGGCCCTATCGATCGCGCGCCGGATCGCATTACCTAAGGACCCAGCGAAACAGACGGGAGAGCATTGTCGATGTTGAGACTGTGATGTCCTCGATAGCTCCGTTTTGGGCACGCCAAGCACATGTCTTGAGCGAGTCTCGCTTGAAAAACAACACGCTTGAAACCGTGACCGCTTTCTCGAGTCAAACTACTATGTTCTCAACAATGACATACCAGGAAATAATATCTTCCTATTCATCCATCTCGCTCTCATTCCCCACCTTAAGAATCCGTCTTTCCCCTCTCTCCAGAACTATCTCTGGGCATTGTTCCAGGAACCCACTTTGCGGGTAAAGAGCCGTTACAGGCTACCCGCTCGATACGGTTCCCACAGCCCCCATCTGATGTTTGTCATCTGTTGTTCTGCACCAAGAGTACCAACCAGTGGCCAAGAGGCACAGAGACGTGCCCGTCATTGCGGGCGATGGATGAAACGGTTGGAGCTGAGCATTTGTATCGGTGTTCCTTCTTGAGAGTCTGCCAATGCATGCTCATGTTAGAACCTATTTTGCCACATTAATTGAATGCTTAATCCGGAGCGCTTTCATATACCGGTTGGTTTATCATAGATTATTCATACCTTTTCTTTCCTGATTCATTTTGTTCGTTCTATTCATTCTGTTCATTCGTCGTGTATTTCTTGTTCCTCATCTCTGTCATTCTTAGGAGGTTGAGTGCTCTTTTTAACGATTTCTTGTTTTTGAATATTTGCTTCAGACAGCCTTCAACATGGCTGTCAGAATAGTTCAAGGTATGTGTACATATTCATTCTCTGTAAATTATGGTCTAACAGTCTACGTAGTGTGTGGCCTGTGGTTCTGGGTAGCCTTCACATTCTTCATGTTCGTCATCCTACATCAGTCGCGAGGGCTGCTACCAACATCGAATATTCAAACATCGTCACCATCACCATCGCCCACAACTTTAGGACTTACAACGCGTCAAAGAATGGCCCGATCAGAAACAGCATGGAGATCCAGCGTCTCTCTCCGCCATCAAATGGCAATGGCCCATCCTCAAAACCCACGAATTCCTCTCTTCCCAGCTCAACAAATGGATGATTTCGGCAAGACACCTTACACACTATGGGATTTCTTCCCAGCTACCTACACCTGTCCGCACGACATCCAAAGAGTAGGCCGTCTAGGCGACGGTGGAAAATGGGTCTGTGGCATGTCTCTCTACGAAGCCAAACCCGGAAACGCAGTCTCCCAACACCACCCCTCTTCACACCCAGAAACAACAATCTACAGTTTCGGCGTCAATGACGAATCTACCTTTGAAGCAGAAATGCTCTCTCGTATTCCATCTGCTCAGATCTACGCCTACGACTTCTCAGTTCAATCCTTTGGACCACAGATCCCTGCTTCCGCGAGTGCGAGAGCACATTTCGGGAAGATAGGATTAGGTGGCAAAGACGAGTTTACTCGTGTTCCGCAATTCTTCACGTTAAAAACGTTGATGGAGCAGAATAAACACACGTACATCGATATTCTGAAAATCGATATCGAGGGTGCTGAATACGAGGCTCTAGACGCGTTTATGGACGCGTGTGATAAAGACGGTGTGATGCCTGTCGGACAAGTGATGATTGAGCTACATCTTGTAGATGATCAGCATGTTAATTTTGATCGCTTTACGAAGTGGTGGGAGAGACTTGAGGGCTTTGGAATGAGACCTACTTGGTTGGAGATTAATCTTTTGGCTGTTACCTTAGGTCAGGGGAAGACGGATCCGAGGTGTGTGGAATATGTATGGATCAATGCTAGGGATGAGAATAGTATTTTGCTGCAGGAATAGGCGTTATATTTGATGGATATGGGTTTGAAATGGCGTTTGGACGGGTCGGATGGGATGGAAAGTTTCGGATAGATTGCTAGACTATATGTCGGCGAAAAAAATTCTAACAGTGAATAAGTCTGTGCTCCTGATTCTCAAGACTTGATTGTAAGCTACCTCGTATCTAAATCGTTCCCATACTTCCATCAGAGGAAATGGGACAATTCAGCAGAGTGAGAATTGTAAGCATCTTACCATTGTCTCTGGTCTGTCGATGATTACTAACACGGCATTCGACTTTTGACTTTATTGTATTCACGATAATCTGGATCGATGTTTCGGATTCGACATCATGGTCCAATTGACGTCTCTGCCTCTAACTGCTATGAAAAAACTTGCTTGTTCTAAGCCATGAAATGGTTCAAAGTCTGATTGGTGGAACGGAAGGTCTGGCTTTAGTAACTGGCGAGGAATCCTGGTGACTTGGCTGGGCTGACCCTCAACTTGACATCTGGGAAGGGGATTGTATGGGGTAATACCTATTTGGAGAATGTATGTTGCAATGGCTGGACTCTGATAGTGGGACATCCGCTCAAAACAACCAAAACCCTTTTGCAATTGCTCAGTCTTAATTGAAATATTTTAAAACCATCTTATCTTTGTTTCCGTTCTCTCGATTAACAATCCTATCTATCTCCGCATCAGTGACATCCTCTCGTCGAGTAAGTCCCTCCTCTGAGGGCGCCAGGTCAACACCAGGACCATCAGTGGCGTACCGCTCGAGATCACTCTCTTTCTGCCTCGAATGCTTGTCATATCTATCATGACCTTTGCTCAATGGATAATTGGCACCGTAATGCAGGCGTTTGCTCTCAACTGTGGCAGGCAACAGATCTCTGTTTGACACACGAATATTAGTATTGTCCATTGCCAGAAATTGAATCAGCAGAGGCAGCATACCCAGTTCCAGTCTCTACCTCACCTCCAGCTCCAATGTCCCGCACACTTCTGGGTATGTCTGTAGGGTTGCTGGCCGCACCAGCTAGGGAGCTTTGACTGGCATTCACATCTCCTTGACCCTCGCCAGGACGAGGAACGGAGGGAATTATATTCATCTTTCCCGCGTCGTTGGGAATGTATGTGCCATCTTTGGCCATATCAAAAAGGTCTCCGCCTTGCTTTGGATCGGTCGGTGCCATGGCTGTGATCTGAAATGCTATTGTAAGAGTAGCTTCAGGATATATTGTATTGTGTCTGTAGACCCTAATTCTCTGTCAGAGCTGCAACAGTTAGTTTTAAAGCAAGCTGCATTTAGCAATGTATGATATCAGTCGACTTCGTCATTCTGCGTAAGCTCAGCGAAGGAGTTGAGCTCCGGACTGAAGTCATCGATGTCGTGAAATTGATGATCTGCCAAGACCTGGATCTCGAGAAACTGTTATCAGCACGTGATAGCATGACTAAGCTACCGTATCTTAGAAAATTGGACAAATCTCAATTCGAAACACGTCTCAACGAAATCAACTTTTCCTGCAACACCGATCGATCTTGGTCAGACCTTTGATTTCTTTTATCGAACGATTGACTTTGGTCCACGGGACAGAGAGCACATGCTGGAAGTTTGTCCAGGCCTTCCTGCCGAGCATATGGAACCCTTAAATTTCTACCCCGCAGCTCAATTTGAGCTATTGACGGCATAGACAGCCAACTACAGGCAGCTGAATGATCCCCAGCATTTAGCTTTATTGGTTTGGAGTCGCGCTATGCACTCCCCTGACTTAGGGCGCCACCAGAAGGACTACTTCTCCGTACTACACGTATGTTTTTGCCGCCTTTCATCTCAAGTCGACCTTGAGTCAGCTAAATTTTTCATTGAGATCTCGTTGTTGAGCTTCAAGAAGATCAATGCTTGGCTCCCACGCACGTCCCGGAGATCGTTACGGTTCCCCTGTTTTTGTTGCCGAGATTCGACACTTTTGTTTCCATGTTTCACCTCGGGCCAAGCAGCATCTCCAATCCCAGACGATTCAGCATGTCACGGCATAACTTGGCGGGCAACGTCTTGTGTCGCAAGAGCAGTAGCTCTGACACTTCCACCCAGTTTTGGGTAGAAGATCAACGCGTGCTTCCTTTTGCCATTACTGTTGCAAGCCGGAAAAGCTTGTCTTGCAATACCCATGAAGCTAGGTCTTCCACATGTTGCACAACTGGATTGATTCTTCTCTCACTGCTTTCTCTATTCGTATTTCTTTGCCTTCCTTCAGCCAGCCTGCTTTCTGTGTGGCTTTCCTTCCCGACGATACTCTCCACAATTTTTATAGTCCATCGACCTTGCCAGGACTGGATTTCCTCCACGACCGGGGTAGTTCCTTGGTGCGACTGACTGCCGTGCAGTCATTTTTACATTTCAGGAATCCAATTCCCACTTCGGACATTTGTCGACGACCAACTGAACCGAGACAATGATTAAAGATTATCAACCCAAAGTGATCTGGGCAATCATCGAGGCTGACACCCAACAACATTCTGATCATACCATCTTCTTCAATTCTGGCAAAAGGATATTGACGAAGATGGCGTTTGGATTGCTTCCAAGCTTCGCACAGCGACGGATACGCCCCAGCACAGCTATATCTCCACGACTACACCCGACTTCATATTTAGATGGTCTACGCGGGGTTGCTTCTTTCATTGTGTTCTTGGGCCACTATACAGAAGAGAATTTGGGGTGGTATACAGAACCGTACGGCAAATACGAAGATGGAGCTGCTTCATCCCCATTACAGCTTCCATTTATACGAGTTATATACTCAGCTCGACCAATGGTACACATATTTTTGATAATATCCGGATTCGTCCTTTCTTACAAACCTCTGAAGCAAATACATGCTCAACAATACTCGGCTCTCGCCAACACTCTTTCATCTTCAGTCTTCCGCCGAGCATTACGATTGTTCCTTCCATCCTTTGTCACTTTATTCATCATGGGTCTCGCCCTGTATTTCGGCTTTTCAGATGACAGATACGCCGAGCGATACCTCGATCTTTCTACTCAATTAAGACACATCTGGATTACATGTGGAAGACTAGTTGGAGCGTCATGGGCGGTGGATGAGCTTGCATACCCTCAACCGCAATATAATCCAGCTTTGTGGACAATACCTGTCGAATTCTCGCAATCTTTACTACTCTTCGCTACGATCCTTGGACTTTCAAGATGCGTCGCAAATGTTCGCCTGTTCTTGCTTGCTGGTATAACAGCATTTTGTTTCTACAGTGGACAACTATATACCGTGGAATTCCTCGGTGGCATGTTCATTGCTGAGCTTACGCTCCTTCAAGACAGATCCCTCATGACCCCAACGACGAGTCCTACCATACTTCCGAAATTCGCCTTGGCGGAGAAAACAAAAGACGCTGATTGTGGATCTTCCATCAAACAGAAAATGATGCAAGCGTTCTGGTTTGCAAACGTTGTTTCGGGCCTGTATATTGCTTCGTGGACGAATTCACATATTGAAGAGGTGTGGGGTCTGCGATATCTAAACGCACATACGCCACAACCGTACGAGGGTCAGAGAGTATGGTTTTGTTTTGGAGCCTTCCAAATTGTCGCAGCCTGTACCCAGTTGAAATGCATGCAACGAATTTTCACCAGCCAGGTTGCCCAGTACCTCGGAAACATTTCGTACGCCTTATATCTCACTCACAACTTGTGCCTCACGATTTTGGAGCCTCGATTCATACCGGTTTTGGATCGATTCTTTTCCAAAGCGACCTTCTGGGGAAGGCATTTTGCTTGGGCTGCCGGGCTGGCCTTCTATCTGCCAATTATTATATTTGTTGCGGATCTGTTTTGGAGAGCAGTCGATACGCCGACAGTTAAATTTGCGAGATGGTTTGAATCGAAGTGTGTGGTCGAAAAGAAAGTGTAATTAAGCTTGGTAAGAGGCATTTGGGTGCATGTGCAGATGGCGTTCTGGATTAGGTATAGGAATCATTGCATGGCTAGAGCACGCCGCAAGTAGCTCACGGAGTCCATTCGATTTAGAAGAAATAGAAGCAATATGATTTGAGTATTGCTGAGCAGGCGCAGCTCGAAGTTTATCCCTGCCTCGACAGGCACGAAATGCCCAGTGAAATATTCCCGATATTCAAAGCCTTGAACGGGTACACAATTAATTATTTTATATTGTCCTCTACTGGTTCAAGTATTGTTTAGCACCTGTTATTCAAGGTATACAGATTTCAGATTATAGCTTGAAAAGACGTCGCACAGTGATCATAGATTATTTCACCACATTTGCCCTTCATTCCTGGGTCTTCTGGGCCGCGTCTATTGTACTGCCTCACTTGCTTTGCCTCCTCATTGCATCTAATTTGTATACCAATTGGACATTCACAGCGACTTTCAGCCTCCCAGCTCCTCTCTCAGCAGATTGTTCCCACGATCTCCAAACTTCTCGTGAGAGCCTCCACCCACAAGCCGACCCAAGCAATTCTCAAACACGCCTCCAACACCACCCCACACACAGACATTCCATCAAGCCTTCCCTCCCAGCAAACTCCTTCCTCTCGCCTCTATTTCCTCATGCAGTAAATCGTGCATATTACCCCCGTGAAGCGCAACATCTATCATCACCGCTGCTAATTCCTCCACTTTTAGCGCGGGATAAATGGGGGATGTCACTATGCCGAGGACTTTAAAGAGAAAATTGTTCGGAGGGATGACTGAGCCGGGTTTCGCGATGTAGACGGAGAAGCTGGGATGGGTGGATTGGAGGGAGAGAAGGAGGTTCTCTATTTCGCCCTAGGGGTGTGAGGGTTACTTGAGGTATAAAGGGGGAGTGAGCTAAGTACTTTCATATGGATTGCATCGTTGAAGAAACGATGGGTTTTTGAGAGATCTCTGTCTACACTTTTGCCACTTATATAAATGAATCTGAATTTGCTATTCGAGGGAAGCTGGGGACATAGATGGGCGATGAAAGCTTGAGCTGCGTTGTATGGATAGTCTATATTGGCTTTTCTTGCTGCGGCCAGGTTTGGATAGTTGTGGGGAGGTCCGCCGAGTGCCCTTTGCTGTCAGAGTTATATTATGATGTGTGCAGATGGGAGGAAGACTACCAGATACAGGCTTCTGCGCCAGACAGGTCTTTCATCATAGATGGAGGATAGGAGGAGAAATCTTCCAGTATATGAACCTTTATTTTGGGAGATGTTGGATGGGTTGAGGGTAGAGGCCGACGGGACAGAACAATTATGGAGGTGATCGAGGCGTTAGAGATACTTTGCTTGAGTACCTCGAGACCGATCATACCGGTTGTACCTGTAAGTATGATTTTCATATTGAAGGCTGGAAGAGCAAATAACTTTCAAGGTGCAAATATTTGTTCAAAAATGATTATATAGAGAGAGCCAAAAAAAGAAGTTTGACACTTGAGAGGAAATTGCAAATACTGAACGCCGAATCAGTCTCAAGTTTGTCATCTTACACCGGACTTTCTTCTGCTTCAGAGAGAATAAAGCCAACTTCTGGCGTCTTTTAATATTTTCACAGTCGTTCTTTATGATCGATATCGGCGTTGGTTATACTGTCAGAACACGAACGCCGAAGCTGAATGCCGAGCTTAGGAATCATTCGCAAGAGATTTATTCTGCAAGAGTTTACAGATCACTATTCATAAATAGCAGATATTCAGATATCCTAAGTTTAGAACGGTATCTAGGTAAATTTCTGCAGCTCGGATTCTGGGCATAATAACTGTCCTGTGTTCATTAACTCCCATTACAAACATCCATTTGCCCTACCAGCCTGCGGTGTGGGGAACATCTTCCACGTGCCGAATTTGCTTATACGTTGATTTGCGTTGGATACTGCGTCTTGCTTAAGACTATGTCGAAAACTCTCTCTGTATATCTCCCCTCTAAGCCCAATACGTAATACAATATCGTAGACAGGAATGATCTGTGTTTTTCGTTCTAGAGTATGTCTCAAAGTCGAACCACTTCTTACAACAGTGTTCCATCTCAATTTTCCTTCAATTTTCCTTCAATTTTCGCGATCTTGGGCTCAGAATCGTTTCTCTAGAATCAAAGTCTATACTTATCTTTCTTTAAGCAATTGAAGAGCATTGGCTTGATTCTGCTAGATAATCCAATACTTTGATGGGAATCCGGTATGCACAAAATATTAGAGGCATATATTGTCTTGCTCTTCTTCAAGAAAATGGCCAGGCAGTTATGGATTATATCTCCTTACTCCGAATGTGGCCATTTGTTTCCCCTATTTCTTGAAACTTCAAATTCTTCAACAAAGAGAACTTCAGGTCGTCCCCTTTCTGTTTATGTTTGATCGCCAATTATACCGTGTGATTTCTTTGTTCATCAGCGTGTGGTTTTTCAAACATTCTGATGCCACAACCAACCGTCTCAAAACGATGACAAAGAAAACAAAGGCAACTGAGCTCTCTCATCATAGAATCTTTCCGCCTACTGGTCAGGTAATTCTTCTTTTGAAGCACCAATTTCCCTGCAGACGGATAGCACACAGCAGATATGTGCTCAGGAACAACTACTCTCATGACTTGCAACCACACCTTAATTCATTACACTTCTCGATGCCACTACTCCATGAAAGCTGGTCACCCATGCAAAGAACCTGAAGGAGACTTTTATCGTCTTGACGACACCTGTGCACAATGCCATCCTCCACTCTTGATAACTGAGATCAACAGACATTACGATATGCTCAAGAACAGCTTGGTTTCAAGGATGAGAGCCGCTACTTCCAGTGAAGAGTATATGTACCTGCAGAAAAAGATTGAAGAGGCACATCAGGACCGAGGGGAGGAGCTGAGGGCTGCGGGAAGAATTCCGTGGAGTGGGGTTGTATTGTGGGGAACGAAGGGATTTGAAGGAGAACAGTAGAGAAGGTGAGTTGTAAAAGTATTTGATGAGGTAAATTAGAATTCTTTTCGGAGCTCATATTGCTATCAAGCATGCTTCTTGAAAGTATAATAACAAGACACCTGTGTACAGCGAATAACTCGACTAACAAATTCAAACACCACCCAGCTGGCTTCCTGGACTCCCTTGGTTCTCCCTAGCATTGTTCAAAATCGCCGCCTTCAGCAGGCCCTTCTGTCCCTTTCCTCTCTTCGCCGCCTCATCTACTCGGGCTCTCATTGCCTTCATCTGCGCCTTCCTATCCAACTCCCGCGCCTTCTCCATCGCCTTCCGGGCATCCTTATACTCCTTCATTCTCCGTTTCCCCAAACTCCCATGTCGACGCCTATCATCTGCATTCCTTAACAAAGGCAGCTGAATGACGGCAGAAAATGTATCAAACACTTTCTGAATGGGAGTACTATGGCGTTCTGCAATGGCAGCGAAAGGGAAAACTTCTTGGCATGTCTCTGCTATGTCCACGATTCTAAAGGATTAGTTAAGGGAAGAAGCAAAGGGGAGGGGAGACATACAAATTTGGAGAATGCTTTCTACCTGCTCGAGCTCGTGGAATCTGAAAATCTCCATTCACGGGTGCTGATTGACGTCTTGCTTGAGAAGTAGGCACTATGTTCTGTGGTGGCGGTGACGAGTAGGTAGGATTGGTGGAGACGTTTGTTGATCTCGGAGGTGGGGGTGGTGGAGGCATCTGAGCCGGTACTGATCTAGGAGTATTTGGCCTTGATCCTGATGGGAAAGAACTATTTTGTCTGATATTGTTGGCGTTATGCATCTGGGGTGAATTAGAGGGAGGTTGTGTTGTCATGTTTTGTTGAACTGGAGGCTGTGGAGAGGGATTAGGCCAGGGAGGAATCTTGTAAAGAGATGGCTTCCGCAATAGATCCTGTGATGGAGTGACATGGGGCACTGCGGAGGCTCTTGAAAACTGATTTTGCTGAGTGGTCTGACGAGGTATTGCTGCCGTCGGGACCTGGGAAGCCCTTGAAGCAGGCAGACTTTGTTGATTTTGATTCGTCAAAGGTGAAAATGTAGACTGATTGGTCGGATTCGAATCTCCTGAAGTCTGAGAAACTGGTGCTGGACGATTATTGAAGCTGTTGTTGGAGGTAAACTGTTGGCGATCTTGAACAAGTCGGGATGCAGTTGTGCCAGTACCTATTCTCGGTTGGGGCTGAGGGATAGGTTGTTGCCCTGCGTTGTGCTTTCTCTGCTGGAATTGTGGTGTGTGTAACGCCTGCTGCACGAACTGACTGTTAAGATTGCTTCCCATCTGATTTGTAGCCACAGGTGCCGAGGTTCTAGGAGCTTGTGCATTGCATTGGTTGTTGGGAGCGAATGTATTCCAGTCAAAGGTTGACCACGATGGTATTGTACTGGTGGTTGTGCCATTTTGATTTCCGCACATTTCAAGCGACTTGTCGAAAGGAGTGTAGTTGGGCAGGGGAAGCATTGTGATTGGGCTTGTACGGGGAGAGATTTGCGTTGACTGACGATATAGCGGTCTGTTTGCAGGGAAAGTCTCGGTCGCATTTCCCCGTTTCCGTTTCTTGGATGTACCATCTCCGTTTGAAGGTTGCCATGTGTGATTCGACGCTGGTTCCGACGGACTCATATCCATAGGCTCTTGCCACCAGCCAGAAGTATAAGGTTGGAAGAGAAGTAATTGAGTGGAATCGTAGTTTCCACCATCACCCCAAAGTGTGTGTCCAGCCGGAAAAGATATAGATGCCGATGACTCTGGAGGGACGGAGGCTCCGCGAGGGGGTATATTCCTGGATTCCCCTATGTGGCAAGATTCAAGTTGGTGAACAACGCCCGTGCTTCTGCGGCGAAATGGATCCTCCGAAGCTTTGACATTTGGTGTTGGAAATTCTCTCGACATATTCTGAGGAGGCTGCGCAAGCGGTGAAGAGGATATTGATGACTCGTATCTGTAAAGCTGTAAGTAGTAGCCAGTTGGACTGTAACCTTTCATACCTTCTCCTTTTCTTCCTCCTTCGGCGAGGTGCTGAAAAAACAATCTGAACATCATCATCTTCATGTTCATCCTCATTGGTATGATCTGAGTTCATGTGATTGTCATCCAACATATGCTGGTGGTCATTGCTTCTCCCGTAAGCTTGAGTGGCAACATCGATTGGCGGTAAGACAGTAGTATTATTGCTCGTTTGGCTCTGGTTGGAGATAGGAGGAAGCACAGTCGTATCGCCAACAAGCTTGATTGACCCAACTTGAGCCATTATGGAGAATAAAATGGACCTCTGATCGCGAAAAGAAAGAAACGACAGGAACTGGAGGTGAGCTCGATGATATATGTTCCACTGTAAAGGAAGCAAGTGCTAGGCTAGAGTGTGTTGTAAGAAATGCACTATGCAGGTGTCCTGCACGATTCTGACAACCTTTCAAAGAAATTTAAAGATGAGTACAAGCACTCTAAAGACCATTTTTGATCTCAAACACAAGCTAGATTGAGGTATTGACTGAAAATTAGAGAATACCACTGGGATTCTTGAAAAATGCTGGATATGCTGATTGCGGCCAAACCCTTGTGGAACATTAGAGACGGCAGAAAGTACCAATGTTTTGGAAAAAGGAGATAAAGTTCCCACAATCAAGTCTGCTCTTACTCGAATTGAGCTCACTGTTGCAAGGCTCAGTCTGCAAATCTAGACTTCTCCCGTTTGACGCATAAGTCTGTACGGATGACCCATTTTTCGCCATCCTTGACTTCCCTCCCTTCATGCTGATTCGCATCAGTACTCCCGATCGAAACAAAGTATATTTTATACATACCAGCATACAATCATTTCCATGCTTGTGTAATAGGACCATGCCAGTTTCCAATCCCACCACAATCTCCTTCTCGATGACAGCTTTCTTACCAGGGAATTGTATCTCATCGGGATAGAAAACAGTTTCACCCCCTACACAGCCCGTAGCTGGAGAAGTCAAATATAGGAGCAATGTCCATGTAGTTTTTGCAGGCGTGGCCGTTGGCTTCGTATTGAGTGTGAGGAGGTTCGACTCATCATCTGGCAATGGAGTAAGCACGTGATAGGAATTCCATTGTGAGATTGGGAGACCTACAATGCTGATCAAAGAACTGCCCTTTACTATACCGATATATTCGGATAGAGGGATTAAGCCCAATAGGTTCACCACCCCTATCATATTCAGCAGGCTAGAGAGCCATGGACCTCCGAAGCTTACCAAAGCTCTTTTCTCTCCTGAGCAGTCATTCCATCCTCATCGTCCTCAGTCCCGCAAATTAATTCTCTCAAACCCGTCTCTTCCCATAACCTGTTAGCGAATCTCTCATCCTGTATTTGAAATCGGTCATTGAATCTCAATGCGTCTCCTTTTTTCGGCTTTCCTGGTGTGGTACTCAACGGCAGCCCTTTCAGAAAATTGACATAATTTTTGCATAAAGTTCCTGTCCAGAAATTGCTTATGGTAATTATTTGTGCAGGTATAAGAGTCGATAGAGATAGATCGGAGGCTGGGAGTAGAGGCTTGAATGGAGGCCAGTCAGGAGGGATTGGTTGTGATTCAGCTCCGGTGCGGGATTTGTTAGGGGGTTTGGTGTTGGAATGCTTCTTGGGCGGAGCCATGACGATTTGTACTGATCCGCTTATCTGAGACAGTTGGTTCCGTTTGAAGATGCTCTTGAGAGGAATTCGATATTTAATGTTGCGAAATCACAAGTGGTGAGAGATGCTGGAAGACAAAATCTTGCCTACGGCGGCCCACATGCACTGTAAGATAAGGCGAGTAGTGTGGCAGCGTTATCATGCCTCTTCTTCCACTCTCAGTAACCATCAACTTTAGCACATTGTGTGGTATCGTGCGATGATAGAGATGGTAAGCTTACGATGTCTCGTCAACTCCGCATTCCTTAGCACAACCGTGACGCCCAAGAAAAGGATTCTCATACCTGCCACTTCTACACTTTTGGAAGCGCGACACGATGATCATCAGTATGATTATAAGCCAGTCGTTGAAGCTGTTATTGTAAATTTTGTTTTCCGTCTTGCCCAATTCATCGTTACTTCCCACGTTCATTTCAAAGCACTATTCTCACAACATTATGATATTTTCTATCTTCAATTTTTATATTCTTGCCTCGACGCTGTGCGTCTATCCAACAGAAGCTTTTTGGTTTCGCCATGGACGAAGCCATCCTATACGCGCCAACAAGCGTATAAGAAACCCAAAGCCTGATGACTCTAGTACTCTTCAAAATACTGTGGGATTCGCTCCCAGCGATAGCATGTCCTTAAGTCAGAGCTCGATCGAGCCATATACTTTCAGCGTACCTTCAGCTCAGGTCATAGAGCCGACACCTTTCTCACAAGGCATGATCGTAACTTCTGTGGTACCTTTTTACGAAATTTGCAACACACGAGGAACAGCAACATCGGACTCTATATCATGCTCGACTGTGTTTGAAACTACCGTCACTTCATCTTGTTCCACTGTTTTGACATACGCATTTTCCAAGGCCACGGTCACTGATTGTAACCAAATGATCACATTCTCAACAGATAGCAGCTTTGCCCTTGTCACAGCGGCGACCACAACACCCCCAGGACATGTCCCCGTTGCGACTGCTACACCAATACTAACAACCTACCTCCAAAGCGTAGTCTCATACTATGCCGCACCATGGCGGTCACTTGCAGCGGATACGCCAACAGGTATTGACGTACTCATCTGCAGATACGATCCACAAGGCGTGAAAAGCTGCAGGACAATTCACGAAGTCTGGGTCATTTGTACTGAGGAGTTTGCTACAACCTCAACCAAAACCCTTTCTCTATCCACATCTCTCTCCACGGTAAGTTTATACCTAACTCATACAATTATCGCGAACTAATCAAATCAGGGCGTCGTACTCCTCCTCGGCCCAACCCAAAGCGTAACCCTACCACCAGGAACAAACACCTTCACCACCCAACTGGAATATACATCTACGCTCACAAACAACGTAACCTCAACATCCATATTAGTAAACGCCACAACCTCAACCACGACGTCAACCCTGACAGTTACAAAGACGGGGGATGCAGTAACAATTACGAGAACAATAAGTCAGATGTCTACAATCCCAGAAGCGTCAGTCAGCCTTTAACGTAGAAGGATGCCTGGATATGTGGAAGAATCTGGTGTTAACATATCTTAGGATAACGACGTATACTTCACATACAACGTTGACGAGTACGATTACAGTTGTAAGTCTACCTCACCCCGATACCGACTACTGAACTGAGAGGGCATAGACACTTTCACAAGGATAACCTGAATTAGAAGCGGACAGTCTCGCTGGCAAGAGGTGCGGTCCGATTTGGAGTATGATATTGCAAACATCTACTCTTGGGAAACGTGGAAGTTGGGGTTATTAGAATTATATCTATAAATCTCAAAAATATTTATTGATGAAAAGTACGTTCTTGATTGGCAGTTTTGGTGTCCCTTGATTCTCCATAAAGAATTGGTATACTGGGTCGACCGGAGAAGGGGACTCTACTATGTACGAAGGAACAGGTGGGAAACGTTGTGAGCTTTAGAAATGAAGCACTTGGGGAGTAGAACTAGAGAGTTGGATTTACGAAGTACGTTGGTACTTATGGGGTTGTATCTTGATACAGGAATCTGTTGGTACAATGCCAGGTGTGTATGTATGTTTTATAGTGTGTACAGGGTATTTCATTCTTCATAAACCGTCCGTTCCACGGTCTTCATTTCCAATCAACCATTCCCAACGCCAAGGTAGCGCTCGCGCTATATACAGTCAAGCCCCCTCCTCCATCCCATCCGCCAACGTACTGTTCTCCTCCCAGCCCTCTTATCCCCTTACACCTTTAATTGCCATTTATCTCGACTCCACAGCCGCCGCCTCAAAACTTCTGATCGACAGTGATGCCTCGTCGACGCTTCTTGTCGTAGTGCTGGAAGGTGTCAAGGCCGGGTTGAGAGAAGAGTCGAGCATCCAGGCTGGAATGACACGGGCAGAGACGGAAGATGTGAGGAGAAAAGCGATGAGGAATTGGAAGGCAGTGCGCATTTTGGATGAATATCGACTTGTGCTTCGTTTGATGATTTGAAATGCACTATTGGAACAAGTGATCTTGATGAATTGATGGAACTGCGATGCCAAAGCTAAGGAACGTAGAAGACTTTTAGAAAGCTTGAAGTCACTCCACAGAGGGGAGGGACACCAGCGGATTTATGATTCGGGAGGCAGATGAAGTGGCAGTCGTCACAGCTAGAGGGTCAAACAATCCGGCAGATCATCCATCACGGCTGAGTGGCTGCGGCGATCTGATAATCGACAGTCGATCCACTTGGATGCAGGAACGGGGGATGATAAGCATTTCTGAGACGTGACTTGTCTGGGGGAAACTCCTAATGCTTGAGATTGAGCTAAGCGAGACTGGTGAGAATGGAAAGGAGGAGGCTGTGGGGAAACGCATTACAGAGAATGATGGAAGCTTGTCTGAGGTTTCGAGTGATTTTGATGTAATTGGGTATTAAATGTTGTTTGATGAGCAAGGAGAGCCAAGATGTTTGTTTGTTGTGCAAATGGGAAGTTTCGCCTTGCTTTACCAACACGTGTATCCTCCATCCACAACCTGACAATGTTAGTACGATGAAATAGTTTCTATGCAGGTTCGCCAATCACTTACAATATCGCTTCCATTAAGATATGAACTGGCATCACTTGCCATCCATACGATTGTCCCTTGAAGCTCACTTGGGTGTCCTAAACGACCCATGGGAACGTCTTTGACCCATCCTTCTTCGATATGTGTCCCCTCTTTAGCTAGTAGATCGATTATGAGATCAGTTTTCATGTAGCCTGGGCATAGGCTGTTGACTCGAATGCCTTTGGGGCCCCACTGTTGTAGTTAGTGATGCCGCAATTTGATAATCACGATCTTGGACATACCTCTGTTGCAAGACTTCTGCCCATTAATGAAACGGCAGCTTTGGACTATTTCAAGGAAGGTTAGCCTGCATCTGATTGCAAAAGTGTTTCGCTGCCAAAATAATTGTCAGAACAAGGTCATAGCAGACATCCCTTCGCTGATTCTGCGAAAGTCCTCACTCGAATAGACGAGACATTTGACCGATGAAATATCTGTCACAGCTTACAGCGTTGTACGCAGCTTGTTTCTGAGGCCGGACACAAATCTGCGAGCTCATGCTAGAAACCAGTATTAAATTCCCCTTCATCTTCTGATCAATCCAATATTTCCCAGCCTCTTTTGCCCAAAGAAAACTGCCATTGAGGTTTATATCGAACATCTTCTTCCATCTATCATATGCATAGTTCTCTGCCTCGAAATTCTCCACGATTCCAGCTGCAGTGACGACCACATCAACTTTGCCAAAGTCCTTCACCACTGCAGCCCATGTCGCCTTGACTTGTTCTTCGGATGTCACATCGCATTCGTATGGGCGAAGCTCGGGGTCATAAGACTCGGTGGATGGTCGAGATGCAATATGCTCCTTGATGTGTTTTATAGAATCTTTACCGCCTTGTAACGAAAGATCAATGCATGCGCCGCGCGCTCCACTGAGGGCAAATGCTGTCAGAAATTCCTTTCCTAATCCTCGAGCTGCACCAGTAACTAAGCATGTCTTGCCTTCAAGAGAGAAGCCAGGTAGGGTCATAAGGGTTCGACATTGAGGTGTTGTAGAGGATCGGCAGAATTTCGAGTTTCTCAGCAGAAACCGGCGGCTGACAGAGGACAATGAGGTCGCCATGACAGTGTAATTAATAAGAGCTTGAAGCTTTGATGATATGGGGAAGAGAATGGCTGCGAAAGCTGTATATATAAGTGATATTAGTAGCTATGCGTTAGTGATTGAGCAATGGAAATATAATATAGGTAGAGAATCCTTCGGAGTACCTTCCCCAGGAACACGTAAAGGTAGCGGCCAAGTGAGGGGAAGAGAGGCACAGGTATCGTGAGATATTGGTGGGGTATGAACACTGCGAGACTGCCAGTGAGATCCGTTCTTTTGTTGGCCCAAGACAACCGGCCAGAACGGAGGCGGGATGCAGGCTGACTGACACGGGATACTACTTCAACCCGTTTTGCGTGCCAATGGAGGGATTTGCTCAAATGGTAACATTTCTGGCATCACTATTGGACTGGACCTCACTCCGAAGTATGGTTGAGGTAGGAACCTGTCCAAACTGAGACGAGGACTTGAGATTGAGTTTAGAGGTCTTAGTCATCCGTACCTTACATAAAGAGTCACGTGTGATTTTGCTGCGCTGGCGATGGAGCTTGGAATGCACTTAGGTAGGTTTTTTGTCTGAGCTGACTCGATTTAGCTATGCTCAAGTAAAATCCTTGAGGAAGGTGAAGCGTGGGATCGTGATGCGCTGTCGGAGCAACAAAACGAAAAATAAGGTCCTCCAGGCTATTGGAGCGCCTCTTCGCTTTCGGCCTTCAACACGGGGACATCCAACAATTTTGGAGAAGCTCCCCCGTTGTAGAGATAGCTTGCGAAAAATCGTATGTCATGAGCTGCTTGTCCCAGGGTGGCTGAGACAAGCCATAGCTCTTTCACCTCATCCATGAAGATGTCCTCGTCACGAGGCGCCTTTACAGCGATTTCGGCTTGCCAGAGCTCCAGCTTCGGCTTGAAAAACATCTACCTTACGAAGAAGTACCTTCGTCAATAGGAAAATGCAAGTTTCTCTACCCTAGATGATTCCCTCTTACTACAGGACCATGTCCTCTTTCCCCTGGTCTTCCTGCTCTGAGAATTGGTCCATGGGGTCCGGCAGCAGGTCCTTCATCCTGTGACAGATCTATGCGGACACCAGCAGCACCATCTCGATTTGCTCTCCAGACACCTCCTTCTTCGCCCCCGAATTCTTCCTTCTTCCATACCTCAACCTTCTCTTTACATTCTTCCAGAGCCTCCTCGCCGGCTCTCCAGGCTGCTTGACGATGTGGTGAGGATACCGCAATCAAGATGCTTTCTTCCCCAATTGGTACAACTCCCAATCGGTGGATCATGGCAATCGAGGTAAGCTCATGCTTTTCCTTCATAGCTTTAGATATTGTGAGCATTGTCTGAAGGGCTCGTGGCTCATAAGATGTATATTGGAGCTCCTTAACAGGCTTGCCAGCAAAATTGTCTCTTGTAGTTCCTTTACTGAATCAGTTCCGTGATATTCTAGGGCTTTTCTTAAATGTCTTACCAGCAAAGAGAACGATAGCTCCTGCTTTTGGGCTCCGGACTCTGTCCATCATAGCTTTTGCATCAAGTAAATCTTGGGTTAGGGCAACATAGCAATCATCTTCCTTCAACTCTTTTGCCATAGCTATAGCAGTTTATATGACGATGTAGAATGATAAGGACCTCGAGTTGCTTATTCACAAGGATACCTCGGGGTCGGAATAATATAACTCCGACGCGCCACTTTTGGCCAGACTATTCTTAGCCAACCCTCCAACCTGAGCCTACCCTACATCACTTCGTACATTCCTCCTAAAAGCAACAATCATTCACAAGAATGAATCGCAATCGCCCAGTACAAGCATCTTCAGGCAGTGACCCTACGATGTATGACGACAAACCGAATGCGGAATACTATCACGATATGTCCTCCCAAAGTTACCAAAATTCGCGGAAGGGTAATCGATAGTTGGAGCTGGAACCTAACTCGAACTTTGCTGATAATCGATGTTTCAAGATAATTCAAGGTCTCCACCGCGAGATCAAACGGGCGATATGCCATACGACATTTCGCGCGAAGAACGCCGATATCGAGATGAGCGCAATGTCACAAATGATCGAAGATATGACCGTTCGAGGTCCCCTCGAAGGGATGGTCGTGGCCGGTATACAGATAGAGACAGGGAGGGTTATCAATCACCACGCCGAGACAGAAGTCGAAGCCGCTCGCCCTATTTTGGCGGTCCTCCCAATCGAAATGTTATACTTGAGGGCATGCCCTTAGAATGGACTCAGGAAGACGTTGGCCGCCCCATTCCTACCTCCTTGCGAAGCATTTGCAACTCCAACCCACTTCTACCCTAAGTGTTTATTGAGCAAAACATGGAACTCTGGCTAAGCAAAGAGTATGGCCGTTCTGGCCGTTCTCTCGGATTTACAGATTTTGAATGAACTTCAGCATAGCCTTCGTGTGGATGGAATAGAAGAAATAAGATTGATCAAGGACAAGAGATCTGGTATGATTTCATGCTGCTTGATAAACTTCACAGGCTAACACATTTCTCCAGGTCAATCGCGCGGATTTGCTTTCATCCAATTCGTAGGAATTCCCGATGCTAAATACTTTCTGGAACAGCACTATCCATCTGTGCTTCTCAACGGCCCCTATGATCCAAATCAAGCAAGTAATACAGAACCCGTAAAAGTACGGACAGCGTATAGTCGGGATCGAGAGGATAGAGATAAAGCTGGGAAGGGTGAAGACGACTGGAAATGCGATGTGGTAAGACTATTTTTCGAATCTTCAAGTACTGGAGCTCATACTTTATAGTGCTACCTTCCCAATTTTTCGCACCGGGTATTGTGCTTCAGATGTAACGCTCCAAGAACCCGTAAGCTGACTCATGTTCTCTTGTCATTCTCGTACTCAATAGGTATAGGTGCCACCGCTCACGGTGTAGTTGTTACGACCAATATGTCCAACTTCTCGGGCTTTGCGACCACTGGTGATAGTGATGCATCTCCTGATGAAGCTGCTTCTCAGTTCCTTTTACTTCGTGGTTTGGAACCTGGTGTCAATGAAGAGCTGCTCGCAAAAGGAGTCAGAAAGCTCTACAAAGTTAAAGCAACAACGCCACCTGGTGACGTATCGAATGTGAAGAAACGACAAATCTCGTCAACTACCAATGATTCTAGCTTCGGTGCGAAGGAAGGTACTCTACAGCGTGTGCTATTAATCCGTGATCGAAAAAGCAATGATAGCTGGAGATACGGTTTCGCAGAGTTCAACACCGTCGAAGATGCGCAAGCAGCAATGGCCAAATACAAAGCATCGGAGAAATTCACCATATCTTCGAAGCCGGTTATGCTCTCCTACATACACGCAGGTGTTTTTGTACCCGTGCTACAACCATTTGGCGAAGATTATGCAAAGTTCACGTTCAGTCCACTCTCAAATTCTGCTGTCAAGCTGATGTACTGGGACGAAACAGCATATGCCAGTGAACTCGTTACTGCTAAGCCGGATTCGAAGACACCGGTGAAGAGCAAGGAGTCTGAACATGCAAAACTCGCTGCAGCGGCTGCTAATGAAGGACTCATAAGCTCGGGCAAGGATGGCGAGCCACGTTTGAAGAAGCGGAAAGTGGAGAAAGATCCAAAAGTTGTTGCTCCTCATCTTCAATTTTGGACCAATAGGCATGCGGAACTGCATGGTATCCCTCCTAAAGATACTGATGAAGGTTCTGAATCCGCCACTCCTACCTCCAAAAAGAACACTTCCGTCGCAACTTCAGATGCGCCTCCCTCTCAGAGCTTTGCAGACCTTACTCGCAAATGCTGTCTCCTCTGCTCACGTCAATTCAAGACCGAGGCTGAAGTCAACAAGCACGAGCGTATGAGCCAATTGCATCGGGACAATCTGAAAAATGAGGACCTAGTCACGAAAGCTACCGCCAAACTTGTCAAAAATGGAGGCTCTGAAGGCGCTGCTTATCGCGACAGAGCAAAAGAGCGTAGACAAGCATTCAATCAACCTAAACAGCCTGCTGCACAGCACCATCGAAATATAAAAGAGGGAACTGAGGCTTCCTCCGCACAGAAAGCGGACGAAGACATCCCTCCCGTCCCATCGAAAGGAGCTTCCCTACTATGCAAGATGGGCTGGTCTGCTGGAGAAGGGTTGGGGGCGAATGGCACAGGTAGAACTGAAGCTATTGTCACTGAGCTATATTCTCAAGGTGTGGGATTAGGTGCCCAGGGTGGGAAGGTGGGAGATGCAGCAGAAGAAGCGCAGCGCCAAACAAAAGGAACTTATGCAGATTTCCTGAATAAAACAAAAGACAAGGCGAAGGAGAGGTTCGCAAGTCTCGGATAAGGTAGTACAGATATCAAATTTGACACAAAGTCGGGCGTTCAGCCACCAACCAAAATCTCAAGGGTACGGAAGGCATGCCGGTAACACAACCATGCGTGCGCCCTGCCTATCGAAGTTATGCAGGCCAAGCGACCTTTTTATTCGACAATCCCGAGCAAAATGAGGGGGCGGTCTTGAGTAACAATAATTGTGTGGCTGTTGGTGTTTGTTGGCTGGCTCTTGACAGCTCGAAGCAAACAGTCTAATTTCTTGGGTTTATCAATGATCTGCACCTACAGGGCTCGAAGTGTGAGTGTTTAATTTATGGTGCCCTTCAGTTGGCCTGTGCAAAATTATAGGGGAGTAGTCGTATGCCCACTGTACTTCTGTTTGTCTTGTTTCCTATGGGGAGAGTATTACTTTATGTCTTACCCTAATTACAAAAGCAGGCTCTCTAGAAATATTTACCAAAGCTATTACCAAAAGACGTTGCAGCTCACTCTCTTGGTTGGCACTTGGACCTCTATAGAGCTTATGCTGCTTGCTTATGGCTTCGGGTCACTTATTTATGTGGGATCCTACTGGAGTGCACACTTATCCACACTAGTCCTCTTCCATAGACTCCCGCCCCAGCTATAGTTTACATTTATGTGCTTGTCCCTCTCGCATATGTTGTATCGCGCAAGAGAATTTCTCATTCGTTATTGCCCTTTTCTGCCTCTCCACCCTATCTACTGTTGTGCTACAGACGGAGGTCACTGTCTTATACGTCCCTCCCAACCTTATTCAAATTATACCCCACTATTCGTGTGTCCGACTCCACAGTTCAACGTTGGTCTCCACAGAGTACAGATATTTATCTCTCCCAAATCATCCCCTAGATATTTACGGAACTTGAATACTTGATACTCTTTTCAAGATGGGTGGATCACCAGAACAAAAAATGAGCAGAGCAAAGGAGCCAAAGATGGACGAGATACTTCCTCTCCTTGGATATTCTAAAGACCATCCTTCTCGCCCCGCAGACATGCTATATAACGAACTCAATATTTTCTATTTTGGCTACATAGAAAAGGGAAATCAAATATCGCCATCCATGAAGCTCAATTCAAGCATCGCAGCCTGTGCGTACTGCTTTCTCTCAGACAACAATCGAGTTTCAAAGTTCTGGCCGGAGAACTTCGAAGGATTCCTTACCTGGCCAGCAGATAAAGACGAGTAAGTTTTATGAGTATCTTCATCTGCTCCAGCCTAATGTGTCCAAAGAATTACCCAACTTGTTAGTCTGTGGTTTGCTCGCAAATCACTATCTCGTAGTGTGTGCGAGACCCAGAGAAGGACAAGGGCCAAAAAGGCCAAGAATCAGCAGGACACAACACCTCAAAATAAAAAACGAGCAAGGACGAAGGTATGTAATGGCCAGAAATACCGAATTTACCACGGTCTTTAACATAGTTGACAAAATATAGGGACATAACGAAGAATCACTAAGTGCTGAGCGTGTCAAAAAGCGTGCAAGACGACCTTCGCAACAGGTTTTACATGAGATGGAAGGGATTACGGCACCTACGACTATGAAAGAATGGCTTGATCCGGCGAAAGAGCCTGATGCAAGGACCTGCATTGCTCGTATACACTATCTTGATCCACGGGACGATCCACCTCCATCCGCAGAACTGACCCCTGCGTGGCTGCAAAGGGTAAGTTTTCCAACATTGAACATGAATATAATCACTAATATCTTCTTCGCAGAGAAGCCCTGAATGGCCTGAAGCTTTGGACAGACCTTTAGAACGCTGGATGCACAATAAACGATTCTACATCACTTTTGATCAAGGGATCCAAATTCCACCGGAGATAGGCGTCATATTGAGGGAAGGCACGGAAATTGAAGGAATATCGGGACTACAAATCAAGAAGTTCCTCGATAGGATCAAGGAGAGGATACAAGTCTTGACTCAAATGCTTGTGAAAGCCCCATACTACATTTTGGAAATTCGCCGGGATGGGGAAGCAAAGCAGACCAGGCGTTTCGATTCAAAATGGCGGACTAAAGAGGTCTTTTGGGAGATTGCTGCCGAAGAACAACGAGAAGGAATGAAGAATTTGCGTCAAGAGATTTCAGCCTGCGAAAACTTCAACTTCGATAGTGTTGAAAATGCGTTGACGAACCCAGTTTCGCCTCATTGTCTGGGCAATTCAGCCATTGCGCTTGACACCAGCCAGCTGGTTCTTATTGCCGGGGACGCTTTGGGTTCAGTGAAATCACCTACCTGTCCGGATTTGGGACGGAATATGAGTGAGGATCCAATTTGTGACAGATACACGGTAAGTAGCCCAGTCTCCACTGCAGGCTGTAAATAGAATTCTCACACTTGTAGACACCTGAAGTACCCGAATCACCCCAAGACCACGGCGGAAAATCCCCATCTATTGTCCCAAATGGAAGACTGGTGACAAACTCTCCATCGATTAGCAATGGCAACGCTGAGAATTCGGAAACCGACAGTCGCTCCAGACATCCACTGCCAACACCATCTGCATCGCCTACTGGTACTACCCGAAAGAGGCTTGAGCCATCCGAACCCGAGCGCTCTCCATCTTCAGTTGAGAGGTAAGCCATGACGTTTGCTTGTGCACCAAGTGATTTCACATTACTGCTTTAGTCATATCGCCGATTTCCTACTTTCCATTTGCCATGATGCTGACTCCTTTCAGGCAAGCAGAAAATCAACGGGAGTGGCCCACGTACCTAAAACATGAACTTGTGTTTGAAGATGGAGAGTTTGGTAGTGTCGTTGGGAATATTAAGGAGTGGTTCACAGACAACAGCATCGACCCTGAAGCTCCAGAGGAACCAGAAATGTGGACCAGTCGAGAATCAAGCATAATTCGTTCATGGCAGACAGTACTCGATTTACAAAGCCAACGATGTGCCGTCACAGCAGGAACAGTTGCGAATACCAACTCCACGGACTCGCCTGAAGTTATCAGCATCCAGTCAGAGAAGCCATTTGTAATCTCGATATCATCTTCACCTGAACCGCCACCTCCGAAGCTATCAAAGATAGTCACTCTGAAATATAGGCATGAACAAGCCCCGGCTCTGTCGCCAACCCAGCTGCGACCCGAAGTCGACTCAGAAACACCTGACAAGGGAGTCGAAGAGACCTGTGAAACCTCCCTAACCGATCGAATGGATACAGCAAGTCCGATCACACATTCATCACCACTACTTTCAGCACCCACATCTATAAGAGCCGCCCCCGACAGCCCGCCCGTGCGGCGTGATGGCTCATACTCCCATATCCCTAATCCTGAGTCTTTCTCAAGTGGACGGTCAGAATTATTGACCCCAGAGCTACAAGAAACAGCACAGCCATCTGCACCTGAACCGGGCCAGCCACCCACAACAAGCCATGAGATGACGCTTTTCACTCCTCCAAGTGCAAAAACACTGAAATTCATATTCCAGAATGCAAGTCTAGAATGCATCGACGAGAATCTCCAGCCCTTATCTGTCCTAACCGACAACACACCCTCCGCATTCTTCGAACTATACTCTCAGGTATCTGGGATACCTTTGGTGGATGTGGTCGCACTCAAGTTCACGGCGCTATTTGGAGAGAGTGAGAGTTGTGTTGCGAGGAGGTATGCTGGTGTGGGTAATTGGAAGATGGTGAGGAATCTGATAGCTACGTGGTTCAGGCAGGCGCAGAGGAATGATCCGTTGGAGACGGACTTTCATGTTATGGTGTCTCGTGCGTGAGCGGATTATCAAAGGAGATAGGATATGAATGGATGTTCAATGTCGTTGGGTGGAAGATACTGAAGATATTCTTCTGATGGTATATTGCCGAGAAGCTCTCACAGTAGTTATTTGATGATGAATATAAATTCATTTAAGGAGAAAAAAGGTTTAGATTCAAGACATCTATGGAGTAAAACTGAATATTGTTTGACTCTTCAAAAGCAGGATAGAAGAATTCAATGGCCCCGCTATAAGATATCCTCAGGTACAACCCAGCTTATATCTGTCATTCCATGGGTATATAAAGTATACACCCACACTGAAATACCCTCTAATCTCCTTAATTGAAGCAGATATCATCGCCCTCCTATCATTCAAAGCGGATGGAAATCAAATTTTAAAGCCTGAAGGACGTGGAATAGTAAAGACGGGCTTAATCCTTCCTATTTCTACCTTGTTTCCTCAGGTCTCTGACCGTCTCCTTTGTACCCTTATAATTAAAGTAGATAGAATCTATACTAACCAATTCTTCCTAGACTCCTACTATTGATTTAGCACTTCAAACTCTTTCTTCCGCTAAGGAGAGTGGAGAAGATATTTGCTGTATAGCGTGGATAGAGCTCGCTACCCCTTTCCCTAGCCTACAAACGTCCTGAGGTCAGCTCTCACAGAGTGCTCTACCTTGGCCAGCGAGTAGCGAGTAAGGACCCCGCTCGCACACTATTAATTATTCTTTCACGCATCTGAGGCATGGAAAACATTCGATTATGTATCAGATTTTCCGACTACAACTTTTATTGTTGTTTATATGTGCAATTTCGTAGTTTGTTCTCAGGTCGCGGTACATCTACAAGAAGTGTCCTTAATTTTTCCATTGGTTTTCTGTAGTCGCGGTATTGAATTTGCGCCAAACATTTTCTCACTCAAAGCTGAGGAGAGGAATCGTCTCATGTTGCGCCTCCTTAGGTCCAGACATCTCAAGCATCATAAGGCAAGCGAGATCTCTAATATCTCTTTGATAAGAAATGAGGGGTACTAGTGGCGGTTGCTGCTCAGACCACAGAAGATTCCCATGTGGCTCCGAAGTTTCAGCTGAGAATATGATTTCTTTTTAAATGAACAGAGATTCGCAAACAAATTTCTTGACTCCTAGAGGTAATTATTTTTCTACTACAATTTTGTCAAGGGGTCATCTGTAGCATCAAGGACCTGCATCGGTTGTTCAAGTATCTCGATTCAATATGCCGTCTGGAAGCTGCTGGTGCAAAGATGTCACATTCACCTACGAAGCTACCCCCGCCATGAAAGCCAGTCTCGTCCTCAATCCTCAAATGCAATAAAAGTCTAACATATCCCAGGTAATTTGCCACTGCCTCTCCTGCCAAAAGATCTCCAGCTCCGCCTTCACAGTCAACATATTCATTCCCCAATCTTCCCTCCACCTGACCTCCTCTTCCCAACCAAAAACCTACATCCAGCCCCACGAAACCGGGCTCCCAATCACGATTTACTTTTGCGGTACCTGTGCTACGACATTGTATAAACATGGAGGCAGTGAGAAATATAAGGATTATTTTGTGGTGCAAGCGGGTGTTATTGATGGAGAAGAGGGGAGAAAGGGAATTGATGTTGAGATTCCGGAAGAGGAGTATTGGACTGAGTGCAGAGCGGGCTGGTTAGGAGAAGTAGGGGGAATGAAGCAGCATGTGCAGTTTGCTTGATGGGGCGCTGAACTGATCTTTGACATGTAGTTGGAGGAGAGGTCGTCTTCCAATTACATATTCTTGCTGGTAAATGCCTTTGAACGGGATAGAATGCATACGGGTACTTTATATGAAGCACTCCGTTGGAGAGGGATTCCTTTGGATCTGAAGATATCCCTTATATAAATACGTTTGTATTTTCTTATAAGTGCAGAAATTCCAGTTTCGTTCGCGACACAACATACCTTGTCTCATACCATGTCCTGAGGTCGTAAGATTTCAACTGTGCCAATGTTCGTATTTGACTCTGCAACTGTCTACAACCTGATCTCGTGATGCTATTAAGCTTCTCCAGCTCCTCGCTACTCAGGATTCAAGGAGCGGAGATTTTTGTTACGTATCAGCTTCGTGTTCGGCAGAGTCGCACACCCTCACTTTGCCGTTGCAGTGTTTATGTTTCAGGATTGAGAGACGAATCGTGGAATAGAAAGAAGAATATGATAATTTTTTACAAGACATGTCTTATAAGACTAGCCCCTGGGATGTTGGTATATTGAGACCTGTTGTGTTCTGGTAAATATCGTTGAAGCGGTTGAGTTGCTGGGAAATCATTTGTTGGCATTCTTGTTGATGCCGGGATTGCTAACATGAGTTTCCAGAAAATTTGGGAAATGGTAGAATTCCTTTCACGTTGAAAATAGAAAGCTTGAATATATCATATCGATAACAATGCAATACCTGCTTTGCCCAAGGTTGCTAGCAGGTGAAGTTCTACAGAGTGAAGCTACCCAGTGCCGATCCCACAGCCCGGGCCAGCAAACGGTCCCGGATCCTGTCATATCCCAAAATAGACCATCGCAATGCCAAGACTCTCGACATCAAGCTTCCTCTGGGCTCAGTCAACGACAACTCATCAATATGAAAATCTGGCAGAATAAAATCCATACGAACATCTTCCTCCTTCAGCCTTCACATGTCCGATTCTTGGTCGCCGCCAACATGCCTTCGTCCATCCCATAATCCTGCATGACCACCGCTCTTGCGCTTCCGGTCTGCAAGCCGGTACCAAACGGTTGATAGCCATGCAATGTCAAAGCATGGCGACTCCGCCTCCACGCTTCCTGCCAACTCCCTCCTGAGCCTGCCATCACAACTGCCATGCGACACAACCAGTAGCTGGAGCCGAAGAATCTGGGGAAAAGTGTGGATGGCATGTCAGTGCTGCTGACTCGTCTCCACGACCAGTGCATCGGTTTACCTGGCGCTTGGCAAGTCGGCTGAGAACGCCTTCATCTGATCGGGTCGCTGGGTGGGTGATAGGATTCCGCTGAGATATCCTTGCCGAGGGCTATTTTTATTTTGAGCATAAGACATTTAAGCTTGTGAGGTAAGGAGTTATGCTTAATTATCTTACTCATGAGGAGCTGGCAACTTGATTGGCGGCATGATTCTTGATAGCATCACGGTATACGATGTCTTTGGTATTTTTGTGTTGTTCTAATACGAAAATGGTCCTATAGTTAAGTCCTTTTGAGTCGATTAGAGTCAATCGCCCCCAATTTTGTCATGCTTTCATCCCATGCTTTTTGTCCAAATCGTCTGCATAGTCAAATCCTGGTATTCCTGCACGGTGAAAAGCCATGTACTGGACTCCACCTGATTTTCTGCAAGGCTGACATGTGGCCTTATGCCACTGTAAGCTTACTTCCTTACACCTTTGGCATGAACGCCATCGCTGAGGCGTAGCATTCCCATAGGTCGTGATGGTGTCAACTTTATAGTTTTCTACTATCAGCCCTTGCAGCCGTTCTCGTCCGAACAAACCTTTTTAGTGTAAGTGAGGCTCGCATTTTGCCAGCAGTATGGTTGCATCCTCTTCACCGCATATCAGCAATGCCAGTTCAAGCGACCACGTTCAACAACACCTCCCTACGAAATGGGTGCTCAGCTTTCTCCTCGTAGATGGTCTGACTCTCAAGACCTACCTTCCTTATAATATTATTGGTCAAGATGGCACTGCCGTATTTGTTGTTCGTGACGATCCTTCGTGAACGCCAAAGGCTACCATATCAAAAGGATCTTCACCAACATACGGGCTGCTGACCTTAATCCAGATACGGGTCTTGGCTTGTTAGCAGCAAATCGGGAGACTCGGTTCAGTTCATGGGAGTCAGGCAACTCAATTTGTATTGTCAAGCCATGGACATACCGCTGCCCAAGTGAGACGTATGAAGTATCATGGAGTATAAGTAAAGACTCCCCGAGCAAGCACGCCATTTTTCATCAGTCTTCTCTCATTCTCCTCCAATCTTTGATATTGGATTCTTTTTCAAAGTCAACTTGCTTTCGATTGGTCTAACTTTGGACTGCCGGACTTCATCAGCCTTCGTTTACCCTCATCATGCGTCTTGACCTTCTAGGTCTCGCCTTCCTCTTCGGAGGGGCATCTGCCTTGCCTAACAACAATAATGATCATACCTACTCTTCACCAGCTGTGGTAACTTATACAGTTACTCCAGCGGACACCTATTCTGCCCCTCATGCTACATATACCCCACATCCTGGCTGTGGCGACAAATGTGGAGGTGTGTGTGGTGATAAGATCATACAGGTACCTGAAGAGTGTGATCTTGGACCCGAGTTGAATGGCAAACCTGGCTCGGGTTGTACTGCAGACTGCAAGAAATGTGCTGTAGGTTACTGTGGAGACGGAAATATCGACGCAGGAGAACAATGTGATCTTGGAAAAGACAAGAACGGGTAAGTTAACAGTCTAATTTCTTGGAGCCGCGGATATGAAACTAACGTCTTCATCGCAGCGCTCCTGGCTCTGGCTGTACTGCGGACTGCAAGAAGTGCCCAACCGGTTATTGTGGAGACGGAAATATCGACGCAGGAGAACAATGTGATCTTGGAAAAGACAAGAACGGGTAAGTTAACAGTCTAATTTCTTGGAGCCGCGGATATGAAACTAACGTCTTCATCGCAGCGCTCCTGGCTCTGGCTGTACTGCGGACTGCAAGAAGTGCCCAACCGGTTATTGTGGTGACGGACATCTTGATGCAGGAGAACAGTGTGACCTTGGAAAAGATAAGAATGGGTAAGCTGCTAGCGAGTCGCTTTAAGTGATTACAATTATCCGAGCTGACGTCTTCATCTCAGCGCCCCTGGATCTGGCTGTACCTCAGACTGCAAGAAATGCCCAACAGGCTATTGCGGAGATGGACATGTTGATGAAGGAGAACAGTGTGATTTGGGCAAAGACAAAAACGGGTAAGCTATTCTATACAGAGGTCAGACGAGGAGTATTTAAGCTAATGGTCTCTATTAGAGCTCCTGGGTCATCATGCACTGCCGATTGTAAGGTTTGCTCATTCTGCGGTGATGGGAAAGTAGATGCCGGCGAACAATGTGACTTGGGAAAGGAGAAGAATGGGTAAGTATACTAGTCTCTTATTTCTGTAGGTGCTGGGTACTAATACATTTTACAGTGCCCCAGGTTCCGGTTGCACTGCCGACTGTAAAATCTGCCCAGTTTGTGGTGATGGAAAAGTAGATCCAGGCGAACAGTGTGACCTTGGAAAGGATAAAAACGGGTAAGAGAGTATTACCTTATTTAGTAGAATTCGCGTGCTGATGCCGGTCCCTAGTGCTCCTGGATCTGGCTGTACTGCCGATTGCAAGATCTGTGCAGTTTGCGGAGATGGCAAAAAAGACGCTGGAGAGCAGTGTGATCTTGGAAAAGATAAAAATGGGTAAGTTTCACTCATCTGAAGGTCTGATAAATTGATGCTGATGTCTTCTCCTAGCGCTCCTGGATCTGGATGTAGTGCTGATTGCAAGATTACCTCATATTGCGGCGATGGAAAGGTCGACGCCGGGGAGCAATGTGACCTTGGAAAGGACAAGAATGGGTAAGATATCGCCCTTCAATTGCGTGATGAAAAACACCCAATGCTAAAGGTCTCTATTTAGTGCCCCTGGTTCCGGCTGTACTGCTGATTGTAAGATCTGTCCAGTCTGTGGAGATGGAAAAGTCGATGCTGGTGAACAGTGTGATCTCGGCAAAGACAAGAATGGGTAAGTTCTCCCAAGTGCTATCACTTTTCACCACCAGGAGAGCTATGTATAGCTGTCAACATGGTTACATTTCCAAATCCAGTCTAACAATTTGCCATAGTAAACCTGGTTCTGGTTGTACAGTTGATTGCAAGATCTGTGCCGTCTGCGGAGATGGCCACTTGGATGCTGGGGAAGAGGTTCGTATAAAGGGCTGACTCTTGACTCCTCGAACTTATGCTGATATTTGATAGTGTGATGCCGGTGATAAGAACGGTGTTCCTGGATCAGGATGCACCAAAGACTGCAAGAAATGCGCTGTATGTGGCGATGGCCATGTTGACGCCGGGGAAGAGTGTGATGCCGGTGATAAGAATGGTCTTCCCGGTTCCGGATGCACCAAAGATTGCAAGAAATGCGCTGTATGCGGCGATGGCCATGTTGACGCCGGGGAAGAGTGCGATGCCGGTGATAAGAACGGTCTTCCCGGTTCCGGATGTACCAAAGATTGCAGACATGGTCCTGAATGTGGTGATGGAAATGTTGACGCTGGAGAAGAATGTGATGCTGGTGTTAAGAATGGCGTTCCTGGCTCAGGGTGTACCAAAGACTGCAAGAAGTGTGGCTTCTGCGGAGACGGTCATTTGGATGCCGGAGAAGAGTGTGATGCTGGCGACAAAAATGGTGTGCCTGGCTCAGGATGCACTAAAGACTGCAAGAAGTGTGGCTTCTGCGGAGACGGTCATTTGGATGCTGGAGAAGAATGTGATGCGGGCGACAAAAATGGTGTGCCTGGCTCTGGATGCACTAAAGAGTGTAAGAAATGTGCCGTCTGTGGTGATGGACACGTTGATGCCGGAGAAGAGTGTGATGCTGGCGACAAAAATGGTGTGCCTGGCTCTGGATGCACTAAAGAGTGTAAGAAATGTGCCGTCTGTGGTGATGGACACGTTGATGCCGGAGAAGAGTGTGATGCTGGCGACAAAAATGGTGTGCCTGGCTCTGGATGCACTAAAGACTGCAAGAAGTGTGGTGTTTGTGGAGATGGGCATTTGGATGCTGGAGAACAAGTTCGTATCTTCATCTTTCTATTTTCGTGCCCTGGACTAACACTCTCAGTGCGATCTTGGCGACAAGAATGGAGTCCCTGGCTCCGGATGTACCAAGGATTGTAAGAAGTGTGGTTTCTGCGGAGATCAACACGTAGATGAGGGCGAGCAGGTTTGTGTAGTAGCCTCTTATTCTTTACTGTAGACTGACATTTCCCAGTGTGATCTTGGTACTGCAAATGGTCAACCTGGCTCTGGATGCTCAAAAGACTGTAAGAGAGTGAGCTTCTGTGGTGATGGTCATACAGATGCAGGAGAAGAGGTATGCCGCACCCAAACCATATTTGGTGCTACAGCTAACGATTTCTAGTGTGATGCTGGCGATCAAAATGGCATGCCAGGCTCTGGATGTACAAGAGAATGTAAAAAATGTGGCGTCTGTGGAGATGGCCATACTGATGCAGGAGAGGAGGTATGAATCTCCAAAAGATTATTGTTTACTAGACTAACGTCTGCCAGTGCGATCTCGGTGCCAAGAATGGAATTCCTGGATCAGGCTGTACGAAAGACTGCAAGAAGTGTGGATTCTGTGGTGACAAGCACGTAGACGCTGGAGAAGAGGTACGAAAAATTCTGTGCTACTCTTATAAAACCTGCTCAACTAACCCATTATAGTGTGACTTGGGTGAGAAGAATGGTATTCCTGGTTCAGGATGCACAAAAGACTGCAAAAAATGCGGTTTCTGCGGTGACGGCCACTTGGATGCTGGAGAAGCATGCGATTTGGGCGCGAAGAACGGTGCATGGAACTCAGGCTGCTCAGCTAATTGTACTGTCCTTCCCGTCTGTGGAAATGGTATCGTCGAGGCCGGCGAAGACTGTGATCTCAAGGAAAAGAATGGGTAAGTTCTTTCACTCCTAAGTCAACGAAGAGTCTAGACTGACAGAGCCAGACAACCTGGATCTGGATGCGATGCAAATTGTCATAAATGTGGCACTTGTGGCGATGGAATTCTTGATACTTTCTTGGGCGAGACTTGCGATTTAGGTCCACTTAACGGTCAAAAGGATAGTGGCTGTAGCAAGGACTGCAAGATTGTCTCTGTTTGTGGTAATGGGAAAGTGGATGCAGGAGAACAGGTTGGTAACCATCTAAATACTCGAGCTTGACTTGCTAACGTGGTCAAAGTGTGATGCTGGAGCAGCAAATGGCGCTTATAACTCTGGATGTTCAAAGGACTGCAAGCTCTGGTAAGTGCTTTTAACCATATGCTGATATTGCTATTCGAATATCGCTAACCACATTCAGTGGCTACTGCGGAGATGGCAAGATTGACACTGCCAGCGGCGAAACTTGTGACAACGGTTGGCAACTCAACGGTACTCCTGGAAACCCATGTTCCTGGAATTGCACCACCATCACCTGTGACTACAAGTGTGGCAATGGTATTCTCGAACCAGGCGAGGCCTGCGATCACGGCTATTTCAACGGCAAGCCTGGAGATTCTTGTGACGCATCTTGCAAGTGGGTGAAGCACTCTTGCGGAGATGGCGTAACACAATACCCAGAAGAATGCGACGATGCAGACTTGAATGGAAGTCAATGGTCTCGCTGTACTAAGGAATGCAAGTATAAGGACAAATGTGGAAACCCCCATCCCCCATCTTGTGGAGATGGTATTGTTCAGTATCCCGAGGTCTGTGATTTGGGGTATTTGAATGGTGACAAGGGTAGTAATGTAAGTGTCACTTTCCCTCTCAGTCTTGCCTCGAGCCTCAGCTAATAGTAAAAAGTGTACAACCGACTGCACATACACCACTCCCGATCCACACAAATGCGGTGACGGTATCGTCACTTCCCCCGAAGAATGCGACGACGGAAAAGACAACGGCACGCCTTACTCTCTCTGCACCTCAACCTGCACCCTAAAATCCAAATCCACCTGTCCACAAGCCTGCAACCCTAATCCCTTCTTCAACAAATGTCACATCACCACCTCTTGCATCAATACTCCCTCCAAAGCAGATTACTGCGCTTGTAGAGCAGGATATAGAGCCGATGGCCTAGCCGCGACAGATCCGAAGCAGTTCAGACTCAAGTTCTCGGGGCAAGAGTATAGAGTCTTTGTGGAGCCTGGTGTGGAGTGTAATACGCTTTGCACGAGTCCTTTCCCTGGACCGGATAGTTGTCAAGAGGTGCCTGTGCAAGGCAGTTGTTAGAAGTTGATTTCGAGGAGGGCTGGTTTTTTTTTTCTTACTCATGATTTTCGGTTTGGGTCCCTGGAATTACATTTGCATTTAGCTTGGAGTGGAACTGGGAGCATTTTTCTCTTCTATATACTTTCCTTAATTATTATTGGTTAGTGGGATTATTGATGATGTTGGGTGGGAAAGGGTGCATTGCATGGTCTTGGATTGGAAGAGGGATCGGTGCATCTATATGGTTTCGGGTTTGAGTTTGGTCGTTCCTTGATGCATAGCTGATGCTGGACATGACAGTATTTAAATACTTCTATTTACAAGTGAAAAATCGTTAAATTACTCAATTGCTTTCAAAAACCTAATCGTTCTTTCCTCTCTATCTATACTATCTTTGGTATAGTTCTCCTGCAGAGGTATACACTTTTCACCAATTAGATAATTCCACATAACGAAGCCAAATATCAAGACTCTGTACTCTTCCTTGAGGGTAGATTCAATTTCTAGCAGACTAGTATCAAAACTTTCTAAGAATTCAGATATTCAATACTAAACTCCATATTCATCAAAATTGATACAATATAAACACAAGGCTGACTAGACAAACGACTTTACCCCTCCATCTATCCACCCCACCTCACAGCCTTACCCCTCCAACCCCCACCATCCTCCTCCCTTCTCTCCCTTTCTTTCCATCTCCAGACAACCTACCACTCCCTCACCCAACAAATCACCTACTCCCAATTACATCCCACCACGCGAAAAACCCCGATATCGCACGGCAAAATCTTCCGTCGTCCTTCAGCGCAAGTTTATCATCGATTTTGCAAGTAACCTCGCAAGGATAAATACCCCGCATTTCTATTATGCGGTCTAGTCTCGTGCAATTGATTATAGGCAGGTATGAGGTGGTAGTGGTGTGACAATACATGTGGCACGTGGTGGGGACGTACTCTATTTTGCGCCGATAGTATGTGAAAAGTGCATGAGAGCAGGGTAGGGAGATGAGGGTTAGAAGGCGATATTGGTTGTATTTGAGAAGTTGATGATGGGAGGGAATGGGTTATAAAGGAATATAATAGCACGATGGTTTCCTTATGGGTAAAATGGGAAATAGTGATATGAATCGAGCGATGTGTCGCGTCGAGGATGGAAAATTGGCATTTAGTTTTCAGATGATAGATAGTATATCCAAAGGATATAAGATCTCTTGATAACAGTAATTACACAATAAAACTCCTAGAAAAATCATCCCAAATCAGAATATCACTCTCCTTACATAATCAGACACTTTTAAACTCTCGAAAACTTCACGAAACAAGCAGAATCAATAAATAGAATTGCTATCTCCTTATTTCAAACCTTGTTAATTGCTGGACTTGATCCTCAATCTAAAGATATAAGTAAAGAAGAAAAATCTACGACAAGAGGAAATAAAATCGCGTCTAGGCGAGAAGGCACGAGTACCCCGACCTATGCATCCTACTCGAAGCCTGAGGGTAGTAATATACAGACATGCATGCAGGAGATTTGCCTCGCTTTCGTATCGTAAGATAGAGATGTGAGAAGTGCGGTGTGTGGATAGTAGTTTCTGTTTGAACCGAGACCTGAGCTTAGAGGGGATGGGGACGAAAGCAGGAGATTGAGACGGTAGGTGATACTGGATGGGAAGAGGTTGTGTGTGTGAGGTATGAGATGAGATGGAAGATTTTAAGGAGGTGGGATGGTAGATTTGACGAGATGGAGCTTTATCAGAAAATGGCCAAGGAGCTGAGAGATGGCGGACGGAAATGATACAAGAAGTGGGAATGAGATGGTATACGGGTCGTGGTTTCAAAATTCATGTAAAACTCCCTTCGAAAACGTCATCAAGTCCTTCAAAGAAGTAAATAGTTTAGTATTCCACACCTTTAAAGTATAGGAGGGTAGCGATATAAACCATCCAGAAGTGCAGACAAATTGCAAAATCATCAGATGGTGGATGATATGATAGTGTACTAAATTATTTGCATAGATGGTGATGAGATTGCGTGTTTGTGGGCTGTGAATTTCATCGTAGTACAGGCGAAGGGAGAGAGGTGGATAAGTTGGCTGTATAATCAATAGGTTTCGTACGAGACGGAGGCCCGAGGAGTTTGAAATAGAAATAAATATCATGGTAGGAAAGTGTAGGTTTGGGACGAGAAAAGTCGTAAAATTGGGAAATAAACGTGCGATGAAGGGTGAATGAGATGAATATTTGAATGTAGGATGAGATGGGAAGAAATCAAAAAGGAGGTGGAAACGAGGGACGGGTAGATAAGTTAGGTTGAATGTGCTTATCCAAGGAGTATATTGTGTAAATGAGATGAGAAAGCTTGAGGTGGAAAACTGGGTGGGTATGCTGTGAGATCTATTTGTAAGAAGTATTGTTTTTGAGATAAGAGAGAGAGACCCCTACGAGAAATAGTATATGAGCGGAGGGTGAGATGGTATGATGGATTGACAACAGGCCATACGAGACACAGTATTTGAGATAAAGGTGAAATATCTAGAAACTCAACTCTTCGAGCGAGCGATGAGAAATACACAGTCAAGTCACGAAAGAGATTCACGTCAAGAGCACGATAAGATATTTTGAGATATTTATTTCTTCAATCATCACCGCCGGCATTCAGCACAGTTTTTCATTCCAACCCCTCCCATCCAAAATGCAACCACCAGTTAGGTATCCTAAACGCCAATACATGATCCCATCCCAAACTCCACTAATGCTCTTAAAACCCTTAAACTCATGCCACAATCTCAGCCACACTCTCCTCTTTATGCTCCACCTTCTCCAAAGCAGCAGCCAACTCCTCTTGCTGCCTCTTCTGTTCCGCCTCGAATAGGAATTGCGCATACTTACTCCTCTTATTATGAATCCCACACTCTGTCTTCGCTTGACCCTTCCACCTCCCTGCTCGTTCATCCTCTCCTTCCTTCACTGGCTCGGTACTATGCCAGTCTCCAACACTCTTATAACCTCTGTCCAGTAGCTCGTTATAGGGAACGTTGTTTTCCTTAATATACGCATCTACTTGTTTGAAGGACCAGCTTGCGAGAGGGTTTATCTTTATAAGACCCGCTTCGTCGACTTCGATGATATCGAGGGATTCGCGCTTGGCGCCTTGCGAGCGACGACGACCTGTTAGGACGGCGGCGACGGAGAGGTCGGAGTATGCTCTTTGCGCAGGCTCGACTTTCGCTACCCAGTCGTAGAGATCTGCGTTTGTTTTCCATAGTTCTTTCCCGTGCTTGGCTTCGAATTCTGCTACTGAGCTGATGCCTTCTGGCTTATAGACGTGGAGATTGACGTTTGGGTAGCGCAGCTTGGTCTTCTCTACCAGGTCCAGGGTTTCTTGGAAGTGGTAGAGGGTATCGAGGAAGATTGCGTCGATGGTGGGTGCAGATGGGGTTTCGGTTTGGAGTTTAGAGAGCATGTCGAGAGTGACGAGACCTGAGACACCGAAAGCGGTTGTCTGGTATAGATTTGGAAAGGTGATCTTTGCCCATCGTAGGATATCGATAGGAGCGAGGTTATTGAGAGTATTGTTCAAGAACTTGAGGTGGTATTTCGTCAAGATAATTGGAGGAAGAGCACCTTCCGATGAAGCACCAGAGGCATATCCAGACTCGAGATTCGAGCTCTCTGATTCGCGATGAGGACCCATTGTGATCTTGATGTATATTGTCTTGCTTTTGATGTGGGGGAGCAGTGTATAGACGGAATTTAGAAAGTGAGAGAGGTGGTTATATGAAAAGATTGAGGGGTAGATGGTGCAATATTAGAATTGGATGTCGTGATCGTGTAGTAGAAGCAGGTAGGTTGAATGCCAAGACGCAATGGACAAGTGAAGTATGAGCAAGAAGTAATACCAAGAAGAGGCACAAATTCACAATGCTTGAGAAATATGACGTCTCTTTTTCTTGAATCAAAGACGTGGGTGAGGGGCAATTATATGGAAGGGAGGGAGAAGAGAAGAAGAGGCTTTCATAAGGAGGACTAAGAGTGGAGCAGAAGCACGACATATTACCAATGGCAGTTTCTAAGCAGGAACTTCAACTTAGGCACAGGCTCCCGTAACAGCACAGCACACCTTACACCTCAGGTAGAAACCCCGAGAGCGAGTCTTTGTGTGGTTTCCTTGCAACCGACACTTCCTCTCTGGCTCGTCTGGTCGTGGTCGTGCCTGCCGATTTCGCCTTCGATGATGGACGTTAGGAGTTTTCAATCACGACATCCCCGCTAGACCCAATGTGGACAAGCAGCTTAGAAATCTAGGCTCGGAAGGCACACTCGTCCTGTTTTATCCAGGAACTGTGATGCTCTGATTGGCTGGCTGGACTTCCTCCAGTTTCAAGCACAACACCTTACGGATATGAATCACAGAACTTTATTCCGCTGATAAGATCTGAAGAAGGGGGAAATGGGACGTGTTTAAAGGAATTGACTTTGGGAATTCCCGTCATATTGTGTGCCACACAAAGAACAAGACTTTGATCAGACAATTGGCCATTCCATACATTCATTGTTCAACAGGAATGCATGTTCACCCACTCTCACCCTTGAAAGCATCAACCCCGTCTTACAAGGCTTGCCGAATCTCTTTGTCCGGGAACAGACGCCTGCAGATTTTCTTCCTGAGATGGTAGCACGCAATATCCCGTGACTTGCTCCCAAAGCCCGATGGCCTCGGGGGAAAGAAGGAGATGCGGGAGGATCAGGAAAAGAAGCAGAGCCAGCCATGAAAATGTGGGGCACAAAGAATGATGCAATCCGTCCGACTGAGATCTTTCAGCCTTGCCCCGCGAGGCTGATCGCGGGGAGAAGGGAGAAGGGATGATAGGGATGATATCTTAGATCTAAATACCCCTGCCAAGCAGATAAGAAATGTATGACGAGCACGAATCGACTCGAGCAGGATTTCATAGAGACAAAAATGCCATGACATACCGAGTGCAGTACGCATACTCTCTCACATAGGAAATATTCTGATTGCTGTAATCATAATCCCACCAACTCCACGCTCAACCCCCTAGCTGATTCATCGTGACTAAAACGAAATCTATCCTGGAGCCATAATAGACTCGAGATCCAATGCATTGACGACCAGCAAATTCTATCAATAAGTCATTAGAGACTCGATATCAACGCACTCCGTCAAAATGTCTTTGTCTAATCATTTACCATTGCCTGCAGCAAATGAGACTGCTGAGAAGAACTGTGCAATCCCTCATTGAACCAGAGTCTGGATCTCCTCTTCAGTGAACCCAAAGATGTGCAGCAGATCCAAAAGCGAATCACCATTCAGTCTCGCCTCAGCCTCCATCTGCACCAGAGGCTTAGCATTCCATGCAACCCCAAGACCGGCCGACTTCATCATCAATAGGTCATTTGCACCATCTCCAACCGCAATGACTTGTTCCAAAGGTATCTTCTCCTTGGCCGCAATCTCGAGTAACAAGTCTCTCTTTCTCTCAGCATTGACAATCGTACCGACGACTTCGCCAGTCAAGAGACCAGTAGCTGGATCAGAAGCAATGGTATTGGCATACGCATAATCAATCCCAAGATGATCAGCTAGCCACTGTGTGAGAGGGATAAATCCACCAGAGAACACAGCAGTTTTGACACCCATACGCTTTAACGCCTTGATTAACTCTGGGACCCCAGATGTTGGCTTGATCACCGTTCTCAACTTGGTAAAGATATCTCCCTCCACGCCCTTCAAAAGCTTGACTCGCTCCTTGAAAGAAGCTGAGAAATCCAACTCTCCATTCATAGCTCTCGCTGTAATAGCAGATACTTTATCCTCGACTCCGATAGAGGCGGCGATCAGATCAATCACCTCCTGCTCAATGAGCGTTGAATCCATATCGAAACAAACCAATCGCGGATACCGCCGGAGGATAGTATCAGGCTGGAGAATAACATCGACATTCCACTCTCGCTCAAATCGGTAGATGAGCTCATGTTTCCGAAGGTCGTCGAGGGTGAGGTAGGTCGGGTCTGGAGTTGGTGACACGGTCAGTTCGACGATGCATGGGTGATCTGGATTGTCAAGGCAGCGGTGGGAGGATGTCAGAGTCTCGGAACCCTGGCGCGTTGGTAGAGATGCGATGAGATGGAGGAAAGAGGTGAGGCAGAGAGGTGAGATATAACTGCCGTAAAGATGATCGAGTGGTTCTGGGTCTGGTGGAGGTGGTTCGAGGGGGAAGTTAGAGAGTGTTCTGACAGGGGCAAGATTTGGTGGGATTGCGCGGGAACTGCTGGTGAGAGAAGGAGATGGCGATCTGTCAGGCGGGATTTCCGTGATCGTAGCTCGTGGAGCTTTGGACTTATAGATTATCGTCGCGATGAGTCGGTCCGAGTGTGTCCCCTTGGCAGGCTGACAATTCGTGTGTGACAAGGTATGATTGAGGCCACTATCGATAATCTTGGGCGGCGACTTTGGCGATGGCACTCCATTGTAGGGCTGGAAAGTTTTAGCAGAGTCGAATTTGGCATTCTGAATCCCTTCTACGATGCTATCGATTCCTTGGTGTCCATCCTGCTGTGGGGGTCGGTATTGCTGGTGCTCTTGTAGATAGCTTCGACTGCGCATGTTGGACCCAAAACTGGGTCTGCCAGCTTTGGCAGGGGTTTCAGTATCTGCCATGGTTGCGGATGTCTACGATTTTGATTAGGAAAGGCAATATGGAGGTATCGGTGGTCGATTTGAGGTTGTCTCGAGGTGATGGTGGGGTAAACGTCGTAAAATCTCATGTGAGCCTAGCTGGGCGCTTGTCTCAAATTGGTTGTGTGCCTTGCAGCGGATAGTCCGCATGACATAATCATTGCCGATTTTAAGACTGCATCTTTTATATAAACTACTCTATGACGATATTGAGAGATTAAAAATCTCAGGGGTTACTTATGAAATGACTTGGTGTAGAATTGGTGTCAAGGTCAAGTTGTGGGAAATAGATCAAGTTTGATAGATTGATCAAATCTGATATATTGACTAAGTTGTGGTTTGTTCGTCAAGTTGTAGTACATTGGCCTTGTGCAAATTGTTCAGACCCCAGTTCAGATAGGTAATCAAGGCTACTAAACAAGGGGATTTGTATCATAGAGACCTGTGTCCAAGGACAGCGTAGAGAGCCTAATAATGCAAGTGTGTGCCAACAGGCTACTTCTCAAAGTCTTGAGTCTCCTCGTGGAATCAATTATGTAACAGTACTAAGAGTTTCTGGAACTTTATGCTGTAGTAATGTATTTCATACCAATACTAAATTTATATTTAGTAGATAATATTCGAACGATTCAAGTACTTTTGAAGGACTAACAAAGTGTGGGAAAGATCTCGATTCAATGTTCCACAAGCATGTGGCCCTAACCGACTAACTAGAGATAATAGGTTTGGTATTCGGTATCGCTACTATCTATATTTCCAGAGAAATAGAGTCAGCTCTAGACAAAACTTTTCAGCTTTTCATAAAATTCTTAGAAATAAAAAATCCTCAAATCCTCTCCAATACATTTGAAACTCCCGACCTATTAATTTAGATGAATCTCCTTCCAGCAGGGTCCTGGAGGAAAAGATTTAGCAACACCATCTCAATGCAGATACCCCAACCCTAATTTCTCATGTACCACAGGCTCCTTGTGGCCTCCATATGCACCACCAGCGCCTCTCTCGGAGCTGCCGTTCTCCTTCGACGCACACATCATACGTACTCGAGGAGCTACGAATATAACATTAAATAGCTTCGACTCATCCCATGCGTTCGGCCATACTGCTGTGAAATTATCTCCAGGCTTCCAGTCATTTTTCACCACGGCTCGATACAAATCGTCGACCGGCCCACAAAAAATACACGTCGAGTCTGGGCTATCGCTAAGTGCGAATGATAGCAGAAAGATTTCTACTTGACCAGTGCCATTCTCATTGAAAGCAGTGATTTGGAGTCAACCTTGTACAAAATGAAGCCATATGGATTACCATCAGTGCCATAGAGGAAACAGTTTTCCATTTCATTAAACAGAAACGACTTTGATTGTATGATCTGATAAGAGGTAGTGACTGAGGTGAAAATGAGTGTTCCAGGTTGGAGAGAATCCCAAAATTTTGGTAAAGCCGATGCTGGTTTTGGTGGTATGCTAGATGGAAGGCTGAACTGATGCAATCTTCCGTATAGACTGTCTTTGGTTGGACCGATGTATTGTGGAGCATAGTTCCCGAATTTTAACGGACTTTCCTCCCCTCTGTCTAGCTTGCGTAGGCCCACGACCTGGCCTTCTTCTATCATCCCGTTCTCTATCAAATTCTGGCCCCCGACCTGGGTTTACCCTTTCCCCATGGACTTCCCGTCAGTGTCACCTTTACTCCCGCACTCTCTACGCCAAGAAATCAGACCCCGCCCTGTCTTGCCAGGGACATACCAAAATCTTAGCAAGCCACTCTCAGTAGTGCTGATGTCCATCCGGAGAACTCGAGTGCCATCTCTGAAAGGATCCCATACTAGGGTTGGGGAGCTTGGTACATGCCATGTGTACCAATCAATCCACGTACCTTGGAGCAACCATCTTTGCATGCTCTCGTCGTCCCAGATATGTCGCGATCCCACATCTCCAATCCATCCGGACCAGCTCCAACTTGGAAATCAAGGACGTCTTTTCAGAACACGTCCGCGAGTAGCATTCCAAAGCAGAGCCGAATCGAAGATAGAGGCAGGTAAACCATACAGAACCTTGTGTTGTTCATGGGAGCTGATATTATGCGCTGGATCCCCACAAAGGCATTTAAGGCATCCGAATGATTGGTCATATTCCGGGCTGTAAAGTCGAAGATGCATGATATCTATGTTCATATAGGCCATCGGAAATCTAGCCGTCCGAGACAACAGGGGCCAAGAAGTGACACTCTTGGGTAGGATTCTGCGTTTATATCCTCGCTTCAAACTGCTGAGCTGCAAGGAAAATACGCAAACCCTGCCAGGAACACGAGGCATCTCGGTGATAAGGTGCCTTCCTGGAGTCTACTCCACTTGTTAGGACAATAGTGGAACAGAGATTAGGGAGATGCTCATGTCCAAGCTCTCTTAGAATACTCCGTGAGCTCCAGTATGCGATTGAAGTCTGCACAAAGCCCCAGGTGGATATCTGGTAAAATAGTTTCAACTTTGTACAAGGATTTTCTCTCTTCGATATTTGACCATCCAGAAAGTCCAGATGTAACATCGCCCAAAGCAGCAACTACAGTTAAACAAGCGTGTTGATATATCAGATGCATGCTGCTAATCAAGGTCTGCAGGGCACTATCTTGAATAATACACAAAAAAGTCAACCCACAGATATTTGACCTTGAGGGCCGTGGTGACCTCGATTGCATCTGTAATGGTTTTTGGAAGTTTTGCCCGCGTGAAGGCACCTACTTCCATGAAAGTAGCAACGTTGGAGATAAGTGTTCGCGGCCAATTTTACTGGCCTAGGCAGTGAACAATAAGCCTCGATCTTGCCAGGAACTGCTAATGAAATCTGACCGTTTGAGCTCAAGACTCTGGCACTTTTCACAAAGATTAGCGTATCCATCCATGATAGATGGCTAAGCTCAAATGATGCAAGTGAACATGCTGTTATGCCTGGACGAGGTTTGGACACTGGTGAGAGGTCTGTAGCTGCAAAGAAAACGTCGCGAGATTATTTGGCACATATCGATTTAAGTGTATCCAAATAATCGGGGGAGTCAGAGGGAAAGACAGAAGATCAGAATTCGTTCAATCTTTGGTTTGTTGCAACTTTTGAACCAGACAAGCTGCTGCCGGTAGTGCTGATTCGTCGATAAGAACTGGAAGCGACGATGCAGGGGGTGTCTAGATGTCACCTGATATGGCTGAGAGGCTCGGGCGATGTGGGATTGGGAGATTCGTTCCACGTCCAACGCGTGTTGCATTTATTGAACCTAACAAGCCTGCGTAAGTCTATGCTGTCAGGGTCAAAGATGAGCAAGTATTTACTATAAGGTGTTTTCGACACTTTACAACATCTTTATAGTGCTTGAACGACAGGAACTTCGTTTGCAGATAACATGCTTGTTGTATTACAAGCTCCCATGTTAAGCCTCAAAGTCCTAGAGTCTACCGGCATTTGACAACAATCAATTGTGTAGGGTGACTTCGACCTTTAAGAGCTTGAAAACTAGGTTGACCATACAAAAGTGCGCTACCAGGCTCGTAATATGCGAGGGATGTAAACAAATGCTAGGCTCGAAATAATGGTCAAGGATCTGAGATGAAATCCGGACTTACTACCAACTTAATAGTCCAAGAACCGCATCTCTTTGATAAGGGTGATGCATTGCTTAGGAAAACCTTCAAGTATAATAGTAGGACAAAGAGTTTGAAGTCCATTGTACAGCGCAATGTACTACGTTTTACAGTGCAACACGGACACAGTCAACATGTTCTAACAGGTGAGACCTGTGAACGCCAATACCCAACCAAAGCAGTGACCAACGCCAGATACCTATCTCAATACCCTAAGAAGTACCCTCCTTGTTTTCCTCCGCCGACTCAGCTGGCTCAGTTGCAGCTTCGCCAACATTAGGTGCTGGAGGAGAAGATTGCTCAGCAACTCCGGACTCCTTCTCGGAAATTTCAGGCACCTCAGGAGATTTCTTGATTTCGGGCTTCGACTCAAGAGACTTTTCCAGACCACCTAGCAAATCAAAATTGTCGTCTTCTTCGTCCTCATTTGCTATATCCTTCGCGGGAGACTTTACAGGACTTTTCACCACGGGCACATCCTTCGGGGATTCTTGAATCGGTGTCGCGGCTTTTTCTTCGGTTACGACACTCTCCGACAAGACAGAACCGGGGAGTAATTGAGGCTCTACCTCCTCCCGTACCGGGATTTTTGGATCCTCCGGCACTTGAGGCATACCTATTGAAGCATTGTTGGCATTTTCCTCAATGTCCAACAGCATTTCTTCCTCTTCTGCCTCTGCCTGAAGCTCATTTACAGAGGCCTCAGCCTCTGTGGCTGTCGGTGCAGGTGGCGGGGATGGGAGAGGAGGGGCAGATTGCATGACCTCGTCTTGCATTCGCTCATTTAGACTCGAATCCTCCTCTACTGGAGCCAATACTGGACTGTTTGAAATACTTTGTGGAGGAATAGCGGGTTCGGAGAAACCGGCCGGGGCATCCAGAGGAGAGTTTAAAGCAGAAGAAGGGAGCACCACATTTTTCAGAGGACTTCCAGCTTTGCTTTCTTGTTTCTCCCTTTCGCTTAAAATCCTCGCAAGTGGTTGGAACTCCGTTCCGCCCATCAGAGTATCGACTTGAGGACGATCGAGAGTATGCTGCTCTGCTAATGAAGCTGAAGCAGGAGATGCGTTACGTGGTTGCTTTGAAGGCGAACCATGATTATCAACGGACTCTTCCTCATCTTCTCCCTCATCCCCGTCATCTCCTTCATCCCCGTCATCATCGTCTGAATTAGCGTTTGATCCTTCTCCCATTTCTGTATCCTCGTTAATTGTCGGCGTTGCGCTAACTGCATTCTCACCACTCTCGACTTTGATGCCCTGTTCATAGAGTTAGCCTCCGGCAGATCAATCATTTACTAGTCTCACCTCAACTCCAGTTGCTGATTCTGCGCCGGGAATAGTAGCAACAACATCTCCACTTGGGGCGGGTACACTAGTTGGAGCGGAAGGCTTCTTTCTTCTTCCTCTACCCGATGCTTTCGCCTTCTTCCGCGATGATACTTTCTTTCTCGGTGTAGGTTGAACGGCATGAGGGTCGATAGCAGCACTCGGGTCCGGTATGATGGTCTGCGACACCACCTCTCCCTCAATAACTTGCCCATTAGGAACTATTACCTCCTGAGTGTATGTATTCCCTGCTGCATCAATCTTTTTGACCTTGGCTTTTGTGACAGTCGCCACAGCCGTAGACTTCGTGACAGTGATTAAACCTTTCCTCCGTTTAGCCAAGTATTCGATCTCGGGATGCTCGACGTGTCGTGACGAAGGCTTCCAAGCTTTGGCAGTAAATCCTTTATCTTTTGTATCATCCTCTTTCTTCTCTAGCTTTTCACCCAGGACAACCTCGGGGTCAACTTCCTCTTCCTCCACAGGCGCCGGACGCTTGTATATTTTTCCAGATCGAGCTGCTCGAAGAAGATCTTGGCTATGTTGAGGAAGGAGGTGGTAGTCTTTAGGCATGCCGTGCGGAAGTTCGACGGCCCATATATCATTCTGATTAGCTAAACTATCTTGAGTCGGCGGCGGCGCGACAGTCACGAAGTCACGACGCCATTGACGGACAGGTAGACCTTCTAGAATATCATGATCAACATAACCCCGCTCACGATTCCTGTTCCTGTTTTGATTTCTATACTGCATAAATGGCAATCAGATTTGAAGCTGCGTACATCACTCGACATTGACTTACGTTCGGCGCCATCCTTCTCGGGCGGTTCTATTGACAGAGAGGGTTGTTTTTGTGGTAACTTGCGTCGGGATTGAATTTTTGGTAGAATAAGCTGATTCGGAGGAAACAGCTTGTTCAGGAATTGTTGAAACTTGAAGGACGGTTTAATGAAGATGAGAATAGTCAGATCTCCTCTCTGGTCTTCTTGAACTGGATCACTCTCTGCAAAAGGGTTGAGCCTCGCCCAATACCCTTTCGTGTACGATACGTTTGAGACTTTCGAGAGAATTGTGTGTCGCAATGGATTTATCTCCTCATACTTTGGGTCGCGTGCCGATCCGATATGCTCGGTGGTTTTCCTGAAAATGAAGAATGGTGTGGCCTTCGTACGTTTCTCAGCTTGATGAGATTCGGGTGGGAGTTTGCGCTTGCGATCCAGTTGATCTGGAGGAGTTGCTAAATAAGATGACATGTTAGAAACAATGTCTACGTGATGCTGGAGTATGATATGCTGCTTCAATTTGCAAGATGTATGGTTGGATACTTACAGAGTGAATCAGAGGTATTGATAGAGATAGTGTGATGATTCGAAGTTCCATACAAGCAGGCGCGACCCGCGATATGTTGTTGCTTCAATTTGGCGATGAGAGGTGCAGACATTGCAGGGATTAGGGTGGGCTTAGCGTTCTATGGACTCAAGCTCGCTTAGTCATAATGGGGATGGTGTGCAAACGCAGATTGTGAGAATCTGGATTTGAGAATGTTATTGACATCTTAGACATCGCATGTTGGCGGTGGTTACTTGATTGAAGAAATTTATTATGTGTTGTAAACGAATAAATATGCAAAGCAAGGCCAGTTGGTCGAAACCAATATCATGACCTCACAGATAAGAAATCTTGGGCCAGTCTACCGTATCTACTGTGATAGAAGAAGACAGACAAAACTGAAATGTGAATGGGAATATTGAGAGTGCTGTCTAACGATAATATCACTAAACACAAAACTCAAGTGTGGGGTTCAATTCTTGCTCATTAAAGCAGACACCTGCATGTCAACATTGACAATTGCCCCCTATCTGAGTGGAGGCTCAACATATTCCTCGAATTGACTTGCCAATCAGGCATATTGAATACATGTATTGTACAGGTGATGATCGCCATCCCTCCTCAATCTAACATAACGTCGTGAAGTCCTCGTGCTTTGCAACATTCATCGGTTCCTCAGTCCCATCTAGAAGTGTTAGCATGAACGTAGATCCATATGTGAGACTCAATTTACCCAGTATCCTTCTGTCTTACTATGTCGTTCCTATTACCGCCTTGCTTTCCCTGTATGGAATTAGCATATATTCCCTATTCCAAATCAAGAGTCCACATACCGACTTCCCGCCCTCCACAACCAATCTGTCCAACTGGAAGAACTGACTGACCACTGTCTGCCTCTGCAAGATAGTCAGCAAGGGTCCTGATTATTTGACAGTCAAATGGCCGAATAGACCGAAACTATGTCCGAGCCGTAGATCTCCACTTCATGGAATCAGAGTTTCATGTCACCCAATCCAACATTCTCACGCACCTTCATCGATTGTAATTCCTTCAATCCCTTTTGCATCAATTCCTGTATCTCTCGTGGGTCTTGGACATCTTTGTGTTCCCGGAATGAATCTCTTGTTCGACGCTTCGCATATTCTCTGAAATTGTATGCTGCAAATTGCTCTCCCTGCCGCAGGAGTTGACGGTACTAGTAATGGATATGTGTCAGCATGTCTTCTTTCTGCAAACGCTTTCCAACTCCAAGCTTCTCTCTTGAAGAGATGTTGATAGAATGCGTGAAGTGGCGGAAACGAGCTTAGAATGAAAAAAACGAGGAGCCTACCAATGATCGGGCCTGCTGTCCTGTCTCTCCCTTTACTCCTGATACAACAGACATTTTCGGTGTGTAATTTGAGAGGAATGAAGCTGAAATGCAGCCTTCTCACAAATTATTGAGATGGCGATGACCTAGCACTAGCTTGATTTTGCTCCCGTCGGCTTCTAGAAAAAAGAATCTCCGGGCCGCATTGATAAGATAAGATTAACTAACACGTGATGTGTAGCTTTCGATTTGGAGACTGGAGAATAAAGAAAGTTCCACTTCTAGAAAGACGATGAAAGTACTGTAAGCAAATTGTTCATGAAAATAGTGGTCAATTGCCTACAAACTACTAGATTTGCTTGCATCACACAATATGCCATGAAGAAGCAGTCAAAGAACGGTAGAGGGAGGCGCCGCCACGAAACTTGTGCAGGTCTAATCTTTTGATCAGATCATCCCTTTATTGGCTGGCTGCAATGGTGTAAACCCGAATTGAAAATGCAAATAGGTCAACTCAGATCATGATAGGACCTTAGCTTGTCACTGCCATTGCCAGCGCCTGGGAGCAAAACGTATGAAAACAAATATCGCAATTGATATTCGTAAGACGAATACACAGCTCAGCTACGCGGCAGGATGATGGAGTTTAGAAAATGTGGAGGTGTGTCTCCATTGTTTGAGTTCTCGCCCAGCCGATGGTGTCATCGCTCATATGCCACCAGATGCCAGTCTAAATTATTTTTACCCGTAGTCGGAGCACAAAAAGCTTTCAATCGCCGTTCTTTACCAGCTAGAACATTTACTTTACTTTCTCCATTCTACTCTTCTCCATACTTCCTCGATATTGTTATTTTACCACCTCAAAACTTTCCAATTCCTCTGCAAACATGGCTAACCCTCCCCATGGCGGCGAGCTCAAGTAAGTGCTTTTCGTGGCTGATTATGCAGCATTTTGTACTACTAGGAACCGCCACTGACATATCGCAGAGATCTCATCGCAAGAGATTTTCCCCGACATGCCCAGCTTTCAGCAGAAGCAGAGAAGCTTCCTTCAATTATTCTGACCGAGCGACAACTATGTGATCTTGAATTGTTGCTCAGCGGTGGTTTCTCACCTTTGGAGGGTACGTTTCCCTTGATGTCTTGGTGGGGCAGACGACCCCACTACCGCAATAAGGAATACGCAGCTGCGGCCAGGATACAAGCTTACATTTGTTTTTCTCTCCAGGTTTCATGAATGAAAAGGATTACAATGGGTATAGAGGCATAATCCCTCGACATTTTCCACAATTGACTGACGTTTCTGCAGTGTTGTTGCTGACAACCGTTTGGTCGATGGCAACCTCTTCTCTATGCCCATTACCCTCGACATCTCCAAAGAGGAAATTGAGCAATTGGGAGTAAAGCCTGGAGCTAGACTCAATCTGCGAGATTTCCGTGATGATCGTAACCTTGCAATCATTACTGTTGACGATGTCTACCAACCAGACAAGTAGGTCGTGCGAAATCAATTGCGGAAATGATCTAACATTTCAAAGGACAAAGGAGGCCAAGGAAGTGTTCGGAGGCGACGAGGACCACCCAGCTGTAAAATACCTCTTCAACACCGCTCGTGAGTTCTACGTCGGAGGAAAGCTTGAAGCCATCAACCGTCTCGAGCACTACGATTATGTAGCCCTTCGCTGTAAGTCACCAATAACATCCATGCAACTGCCTGAAAACCACTGACAGCTTGCAGATACTCCAGCAGAACTCCGTCTTCATTTCGACAAACTCGGCTGGTCCAAGGTTGTCGCCTTCCAAACCCGAAACCCTATGCATCGTGCTCACCGAGAATTGACCGTCCGAGCTGCTCGTTCCCGACAAGCAAACGTCCTCATTCACCCGGTCGTTGGTCTCACAAAGCCTGGTGACATTGATCACTTTACCCGTGTCCGTGTCTACCAAGCTCTTCTGCCAAGATACCCCAATGGTATGGCTGTATTGGGTCTTTTGCCGCTGGCTATGCGGATGGGTGGACCTCGTGAGGCAATCTGGCATGCCATTATCCGCAAGAACTTTGGAGCTACCCACTTCATTGTTGGCCGTGACCACGCTGGTCCAGGAAAGAACAGTAAAGGAGAGGAGTTTTATGGCCCATACGATGCACAATATGCTGTTGAGAAGTACAAGGATGAGCTTGGTATTGAGGTAGTTCCTTTCCAGATGATGACATATCTGCCAGACAGCGACGAGTATAAGCCAAAGGATGAAGTTTCAGCTGGTGTCCGTACTCTTGATATCTCTGGTACAGAGCTCCGAAACAGACTCCGCACTGGTCGTGAAATTCCAGAGTGGTTTTCCTACCCCGAAGTTGTTCGTGTCCTTAGGGAATCTCATCCTCCTCGCTCAGAGCAAGGTTTCACCGTCTTCTTGACCGGATACCAGAACAGTGGAAAGGACGCCATTGCCCGTGCTCTTCACGTTACTCTGAACCAGCAGGGCGGTCGTTCTGTGTCTCTCCTCCTTGGCGAGACTGTTCGTGCTGAACTGTCTTCTGAGCTTGGATTCAGCCGTGCTGATCGTACCCGCAACATTGGACGCATTGCTTTCGTTGCCTCTGAACTCACTCGAGCAAGAGCTGCTGTCATTGCTGCACCGATCGCACCATATGAGGATGCCAGACATCATGCTAGAGAGTTGGTCGAGAAATACGGTGACTTCTACCTTGTTCACGTTGCGACTTCTCTCGAGCACGCTGAGAAGACCGACAAGAGAGGCGTCTATGCCAAGGCCAGAAGTGGAGAGATCAAGGGATTCACTGGTGTTGATGACCCATATGAAATTCCAAAGAAAGCCGACTTGACTGTGGACATTGAGAAGACTTCTGTTAGAAGTGCCGTTCATCAAATCGTGTTGATGTTGGAGAGTCAAGGACTACTTGACCGCCTATGAGCATTTGATATTAGGGGAACAGGAGAGTAAGGCGTTTTGAAAAGTTTCCTAGATCCAAGGTCGTGTTCCAGACCGGGACGGATATATGCATTTGTATGAGCATTTTGAGCATCATAAATAGACGGTCCAGAAATAGATCGCTCCATTTGGGCTACTAAAGGGTATGACTTTCGAAGAAGCTCGTGATCCGCCATCAGAAAATTCATAATTTGTCATAGTCAATAGAAGGCGCACAAAGATTTTTCGAGGCCAGTGGCGAGCACATGTCTTGAAAGTGCAGAGTGGGAAGGTGAATTGGGTTAACCCCACCCCCTTTATCCCCCTGACGAAACTGGCGGGCACTAGCGAAGTGCCAAGACCTACGTCACTGATTTTGAAAGCTTGGCCTACGAGGCTGTAAATGCTGCCTTCCTTCACAAAACCACGAGCGTGGGCAAGAAAGCTTCATTACTCTTCTGCTCTCGACATCAGCACGATTCGAAATCCACAAGAAAATCTAACAGCAAACATGGCAAGCACCGTAGACGGTATGAAGACTCGGGCAAAGGAGGTGGCGTAAGTCTCTGTTCCATTGATAACAACAAGTGAAGCTTCTGACCGGGAATCCAGCGAGGAAGATTTCAGAAAGGCAAAGGAGCTGGCTCACTCTGCAGCTAAATCTGGTGCATATTTGTATCCTATCAAGGTATGACCCCACAACTATACTGGAAATCAGGTCCGAGCGAGTGTTCTGATGAATGACAGGGAATATTCTACTTCATCAGCCACCGAACATTATGGAAGCCCCTCCTCTCAAAGCTTATCCCCACAATGTCACTTTCCGTTGGAGTCATTGCTTTCATGTTCGTCTTTGCATATCTACCTCAACTTGCTGTGTTGGTCTTTGTAAATGGCCCGCTTGCTGCATTTACGACTATTCTCCTCACGCTCTCTGAGAGTTCGACACTCATCAACATCATTTCCAGGACTTTCCTGCTTCAAGATGCATTAGTTGATACATTTGATGGAGTACTGGTTGCCCGAAAGCAAACCGGTGTTGTCTCGGAGGGTCGCCAACTGAAATCAGGCAATTTCAATGACCCAATTGCAAAGTTGGGAAAGCTTGTCAAGTCCCCGTTTGAGAAGTTTACTCCAAAGGCTTTGATCAGATACGTTATGTATCTGCCATTGAATTTTATTCCTGTCGTCGGTACTGTACTCTTTGTCCTCCTTCAAGGACGTACAAGAGGAAACTCCGTCCACACACGTGTAAGTTACTACTATGCTGCGTCTTTCACATGTTGCTCACAAATCACAGTACTTTCAGCTGAAGAAATGGAACAAATCTCAAAGAGATGAGTGGCTTAAGGAGAATACTGCCCCCTATACTGCGTAAGTTTATTTCTAGCCGTCGACACGTTTGCCTTGGCAATCTATTCGACACTGTTGTGGCGGTCTGCATCCACAGCGGACGGCAGCTGTTTTCTATATATCCGAGAATCTAGATCTCATTTTTTTTCTCCATTGACCCTTGATCGGACGTCGAGGAAATCTCCCGGACGCCACTCTATGCACTTCCTGACTGTTTGCTCATCCTTGACTGACCTGAAATAGATTTGGAACTGTTGCAACACTACTTGAACTGATCCCTTTTGCCTCAATATTTTTCTCCTTCACCAACACAGGTAAGAATCTCACATCATCCGACTTCAAGGCATTGCTGATCCAGTTAGTTGGAGCTGCATTGTGGGCCGCGGATATTGAAAGCAACAACACATCAATGACAGAAATGACTACCCCCAAAGGCCGCGAGAGTGCGAAGAAGGTCGAGTAGAGCAAGGCATGCAGCGTTCCGAAATTAAACAGAGATTTGTGCAACCACGGTCCGATCGAAAAGGGACCTTAGATCGCTTGATGGTTTCGTGCGACATTCCTAGTGCATTGAGCCGCGTAATTTGAAGACTTTGGGGACTGTGAAGTTTTCCTCAATCCGTTTTCTTTCAATGTTCAGAAGCGTGGCGTTGAGAAGGATGGATTAAAGAATCTTTAAAGAAATTCGTTCTCAATTACGCTCTTAATGCTGAAATTTTGCAATTTGTGATATACATATACTTCATTGCCTGCCAGTGGATAGATAGTAAGTAATCAATGAAGCTTCAATCCCAAGCTATGCAAGTTTTGCAGTGCCGGACAGGCATTTGGAGCTACAGCATCAATTTTATGCATATTGGAAAACAGGAGATCATTCAGGCACAATTTTTCCCTACCTATCAGTATCCATCCGAGATATTCACCCCTCTTTCCAATGAGAGGTGATTGGGTGTTCCTGGCAGCTGTTGACTGTACCTGCATTCACTGCCTTCAAACAGACATTTTCCACAGCAGAAGCTGCCGTCCGAAGTCAACGGTGCGTTTGCAGCCGTCCCAGCCGTGCAACACAAGGCAGTGTCACGGCTACAGAAAATCATGCAATATGGCTATGCGCGAGTGACACGAGGTTATGTTCAAGACAATATTTTGAGCTCACTGGCTTGATCCGAGCACGCAATTGTCACTCTTCGCCTTCAAGCTTCTGAGATATTAGTCTCTTATCAGCTGATTCTGCGTCTGAAGGAGCGCTCGATTGAAAGCTGACGATACGGGAGGCTGCAGCCTTGCTTGTAACCCCATGCCTCGTCAAGATGATGAGCTGCAAAAAGCCTTCTGGATTGTGCGACTGTGAAAGAACGCCAAAGCCAAATATGGCATAGTAGATATCATGTTGAAATGTTAGGAGAAGATTTGGGTGTTCGAGTCGAGATTTCCTTGCTTTCACTCTGTTTGCAAAGGGCGGCAGCACTTGTCCTTGCCACTTTGAGATCGAACGGTACGGGTACTTGCCATGTACGTTGGTCATGAAACGATGGAAGGATACAGAGGATGCGTAGACGAGATAGAGAATTGAGCTGTGAGTGGCCATGTGTCCATCTAGTAGGCATGGAGAGTCGGTGAATAGTCAGTATCGAAGTAGATTGTGGCTGGGAGAAGGAGGCACAGGAAAAGCTCCTCCCCTTTTCATGTCGAAGCGAACAGCTTTGGGCGGGATTATGTAGCACAGCTAGCGTGTTGAGGTCGAGATTCAACTCGAGTCTCTTCCCTATATTTACCTTCTCGCCTTCAAGCTTTTCAATTTTTCTCTAGTCCCAACAAGTCTTTCGAGACAGCTGAAGCTGGGAGATTGGTCTGAGAGTGCAATACTTTACTCTACTAATTTTTAGCTTTGCCTTCACTCATTCTGCTTGTAAACAACACATTCGTTTGATATTCATCGAACTATCGAATTTTGACATTGGTGAATCCAATCTCTTTTCGTTTTTTTGTCTCTTCTTGCAATTATTCATCCCAACTTCGTCAACAAGATTCACTGACGCGTGTTTTCATCCAGACAAACATGAGGGTCAACAATATCAACGTTGGGCTCTTGTCCAGTGCCATCCTTCTTGGATTGGTTCCTGTATCTGGTGCTCTCCCAAACTGGCTCAATCCGAAGCGTGACAATTCTAAACTTCCACGTCAATACAACGTATATAACAACCCCCCTCCGGCTTATGGAGCTTACTCGTATTACGGCAATGGCCCAGCACCTACTATTTCACCAACGTACATGTCGGCTTCAACTTCTGAGGCTCAAGTCACCCTTGGATCGACTGTTTCATCTGTCACTGGTAAGCAGTACCTTTTTACAGAATTTCGAGTTGTTTGCTTAGACGTTTTCTAGTCTCCACCTCAATAGAGTCACTGTCTAGCATTGCTACTGTTGTTTCTTCAAGTGTACCAATCAGCCTTCTCACCACTGGTATCGAATCATCGTCCTCTTTGACCTCATCAACGGACTCCACCTTGACTGATATCGGAATTGCCACCAGCAGCAGTCTCTCAGCTTCGTACACTGGCCCACAGATTTTGAGCTCCGTTTCCGACAGCAGCACGGTCTCAACTTATGATCTCGGAGACTCCACTTCATCTGCAATTGGAATATTTACCTCTTTGTCGCCCAGCTCCACGCCGGCCTACTATGGTAGCTCCTCCTCACCCCAGAGTATCGGAGAATCAACTTCATCTGCTATCGGTATTTTCACCTCGCTGTGGTCTAGCTCAACATCACTCTATTATGGTGGTTCCCCCTCAATCTCGTCTGCCACTCTTGGAGAATCGACTTCATCTGCCATTGGAATCTTCACTTCCCTACCACCAAGCTCAACATCAGCGCGTTACAGTAGTTCGACGTTTATTTCGTCTGGGAGCCTTTCGCAATCAACATTGACCAGCCAGCCAACATCAAGGCCAACGTCATCCAAATCGACGGTCTCCACCAGCACAATCTATCCTCTAAAGTGTCAACACAACAATTGCTATCGTCAAGTCGTTCGAGCGTCGGTTGTAGTCGAGAGTTTCTGTGCTACTTACACAGCAACTGTCAACACTGCTACTATTGGACTACCAACTTATGTGTCGAAGTGCCACGACTCGCCCGTTGAGGTCTCATCTGTTTGTTCTTGCCTTTTCCCTAGAGGCGCTACAAGTTCCCTTCCAGGTACTACATCCACAGGTAGCGTTTTGACGTCGTCTTCCTATTCGATTCCCTTCTCCAGTCAGACAAGTCCTACACAGACCACCAACGAAGTCACGCCAACGAAGTCACTCTCTCTGGCATTATCAACACCCTATCAATCTGCCAACTCTTCAACAAGCTCTCATATTAGCACCGGAGCATCGACGTCTTCCGCCATCGGAATATTTACGTCCCTGACATCGAGTGGCTTGGTTTATGTCCTGCCCTCAAGCTCATCAAAACCATTTCCAACTGGCAATTACACTTCGAGCACTTTTATTGGTACAGGAACCTCAACCTCGTCTGCTTTTGGGATCTTCACATCCTTGACGTCCAGTGTCCAAGTCTACTCATTGTCGTCCAGCTCATCGACACCGTATTATAATGGAAACTCAACCTCGAGCACTTTTATCGACACCGCATCATCAACTTTGTCGGCCATTGGAATTCTTACATCCCTTTCCTCGAATAGTGTTGTTTCTTCGACGCTGCCCAGCTCATCAGTACCATATCCTACCAGTTCAACGTCAGTCTTCACACTCTCGACCGGTGCGCCAACATCGGTGCACACATTTTCCTCAGTACCAGCTGGGCCATATTCATCTGGTGTCTTCTCTGGATCATTCTCGATTCTTTCCAGTTCATCTCAGGCTCCTTACCCGACCAATTCCACCACAAATGCTGGGCCAATTGGAACTTCTGCTCATTCAACGGTTCGAATCACCCGATCGATTACTGTGACAATGCCGGCATCAAGCACACTCCCAAGCTACTATGATAGCATTTCATCTACAACACCATCCAGTGGGGTGTTTCTCAGCACCAGTGCTAGCAATGGTATTCCTTCCACATCAATTGGCTCGTTGGCAACCGGTATCTACTCCCCAAGCTACTCCCCAAGCTACTCCCCAAGCTACTCCGCTGTCTTTTCATCAACAGGTACAAACTCAGCACCATTCCCAACCTCAAATGGCACCAAGTCCGTTGCTGGAACTACCAGTACCGTGACGTCTATTGGTCCTTTGACGACCGGTTTCTACACTTCATCAGCCAGTATCCAATCCTCAACGGGAACAAGCGAACTGACAACAACTTCCGTGATTGGAATTTTCACCAGCATCGTGAGCTCGTCGGTTTCCGGAGGCATCTCAACATACTCCCCTTCCAGCCATGCTCCATACCCCAATTACAACTCCTCTCCTACAGCAATTGTGCCTTCCACGGGCGGTTTGACTTCCTCCACTGCCAATGGGACTTTCGTCAGTGTCTCATCGCCCACATTGACAAGCGGAGTTTCAACAGTCGGAGCCGCTTCCACAAGCAAGTTCAATCCATACTCTCCATCTTCCCAGGCTGCCTTTCCGACGTCGATCTCCCAATCATCCTCGGCACCGTATTCAATCCTGAATCAGACTTATACTGTTGGTCCAACCGGAACGAGTAGCATCTTCATTTCTGCACCGTCTGAAGCTACGAGCAGTCTCCCATACACCTCCTTAACTAACGCCACATCCTCTGCCATCGGTATCGCTGTCTCGACCACCAAATCCGCTTTGAGCAGTCATTCATGCACCGAGGAAGGTGGAGTGCCGACTTCCGTTTCTGAAAGTAAGTGCTGCATTCAATTAGTCAACCCTTCCCCGCTAATAAGTTGCAGGTGAATATACTTTCCGCGGAACATCTTCAACTGCCAACTCCGGATTCGTCACGAGCGTCAGTTCCAGCTTGCGCAATCCTTATGGCTACCAACAACCCCCATCTTCGACAGCCTACTCTTCTTCATTGAATGATGGCATTGCGATAACTTCAAATCAACTTGCCAAGCCAACTTCCAATGAGCCACCACCATTCTATGGGGGAAGAGTTCGTCGTTACCATCATGGACAAGACCGATATGGAGGACATGGATTGGGAGGTGCGGGCGGTTACAACCCCGGCGACCGTGGGTTGTTCTAAACTGATCTGCCTGATCAATTCCATTTTTTGCTTCTGAAACTGCTGTCATCTGCCTGATAGGTATGCACACAGGTTTTCCTTTGCTATTGTATTTCTCATATGTTCCATTCGGGATACGTTGTTTCATGAAGGCGGCAATATTAGGAGCTTTTGAAACTCACAAACGTTTTCAAAGTGATCAATAGCCAGATTTTCTTTAAATTAGCTACTCAATGGTTAAACATTGTAGATAAATCCTCTTTGCCTTGCAAAATGTGATAATTGGTAACTTGAGTATTTTATGAAACCCGACAGTGGAGCAACTCCCGAGCGAGGAAGCCCGAAACGGTCACTGATCGCCCTGCAGGGTTTGGATTGATACGCCGATAAGGACATGCCGAGGCATAATTAAGCTCTGAAGTCACAACAATCGATTTCTCCTTCAACATCTTAAGGTCTTCATCCATCCAAGATTACTCCAGATTACTCCAGATTAAATTAGTCCCAAAACTTTCAGACAATCAAAATCCATCATGGTGGACCAGAATCCCGCAAGGAGCGTCTTAATCACAGGGTATGTCCCCAAATCCGATCTATAGCCTAAAAGCGTCGCTGCACAGCCATCCCATCTCCCAACAGCTGGAATAAGAATCTGACATTAGCAGCTGCACGCCTGGAGGCATTGGCCATGCGCTCGCCAGGCAGTTCCATGCACAAGGTTAGTGAACGCTGAACTGGTTCAGGTACAACTTTGCCGCCTCACAGCTAATTGAAAACTAGGCTTGCATGTCATAGCGACGGCCCGTAGCCGCGACGCTATCATCGACTTGGAAGAAATGGGGATGAGTACTTTGAGTTTAGAAGTCACCAGTGTAGAGAGTATTGAAAGAGCGAGAGCGGAGGTAGAGAAGTTGACGGGTGGGACTTTGGATATTTTGGTTAATAACGCGTATGTTCTCCCTTCCTATGTCTCTAGTGGCATAGGAATGATCGAGATGAGACGGATATCTGATTTTGTCACAGAGGACGTAATTGTACGGTACCTGGCTCAGAGGTGACCCTCGACGAGGTCAGACTTACATTTGAAACGAATTTATTTAGCGTCATCGCCATTACACAAGCTTTCACACCTTTTCTCATCCGATCTAAGGGTCTCGTTCTCAATATCGGCTCAGTTGCCGCTATCATCCCATATGTTTTCGGTTCTGTATACAATGCTTCAAAGGCAGCTTTACATGCCTATTCCAACACCCTACGATTAGAACTCGAGCCATTCGGGGTAAGAGTCCTGGTTGTAGTTACAGGCGGAATTCAGAGTCGAATCACTCGAACGCGTAGGACATTGGCTGAAGGAAGTTTGTACCTCGACATCTCGGATGCATATGAGAAGAGAGTGGCACATAGCCAGGATGGGGCAATGCCCAACCAGGTGTATGCTAGAGGTGTAGTGAGAGAAGCGCTGAAACCTGTCTGGAGACAGAAGAAATGGTATTGGAAGGGCAACATGGCATTTTTGACTTGGTTTGCGAGTAGGATTTTGGGAATGTGGACGTTCGATCTGGTGTTGCCGCGGATGTTTGGGCTGGCTAGGTTAAAGAAAATCATTGCATCGAGGGAGAAGATGGTGAAGAAGTAGGATGTTGAGAGTAGGGAAAGAAAATCAAAAGGGATGGGATGAAGTTGTAATCATAGCATACACTCGAGCTCGAAAGTTCATTGTAATACAAGCTTTCGTGACTACCACCGGAACGTCTGTTCGCTACATATTCGAGCCATTCCCGAAAGAAGAAACAAGAACCGGACTAAGACTAAACTCTAGTACTTTGATCTCTTGACGTATTTTGATTGCCAAGCTTGCCTAAGCGTCGTCTGATTTTGGTGCGCCACGATGTATATTTTTTTAGGTGACTGAGGCTAGTCACGTGTGAAGAATTAATCTTGTTAATTCGAAGTATGAGTCGTCTCAACAAAGCCAGAAGATTTTGTTACACAAGTTTCGTTAACAGCACCTTATTCGACAGCTGTTCCACAGCAGAATCATCACATTCTGCAGCATTTCATGTCAACACGTGACTCAGGGGTGCCACTTATCGATAAGCTAACAAATCTTACACACCACTTCACACCTCTGCCTTTGAGAACACCCTTTATAGCAGGCTCGAAATGTCTTCCTCGCGCAATCTAGCTACCTTCAGCGTGCTAGCAGCTGCTTTCATAGCTCTAGTAGCAAGCTATATCCTCACATCTCCACCCTCGAGCTCAAAATTCTATTGTGTGTTACCAAACACACATATTACGACTCTAAATACCTCTCTTCCAGAAGCGAAATGTTTTCGGGTTGAGAATGGAGTCTTCATTGAGGTCTTGGCTGAAAGACCAGAGTATGAGAATGGCCAGGAAGAAATTGTACAGCTAGATGGATATATTATTCCCGGCATCATCGAGTCACATGGCCATATCTTGGCATATGGAGAGATGTTGGAGAGTGTGGAGTTGTATGGAGCGAAGAGTATGACGGAGGTTAGGGAGAGGATTAGCGACTTCCTGAAGAGGCATGTGGGAGAGGGTTATGGAGGGAGGGAAAAGTGGATCAGAGGTATTGGGTGGGATCAGAAGTTTTTTGGAGGCGTGATGCCTACTGCTGTTGGTTCTCCTTGTCACTAATTATATTTTGAGTAGCGGCTTTAAAACTGATTTCAGACAGAAAGAACTTTCGGAAGACCCGGAATTGAAGGATCTATATATGATGCTTGATAGAGTGGATGTCCACTGCGTCCTCACTTCCCAGAAGGTGCTGGATCTCCTCCCCTATCCACCACCAGAAGCTCCACCTGGAGGTGTCATAATCACTGATCCTGGACCAGGAGTCTTTTGCGACAATGCTATGGATGCTATCATCTATCCCCTTGCTCCCAAACCAGACACCGCTCAGAAAACTCGTTGGTTCAAAACTGCTATGAAAGAGTTGAACAAACTCGGAATTGTGGGAATGGGTGATGCGGGGATGAGAGTTGAAGACGTGAAGATTCTTGAAGAGATGGAGGAGAGTGGAGATTTGACGGTCAGGATGAATGTCATGCTTGAGTGTGCGGAGAGGAACACATTTTGCCCCGATGACACAGACACTTTGGCTTTAGTGACGAAGGAAGATGGGCCGGAAGGCAGTATGTTGATTCTGGGAGGCGTAAAGCTTTTTGCGGATGGTGCGCTAGGGAGTTGGGGTGCAGCGTTGCTGGAACCATACAGTGATAAAGAGGAGACTAGTGGGACAATGTTGATTAATGAGACGGAGCTGACAAGCGTGGTGAAGAATGTGGGTACCTCACTAATACTATGGGACAAAAAGCTGACAGGGAACAGTGGTTTGACGCGGGTTTCCAAGTCAATATTCATGCCATCGGTGACAAGGCAAACAGAGCAACCGTAGACGCTTTCGAGAATGTTCTTGGGAAAGATTGTGATGGATGCAACGAAGTGTGGAGGCTTAGAATTGAGCATGCTCAGATTATCGTTAGTTTGCCCGATCATTATGGGGACTTTACTAATGAAAACAGCATCCAAATGATCAGAAACGAATTACCAAAATGGGTATCATCCCAAGTATTCAGGCACGTGTATCTTTTTGATACTCCAGGGGAAGCTAACACATCCAGCCTACACACGCAACATCAGATATGGCATATGCTGAATCCCGCCTCGGAGCTGAGCGTATTTTCCACTCTGCCTACCGCATGAGATCTCTATTTCCATCATCCTCATCGACATCTCCGTACCCTGGACCTGTTCTCGGTTCCGACTTTCCAGTCGAACCACCCAATCCACTCCATGGCATGTACGCTGCGGTGACAAGACTGAACCCAGCAACTGGTACCAGTCCATCAGGTGACAACGGGTGGCATACAGAAGAGGCTTTGACAGTGGAGCAAGCTTTAGTTGGATTTACAAGGAACGCGGGGTATGGATGGAAGAGAGATGGCGTGGTGGGAACTATTGCTGAGAACAGTTGGGCGGATTGGGTGGTTCTTGATAGAGATTTATTAGAGGATAAGACAGGGAAGAGCCTGAGAGATGTGGTGGTGAAAGAAACTTGGGTTGGGGGAAAGAAAGTATATCCCGTGCTAGAAGAGCCCGTAGATGATGACTGGGCAAGAAAAGCCAGGGGTGTTCTAAATCGCTTCTTAGAGTGGGCAAAAGTCGGTGCGAAAATGGAACTTTAGATAGAGCGATCACAGATGTATAGATTTTAATGATTGAATGAATTTCTCGCTTTTCCTGTTGCCTATTACCTATTAACTATCCCATTATCCGGAAACCTAAATCCAGACCAATCGCCCGTTGCCCAAAAGTCCGGCCAAATCCTGCCTTGAGATCTTCACTACAAGCCAAATGGATATGTCTCATCAAACTCAAATGGCGTTCTCTTCGGTCCTACCCTCTCCAACGCACTGACTGCCTTAGTCTGATCAAAGAATAGAAAAGCATCAAACTGCTCTGGCAATATCGCATGCGAGTAGTGACTTTCCCTCTCCGTGTCAGGTCGATAAATAACTCCAATGAATCTTTCCAACCGCTTGTGTGTCAGTTCTTTCCTCAGCGCATCATCGCATTTTCCTTCCCTCATATCTAGAAAGAAAGATGGAACTCCTGTCTCGTGCATCAGTGCCTCGTAGCTATCTTTCAACGCAGGCAACACGTTCATAACTTCCATCTCAGAGCCCCATTCGGAAGCCGCTGCTACGGTACCAGTATATGTGCCACATCCGAGACTGAATACTTCCTTGCCGTATTTCTGACGAAGGAGTTGGCCGAGGTTTAATTCCTTGCTTCGCCAGCTCATGCTAGTCGCTCGGGCATCACCCAAATGACTGTTGTGTGCCCAAACGACAACTTTCGCATCCTTACCTTTATGTTCGATCAAACTCTCCAGCGTCGTGAACATGTGTGTATCCCTCAGATTCCAGGACTCGGCACTGCTGTAATACATAGCTTTGTAGTATCTCTCTGCATCAGCAACGACACGTGCATTCTGCTCCGAGCTCTGGAACTCCTCGCCGTCTTCAATGTGAGATGAATATTCGATGCGTTTCGCAAGCAGATCTTTGAGCATACGCATGACCTCCTCCTCGCAGTTTTTGAAAGCTCCTAATAAGGCAGCAAGGCCATATTCTTGAGGATGCTCGACCCAAGGCTGGAGGGAGCCATAGCGTTGACGAGCCACTTTCGCCATTTTCGGGTCAATGTGCTCGAGGTAATTGATCACTGCTTCAATAGAGGTGCCCATACTGTATAGATCCATACCATAGAACCCAACCGCCTTGTCCCTTTTGAGCCCTTTATTGTGCTCCCGAAGCCAGTCGACGAAATCGTGCACTTCATGATTTCTCCACATCCAAGTAGGAAATCTCATGAAAGTTGGGTTCTTCTCTGTCACTTCGATGGTGCTTCTGAGACCAGGGCGGCGTCGCACATAGCGATCGACTGCTTCTGCGTCTGGCCAATCTGCTTCTACAGCGACGACATTGAAGCCATGATTTTGGATGAGATCCTGGGTGATTTTGGCTCGTGCGGTATAGAATTCTGATGTTCCATGAGAGCCATCTCCGATGAGGACGATCTTATGAGAGCCAATGCCATGGATATGTGATGCGAAGGTGGGGTCAGTGAGAGGGAGGAGAGGTTGGAGGTTTTCTCTGAGAATTTCTGCAATTGGAGGAAGCATTTTGAATGATTTTGATACGGTTTTAGATCTGCTGTATGTCCTGTATGTTCTGAAAAACAGACTCATGAATGACACAATTTTGAATGATAGATCTCAAAGTATTCTGGAGCGTTGGATATATACTCAATCGATCTGCTCGGTATGATGGTGGCATGGTCCATCAGCTGATCTGGTACAGTGAATGTAACAGGAAAGGAGACTTCCCCGCAATCAGTATGTAAGAACCCAGAACTCAAACCTGACATTCGAATTGCATGACATGATTGTGGTTGATCGAAGGCGAAAAGTTGGAAACCCGGTCATAAGAATCTGTATGCGGAATATGCCAACTGGGCACACGTGGAAGGTAGTACAACCTACAAGCCCTTTTAATTGTCAGACATCGCCCCCCAGATTGCCCAATTGCAAGGCAAGTTGAGGAGATCTGAGCAGGTGATTGGTCAGACCACTCGGATTTCCGTCAATATTTGGACGTTTTTTTACTCGGGTAACAATTAAAAGGGCTTGTAGGTTGTATTGCTACCAAAATAAGGAAATTTCTCTAGAGCTAACTAAAGAACTTTGCGAAAAACCCCGATGCAGAAAATGGGCAATATAGTCTGAATTCTGCCATTGTATGATGCTCTGCAAAGCCGATGTTATGATTGGGGATTGGAATCTGAATTGAAACGCAAGAAGGTTGTAGAACTAGAATATCCGCCAAGCTCGAACACGTCCACAAGGCTGAGAATAACCATCACGTGATGTCACGCCAAGGCCGCTCAGTGGTTCAGGCTACCACCCCCACCATCTTGAAGCTTAAGCCCAAGCTCCTGTTGTCAACCACGTCAAACGAAATCTGACGGCTGTACAGGCAATTAAGACTTCACCAGAATTAATAACAAGTCTACACTCGAAACAAGCTTTAGAATTATGGCAGGCACAACAGAGGCGAATCCTCTGATATCCACCCAGAAGTCTTCGGACTCCAGCCTCCAAATAGCTCTCCACCCTCTCGTCCTTCTCACCATTTCAGATTATATCACAAGGCATACACTTCGGCAGCAAAAAGGTCCCGTCGTTGGAGCTTTGTTGGGCCAGCAAAATGGCAGAGAAATTACCATTGAACATGCCTTTGAATGTTTACTACAAGAGTCTGGAAATGAGGTATTGCTGAACGAAGCATGGTTTGGTATGAGATTACAACAGAGTAAGTATATTAGCCATGGTGTATATCTGGCAGATGCTAACAACATACGTTCATAGTGAAAGATGTCCATAAAGCACCTGCACTCGATCTCGTCGGCTGGTATACCATTCTTCCAACTTCCGGACCATCACCAACCCATCTACCTCTCCACAGACAAATACTACAGATCAACGAATCGGCAATTTTGTTAGGCTTTCACCCAGATACTGTTCTCGAAGGTACTGCCGGTGGGAAACTCCCTCTCACCATTTACGAGAGCAATTATGAAGCAGATGATACTACAAAGAGCAGTGGAGAGGATAAAGAGATGAAGGATGGCGAACCTCAATTAGCAATTAAATTCAAGGAGCTGCCGTATAGCGTGGAGACTGGTGAAGTTGAAATGATAAGTGTTGACTTCGTTGCTCGAGGAGGTGGAAATGCAACAGCAGTTCAAGGAACAGAGAAGAAATCAGGCAAGACCACAGAGTCGGTGGACAAGGGCAAAGCACGAGCGGTTAAAAAGTCCGACTCCACAGAAGCAGAGGTAGCGGAAGGAGTGGACGGCAAACAATTACTTTCAACAGAAGATGAAGAGTTGATTGCTTCCCTCACAGCCAAGGCTAATGCCATCAAGATGCTCAAGTCTCGAATCGACTTGATTGCTGTCTATTTACGGAATCTGCCACCCTCTTACATATCTGACAGCGTTCCCGAAGGCGTCGAATCGAATGACAAGAAGTACACCCCGGTCAATCACTCAATCCTTCGCTCCATTCAAGCACTTTTGGGTCGGCTAACCCTACTCATCCCAGCCGACAGCATGGCATTTGAGCATGAGCTGATGGCTGAGCAAAACGATGTCAACCTTGTGTCTCTCTTAAGTTCTATGACGCAGAGCATCAAGGACGTGAGGGAAACTGGAAGAAAATATTACATTATCGAGTTACAAAAGGGAATGAAATCAAAGCTTGACGGACCTGGTCGAGGGGGCGGATCTAACTGGGGTACTTCGTTTGGCGTGAGCCTTGGGGCAGGAGATCTCCTGACGTAGGAGGCCCAAAGCATCGAGCATTGCATTTCTGGCGTTTGGTCATGAGTACGATGGTAACGAGGCGTCATTTAGCGATTAGAGCCCAGACTGGGAGAATTACACGAATTACACGAGTTACACAAAATTCCAATTATAGAGTTTAATCCGCTTACAATCTACCTCCCAGTCATTTCTTGCCCTGTCTTATTCTACCGAGACCCAAAAAGCCGCCCGCTGAAATAAAAAACACAAAGCCACTTTCGCTGACCAGCAGACACTCTAGGTATTAGGTGTGGACCAAATTCTAAGCCTCAATAACTACCTTAAGAACCAACTTCCCCTCATCATCGAACGTTCTTCCTGCTAACTCAAACGCACTTTTTGCATCTGCCAACCCTTTGAACTTGTGTGTCACCATATCATCCAAACTCGGCAATTTCATCGCTCCCTTTCCAGCCAGCAACCTAATGCCCGTCTGATAGGTATTTGCATATCTGAAAATTCCCAGAATGTCTACTTCACGCAAGTGCGCGGCGGATAGAGGCACCGTCTGAATGGGAGTACCCATGCCGACCATGATTACTTTCCCTCCGGGTTTTGTTGCGTATAGAGATGTCTGCATACACGCTTCTTTGCCAGTGCATTCGAATGTCACATCTACTCCGTCATCCTCGTCCTCCTCCAATGCTGCCATATCTGGTCTAGCGACTGCAAGAACATCGGCTGCAATAGCTTTTGCTCCATCAAGGCGGTCGCTGATGCTGCTATAGCTACTCAAGGGAGTCATGATGCCATCTGAGCTTGCTGGTGTTGAAGTTCCAGAGGTGAAAATTGATGATGATGAGGCACATGAGTGTAGAGGTTTGGGAACCACGTAGCCGTGGGTAGCAAATCCTTTTGAGAGCGCGTAGTTCACACGCCCTTCATCCACATCCATGATAGTCACAAATGTACAGCCCGATTGGCGTGCCATTGCGGCAACAAGCAATCCAACTGTGCCAGCTCCAATAACGAGGGCTGTAGAACCAGGTTCCGGCGACGCCCTATTCAGCGAGTGGATTGCTACGGATAAGGGTTCGAGCAGAGCTGCGGCATCAAAAGAGATGTGATCTGGAAGTCTAGACATCATCAGCTTTCATTCTGTTTTCAATTGATTTTAGTACTCACTTGTGGCACCAAATTGCGGGATGGTTAATTCGTTCTTGCAAAGTTCCCTGGAAGTGAGGGACACTTTTCGCACTACTCCTGAATCTCATCTTCTTGCAAAGGTTGTAACGTCCTTTCCTGCAAATTGTACATTGTCCGCAAGGAATGCCAACCTCGAGGGCGACTCGGTCTCCAATTTTGAATCCATTGACTTGCGGGCCAATGCTCACAACAACACCAGAGGATTCGTGACCCAGAGACAGAGGTGCACAAGCACAGAGGTCGCCATTGGCAAACTTTTTGTAGTAGCTGACATCAGAGCCACAGATGCCGGTTGACTTGATCTGGATTTGAAGCTCGCCTATCGAGGGTTCCTCGATACTTCGTTTTTCCTAAACTGCATATAAGTACATACCCCTGGATTGCGGGGATAAGGGCCCTCATACCAGTTTTACGTCTCTGGGACCATGCAATACCGAGGCGTAAATACTTGACGACTTTGATGGGATGATGTTGTTGGAGGGTAAGCACAGCACCGGAGGGTCTTCCGCAGATGGAGCCATTCTTATAAGACAGGAAAGCAAGACTTTAGTCAACAATTCTGAGGATTTTTCTTTTTCGAGTGGGGAAAAGGACTTTTGGCATCTCCCAGCGTGGGAGCGCGTGGGGGGTCATTATATGGCATTCAGGGCCCCTGAGACGATCAACAGAAGACACGCTGACTCGCAATTGCATTTGCCAGTCAGAAAGCATTCTCTAATCTCTGATAGAAAGGCGTTGATAATCACCCAAGGGCAGGGTTGGAACGAGGTACCTAGCGGTGGAGGTAGAGGTTGCCTCGCAAAAAAATATATATCCTTGCCGCTACCTTACTTTTCCTTGCCTTGCTCGTCCGTCCGTACCGTACCCTTCCTTTCCAAGGACCTTGTCGATGCATCTGCCAAAGCTCTGCGGACATGACATCCCGATCCCGGTTACGGCTCACAATTCACATGGCGCGACGTCGTGCCCCCATTAGAGGTTCAGATGTCTCTTGACAGCTTCGATAAGAGTCTTAAAAGAGCCAGGCCGGTTGAGAGATGAACGTTCGCGTCACCGAATTCCTGGTAATCCCACGTTCAACCCCAGACCTCCATCAAATGTGGTTTCACCTCTAATAAAGGCTATTTGCACATGTGGGCATTGGCAACGGCCTGGCCGCTCGCTACTGGCACTGAATTGAGAACTCTACATTGCCATGCCACAAGTGCGTGGTACGAAATCTGGGGTCCCTTACAGACTCAACACTAACTTGCGGAGGACGAAGGGGAAGGGGGGTGGAAAGGACAGGGACGAAGGGGGAGGCGCTATGGTCAACGGGATAAACTCCTCCGTCTGGTCTGGCTTGTCTACATACGTTCTTCGGAATATCTGTCTGGATGCTGGCTGGCTGCCTCTCTGCGTTGGCCCCCCGCAGCTTGGGAGATGAAAAGAGTCAGAAATCAAGAGACGATCGTGTTGTCAATGTTGGCTGGCCTAACTGTGGCTACACATCGATAGCTTTACCAAAGCGACAACACGCCGGCTCCTCGCCTCGGCAGACTTGGATTGGGTTTGATATTGTACAACAAAAGGTTCTTATCAAGAGCCGTTGTACACAGCAGAGGCTGGTGGGCCACTGTGAGCCCATACCAGATATCCCAACCCACTTTGATGCGCTGCGGATGTGATGTGGGATGATGTGGCAGAATTGCAAATTTCTGACAATATCACCGAATGAGCCAAGGTACCAAGGTACATCCATCCTCCGCGCAGAATTAACATTAGAAGGGGCGAAAAGCGGAGCGACAAAGCACCGTGAGAATTTATTTTACGAGTGTTCCGTACTCTATTGTACACTATCTTGCTCTCGGGGAGTGGCAGCGCTGATGCGCCGCTTAGTGGAGCATGCCCATGCCCTAAGCGCTGCATCTGAACTTCTCATGCGATGAACCCGACTGGATGGAATCCTCGACTTCTATCTCGACTCCGAAGATCACGGCCATGGAGCTGGATAACGACATGTCGTTTTCAATGCGACTTTCTTCGGGCGTCACTCAATTCCCCTCCTTTCCTTACTCACCGCTCGGGATCAGCATGTAAAGGCACATTGAGCAACAAGATAGCCATAATTGCAGCAATAACCATGAAAGGATGTGGAAAAACGCGTTCAATCATAATTGGTATGATATAATAATACAGGATATTGTGCACAGGTGTCACTCGGAGCGGCATCGTTAGTGTAGGCAGGTATGGTGGTAGTCTTTTCTGTCTCTCCAACAACCTTTGATCTCATCCTCCGGTTGCTATGAGAGTCTGCGTGATTCACGAAATCGCATGTACTATGAATGTTACAGTGTGGTGTGGGAATACAATTGGAGGCTAAGACCAGGGGCCAGAACGACACATCAACCCTCCCAACTTCGAGCCAACCCCCCGGGATCATTCGACTCAGAAGAAATACCGGCTCGTTTATTCTAGAATGAACTGTCGAGATGCCAGTCAGCACTTTAACTTTGCCTTTTGATTCGGCTCCTGGGATTAATAAATCATTACTGACCTCGCCGCAAGCCTCTGCGCAGCATTCCTCGCATCCACCCTGTCTTCGTCGTCTTCTTCTTTCACACCTTTTAGACCACCTGCTCCACCGGATCCGCTGAGTGCTCTCGTTCTCCCAGAACCTTGTTGGCCATCCTCCCCATTGGCATCTTCTGGGACATTTGACATGAAACTGCCTGAAATGCTCCTGTTCAAAGCATCTGGTCTTCGTGGTACACCGCTCCACGCATCCCCGTTCTTGCCCTGACTGGCCGCTAGACTTGCTCGTCGTGCAGCCGGATGCGCCTCACGACCTAGCCGACTGAGTCCACCGGAAGAATCGATTGCCCGGATATCGGGCCTGATACTTTCGAGTGTAGCCAGAGTTCGACGCTCTGCTTCGATCTCACGAATCACGTATTCCCGGATGCTGAGTCGCAAATCCGCCGCAGTCCGTGCAAACCATCTTCGCTGCTCTTGCAATAAGTTGGCCGTCACGCGCTGAGTCTTACCCAGCAGATAGAGCTCGTTACTTCGCGCCTCATCCAATGCTGAAATGGCCTCGTCAACCTTTTCCCGTCGAACAGATGAGCTGGCCTTCAACCTATCGGCCGCATTCAGCTTGCTTCGGGTTAATTGCTGCGCTTGTAATAGCTCCCGCAGAAGAATGTGACGATTTGTGAGGGTCTCTTTCACAATGAATGCATCCTGTGAGTGGTACTGCATGGGATCACCAATTGTTGTCGCCTCTGCCGTACCTTGGGCGGCATGGTAATCTCCAGTAGTTTGAATGGTCTTTCCCAGCTTGCGATAAGCGTTGGCAAGCCCGGAATGGGGCTCTTGAACACTCATTGACCCCATTTTAACGCCGAAGTCGGACTCTGCAAGTCCAAGTCCTATCCCAAATCAGTACGTCCCCGAAAGCATTGTAAGCTTACTTACCTCTTCGAGCTTTGACGAGTTTATCAACTTTATGTCCTGCATCCATCGTTCCGAGATAAAACAGCTTCACAATAGGTCTCGCATCTTGCAATTCTGGAGTGTCATCTGGTGGCGGAGCAAATTGCTTAATGACTCTCCTGCGAACACCAGTAGCCGGTTGCTTCCTCTTGAGCATGGGACTGTATCCGAAATCACTTTCGACAAAAAGTACCATTTCGTCGTCCTTCATGAGGACTTCGTTCGCACAAACATAGTTGAGCCACCTTTGGAGCCCTGCCTTCACACGAGCTTCATCTTCATCTGTTCCTGCGCCTGCTGATGTCAACGCAGGCGGCACTGCTGGGACAATAGCTTCTGGGTTCGAGGATATTAGGTGGTCCGCGAGCTTCACAAATTCGGAGTGTGTTCGACGGACATCGCGGAATTGTGTAGTTCTAAACTTGGGTAGATTGGTCTGAATTGTTAGCACAAACCCATTTTATACAGTAATCTTAGAATAGACTCCCTACATGAACGTCAAACCTCAGGATGGGGTCTTTTCTCCCAGTACGCTCCAGTCCAGTAATCTTGGCTTGCAATTTGTAATTTGGACTTTGGGCATGTTGTGGCTGCCGAGCTGTTTGATGATATCGTTGAGGCTCTTGTCTATGCGGCTGTGGCTGCTGTTGCTCTGGCGTTTGCTGGTGCTGTTGACCTTGGAATGATTGTTGTTGATCTGGCTGACTGCGAATGGACTCGGCAGTGTCCGGCCTTCGTCCATCGCTTTCTGCCACAGATTCTGTTCCTGCACTGCTCTCTGGTCTAGCATAACTGCCCCCTCCAATTGTATCCTCCTGCGAATAGCTTACACTTGCTGCCGGATTCGTGCCGTATGGTGTTGGGGATGGAGGAACATCACCAGGCGTTGGGAATGAGCTCGTTCGGGCGTGCTGAGGGGAAGAAATTGGGGAAGATCCCCATGGAGATGCCCCAGCTGGATTGTCAGCGTCGTGAATAGATGACGAGTAATCCATGATAGCTTCAAAGCTTGCGCCTGATTCCTGAGAATTGCTTTGGTAATGGTATGCGCAAGCTTGGCAGCTCAAGAGTCTGCGGGTGGAATCGTCCTCTGCTGTAGCTATGGCATGCGTATAATTACTTTGCGATGTACAAAAGAAGAAGATATGAAAATTCAGCCAGCGACGATTGCGTTGGATAGGTATCGAGTATCAATAGACCAAGAATACCATGGGCCAACTGAGCCCGCAGGCATCCAATGGTCGGAAGCGCCAGGCAAGAAAATAAACGCTAAGCGAGAAGTGTTCTGGAGGCCGAAAGTCGTGATAACCTCTACCATCAGCAATTGAAACATTGAAACTCATGAATAATAGGTAATGAGTCAATTGATATCGAGGAGAGGTTGCCTTTTATGGCATCGCCAGTCCAAAGGCTTTGACGTTCTCAAAGCAAAGTTTTATCGATATCAGACTGCACAATTGGCATATTCAACAGCCCATGCTCATGATGAACCCATTATCAAGCGAACTCGAAATATTGGAATCATTGCCCACATCGATGCAGTAAGAATGCTGATGCTATATTCTAAATAGCAATACGCTCACATTATCCTAGGGAAAGACAACTACAACTGAGCGTATGCTCTACTACAGTGGATTTACTCGTCGAATAGGAGGTATGGCATGATATTCTTACTTGCTGGCTTTCGGACTTTGATCATATTAAAGTTCACACTGTTGGGCTTATATTACCAAACATCTCACCCGACCATTACTAGTGCTTGCCCTCTCCAGTTTTTTTAGATGCTGCCTCTTCCACCTCCATTTCCCCCCTTGTATCACGTGACATTTTCTCATTGTAAAGAATACTTTCTGACATATAGTTCCAGACGTGGACGATGGATCTACCGTAACTGATTTTCTCCCCGCTGAGCGAGCAAGGGGAATCACAATTCAATCAGCTGCTGTAACCTTCGATTGGCCTCCAAAACATGAAGGTGCTACAGAGAAGTCAGATGGGCCACGATCACATACATCACACACTATCAACCTAATAGATACTCCCGGGCATGCAGACTTTACTTTCGAGGTTCTTCGGTCATTACGAATTCTCGATGGGGCAGTCTGTATTCTTGATGGCGTAGCTGGTGTTGAAGCTCAAACCGAAAAGGTGTGGGCTCAAGCCAGCAACTACAAAATTCCAAGGCTGGCATTTGTCAATAAGTTGGACAGAGATGGAGCCGCATTTGAGAGAACTGTGAGGGAAATTGGCACAAGACTTAGGGGATGGCCTGCGGTATGTCAGATCCCCTGGTGGGAAGGGGGAAAGGGAAGGTTCACCGGAGTCGGGGACGCTATCAACCTTTGTGCCTTGAAATGGGAAGAAGGAGGTGATGGTAAGAGTATACAGAGTTTCAGTCTTGAAACACTCAATCAAGAGGATCCAGGCCTCCGAAGAGAAATTATCAAGGCACGTGGAGCCTTAGTCGAAGCTTTATGTGAGTACGACGAGACATTACTTGCCACATGGCTGGAGCACAACGACGACAGCTTGGCCATTCCCGCTCAAGCTATCAGAGATAGTCTTAGACGCTGCATCATAGATGGCTCTGGACGAGTCATTCCAGTTTTTGCTGGAGCAAGCTTTAGGAATATCGGAGTTCAGCCACTTCTCGATGCAGTCGATGATCTACTTCCGGATCCTACTGAGAGGCCAGACCCGGAGATCAGTATTGGAGCGCAGAAGGGTGGGCTATCCGATCTGTTACATGGTAAATTTGAGATTGCGCCAGCCAATGCCAAACACCAATCCAAAAAGTCAACAGCAACGACACCAGTGGTCAAGCAACTAGAAGGTTGCGCTCTTGCTTTCAAAGTCGTTAACGATGCTCGTCGCGGTGTTCTAGTTTACGTCAGAGTGTATTCCGGATCGCTCAAACGTAATGCTGCTTTGTGGAATACTAATCTTCACCTTACAGAACGAGCACAGCGACTATTACGAATGCAGGCCTCGGATGCTGTCGAGATTTCCCACATCGCTGCTGGCCAAATCGGTGTTATTGCAGGTCTCAAATACGCTCGAACAGGTGATACATTAATATCATACTCTGGGTCCCATCCAAAAACAGGACCACCAGCACCATTGAATACGCTTCAGCTGCGTCCAATTGAAGTCCCTCCACCGGTCTTCTTCGCAGCCATAGAACCACACAGCCTGAGTGAAGAGAAAAATGTAGCGGAAATACTGGCTCTCTTGTTACGAGAAGACCCCAGCTTGCATGTCAATGTGGATGAAGAATCCGGGCAGATGTTGCTCAGCGGTATGGGAGAGCTTCATCTCGAAATTGCCAGAGACCGGCTTGTCAATGATTTCAAGGCTAAAGCGACTATGGGAAATATCGAAATAAGCTACCGTGAATGTGTTCTATCCAAGACAGGCGTACACAGAGTTGTCTTCGATCGCGAGGTAGCAGGAAAGAAAGGAAAGGCTGCATGTGAGGCTTCAATTGAACCCTGCAGCGAGTTCATCACATCTTCTCGCTACACTGTCCAGCGCGATGGCAATACGATCACTGTTCAAATACCTGATTCCGCATACAATGACGAAGGAGTTGTGTCTCTTCCCACCGACCTTTCGTTAGTGATGGTACATGAGGCACTGGTGAATGGCGCTGTTGCAGCTCTTGCTCGGGGCCCTCGTCGCTCTTTCCCACTTCATAGCGCCCACGTTTTCCTGAAATTCGACCCGGCAACTGACATTTTTGGCTCTGACACATCTACCACCGCCTTATCTTCCGCTGCAAGACTTGCGGTGCAAGCTGCTCTGAAAGAAAATCTCGAGAAAGATTGTGTTGGTCTCATGGAACCTGTCATGAATGTTGTTATCAGCTGTGACGAGGCATCGCTTGGGGCAATTGTGCACGACATCTCTTCTGCTCGGGGCGGCCATGTCCTTTCCCTAGAAGCAGATGGCAATGAGGACTCGGCAGCTGATCTCCCAGCTATCGATGTAAAGCGAATATATGCTCCTCCAGATCCATTCGCTTCGTCAGGTAGTGGAGATGCCTCAGGGCCAGGTCAACAGAGACAGGTGACAGCAAGAGTACCGCTGAAGGAAATGGTTGGCTATTTGAAACATCTAAGGAGTCTGACTGGAGGAAGAGGCACTTTCATCATGAGTGTTGATAAGTTCGAGCGATTGACTGGTCCTAGAGAGAAGGCTTTGTGATGTACTGTATTTTGCAAGGGATGTAGGATTATTAAAATATCATTTCAGTACCACAACCTTCCTACCTGTTCGAGTTGTCTCGACATCATCAAAATGCTATGAAGCCAAGATGATAGTCCTGAACCCTTGTTCTGCTCGCCGCTCGTTTCTAGTATGCAGGCCAAAGAAAGAACTTGGGTATGATTTCGAAAGCTGAAAGAGGGAAGTGACTTGTTGCCTGCCTAATGTTAAGTTTTCTAGCTGATGGTATGAAGGTAAAGTGTGCCAATATCATTGTGATGGTTAATCTCGGCCAGCGAGAAGTAAGAGGTCACGAGAAGATCTACTGTGTGATGGATTCAGATAGATATATACAACCCTCTTTGAATAAAGATCATGATGTCTGCGATGGCAGATGGGAAACACTCTCACAATGGATCTCAACACGTCGTCATCTTGAACTTATCACATTGGCATCACCGCTAAGTCAGACCATTTATTCCAAATTGCACGCAAGTCAAGAGGAAATCAAAACGTGAGAAAGGTCATATATTGAGGTATCACAACTTCCGTGCAGGCGCACGATATAACAAAGGAAACCTTCATCTGTCTAAGCTCCAGGCTAAGACGCACATCAATTTACCATCCGAACTGCTCACAATGCAACTCAATACTCGGCCCCTTTACCTTGATGCAGCTCGCAGCCGTCCGTCTCACAGCCCACATCAAGCCGTCCGGTCCACAAGCCGCGATAGCGATTCTTTCTTCATCGCCTGCCTTAGAAATGATCTCGCGTATCAATACATCGACATCAGGTCGCCCGGGAAGAACATGTACAGAGGAAGATGAGTCCCAAGGACGTGTATCTGGCTCCTTGCCCATTTTCTCGATATCGGCTGGGAATGTAGCGTAGTAGTCTGGTCGGAGAGTTGCATCAGTCGCGTTGGAACGCAGAGTGGCATTGGAGTTCTGGCCGACGAGATTCTTTTCGTCGTCTTCGGGACCGATCGGAGAATTTGGAGAATTTGGTTCAATGGGTGAGAGGGGAACGATTGGAGAACCAGTATAGGAGGGACGTGTGGAGTGGAGCGTGATGTTGACGCGGTGGGAGGCTTGAAGCTCGGTGAGCTCTTTATGGAACCATGAGAGTTGATCTGTAGGCTTTAGTAAGACTGAAGCGGTTGCTCAGGTGATGTACTGACCTTGCTCTCTGACCGACCAAATAAATTCAATGGTGGGCTTAGCTGTATCCCCGAGTTTACGGATCATGTCAAGAGCGACCCCAAAGGTGAATGAGGCACCACTTCCTCCAGCAACCAAGATGACCTTGTCGGCGACCTTCGAGAAATTTGGAAGGGCGCCGTATGGCCCATCGAAAGAAGCTCGCAGTGAAACGCCAGGGTGTTTTGTCGCATATTCGTGGAGATCATTGGTAAAGCCATCATATGCCGACACCACCAGCTCCAATGAGGTTGGAGTGTTGCTGACAATTGTGAAGGGATGCGTCTCGAACGCACGGATTTTCGGAATCCAGAGGAAGCAGTGAGTACCTGGAACGGCACGAGATGGAGATCGACGAAGGACGATTCTTGTTCCTCCATGAGGTAAGGGGGTGATTGTAGCCTTGTTGTCATACATGTACCAGCCGAGTCTGCATAATCGTAGTATTCGGTCTGAGCCCCAGATAGCGCCAGTCACGATGGTGATAATGATGACTTTGTGATGCATTTCCGGTTGATGAAGAGCAACGTTGATGACAAAAACAATAAACATGGCGATGTGAGAGATGTAAAAGACCTCATATCTTATGCGTCTGATGACCACAGCAAAACACATAGCGATGACCAAGGCCACGACCGCTGTAATGCCATAGATTTGTGGTTCCGCCAACAGCATCTTGGTGAAATGGATTTTATCAAATGCCACACACATCATGATTGTGTGCATCAATGCAAAGGCTATGGTTGAATAGCCTCCAACTTGATGAAGAATGTTGAGTCTTTCATAAGAGTAGGCCGTCAAGAACGCCAATGGTGTGTTTTTTAGAGCCAAAAATGTGACGAAGGCGGCGTTGGTTATGGCCATCCTATAAAGTGTCAGTATTGCATAGCTGCTATAGTAGTATCACATACCATCCCATTCTCTTTGAAATGGGCATCATGGAAGACCAATCGATGTTTGTTACAGTTAATGAAACATTGATTCCAATATATGCCAGAACCAAAACTGCATGCCCGATGGATGTGAAGCCTGGAACACGATGGGTAAGAACATGGCGCACCATTCTGCAAATGTGAGCTATTGAGCTAAGAGGTAGTAAGATTCGTACCTAGCAATAGAGACTTGTGCCTTCATGATACCAGACTTCCTAAGACCTTTGGATGCATATCTACTATACAAGAAGCGGCTCCAGTGAAATATTGTAAAAAGAAGGATGAGCCCTAGAACACCAGCGGCATAGTATTTGACAGCATTTTGACTATTGTGTTGTGCTCTCAACTGTGCTGCGATTCTGGCTTTCTTGGCCGCTGCTGCAATAGCTGTAGCATTTTTTCCAGGAACAACAGGGGAAGAAGTGCTTGAAGGCATTTTTACTTGATGATATTGGAACACTGGTTCTAGGCCTTCCCACCAGGGAGACATAAGAACATATAAGAAGAGGACTCATCCTGTAAGTCTTCAATACCATGAATTTTAAGATCCGGCGTCTCGCGCAAAGACCAAGGCTTCATATTAGCAATATGGATAAAGAAATAAAGTGGACATGAATGCAGTGACAACCCACAGGTGACAGTACGCTATAAATTAGCAAAATCTTGCCAAGAAAAGCTTATCATAGGGTGGTATTAAGTCACGGGGAAAGGAGTAAGTACAAAAGGGGTCGTTTTCGAATGGAGGTTTGCCTTGTCTTGGAGGGAGTGTTGCTTCTAATATGGATAAAGAGAGCTTTGGTGGACCAATACCTGGGGAACCTTATGGATAATGACAAAGCCATGTCAAATACAACACTGATTGTGGGGAAGTTACCCCGATAGGTACGCTCTAACGTGCCTCCGACATGCATGCAAAACTGTGTATCATCGGTAGCTTGCGGATGTCACCCTGGTTTAAAATGCCTAAGCCAGCTGACTCGAGTGACATCTTCTAGAAAGCGACGCAAAGAGGAAGGTTGACACCAGAAGGCGTCCCTCATGTGCGAATATATTGTCCGGCAAAAGTCGAGAGGAGAAACGTTAAATAGGGTAATTGGGGATCAACCAATGGTCGAACACCGAACACACTAATGTTACCCTCCTTCCTGGCTCTTGCTTCTGGGCTACTGTAGTGTCGCTACCGAGCAAAAAACGCGATGCAGATATATGTATGTAGATTTGAATCATAGCAGCATGTGACGGAACACAACGCAATTTGTTTAACGTGGCAACATCTGGGGAAAACGGCTCCCACAATATTCAGTAATCAAGACTTGACGTCGCTTGCAGTCTCTCCATGGTGCATGAACAGGTTGTGATTCCCAACTTCTGAATGATTGGAATGGATAAAGGAGCTTTTGGTTCCGAGCCGGTCGGTACATGCTCCGCACGTAATATTTCAAATGCCGAGTATAGCAGACATTAAGATTCGATTCGGAGGAAGAAGGCGCAAAAAAAGGAAACAAAATATGGATGAGACTAGACAAGATCTCTCTCCTGCACCACCAACCCTATTTGATCGGGGAATTGGGACTTGGCATCACTCTACCAGTCTCGGCTTAGGTTGCTGACTACATTCTGAGGTTGCGAGAATCTTTGCCACACGTGATGGTGTAACCTCACAGCAGTAACCTCGTGGGACCTCCATAATCCGTACGCATCATGTGTGCAATCTCACTGCAAGTGAGACGCGGTCATCCTCCACCTGCACTATGAGCATCATGAAAAACTGGTGATCAGACTATGAGTTGGCAAATCGGTCTCTCCCAGTGTCGTCCTTCAGAGTGGAGAAGCCTTGACGCCTCGAACGCCTCAATATATTCGACATTTCAACAATCAGCCGTGTCTGCTTGCAAACTCCCATGTGGCCAAGCATTGATTTGATTCGACAGAATTGACCTCCAACGTCGTCCACCATGGCACATTATACTTCAGTCAGAAGGCCGCCTATCATCATTGAGCCCCCGTTTCCTTCACAAACCTCACCTGCCACCCTGATCTTCATCCATGGGTATAATTTCTTCGCCACTGATTTCAACGCCGATCCACCCAATAAACTCTCTGTGGCGTATCACATACATAGTTCTCCTCGATTGAAGCACCTGAAAATCATTGTTCCAGAAGGGCTTCCTTGTATCCATCCTTCTGTGGACAAGAAAGTTTGGTACAATATCGATATGCCGGTTCCTCTACCTGGAGATCCCAACAAAGCATATGAACTCGTAGAGTATGGTGTGTTTGGCCGAAACGAGGGTGATATGAATGTTTCTCTTGATTATTTTGAATCCCTCATCGACGCAGAGGTTTCAAGAGGCACCCCTGCCGAGCGGATTGTTTTCATGGGTGATAGCCAAGGAGCCACGATATTGTTACTATTCATCCTCACTAGAAGAAGAGCTGCCGACATTGGGGCGATCATCTCTTATGCCGGCTTTGCCCCAACTCCCATGCAATCTATATCGCAGATGCAACGGCATAACAGCCTTGATGTCAATTGGAGCAAAGGCACGCGACTGTTCATGTTGCACGGGAAAGAAGATGTCTTTGTGCCGTTGGAAGTCTTCCGGGAATGGCTGAGTCGGCTGGAGGGATTTCAACGCCAAGGCCAAGGCATATCAAGCATCGAGTGGAAGCTTGTTGATGGAATGAAGCACTCTTTGACTGCTGTTTTGTGGCCGCATGTTCGAGAAATTTTAGAAAGGATTGAATGCCTAATTGACTCGAAATCTGCTGCAAAGTTGTAAATTCAGAAGGTCGATGTTGGAGGTTCGACGTGATGCCAGAACTGCTTATATTTATTCTAAGTAGAAACATCCCCTCGGTAGCGAATTACTGGTGCTCCAAAACCATTTTTCGGTGTCACAGCTTTCGTGCGCACTTTCGATGATAACATTGTGTATGCCAACTTAGTTGTTGTTCTTGCGCAGCTCAGAATGCAATCTCAGGTCAGTGAGTGAAAATCAAAAGTTATAACGAGATTGGATGTGTGTCGAGGCTAGAATTCAGGAGATATTTCCTGATCACCCGCGTTTGAAGGTCTCGGCCGCTTCCATCTAGGCGAACGCCTGAGGCTTCGATACTTTCCTCAAATAGCCTTTACACAGGACATTTTTGTCCTTAGACCACCCTCTGATTTTATTAAGATTATAGCTGCTTTTTAGATCATCTATCTGTCGAATTTCTTCTAGCACAATCAAATATGGGGTTTGTCCGAAATACAGCTGCATCTTTTGTACCTAGAACTCACGTATTTGTTCTCGGGTGTTCTCTCAACCTCACTAAACCTAGAATAGCTCAACTTCGAGTGAATAGAAGATCTCAAAAGGGCATTAAAGTTCTCGTATCCATAAGTTTATCGTAATAGTGTAATCATAGCATTAACGCACCGCCTTTTTCTCCAGATAGCTCCTTCCCTCTTTGTCAACAACCTAGAAAACACAATCCAAAACCAAAATCTTTGTGAAATCAAAGACAATTCTAATCTACTTTCCACTATTTATACGACGCTACCATGGCGCCGTCACCAGGTGAACAGCTCAACACGCCGCATTCTAGCGCATCCAGATTTGGTGGCAATGTTCAATGCCTAGGTCGCAGTGCTCGAGAGGCAGCTGTATCAGTTGCTCCACCTAGCAAACTACTCAGTGAGTGGATCTTCGATCTCAATATCAACAGAGTTCATCATTCCCTAGGGATCAATCCACCAGTTACTCGATGCCCAACATTTGGAGTACCATCGACCCTTGTCAGTGGCCTCACTGGCAACTTTGGTGAACGCGATCGTGATCGTACTTCGAGCCCTGGACAGGTATTTGGCTCAAGCAAACCTCTTATGGTTGCACCACAATCTAAATCTGTACCCGCACAAAAACATGGTAATCCAAATTTGCTGGAAAGTTTCGCCATCACCAATGGCATTGCTTATCACAAACTCTCCAGAACTCTACCCAGGAGACCTGGCCCCCTCGATCCTCGCGCAGCCTCTGATGTAAAGGAAAACAGACGGCATACTATCCACAACCTGGAAACATACAGAACTGGCCCTTCAAGCAATGCCAAAGGCAGTTCTGTGGGAAAAGGCTCTCAAGCTCCTCCGCCATCTCTCATGGCTGGGTTCAAAGCCCAAGTTAAAACAGTGGATCCAAACGGTCCAGCTGCAGCTTCACCAGCCAATACTATCCCACCAAAGCTTGAACATGCCCTTCTCAACAGTACTCAAAGGTTGCTGGAGACTGCTCTCTACAACTTTGCGATGGAGAATATGCCAGTACGTTACAAATTCGCCAGAAACAAGTCATGGATAGCAGAGATGGTCGGCTCCTGATGATGTGGGAGCTGTTCGCCTGTGTATCTCGTACTCAAGACATTGATACTAATTTGTCTACAGTCATTGTTGAAGGAATTGTACGTCGAATTCTGCCCGATGATGCTCATGTGTATAAATTGCGAATAGCTTTTTTGGAGTTCAGAAGTTGCTCGCCCTGTTGGGCCTTACTTTCTGAGCTTTATACTGATCTGTGTATAGAGAATGGGAGATTCCAGAACATGGTGAATTCACAGCATGGGCGAGACCAATCGATACACATGCACGCATAGTTGACGATGCACTCAGCAAAATCGGGTCTCTCCTGACAGCATACCAGCTCCGTTCGGCTATCAAGTGTAAGTATCAGATTCGAGATGTGCTATATCCTCATCCTGCCGCTAACTGATCCGCAGCTGCCTCAGACATTCGTCATAGTGCTGTCCATCGGTTGAGAGTATCTATTGAGAGGCTCGTAATCCTTATGAGAATCGCAGCAGATGTACTTGATGATGGTCTGCGTGATGTAATTCACAACAACAAACTTCAGACCATGTTGTCCGCATTGCATGCTCGCGACTGGCCGAGGTTGGAGCTTATCATCAACTCACCAGCCAAGAAGCTGGTACCAAAGCATAAGCTTACAGGCAGAGACTATCGAGCCCATCGTCGTGCGGAATTGACCAGGAGACGAAGCGCTTCGCCTATAAGAAGCAAAGTATCCACTTCCCGAGGTGAGAGAGCAGCAGCAAGAGATGCCGTTAGGAATGTAGGAGTTTCGACTATCCGTAGGGGCCCTGCCGAGATTATTGACCTTACCGCCGATGAGAAGATGCCGGCTTCTACTGCTCATTCATCCTCTAGATTTATCGACCTTACTGTCGACGACGATTAGCGACTAAATCTTGATTAGGATCTGAGCTCTTGGTCGGTTCTTTCGAGCAATAGGAAATGATAATATTTGGTCATCGAGCAAGCTCTCTCGGATTACCTGTCCCTTGCAATTGCAAACATCAATTTTGGGAGGAGAATTCCACTCGGTTGCGTTGAAGAGTATCCAAGTAGAAATGGCAGTAGGCGGTGTATGTCCTCTTGGCACCGCATCCCACAATTAAAAATCACGTTTGGTGTAATTGCGATTCGTATCCTGTCGCTGGCAGCAACTGTGATTCAGTATCTCTATGACAAATTTACTCTCATTACCCAAAATCCTAACACCCTTTCCCTTCAGCCAACTCATGTACCAAATCCGTTTTCTGCACCGCAATCTATCTCTTTCTCGATTCGATGGCCAAACCCAAACCCTACCAATTAAGAAGTCTACCAATGTATCCAATACTACACTACTCACAGATAACATTCGATATTCCAGCAGCCCAGAAACTTGGCGCAGTCATACCAAGCTACAACATCCTCCTTCTAAGTTATATTCCAAATCAAAATTCTCACCTCTCCTCGTCTGGGTAAATATAGCACAATGTAACCCTTTTCACTTTCCGCTTCCCACTTCAGACCGGTACCCATCTGCAAGGTTTCCCCACATCAAGGGTGCAGTACCGGTATTAGCCTATCCCAAGCCACCATCTGGAGACAGACGACCTGCTTCTTTCAAACTCGAGGATGTGATACCAATGTGCCTTGCATGAGTATGTGGGAATAGACCTTCTGAGATCGTGGGTGGTGTGTTGGTTGCACACGATATGGTTGATCTGGTGGCGTTTTACAGGAATGGAGGAGGTGAGATGCCTTCGATCCGGGACACGGACGAGTGGAATATTGATTTAATGGTTGCACAAGAATTGAAACATGGGGTTGCAAAACATTTGAGAGCTTTTGGGACATGCTGCATATCCCCAAGTTGCAGGAAATGTGATACGTAACGTTTTTATCGGGCAACCATTTGGGCTCGGGAGGCGGTTTTGTCATGTAGAAAGATTGGCTTCCTGCTGATGGAGGAGTAATTCAATTAATCCTCAGGCAAGTCTACAAATAGAAGCCACTCGGATACATTTTTTTACCATGTTATGATCAGCTCTGTAGCAAGTTCTTCACAGAACAACTCTCCGTAAAATTACTGCTATCCCCACTGACACTTTGCAGTGAGGCAATTAGTTGACTTTCCGGGAAACTAGTAGCACTCTGCGTGAATCAAATACTGAAATTAGTCATTGAATCGACGAGAGAAATCATCCAATGGATGACACGAGTAATTGAAAGTACCGCGACGTCGAAGGTCCTCCCATGGCCAATACACCGGACCTTGAAATGCACGTCTTCAAGACTGACTATCCCCCTTCCTTCTCTTACAGACTGACGGTTGTCATAAACCCCAAATCATCTTGAACGCGAGGTCGTCTCTGCTCTCTTACCCACATTTTGGTCTCGAGGATGGACCTGGACCCAGAGCCACCGATCAATAAAGATTACGGCTTTTCTATGAAAAATATGATAAACTTGGAGTGTTGATGAACCAAGTGAGCTGGGGTATGAGTTGAAATCCACCCTGCGACGTAGTTGAGCAGCTTCCTCCTCTCGATCATTCTATTCACTGCAAGGTTTTGCCGCGGTTCAAGCCCACAGGAACGGTCCAATTCGGAGGTTATCGATCTCTACCAAGATTAGATTCAATTTTGGCATGGCCCATTCTGGATGGGCTTTCTTCCACCTTCGCAAAGCTCTTGCTAACGATCCCTGGTGTTGACGTGCCAGATCTTGTCCCAAACTGAACGCTAGACTATGTGCATATGCAGATAGTGCGCTTGAGTCGGATCGACTAGATCCGGCTGGAGCAAGATATGCTGCTGGAGATGGAGAAGCGATGGACACCGTGACGAGCTTGGGAAACGTAGCCAAACGGCGTACTACAGTCTCGGCGGGATCAGGAAGTAAGGGATGTTCCAAATACATCGACATTTCGCTTTGAAAATCCCTGCCGCCGATTCCGAGGTAAAGGACGTTGCTGAGGTCTCTATGTGATATCATACTGAGGCGAATCGGCATCCAGTCCAGCTGAACAGTATCCACTTCCATGTCAATCCTTATCGTCGGAGGATGCCCGAGTGTACCAAAGTGAAGCGAGTACTTGTTCATTGCTTCTAAACGGGACTCTCTGCAGACCATGAGATTTGTTGGGAGTTGCGTGTCTGTGTAAAACCTGCCTGTCGTAGGTAGAAATCTAACCTTGACGAGACGGGGACCAGGGAGATTGAGTTGCCAAATCATCAATCGGATCACTAAATGGATGAAAGTTAGTCAATATCTACCAGGGCGTTCAGACTATCTGCCCAGAAATAGTTTGGAAACAGGAGATCTTCGACTAACAAGGTGGCAACAGTCCAAAGCGTGGAAATGAGCAGTCGCCATGAGCAGCAATTCGATAGCTGGACGCGGGATCATCTGTTCGTTCAATGGGGCCCGCTATTGAAGAGCTCATAATATACCAGGCACGCTGAATCACACGTCTGAGCAGCGGAGAGCATCGCATGTAGAATATTTTACTGGATAACTCTGCTTTCAAAAGATGGAGGCTGATATAAAACTGATACAACGTAAAATAAATTGGGTGACTGTACTCTCAGATTTATTTCAAGCGAGAGGGAAGGTGCTCTGGGTAAATGGCCCCTTGGTCAGCTCCTACTCGATCTGGCCCGTACGATTTTGACATGATACACCACGGACAAAGTCGTACCAGTATGAAAGTCAATTATTTTCCTCGTCTGTCTAGCTAGCTATGCTTCTAGCTGCTACTTCGTAGACAAGCGAATAGTCTTGAGAGACAGGTATACTGAATGATTTCCCTCCATCAGTCCCTCGGGAGATGGGCGGCGCTGGGGAGAATTGGGAAAGGGGGTAGGGCGTCAAGGGCAGGTCAATTGTCCCTCCATATATTGGGTCAAATTTTTCGTATATGAACTATCAACTGGAAATGTAAAATCTTGAGAGGTTTTTGAATATCACATTGTTCCTGGTTGGCGTGGAAGAGTGAAGGTTCGCTCACAGGTTTTCGAAAGCCTTGCAGTATTTCAGGAGGAAAATTGAGTATGACTAGTTGAAGAACGACGGATGCTGGACTTTATGGATGGTTCAGTCCATTTCCAGAAGCGCGAAAGGATTATTTGGACGCCCACGAGCAGGCGAAGCTGCTGATAGTCGATCTCTCTTGCGCTTCTTCGCCCCCGTTTCGGTTGTCGTTGTTGTCTTGGATCGCAACGGTGGATCAAGAGTAGTCAAAACCGTCTTTATGGCGGATATTGGATTACCATCATCATCAAGCTTTGTGATGAATGATGATGCAGTGGTCAAATCGCACGTCTCCGCCAGTGTAGGAAGGGACTTCAATTCAGCTTGAAAAGAAAAAAAACTTGGGGGGTGTTCAACAGAGCTGTCCGACATAACGACGTCCAAGATTTGCTGGAGGATCCTGAAGGAGTAGAATGATCCTTGAATTTGAGCTAGAAAGTGGATGATATCCCAGCCGAAGAAGGTTTCATGCCCAACACTTGCTGACGCAAGTTCTTCAAGTTGGTTGATGGCACGCGAACTGATTATGGATTTGCCATAAGAGTCTGCGTATTCAATATCCTGTTGTATAGCAATCGCGGTCCAAATCTGTTCTGGTGTAAGTGCCGGGAAATTCTCTCGGAGGTTAGACGTGGCATGGAGAATATCTTCACATGCTGCGAGGATTTCCAATTTCGTCGGGAGCTGCAGTTCTCTCCCATTATTCTTTCCACTTCGACTTCTGTGCTCGAGTATACTCGCTTGTCTTTGAACCTCGGGTACAGACATGTTGATAAGACCATACGCTAACTGTCTAATTGCGGTGGATATCTCCCAGGCGTCTGTTCGAACTGGACAGTCAATTAGGATGGGGAGAAACATATGGTAAGTAGATTTTGTGTCAACTTCAACTCGCCCCTGCCCGGAAATGCGGGCTATGTATGGGAATTGCAACACATATTCAGAGATTCGGGGATCCAGAGTTTGAATTAAGTGCACATATGGTTGAAATTTGGCCTCAGGAGGACTCAATTGCGTTGGAAGCTCTGAGAATTCTTTGAGAAACTCGGTGTAAGCCTCAGGTGCCGTGTTGACTGCGTGTAGTGACTGTGCTTGGCCGAGGAGCTTTCGGAATGTCTCATAATTAGCTTCTGAGATTTCGAATGCGAGGGAGCGTAACCCGTGCGGCATTGGGAGCTTCAGACGGCGAGCAATGCCTGCTGGCTGATAGATTTGTGCCGAAAGAGAGTGAGGCTCTGAGACATCGCAGGGCTCGATGGTCTTTAAAAAACAAACTTCTCCTAAAGACCCCAAGTCATGAACAAGAAGATCCGAATCTCCAGTTATAACAAGTCCTCCGTGTTCCTTAAGATACCTCGCACAATACAGGTCTGCCTCTCCAGGGACGACTTGAATGATTTTGCTGTACTGCTCATTATTTTTCAATACCTCTATGACAGCTGGCACAAGAAATGGTAATGGAGGTAATGTAGTAAGGGAAGATCGAATGGGAGAATTGCTGAATAGGGAGTGCGGAACATTTTCAGGACGAGGAAAAGTTGCTCGACACGGCCATTTTGTCTTATTATGGAATTGTGATATTTGTTCTGTTTGTCTAGAAAGCCTCCCCAATCTTGTCATCATTTTTCCAGAAGGGAGAAACCCATCGAAATAAATCATTTTACTGCAGATGTTCGTTAGTGAAGGGCGATGGGATCATCTCTTCAAACTGACACTTCAACATTGCTCCTCTGGAGAGTATCCAGCCACAAAACAACCGCCTTCTGCAATCCGTCGTATGATGGCGCCGCTTCTAGCGCATTTTTGGCATGTGGAGTGGCAGATAAGCAAACGTGGTACACATGGTAGGCAAAGGCAGGCCCATCTATCACGACTGCTCGGCCAGCAAGAGGTTCAGAGGATGCATACGGCTGCAGAAACGTAATCAAATGGCGGATGCCCATGAGGGATACAACAGTTGACACTTGGAACAAATGTTTGTCTTATAATTTGCTGTTGGTTTGTAGACACATTTGCATTGTTTGTAAAAGTGAGCTGATGGCTTGTGATCAGCGAAAGCTATTTTAAAAATTAGACGATCTTTTTAGGTTGTGTTTTCTCGGTGTTTTCAAACCAAGCTTCAAAACTTTTTATCATCCTGCATCACCAACCCTTACAATGCGCAACACCCTCATTTTCGCTGGGAGCTCGTGCCCAGCCCTGACGAGTCAAATATGCTCGAATCTAGGCATGGCACCCGCTGCGGTCGAGCTCTCGCAATTCGCAAATGTAAAATTTTGTGCGACCAACCAAGATGGCGGGGCTGACAATTACACAGGGAGAAACCAGCGTCAAGATCTTAACCAGCATACGTGAGAAGGATGTCTTTGTAGTCCAATCAGGCAGCAGCAGGATCAATGACAGTATAATGGAGCTTCTCATCTTGATCTCTGCCTGCAAAGGCGGTTCAGCAAACAAAATAACTGGTTAAGATCACCCCATAGCTCCAAATTAGTTGTGAAGCTGACTACTCCAAGCTGTCCTACCGTATTTTCCCTACAGCAGACAATCGAAGAAGAAATCGCATCGAGGAGCTATCACAGCTCGTATGCTGGCCAATCTCTTACACATTGCTGGAATCAACCATGTTATCACCATAGATTTACATGCCTCCCAGATGCAAGGTTTTTTCAAATGCCCTGTAGATAATCTGCACGCGGAGCCATTGATTGCACGCTGGATCAGACACAATGTGCCGAATTGGCAAGAAGCTGTCTGCGTATCGAAGAACGCTGGGGGAACAAAGAGAGTTACTTCATTGGCCGATGCACTCAAGCTGAATTTTGGCATGGTTACTACAGACAAGCGGAGAGATAGAGGAAACATGAGTGCGAGCATGATCATGACCCGCCTGGATGGAAATATACCTGAAACGGATTTGGACGCCGATGTCAGCAAACTACATATTGGCTCTGAAGACCTGCCTACATCTACAAAGGTTGAGACGAAGCCTGAGGTAGGCAAAATATATACTGGCCCTGAGGAGAAAAGGGGGGATAATGCTTCCCGACACAGTGGAAGCACTCCTCCTCGACCTACGCATTCAAGACAAGACAGCCAGTCGTCACCTAGAAAAACCACAGCAGGTCTTCCTTCACCTCTGAGGTCAGCTCACAGTGGGCCAGCAACGACAAGATCTCCCTTGGCTCGCGCACAAGGTAATCCTCCTCGGTCTTCGCCAATCGAGGAAGATGAGCTGGAATTCACCGATGAGCGAGCCCGAGATATCACCCAAGGTCGGCTGGTTCAAGGCCACATTGTGCCAGATGATTACCCCTCACCTACTCAATCCGCCATGTCAAGCTCCATGATACTCGAACGTCCCGAAGATGACCCTATGGAGATGTCTAGGAACTCCTCATTTTTCAACCCCGGCGAGGCACATGCTTTAGGTGGCACGGGTGATGCCGCGGCTACCTCGGATGAAGAAGAAGACGGCTTCAACAATCCCTCTTTAGAACAAATGATCACTCTTGTCGGAGATGTGAGGAATCGAACTGTGTTTATCATCGATGATATGATCGATAAAGCTGGAAGCTGGATCGCCGCAGCCGAGTGTGTTGTCAAGCGCGGTAAAGCCAAGAAGGTTTACTGCATTGCCACACATGGTCTCTTTGGTGGCGAGTCCCTGGAAGAGCTTGAGGACTGTGATTGTATCGATGCAATTATCGTCACAAACTCATTCCCAATATCGCCTGAGAAGGCTCAAAATTCGAAGAAACTGGTCGTCTTAGACCTCTCGAATCTACTTGCCGAAGCCATCAGGAGGAATCACTACGGTGAATCGATATCTGCCCTCTTCACTCACACTTATGATTGAAAGTAATGGTGAAGCTGTCCGGCGTATCTGTAAGCGTTTTTATTTTTTTGATTGTACAACCAGCGTGGCGTCATACGGGAATGGGATACAGCCGTCTTGCTGAGGCATGGATGACGGAGGAGTTAGTGAATGACAATTTAGCTTTTTGATGCCCTTCGGGAGAGTGATCAAGTGACGAACATGTTACACTGCTCAGACAGTGATACCCAGCGATGCATTCTGTAGAGTTTGCAGGAGCTTCTTTCATCTAGAAAGTAGTTCTTAACGGAGCGTTGGCAGATTAAATATGTCCTTTGGACATTTCGGGATTAGAAGGCACCTTATTCTTGTTTCACTACAGCCTTTCATTAGGGTGGTGGATAAGGGGCAAGAGAACTTCTTGAACATCTATGATGGGAAAAAAATTTTCTGGCAGGTATTTCTTGCTGCTCAGAAAACGTTGTGAGAATTCGGGGCTTTTGAGTGGGAGAAGCTATAGTGAGATCGTGCTCTTTCTCAATGTTTATTATTGTTTGATATTAATTACTCTGAATCTGCCTTCTCCGAAGATGAATGCCTAATAGGCAATACGCTACGCCATGAAAATGCTCAAAACTCCAGCCTCTATGCAATATTTACAAACGTGCTGATATCTCCCTCCCCTCCATTTCTGTCTGAATTCTTGGTATCCGGTCATTCATGCCAGGTTCCTCAAGTGAGACTTTGTCCCCCCATCCCATTATTGTTACAATTCTTTCCCAAGATTTTCTTGCTCGAGTGGCGTGTTCCATTGGCACATCACTGTTTTTCTCCGTCAGACTTCGATTGAACATCTCCATCGAAATCCAGCCCTTGTACCCCAGCCCTTCTTTCTCATCACATATTGCTTTCAGAACCTCCAAAACGGGCAGGTAGCCGCCTCTGTCTTCCTCGCACATGAACAATCGGCAGTTTCGACTCCAACTCATTCTTGGTCTTTGACCTTCGCCATGGAAGGGATGGGAGCTGTCCAATGGCCTTGATAGTCTCTCGGCATCTACTACTTGTACGTAGAAGACCTTCTTCACGTCAATCTCCTGAACCATCTTCCTCATGCTTGCACGAAAGCTCTCATCTGCATCCTCAATCTTCCCGTCTCCTCTGGCGGGATCGGCCCACGATCGTCCAGCAATATTGAATGTATCCATACACATCCCAAAATTATCTCTATCCACAGATTTTACCACCGCCCACGCTTTCTCCCAGGTATCATTGAAGGTTCCAAAGCAAAGATTCTCATAAGCGAATCTGAAAGGTGGGTTCTGGACTGCTCCAATATCGGCAATTTCTCTCAAATCATTCGATACGATATCCAGATCTCCGGTAAAGCCTTCAGTCATGAACGTGCATGGGATTTGTATCAGATCTGTGCCGAGAATCCGGGCAATCTCGAACCACAGTGTGAGCTCAGTAAGCTTTTCTGCTTTGGCTTCGGGGTCGAGAAGGCCTTCACAGTTTGAGAATGGCCCAACACCCATTACGATCAGCCCAAGGGAATCACAGGTTCGTCGAATCTGTCGGGCTGCAAGGATCTGATTTGATGGTGTTGCCCCGCCTGGAAAGGAGGAGGCGAGGTAGAGGAGGTCCTCAAAGAAGATTTCAATGTGCAAACCATTGGCAGCTGCGGCAGCAAACTTTGGGGTGATTTCGTGGGCCCATGCTCGCTGTCTGTGTTAGCAGGCTATACATGGCTGTCATTCAGAAAAGCGAAAGCTTACTCCGAGTGATAGACTGGCTATTGCAGGTCTGTATGCCATGTTGATATGTGGTGAGATGTTCTGCGTCCTCAGAATGGGCCTATCGGCTGATACACGAAGGGTTGGTAGGCAGAAAGCAAGTGCCAATACAAGAAGATGTAATAAAGCCAAACAATTAAGCGTGATATAGGATCAGGAATCTTGATGGAATGTTGATAGAGTAGCAGTGATATGTTCTGTATGTTTTTGATATACAACTGTAAAACACGAAAACTAGTTGACAGAACTGAAATACAACAAAGGCCAACTCCTATCCACGAGAACACTTATCTCTTGGACCGCTCTCCTGCCCAGTGGAGCTGTGGTTAAAGCATTATGAGGGTATCCACGGCAATAAGTGGATAGGTCAGATCTCCAACTGACCATGCCTAGCCAAGTAGAGGAAGAGCTCTTCGCCGACGATAAGCATTGGCCTTCGGACTATATTCACAATACGCAACCTTCTCCATGATGAATATATCACTTGATTGGACACTGCTCAATCTCATAATCGGATGGACTATGATCCAGAAGCGTGGTTGAGATCTTTTCCGTAGGGACGTGGGAGGTGTGGGATGAATATATATCCGCCTAACCAAGCCAAGCGAATTCTCCGCAAACGTCACTGCGCGAAACCTTCCCTTGTAACTTGTCATCAACATCTCTCATTTGTGACATCGAGCCTCTGCACTAATTTCGGGTGCCTGAAAGCTGTTTCAAGCTTCCGTTGAGATATCTTCCGGTCTGGGGGTGCGCTTCTCCCCAGACTGGATAGGGCAATCGTACCATATTCACATATGGCAGACCGGCTTTGAATCATTTTCCAACAGACGGGACACCTTAGGTAAGTGAACGGCTATGGGAAGTTGCTGTTTATCTTGTAAGTCTGGTATCGTAGTCTTCCAGTATTTTTCATCCTGTCATGATCGTGAGGATTTTTATAGAGATATGGCATCAGCACCGCTCAACATTGCCATCATAGGTGGCGGTCTTGTAAGTATTCATCACAATATCTAATCCTTTGCTCACACTAACCGCTATATCAGATCGGGCCTCGCCATGCTAAATCCGTTATAAGCAACCCCTCCGCCAACCTCATTGCTCTTGTCGACCCCGCACCACACAGTCCCCAATTAGCAGCCTCATTGAACACAACGCATTATGCCTCGATAGCCTCTCTTTTATCCTCACCTCATCGTCCAGATGCAGCCATAATCTGCACACCGAACAGCACACACGTACCTCTCTCGCTCGAGCTCATTACAGCTGGCATACATGTTCTAGTTGAGAAGCCTATTTCCACCTCAATTGTATCCGGAATTGAGCTCGTGCAAGCAGCGAAGAACACGAACATAAGATTGCTGGTGGGACATCACAGACGCTTCAATCCATACCTTCTAGCTACGAAAGCCGCTTTGGATACAAAGCGTCTTGGTCAAGTCATTGCGGTCCAAGGAACCTGGTGCTTGAAAAAGCCAGATTCATATTATGCCGAGCTCGGAGAATGGAGGAGAGGGAAAGACACTGGAGGAGTAATCCTCATCAATCTCATTCATGAGGTTGACTTGTTGCAATATTTACTTGGTCCTATAATCCAAGTCACAGCGCTGCCTACGACGAAAACGCGCGGGTTTGAGGCTGAAGAAGGAGCCGCGGTTCTGATGAAGTTCAAAAGTGGCGTTGTAGGTACATTTTTGATCTCTGATTCTACAGCCTCACCGTGGAGCTTTGAGAGCGGAACAGGTGAGAACCCTATGATTCCACATGTGAAAGGAGAGGATGGAGCAGGTGGTTTCTACAGAATCATGGGCTTAGAGGGAAGTTTAAGTGTTCCCGATATGAAAATTTGGAAAGGTGAGTGGGACAGTGAGCTAGGAATGGAAAAGCTGGAGGTAGACAAAGAGCAGATTCCATTTGATTTGCAGATTGAGCATTTCGTGGGTGTTGTGGAAGGGACAGAGAAGCCGAATTGTACAGGTGAAGAGGCGTTGAGTGCGATGGTTGTTTGTGAGGCTGTGAAAATAGCGATGGCCACTGGGAAGACTATGGTAATTGATGGGTTCGAGATAAAGAGCTGCTGAGCATTTCTCCATATACTAAAGTAGTGCAGAAGTAGTGCAGAGTAGAATTTCCCTCCATCAATATCAGACAATGGAAATTTGGAGGCAAGATACATGATTCCATCTCCGTTCAATGCTTGCGCCGTGAATGACCAAAGTGTTCGTACCCCCTAATAGTCTCAGATAGCACATTTCCCAACAAAAGCGTGAACAGCTTGCTCTATGGCAGTGTTGAAAATGTCATGATCTCATTAAGCCTTCTATCCATCTATCTATTCCTCAGTCGAGCCCTTAATACTACATTCTATAGCATTCCTTTTAGTTCCCTCTAAACAGCCTCCACATGCGCTGCCTTTTCACCCAGATTCTCCTTCTCAAGTCCAATACCCGAGCCCTCGACATTATGTCTGAATTCTTCTTCATCGCTTCTTAACTCTAACATGACAATCTTATGAGCCTGTCTAGACACCATTCCTTTGCTGAACAGTCTGTCCATGCTCTCAAGTGGTACACCTTTTGTCTCTGGTATAAGGAAGAAGACAAAGACGATGGAACATAACATCAATGATGCAAAGAAAAAATATACGCCGTATCCCATTGTTGTGAACATCTGCTCAGTGAAACGTGCGACGAGGAAATTGAACAGCCAGTTCGAGGCCGCAGCGAGAGCTTGACCTAAAGTTCGTACATTCTGCGGGAAGATCTCAGATGCATAGACCCAAGGTGTTCCATTCCATGAAGGAGTGTAGAAAATTGTCCAAAGGTAGAAAAATGCCATTGCTGAGATTCCTCCGGAGCTGAGCTTCCCGTCTGTAGTGGGGTTGTTTGTTGGGTCTGCGATCTTGATATATGCGCCAACGTAGTATAAGCATGCTGCTCCTCCAAAAGCGCCGAACATGAGGAGGTTGCGGCGGCCCAGATTATCAATTAAGAAGAACAGCCAGATGAGTGTAACGACTGCCTTTACTACCCCAAAGACACCAGTAGTGAGGAGAGATGTGTTTGTGCCTGTAACTCCGATTGATTTGAAAATTGTTGGCGAGTAGTAGTTGATTGCATTGATACCGGAAGTGTTTTGCCAGAAAAAGAGGGAGCAGGCCAGGAAGAAGCGGTATGATACTTTGTGATCATTCCACAGTGATCTAAGAATGCATTAGCATTTATGTTCAAAGGCGAGGAAAGAACTCACTGGAAGGGCTGCCAGAATCCAAGTCCAACAGTAGCATGTTGATGCTCGAGGGCTGCGTCAATAGCGGACACCTCTTCGAGCATGTATAAATCATTGGTATCCAGCTTTCGGATCCAGCAGAGATTCTTGAGCCCTTCCGCTCGTTTACTGCGACTCATCAACCATCTTGGGGATTCTTTGATGAAGAAAAGTCCGATGAACATCATGCCTGCTGGGATAATTTGAACCTAGATGTATTAGATAACTGATGGTATATTGAGTGGGCTTTGGAAGCACTTACTGCAAACGGAATGATCCATTGCGTTCGATTTGCTGGTAAGGTAGTTGACACACCATACTGCGCGGGTCAGCCACACACTGCCCTCAATTAGGTCCAAAGAGTAACTTACATTAATCCAGAAACCGACAACACCTCCAATCTGCCATCCCATTTCATAGAGACCGACTAGTCGCCCTCTAATTGCTGGAGGTGACAACTCGGAAATGTAAATCGGGGTCAAATTGGATGCGCCTCCAACTCCAATGCCAGCCAAGGCACGTCCGACGTACATGAGAGCCAGTCCCCGACTGCCTGTAACGCCAAGCATGAGACCAGCTCCTAGAATGAAAACGGCTGAGAAAACTTGAAGGCCTCTCTTTCGTCCCAAATAGTGACCAGCAGCATAGGCGAAAAGAGCTCCAAAGAATGCTCCTGCTTGATAGGTGGAGACGATGTTTTCGGATATGAGATTGGCTTCATCTTTGCTATACTGCGACCAATTGAACTCTGCTTTAAAGCTGTCAAGCGCAATAGTGCCTCCAATGAAAGCAGAATCATATCCGATCATGACAGCGCAGAATGCGGCTCTGAATAACTACTGTCAGTGAAAGTTTCGGAAAGCCACAGGGCTAGACTCACACGGCGGCACAGCCATAAACTCTGAGGTTGTAAACGGCTTTTGGCGTAGGCCGATCTAGAACTGTCAGAAATCGAGCCCGCCAATTGAAACAAGCAACATACCTTCCTGGAGAGACAAGATACCCATTTTGCACAACAGGGCTGTTCCACACAAGCCCTTGGAAAACAAATGTGGAAGAGTGTTTCTCTGGGCGAAAAGTCTTCACGAATTTAGCAAGGCTTGACTTCGGCCCTAAATTTGTTGCTAAGACTATGGAGAACTGTCGAAAAGAACGGGGATATAAGATGTGACAGAGCTTGAAAAGAGAGACAAGTTGCAATGCAACACCTATCTTATAGATATGATAATGAGATTAACAGTGGATGCGCGACACTTTCTCGTTGAGGAGCCCCAAAATCCGGAGTTGACGGGGAAAGCATCAGGGCCGAAAAGGGCAAGGAGCATCCCTCTCCAATGACTCGCCACTGCCGTAAATTATGCACCGTTTACTCACCATTTCGACGTAGGTGGAGTCTCCAGAGTGGGTGTATTTTGGATCCCCGCTAACGGAGAAGATTTCTCCCACTGGGGATTTTTTGATATCAAAGCCTGGCTCAGGGGTTTCACGGCATTCTGGCTTGCACTGAGACCGACAGACCGAGGAAATATACAAAATAGTAAGAAAAAAGTATCAGTTTCCGAGTTGATGGAGATTCGTTCAGGCTGTTATCAATACTCCAACAGACAGCATTATTTCAGAAGATTGATTCCGTTGTTCATCTGAGGTCAGTCTGATGATGTCGATGAGAACTTGTGGATTTTTAAATTGAGTAGTTTTCTGAGGATCAGCCGGCCAGGCCGGAATTTGAAGGCCAAGACCTTAACCGAGCCCCTTCAAAACCCTTCTTCTTTGCCCCATCTCTCTTCCTCTCACATCACTTCCATTTGAACCATTTCCCAGAGCTTCCCCACATCTCCAGAGTCAGCACGTGGGGATGGCGGATAAACACTTACAAGATAACGGGGAGAAGTTTATCACCTCTAATCTGGAGAAAGTATATGCATTACGAGGACTTTGTCGTGTATAGTAAGCAAAGCTCTCCAGACTCCAGGGATATGTGGCAGTCCTTTGGTGTTCTTTTGTGAAGTCACAAGTGCTAAACCTCTCCTGGACTCAACGCATCCTCGTATACTTTCTTCCAGCTTTCTGCATCTGAGATCCGATAAGACCGTGGATATCTCAAGAACCACTTTCCTCAAGTTCCAAGACAATCCTTCTCCAATTTATTTTTCGTCTACAAAATAATTGCCGCATCACAGGACAATCGCAGAGCATCCGGAAAGTCAGAGTATTGTTTCCAGTATTCGATCCTACCCTTTTATTCTTATCCGCATATTCAAGGTCTATCCTCATACACAAAACACACCCTTCACAATGGCACAACCACAACCACAAATCACCTCCTCGCCCACAATTGTAGCAATTTCCCCTCCAGCGCCATCAACAGCCCATCTCGACCGCGTCAGCTACCTTTTCGGATATCCAATCGCCCACTCCCTTTCTCCCCTCCTGCACGGAACAATCTACTCCCACCTAAACCTCAACTACGCCCAATACCTCTACGAATGCCGTTCCCTAGAAGCTTGTCTCGCACTCACGCGCGACCCTAAGTTCTTCGGCGCTTCAGTAACAATGCCGCATAAAGTCTCCATCATACCTTATCTCGATGTATTAACGCCGGAAGGAGAAGCAATAGGCGCTATCAACACCATATTCTTACGCTCTGCTCCAGACGGGAGGAAACTGCTGTGTGGTACCAATACTGATTGTATCGGGATCCGGGAAGCGATTCTCAAGAATGTGAGTGAAGAGATGGCTGCTTTTTTTCAAGGCCAACCGGGCATGGTTATTGGAGGTGGTGGGACCAGTCGAGCCGCTGTGTATACACTGAAGCATTTCCTGGGCTGTTCTGAGATCTATCTCGTCAATAGAGATAAATCTGAAGTCGACCAGGTTATTGCAGAGTGTAAGTCAAAAGGCTTTGGAGATGGTCTGCGCTATATCTCGTCCATAGAAGAAGCTGAGCAATTGCATGCGGCTCGAGTCATCGTGTCTGCTATTCCGGACTTCCCACCCAAGACCGAGGATGAGATTAGGACGAGAGGTGTCATTAATACTATGCTTGGGAAGAAGGAGAAAGGTGTGATTCTGGAGATGTGCTATCATCCTAGTCCCAACACAGCGATTGCTGAATTGGCGAAAGAGAAGGGATGGAAAGTTGTTGAAGGTGTTGAGGCTATGATTTGGCAGGGGCTGGAGCAGGATAAGGTGTGGTTGCGACGAAAGGTCAGCACATTACCAGTGGAGAAGGTGAAAGAGGTGGTTTTGGACAAGTTGGCGAGATCGAGGTTGTAGAGGACAACTGAGCTTGACTTACACGTTAAGTTTTTGGAGCAATGATATGGGGAAGGTATCAATGCATGGTCGAGCACTTTTAGTGTACTTACGTCGGCATTTGGGAGTTTGGAGTTCAAGGGTTGCTCGGTCAAAGGGTTCAGACTCAGAATATCGGAACTGTATATATCACTATCTTTATATTCAGAGCATAGCGAGGCGTTCTATTTTTTTTTAAACTATCTATCCTCACATTCAATGCAGTCTCATCACATGCATCCATTTTCCCACTCCCCAGGTGTTCAACTTCACGCACCCGGCCTCTGATAATCCAACCCCTCAACTCTCTTCCACACCTCCCTAACCACTCTTTCCTGAGCCTGCCTCCCAGTCTCCCCCTCACTATCCCCCGCCGGCCTAATGGCCAAATAAAGTCTACTCCCTAACTTCACATCCTCAATCGGATCCGTCTCAGGGTGAGGTGGTGGATTCGCAGTAGTAATCAATCCTCCTGCCTCACGGAGGATGCAGATCCCTGCTGCTACGTCCCTAGTATGTGTCAGTATTGCCTCTCTAATGACCTAGTTCTCTAATTATGACGGAACAAGAGTTGAGTTAGGGGAAATGCATATTATGGTGATGAGGTGATTAGGACATAGCTGGAATAAGTAGTAGTGAGGCGGGAGAAAACTTACCATTCCCAACAGCCTCCTTCCCACCATATATCAAAAGCCCCGGATGCAACATATGCTAAGTCTAAGGTGGCGCTATTTGAGACATGGTCAGTACTTTATTCTGATTCGCGAGACACAGTCTCCAAGTACATCAGATACATTAAGCACCAAGGGCGCTGAAAACGCTCAAAGTTTTTAAAGCACGTACGACGCGTGACGTGCATTGCACTGCTCCAATTGCAAAGCCAAAGGGTAAGAAAGAAATACCAAAAACTCACCTCCCCAAACTCCTCACCCCATGCACCATCCCTCCCTTCCCGCCTCTCCCCCCAATTTCCGCCGCCATGTTCCAAAAACTATTCACCTTCCTCCTCATATTCCCTCCCTCAACATCCCTCCTATCCTTCCCCCACTCACAACTAAACGTGCAACCCTTCGGTGCCTGTTTCGGTAAAATCTCTTTCGGAGAATTCACTAATGGTAATACCCTCCTTTTCTTGGAAGGGTGGGAATCATCTTGATAAGCGCCATGGCCAGAGAGAGCAGAATAGGTTGTGTCGAGGAGAGGCTGGTAGATTACTCCTATGACGGGAATGGAGTTGAGACAGAAGGCTATGGAGACGCAGAACATGGGGAAGAGATGCGTGTAGTTTACTGTTCCGTCTAGGGGGTCGACGATCCAGGTTGGAGCGTTGGTGACGAGGTATTCTTTGGAAGAACCAGCAGAGTAGGTTTCTTCGCCTATGAATCTGCTTTGTGTTAATATGTCAAACTTTCATTTCGACTTTGTGGATTTGAGAGGAGCATCATAACTTACGCATGAGAAGGATATTTCTTCAATATCTCTTCTTTGACAAAAGCTTCTACGTCTAATTCCCAGCAAACCACGTGATTAGCCTCTTTCTCCTTCCCTCTCTGCATCTTCTCATCACATTCTCAAGCTGAAGTCAAGAACAACATACCCAGATCCGTCTGCGTCACAATATCCACCGCATTCATCTTCTCCTTCAACTCTCCCTTCTCTCTTCCCTCTGCAACACCTACTCTCTTCTCGACACCCTCATTCAGAATCCCACCCGCTCTCCTGCCAAGGTCTAGTGCAAAGGTATATATTTCCTTCAGCTCATTTTCTGAGAGATGGTATTCTTGTGCCATTTTTGTGGAAGGTGGTATGTACTCTGTAGGGAATGTTATGGGCGTAGGGAGTGAAGTCAGTATCTGTGTCTGTAGATGACCGTGGATAAGCGGCATAAGCCTTTTTTTGTGGGGAGGATACACTAGTTAGGGTTGGGGGAGATGGTTCTTCCGATCACACAAGATGATGAAGGAGGGTAGGTATGATCATTTATAATTAATTTGCGCTGATGATGTTTTGATATAGAAGATATTCATGCTCGTCGAAAATTTGAATGCATTCTTGAGATTTATTTCACGGCATACATTTATGGACCACTTCATTCATTCGAGAAGAATGTTTCATTTTTTGAACTTTTGTAAACTGTAATTCTATACATATCATTTATAGCACAGCGAATGATTTCTGATCATTCGTCTCAACTCAACTCATCCGCTCGCTCTCGCAGATCGTTGATCTTCAGCAGCACTCAAAGCTTGCAAGATCTGCCCAGCTTCTATCCCCTCACTCTCATCACCAAACACGGGCGTGAAATTCCCCATACCAGGATTCATTCCTCCAAAGGCAGATCCGTCGAAGAAATCTGTAGTCTCAGCATTGGAATTGGCGACTAGTTGTTGGAAAACATTATTCTGATGAAGTGGATCGGGTTCTTGACAGAAGGCATAAAAGTCCTGATTCATATTGTCTGTATCTGTGAATCCAAGATTCACCAGTGACTGATCCCAATTACCTGTCCACTCCGTTGCATCAAGCCGCATCAGTTCGTTGAACATCGGATCGAATTCAACGTCTGCTGAACTCATGGTAAGGGAACGGTGGAGTTGTGGGTTTGCTGGCTGGGTCAAATCTATCGAAGGCTGACTGGTCATACCTCGAGAATTGCTTGGTTTTGCAGCTGCTTTGTTTAGCTGCTGTCTATTTACCCCTCCAAAAACAGCATGGGCATTCTCATATATACTCAAAGGATTTGATGGAAGTCCATTACCCGTTGATTGACCGAACGAGCCATTTCGGTGCTGTGAGGTTTGAGAACCCATCAACTTTGTTGATTGAATTGGTAGACGTGTTGGTTGTTGCGCTTCAGGTGCAGGTTGCCGATATAATCGAGGGCTGAACGGATCCAAAGCATCATAGCTTGCCATACTTTGAGGTGTCTTGCCTGACATTGATGTGTCTGAATCTGTATTCATTCCGCTGAGAAGTTCAAACGCTACTTGGCTCTCACGTCTTGCTGACTGGGATTGATATGAAGTGGATGCTTTGAAAATCTCGAAAACAGGCCAGGCGGGTTCCATTGCATCCAAACAATTATCTAAATCTGTAAGAAATGATCAGTATCTTCTATGCCCAATAAATGTAATCTTAAAAGAGCATTCTCAGGAGAGGGCTCGAATTGCTTACTCCTCTTCCAATCATTCAATGTTATATGGGTATGCTCAATGCTGCTATTGACATCATGAACAATGTCATATGCTGACTTGACAAAGTACTCATATGTGGGTGGGACAATTAGAAGGCCAAAGGTATCCGAATGTTGATTTAGAAGGTCAACGATGTGCCTTGCTGACCTAGTACATTGTTCTAGATTGATAGACTCTCTTGCGTGTCGGTGAGACAACAATTGAGATGTTGCCAGTGTTGTGAAATAAATATTATGAAGATGGTATTGATGTGGCAAGAGAGAAAGGGCAGCCTCCGTGTTAGCAGCACTCGAGTCAAAATAGAGCGTCGAAGATTGAGATTGGCTCCATATATGCAGCTTTTCCAGTAATGCTGTGCTCAGCGGTAGCGTATCAGGGCCATTTGGCAAGCAAGTGGCTTCGTTAAGAATCCTCAGTACCTGTATGAGCCGATTGAATGTGCTTAAAATGGAGGCTGGAACCCTTGAGCTACTTGATTGATTCCTCCGCACATTCAGGCAGTCTGTCCAGGGATCCCATTCCTCTAATCCATCTTCATCAATTGGTCCTACATTATCGACATCATTTGTTCTCAGGTGTGGACGTCGATCTAAACGAGCAGCTATAATAGTGTCTAGAACAAAACAACCCAGAAAGACATGCTTCGATCGGGCCTTGACTTGTCTTGAAGCGTCTTTTGGTTGGCCGAGTTGCAGATCGATAGCAAAACGGACGGCTTGTCCAATTAAGGACCATGCTCGGCTGTAATGACCCATGCCCATATTTGCGAGAGTCAAAACTAAGAGTGCTTGCACATGGCCTGTATAAAAGTCAACCTAAGTATTCAAAGTGCAAAAAGCGCCGCATATAGACAATCACCGCACTAGCAGCAAGCACTGCAGCTTACAACTCCGTTCCTGAGCTATGGGCTTGACAGCCAAGGTGCAAGCTTTAGAATCACTTGAGGGTGGTCTTGGATGTGCATCATTTCTGGGATGGGATCACTTACCCAGCTCTAGATTTCCCTCCTCGTTTGGAATAAGTGATCTTGCCTGAGAGTACATTCTCTCTGCAGTCCAGACCATTTCTCCAACTGGACCGAGAGCTCGTGGAATATTGTTTATAGCTCTATGTTGGAATTTTGCGTATGCAATAGCTGCCCAAAGCACGGCATGATCTCCAGATCCAGATCCAGATCTATTGTAGGCTTATTAGCATTGTATGATTTGGTACATGATTCTTAATCTGGAATGGTGATATCGATGACCCTGTTCAAAGTTGAAACTTACAATGACGATGTTCCTCGATTTTGTGAGTATTGGTATGAGGTCCGTAACAAATCATGCTTCTCGATGATCGGGAGCCACGCATGGGTGTACGAAAAATATACGTCGAGGAGGTGCCAAGTCTCAGAAGGAAGATCTGGAAATTCAACAGCCGCTGCTGGGGTCCCAGTCGATACCGCCATATGGGCAGGTGATGGACTCAGTATCGACTCGAACCCTACACCAGAGAACCCGGAGGTGCCCTACATGCAATCGATTAGCTTCACTGATCATGATCTATCACACCCTCTCAATCAAAACTACTCACCGGTATTGTTGCTAAATTTGGTGAGCTTTCATTATCCTTTTGTCCAACTCTGCTTTGACTTGTCCCTTCACTCCAGCTAGTCTTAGGCCGACTGGTGCTAGATTGGCCATAATCAGAGACTGGAAGTCTATCAATTCTCTTCGGTGCCAAAGCGTCAGAGTTGAGTCTTAATCGTTTAGCTTCAGGGCTAGGTTCTTGCGAAGAGAGCAATCGCTCTAGTTCTCTTGAAATCTGTGATTTCCTCCAGAGATCGACGAGGGCTTCTGAATTGCTCTCATCTGTCCAAACCGTGAGAGGACTTTCTATGTCTGTTAAGAGTCAGTCTCGAATTAGGAAGCTGGGCAGGTACTTGATTCAGGACACACAAAGATCTTGAATTGACACAATGTGTAGGAAATCGGCAATCAAGTTAACCACTCACTCCTCTCGTCACCAGTCAGGGACGCAAGCATATTATCTTCTATTGCATCGACATCTCGTATTGCGAGGCCCCACAACTTCTCCAGGCCACGGACATACCCTTCTGGCAACCCGCGCTTCTTCACGTTCGCATCGTAAGAACATTCTCTCCCATTACTGATACATGTTGAACACGCCTGGAGAGTGATTAGTACATATTGCTCTAGTGTGCAGGTCCCTGCTAGAAATACTAGCACAATCGTTCAGCACTGCCCTAAAAGGCATCTCGAACCTCTGTGAGGGAAAATTCTTTATACCGACTTCGGTTCTTCTTATGCCAAATGCCCAAGAATTTCAGCGGAGCAACACAACAAGTGGTTCGACTTGATCGTAGAGACGCGCACAGTCTCTCACAAAATCCGAAGCTATTTCACACGTATGGCTTGCTGGATTGCGCAACCTCCAAATCCTTCCAGCCCAAGAGGTCCATGTCCCGAACATTGACCAATACGAAATGAAGTATATTATCTCACCGGCTTCTTCCCATCACATTTGTCCTTACGGCTCCGACATCTGTCGCAAGCTTGCGAAACACGTTTCCTCGGCGCCTGTTTGCTCTTGCCTGGCCCTTCATTATTTCCAGCAGGTAATCCTTTGCCTAGCTTCTGGTCATCTGCGCGCGGCTCTGCCATCACCACCACGACGTATATGCACTATAGGGGATCTTCGTCCCAGTTCTTGTCAGGCTCGCGGGTCAAGTGGCCCATGGGGCGAATTCGTTGAGGTCGCTCATGCGGTACAAGATTGGTGAAAGCCTCAATGCAGTTTCTTCGGTGGGATTGACCAATTCATTCAGCAATTCGAAGCTCGAGTCCGGGAAGAGAGCTCTCGCCGTCGTGCTTGAAGAGCTACGGACAAGGTGATACAGCGGGTAGTTGACGCGCTTTTGGACGCTCCGGTAACGAAGGCTTTTGCGGGGAATTGGGGGTCGATCTGGGGATATCTGGAGAAATGTCAAATGTCAATTATCTTAGCAGAAGAATCTTGCGGTTGAAGTCGAAGCAGCGGAGTCCTACCAATGAAGGCGTTCTAATTGGCCGAGACCCCATACCCCACAATCCATCAGACAAACTCCGGAAAAGAATTTACCAGATGGCGCTTAACCTGAAGCAGCACAACGGCCTATTCGTGGTATGACTTCGACCGAGAAGTGTAAACAGAATAATCTTCTACTCTCTCTGCCTTACTCTACATCTTCAATCTTCTATTATCTTCAATCCGTTGAAGTCCTTCCCGCCTTTTAACCGTCCGCCAGTCTCACAAAAGGTTTGGTGGCGGCTGTTGATCATCCACACTGGTCTCAATTCAAAGGCAGACAGAGACACGGGGATTGGCCATTGCCCCGCTTTGCCTCGGGAGTAAGGACATCTGCAATACGTAGCCATCACGTGTTTGAAATAGTTTGCTCAAGGAGATCAAGAGCTTCAGAAAGAACAAGAGGAAGTGCTAGAGGGAGGATCGTCTGATATTGTCCGTTGAATTCGTTGGGCGAGAAGAGTGTTGGCGGAAGGAGTGGCAGGGGAAAGACATGTCGGTCACGACCCAGCTGGAGACTGCCAAAGCATGGAATCTTGACGCGAGACCACAATTATGCACTCGAGAATTCCATCGTAATGCATCAATTGTTTTAATCGGATCTCGAGGATCTGGCAAACGATCTCTGGGCTTCATCGGTGCTACCCATCTCGGTCGACGCCTCATCACGGAAGACCATTATTTTTTACAGGCAACAGGACTTAGCAGGTATGTTGGTCACCCGTTCAGCCAGCTGTAGCAGTGACACTTACCTGTGGCAATGTAACTAACTTGTCCTAGAGGAACATTTTTCCAGCAATACGGCAGTCACGAGTTTTTCAGAAAAAATGTTGAGGTTTTACGACGTATGCTTGATGAGAACAGATCAGGCTGTGTGATCGAGTGCGGCATGGGAAGCCTGTCCACTCCAGCCCAGAAAACTCTCTTTGAATACTCAAGGACGAATCCAGTGATATATGTCACCAGGGAAAGTGAGAGAATCAGGTCACTTCTACGACTTGGAGACGAGGAAGCCTCGAGACTGGAGGCTGCCGATTTAGCCCATCGAAGCTGCTCGAATTTGGAGTACTTCAACTTGTATGATACTAGCTGTGATGGAACCGAAACCCCACCAGAAAATGGGACTGGAAATATTTCTTCCAGGTTGAAATATGCCAAAGAAGATTTCTCGTCCTTCCTCGACCTTTTGACTGGCCAAGGGGTTATTCGGAGTGGCTTCGAGAGTCCATTCTCAATTGCCGCTTTGCCACCTGAGTGCAGATCATATACATATGCGCTTTCTCTTAGGTTATCGACAATTCAAGATTTGGACCTGGTTGAACTTGAGGCAGGCGCTGATGCGGTTCAGCTTAAGATCGATGTGTGGTCACCTGATCTTCAAGGTGTTATTGGCAAACAAGTAGCCACGATCAGACGAAGCCTCCAGGTCCCTATAATGTTCCAAGTGAGTGTCCATCAGTGGTGTAAATAAGAGTGCTTCTTCGTTTTATGTTGAAGCCAATAGCTAACAATAACGTAGGTAGAAGATTATGCATTTGAAAATTCGCAACTCTCGCTCCAGGAGAGGGAGCATGCATATTTCATATTGATGGAGTATGCGCTTCGACTATGTGTTGAATATATCATAGTAGATCTCAAGTATTCGTCCGATCGAGTCTCTCATCTCATCCGAACTTCGGGACGGACGAAAGTGATCGGATATCACATGGCAAGAGAGGAGAATTCATGGGGCTGGGATGATGAATCTAGAATGATTCAATACCGAAGAGCTGTATCTCTTGGGTGTGATATGGTTCGTTTCGTCCGAGCTACTTCGAAGGCCAGCGACAATGATACTCTACGAATGTTCCTCGCGAAAATTGAGTCGATGCCAGACCATCTACCAATTATTGCGTACAACATTGGAGAGCAAGGTCGACCATCACTCATCGCAAATCGGATATTCACTCCTGTCACTCATCCAGTGATGAGTAGTACTGTTAGTAAGAGCCAAATCCGGCAATTTCTTCCCACTGCCGCAGAGGCTATGCAAGCACTTTATCAGTGAGTTGATTCTTCTGTGCCCGCAAATCGAAGTGTCCCACAACTTTATGTCATTTAGTATGGGTTGCTAACTTTACTCAGGTCTGGGATCCTGGATCCTCTCCACTTCTACCATCTGGGTGCCAGTGTATTCTACAGCCTATCTCCTGCTATGCATACCGCTGCTTATGAAGTCTGCGGAATGAGTAACGACTTCCAGTCATTGCAAGTATCGTCCCTCGAAGAGATTCAAAGCATTTGTCAAGATTCAAATTTTGGTGGTGCAGCCATTACACAGCCATACAAAGTGCAGATCTTATCGAGAATAGCAGCGAAGAGCTATCATGCCAAGGCAATCGGTGCTGTAAACACTCTTTTACCATTGCGAATGCTCTCAAACAGCAAGCCTTCGGACGGCAGCACTCAGACGCTCCTTCGTCACGCTAATCAAAGAAGCAAGGCCGGCCCAATATTTGCGTATTATGGAGATAACACGGACTTTATTGGAATCATGACCGTCCTGAGACGAAATTTGTCCCCACGAAATGTCATTCAACCTTCCAGAACCACGGGTCTAGTCATCGGTGCCGGTGGTATGGCTCGTGCTGCCATTTACGCCATGATCCAGCTCGGCTGCCGGAAGGTGTTCATCTGCAATCGAACCGTTGAACATGCAGATGAAGTGGCTCGGCATTTCAACTCCTGGGCCTCAGGGCTAAGCAGCGATGGAGAGATTGTCCGAGTCTTGCGATCAACCTCTGAAGAGTGGCCAGCGAATTACAGACAACCTACCATGATTGTTTCTTGTGTCCCAGCAAGGAGCGTCGGCGGCCAAGCTCCCGCCAATTTTGAGATGCCTATGCAATGGCTCGGAAGCCCAACTGGTGGAGTAGTTGTGGAGGTAAGATATCTCCATTCTTTGGACAAGCGAAATGCTAACTCGACTCACAGTTGGCTTATTTGCCTCTGGTTACCCCACTATTGAAGCAGATCCGCCATATTCGGGAAGAGACTAAGCAGGCGTGGGTAATTGTAGATGGCCTGGAAGTTTTGCCCGAGCAGGCCATTGCACAATTCGAGCTTATGACCGGCAGAAAAGCGCCGAAGAGGAGGATGAGATTGGAGGTTCTGCAGAATTATAATCGGTATGATGAGTCAATTTAAGGGTTGAAAACGGGAGGCGATAGTGTCTGATATTACAGTTAAGAGGCGTTAGATGCATGACACGGAAACATTTGGCGGCGATTTGGGAGACCTTGCATGTAATTTAAAGTTCGAATTCAAACATTGGATATTTACTCTACTTCTCAACTACCTAGAGTTGCTAGATTCTACATGATATCTGTAATTACTGCTTAAGACCCTGCCAAGCTGGTCCTTTCACTAACAAACCTCGCTTCGCCCAGGGGAGCATCTGGGGTGTCCTAGGAACTACACGTGATGAATATGCAAGCTGCTGAATAACACGCACAAGCAGCTACACCGTCCATCTCAATTTCAAATGTCAACAGATACTTTAAAGTAGTATACAATTACCCAATTCCATCTAGCTTACATCCACTCTCGTCGCCAATTCCAAAATTGTAAGCCTGAGATCTCTTTAGGCTTTCGCTTTGTCACCCATTTTGCTGGACCAGCACTCCACATCCTGCATTACTAATCTCTTAAGAATGCGGAGATGCCACACCTTACCTATTCTGTTATCTGTATTCTCCAATCAGAAGTTGGGAATTCTCTTCGTGCCGTGAAAGTCCCGGTGGAGGCAAGTGGTAAAGTGGGAGAGGAAAGCTTGGTTGAAAATAAGGATGCTGAGTCAACTTTTTGCAGTGGATTTTTTCCGCAATTGAGTCGTGTTAATGGATGCGGTTTGTCGGATACATATATTGAGGCTCGTACCGCTGCGCGGCATTTATGCAACCTTATTTTGCCGTCGGACGAGAGATAGTGGCCAGTAGAATGGCTCGGAGGTCATTTTTTAGCTGCATAGGAGTGTAAGTCCGATTCATGTCTCGCTGGTATAGCTCTCTTGGGAGTCCCCTCTTTTTCCACGTGCATGCACATACCTTCACAGTTCGGGGGTACTCTACCAGAGAAGAAACTGTACAACCCCAGTTGTGCTGCCAGTCTCCGGATATTGACTGCGGTGTGACCTTGCCAACCCAGCTGCCAAGCACTTGACCCAGATATCAAGGTGAAGATATATGCAATGCATGATTACTACCATGTAACAAAGTATGGAACCCATGAACGCCGAAGAGCGCAGCATAGTTCAGAACGAACTGGATCGGAGGCAAAAGATGGGATCGCAAATTGGCAAGAACCTATGTGCGAAGTATAAGTAGAGAGAAAGAACGAGATGAAAAAAGTATCCTCAGACTTCTCTCTCTTCAGACCTTCTAGACTTTAGGACAAAACTCTCTTTACTAGACCGAAAATGAAGTGCTCAATCTTTGCAACTGCTCTCCTGGCAGCCACAGCTGTTGGTGCCACTGGTAAGCTATTTCGAGACTCATCTTAAACCATATGCTGATTGGCTATTCAGGATTCGAGTTCAAGCGTCTGAACAAGAGTGATGCAGTATGTCAAGATCTCAAAAGCCATATATCTTTCAAATGATTGACATCTTTAGGCTCTCTTGGTCGTTGATCATCAAATCGGTCTCACTCAACTCGTCAGAGATTATGGTGTTGTCGAGTATCGCTCCTCAGTCCTGGCACACGCAGCACTAGCCAAGCTCTTCAACCTCCCAACCATCTTGACTACGTCTGCCGACTATGGTATATCCTCCAATATATAAATCAATCTCAATGTCATGCTAACAAATTTCAGGACCAAATGGAGAGCTTCCAAAGGAGATTGTTGCTGTAAGGAGCTATATCTTCAGCCAAAGGAAGCCATGCTAATAAACTGCAGATGCACCCAACTGCTCCATTCATCCACCGTAACGGTGAAGTGAATGCCTGGGACAACCCAGATTTCAAAGCCGCTGTTCTCGCAACTGGCAAGAAGCAAATCATCATTGGCGGTATCGTTACTGAAGTCTGTAAGTTTACGTATCACTTCCCAAACATAAGCAAAGATTAACAGAAGCAAACAGGCACATCTTTCCTCGCGCTCTCTCTCATCGAGGCCGGATTCGACGTCTGGGCCAACACTGATGCAAGCGGTACCTTCGACAACAAACTTGCAGCAGATGCTAATCGCCGTATGGAGCAAGCCGGTGTGCATCTTTTGGGCATGTTCGGTATTGCTATGGATCTGATGAGGGATTGGCGTAACACTCCGGGTGCTGCTGAGGTGTTGCCATTTTTGGATGTGTAAGTGAAACCGTGTATTGGGGAGATAAAGAGCTAATAGTTGGACAGGTACTTGCCAGCTTATTCCCTTGTTGCCAGAGCTCATGGAAGTGCTGTGCTCAATGGAACTTTGCTTCCAAATGAGGAGACTCTCTTGTAAGCCACTTGGCTGAAGGAATGAGATGGAGGTGGTGTAGAGGAAGGATCAGCCTGGGGGCGGAGCCCAAAATTCTGAGGACAGGAAGAAGGAAAGGGAAAATGAGCGTATATTTAATTCAACGTACACATATTGAACAATAAAATTAAGAGGATTACCTCTATTTCCCAACGCCCGCTAAGCACAACAGTGAAACCCAAAACCCCAAATTTCTATGTCCCCCATTCCCCAGGTTTCTGCGCATCACTAACTTTCGGCTCCATCAAAAACTCCAATCGATCCTCTACCGTGACCCATCCTCTCCTTCTACTCAGAGCAGCATGTCTAATCGCATCTCTCCAGCTCAAAAACCAATCTTCTTCTTCCTGCACCATACACCTTCTCCCTTGATCGCCTCTTTGGACATCCGCATAGGGCCAGACTGATTTGACGACTTCGTACTTCTTGGTACCAGTGAATGCTTTTTGGACATCAGAAAAGAATCGATTGTATTTGTCCGGGGAATGGACTATAACTTTAGAATGCGTGATAGGAAAGGTAACGGTCGTGTGGCCTTTGTAGCCCGTGCTGGAGATGAGGGAGAGCAGACGACCTTCTAGGTACGAGGTATCCCAATTGATGACTGTTCTCTCAAGTACGAAGCTATGAAATGTATTAGCAAGCCGTGGATTTAAAAAAAGGTTGGAACTGAGGGAACAAGGGAGCGAACCTACTGTTTAATAGCGCTCTGATTCTCGCAATATTTCCTCACCCACCCCTCCAAATCAAGGTTCCCCGGCGTCTTACTCTCCCTCCCCTCCCCTCTCAAACCCATCTCGCCATTACCAATAACTTTCACATAATTCATCGCTTTTTCCTCCCTCTTTTCTCCTTGCGGTACGATAAGATTCATACAATTGATTTCTAGATCGAAATCAAGTGTGCCCATTGACTCGTTTTTTCCAATTATCCGTATGGTGGGTTTTGGTGGGATGGTACACAGGTCTTTGATGAGAGTGAGGAGCGCTGCAGGGTAAATAGATAGACGCGGTTCATAAGATGTTATGGTGGTTTTGTCTGTAGAGAGAGTGAAATTTGGTGGCGCGTAGAGAGTATAATTGAGGGAGGGAAGGCCTGGGTAGGTCGTTTGTGCTATGGCAGTTGGAGGGGCTCTCATGGAGGGGCTGATCGGTCCACTATACGGTGGAGGAGTGGTCGGTCTCTCATCATCGTGATATTCTGGACTTGAGGTTGGCATAGAAGGACCTGCAATTGTAGTATCCGAGGGGCGATGGACAGCTACACTGGGTTCTGATATGCCTTTTCTTGGTATGGTCGGGGTAGACATTGTGAGGCAGGTTTCCTCTCGCGATGCCTCGAATTGAGATGATACAATAATCAGAGTTTTGAGTATAACGTCAAGTGAATTTTTGATTAATACTCAACTAGATTTCTAGTGAAAAAGAGAACGAGGAGAGCTAGATTAAAGATTATAAGATGTGAGAGTTCAATTTGTGGTAAACGAGGCTGAGGTTGTCATTTTTGTGGCGCAGCTGCCTGATCAGTCGTCGCGTCCCTGTCAAAATCGGGCTAAGGTTCACAAGTATCTTGGAAGAAATAGAAGTAAATTATTGGTCCGAGAACGAGTCGGACAATTAATCTACCATCATTGTATCATCCCCTCCAAATGAAGGCGGTTCTGGTTCTATCGGAACTCCCCGACCCCTACCTTCTAACAACTCCCGTCGGACTTCTGGCCCAATCTTTGAATGTCCTTTAGTGAGTAACAAATCCAACAATGCCTCTCGTTGATCTTCTGTAATATCGTTCCTATATCTCTGCGCAAATGCAAGCAAGCACTGATGCCAAATGACAGGCAATTTAAAGTCCTTTGCTGCAGCTCCGTTCACGCCGGCCATGGTGTCCCCGATAACTTCGACACTTGCTGGATCCACGCTTCTAAATCGCAAGAAGTGAAATACCAGTGCGTCAATGACTTGGTATGGGAGTGCATATTTCTTCTCCAGCAAGGCCCTGATGAATATATTGGTAGCTCCACCTCCCTCAGTCCCCGCCGAGGCCTCTTGAGCTGCAATATCGCAAAGGCCTTTGATAGCCGCCGCAGAATGGAGAACTGGTACCGATACTCTTACCAATACTGCAGAAATGACATGTGCTTCCCTCAAAGAGCATGTACCACTAGCAACGAGTGGAAATAAGAATCCCTTGAACCACGCTGCAGGCTTGTACAACCCCTTCTTCAACGCATTGAACAGATGCACATTCAACTTCTTTGTCTCATGTATCTCTTCCCGTACTCGATCAAGGAGTACCATCTCCATAAACTTTTGCGCTGTGGCTGGGGTAGCCGAGACAAATATCTTGGTGGCTTCGTAACATGCATTTGGTGTCCATTGATCAGGTCGAGTAATTTCGAGAATCTCTTCCCAGCGAGGAACTGTAGGAAGAATTTTGAAAGGTTTTGGTAGTTTTCCTGACTTATACCGCGATAATAACAGACCAACTCTGAGAGAACGTTAGCTTGTGCAGTGGAGGTTCGCAAGGTTCACTTACTTTGTGTAAACTTCGACAACTTTTTCGGGTATCTCAAAATCTTCGTCAACAGGGCCAGGTATATCACGAGCTCCTCCTCCATTCGCAGTTTGTGACGCTTCGTGTGCAGCAATTTTCTCCAAGATCATCGCAGCCAGGTCTGTACCAGGTTCTTCGTCCGCTTCCTCAGCTCCACCCCAGCCCGTTCTCAGCAGAGGGTCCTCTTGTGTTGGAAAGAATTTATTAAAGGTCTCTAGATCTCCAGGCGCAAGCTCTATTTCTTCAACATCTCCCTCCTCGTCCCACTCCTCGTATTCCCCATTTGGTTGCTCGTCGTCATTATCTTCGAACCTCGACTCAAAATCGAACGCTGAATTCATAGGCACAGATTTATTTTCCGCCGCATCTTCGTCCGCCAATTCCTGTCCCATTCGCAGAATCTTGCGCGAAGCTTTTGAGTCCACAAATTGATCTCCTTCATCTTGATGTCTTGACTTGCGCTTTCCAGATTTCTGTTTCAATGGGCCAATAGCTGTAAGATCTTCCTCGAGAGGATTATGGCGACGCTCATGGCGTGCTGAAGTTGGGGTCGTCGCTTTTGGCATGGTTAATATAAATGGTAGAGTTGGTGATGTCGGGCGATAATCGTCGAAATAATTTCGAGAATTGAAAAAAGTTCGCGATAACGGAAATTTCCGACGCTAAGATAACCCCGCCAAAGCTGCATACTTCGTATGTGATTTAGTAGGTCACCGTAATTCCACATGGAAATCTAACAGGTAGCATGAGCTCCCGACTTTGTTCTTCTTGATTTAACTTACACATGAACAAATAACTATCATGTAAACTCAAAATCTTCGGTCTTGAGACGGTTCCTTCATCAAACGGTACCACAAAATCTACCTAGAAATAATATTCTCGCCTTAAGTGTGCCATGAATTGGACAATGTCCCCATCTCACGTTAAGTCGCCTCCATCGTCCGTTTATTCTTGTTCGTTACTCAATCTCACTTATTTAGCTTTCAGTTCATCAGAAACTCTTCAACTTCCCTAGATCATTTCATAACATTTTTGAAGCATCGTATAGCGATTTTGTGAAGCTTCCAGCTCCCAATTTCTTGCTATTTTCAGGCTCTTTCAATACATATTCAAGTCATGTGAAGCATTTGAATCCCACTTTCCGACTCTCCGACCTCATGTCAGGTTCCCAACCATCATGAACTTCCTGTCTATACTTCTCTTGCAACTTTTTAGATTTTATTTGCACTTTAGATTCAGTCGCTGCGCCTCCAAAAAGTCATGGCGTCCTCTTCCCCTTACACGCACCTCATAGTTGGCAGTGGTGTCTTCGGAGCTAGCACTGCGTACCATCTCTCCAAATCAGAACCTCACTCCTCTTCCAGAATTGCTCTTATTGATCGTTCCCCTACCTTCCCAGCTCCCGTTGCTGCCTCCCATGATTTCAACAAAGTGGTCCGCGCTGACTATGGAAATGCATTCTATTCGAAACTGGCACTAGAGGCTATGAGTTCATGGACTACCGATCCGCTTTACGTACCTTATTTCCACAAGTCTGGAATGTTAGTTTTGGATGACACTGGCTTAGGCAAGAAAATTGTCAAGAACTATGATAATTTGCAAGCAATGCCTCAAGCGAAGGTTGTTGGTGTAGAAGAGTTGAAGAATTGGTATGGAGGGTTGTACGCAGATGCTGACTTGAAAGGGGTGGAAGAAGTATTTATCAACACTGAAAGTGGGTGGGCTGAAGCTACCAAAGCAGTCACCAAAGTTCACGAGGTAGCAAAGGAGAATGGGGTCAGGTATCTGGAAGGCGATGTCCAAAAACTCTTGTTTGGAGACAACGGAAGGTGTGTCGGTGTTCAAACAAAAGACGGAAGGGTATATAACGCAGAGAAAGTGATAATCTGTACAGGAGCCGGGACAGCGAAATTACTGGCTAACAGTGCACCTGACCAGCCACTTCTACAAAGTGGAGATCGGATTACTGCTGCAGCGGTTGTTACAAGTGTTGTGCAATTGTCCTCTGAACAAATGAAACGATTTGGTAAAGCGCCAGTATTTGTTCATTCTGTGGGGAAAGTATTAGGAGAAGTCCTCGCTCCTACTCCGAAAGGAATATTGAAATTCTGTGTGGATGTGAGTTTCAAAAATACGACTTTTCACGAGTCTTCGGGGCAAATGATATCTGCACCCCCTGATTCAGATGATTATGCGCAGCATGAGATCTCTCAAAAGATGCAGGACGAATGTACAAGGGTTGTGAAAGGTATATACGGGAGGGAATTGGAGGGTTTCGAGTTTAATTCTTTCAGGATATGCTGGTAAATATCCTCTCTCGCAGTATACGAAATGTATCTAACAACCACCCAGGGATGGAATAACTCCGAATCAAGATTTTATCATCTCGCCACATTCGCATTGTCAGAACCTGTACGTGGCAACAGGGGGTTCTTTTCATGGATGGAAATTCTTGCCTATCCTCGGGAAGTATGTTGTTCAGATGTTGGATGAGACATTGGAGAAAGATAAGTCCGAAAGATGGGCATGGGATAGGGAGCAGAAGGGTAGTGCTCATGAGACTGTCATGCCGAGACGAGAGCTGGCAGACATTCTATGAGCTTGAATTCGTTGTTCTGGCTTGTTCGAGTTAGGTAGTTGTTACTCAATCCAAAGAACTCAATACATCATTTCATGCCATCGCCATCTTCTTCGCTCCATGTGTTTCCAATCGCTTGAACCAATCAATGCAGGCCCCAGGAACTGCTAGGAGTTACTTCCCCACGCCTACTGGAACCAGAGAGTTTTCTCGTCCATCGTTGAGTGAAACTAGACATTTCAGGACGCTTCATGACAATTCAAATTTGACTTCGCAAAAATCCAAGCGTGCCATACGTTGCTATGTCTTTCCAATGCAAAGAACACCCAGGCCTCTAGAAAGCCTAATCGGCGCCTCCACAACTGTGCTTTAATAAGTATCTAACTCACAGTGTTTGCCGTGTCCCCAGACTCGAGGAAGATATTCATCCTTTGGGCTTTTCAAGAGCACCCCAAACTTAACATCATAGATCTGGATACCCCGGACAATATGGATGTCGAAGACCACCCTGACTTACAACAAACCTTGCACGACATCCAAGTAGTTCTGGAACTACCGTACCGGAGGCCCTATACCACAGAATCTGAAGTGTCTTACGTTTCTCGGGATGACATAGAACAGAGCCCGATGCCCGATGTCGGGTATGACCGCGATTAGCGGGTGTATCATCTTGCTCACAACAACGGGAGTGGCAATGAGGCTGATCAAAGTGGTGATGCATCTGAAAATGCAGACGATGAGATTACTTTAGGAAGCAGAGATACTGAAAATGGAGAGGAAAGTCCCGGAGAAGACGAGGCATCCGAGGAAGATGAAGACGAGGAAGTCGAATCTAACCCAGACGATCCAAAATCTAGAAAGTCGGCAGGCGAAGACGCGTCCTCTCCAAAATCAGGGTTAGTCCCCAAGTTACTTAAAGATCTATATCCCAAGGTATATCGCCCTTTGAGCCGAGGGGCAATTGCACGGGAGATGAACGCATCGAAAATGAAGATTGACAGGGCGTGGGACAATGTAATTGGTGTTTTCGAAAGTGCACAACTTCTCCAGCAAGGCACTGAACCATCATTGGGAAGCTCCAATCAAAGAAAGAAGAGACTCCATGGGATGACATCTACTGCCTTGGTTCCGGGCGCCACTAACCTGGACCTTAAGAGGTTGATTGTTTCATTGAGGGACATGGAAGGGGCAGTCGAGGACAGCTTCTCCCAATTAAGTTTGAGCCTTGAAAGTGAGAATCACAGATCGAAAGTGATGCATCGATTATACCGGGCCGTACAAAAAGCTAAGATTGAAATTGCGCCGCGTTATGTTGTTGATCTTGAAAAGTACGAAGACGAGCTTGAGGCTTCCGCAAAAAGGGATCCCTCAATCAAGCGAGATAGAATCTCTATTCAACACGCGACTCGCACTATAAACAATCTGTCGCCTTCGAAACGTATCCGAGCACAAGAAGAGGTAGAAAAACTGGCGAGAGATATTTATGCCAGAATCGAGCAAAATTCGCAAAATACGAGTCGTGAAGAGTTAGACAAAAAAGACCGACAAATCAATGGACTCGAACGGGAAGTCGCTGACTTGAAAGGGAAACTGAAAAGACGTCACAAGAGAAAGCAAGTAACAGGTAATGATGAATCATCCAACGACGCAGACTTCAGTGAGGAGGAAAATCCAGATTTCGAGGAATCGGAGGGTGAGGGCGGACATCAACCATTAGAACCAACAACAAAAGTGCGTCAGCTAGAGATGGAAGAGGAGGAGGAGGACGAGACTGTCCCTAAATCAAGACAGAAACGGAAGAACTCTGCACCGGAAGGTAATGCAAATCCAAAGCGACCAAAGAGAGGACGCGGAAGACCTCGTAAGAATGTTTCAGGAGGCGACGATGGAGAAGATATCTAATGATAGGAAGTTGAGGGGGTGTCCTCGATGGCAAGCTGATACGAGTTGGCAGGAGGTGGAAAGCAGCAACCTTGTGATAGCAGCATAATTTCTTGTGTTGGTGGCATTGATCTCTGGCGGATTCAAAGCGCGGTGGATCGACTGCTGTAGTATCGGGACAGTGCATGTAACTGGCAGGAAGGAGCCAAAGGCGTCGAGGTCTGAGCATTACAAGCTCTCAGATATATCATATTCCAATCAAGTGTTGTCAGACACATATATTAGTCCTGGCGTGGTCCTGGCTTTAATTTTCTCTTTCCGATATGCTGGTTCGGTGATCACTTGTGATGGGTCTGATTCTTGATGTGCCTCACTGTTCGTTGTATTACATTTTTCTTATAGGCACAACTCAAGCTTTGACTCGGGGCTTCTCCCAGATAAGCTCAATCTTCTCTCCTTTCACACTCGAGTTGAACCATTCGTAGATCTCAACACTGTCTTGGCAAACTTTGGCACCTCGTAGCACATCCCTCTCGACCAATCTCTCAGTTCCCATGAAGAGCTCCGTGGTAGCCAGGTTGCGAGCGATACAAGCTCGAGACCCGGCTCCAAAAGCAAAGAAGGATTTGCTTGCCTCTGACGTGATATTTTCTTCCAGCCATCTTTCAGGCAGGAAGCTATCAGGATCGGGGAAAATTTGTGGATTGAGGTGAAGCTCTGTTGCAGAGCAGCCAACGAACGTGCCAGCTGGGAAGGTGGTGGATTTGAATGTCCAGCCACCAACAGGCACGACGTGGGGCAGTCGTGTTGGATTGGCCATGCTGAGTCTCAATGCTTCCTTCACAACACCTGATAGGTATGGAAGACTCTGAATCTCTTGCTTTTTATGGCCATTCTCTACATTTGCTAGAATTTCCTTGCGAAGTATTTCATATCTGTACGGCCAATTAGCAAATGAAAGACTCATCATTTTAGACAACATACTTGTCGGGGTGCAAAGCTAATTGTCGGCAGATTGTAGCAAAGTTCATGCCTGTCGAGTCTGTCCCTGCGAAAATGAGATCTTTGCATTGGGCCTTCACTTCTGATCTCTCCAAACCCAGAGGTATGAGTCGCCCAGGGTAATTTTGAGCTCCTGGTGGTGTAGAATCGACAAGTTGTTCCACAAATTTGTCCACAACTTCCATTGATGTAGCAGTATGCTCATCTGGCATGCACTTCTCAATTGCCCACTCTACCCAAATGAAGACTGTAGTCGGCAGATAGAAGAACCTTCCCACGGCGACAAAAGCGTCAACAAAAGCTGACACAGATAGCTTGTTTCCCTTCTCCGATGTGCCATTGTAATTTTCTTGAAAGAGATGGGTTGAAACAGCATCGATAGCCAGCCCTCTTGCCAGATTCAAGATATTGACAGGAAGTCCTGTTCGAGCTTCCTCCTCCATACGCTCTACCACTCTGTCAACGCACCCATATAACGCAGCTTCGTTGTCCCTGATATTTTTGGTCGAGAACATGGGCACCACAGCCTTCGCCCTCAATGCCCGATAGTCAACATCGATTGTAGAGAATATGGTCTTATGTCCATCGATATCGAAATTGGCATAGCATGGTGCCTTGAGGAAACCGCCTTTATTCACATAAATTGGAGCTATGGCGTCCGCATCGCTGATATCGACTTCGTTTGGAGATACCCGGACTAGACTGCCATATCGAAGATGGGCATTGTGTATTATGGTAGCTTCATCACCGATATATGCGTGGTAGTGTAACCACAAGGAACTAAGCTTCGCGAGGAGAGGTCCGGGTATGTGCGAGAGTGGGTGGAAATGCACTCTGTATATGCATCTTGATAAGAAGAGTGTGGATGTGATCGTGAGAAGAGCAATCAACGGATGATTGAAACAGCTACTGAGCAGCAAGTCGATGAAGCCCATGATGGGAGATCTTCAAGATTGCAATTGACTCTATTGCAACGAAGCACAGATGATTGACACATGTTGAACTGCTCAATTTATATGACTCTTCGTCAAGGGTGGGCGGAAAAAAGAATGAGGGGCATTGTGATAAGGACCCAGCCCATGTTCCACACAGGAATATACTCGCGGCGGCCGCCGGCTAGCAGATTCGGAATCCCAGGAAACTGTTAGTTACCTTGTAGCGCTATGCAGGCGGTTTGCTGTTTTAACTTCCAGGCGGCTCGAAATGTTATCGCTGAAGATCTTCAAGTCTCATCCCCGCCGTAAGCCTTAAATATGGTCCGTGCCATACCAAAATATATGGGTAATCATTGTCACTACGCCAATCAGCTTGACAACATTACTGTACGGTACTAGTATAACACAGCATCTCTTGAAACCGATCCCGAAAGATATGGCCTGCTTTCCTCTTCTCAGTAGTGGCTGAAGAGTAAACGCTTTTTTTGGCCTCCATGTAGATATCCCTTGCATGCTCCAATATATGGTGCTGTGCTAACCCAGCCTCCTCGTTTTGCTCCTCTTCATCTAGTTTCAAATAAGTATTTTTTTTTGATGCTATCCCGGCGTGGGTTGGCACTGCATGCTGTTGGTCGGCTTTTTGTGCCCTTGAATTAAACGTACTTGATGCTTCGAAAGATTCCTTGAAAATTCGATGTGTCCTCAAACGCCTCACGGGCTCCTCAAGTGAAAGAATTCTCTCCAGGAATCGAATGACAACCATCTTGATCGATCGGTTAACTCTATTCGTTAGACTCACTGGTCTTGCTTGATGATTCTCACGCCTCGATTGTTGTTTGAAACGTGGATTTGGTAGTTACCATTGCAGTGGGAGACAAATGGCTGTAGCTATCAGATGTGTAAAGTGACTTCGCTTTGATATCAAATCCGCGTGCGAAATGAAATAACAGATGAGAGTATGCGGCTTGAGGATTGAAGTTTGATGGATTGTCCCAGGATTTCATCATTCTATACCAAAGTTGGCCGGCAGATCGTTTTTGACACTTCCAAATTGCATCATAGGTTAAGTTGGAGTATTGCGGGACTGTGAATACCTTCCCAGAATTACTTCTAGTAGACTTCAAACTGGAAGAGGCACAATTCGTGAAGTTTTGGAGCATCCCAGGCTTTCGCATTCTATCTAAGGCAGGCCAGTTTTGTGCTAGCATTGTCAAATTTGGCCCAAAAGGGCAAACGCTCTTTGTTGAGAAGTGTGTGCTCAATATACCTAAATAACCAAATAAGCCTTTTTGGAACTAAGCAGAAGGCGCCATCTCCCCTGGTGGAGTGGTCAGGTCAAACTGTGAGGAGGAAAAGAGTAATCTTTGGCCAACAAACGACCCCGAGTTCGACAACGAAAAAAGAGAAATCAAAAAATGAAAACGGCCGATCGAGAAATGAATCAACATTTACACGACTTCAAAAATCTGCCCCGAGCAGATTTTCTAAGGTATCCCCATTTCGAAGGGGGTACTGGAGTTTTGCTATTATCTTTCAATTTTACCCGACCAAGTAGTTTTCCTTCGCTCGTGTTTATTCTCTCTCTTTTTTTCCTTTGTCGCCGCTGGCTTGACTTTAGATGGGTACAACGAGGAGAATTCGAATCATATATCATAATGCAGAGTCTACCACTCATGTAGAATTGCGGAAGAAAAATTGTGCAGGGAACTGGTGCAGATGTTGAAAACATTTTCTAGATATGGAGCAGGGCAATAAGAATGGCAAAAGGTCAGATTTTCGGTCGGGCTTTGTTAAAGGATTGAGTATCACAACCAACGCCCACAGTTTCTAAATTGAGTGAGGCTGAGATCAGGGCCTGTTAAGAAGCCTCGCCAAATCTAGTTGAAACATAGATGTGAGGTCTATTTTGAACATTGAAGTTGACAGGTCATCATCAAGTACCCATGATAGTTCAAAGTTCAAATTGGAGAGATGTTTGATTGTTATATAACTCAAAGTAGCCCATGTCGAAATGCTTGACGGCTTTGCAAAATGTTTTGAATTTGACCTCCAGGCCAGTAGGTAAAGCAGCGAAGGCCAGTTCCCATAATCACGCATTGCTATGTGTTTGATGTCATGCTGCTCCAAACACTCCAGCTGTAAGAATCTACTCCCCTTGTAATCCACATCACGTCCCCAAAAAGCCTATCACATCACGACCAAAAGTAATATCATAGCCAACCCCATCATGCTTGGTCCCTTGTGCCCCAATGGGGCATCATTGACAGGAGATGTAGTCGCAGCCGTAGTTGAAGTAGGATAGCTGGGTTTCGAGTGTAAAGCCGTCGTCGTAGCATTTACAATTACCACCGGCAGATCAGGCGAGGTAAAGCACACAAAGTTTCCAAATGTCGTCGGGTTGGATAAACTATGACCAGGAGCCAAGTTGATTGTCGATGTAAGGAGAGAAGTTAGATCTGAGGCTTGGTTGGCGATGGTCAGATTGCAGTACATAAAGCAATTGCTGTTGTCATAGTGGAAGGTGAGATGGTTTCTCGTGCATGCGTTGCCAAATGTGGTGATAATGTCGGAAGATGTGTATTGGCGAGCTAGGACACAAGTGTTTGGATATGTACTGTTGGAGACAGTGTCGACTGGTGAGCAAGCTGATATAGACATTTTCGCTCGAGGGCTTTCTCTAGAGGAGAGGTGCAAGTTACATAAGGAAATTTTAGGTGGATTTAAATCGACACAGAAGAACAGAGACAACTACTTGTATTCATAAGAAGACATTCTAGGCAGCATTCGAGACTTTGAGAAGGAGCCTTCAAGAATGGAGGATTGTGACCAGCTCGGGTGAACATGTGTGATTCCTGTGGGTGGTCTTCTGAAAGGCTGTTTCACCGTGGCGCAGGGTACCCAACAGTGAATGTACCAACCCAAAATGATGCAAATACCAACAAGACCCGCAACAATACCTGCAAGATGCCTGTTTTCAAGGCAGACCTGAGGAACAGTGACAGATTCGTGCTCCATCGTGGAATACCATTGGATGATGAGTAGAAGGACGGAAGGCAAATGTGCATGCGGAAACTGTTTGCAGCTGCTTTGCAAAAACAAGGACCCAGGCAACGACAAAAACTGGCCAACACGTTTGAAAATACAAAACCAGTCATTTTTGTACTTGGTGTGCAGTCTGGAGGATATCAAAAGAGGGAGTGCAAACGAATGAACGAAGTAATAGAAAGTAGAAAGGCACCAGCAACCGAAAGCCTGTTACTCACCCTGACCATACAAATTCATTATCAACGCGAGATGCCCAATAAACAATCTTACATTCATCCTTGCTTTCACAAATCATACACCCTTCCTCCCACAACATCCTTTCCCCTCCTCGGCAACCTTATCAGCCAACTCTTTGCCCCTTTTATCACCATCCCCTACCTCGTCCTCAACAACGACTTCACCATACTCTACTGCCTTCTCATCACAGAATCGTGCCATAATCACATCCTTCTCTGACAGGCCAGACGGAGAATGTGTTGTCCAGCGAATAAAAGTGGTGTTATATATCTGATCAGGTCAGCTGATGCTCGAATAAACATGGGAGACTTGAGAAGAGGGCAGCTATACATTAGACCACTCAGGGTGGTGCTTCTGAACTGTACATTGTGTTGCTATCTGATTCATGAACTCCTGCAATTGAAAGGTTCAGCATCGTCATTATATCTCATGTTGTATTCGCATGTAAATCAATCGCCTCTTGCAACATGCAAAGAAGCGTCAAAGCTCGAAAGCCGTAAAATGTCGTAACACGAAGGACGAAGCACAAACCCAAGTCTTCTTGAATCCCTTAAACTTAAAACTCCTCTCCACCCCCTTCCCACTCTCAATCAACGTCCACTTCCCTCCATTCTCTCGCAGTAATGGCGCTAGAGCCGAGGTTCCCGTCACGGGATTATAGTTCTCGGAGAAGACTGGTTTCGGTGTTTGAGTGCTCATTGTGCGGGATATGAGTGTGTGAGTAGGCTTTAGGGATTTGAATATGAGATGAGAGCGGATGTTCCGGGAGAGATGTGATGATGGTGAAGGACGCATGGTCGTGGGATAATGAGAGCGGGGGTGGTATGAAGAATATGCAGGTTCACGTTTTGAGTCTAAGATTTGGATGCATTTACCGAGAATTTGGGGGTTTGGTAGACCTGGATTTCAATTTGCACAGGTTTGGGAATACGATATTAAATCGCTTCGTTCTCATGTAGAATAAGATGATGTGGTTCACAATTCGATTGATTGACCTTTGAAAGGTAGTGAAGGTGGTCACTTAAGAGAAACATGTTCATCAGAATCTCATGCATTAATTATGGACTAACTTTGTAGTCTACTTGTGGTGTAAGTGAAGCCTCCATTGCGCCCATTCAAAAACGCCGTGTAGTGACAGACACAGAGCCAGACTAGGAATCCCATTGACTTGTCCGCCCTATCCTACTATGCTGATGCCCGCTCATCTCGACCTGTCTATCTACTGCCTACTTCCCCTATTCCATCATACGTTCACAGCCCCAGAATGTTATATTATCATTTCCACTGCCATATATACACAACTCTTCGATGATTTACTGTGCCTTCTTTGCTTGCTTGTCGAGCTTGGCTTGCTTGCGCTCGCGTCTCTTCTTTGCTGCCTCTGGTCCAGCCTCAGTGTCCATCATATAATCCCACCATCTGAAGCTGCTAGCATAATTTCCAATGAAACGCTCGTGGTGCACATCGTGATGCTCGGCACCAGCCCAGAAAGGAATAAAATGGCGCAAGCTCCACGGGAAATCGTAGCCACTGTGCGCATCGATTGCTTGGAATAGGCGGGCAGCAATCCAAAGGTACATAGTCAAAACGTGAAAGTTACCAGTGACCAGACAGAAGATAATTGGAATCACAACCGTTCCGGCACCGAGAACCATGGTTTCGATAGGGGAAGCATACTCGGCAGCGAGACCGAATGGAGCAGAATATTGGTGGTGGATCTTGTGAATGTTCTTGTAGAAGAAAGCCCAGTGAAATAGGCGGTGCATCCAATAGTGCCATGTATCCTCCAAAACGAAAAAGATGGCAATTTGTAGGCAGATTGTTTGCCACGATGGGAACGGAACACCGGTATCCATGCCGCATGATTTCGCCATAGGGTGGAAGAGCCAAATTTGAGGAAGTTCGACAGTGAAATGACTGAGAAGGACCAATTTTGTGCATGTCCATTGCTCCTTCATGGTAGGAATTTTCGTATTCTGAATCTTGTACTTGTTGAAGTATGGGATCATATCGATTATGATCCAGGGGAGACTTCGGCCAAAGTATACAGCTTCGTGCATAACGAAGCTCATGATTCCGGTCGCGAGGACATCATTTTGCATGTAGGCGTACCAACTCTGTGGCAAATATCAGTAAAGGGGAATGTGGCGGTCAGTTGCCATCAACTTACTGCCCAGAGTCGCTCGAAAATGTTCAAATGAACGTTGTATTTTGACAGCTCGTTGTAGATACCAAAATAGGTCTCTGGAGCTGCCAAAGTGGCATTCTGAAGAAGAGACATTGCCGTGGGTGCCCGCAATAGGAAGCTTGAGAGAAGGTGTAGAAAAGAAGGGATTGAAAATGAGATTGGGATTGTTGAGATTTGGCGCGATAAGTCGATGTTTTATTTAGCGGCTCACACCACAATCTCATGGCGGAAGACCCTGCTGCCGGGTAGGACTAGTCGTATTCGTAAAAAGGGGTGCAGATTGCTGGGCAGGCACGTCGTTTTGTCATGCACGTGATGCGGCCGCGCCTACACCGACCGGGCATTTTCAATTTCAATTCGCAGCATCAGAGGCAGTGCAAGTGGCAATTGACCAACGAAAGGGACTCAATCGAATGTTTCCCCAATTGCCTTTGCCATCTGAAATTTGCCTCTCGTACCTGATTTGAGGCATTCACGTTGATTGCACGATATCAAACATAAAAAGCCTGATCAAAATCTAATTCTTCCCAAATTGGCCCGCCCCTGAGTTGGAAGTAATTTTCCGTATTTCTCCACGTGGAATCGGCTTGTCAAATTTCGTTTCTTCGTTCGATTAGAGGCCAGAGTCGTACCAGCTTGAACCACTCCGGCAATCACCGTTCTATTTGTTCAGGGTTCAATTTTGCCTCATCGTTCGACCAACTCATTCCTCAGTCGATACGCATCAGCTCACCTTCGTTACTTATAATTTGACATGTTCCGATTCCGAGAGCGACCTGCAGGAAACTAATCCCATTCACGCTCTCTACTTTACTCCTTTGTTAGATTCACATGCTCAACAAACTCCTAAAAGAAACCCCGATATCCGCTCCCCACCATCGAATAATTCTCGAACAACTCCCACTTTTCCTCGATAATGTCTGCGAGTAACTTTCAAGTGGCGAACGAGCAGCGGAGACGTCTACATCATGAGGCAGACGTAGTTGTGGTTGGTGCTGGCGTATTTGGTTGCGCCGCTGCGTTTGCGCTGGCAAAGCAGGGCCGGAGTGTCCTGCTACTCGAGAGATGGTTGACGGAACCTGACAGGATTGTTGGAGAGTTGCTACAGCCTGGAGGCGTATCGGCTCTAGAGAAACTTGGTCTCGCACACACTCTGGAAGGAATCGATGCCATTCCTGTTCACGGCTATGAGGTGATTTATTATGGAACTGAGGTCGAGATTCCGTATCCTGCAAATGCTGGGGGAAACGCAAGTGTAGGAAGTCAGGAATATACAAATGAAAAAGGTGGCCGACCAGAAGGCAGGGCGTTTCACCATGGACGTTTCATTTCTCAACTACGTAAGGCTTGTGCGAGCCAGCCAAATATCACTATCGTCGAGACCGAAGTCACGGACACCATTACAAGCTCACACAATCCCCAAGTCCTTGGCGTCGAATCGAGAACTTTAAACAAGGAGACTGGAGAAAAGGAGAAGGATTGCTATTTTGGACAGCTCACAATCATCGCGGACGGCTACGCATCAAAATTCCGGAAACAATATATTTCTAAAACCCCGATCGTCAAGAGCAAGTTCTACGCCTTGGAACTAATTGATTGTCCTCTGCCAGCTCCATTCCATGGCACCGTCATACTCGGTGATACTTCACCTGTTCTCCTCTATCAAATTGGCACACACGAAACTCGTGCATTAATCGACATCCCTGAGAACCTTCCTTCTGCCTCTCCTGCCAATGGTGGAGTTCGTGGCCATATGAGAAATGTTGTCTTGCCAGCTCTTCCAAAGCAAATACAACCTTGTTTTGAAAAGGCGCTTGAAGATGGCAAGCTACCAAAGAGTATGCCAAATAGTTTCTTACCTCCTAGCACGCAAGGACATCAGAAGGGGGTGGTTGTTCTAGGTGACGCAATGAATATGCGTCATCCACTTACAGGAGGTGGAATGACTGTTGCCTTCAACGATGTCGTTTTATTAGCGAACTTACTATCGCCCGAACGAGTTCCTGATCTCGGGGACACTGCTGCCATTCAGAAAGCCATGAAAGATTTCCATTGGCAGAGGAAGAGTCTTTCTTCCATCATCAACATCCTCGCAATGGCTTTATACAGTCTATTCGCAGCCAATGATCGTCAGCTGAGTGCATTGAAGAAAGGCTGCTTCTCATACTTCCAAAAGGGAGGCAATTGTATTGACGGGCCTTCAGGCCTTCTCGCTGGTATAATCCGTCAGCCCTTTGTCCTCTTTTATCATTTCTTTGCTGTTGCATTCCTCTCCATCTGGATTGTAATGTCCGAGACCATGAATAACCTGCTTGGAGTTTGGAAACTGCCATTAGCCATCGAGGAGAGCGTATTGGTGTTTTGGAAGGCGTGTGTAGTCATCTTCCCATTCATCTTTAGCGAGTTGAGAGCATAAGCAGTGTAAGAAGCGAAGGAGGAAGCGGGAGGAACGAAATCATGGTTGCATTTTGGGATCTGCGTCTCTTAGGGCGTTTTGTATGAATATACCTCAGCGAGCATGGGAAGTGGCGTTCGGCGTGTATGGAGCAGTCCATACCCTCTCTAATCAGTCTGTCTGATAATATAATCTTAATAAGGTCTCCGTCCCAGTATGCAAATGATTGCTCGTGAGATTGCGTAAGTGTTGAGTCAAAACAGTGATTGTTGCTCTCTGCACAGCACGGAAAATTTATCACATCTGAATCAGAAAAGTACGGGAAATGAGTAAAGGAAAGTTAAAATCCCATGCTCTCACAGAGCTAGTTTGAAAAGGCGAATCGATTTCCATTATGTCGTTCTAGTTTGAATGTGTGTCCCAAGAACGAACAGCTGTTACAGAACGAATACTACACTCCAATCAAGATTAGACATAATAACGTTTGTATTTGAAGCGGAGGTGTAGATTGTAGTAATTGTGGGGCTCTGTCAAAAATCAGTTCCGTTCGTGATTCGAAGCAGTGCTTCATCATGACGAACATTCAAGATTTTGCAGCCACTACTAAATGATCTCATTTGATATCTGGCTACTTGATTACAAGATGGTCTTTGTCTTTCGAGGTCTGTGGGTCAGTGCACTCAGTTCCATAATGGTACATCACATATCACTGTATACAGAGGAACGAAGAAGGATTGATTATAGAACAAATAAGATTTGGTATCATAAACGACTACTCCCGCCAAACAATCCATCCATACCATTGCCATATACAAGAGCCACCGCTTCAAAAACAGATTCCCTGCCATCCATGCCACAACACCATCTGCTCGCTCTGGAAGCCCCTATATACTACCAGAGTATCTCGTCAGAAAACCATCGCTCAATCCCAGCTATGCCCCCAAAACGCCCTCCTATGAGTAACCATGACGGGAATAAAATTTACTTTTAGTTTGATGCAACGCTAACACGTTCTACCACCACTCTCTCGCTCTTTCGGTGTTGTAGTTCTCGTTCTCCTCGGGCGGGTGAATTTTCTCTCACCACAAGCCCAACTCGGATTTCTCCAATCTGATTTGCGCTCGCCTCTTTCTGTCTCCTGCGCTCGGCAAGACCCATGTGATTCTGCTTGAGCGTTGCCGTTGCTCCTGCCCATGCCTTCTCTCGCTCTCCGACATCGTCACCAACGACTACAAGTGTAGGCGTACTAGGCTTCACGCCCGCGACCAGCTTTCCTTTGTCCTCATTCTTCCCCCTCACCGCAGCTCGTTCGCTCTTCTCTGACCTTGGACTACCGGCCTCCTTTGCAGCTACGGCCATAGCTGTCAGCGGGCTAGAAACCTTGCCAACAGAGATTCCATTCGCCGGAGTAGGAAAGTTCTGTCCTTGGCCATGCCCATTACCAATAGGAGCACCAATTCCACTAGCAGGAGTTGGGAAATTTTGTCCACCAATGACCCGTTCGCCGTTTCCATTGACATTGATACGCTTGAGACTGCCTGTAGCTTTAATACTGGTTTTGATGGGAACCAGAAGTTGCCGTTGCTGACGAGACACAGATATCTGACGAGCGATTGAGACATCCGCTGCAGTCTTTAGTCGTGCCTCAGCCTCGTCGTTCTCAGCTTCATTGCGTGAAGACTGTTGAATTGCATCTTTCTGAGGAGCTCGGCGGGGAATCGATGATGGTGGTGGATTAGTTGTGGTGCCGCTTCTAGAACGGGTAGTTGGCGGCCGTTGAGAAAGTGTTGCTGCTCGTGCTCGCACACTATTTGTGGCAGGTGGAGATTGAATTCGGACTTGTGGTTTTGGTGCCGAGCTCGAAGTCGAATTAGCGCTTGGTGGAGTAGAGACAGTAGATGCTGATGTCGATGAGTGGTCTGAGCCTGAGTTTGATGAAGCGGATATAGAAGAGGCCGGTGCATGACTGTGCACAGGTTGAACCATTTGCCAGTGAGGTTCAGGAAGCTTAGGTTTCAAAGGTAAAGGAGCTGGATCGTAGACATCCTCGGCTTCGGTATCGCTGGTATCATCGAGGGTGAGATGAGACTGCTCGGGTGACCATTTTCTGTCTTTCTCCAGTGATGGCATTTTCGATACTTTTTGTTCTGACTTTGTCTGTTTTTGAGTTCTTGATCTCTCACTTGACTCTCGTCCTTCAGATACCATCTTATCATGAGCACCTGATGACAAGAGTGTCGAATGAGCTTCGTTTTCGGGGCCTGGGGCAAATGTTGGTCGTGCTGGTGACATTACTGCAGGCGAAGTGTTCGATCGTCGAAGGTCGTTGGAAGCACGAGTCCGAGATGAAGGCGAAGCATCCCTTATTCGGGAAGGCGTGCTTGGAAAGAGGGAAAACGATGGGCTTTGTGTTTGCTGAGGCAAACTCTTTACGGGTTGCGGTGAGGTCGCTCGTCGTGGCATTAGTTGCCTGGATTTTTCTTCTAATTCACGTTCCTATCATCCACCATTAGAACCAATCATTGGAAGGAGCCCAATGGACATGAGGGCTAACCTTCGAAGCTAAGGCCTCGTTGACGGTTTTCAATTTGTCAAGCGTTGCTTGCCGCCTTGCAAGAAGTGAAGATTGTTGTGATGCAGGCTTCTGTAGCACACTGCCAAACATGATGCTATAACGTTCCATCTGGGTGGAAGGAATTTCAACATCAAGAAATCCCCTAGAACCAGAATTTGACATGTCATTGAGAACACGTCCATCCAGAGTTATTTCGGGAGTAACAGCATTATTCCTGTTTCCCTCCAAGTCAAAACGGAATGGCACCGTGTTTGATCTTGTCATCTCTGGCTTCGTTTTTGTGGATTTCCTCGAAGAGTTGGACCGACCGCGACCACGGGTCTTTGGCTTTTCATTAGACTCCGTATTATGGCCAAAATCAAATTCTGCTTCCACATTTCGTTGTGGCGACGCTTCGGGTTGAAGCTGATAGAAGGCAGGCTGCGGCTTCTTTGCCCCTCCAAAAAATCCCCCAAGAAGCTTCCATCTGCTTGCTTTCTGTTTCAGTACAGGAGGGGAATTGCTGGAGCCCTCCACTAAACTGTCCATTTGATCCGGTGAAGCGTATCTAGTGTGTAGTTCTGATTCTTGTTGCCATGTGGTCGGTGGATGTGCTGGACTTCCGAGAGCCATGCCAATTGGTTGGCCTGCGACTTCCATCTTAGCAGAGGAAGCTGTAATTTCCATAGACTCCGGTGTTGAAGGTCGAGTCAGTGCCGACTTTAGAGGAAGTCGAAGAGGAGGTGACGACTTGGGTGAAGTTGCAGGTGTCGGGAGAGAACCCGGAACGGGGAAGTTGTAAAAAGTCGTCCCTTTTCCATGCGCCGCGAGAGGATTGAAGTGAAGATCGTCCTTCGTTTCTCTCTTCTCGGCGTTTCTACGCTTTTGAAAGCTTGAGGCAGGTCCAGCAGAAGTGCTTGGTCGTTCTGGAAGCTGCTCCTGGTTTTGTTGACTGAATTCAAATATGTTTCCAACCTTTTTCTCGATGGACTTGGCCTGTGCCTCTTCTGATACACGAACTGGCGCACTAGGAAATTCAGCGTCTCGACTTCTCGCTCCCAGTCCTAACTGGGCCCACATCGACTTCGAAGTCTTGACCATGTTTGCGGAAGGATCAGTTTGTTTGAGGGATGATTGGTGGATCTGACTGTCGTCTCCGAAGTGACAAATTTGTATGAAACGACCAACCAAGGTGTTTATGCTATTGAAAAAGAACGATATAAAGGAGTGGACAGGCTCGCCAGGAAACCCAGTTAATTTTATGAATAAGATGCAGAAAAGAGGGTCGCGCAAGCAAAGCAAGCAGTTGGCAACGAAGAAAGTTCGAGGAAGTAATTTACTTATCTACATGCTCATCAGCCCTGCACTCGAAGGCGCTGATTGAGATGTTTGAGGTTGATGGGATGGTAAATTGATTACAGGTGGCAGGTTGATCGCCGCCTGGGATTAAGGTGCAAGAGTGTGGAGATGCCGTTGAAGTCTGACAGGGACGAGCAGAGGAAGGGGCACATTCTGGAAGAGAGAGGTAACGAAAGGTGGACCCTTGATCTCGAAGGTGTCAGACAAGGATAAAGAGGTCCGCATTAATCTTACAAAGACCCAATTGCAGGGGCTATCAACGGATTCATCAGAGATGAATATATCCAAAATTGCGGCTGTCGTAGAAATGTAGAGAGACGCGAGCAGCTGGTGTCAACAATGTTGCAGCCCCCATCAAGCAGTCTTGGAGCTATAGAAGTGGTGGTTTATACGTGAGGTGAAGAGGCAGTTCGGGAGCCATTCCTCTGCTAAGTCGAGATGTCAATTTTACGAAGTCGCGTGTTGTTGCTTGGCGAAGGCAGGGGAAATTCGAGGGAAGGATTCGCTTCTGGTCCGTGGTGAGGGAGAAAGGACGACGATCCGACAGATGATGAGATGAAACGGAATGAACGTGCTCTATCTTCCGCATGTGTCGCAAGATTTCACCAACGAGGATCGGGGCGTTGTTGCCAGTTGGTCTGTGATGTGAGCATTATGACGATTTATCGAAAGCAAATCGAAACTTGCTGCAGGAGGTCTCTGCTGGCCGAGCCAACATCTAAATCTAGGCGATCCCCTTCATCAAATTGATCTCTCATGGCATGGCCCACCTTCGAGCATTGTGTGGAGCTGGTGCAAGATCACGGCTGACAGAATCGGGATGCATTGTCCATTTAGACTTTCCATAGAGGCGCCGTGCTTCATGACGAGATTGCGGTTGTAAAATTATTCAAATTTTCGGAGCCGTTAGGTCATCTGATATCGTATGAAATCTATCTGGAAATGGCGCCAGTTTCAAAGTTTCTGTTACAGCACGAGCATTTGCACCAGTGCGATTGGCCAGCTTTAAAGATTTCCCCTGCTTGGCCATAGCAGTCGATCCTAAGAAGGTGACCGTGGCGCGGCGCAATGATCGTCTTTCTGAAAGTTGTCTTTGAAAATTTCTGGATCTGGTATGATCTTCCGTGTTTATAACTTCATCGACTTCCAAGATAGGAGATCTTCGAAGATACCGAAACAAGATCAAATGTGTCTGCAATTCCCCGCATTTTTGTTTGCTGTTCTCCTGAGCTTTCGAATATTGGATCCAGAATATAACTCCATAATTTCAGCCAGCGGAGAGGCAAGCAGTCTGTCCGGCTGGTATTTTCCCATCTTTCTCGAAGCTTTCATGCACACGGTGAGTTGGACGCGTCGGATCGAATCCAAAGATCCAGCAATCTGGCACTCATGTTGAGCTGCAGCTCGTCAAAGGTATGAAAGGGAGAGCTTCTTCCGTGGGAGGGAGAGCCGTGCAGAGGAATTGAGCCTGGCACTCTGCCTGGTATCCTGCAAATTCCAAGGGTGGAAACCTTCTAGAATGGAAAAGCAACAGCACAGATTTATCTGAGACTGGAATCGATTTGCATCAGAGGGTAAATGCACAATAATGTGAGGTTGCTGAATGGATTATGCGTTGTTGCGAGTTGCATTGCGGTCCGCGCCGGGAGCATGGCTTGACCTTGAGCGTTCTGTATTGAGAGAGGGACATTCCCCATAAAATAACGTGACCTGTAGTATTCTCTTCTGCGGTGGCAATAGCAAACCTCTGACGCTATTGAAACCGCTCAACTTTTATGATTTTGATCTAGAAATAGGAAATACAAATTAAATCTGTTTAGTGATTAACTATTTGTATTCGTTCGAAAAGGGGAATTTTGCAACGTCGAAATTTGCATTTCGTTGCTCCAAATTCCTAGCCGCCAATTTCACCCCACCAAGACGAAGCACCTTTCGCTTACACACTAAACTTCTTCGGCCTCGAAACTGCTATCACAACATCAACAGACCAACTCCATCAGGCAACAGTTGATTACCACTTCTTGTTGTTTAACCTCAACCTCATACATCTACTGCCACTTTTTGCTTTTCCAAGTTTGTTCAGAAGCTTCCAAGATGTCGTGGCAAGGTATTCCAACCCCACCTCACCTCTACTTACCCCTCCTCGAGCTGTGCTAACCTGAAGATAGCATATGTTGACTCTAGGTATGTTACGATTCGAATTCAAAGCCGCGGCAAAACGAGAAGCTGTAACTGACGGTATCGTAGCATGATTGGCAGTGGCCATGTCGATAAGGGAGCCATCTACAGCATCGCGGGTGACAGCAAGTGGGCTGCCAGCGCGGGCTTCGATGTATGTTTTACATTGCCTGTGCCTCACCTTCATCTCTCTATGAGCGAAACTAGTTTTGAGTCTGGGGAAAGGCGGGATGTGAGGCAGGATTTGGATAAATAGGATACTGATATTGGATAGGTTTCTGCCACTGAAATGAAGGAAATAGTTGCTGGATTGAGTGGAAAGGTGGACGCTCTATACTCTGAAGGTCTGCATGTGGCTGGAGAGCGATATGTTCTCACAAAGGCAGAGGATAGAAGTCTTTACGCAAGGAAGGTAAGCTTGCACCATCTCCTCTCAAAATATTCTTGACATTGCCTTTAACCAGTACTCGAATCCTCAAACTATGACTAACATATACGCTCACAGGGCCGAGATGGCGTTGTCATTGTCAAGACCACTCAAGCTATTCTGATCGCCCACTACAATGAGACCATGATTGCTGGGAACAGCGCAACAACTGTCGAACAATTGGCCGACTATCTCATCAAGACCGGTTATTAGCACGTCGAATCTATCAAGGGAGGTGGTGTATCGATTCGGGGAGAGGGCAATGATGTGCATAATCGTATAGGGGGAAATTCTTTGGCATTCATAGGGCAGATACTAGAATAGTATCTTTTGTTGACCTTGGAGAGGTATATCTGGATGGGGAGAACCTTGCAGGAAAGCCTGATGGGTAGAGCTTTGCATAGGCATGAATTCACGAGACTTTTTCAACGACATTGAGCAGATTTATAATTTCGTGAAATGCTCCGAATGAGCAAGGGGAAGTCAATTCGACGGCGAGCATAGATGTATTCGTATCGGGGTATATTTGTCAAGTGACTGCTATCAAGATTTTCAGAGCAAGGAGCATCAGCTCTACCATGCCCTCAGTCAGATACATACCCAAACGCCAACTCGGCAATAATCTACAGTCTAAACCCTACCTGACATTAATACCATTATACACAGCTTTCACGCCTTCCGCTCATAACTCATCAAAACCATTTTCGCACCGACTTATGAATACTAAGTGTCTCAGACAGGTAGAGTTTGCCCTCCTCCGCCCATTCTATCGATAGCCATCCCAATAATCGGTCCTACTACTGGCAAATTCCTGGCGAATCCCAGAATTGTCCCAAAGAAATCTCCAAATAAAATGAATATCCCATACAACTCGACGAAGAACCCAATCAGCGCCCATTTCATCAAGATCATGAATAGTCCAAGGAAGAACGCGGCAGTGCCCTTAAGCTTCTGCTTGCGGGCAAAGAAGGCGAGTGTCTTTTGTGGGCCGATTATTATTGTCAAGCCGATGAGGAAGAGGATCTAGGGAGAATTAAACCTTGGTATGCGCAAGAAGTTTGAAGAGAGAGACAAACATTCCCCATTGCTAACCTGCAAAGGAATTAGCAGATTCCAGTAGGGCGGGGAAGGGAAAACATACATTGCTCTGTCAAAGAAGAGCAGCACTCCGCCGACTAAGAAAAAACCCCCTGATTCCACCCATCAGCAAGCTATCACCCTATGCGCCGCAGCACGCAGAACTCGAGTATACATACCACCAGAGCAGAATGCTACACCAATTTCTAAATTTCCGTCCAGTTAGCTAGAATTCCGCAATTATTACTCCTCGTCTTCAATTCCCATGCGCGCAAGCCCCAGGCATTTCGAGTCCTCAACACTTCTCACCAAGATCCGGGAGGGTGGGAATACACACTCTGTGAGTCAGATAACCACATGGTAGGCATCTTGACTGGAATACTCTCCGCAGAGGACGGTCGAAGGTGGATTTCAAGGTGCTCGTGTGCGCGAGTGGAGTTGACGATAAGGAGAGCTGGCCTCGAGATTGTCACGACGCGAATCTAATGGGATTCGCGACGGTTGGAACTTTTTTTGGTGCGACAAGAGTCCGTGCACGACGCCAATTTGCTTAGCTCTGTGGCAGAGGTTTTCGTTCTCACAATGTTCGTTCATACTACCTACCTACGAAAGTAACCTCTCCTCAAGTATGAGAATCTAGAGGACAGCGGCCACCTGCTGGTAAAACTTTAGGTATTTGGAATGGAACTGCTTTCTTTAACCGATTCAGGTTTGCATACCCGGACATGAATCATTTTAAGCACGTGAGATCACAATGAGAACAAGAAGTGATATTGCCGCGACGACTAGAGCTTTGCTCTGGTAACTGAGTTTATTGTTCTATATTCTCTCGGTACCCCGTCTTCTCTTAGGCAGAGATTGGAATTGATCGCGATTAAGCCGGAGCACCTTCCTGAGCTATTCATCGAAAGGTGGATAGTGGGTAGAATGGGCTTGACTTTGTCGGTCGGACATGCTGGAATTGCTTTGGAGGTTGATTTGAGTCTACCACAAGATGAATTGACATTTGCTGGTGCATCGAGGGCCCCCGAATGTGATGCAATATATGGCTGACAGTAGCACTGGGCGAGAAGATCAGCATATCAATCCAACAGTTCCTTACTTCCATTTTTTTTGTACAGCATTCTGTGAAGCGACTAGGCTCGAGGTAATGTATCGATGGGTGAACATTTTAGGACTAACCTTGAAACATAACAACTGTTAAAAGTATGAGATTCGAGATACATATCCGGACACGCAGTCCAGAAGTATCTGATACCAGTAACATTTCACTTGAGAACGGTATGAGCCCCCCTAGCCTCTAGATACTGCTCCGCCACGCCTTGACCTAGTGTCCTAATGACTCCAAATATTTCCTTGTTGTGATATCGTAGTCTGGTCTTCGGGTCCGTGTATGGAGCTGGCAATCCTGTAATATCACAGTAATGCTTGGTATGTGCCAATGATGGTGCAGATTCAATATTCGTGTAGGTAGCATTCGGGGCAGTAGAGAAGCCATTCGATCTCATGTTTCTTTCCAATACTAATTTTGATAGGTTTCTCGAAGCTTGCGCCAAGTTGGGAGGCTGGAGTGTAGAGCCGGGAGTAGACACAGCTGGCGTTGACTCCCCATCTGTAGAGGTGCTTGACTCGTCCGGATTGGGTGTTGCAGCACCACTGTTCTCCTGTGTGGGCAGAAGAGATGCCTCCTTTCGCACTGCGTCGCCCAGAATGGTCTTGATATTCTTGTTTCTCCGTTGATTAGGTTTCCAGTGGTGATTTCGGAATCCCTTGTGTATGCCATGAATATCCAGTTGGTCCAGGAGAGCAAGATGTGCATCGATTTCTTCTGCCGTAGGCGCCATCTTAAGTATCTGTTCAAGAAATTTGAGGAGAACTGCGTGGAACAAGAGGCTTCAGAACGCGTTCGAGGATTAAGACGCAGTGCTCTAGAAACGAAGCTCTCCCCAGGTCAAGCTGGGAGTTGCACGTGATTCATGTTTGACTTGCACATTCCGCCCCGCAGTTAAACATTGAGCGCGTCAAGAGCGCGATTCCATCAAGAGTAAAATCACAAATAATACAAATGGTATGCCACATTTCGACGCTCTGAAGTATTTGTAAAACTCATGTTCGTACAGGAGAGCCCTCATGAGCACCAGCAGAATCTGCTGTTATCTCGGATCATTACGAACGTGGTATGGAGAACCCTGATGTTGTGGATAAGGCTATTGCTGATTGTAAATTAGGAGAAATTGAACGAGGCCATCATGCTTTTGAATAAGAGCCTTCAAGCAAGTGTCTAGTCATTAATTGCCTTCGATTTAATCTAATTAAGAAAGGAAATCAACATCCAAAATATGAACGTAGAATTAGTTGCTCAAATGTTCAAGAACTACAGATCAACGGTACTATTTCACTTAGAAGGTACAGTCTCTTTGAACACTTTCTTGAACCTACGCTCTCTTCATATATCTAACATTGGTTAGAAACCGGGACCCTCAAAGATCCATCGTAATGGTTACTTGGTACGAAATTATGCTTGCTGGGGTAGCGGATTCTGGGGGCAATAGAGTTTCTTTGAGGAAAGAGCTCTCTTATGAATGCTATTGATGAATTGAGATACCATTATGAAATTCTGAATTGAGTTACCTAAAATTGTTTCCAGGTCATAATACTTTGTGAACTCTTGCTACAGTAGTTCCCCTCTTCAGCCTTGCCTGACAAAGATCCCAGCAGCCAGCCTCGCCATTTCTTCAAACGGTGTGAATACTATAATTCACCCTACCTTTGTTTCCAAACGGGATCAGTCGACATCTCTCGGCGCTGACATATTCAGGCGTCTATAACGTTATTATTTATTCTCTTTTTCATTTCGGTCATGTCATAACTTTTATCATCAATACAACACCTCCTGCGACAATGGCACCCTCTGCCACTGATTCTCCAGCACAACCTTCAGACCTCGAACGTTCAATTCCTCCAGCAACTCTTTACCCACCTCGGGAAGCATACTTTGAGGGCTTCGTCGCGCCTCAGCCAGATGGATATCGAAAGGCAAAGTCTCTCGGAGCTGGAAAAGCTGCGATTGTCATTGACAACGGTAACTACCCCTTCTTTGCGCCAACTTCAATCATTCCAGTGCTAATGTCAATCTCGTAGGCTCTTCAGCTACTCGAGCCGGCTGGTCTTTCGATAATGCTCCCAGATTAAATCTCATTCCCATATACTCAAAATATCGCGATCGAAAGTTAGGAAAGAGTTATTCGTTTGTTGGTGCAGATGTCTATGCAGACACGACAGCTCGAGGGCACATGCGGAATGCTTTCGAAGCCGGCAGCGGTATTGTTAGTAATTGGGACGTTATGGAGTCTATATTGGACTACGTGTTCATCAAGATGGGAATCGATGGTGCAAATGGAGGAATCGATGTGCCAATTGTCATGACAGAAGCTGTCGCCAATTTCCCATATTCTCGGAAAAGTCAGTGTTAAAATAAATCTTATGGGCTTCACTAACTGAAACTACAGCAATGACTGAAATTATTTTCGAGGCCTATTCTGCACCATCCCTCGCGTTTGGCATTGACTCCCTCTTCTCTTATGATTACAACAATGGAAAGACAGGGTTGGTCGTCTCCTCGTCGCACAGCGCCACGCATCTCATTCCAGTCTTGAACTCCAAAGCGATCTTAACTCAAGCAACACGGCTTAATTGGGGTGGATCACAAAGTGCCGAATACCTTTTGAAATTGTTACGCCTGAAATACCCCACATTTCCGGGAAAGCTCAATTCATCTCAGACCGAATATATGCTCAGAGATCATTGTTTTCTGTCGAAAGACTATGATAAGGAGTTAAGCAAATACTTAGACTGGTCTGGATTGGAAGACCGAGATCATGTCATCCAATTTCCTTACACAGAGGAAATCATCGTCCAGAAAAGCGAAGAAGAACTAGCAAGAATCGCAGAAAAAAGAAAAGAGAGCGGCCGAAGGTTACAAGAACAAGCCGCTAAAATGCGGCTTGAAAAGCTGATCCGGAAGGAGCAAGAGCTCGACTATTACAGAGATCTACAGTCACGATTGGTAGATCAGACCAAGAAAGAGGTCAAACGACTATTAGATGCTGAAGACTTTAAAGATGAAGCTGCATTAGAAAGAACCATCAAGGAACTCGATAAGTCTATTCGTAAAGCACGGACAAAGGATGTTGGTGGGCCGGAGGTGGAGGAGGAGGTCGAAGAACCCGATTTCAGTTTACTTGATATTCCTGATGACCAGTTGGACGAAGCAGCTATCAAACAGAAACGAACCCAACGATTGATGAAGGCCAATCATGAAGCCCGTGCTCGAGCAAAGGCAGAGAAGGAGAAGGAGAAAGCCAGGATTGCGGAAGAGAAGCGTTTGGACGAGGAGAAGAGAGAAAATGACCTTGAGGGCTGGCTTCAAGAGAGGAGAAATGCACGAACAGAACTGGTCCAAAAAATGAAGGACAGAGAACGCCTCAAGGCAGATCTTGGCAACCGAAAGTCGCTCGCAAGCCAAATTCGAATGAAGAGTATCGCAAATCTTGCTTCAGACAACCCAACAAAGAAGCGCCGGCGGGGAGGGGATGATGATAATTTTGGAGCCAACGATGACGACTGGGGCGTTTACAGGCAGATTGCCACCGGTGAGGGTAGTGATGATGAAGAGGAAGAAGATCTGGGTGTCACTCTGAAAACTTTGGAGCAGGAACTCTTGCAATATGATCCAGAGTTCACCGATCAACACACTCTCGATGCTCAAACCGACTGGACAAAGAGTCTCGTACACGCGTTCTTACGCGGGCCTAGACCGTTTGATCTTAAGTCTCAGGCCGAAGCCCATCAGTTGCACCTGAATGTTGAGCGTATCCGCGTCCCAGAGGTCATCTTTCAACCGTCAATCGCAGGCCTCGACCAAGCCGGAATTGTGGAGATCGCTGCCGATATCCTGACCCAACGCCTCAATGGCGTTGCTACCCAGGATGCATTCCTCAAAGACATCTTCCTGACCGGCGGGAGCTCTCTCTTTCAAAACTTTGACGAGCGTCTTCGAGATGGATTGCGAGCTGCACTCCCTGCAGCCTCGCCGCTCATGATCCGCCGTGCCAGGGATCCAGTGATGGACGCATGGAAGGGTGCGGCGAAGTGGGCTGGAGGGCAGGCATGGAGATCGGCCGCAGTTACAAAAGAGGAGTATCTCGAGAAGGGCGCCGAGTATATGAAGGTATGTGATTACTCATCTTGCATCGCGGACATGTTACTAATTTGGTTAGGAACACGATTTGGGCAACGCTTACTCATGAGAATTGAAAACAAATGGAGCTTTAGCAGTTCAGTGGGTTAAATCCGCAGAGGAGTAAAATGGTGAGGGTGTTCAGATGATGGGTATTATTCATGATTAGTAATGTACTCGTCAACGGAATTCAATTACTGTGCTGTAAAGAAGTGTTGCGATTTCCTCGTTCTCGTCGGTTACATCGATTCGAGGTCAAACAGGTTAGGTCACACAGACTCTTAATAGTTAGCAACAAATTCATTACGACGATTCGTGAAAAGAAACACCGACAGTACTCCGTGTGGCTCAGCCGTGACGTGAATATTTCCATCTATGTTATGTTTACATGCTTAATAAGAGAGGACTCGCTGTGAGTATCGCCTTGTTTATCACGTGTATAGTATCAGAGTGAAGATTGAATCGCAATTCAATCACAGTTGCAGAAGGCAACATTTATCTACCGGTCATCTTGACTGTGGAAGCAAAGAGGGTAAACGCCAATAGCAAATCATAGAATACAACTCCATCCACTCATTTGTTGAGAAATCAAAAATACCTCCACCAACTCCATAGCACGCCTTGACTCCAAACCCAGCACTTTTTACATAGGCCCTGGAAGACCATTGGTGCTCTCTACCAGTTGGGCACGGAGTTGATCCTCTTCAGCAGCGGCATCATCAGTTGCTTCTTTGAATCGCTTGGAATCGTAGCCGTGTTCCTCATGTCCATGCTTGCCGGTTTGAAGACCAGCAGCGGCGAGATTGCGTGCAGCAGCAGCTTGAAGTTGACTCATTGGTGCCATAGGCGCAACGGGAGCTCCATGTTGGTCGTGGCGTGCGTGAGGATGGATAAGGTTGACATTTGGTGGAGGTTGAGGGTATTCGCCTTGCGACTCGATGAGTCGAGATTGCAAGTGGATGATGTACTCCCTCAACGAGTAGTTCTCAGACTGGATCGACTTGAAGTTTTCCTCCAGACTATGCAAGTCTCTAACCTGTTCCTCGAGCTTCTTGATATATCCCTCTTTCCGTTGTCTGAAGGCACGCTGTGAGGGAAGATTATGTAAGCTTGGTTCTCTGGATGACATGAGAATTGACAAAGCAAGAGGCCAAAAAGAAGTTTAACGAGCGTCTCCGACCTCATGAAAACAACTATGTCGAGCAATTGCTCATGCGATCAGAGCAACGTTCGCAGACAACATACCTGGGCAGCACGGTTTTGCGCAGCGCGCTTCGATTGCGACAGCTCTCGCTTTCCACCTTTGCGACCGTCATTCAGACTATCGTCACCTCCACTGTCCCCGCCGGTACTCATCATTCCACCAGGACCGCCTCCGATCGCAGGGTCGATATTATGGTCGTGAGGACTTGCGCTGCTCGAAGCTTGTACGTCGTTATAGCCATGGGGAGCACCGTGTTGCTGAGTGTTGATAACGGCTGCAAGCTGTGCTCTTAAAGCTGGAGAAGGCGCGAGGATCATGTCAGCAAGATGATACAGGGTACATATGGGGAATTCCCTCGTATCATTGACGAAGAGGAGATTGAGGGGGTTATACCATTATCTGAGCTCATGTCCTGCGCGAGTGAGTCAGCTTCGGGAGGCAATGAAAGGATGTGCTTTGGTCAAGTATAAGTGGTAGGTAAGAGGAGTGCCCTTCAACGGATTACGAGGACGACACCTCCGGCTGTTGAGAAGCGCATACTCCTCTTTTGGACGAGATTTGTAGGGGCAATGAAGAGGGCGTAGCAGGGCGACATGCAGAAGCAAAATATCGGGCTGGTTGGTAGACCCAGAGGTACGAGTAAGAGAGGGGAGTAGGTACCTGACTTTGCATATCTTGCGGGACGGGTGCGGGTGCGATGGACTGCATTGCGAGGGGCTTAAGAGGCTTTGTCATTGACTCTGGATATCCGGCGACAACTTTGACAAGTCGGGAATATGATCTCTAAGTGATACCCGCAAAGCAGCAGCTTGGAAAGTAAGTCTCGATGAAATCATGAGAATACGCGAATGCGGCGAGACGGGGAGATCGGAGAACAGCCCCACACGTGATTCGGATGTTACGGCGAATTCCAGCAGTACTGCAGTCCCGAATTGGATATATGAGGAAGACGACAAAGTAAGTAAGTGGAAGTGTGATTATTAACAAGAAGGTTTCTATGGCTGCCAGAGACTTGGAGGTCTGACCCGACCTCTCTATATTTTGCGGGCAGCTCAAATCTCGTAATCATACCGGCGTTTGTCAAGGCCGAGGAAGTTGATATGTCAGCAACATCCTATTTTCGATTAGTCTGTCCTGTGTCTTGGCTTTAACTCTCTGAGCTGTGCCATCGCGAGCTAGCAACCAATGACAAAGACAGGAAGCCGGTTGTACGCACCCAGTGCGGTCACTCATGCAAGAGATGTACGAGTCTACGAGCCCACGAGATGCAGAGATTCAAAGTTGAGGCCAAGTCGCGGCAAATCAACCCAATTCAACAATGAACATCATGGTGTCTTGTGCTCTCCCAGGTCGCCTGGGCTGTTTGCCAGCCGGGAATATCACCCGGCACGGCCTGTTGCCCCTGGGTGAGCCAATTAAACTCGGCTCATCGGATATCTGACTAATACGACGTTATAAATTTCTGTACGGCATGTACGACGTTGACGTTCAATCGTACGGGACAACTAAATTGCCGCAGGATGGAACGAGCAGAGACCAAGTCAGATGTCGGATCTTTCATCCTGAAACCAAATCTCGATCTGACATGGCCAGCCTTCCTAGCCATGTGGTTCGGGGACATATCACAGAGACTAAAAAGCCCAGAGATATTGATTCTGTGTCGAGTAGCAGGAATATCCGGCTCCGGCGGAGAGAAATCAAGATGCTGAAGGAGATCAAAGTCACTTTCGGAGGTATACTGTCGGACTTAATTCTAATCAATCCGAGAGCCGCCCCTTTGCATATAGAGTTGTTTCTCGAAATGCAAGCGATGTCCCCCATTTTGCGAGTTGAACACCGAAATCTCGGTATCTTCTTGCTTTCTCTTTTTAGCTTTCAATCCTTCGTCAATTAGCTTAGATATCTTTGTCATGTGTTGGTCATCGTCTCGTAGATGCCATATATCCAATCCTCGAGCATTTATGGCCATTTTCTTTCATTGTCTCGTCCGGATCACTCGGATCCTCCAGAATGCGGTAGAGGAGAGCAATGTTTCATGCATGCCGCATGCACTCTTCATCCAGATCTTCACTTCTTCAATGATTTGAAGCTCGTTTGGGATAGCAGTCATTCCAGGGATTTGACTTCAAAGACCTTGGATTTCCTGCTGCCAATCAACAAGGGACTAGCCATCCACGAATACAGACGGCAGTGACCGGGACTGCCGGTGCATTGGGCCAGCCAGAAGGTCATTTTGTAGGTAGGCGTCCACGGCTCTTCTTGCATTGCATGCCCTTTCTATGCCTAGCCAATTATCTGTATTCTTCTGCATTTACTCTTTTAATCCCACAACCCCCATGCAGAGCCTGGACACTCAAATGCCATTATTAGTGGAAGCTTCAAGTCTTCATCCTCAAATCCCTCCCAGCAGATTGTCCAATATAGAGATGAAGTATTCTAAGTATTATATTATCAATGGCATATTCATAGGCGTAACTGCTCCAAAAATCAGTACCAAAATTCCCTCGGTGATACAGGAAGCCAGATGCCGAAGTAAGTTGATGTTGGAGCACAGAATATCCGCAGGGAAAGAGCCCGAAACCCCACAGCTAGCAATATTGTGGATATTCCTGCCCTCTTGCAGGCGTCGATTTGAAGTACAGTGAGAAAATGGCATCGTTTTCGTATTGAAAACCATAGTCACTTCACAATTAAAATAATTAACGATAGTTTAATCACTGTTCAGACTCATGTCATATCAATTGACAATTGTGTATCCCTAGAAATGGCTGTATTGCCAGACAAAGTCTACATGCAGAGTGCCTACAAACTGCTCACACTTCCTGACTTGTTAAATTTCGGTTTTGCTGACCATTTCCCGAAATTCAGTCTCTTACACTATTGTAGACTGTTGGGAAAGTTGCTGTCATACTACTGATCCATCCAGATCTCAATTCTCAGACCGATCGTATCCATTCATAATCCGCGCTGTATCATGAAAATGATTCAAGCTCAAATGGCACACATATTGCATCGAGAAACCAGCCTTCCCATAGGCTGTCGGGTGAATTTCCTTCTCATAGTTACCAAAGTTGGCTGTCTGACTGTGTTGATTGAGACCATGTATGGTGAGAGCTCGTCCCATTGTATGGAATCAACCAGACACTATTGTGTAGTCTTATTTCTTTTAGTTGAGAGATTTCCAGCAAATTGTTTTAGCATTCCATTGTCAATTCCGTACTTTTAAAATAGTAAAACATTATTAGTCGATAATTGCCAGTTCGTTTAGATTCGGGTAGAAAAAATGCGCGTGAGACGCTCTTTTCAGAGGTGATCAAGTTATTACAACGGCTCGAAGATCTCAAGGTCGTTCAAGTCCGTAAAAGAAACAGGCACATCATCTCTAGATCCCTGATGTGATTATACTCAAAAATATGTCACTGCAAAGATCTTTCGAGATATATGCGTTTAGCCATGCTGGGGTCAACGAGGTTGATTACGCTGTGTGCTCTACCATTGAGGAATTACTGTGAGTGAGAAGCGCCTTCCATTGATCAACCCAACTAAACACCCTCCAAACAAACGACCAGTCGATGTGCCAGCTCAACAACTACCCCTTCTATGCCATCTCGCCACCGACAATTGTTATTTCGCCCGTGCAAATCCAGAACAACTGCCTTTGTTGTCTCGATCTAGGAGTTGAATAGTTGAGCATTGTGGAGCCCAGCAGAGGTTAGCGGGGAAAATGTTTGAGACTATGATTGGAATTAGCCCTGGCGGTCCGTGGTCCGTTGAAGGGCATTGGTGTTTTGGAATATGTTATGAGAAGTGAGGGGGAAGCGAAAGGAAATAACATCCCGCTCAGAGTATCAATCGGACCTAATGGGTGGAAAATAGTGTGTAAGAGGTAGAAAGACGTGGGTTGTAGAACTGGTCTTAAGAGGGAAGAAAGTGTTTTGGAAAATTCTTGAGTGTTGAAGGAGAAGGGAGACTGGATTCTAGAATGTAGCGGGGTTTGAAAGGTTAGTTGGCTGGAAGACTTAAGACTTTAGGTTAAACGGAATTGAACTCTAAGCTTACACGCACTGTTGAGATCGTCTGTCGTACGTCGCCGGAATCTTTAGTGTTTTGGTCTTTCCTGCGTCTTGCAATGAAAGTCTTTTGGTAGAGTGAACTCCCCTACTAGTTTTCATCCCGCGTTGAACTTCAGTTTCAATGCTCTTAGTCCTAATGGAGAAGTTCTTCCTCAAGCTGTTTTCACTGTTCACAAAATTCACTGCCGTCAACATCCAGTAAGTCTAGTCTAGTGACGACTAGTGTATCCTGCCAGAAGACAAAATACTCCCGGGACAGACTAGCGACCTCTACCTTTGTCCCGGAGTCCACTTCCTGGTCCCCGTAATTCTTGCTCAGATCATCCCAGGAAAATTTCCACGTATATATCAGATATAGAGAATCTCAAATCCAGCTGCTGAGAATTTTAGACTTGGTGTTTATTTTATAATCTGTTGATGTATGTTGTTTTCAAAATGAACCAATGAGAGCACACGATTCCTTAGCTTGACACTAAAAAAATACGTGGCTTTTCTGACATGCAACGAAGTGCCTTTAGAGCTGTATTTGAAGCCTGAATGTTGCCTTTCAGGCAGAGATTCATATTCAGGGTCCAGACTATGGATAACCTTAAACTTAAGCTTAATTTTGTTCAGTTTCGTTGCGTTGTAATAGTGTCATGTACGTCTCTCTCTGTGCCTTGAGGTTGTGTTGATTAGACTACGCCTTATGAGAATACACTGTCATAGCCACATAGAGTAAAATGGAGAGCCATATACTACTTAGTGATCCAAAATTTCATATATGCAACGAAAAGAAGGTCAATTTATTGATTTTATTCCGCCGGGCCGTTTACTGCTTGGTTCAGGCCTATAGAGGGACACTCGGCACTTTCTCTACTGTGGCCAGCTCTCCCTCTGTGTGATTGTTTCCAATCCGACTCCTGCAACGAAAGATTCTCAAAGGTAGTTACATCAATAATAAGATTGCTAAGAATGAAAAGCAGAAAGAGGGGTTGCAAGATATTTGGGTAATGACAAATATGTATGCTTCTTGTAGATTACACATTGAATAAAAACATCACCTCATCTCGAATTCCTCGGCAATTTTCTCCTCCTCACTCATTCCAACTACTACCTCTCCTTGCATAATACCATGCACATAACAAGATCCAACATAAGAATAGTTCCTCTCCGTTTCTTTTCTTAGAACAACAGGAATATGGCAGTCCTTGAGGATCACTATCAAATCTCCAATCCTTGATTTCGACGGAACGAGACAGAGATATGAATGCTCACTCGTACTTGCGAGTCTCCTGTAGCTGATGGCGATGTTGAAAGATGTAGCAATCTGGTCTAATACTTCCTGGTCAGACGCTGCATGCTCACCATAGAAGCTATCTCGCTCCTCTTGAGCTATTTGCTCAAGAGTGAAACCGCGGATTTGGAAATTTTTGTTTTCCTGGTAGAACAGTCCTTGTGATGTTGTAATATCTGGTCCTTGTGCTGGTAGAAAGAAATGGCGATAGAAAGCTTCTTTCCAAAAAGATGGAGCTTTCAAACCATCTGCATGTGCCCGGTCTAAAACAAGTGTTCTCCAGAGGCTTTCAGCGATTTCTGTTGTCGAAATCTTCCTTCGCTTTGCGGTCATAGCTTTCTCGGCGTTGTGAACTTGAATATCGCTATCACAAGGATCATGCCAGCGACTGTAACCAACGCCATTGATAGTGTCGAGTACGAAGCCTCGTGCTGCGAGACAACCTTCTTCCTTTCGGAACCTGAAAGTCGAAGCTGATTTGGCCGTGTTTGCGCCTGCAGCATTCAGTAGAATGATATCTCTATGTTTCTTCCCTGCTACCTGCCAGTAAAGGAGAGGCACTGCGCGGTCTCGATTGTAGCCCCAGTCCGGTACCCAGGAAGGCAAATCAGCATTCGCAGGCCATCCTGCAAAATCAAGAAAGTCTAGAGCTCCACTTGGCTGTCCATATGCTGTTGATTCGGCTGCGAGCATGAATATCTCTGGAATTGGCTTGGTGCATTTTTGCTGATCAATGATGGATTTCTCTTCCGCAACAAGGCCGGCAAGAGCGAGGTATTTGTCTCGGGAATCTGTTGCCCCTGTTGACCTGTGACTTGATAACAAATATAAGAGAGCATCCCGTGGTTCTTCATCCTCATTAGATTTCATGCAATCATATCGAACGCTCTGAATTGAGAGGATTCGTTGAACTCCATCTCGCAATGTCCGTTGGAAGCGGGGTAATTCCATAGAGTCATCATGGCAAATTCTTTGTATGCTTTCCATGACAACCCTCTCGATTTCTATGTGTGGAATAAGAGCCTCGGCCGCATCGCGCACCGTATTCCAATGTATTTTCTGTCTTCCACAAAATACTGTTACGGTTTTCGAAGCGGCAATTTCTTGCACAACCCACACGCGATACCAGTATGGCCGCACAAGTAAATTGTGCAGAGCAATAAGCTCTGAATCCTGAGTCCAAGGCCGGGAGGACAGTGGAGATGCCCAGTCTATGGCTTCTATTGACGTCGAGTCACTTTCATGGGTACGTTTTTCATGGATATCAGCCAGCTTTCCGAGGAGCTCAATGGCGACATCGCTTTCATTTTCTTCAGGGCCAAGCCAAACTCTGGTCTCTGCGGCTTTTTGGAAAATATCTCGAATGAAACGGAGCTGTTGATCAATTTCTTCTGGCTCTCCCTGGTTTATACAGATCGCGTCGACCCAAATATCGACGTCATTGTCCTCCTCACGGAGATATCTCAGCGCGATTTCGAGGTTTACAGTTGCAGCATGAGGCTGGCCACTGACCACGATGTCCCGAGTATGATACTGATCGCCCCACGCGTATGACAGCGCTATGTATGGCGGTGGAGCGTCAAGTGAAATTGATCTGAGTGTACAACGAATTTGGGGTTCCTCGATGTTGCCCCTGAGAACGGTGAGAATGCGGATGTCGCGCTTTGCTTCAAGTGGCACGTACTTGATGCCGTGACTCGAAGGAATCGCGTCCATTTTTAAGTTTTCAAGACATCTGGATAAAAGAACTCCTCGAAGAGACTACTTTCCCGGAGAAAAATTAGTTCAGCATGAAATCTCGTGGACTTACCTGGCTGATGCGGGCACCGCTCCATCCCTTCCTCGCAATAGTGGATTGCTGACAGCGTCAATTTGTTGGCCCCCACTTCCAGACCATTCTTGTAGCTTTGTGCCAATGAATCTTGTGCTCGGACTTTGCCTACGGTACAGAGTCTAAGGAATTTCTATCATCTCGTAGAAATCAGGTACATCGCAAGAAATTCTGCTCTTGATGTTGGTGGCATTGGGAAGTGTACGAAGGTATCTTGGTGTGATTGCTAAGTGCACGGGGTCATCGGCCCAGGCCAAGGGCTGCTGAGTGGAGCTACCTGAATTCAGGGCTATCACGCTAAAGATTCTGCTATGAGAACTTTCCAGGCTTAGTTGCGACGTATTTCTACAACCACACATCACATTACGCATCACAACTCTTGCCTCATACCTCTTGCCAATAACGAATATATCTGTTCCTATATGTATGAAAGAGTGCAAGATGAACAGATGGCGATCAATGACTGTCTCGTTTACGCTATGAGGAAAACGTTCCGATCGTCAGCCTACTTCCGATATTATTCAGGTTTCTTCCTGTCGTTCCTTTATTTCGATTTGGCACTTTGCGAAACATCTTCATAACCCTTAAATAATTGCAATTGTGTTTCTTGCCAAGGACTGTTCTATGCATCTCATTTCCTTTAATTAGGTTGTTCTTCTTCAGGATCCCATTAAGGTTGCGCGCAATAGCTATAAAGAACAACCAAACATACAGCTCTTCTGAAACCAGCAATCATTGGATTTCGGAAGCTTCAATCAAAAATCCCATCGACCAACATCACCTGTGAGTGGGCTTTGGGATTGAAACTTAGGTTATTTGCTGAGCAAATCAAAATCAACACTGAAAAGGTCGAAATTTTTTATTCTGCCTGGTCATACCTTGCATCACAGTTAGGTTTCAGTCAACGCAATGGGACCTGTAATCAACGTCCGCTTCGAGCAAACCAACAAACTCGGGCGTTTTTCTTCTTCGCAATTAACCGTCCGCAATGTGCTTTATGTGCAGCAACTTTGCTGTTCCTATAGCGGATAAATCTTCTGGCGTGTTGGTTGGAGAATAAGAACTTTCATTTCGCTCCCGACTTTCCCATTTTCAGCATCATTTACTTGCCCTCTACTACCGAAGTTGCAAAACTTCAACACAACTCGAGTTTCAAAAGACCTAATCGCCATGTTTCCTCCTCGCTTCACTGGCTTCGTTTTCCTGTTTATGTCTATTTCCTGCTTCTGGGTACCAATTCTTGCGACCGTCGTGGAGTTTGATCTGGTGTTCCCCCGCAACGGCACCTATGCACCAGGTCCTCTCTTTCCTATCGTTTTCGCCGTCCAGAATCCTCAATTCTTAGGAGCTCTTGCACCTGACATAGAATGGTCTATCTGGAGCAACGCTACGGAGAGACTTATTAGCCATTTTTTCAGGTTTTCTCCTGCCGTTGATGTCACAACTGAACCATACTTTCTCGTTCTCAACACCAATATGTTCAACGATACCGAGGGCTTGTTTGCTGTGATTTGGGGTCTGCGGACCACCAACTGTTCTACTTCAAATCCGAGCAATTACCCCTCTTTCGACACAAACCTCTTAAATGGCAACACCGCCTTCACAATTCAAAGGGGTGCACAGCAGCCTAATGTGATCACCACTCCGGATTCCTGCCCCAGCGCTATGTCTGCTTTCAATATTACAGACACTTTGCCATATGTTCCTCCAAACGATCTGCATTCCTTTGGATCTTGCGGGGTCCTTGCCCTCCCTGGGCCTACACCTACACCGACACCAACGCCTTGTGCAGTTCAAGTCAATCAGGCTATTGCATCAAGCATATCTTCAAAGATCACGGCCTCATACCTTTCTGCATGCAATACCACGATATACGCATGGCATAGCGGCTGCCCTGTACCCACGTCGTCACCCAAAGCAACCAACATCGCCTCAAATTTGAAGCTGGCAGGTTCGTGGATGACTGGCTTGGGTATTGGATTTTTATTAATTTGAGTCACATACCATTGACACGCTCACGATAGTTCCTTCGTGTCATGGCATGGTGATCAATATGTATAGTATTAGTGTTATGTTGCAACAAGTGGCTCGTAACTATCAGAGCCGATCACCAAACGCTACATTAAGGGTCGCGAGATGCCAACTTCCCAGCGAAGTTTATGGTACACATCTGCATTCTCAAGCGTAGCTCTATTTCAGAACAATATCTACAGTTTCTATCCCTAAATCCAATACCTGCCCATCCATACGATTATGCACATAGCATTCTCCAATCAGATGGTATCTTTGCTCGCCAGTCTCATTGTCCAAAGGCCGCACAACAAACAGAACGGTTACTCCAAGAAAAGCTACAATCAAATCCCCCGGTCTAGCCTCCGTAGGCATTAGTCCAAGTTGCCCTCCTTTTAGGATAGAGAATCGTCGCATTCCACAGGCAGCCATGAAATTACGGCGGTATGCCATTGCTTTGTGTCCTTCTTCACTCAACACGTATTCATTTGCCTCTTTGCTACCTCCTGCAGCAGCTACCTTTGCAAAAATGGATTCGAACGCAGCATGATAGCCTGCATATGCTGCATCTGGACTTCCATCAGACCAACGATACTCTTCTCCCAATGTCTTGTTGCCGTTGAGTGTGCGCCAAAACTCTTCTTCGGGGTGTGAGGTTGACTGAAATAGCTTCTTGGCTTGGAGGTACCACTCCCAAATATCCCAAATCTCCTCTTCAGTATTGGTATGACCTGGTATTAGGGCACTACATATGCGACCCATTTCAGCTATCTGATCGAAAAGTATTCCTTTTATTGTGAGGAGGTCTGCATCAAATGAGAATTCCATATTCTTCGTAGGCGTGATGGCATATTTGCCGAATTTAGATCTCCAGGAGTCCCTTTTGAGGTTCAGGCACCATGACGGTATCTCGTTACTCGAGGAATTGCCGCTGTGTCGAAGAAGACTCAAATCATTGTCTCTATTAATCAAATACCGTGTAACCTCTTTGATAAGTGCTATTGGTGATTTGTTGTAATCTGGTTGGAAGACTGGGTCATGTGCATCCGTGGCAATGCCTAGAAGACTGTAAACCTTGTCCCGAGGATCTTTTGACTCACTGTCCGCAAACTTGACCATCAGGGTGACAATTGGCAGAGGCTCGCCCGACTCCAATAAGTCTTGGATATTAGAGAGATGGAAAACCCGTCGGCATCCAGCAGGAGCTACAGCGGCATTCGTATACTTGAGTATGGCTGTTGATACCATTCCCAAAAAACCCAGCATATCCATCTTGACTACGAGTTTTGATAAAGTTTCCAAACTCAGAGTATCGTCTCCACATATCATCTCTGTCCTCTTGGACAGAGCAGCTTCTTGAATGACCCAGGTACGCTTGAACCAGTCTCGTTCCAGGAAAAGAGCCAAAGACACCCATTCAGTACATCCCTCTGGGTACTGTGCTGCATACTGTTCAACCAGCTCACCAGTTGGTCCCATGTGTTTCAAGGCAAGAGCTAACGTCTTCGCAAAGTTGATAGCAACTTCGCTGTACTCGCCAGCGTGGCCAAGCCATATGCGAACGTGATCAGCCTTGGAATAGACCTTTCCCATCAATTGCACTTGGCGAGCTTTCTCCTCGATATCGTGTTGATTTATACATATCCCATCTATCCACATAGGAAGCCCAGTTTCTGTCATTCTCCGACTTGAAAGGATATCGTGCACATTTTGAGTGATGTACAGAGGGTGGCCATCGAGTAGAATCTGGTGAGACAGCTGCTCGGATCCCCACGTATATGACACCGCGATGTAGGATGTTATGACATTATCAAGCGAGACGATGGAGTGGGTACATCTAATGACAGTAGCAGAATCAGGGTGTGGCTCGATCTTCAGAATTCGAATTTGCTGCGGCTCAAGCGCTTCATATTGGAATGTCTCTTCACTCATGCTGTTTAGGTCTCCTCAAAGTCTATGGTGCATATATCAGCTGGCCATTCGATATAAGATTTTGCAAGAAACAACAATTGAAAAGAGAAAGTGCAGTACGTTGTGGACTTAGACGAGCAGCCCCTTTTCGCACGAAGCAAGACACGAACTTTGAAAAGTCCCACGACAACCAGCACGATAAGTGTCCAATGATGTCTCGAACTAAATCAAGTCGAATAGAACAACAGCATATACAATTGATGCAGGTAGACTGGGCAGCATCTCACTCCTTTAGCACAAATGCTTGGTTCCATTTCCTTGATTCATATAGTTACGGAGTAGACGCATGCTGGTCCGAAAGGGGTTAGAGGCTATTCGGAGTGTAAAGACCAACTTTGCTCATACCGGCTCGGATCGAGCTCGGCTAGAGCCTTCCTTTGTCTACGCTAAGTAGTTCAAACTTTGCTCCATCAATTTCGTGAAGTATTAAATTCCTGTCTAATATGTCCAGTATCTATTCGCTGTTTCGCCCGTATGTATAAATTCTCCTTGCCATACTCTCATTTATTTGATAATTTGTTGCCACTCGTTCAAACTGGGATCAGCCATTAGAAACAAGCAACGATGCTGTTTCGATCAGCAGGAAAGAAAAGTCAAGCTCAGCTCTAAGCCTTGTTCTATATTCATCTCTGGGCAGTCTCACGAAGCGCTTAGAGCCAACCCGACCATTTGGAAAGCATACTTTCAGGTCCGCTTTAAGCCGCCATGTGGCACAAGCTTTCGGAGCCGCAGGATGGGATTTCAGATGCATCTTTCCAATGTTTTCAAGCGTTCCCGTTGTGCACGATGCGAAGATGCCAGGGCATAGTCACATCCATTCGGAAACTAAGCCTACTCCGTACAGCACGATCGAAGTCCGTCTGAAGTTGGTCAGCAAACGTCCATGTCAAGCTTGCGATTTGGTTGCTCCTCCGCAACGGGCGGGGCTTGCTAGGGTTAAAGAGTGGTTTGGGGGCGGAAATGTTCTTGTTGCAACCGTGCCGCTTTCCTACCGTTAATATTTTACGATCGTCGCATCCTCATAGGTCCACCGGAGTTCAATACAAGGACTTGTCCTTCCTTTGGGATCATACGAAAACTCCCCCCGGGCTTATCTTGCAAATCTCACACAGCAACTGCCCATTCTGGCTCTTAGGGCTGCAGCCGCATACTGTTGGCAGTCCTTAAGATCTCGACCCACCGTTTGATCTATCTTTCAACGTTGTTCCAAGAATCTTCGATTCTTCACACTCTATGTCAACATGCCTTTCGATTACGAGGCCTATCAGCAAAAATGCAATGGCATGTCCGTGGAGCAACTCAATAAGGAATGGGAAAACTACACACGCCAAATTGCTGGAGGCTCGACATCCACAGCCACTTCCGTACTGCTCTCTCCGTTCACGGCTGGTATATCTCTCATAGGACTTGGTATTTCAGCACCTCGGATACACAATGCGCGCAAAAAGCGTGAAATAATCGAAGCAGGCTTTCAGGCTCGAGGGACTACTCACCATACTCGAGCAATAGACGTCATTGCCCCGATGGCAATGGTAGGTGCAGTTGGGACAGTCACTCTGGGGCTTGGAGCACCTGGAGCTGATCTCATTCCGATTGGAGATGCTGCACAGGGAGCTATTGACTACATAGTTCCCCATGTTGCAGCGAGTGCAGTAGGGGCAGTCGCAAAATACAAATCTCTCGGGCAATCTCAAGAAAAGCCTATCCAAGTTGGCATCCATACTTCTCACAGCTGGCCCGTTGACCCCGGAGACCAGGAAAGATATGGCCCTTTGATAGGCCCAAACGTTCATGCCTATTCAATATCTGGTCATCAAGCAGTAGATGAACCTGGCTATTCTCAATATCAAGGTGCCCAGCCTCTCTTGCAGCCACAGGCCACCGGATCTACCATCTCGCTGACATCAACCACCTCATCTTGGTCGTCAACAACCAATGTCACAACACCTTCCGTATCTGATAGGTCAAGTATATATTCTGAGGCTAGCTTTCAGAGTGATAAGAGCATAAACGGCCGTTCACTCTCTTTGCCAATTCATACACAGGCGCAAAGCGCTCGAACTCAACATTATGCTCAGCAGCAACAGCAATATCAATATCAATACCAAACCACTACTACCCAGCCGCATACTCAAGCTTTCACAATGCAAGGGTCAGTAGGAGTTTCTTGAGGCAATCCTCATGAGTCAAACAAAGTCTAACATTCTTCTAGCATGCAAGAATCGCTTCAGCAACATGTCCCTACATCCACACCAGTGGGAATGACTAACATGGAAACAAGCAAACCTCATATCCAGCAGATCAAAGTCGATGATCTTCTTGCCACTCTCACACACGAAGAAGAGATGGTACTGTTCTTGAGAATGGAAATGGAGAAGAGGAATTTAGAGCCGGAGAGTACCACCGAGTTCACAAAAGCCATTGACGGAAATGGAATGAGTTTCCATATAGTTGATGTGGTGGACTTGGGGACGTTTGAAATGGCAGAACCAGATCCCATTTCCCCTGATATTGCTCCTAGCCACCATCAACTTCATCGGACAAGTCATGTGCGGGGTCATCAACAACGGCCACGAAATCAAATTTTGAGCGGGAGAAGAGCAATAGAACACCCCGATATCAGCGAAAGCCCAGCAGGATCAAGCGATACCACACAATCTCAGACTCCAATTTCGAATCCATCAACTGCCACTCCTAGCATAATTCACAGCGCCTCAATCCCACTGCCAAGTCCACCTAGAGCATCCGCTCCACAAAGCATTGGACTGAAGTCGATATTCCGCAAGCCATTACCTTCTGAAGTAGACATATCGTCACAGCCATCACTTCAGCAAGCTAATATCATGGCAACAACTGAGGATACTTCAATCCTCAAAACTGGACTGGTAGAATCTCCACAACCACAATTCATTGATCAAAGACAAGACAGCGGTTATTGTTCAGGGACGTCGGCTTCTATGTATACTAGCCCTCCGGCCCTCTCGCAGCCTTTTGCTGCTCGCACTTCCCTACCCGCTACACACGAGTTATCGAGGTCTCATGATCCAACCCTGTCTCAACGCCACTCAGCGAACTACGTACCGTCACCCAATCCTCCAGCTCCCACCACAGTATTACCCGACTATTTCAATTCTACACCTGCAGAGAATCCCCGTTCAATCACGGCTATCACTCCTATAATGGACAGATTGGATAAGCATCGTGAAAGCATCCTGAACATGGTTGGTTGGCAATGGTCAAAACTCTCAGAAAAACCAGGGCAAGCAGAAATTAAAATTGGTCCAAATGGGGAGCCAGATTATGGACCAACACCTCCAATACCAGTTGCATACAGATCATAATTTATTTTCATTTCTTCGTGGTTGCGATGTACATGAAAGAATGCATGTAAAAGTACATTTGAGGGCGGAGTTCACGGGAATCGTCAGGTAGCATCAACAGCATATACCCTTTTCTTTCGAATATGTATCCTATATTAGTAAGGTAATCATTCGAATTTCAAGTCAAAATCATGAACGTTTTACTACTTAATAATCCATTGCATACTTCTGTTTCATTTTAGCCCCAGTAGCGAGACGTAAAAAGCCTGAGGACTTCAACAAAGTAACATATGGCTTCATTGTTGAACGTACTATGTATAAGCCAATCAGGATTTTCCTGGCTCGGCATACAAAGAACCAAAGTTAAGTCCACCTGGTTTAAGTAGGGTAAGCACCTGTGCTGGATCGGGGGCAGCACAATTCAGTGGCATCAGAGGCTTTCTCACAAGTATTTTCGAGAACTATATGGAACGGAGCATGATACCTTAACTCCATTGTCAACAATATTGTAGTGCACTGAAGAGGGCCCTTTCCTATCTCCATTATCTCCGAGATCTCGGGCACCGACATATCATCAACTCTTAATATGTGCAACGGCAGAATTGAAAAGCTTCAAATGGTTCTTGGAATTTCATGACAGAGCCAGCTCACTTCTTACTAGAATGATATTATTCTCAACAAAGGACATATTTCTGTGAATTTTCGACATATTGTCTTGTTTTGAACCACCATCTCCAATTCTCCATCTAAAAAAACAATGCCAAGCTCACCCGAGAAAATTATTGTTCTCATCACTGGTAACCCTTTCAGATAATTTCTTCTAGTTTACATTTTGATGTTCATAGGCGCCAACACTGGCATTGGCTACGAAACGGCAGCCAATCTCCTCCGCCACTCCTCAAAATACCACATACTCCTCGGCAGCCGCGATCCAGCAAAGGGCTCCCTTGCAGCGAGAACTCTCTCTTCCCTGCCTTCCATCCTCGGCACAGTTTCTCCCCTACAGATAGACGTCACTTCCGATCTCAGCGTCGATGTAGCAGCTCGTCTCGTGCAAGAAAAATACGGATATCTCGACATTCTCATCAATAACGCTGGTTGTTTCGCAACAGATGCCCTGAAAAGGAATGCTTTCCGTAAGATCCTGGAAGTGAACACCATTGGCGCCTTGAGCGTCACCGAAGCTTTCCTGCCACTTTTGAGGAAGGGGAAAGAAAAGCGAATCGTCTTTGTTAGTAGCAGCACAGGGAGCATCAGCCAAGCAGCGGATCCAAAGAGCAAGTACTATAGTAGTCGAGGCACCGAGTACAGAGCTTCGAAAGCGGCGGTGAATATGCTCATTGTACAGTATTATGCTGCCTTGAAGGGGGATGGGTTCTTGGTTTTCGGTGCAGACCCGGGACTTTGTGCTACGGGGTTGTTTCAGACGCCGCAAGCTTTGAGAGATAGAGGAGCTGTTGAAGCGGATATTGGAGGAGAGAGAGTCGCTTGTGTTGCTCGAGGTGAGAGGGATGCAGATGTTGGGATGGTTTGTGGTGAGTATGGGGTTTGTCCTTGGTGATAGCGAAAATGGGTTGCGGATGTCCTATCTCATTGTGAGTACTGTGCCAGTCCTCATCATGATTACAGTACTAACTTTACACGAAAAGTTATATTGCTTGAAATTTCGAACCCCCTGGGCAAATTGTGGCGAAAGGTCTCTCGGAATCCAATGCCGATCTAGGAAACAAAATCTTTGCGACAGATACTTAGAAGTGCTTAAATGATAGAGACTGTCACCTAAGCCCGATAGAGGAGCCCCCCTTGAAATATATGTGTACTTCAATTAGTAGGTAAACGTTTTCATGCATCTATTTTTTCAACTCCTCAAGTTCACATGTACTTTCATCCCTCAACTCAGTCCTTTAAGTCTCATCAGATCGCTTTCATAGATGACCCCCCAAATCCAGCTCCCATGAAGCTATCAGCCCCTTTCTCTTTCTTCCCATCGTCCACAACCCTCGGCACATCAGGTATCTCAACACCTTTGATCTTATAAACCATTCCTAAGTAACCATCACTAACGACCCAAACATCCACCTTTCTGCCATCCTTGTAGGTGCCATTATCTTCTTCAGGCAGCTTTATCACAGCTCTCGTGCTTGGCCTGCTATTTTGATTGTTGCCTGGGCCGCGATTACTTGGTTGAATTCCCTTTTGCTTGTCGTTGCCAATGTTCCAGCCGACTCTCTTGATCGCAACGATTTCGTCCGAGTGCTCGTTGCAGAGAAGAACAAACCAGCCCTCCGTCTGCGATTTTGGGAAGCGAGGGGCGTACATCTTGCCGTCTCGATCGGTCAAGTTGTTCTGGCGATTCAATACAACTGTCAAAGATGTAGCGTTCACATCCCGAACGTCCATTCTGAGGTTGGGAATCATGTTAGCTGCCTTCTCGAAGCGTGCGATTGTGGTTGGTGGCAGGTTCAATGCAGAGACAGTGCGCTGATAAGCGGCTTCCGATTCAGCAGAGAGATCCTGTAATTGAGGCGGTAGATTATTGTTGGAAGGTGGAGTGGGCTCTACTCCTGGAAGAATAGACAGAGGGTAGTCTGTTGGCCAGCGAGCAGATTTGATGCATTGCAGCAGTGTGATCATCTGCATACAACTTGAGAGATACCCGAGCTCAGTGAGCACGTCAATACTAGCTTGGATGATACGAATTGCTTGATCGAGGACACTTGTTTGGTCACCAACATAGTCAGTGATAGGAAGGTCAATTCGAGACATGTGTGCTTGGAGTAGGAGGAAAGCCTTGACGTGTGGATCCCACATTGGTAGATCGTCGAATGAGGATGCATCGAGGGGAAGGTTCTTGGACAGCTGGGCATTAATTAAATCCTCATTGTGTCGTACAGGAAGCTCGTCGTATTCTATAGCGCTTGACATCCAAGATAGGACATCAGTGAAAGAGGCATTTCGTTTTGCGTTTTTAACAAGATGACGGATAGTGCGATGAGAAAGATAGTAGTAACTCATAATCTTTCCCATCGGTGTAGAAAAGACATCCCCGTTGGGATACATCTCCAGGCACTGAGAATCGGCAAGCTCTCCGAGAGACTTATCAACCATGGAGATCATATAATCATTAGCCATTTGCTGTGCAGCAATTGTATTGTGCTCTTCAGCCGAGATCTCCAGCCCATAATAGGATGGATTCTTGTGCAGACGACGGAAGAAAAAGGTCCACGTAAGATAATCCAAAGCATCCTGTTTGGTTGTGATGGTCTCTGCGGAGACTTCAGCGCCCAAATGGTTGTCAAGGACATTATGGAGGGCCGATTCGACTGGGAATCCAGTATGTAGGAAGTGCTTGTAGAATGCCTTTTTGGAATCCTGAGTGAAAATTCGCGCAATACCCGAAGTATCGAATTGTGGACGACCTGCACGACCCAACATTTGCAGGACATCAGTAAGATCCATGTCCTTGTATCCCTCGATCTTTGCATCGAAGAACTGAGTCCCTTTGACAACAACCAAATGCGCAGGAAGATTGACGCCCCAAGCCAAAGTACTCGTAGCTACAAGAATCTGAATCTTGTTGTTTGCAAACAGCTCTTCGGACAGCGATCGATCTGATTCTACAAGACCGGCATGATGGAGCCCAATCCCAAAACTCAGCGCCTCTTTCAAGGCATCATCTTTAACACGAGCAAGATTCAATTGGAGATCATCTTCTGACATCTTAACAAAACGACGAGGGTTATCTTCCATACCACAAAAGTTGATCAGATCCTTAGCCGTCAATCGTGTCTGCCTTCGAGATGCAACAAATACGATCACAGGTTTATCGGGGCTGTGGGTTTTGATAGCGAGAAAAGTCGGTCTGTTCATTGATTGCATCAAGGGACAGAAGCCGCGAACTTCAGGGAAGCCATCGATGAATATCTCCAACGGAACTGGACGGACACTGTGGCGGAAATTGAACAACCCCTCTTTAACACCAAGCCAGTTGCCCAAGTCCATTGCATTTGCGCATGCTGTGGACATTCCCATAAGTCTGACCGAGTTTTTCGATTGCGCTGCGATGTAATTCATACGAGAGACAATTATCTCCAGAATAGGGCCTCTGTCGCCACCCAACAAGTGGATTTCATCGATAATGACTAGGCTGACCTGTCTAACATATCCTCTTGTCTGCCAGCTTCTGGATATACCATCCCATTTCTCGGGTGTAGTAATGATGATATCCGCATCACGGATTGTGCGGGTATCCGGTGTATTGTCACCAGTAAGTTCGACAAGCTTAAGGTTCATCTGCTTCGTAAGGCGAGCACCCCAATCCTTAACTCGTTCACGGACAAGGGCCTTCATAGGGGCGATATACACGACTTTCGACCCTGGCTTCTCACGGAAAGCCCACCACATAGCAAGCTCGCAAGCAATAGTCTTACCCGAACCAGTTGGAGACCCAAGAAGGACATTTGCTGATGTATGGTAGAGGCAATGGAATAACTGTGTCTGCATAGGATTGAAATACTGGAACCTTTTGGCGTAGATCTTCTCTAAAGCAGGATTCTTGAGAGCGCTGATCGGGAGAGGTTGAAGATTTAGAAGGTCGGTATACACACTTTCGGTGTCAGGACGAATGAGATGCTGGAATGAGATTGCGTGAACAGTCTCAGCTCCAAGCCATCTATCTGAAACGGCTCTGACATAAATTTGAGTAGGTAATGGATCCGATAAAGGGATTGTAAAGTTCAGCTCATGGTCATCGTAGAGCTTTCGACGATTGAGGATAAAGAACTCATGATGGAAAATTTCAGAGGTTTCTGAGTTCTCAACCCAGATCCAGTAGCTTTCAGAGGTGCCATTGTGACGATCGTTCCAGCGGAAATCAGGTGTCAGGAAGAGACGTATTCGCAGAACGTCTCTATTCAGAGGGGCGATCTCGGATTCGATGCTGAGTGTTGGGAAATTGTCGAGAATTTTAGATATTGTTTTTCCAGCAGCATGATTATGAACCATTGAGCCAATCTCCGCTGCGTCCATCTCCTTCAATGATTCTATGGAGATCGCATCCTTGGAATCCAGATGATTCTGCACAGGCTTGGGTAGCTCAAATTGATGAAGTGGATGTTGAAACGCCCAAATTCTTTTCTCAATCGATTTGCACAAGGATAAAAGGACAAGGCACTGGTGGCCCCATCGCCGATTTAGTGCAATCATGAACATGGCTCTGCAAATTCTGGCAGATTGCTGGGCAACATAATTTGAATCGTTAGCAAGCGCGAAATCTTCAAGATTGGCGCGAGAAATATAGGATTGCAACAAAATATTGGTTTTAGCCTGTTCATAATTAGCACTTGACCTGTAACATATTCATTGGTTGGTTTACCTGAGGAGAATCGTTACCATCTCGGACCTGGCACGGGGACGAGAATTCCCGTAGCTTTTCAAGCTCCTTGGACTCGTTGTCTCTCGATTGGATGTTGTCAAATTCTCCACTGGTGGCAATCATCTGCAAAACATCCGCCTCCGTCGATTGAGGCTTCATCAAGGTGTTGAATATTTGAATTGTTGTGTGTAGAATATAATATTGACTGGCGATTCGACCAACATCTTTACTTTTCAATTCCTCTGTTGTCTCATTGAAGATGATCATTTGGCTTTGTTGAAGAGTTCTAGCTGCCTGAATTACAAGTTGGCGTCTCCTCTGGACGAGAGTGGGATCATCTCGTGCTCTATGGATCGTTAGTATTGTATACGTATGAACACAACGACGAAAAGCCCAAGTCGATGTCTCCGCCCCGAAAGTCACTTTACTTTCCTTGACAACGACATTATGTTGATAGGGGAATAACTTACTCTGCCCAGTCGATGCCATAAGTGATGGGGTTCTTTTTCATCCTTACGAACAGATAAGAATAGCCCAGCCTAATTGAGTTGAATTAGCACTGTTCCAAATTATTAACACTGTTCTGATGAGCAAATACCATTGAACTGCTTCTGGAACGGATGTGACAGTGCCCAGAGCAATTTCCGCATTTAAGTTGTCCACTAAATGTTTCGAGAACCGAGACTCAATTGGAACCTGAGCTGTGACTGCTTGAAGATAGTGGGTGAGCCTGTCCTGAGAAGTACAAATCATACCAATACCAGTGTCCTGGAATTGAGGACGACCAGCACGACCGAAAATTTGAAGTACCTGGTAATTGTTAGCATACAAATCCTGAAGAAGCCGCTGTAGTTGATCTTACGTCGAGAATTCCGAGATCAATGAATTTACCCTCTGCTGCACTGTAGATCTGAGTTCCTTTGATAATTACCGCTGCAGCTGGCAAATTGACACCCCAAGCAAGTGTAGCAGTACAGCAGAGAACCTTAAGAACTCCATTGCCAAAGAGTCTTTCCATCATGTTTCGATCGGATCGGGCCATACCAGCATGGTGAATTCCAATGCCCTTCGGTAGCAGCTCCCGTAATTCACGTCCTACGAATATCAGCATTAAGTCCAAGCATAGCCAGATGGGCTTACCTCTAGAGCTCCTCATTTCCTTCTCCGCGGCCTCATATTGAGGGTGGTTTCGCGGATCAAAGAGCTCTGTACAAACCTGTTCTATGGCTTTCTCGTACAGCATTTTTGCACTATTGAACGTGTCTTTCCTTGAATGAACAAAGACCATGATCTGATGATCCTGTTCGAGCATTTCTCGAACTTTCTCAAAGGCAGTATTGTCAATGTTGTCTCGAGAAGTCTTAGATCCTGCCTTGCCTTTAACTCCAATGAAATGCTGCTCAAGTGGTACAGGTCTGAAGCTTGCATCGAAGTAGAACAGACCAGCATAGCGATTGACTTTCAGGAAATCGGCAACATCGACGTAATTCGGAAGTGTAGCAGAAAGACCAACAATTCGAATCAATGACTGGGTGCTCTCAACCTGCCTCTCGGTCCTTGCAACCAGAGATTCCAGAACTGAACCTCGATCATCATGAAGCATGTGCACTTCATCGATGATAAGTAGCCGAACTTTCTGAACCAACTCAGTATCTCCCGTGCCCTTCCGGGTTACGACGTCCCATTTCTCAGGAGTGGTCACAATGATTTGTGTCTCCACTATCTCCTTCTTCGTCATATGCATATCACCAGTAAGTTCTCTGGCTTGAATCCCAAGCCAGGCGAGGCGGCTTCCCAGCTTTTGAGTAATCTCTGCTGCTAGTGCCTTCATTGGCGCGACATATACGATTTTGAAGTCCTTCAAGTTGACGACGAAGTCCGAAGCATCCGGTTCCTCTGCTGGATTTGGCATAGTATTTTGGCCGATTGCATGCAAGATGGTCAACATGGCTGCATCGGTTTTACCCTAGATTTCATGTCAGCCAACGTCTGGGATTGCGGGCAAAAATCACATACCGCACCAGTGGGGGCACAGATAAGCATATTTTCGCTGGTTTGATATGCAACTGGATAGACAAGACTTTGCATCCGATTAAGAGATTTGTATCCCTTAAATGTCCTCCGACAAAGTCCGTCCATATCTGAAATGTTAACGAGCTTTCGGCCTTTTCCTAGTACTCCAACCTTCCCTGCGGGGACAGTGTATTCTTCATACAACTGTCATGATCAGCAAAACTATCATATATGGGGACAGGTCACAGTTCGTAGGGATATCATCTTACATGATGCTCCTTTCTCTCTGTACCGACAGGAAGGCCATATTTCCGGCCGCGATGGTCCAGAGTATTGCCAGCTGAATGAACTTTGTAGACATGAGGATAATTTTCGCCATCTCGATTAATGGCCGGTGCAAGCTCAGCGTGTTTATGCTCATAATCTCGTTGTCTCAAGGCTTCCTCACGTTGGCGTTTTGTTTGAAGCTTTCCGAATATGGGCTCTTCTTTCTTCTGTGATGAAGAAGAAGTGATCTCTTTCCGATGGGAGATGAGCTCAATGATAAAATCAAAATCATCGAAACCAATAATGTCTGTTAATGTTGACTGAAGCTCCTCCTCGATGCTATCAGAAGCCAGTAAAGCTACAATCTGTTCACGGAGATCATCTGACGAGAGACCTTGCTTCCTGGCCGCAAAGGCAGTACATTTATCGTTAAGCCATTGAGTACCGTAATTACCACCCTTGCCCGGAGTACTTGAAGCATCCTGGACCATCTCATCGTTTGGATCACTGCTCCAGAGGTCTTCCTCACTCTCACTGATGAAATCCCAGACATCATCACCACTATTTCCAGATGTAAAATCATCATCATCGAAGACAATATCTGAGCCGTAGAATTCAAAATCCCCATTGACAGACGGTTTCGGTAGTTTGAGGTCCGCCAACGCAGCTTTCATTGCGGCAAGTTGCGTTTGCCATTGCGCCTCGGCAGAATCTAAAGTGGCGGTAGACATGGCTGGTATCCAAAATGGGAGATCTTGTACGGAAGTTTGGGTCTTAACAGGTTGGAAATACAACCAGGCTGTAGAATGATGTATTAAAAGGACGTTGGTAGTCCCTTCCACGGCGTTGATGGTGAGTCAACCGGCGTATTTCTTGATGTCGTTGACGATTTTACTAGCGGGAGTGCGAGGCGAGCTTTGGCTATTTGGCGGGGTATAATCGAACTGATTTAAACTGGTGTAATTTGAGCGGCCCGTCCCTTCCAGTTCATACTCTGGTAATGTAGATTCAAATTCCAAATGGTTTATGTAATGCTTTAATTCAAGTGAATTCACATCTACCTATGATGTGATATCTGCGCTTTTGAGAATTGTGTGGCTTTCGTTGTTCGCTTACACTATCTGTGGCGGGGTAGAAGATGAATCATCCCAAAAACTTGTGCGAGTATATACCTCCCATCTGTTCCCAAGCAACTTTCCCCGTGAGCTAATACCAGTGAGCTTCTTATGGGGTAGTTGAAATGGATGTAGGAAGGTCACAGTGCATTACATCTAGATTCTACTGTCTTAACATTTTTTATTACAAGCTACTGCTACTAGAAGAAGCCATACGCCGTGAATTGTTTCAAAATGCTTTTATTATTTCTTAAAAGCTATGTATTCTAGTAGCAATCTTAAATACACCCACCGAGAGTCGGACCCCCAGAAGAGGGAAAAGCAACGATCAAACGCCTCCCAAGTAGCGATCTGGTATCATACGTTCATAGAAATATCATTTAAGAGCAGCTTCTCTTCGACTCTGGAGCGGGGGTCTTCTTCTCAAACCCACTCTCCTTTTGTAACCATGTAGCAAAGTCCAATAAGTCGGGGTTTTCAGCTCTGGCTGCTTTAATATCCACCGCATATCCATCCTTCTCAAACCACTTGAACATGGCACCGATATCATGCATCGCAAGCTTCGCAATTGTACCGACGACACAGAATGTTGTTGGCATATCAACACCCATGGTGTCCTTGAAGACCTTCTTGGCTTGCTCGAAATTAAGCTCATCGCCAGCAATACCGATTTGCTTGCCAGAATATTTGGCAGGATCCAGGAGTGCCTTGGCAGCGAAAAATCCGATATCACTTGCTGCAACAAGCTGAATTGGCTTCTTGCCAACCTGGTTCCACATGGCTGCAAAGCCTTTGCCGTTGAAATCGGGTGTGAGGTTGTCCATGAAAGAAACGGGTCGAAGAATTGTCCATTTCATCGGTGTGCCTTGTGTCTTTTCCTTCAAGTATAACTCGATTCGATGTTTGGTTGCAATATGAGCCACAGGGGTGGGATTTGTGTCTGACAACTTCTCACCACCACGGTCTGCGGATGTGAATACGAAGTGCTTGACCCCATGTGTAAGACTGGCGTTGATTAGACCTTCAGCTTGTGCTTCCTCGGCTCCCGCTGGACCATGGACTGTAACGCAGAAGACGCCGTCAATTTGCTTTCCAGCCTCCTTAAAGATGGCTTCTGGGGCAGTAGGATCTCCGCTGATGAGTGTAATACGAGAGTCGGTCGCTGCGATAGCTTTAGCTTTGGGAGAGGAAGTATTGCGAGTGAGAGCAAGGATTTGGACATCTGCGGGACAATTTGGAGCTGCGAGGATAGCTTTGACGACTGAGCTGCCTTGAGTGCCAGTTGCACCGACAACGAGTAATGTAGGCGCCATTATTGCAGATGGTAGGATATGAGGTTGTTTTTGTAAGGTGCTAGGTGGGGCACAAGGAGTAGGTATTTCAGACCGACGATGGAAAGGATATCTGATCCTGTGAATTGTGCAAGTCGTATGTACCCTCCAGATTCTCTTTTGGAGATGGATATGCTCGTAGAATCTTGAAGTTCTGGCTCTAAGGTCGAAGGTCGTTGTGAGGGGTAATTGTAGTTTTCTTAGTTGATTGCGGCGAGGCTGATGAGACGAGGCTAAGGCCAAGGTGCAGGTCAGGGGGCGGCGCAGGCAAGAGGTGTGGAATTGATTGAGAGGAGAATGAAAGATCGTAATGAGATGTAGTTTAGATTGGATGTATGAGAGTTTGGTAATGAATAATAGAAGAGGAGAAAGGAAATGTGAGAGAAAAAAACAATTGGTCTTATACCTTATGATTCAGAGCATCAATAGAATCCTCACGGACATAGTGGATATTTTCGACGTCCCGAGTGTGAGGATACGTGGTGGATTGTCCCTTACCACGATTCCTCCGGCCGTAGCAGCCAACTTATTACATGTGGAAGCAGAATAGTTGCGTATGAAAACATGGCCTCGTGCAGTCTGGGTCGGGGCAACTATTTGGACGACTGAAGTGGCTGTGTATGAAAAATAGTTGATGGACAATTTGAAGTTGGGGCAGCTCCTTGGGAACGAATCAGAATAGGGGTACGGAGGTGGAGGTGACGCTTATCGGCCGATAGGTTGCTGACACTATGCTGAAAAGCGGCAACCATTTGTTGTATCAACCAACACACAACCATGTACCCTTCCTTTCCCTTCTTGTCCCAATCTAGTGCTGCCCTATCTGGCACTTTCCCAGCATGAACTAGATATCTGACAGAGTCACGTGCTAATGCCTCTCGGCCGTTCAGTCGGCGTCGCATTCCTCCTGCTGTCACTCTTCACTTCTTTCGTCCGCACCACATCAATTTCAAGCTCCTTCAAACATCAACCAAAACATGGACCTTGCAAACACTTCGCTTTTCCCGAATGTGATGCTGTTCATCCGCTCATATTCTATTATTGGGAGCTATATTTTTGCGAATGCCAAATTGCCCTGAGCTAGTTATTCCCTCAACAGAAAGCCATACTTGCACTTATCTAGCAGTTCAAAACACTCGCACTGATCCATACAACTCATCGATTTAATTACGATTAGTCCTCAAAGCAAGCATTGCACCAGATGTCGAGTTGATAAGGAAGTACCTGGGCTTATGTCTACAGTTATCGGCACTTCTCAGATCGTCAGATCGCATGCGTTCTGACACAGACCACATCCACCCTCGGGAGAGGCATGCTTTGTTGTACTCTACGAATAGAAAATCCACGCCATAATCCTTAGCACACTCCGGGGGCGTGTGTGGGAGGCGCCGCTATGTCTGCAGGGTTCTGAAGATATGATTCTCGTACAAGTTGCACAGAACCATGCAGCTCCTGAGTCCCTGCCGAGGGGAGCATGCCAAACAGGTGCACTTCTTGCATAGAATTTGCCTTGGCCTTCAATCCGAGTCCATAGCACTCGGGAAAAGTTCTTCTTCTCGATATATGTCCTCACACGACGTTGACAAATTTTGCGGAGTTGAGCGTCGGACTGTTTCCAATCCTGGTTCAATGTCTTTTGCTACAGAGCAAGTCCTCAGTGATTGAATGCCAAAAATTCAAAAATTTAAATCGCGAACAGTTCATTGTTAATATAAAATGGGAAGGATATCGGACAAGGATTTCGTTGTGACTTGTGCCTACTATTTTATAGTAAGTTGAGCTCATTGTTTGTGTACCACTGTCGTGGACTGTTACATCTGTCTGCCAATTTATATAACTGCTCTTTGATCCCGCTGTTGTGTGACTAGCCAACCACATTTATATATCTATCTACTCACCACTGAGTATGGCCGGCCAACCTGATCTAGTAATTGAGGCTGAAGCTAATGAGTATGAGTATGAGTATGATTCAGGTATGGGTGAAGATACTGCAATTTCTACTACCTCGATGAGCTCGAGTATATGGAGGCACAGAGAGGAGCATGGACGTACATATCACAAATACAAGGACGGGAAATACGTCTTCCCCAATGACGATCCCGAGAACGATCGATTGGATCTCTAGCACCATCTTTACAGCCTGACATTTGGGGGTAAATTGTTCATGTTACCTATTGCAAAGGAAAAGAAACTGTCCAATGTACTGGACGTTGGTACTGGAACTGGGATATGGGCAATCGATTTTGCTGATGATCATCCCGAATGTAGTGTTATTGGAACTGATCTTAGTCCAAGTGAGAAGCAACTTTGATTAATCCAATCTTACCCTTCAAGCTCACAACTCCTCCTCACAATAGCAGAAAATTGGATGGACGTGTTATTTCAATGTCAATGCTGACTCGGGATAGTTCAACCGACATTCATACCTCCCAATGTGTCTTTCCAAATTGATGATATGGAGGAGCTGTGGACTTTCTCAAACAAATTTGACTTCATCTATACTCGTATGATAACAGCATCTTTCTGTGACTGGCCGCACTATTTTGGGCAATGTTTCTAGTAATATTCACATTGCTAAGATTCCCTTCTCCCGCCCGCTGATTTTCACAGATTCCTCAATCCAGGCTGTTACGTTGAGTGCGCCGACATTTGCTTCCCAGTTCAATGTGACGACGATACCCTACCGCCTGATTCAGCACTCTTTCAATGGTCAAACTTAATGGTTGAATCCACCATCAAAGCAGGGCGTCCCTGTAACAGTGCAAAGGATTAAAAGCAGCAAATGGAAGCAGCTGGATTTATTAATGTGGTCGAAACCATCTACAAGTGGCCGCAAAATCGGTGGTCAAAGGATAAGTAGTTTAAAGAATTAGGTAGGTCCTCAGAAGCTTGCTACCCAAGCAGCAGCCTCTTATAAGTACCAGGAATGTGGCATCAGGAGAATATGGAGCCTTGACTTGAAGGATTCAGTCTTGCGCTTTTCACCAGGGTCCTAGGTTGGTCAAAGCAAGAAATGGAGGTTTTTCTCGTGGATGTGAGGAACGAGATCAAGAATACCAAGATCATGCCTACTATCCTATGTAAGTCCTCTATCAAGCGACTCGAGGCTATGAGCTAATTGGTGGTAGATAATGTGTTTATGGGCGGAAGCCAGAGGAGCAGCGGACTAGAGAAACGTAGATTCTACCAATTAGAAAAAAAAAATCCTTCAAGGTTGACGATTCATACTGCACCGGCAGGCCGGAAAATTATCCATCTGCGCCAAACATCCTCAGATTCAGAAGCAGAACAGAGGTGTTGCCATAATTGTATGTTCCATCATGACCTGAGCAAGTTCACTAAACAGGCCTATTTGGACATCTTGTCAAACTCTCCGCACCAAGTGTGGGATGGGAGAATCTACACGCCAACAGGAAACGAAAATATCAACTTTTCAGGCACAATAAGCTCCTATGGTATGTTCCCATAGAAGGATATGAGGTGCTACCGAGTTCAGCCAGGTCGTCCGAGTGGAGGGCTCCGAGAGTTCGAGAGACCAGACACTGGGGAAGCCCGAAAGACCGCCTTTGTTATGAGGAGAGGTTTGGTGTGATGCTAGAGCTGGGGCCGCCTCCGAAGATGAAGCTCCGGGCGGTGCTTGACTTCACCTTATTAATCAAATCCATTGATTATAATAAGAGATACATTCAACTCAGCGATGTTGAAATATTTTCAGGCAACCTATAATTGGATGCTACCCCCGCCTTCAACCTCATCATCTCATTTTCTTCGGCCCCTCAGCGTCCATCATCTTCGCCCCCTTCTCCTTCCCAGCTTGGAGTCTCTTCTCACCAACGTAAGAAATACCCCAATCCACAGCAACTTTCAAGCCATGGTCCATATTCATAATCGGATTATATCCCAATCTCTCCTTCGCCTTCGCAATACTAAAGGTTCGGTTCAAGCATACCCACTCGATTTGGCATCGTCGGAGATCCTTTTTTCGTCAATACAACCTCTCTTACCTTAGGTTATACAAGCCACAAAGCAAAAAAAAAAAAAATTTGGCAACTTACTTTCGGTTGCCTCTTTCCGATTGTGAAGACCCAGTATAACCATTCTGCAATGGTTGCCACGACCAGGACTACGGATGCAGGCACCATCCATATCTCTTCTGGACGGACATGGTGATTAGCAAGAACCCAGATCCTGCGTGAAAATTCCCAGTATGAAATTGGTTCATCATCAGTGATGAAAAATGATTCTCCATCGACTTTCTTAGAGATATCTTCAGAAGGCTCAGCAAGTAATGCCTTCATGGCTAATTTGTGAGCATGGACTGCATTTTCGACCTGAAGACCCTCAGTATGAGTATAGGCTCTGCTATCATGCAAGGAGGATATTATCAGATCCTGTGGTGGCGAAACTTACAAAGACAAAATCACATTTCACATCTCCATTTCCAATCTGAATTTTTTCTTTCCCTTCAACGATTTTCCTGATTGCGTGTAGTACAAGTGTCTTATCACCGTCCCCATATACACCAGCAAGTCTCAGACTGCAAGTACGAAGACTACCTGATCTACGGTCATTTGCTTCGAGAACCTGCTTTCGCATCAGCATAATCCAAATTTGAATTGATTGGACAATGCTTACCATTCGCTCCGCAATAGCTTTCGTGCCCGGATACGGATCGAATCTATCCAGCCCAGTCTTCACCTCTGCCTCCTCAGTCGCTCCATGATACTCCCTCGCTTTCAAGACCGAAGCACTTGATGTATATATCAGGGCCTCTACACCATATTTCTGCGCACATTCCAGAATATTCCTCGTTCCATCAACGTTTACACTCTGAGTCAAAATCGCATTTTCCGATACTGAAAGTGAGGAAGTTGTATCGTGACCCACTGAGGCGACGTGGAAGATTACCCGTGGGCGGACAGTGGATACCACATTCATAAGAGAGGAGAGGCAAGTGATGGAGCCGGTGTGGTAGGTGGAAGTGTGGTGCTCGAGCTCTGGGGCGGAGAGGTCGAAGACATGGATGTCGGGTTGTGGGAAGGTATAAGAGAGAGAGCGAACGAGGTGTGAGCCTAGGAAACCGGAGCCGCCGATTACGAGGATTGAATATCCGGCTTTCGTCGAGGGCCCAGGAGATTCTTTCGTAATGAAAGAGCTCTCTGACTCCTCACTAAAAGATATGTTTGGCATAGTGTTGAGCTGAGAAGGTAGAGTATTGGGAAGTGTTTGGAGCAAGTCGTGAGATTCTTTGGTTGATATAGACACCTGAGGTCGAACAATAGATTGTAGATTTATGTCAGGCTAGATGAGAAAACCGCAGGTTGTTATGACACTGAGTCCTTTTGGAAAAGGAGAGATTGATATGGATTAGTACGGGCGATCAATGGGAGTGTGTTTGTAGGATGCAATTGCGAATAAGAACTTACAAACGTCATCTCATCAAAACTTTTACTTATTCACTTTATATCACTACGAAGGAGATTTCTCTAGCTTTGATAAGTATGCCAAAAAGCAAATGACGGTACTCTGAAGGAAGTTGTATATTCCACAATTTCCCGTTCCACATGTGGACTGGCGAACTCGAACTACACAAACTTGGAAGAGCTCGTCCATTCCTTAGAAGAGTCCCTCAAACGACCACGCGCAATTGTGAATTGCAGGGATGAAGAATTGTATTCAAGGCCATTCCAATTGATCAGAGTGAGCTGTCACAATTGCCTTGGGTATCCCCTGAGTTCTAGTATGAAGTATGTATTAATTTGCGTCAGTTGTATCACCCCCGCTTATAATATATTGCAGAAGGAGACTTATTTTGATGACCTCCAATTACTGGGGTTGGAAGAACATGTGTTGATGAGAAAGACCCAAAGAAAGAGGATAATAAGACGTTTGGATACTTTTTTTCTTTGTTAAAGCCATGTGTGGTTCTCATTATTTTAGAGCGGGTTGTCTTGTATCCTCGTGTCAAGACTCTCCGTGGATACAGTGCGCTCACAGGTGATAGAGCCGTATAGATATTGAGCATAAGGCAGAATTCAGATTTGAAAATCTTTCTCAGAGCTGTTTCAAATATGTACAGATCGAAATGAAAGTATATAAAACGACTAACAAAGGAAATCGTAATCGGCGTCGGCCACGTTATTCACAACTTTTAGTTCAACTACCTCCATATAACTCAATTTCTGCTGTGTGATACCTCATTCACAAGAAATCAATGCAATCCAAACTCATCCCTGGACTCAGGTAAGTCGTTCCAGAGCTACCACTGATAACATTTATTTTCAAGATGTTGTATTGACCGGCCGCCAGGAATGCTGAAGCTGGAACAGTGTACTTTTCAAATGTTAGAGCCGACATATTTGTTTACTTTCAGAAATCCAGTTTTGAAAAAGACATGGAACAGCAGAAAGTTGACAACTTACGGTGAGTAGAGTATTTGTTCCTCTATATGTGCCCACTGTCAAGCTTCTCGTTGAGGCTTGAGAGCTCGCTGCTGGAGCGGAGGATGTCCAGCTATTGACTGTAATTTGTGGTCTACCACCAGCAAACGCTTGCGTGATTCCAATTCGGACTGTATGGGCGAGAGCTGTTTGGGCAGCTGAAAGCTTGAAGTAGATCAAGTGACCATTGTTTACGTCGACTAAATTCATTCAGGTTATTTTTGTCTCATGATATATAGGCAGGAAGGGAAGGAATATACCCCACATGTAACCTGGGAAGGAGTTGCTTGAACTTGTACCAACGATAAAGTTAGAAGGATTCCAGGAAGAAAGGCGGGTATCGCTGGGATGCATATAGGTTGGCTATTATTGTTAGTCTAGAAACATGTGATTGAACAAAATATACCTTCATAGGAGTGGTATCAAAGTTGAGGAATCCTGCCGGCGTTCCATCCCAGTCACCAATTCTCCAAATTGCAACACTGTCTGAAAGATCCACAGGGGTGATAGTGTGCAGAGCAAGACCTGCCCCAGCAGTCACTGTGACACTAACAGTGTAGACACTTAACTCTCCCTTATAAATGGTCAAGGTATAAGTTCCTGGAATGACATTTGTGATGCTAAAGGCTCCCGTGGAAGGTGTAGCAGTACCCCAGTACTGTGCGTTTGTATTTGAGAGTGCTGCAACGTAAGTGTATGCGGATTTCATGTTTGCGATTCCTATACTATTAGAGATATAAACTCAAATAACCATTGACGAACACTTACCAACTCCACTCACATAACCTCGGGCTGAACTAGCAACCCATCCAGTGATGCCAAGCGTGTCCATCCAACTCCAATCTGCTTTGCGTGCAAACAATGCAGAATTTGGCGCACTTCCATCAGTGAACGAGAGAACATACGGCCCTTGAAGACCAAATCTCTCTGGGTCTGTGGTACCCATATTGTAGTAGAGGATCTCGTAAAGATCTTCTGCAATCGTGGTACAACCTCTTACAAGAGATCGGAAAAAAGGACCTCCAGATGCTTTTTCATGATTTGATCGAATGAGCCAGATGCCAACTGATGAAGTGGCCTTGCCAACATAGTCGTAATCAATCGTCCTGCAAATTGTTAGTCTACTTCTCATAGCAATGGAAAGAACATGTACCTTCCGTAATTACTTCCCTGATAGTGCTTGGACTTGGTATATCCGTATGTTGTTGACAACGTGACATCTGAGGCCTCAACAGTGGTTGAGGGAGTGTCATAATAATCAGAGTCGATTGCTGCTTTGGGGAGTATATTCGGCACGAGACGAACAATGTATCGTAATGCAGCGACCTAGACATTGCCTTGTTAGACTCGTTCAAAGTAAAGTGGGGGATATTACGCTATTATCTCCTTTGTTAGTGAGCATGTAGATATTGTTGTTGCCATATCTTGCAATGTACGTATGAATCAAGGTCCCATAGGTGACAGTCACTTTGATGATATATGCTGGGCCTGCCATTGTTAGCGAATTCCGGTCAATTTGAAGGCGTCACTTACTTGAATATTGCTGAATTGTCACTGTCGATGTTCCAAGACCACTCTCTACTTGTGAGTTCTTTCCTTGATATCCATTGTATTCCTACACAATCCGTTAGCCGTATTTCCACTAACCCTCACGAGAAGACACTACTTACAACACCATTGTAGACCATGGAAGTAATATCTCCATTGGTCTTAGATACTTTGAAAACCAGCAGTGATCCAGTATCTAACAAAAATCAGATAATTATATTGATAATTTCGGAAAAATTACCTATAACATATTGACTCCCATTATCTGTGTATCCGAACGCAGCGAGCACAAGGCACGGAAAACTGAAGGCAACAACTACAAAAAACAAGAGACTTTTCATATTTGCAGCTCGCAAACACAGCAATGGAGAAAGGAAGAGGGGAGGAAAGCCTCTTCAACAGAGGGGAGATACCTCATTTTATCCATCTCGGAACCGAAGCAACTGCAAAGGATCTGAGCAAGGGAACAAACACAAGCATCTCATAACAGCACGAATAAGGACGTGACAGTCTCGGCGCCTTCTCAATCGAATGTTGAAGGGAATATTTTTGAACATGGAGCGATTGGTGGAAGTAACTATTCTCGTCTGTCCCTGAATCTTGGCAATCGGAGACCCCCCTGCCTCGGCTCCAGGGGAATAAGGAATGTGTCCCTTTTCGATGTTGACTCTCCGGATGCAGAATATAGGATGGAGAAGCTGTCATTTTAAACTTAAGGCGACCCAGGAATTGTAATTAACTGGCCCATTTTAAGCCCTCTGCTCTTGATTTAGTTCCGCTACTTGCAGCTACTTGATATAGGTAATGTGCTTAAAATGAAGAGCGGATTGGAGCATCCAGATAGTGCATGTATAGCAAAATTCTGTAAGCATAATTTGATTATCCTTGATGACGTGCGAGTCGTTTTGGTGGAATCACTCTTCTTGGTCGGACGAGGTTCATGAAATGCTGTACAGCTCAGAGACTGACAGCTGGGCATATCAAATGCATTGAAGTTGACCCAAGGCTCGTCGGTGGTTGGAGCCAATAACCGGTCTCTCGATATGTACAGATTCAGATATCTAAAGACCTAAATGTTACAAAGTCCAGTTGGACTTATTCCCCTACCACCTGGGACCTTACCTCCTTCTATACACTCCAACCATCCAACTTGCTCTCAAGATCGCCAAGCCCCATGCCATTCCTATACTATCCCACATCACATTCAGCTTGCTCCCTCCCACTTCCTTCCATCCTATCTGCACTTCCGCGACCTTGATTCCAGGACTTGTGCCGCGTTTCCCTTGAGACGCAACAACGATACCAGAGGGTGCGCTTTCGGCTAACATCAACATCTCGACATCAAAGATCCAGCCTTCGGCGTGCATGTACGGTATTATATGTGGTAGCGATTCGCGAGAAAAGAGCTTGAATCCACATTGCGTGTCTCGGATTCGGGATGTAGCAGGAGGTGTAAGGAGACGGAGGAGTAGATGGAACGAGTGCATCAGGGCATTTCTGAGTGCAGAACGCTGGATTTTGTTAGCCATTGATCGTGGAATTATATAATTGGCACATACCTGGACAACAGCCTCGCTGCCTACGAGATGGGATCTGCTTCCTACTGCAATGGCACGGCCAGGCTCATCAGCCACCTCCCTGCACCCATCTACTAGTTTTGCCAAATCCTCAAACTTGGAAGCCCCATCCGCATCCGCAAAAACAGCGTATGCTCCCCTAACATGTCTAAATCCATGCGTAACAGCCCCTCCTTTCCCTCTATTTTCCTTCAACGTGCATACCCTGAGAACATCGTGTAACTTATTCCGTCTTGCAAAATCAAGAGCAACATCCACAGTCTTGTCCTTACTCCCATCGTTCACAATCAGAATCTCATATCCACCAATTCCTTTCGAACGGGGCGTAGCACTCCCATTCGCTTTCCCCTTCTCTTTCTTTGCCGCCACTGGCAACCGCCCATATTCAGCATCCAAAAACGCAACCGCTTCCTCCAGCATAATCTCTAAACGCTCTTCCTCATTGTACGCCGGAATAACCACACTCATTTCCAGCTCCGCTTCCTCGATCGTACCTGTATGTTTTTCTGAGAAGTCACCAGTAACTTCTGCTTCTTTCCTGTGAGCGAGCCATTCGTCATGCCAGCACGGAAGCTCTTTGGGAGAAGTAATCGATCCATCTGGATGAGTAGTTATGTAAGTTTTTTCTGACGAGAAGGATGGGCGCGGGGTCGGCGCAACGAGTAGGAGGGCAAAATATGCCTATACTTTCTATTAGTTTGTTTGGAGGATAGAGGGGCGGGTTGCGTACAAATGCTAATGAAGCGAGAGCAAAAGAAACGACAATTGTGAGCAACAGAGGTAGAGGCGTTCCCCTTGCAAACTCATAAACTGTCCAGAGTAGCCTCTGCGGGATGTCTACGAATGCTGCCATGTTTCTGAGCTGCGGAACCAGAAGATGAATGGGCGCGAGAAGGGAGCAATTTATGGAATCGAGGCCGAAAGCTTGAGGTTTAACATTGAATAACGCAGCGCACACAAGCTTGAAAATTTCGTCAGCTCAATCGTACATGGCCTGCGTTTAATTGGGGTGTGGGTAGCAGAGGCTGTCTTGGAGGAAGTCGTCGTCGGCGGCGTCGTGTTCTGCTATAATTATGAACACGATTCACATAAGGCGGAGCTTCGGTACTTTTAGACTTCGAAAGGACCCCTGTGCCTGTTAGAGACAGCCTTGTGACTGATTCGTAGCCTCACCTGCGAGGCTAGATGAATTAGAAATTGGGACAACTGGGGAAGCTAATACAGGCTGATCAAGGCCTGGAGATGTTCGCAAAATATGATTATAATTATTGATTCGGGATAGCCTTGCCAGGACAAGGAGTTTGTTGAATATTCGAATGGCAAGTTGTGACGAGAGTACATCATTTACAAATAAGACCTTTGGAATCTCGAAAAGTCATTTGATTTTACGTCTGTGAGACGTGCCCGGTATTGTCTTCTCGCCTTATTCTCATGCTCAGAACCGTCCTCTATAATACAAAGTAACAAGCAAGCCCCGTGATCCATGATCAAATGCTCATTTTCCATTGCTCGTTAATCCCGTAGCTCAGCGAAAGCAAGCCCAATGGGTGTCTCGTAATAACAACAGTGAACTCACCCATAACACCTTACACCAGAAAGCGCCTTGTCTGTCTCCATGTCGTGATACCAAGACAGACTTTTCAACTGCCGTTGTCTCCACTATTTGGGCTCTCGCCACCAGTCTTGATAGCTGGGGAAAGACTGATGGCAATCTTATTGGCTTTGCCACCAGATCCTCCACTGTTATGAGGACTGGTATTGAAACTCTTCTTTCTCCGTAGCACGCTGCTTGTATTCGATCCAACCGAACTGGCAGAATTACGCCGCTTCGGTTGCGACAACTTGCTCATTTCATCTTCGTCTTCATCCTCTCGGCGTCGCTTCTCAGATAGCTTTTCTGGAGGAGAAAGAACTGCCGCTGACATGATAGGAGTCATCGTGGTTGTATTGTTCCCATCCTTCGTCGGTGTAGGTGGTGTATTCTCATCTGCAACAAGAATGCCGGCTGTAATGTCGGTCTCCATACTATCGTTTTCTTCATCCGACGTGTAATCCACAAGAGGCTTCGACAAAGGTGAGGCACCGTTGGCCAATGGGCGATTGGTCTCGGTTTTAGCTGCGAGTTCATCCTCATCATCAGACGTGTTGAAGTACTCCTCTTCTTGAGCATCGAGATCTTTGATGCCCGATTCCCACCGACTGCCTCTACCCGTCTCTGGTCTTTTTGGCGTTTCCTCTCCTCCATCCAAACTCGGGAAGGAAGTCTCTATGCTGGTGGCAAAACCTTGAGTTTGGTCGTATCTAATGATAAAGTTTTGGAAGATATCGACGTATGTTATATCTTTCATCTTCTCGCGGTAGTTTTCTACCAAGTGGGCGATGATGTTCTTGATATGTTCCCTCTTGATAAAATCAAAAAATTCTAAGCATGCCGAATTCAAGAGGTTATCACGTGGCATTGTCTCAATCACCAGGTTCAAGATAGGCTCAAAGAGCTTTCCGTGGGTCATCTGCTGGTTGTAGAATTCATCCTGCAGCCCGATGAGATTTCGGAAAAATTTGAGAGCGGCTAGAGCTAGTCAGCAATGATTGTCTACACAGAGGGGATACTTACTGAGTTTCAAATACTTTTCGGGACTAGAAAGTAGTTGGGCAATTCGTTGGCCCAACTTTTCAGTCATTACAAAGTATTTGCTGTGGTGAGTATGCTGGCGAACGAAGAAGCAGAGGATTTCGATCAGGTATATGAAAAGTGAGACTTGGTGAACATTGAAGTCCATATTAGTCCTGTCCTTTAAATCAACCAATGGTTTGAACAGCTTTTTTGCCGACTCCTCATAGAAATCTTTGACGAACTCCGCTTGTTGAGGATCTGGCTGGGGTCGCATCCTGCCCACAGCATCACCATTCCGGGCCATGTTGTCCAATGCATTTTGTGGTCCGGGGTCAAGCAGGACTTTGATGGCATCTGCAATTTGTGCCTTTACGCCGAGGTCGGCTTCAACAAGCAACAAATCGATCAAGGAATCTGTAAGAGGTGTTTGCTTCTCGTTAATTTGTCGGAATATGGTTTGGCGAATCATTTGAGGATCATGATCGATCATAGAAACGAGCACATCTGTCGCTCCAACTCGTACCCCGACGTCGCTATGGCGAAGAGCAAAGTTGATCACAGATAGAAGTCCGTGGCCCAGGAAATTGTTATACAGCTGTTGCCTCGATGGTTGCTGCAGATTCTTCGCGATAGCACAGCACTGCTGAATGAAAAGAACTGCCTCCTTCTTACGATCCATATCAGTTTCCTGGGGACCGAAAACGCCAAAAAGGTCTTTGAGAAATGCTGGATTCGTTTGGATATGTTGCACAATATCGACTTGGTTGAAGAATATTAAAGAATTGAGAACAGAGAATGTAGGATCGTCCAGGATCCGTGCAAGAACCACATCTTTGAGGTATTGCAATCGATAAGTGGCGTGAATCTTTTTCCGAATCGATTCATCGTCGATTCGGACAACTTCCTTGTATCTTCCCTCCTTTCCCAACCAAAGCCTGTGGTTTGTCTTGTGACTTGGAAAGTCAGGATCATACTCCAAAGCACCCACAACACCCAAGATCAAGTCGTCTGTAACCGCAAGCTCAATGATAGTTGTATCATTGAGCAATATCAAGGTCTTCATAATGTTGCATAACCGGTGTAAACTCGCGAGATCCTCCATATCCTCCGCCATTTCTACTAGCGGTATCAATTTTTGGATGTATTCCTCAGATACGACATATTTGCTCAAAGCCTCACGTCCGTGGGAAGAATTTTGCAATCCGCGCATAGATGTTTCAACTTCGGCAAGATTTCCCAACCCGGGGGCTGGAAGAGTAACGGGGCTATTGAAAGGGTCGATCGATATATCGTCTGATAAGGCATCGTCTGATTTTGCGAGGTCAGTGAATTGAATGGGAGAGGCTAGCACATTGTATACACACCTGGACCATTGATTGCCATCAGCTGGGCTTGTATATTGTTCACAAACTTCCTACAAGGCACATAATGTCAGAACCGGGTGTAACATAGTCGCGGAGCGAAGTGAGGGCATGTTAAACTCACCATATCGCAGCGCAGCATTCCGATTCTTGAAAGCTAAGGGCCATATCAATGCCAGTCGAAGGTTCAGTCCATACGATGAGAGTATCTACAGATGTCAGCCTTGAGATGTTAACAGGGTAGGACAGGTATCATACCTTGCTGTTTTTGGAATCCATCTTCTCTGCAGATTCGCGTTTCTAGAAGTGTTCGATCTGGAAACTCTTCCGACTGCACGACAACTCGCGGTTCTTCTTGCCTGCTGCCTTCATTCTAGACGCGCAAAAAGTGTCAGCCAGCACATCTCAATGCGCCACGTAAAAGGGCGGAATATGGATATAAACAACGCGCAGAAACTGGGAAAGAGGAGGCATACGACCATGAACGCCGCGGTACAGAAACCGGTGCCTCTGTCAAACCAGTCATTGTTGCGCAACTCGTAGACCTTGACTCTCTTCTTGTCGTTCGGCGGATTAGGCACCGCTTGTGCCATCATCAAAGGTTGTAGTTCCCCCTCGAGGTCCTCTTCGGAGCAATTCAGGATATCTGGCACGATATCGAGGTGTTGTTGCAAAGAAAGTGGAGCCTGGCTCTGCGTGATGGTAGACGCCACTTTCTTGACGTCCACGGGTGCGCCGAGGTCGCGCTTGTGTCCAGGGAAGACGTCGAGGTGGATCTGTGCGAGGAGCGATCAGGATGATACAGTCGACATGCAATAATAGAAAGACCTCCCTCGGATATCGTGTGCGGTCGTGATGGTTGTGATGACGGGTTGTCGTTGTTTGCTCGACCTCAGGATCTGCGAGACTCTCCGAAGTTGAGAAGCGGCTCTTTTAGGTTAGACCCGATTTTTGATGGTCAACACGCAAGATAATCTACATCTGAGCCTCCACAATTGTGTGAGGTGTGTCGCAAGTTTAATAATGATTCAGTAGTATAATTCTAATATAAATTTCTCGATTTTAATTCCATATCATTACTATCAATTCATTTTTCGACCAAAAAGTGAAAATGACGATCTGTCACGTGCACATAGAAGTACCATGGAAGGCAACCCGAGAGGAGGTCCGTGCTAATTATAAGACCGAGAGGTGATATGGGACGCGACGAGCGACTGCGGCAACGAACCTCGGAAAGGACAGCTGGGCTGAAATTCAAGAAATGCGTCATTCGTTTCAGACGCAGATGCAAGACGCAACATTCCCATGAGCTTAAATCGAAATACGTGATACATCATCCTCTTATTACCACAACTAACCTATCTTATCCCTCCCGACCCGCTGGTTGCATTTCACAGCAATCGGGTGAGGTAACTCACACGGGATGGATCCAGACTTTGATATAGGGTTCTCTTGTATCTTCGTGCCACGAGACTATGTAGCCGCAATGCACACTAGATATGGAAGAATCTGGGGCTTGGAAAGAGCTTATTCATTAGTTGAAATATTAGAAATCACGTCTTATATCGAATTTTTTTTATCAGTCACATTGGCATTCACTTAACGGGTGTTTTTGTGCAGAATATTCTGCCATATTTGGTAAGAAGTATCTGTCAAATGCATCATCTAATATCATAATGTATCTTAAGAATCTGTCGCACATCAGGTCAGGATCATACTTCGACGGACTCTGGAGAGAACAGCTCGTGCTCAAGCTAGTTATTCATATTTGTAGCCCCGCGGCACGAAAAAGGAGAAAACTTTCTTTGCTCGTGTGAGCACCATGACTAGAGATCGCAGCAAAGCCAAGTGATTTTGCTTCAAGAGCGAGTGTCGTTGGCTATCAAGGGCATAATATGGGCAATTTGAGATTTCGCAATTGATTCTTCTTTTATCATTTTTCTGTGAGCTATGGGATGACATACTCGCAATAGGGCTCTCACGAAAGCATAGACTACCCCTCCCCTCCGCTCATCGCAAATAACTTTCGTCAATTGATTGTCCCTCCCTGTAGCCATAAACGAGAGTGGTGTTGTCATATCTATAAATAGCCGCGCCCTGATATTGGGCAGCTGAGGCCACTAATGCCAGCCGGAGGTGGTGGTGAACTTTTTGAACTTTATCCTTTGCCACTATGTACGTTGATACTGACCTAAAACTCAGCAAAGCACATTGAAATTTCCAGAGTAGTGTATATAATTTTGATACTCCCTCCTATATCGGTATTGCTGAGTATCAGGACAGGGCATAACGATATTTCCGAGCTTCTGAGTTGCGTGTAAAAAGAAAATCGATTTAGACTAAGTATGTGTATACACATCTAGCAAAGGCGTGGTGGAAGCCTCGCTGCAACGAGCCTCAATTCAGCGAGTATCTCGACACCTGCGTAAATCACCTGTAAAGCCTCAACCTTGAACCTCAGCAGTCAATCGCGGGAGTTAACATTCTCTTCCGAAATCGAATGTTTGGTACACCTTGAAGCTCTCTTCCTGAAATCGATCTTACCATTTAATCATGAACACGCGACATTCCGTAAGTTATGTGCACTTCCTGTGGAATTTTCAGCACAGAGAGCATCTACGGCGATCCCACCTTTGCTACACCATGAGCTTGGTTCGTGTCTGGCCAAAATCCCATCCTCCATATTTGAAATCGTTTTTGGGCCTGTACAGCTCAAATAGCATGCACGATAATCGTTTTTGCTGCAAGGTGACCATGTACAACCAGCTGCTTGCAACAGGTCCACAACTTCGATGAAGCTCACCGTTCAACCAAAGCTTCCGACCTGCTGGCCGGAGTGACTTGCAGTAGCAAGACTAGATAGCAGGATGAAGGATAGGATGGCAGATAAGATCCATGTATCGGGCAGATAGATGCACAGATATGGGATGGACATGCTTTCTAGGTCGGTAAACCTGCTAGTTAAGCTTGATGACCGCTGCCAGCATGGCGGTGGGCTCTTTTGGCTCTCAAAGAGCTTCATGGGGTAGTTGAAAATATGGTAGAAAAAATAATTTGCTTCCATCGCACTGCATATGTACCGCAGCGTCACGAAGTCGACATTAGAATTGCAAAGCTAGTCATAAGTCTAATTGACTCGCCGCATTTGTGTAAAGTCGTTCAAGACAATTTGAGACGGTGAGAAATCTCTCAAGGATAAAATACCTTCACTTCCAGCTGAGAAATTGCTGGTGCACGTCGCAGAACGACGGTAAGATCGTCAGAGGAGAGATAAGAAGCGAGTGAAGTCGATAAATGTCTCCCAAAGTCTCAGCTGGCTCTTGACGGCCCCTGAGCCGAATGGAGATGGCTTTTTGGGCACTCTGCACGATCCATGTGAAAATCCTCAGTTATTACCAGGGTTCGAGCAAGATTAATATTGATCTGCCCCAGGCTGACCTGTTACCAAGATAGGCGCTGGTCAGCAGAATCAGGAAAAGTAAATCTAAAACCAATACTCACTCAGATCCACAAAATTTGGGCAATGCGATTTGCTTGACAGACTGTTAATCAAGGGACTTACTTATCTTTCACTCTTCAGTAGGAGTTGAGCGAACTGTAGGTAAGTCTCATCGCAGTCGTGAAGATGTATCGACGACATCGGGAAAACCGAGAGGAGGAGCTTGGAGCAGCAAAATTAGACTACCAACCTTTCTGGAAATCATATTGACTAGGTTGACCAGAAATGGCATATATTTTTTGAGTCAGCTGGGTTAGACCAAACCACTCACAAATCATCCACTACGCCCACGTTCTTGCGCTCGTTTCCAGCGACGACTTGTGGCGTGCTTAACTAGTTATTCTCCGTCATTGTTTGAGACTACCGAAAGCCACACTGGCGGATCATTCACAACCGCCTCCGCAGACACATCCAACTCTTTCCGAAAATATCATTTTTGGTTCTTGGAGTCTGGCTAAATACAAGTCGATAGGCTTCCTGCAGCTTTTGCGGTTCCAATGGATGAGTCGTTTTGGTACCCTACAGCACAATCGCTAGTGCAAAAGGATAACGTGTAGAGACTTGGAATACTCGGGCCGTCTGAACTGAATTGCATGCTCCAAAATAGTGTGAGACCAGAGGTCTCTGGGTCAGCGTTTTATCTCCATCCCAACGCAGTGTCGACCCACTTCTGGCAATATTTTCGAGCTCGAATAAGACATTTCTCTCCCGTGCTGCGCTATGAGTAGATATGGTCGAGGCAAGGGTTGGAGAAGTGGTCGTATGGCCTTATATCTGAATCAGTTAGATGTTTAAATGCTTGGGTTTGTCTGATGAGAATAACTGCGAAATGCATATTGAGGCCATAAAGTCCACAAAAGGCCTTATTTCTCTGACCAAACAGTTCGGTGAAAACAGTTGAAATCACTGTACGGAAAATATTAATACTCGCTGGCCAAGCTTTACGCCTTCAGCGCTCACCCCTGGATGATAAGAATGAGGATGAGGATGTTGGGACGGCTGGCCAAGGTGAGGCGGGCTGGGCTTCCAGGGGCGCAGGAACAGCCGGGGGGAGGTGCCTACTAGTACTGTACCGTACAGTACCTAAAATTCCAAGATTACTGGTAGAGATGTCTCTCTCAGAGCGCCACTACTAACACTTTTTTCGACCAAGTTACCCAGTACGAACACTCTAATGCTACAGAATCTGTAAGCGTCGCAAGGTTAGATCCCACTACGGAGTTACTACCAGAGTCTACAGCAGTAGTAAAATCTTGTCAACCACATCTCATCAGGGCCATAGCATCAGCATCATGACCAACGCCATTGCCAGTACCTGTTGGTGCCAACCTCGAACGATACCAGCAATTCCCATGTGCATTAAGTGATTTCCGATCTCGATATTGATATTGATCTGAATTATGATTCTCGGCCAACGGAATCTGAGCCAGCCCAAGCCCACAATCAAGCCCAAGCCATAACCACACCAGGGGTCGGGGCCCTGTACCTGTACGATGTACCTGTGCAATTGGAAATGCCAGTACCTACGTACTACGTACAGTACCTAGCCAGTGCTCACTCTCATCCATGGAAACGAACATGTTTGTTTGCCATCCATGCTGCCATGCCATGCCATGCCATGTTCTGTCACTCTCTCACTAACTCACCCACCTACCCACTGCCATGTCTCTTGGGATCCATCCGCATATTCCGTGTCTTCCGTACTCCGTATACAAGTATTAATTTGATACGCCGCAATTATACCCAAAGCCTGGAGATAACGAAATCCATTTACGGTTACGGTATTTATTGTACAGGGACAAGGGCAAGTCAACTGATACATTGGACCCTACAAGGCTATTTCAAGGGCGCGCCTTAGACAGGACTGTACGAGCAGACTACATTCGGTGACGAAAGACCTACTTCTGTACAAGTTACTTGCGGCTTTGAATTGTGATCTTCACACCCTCCCTTTTGTGCCGCCGCCTCAGCTCAGCTCTCCCGCTCGCTGGGACAGAAAGTGGAGGATTTTGCTTTGTTATCTACAAAATCGCATGCGCCTCGTATTACCTCCACTACTACCTACCTTTTGCTTGGATAACAAAGCAAGTCTTCCAACTCTCACACCTTTCTCACACTCACTCTCACACCCCCAATCTTGACCCCTCCCTACCGTTACCCGTTTCTCGTTAAAAGCTCCGTACCCTCTTCAACTTGCTTATTTCCTCTGGTCGAAACTATTCTATTTTATCTTGCTTTACCCTCCTCTTTCTCTTCTAGACCCTCCATTACTTTCCTAGGCACGCCGAGAATCGAGACATCCCCTCAAAATCCCATACTTATTCCACACCATATCTACACTACCGACTAACCACCAGCATCTCTCGCTCTCTTGAGGTAAATAATCAATAGTCTGCTTGACCCTAAAAATGTCAATTGGTGCTTGCTTTGGAACGAAGACTAATAGTTTCGTCAACAGGAATTCTACCATACCTCCAACGTCTTAGCTAGCCGCAGTTCGCGGGCAAGGCGCATTGGCTAACGCCCAACAATCATCGATCCGTCCACTGTAGAGTGAGCCCTAGAAGTAGTCAAAACTCTCAGATACGGACCAGAATCTTGCCAAAAGCGTCGTTCTTCTCCCAAGAGAACGGTTCTCCATCTTTGCCTCGCGTCATTGTTGGTTGTCGGTGCTCTATTTAACTATCAATATCTGCGAGGTCTATCCCACCTCTTCATTCTACAAATCACATCAACATTCGATCAAGATGTCGGTATTCTCGAAGATCATTTTGTCCAAGAAGGCAGCCAAGGAACATAAACAAAAGGCTGCGGAGAAAGAGAAGGGGCCAGCGGAGGATGTCAAGACGCCATACAAACATGTTCCTACCCACGCTGCTGTGGATGCATTGAGCGGCGCTCCATCTAGTTGGAAGCATGAAGATAGGCCCAAGATCAGGGAACATCATAAGAGACGGAGTCAAATGGTTATCAGCCGGACAGGAAGCACACTCTCAACCATGTCAAATGCCATTGGAAGGGAATCCAGCAGCCAAATTCCACCACTACCCAGAAATAGCAGCTACAATAGTTACAGCCCAACATGGTTCGATCGAGGTGGTGAGACATACTACTCTACTGAGAACACATCACGAAAATTCAAGCAAGCAAGAGGCCATTCATATCACGACTCTGGAATCGGACCAAGCCCACTGGGAAGCAAGAATCAATCTGAAGGTATGTTTCACAGCAGTCAACTCTACCTACTACAATCCTGAATGTCATCCAATTAACATTTAAAACAGAAGCATCACCAGTCGTAAGCTCAGGCAACAGTACCAACTCGAATTCCTCAGACAATCTCGAAATTGCTCCATCAAAGGGTCATCGCATTTCACAACGACCTCAGCCCATCGTTTATGCAGAAAGAGATATTTTTGACCGATTGCACACCAGTACAACTCGAAAACTGGGCGAGGCACCTCTCCATGAAAGTGCACCAGTGAAACCCAAAGCACCGGCTGTTGTGGTACAAGAGGCAAAGCCGAAGAAGCAAAGATGGAGTCTGATGGGCAAACGGAACTCAGCAGCTGTGGCTGCACACTGATTTGAAAGTTCTGGCGTCGCTACTTCTGAATCCCTGGACATGTGAGATCCACGTAATGGACGGGAGGTTGCAGATTAATATTGGAGAGCTGGAAACACCACACTTGCTGAACTCGCTGCTACTGCCACTGGGAGCTCGCATACCATTCGCATACACATCACGTTACAATCGCATTACACGTGCAGATATTTTTACACATTGATGCAATCCGCATACACCACACGTCGTTTCCACGATATTTTTCTACACCTAATTTTCCTTTGTCTCACAGCAACTGTCTCGGAGCTTTGTTTTAGCGATCCGAATGTTTCTAGGCGCCACGAGTGTTCAGTCTCACCCGACAATGGGATTATGATCCACCTCAAACCGCATGGTATATTGAAGGCGGAGCAACATGGCCTCGTGCACGACGCCTCGTATGATTGGAAAGAAGAAAGCTTGTAGGCGGCTTCTGGTTTTGCTACACCGCTTTGAAATCTGGGTATGTTTTTTAAATGGGAGGAGTTTTTTAGAGAAGGGCTGGGCTTGGGAAATGTTTCAATTCTGGATTCTCATCTACAGGATAGGTGGAAATGAACAATGATGATTGCTCGACGGACTATGTTCCTCATACACAAAAATGGCTACTGCACATACATACATTCAAATGAAATAATGTTAGATAAATATTTTTAACAATCTTTACAATGTGACCCCCACATGCGTGTAATATCTGTACCTTCAACGGGCACAAGATGACCGTTCCAGGAACCTGAAGTCTCACACTGGGTCCTCCCGTCAAGGCGTACAAATAGTGAGACAGATGTCTGCCTATCTCCGCCTCCCAACTTGACAGAAATTCCCTATCCATCATTCCCTATCTTTTCCTACCTAATCTGACAGAAAACTCTCTATCTCCAGAGGTAATCACAAACATTCAATGCAGGAAAGACATCTATCCTCATGTTCGTCCAACGCACCACCAGCCATCCCATCCTATCTCTTACTCAACAGAGAGCCCATCCCCATTCCCGCACTACTGACGTGATACGGTCACAACGCACACTTAATCAAGCTCGCAGCACGGCCTTCTATCACCTCTCAGCCATGGCTTTGCGTGACTCCATAACGCACGCACATACTGTGCGCAAGCGCATAGATACACCATCTACCGCATCTGCATGGTGTGAACCTTGGATTTCAGAGCCTTTGCGTTAGTGTGTTTTCCGTCGGTAGAGGTCAGTGGCTTCAGCCAGGTTTTGTTAGCTTGGACATTGACTTTTGGTGGTGGTAATGAAGCGTTGCATCCCGTAGGTACTTGTTGATTCCGATGAGAACGTGGTGGCGGTAGGCTACTTAGGTACCAGTTGTGTTCACCGAGGTTTTTCAAACATGAAGGCAGTCGATCTTTCACAATCCCATACCATATATTGAGATCGAACAATCGGACGATAAAACTTCCTCTCCTCAATCCACCATCTCCCCTAAACCTATCATGGTAAAAACACTATTCAGTAATCGTACCAATTCAGCGATCCAACGCACACTACGAGTAGTACAAAGACGGTGTGGTGAATAGTCTCACCAATATAGGTGCTGCACGCAAGATTTCAGCAACACCTACCAACACGAAATGTACCCCGCGTCTGCACACCTCACTTGTTCAAACTCTCATCATTTCCAAGTTTCAAACTACAAAGGGTAAAGTACTCTATGCCCGCGCATAGAATTTCTTAGGGCCGATCCTCGAAACACCATGGCAGTGAGGGGAATGATATTCTCGTCCCCTTGTTCCGTCTGAGTTTACATGCCTATCTGGTATATGGCTACCTATATAACTAAACTGTGGTACCCCATCCCATTCTATCCCAAACATACCTACAAATCCAGACCCTCTCTTCCCTCATTCCTAAACAGGAAATCCCTACTAGCAATACGTAGGTACCCAACCCAAGAATTCCAACATCGAGATCTTGTAAAAGTGGGTTTGAGCGATGAGAAAGAGGCGTTAAGTACTTGGGTAGGTAAGATACCTTGGCACACACCAAGGTAAACCGAGCATCGGAACCGTTATTTAGGGTTCTCCTACTTAGCGTGCCGGAGAATCCGGATAGCGCAGGTGAAGAATTTTGGTTGAGTTGTGAGGCTTTTGTACTGTTTTGGGTGGTGGTGGTGTTTGGTAAATTTTCTGGAGAGCGGGCAGGCCCAGAGCAGAGGAGAGGATGTAAACGGCTTTTGCTTGGCGGATGATATATGGGTATTTTCCGGAGAGGGTTTCGTGATTTTGGTTCTTGAACATCTTGGGTTGGATTTTCGTGCTCTTTTTGGATGTTGTGGATTTTGGCTAGGCTATTCTTGGAGTTTAAGATATGAAGCAATTCTCTTTTGGGTTTTTGGTTTATTTTGGTTCTACTCACAAGGTTTACATATCGAGAGGACTTACTGACCGACAGGTATACTATTTCTCTACCTTCGACCTCGACCGCTGGTAGCAGCCGTCGTACTTGCTCTAACAATAAACATGTTAAAATTAGCATAATTCAATATATGCACTCTCAAAACTCCCAAGAGAGTCCTTCATTAGTATTTAGCAAGCACTCTTTGATACTCCTTCTTCAAGGTCCAACAGGTGCTGTAATAAACAGACGTGGTTTATCTACAAGGTATGTTCAGTCTCTTATTGACTGCTACCTACTCCAAACCACAATCAGGTTCCATCCACGGTGGGTACTCTATAACTCCGTTGGCCGAATTACTCTTGATCCCGTTCAAATCCCTCCTAGAGTGACTTCTGGTCTATCTTCCCCACTCTCTTGACCTGAAAACCAACGATTACTTCAACTTCTCCCGCCTGGCAGCAATCTCAAAGAACAAACTGCCATCGAAGATTCTCCTCACATCCTCCTTCATGATTCTACTATCTTCTGGCCACAGAAGCAGGTATGTCGCCATCCCTACCAAATTTAGCACACACGAGATTCTTTGAGAGGAAAAGTAGACGACTTACATTCGAAAAACGCCGCGCTCCAGCCCAGCGGATCGCCATATAATCTCTGTCCCTTCATATACTCAAATATCTCCCCCAAGTACAATCCCTGCTTATCTCCGCTTCCATACTTGGAGAAAATATCCTCAAATTTCTGGGGAACGAATCGACCTTCAGTATCGTAGCTTCCGCTATCACTTCCATGTTTATCTTTATGGATGGCATTGAGATAGATTCTGAAGAATGGATCAGGGAGATGGCCTGGTACAGTTGGGTATGAAAAGTTTCCGTGGATGATGAGGACGGCGATGATGCAGATGAGAAGATTATATCCTAGACGATGAAAGCCAGTGAAGGTATCGAGTGGCCAGATGATACCATCGGAATCTCTATCAAAGAAAGCTAAATGTTGCTGAAGCACAGTTTGATGTTTGTAGTTTCTTGCCCAGGAGTCTTGGGTTGTACCATTGGGAGATTCCACAGATGCTGCAATGTTGGCGTGTGCAGTGCCTTGAAAACATCGTCATTTGGAGAGATCGATCAACAGAATCGGGAATCATACCGGGAGCTTCTGATTTTTGGCGCCTCTTTTTTGAATAAAAGGACGGCGCTTTTCCATCAAGGGATACTGGGGAATGGATACATCAAATCCTTTCTCTTCTGTCTGAGCAGGCGCCATTGTGGAAGAAATTTACCTCTGAAGTATGTGGTAAAACAGAGCTGGGTTAAGAAAGTGTGATCACTCAAGAAAGAAATATAATGTCTACCTACCGTGTTCTGTATATATTTGCTCTACGTCTGTTGAGATACTACCACTGATATCCATTCTCGTTTTGCTATGACGTCGTGTATAACATTACAGTGACCTCGACCAGGAACCATTTCAGTTAGTTTGCTTTGCTCCAATGGGCGAGAACGCGTTTGAAATTCACATGCAGAAAAAACGATGCGAAATGAAATTGCACGTGATGATCCAGCCCAGATATGTTCTGTTTTGGTGCCTTGTCTTTTTCTCAAACCTAGATGTACCGGGAGGGTTGGTTCACAGCAGCCAGCATTTCATTCGCCCGAACCCGCTGTATAGGAGGAAGAAAATATCCATATTGAATAAAAAGGATCTGGTGTTACAGCTGGGTATCTCAAATTCTGTTATCTTTATAGCCTATTTTGCGTGACCGCTGAATGAGTTTTTATTGCAGTGGAAGCTGGAGTTTTTCCTCACGTCGTAGACCCTCTAACACCAGCAGCCCATCTCTCATAGTTTAGTTTCATATCCAAAGTGATTTGTTTTTTGACCATCCCTATCGCTTCCACCAAATCTTCCATCTGTATCTGTAACTCTTGTCCAAACACATCGCATTTTTCATGCACTCTTTTTCCTGCCTTTTGGCAGATTGATACCAGCTCTGCACCAGAATAGCCATCGGTCTTCAATGCCAGATCAACGATATTGACATCGTCTGCAAAATCCATCTTCTTCTGCTGCACCCGTAAAATTGCTTCACGCCCTGCAAGATCGGGAGGTGCTACATAGATCAATTCGTCAAATCGACCAGGTCGCAGTAAAGCAAGATCCAAAGCTTGAGGTTGATTAGTGGCCGCGAGAACCATTACTCCTTTTAAGGTTTCGATACCATCCATCTCATTCAATAAAGTGGTAAGAACATTGACACCACTATTCCGCCCACTCCCTTCACGCTTGCTTGCGATGGATTCTATTTCATCGAAAAAGATGATGCTTGGGCTCGCGGCTCGGGCTCTTGCAAACAAATTCCTGACGGCTCGTTCAGACTCGCCAACATACATGTTCAGTAATTCAGCCCCTTTAACAGCAAAGAAATTGAACCCAGCTTCGGTAGCCATTGCCTGAGCACTGAGAGTTTTGGAGCATCCCGGCGGGCCGTACAGGAGAACTCCTTTGCTCATTACAACACCAATTCGTTCGATTCGTTTAGGATGCTATAATGTATTAGAACAAAAGCCACAATGAAAACTGGAAACTTACTAGTAAGGGTGTCTCAATTGCAAAGCGGAGAGTCTTCTTGACATTTTCTTGCCCTCCAATATCATGCCATCGGATAGTGGGTGGTTGAAGAGTTATGTCGTGCATGGCAGTGGGCCTAACTATGAGCAGGGCCTGCTCAATATCCTCTTGAGACAAGTATATCTCTTGGGTTGAAGTCTCTTCGTCAGATACTTTCTCTTCAAGAATTTCACAAGCAACGTCTAATAGAGAAGCCAAATCTTCGGGAGTGTACGCATGCGTTCGATCTCCGAGCTGATTCAGAACATCATCCCGAGAATCTGGGTGCAAAGGAGGCGCAAGAGACTTCAAGATAGCTTTCCTTGCGGCAGCATCCGGAATCGGCAACAGGATTTCAGTTTTGAAACGACCTCTCTTTTTCAAGGACAATGGAATGCTGCTAGGGTCTAGAGTCGCCGCAACGACCAAGACTCGGGGTAAAGTTCCAGCAGTGCTATTTTGTGACAGGATATCAAGCTCTTCTCCCAGAACGGTAGCAATGCTATGAGATAGCTCATCTTCTTTCGAGACAAGCCCTTCAAGTTCATCGATCAAGATAACGCTAGGTTGATCCAGTTTTGCATTTTTGAAGGATGTTCGAACAGTTGACGGTTTAGCATCCCTCTCAATTCGGACCACGTTTTTCGCCCAACCTGTCTGAGCAATCTTGTCCATGATAAAAGTCTTACCAGTTCCGTGACCACCAGTGAGTAATACAGCGCATGATCGCCTTGGGTAGATCACTTGAAATTGCTTGCCAAATCTGCTCAAGAAACTGTTAAGCTTGGCAAGAGCCTGATCGATACCCTTGATATCGGCCAGCTGCAATGGGGCAGAAATGAAGTTTTTTTCAGAATGAGGTAGATCATCGGAACCAGATATCGTTACAGATGAAGTTCTGTCGTACTTCACGATACCACATGAGCTACCATTGACAAGGTCAACAACAAAGGTCCTCCTAGGGCCATTTGCTGACACATTCTTGAGGATCATACCAGGAGAAATTATTTCGGCTCGAGCTATATATATGTCAGAAATGAACTGGCTCGTCTTGGCAGGAGTAAAACAAGAGTCAAAAAGGTAGGCTCTCTCACAGGAATTACTTACCAAGACTCTCTCGTAGCAGCCACTCCCAGTGTTTAGCTTCCTCATCGTCTAATTCCAGACTGGTTCCAAGGCCTTGATCAGTTTGCTCGTGCAAGACTATGGAAGTTGCAAGGGACAAAACCACATTGTTAGCGGCTCTAATGATCAAATCCTCACCAAGCTTGACACCGCAAATATCTTGAAATGTCTTCGACAATTGGATCACCTTTTTGCTTAATGACTTTTCTGAAGTAAGCCAGGCAATGGCCTCTCTTCTCTTGAATTCCTGCTCTTCCTTCTTCCATAGCAAGCAAACTTCTCCCGACTTCAGTCTTAAATCGAGCAGAGCTTCTGCACAGAGGTGAACACGTGATACTCCTTTTAAATCAGGTCTTTCCTGATTGTTTGGACCGGACAGTGGCCGAATCTTAACCTCTAAGGTCCTTTGGGTATCTTGTATATTCGACATATTGAGAAGGATGAAGTGAAGTGAGCTTTCATTTTGTGTGTAAGTTATGCGATGTTTGTCAAAATATTTCCTTTGGCATAAAATTTAAAAGTGGGACCGACGGCTAATCCCAGTCGTTTGTTGAAGCTCCGTTCTCAGGTACAGCCGAGCCAAATTTCCCTCGCGAGGCAAGAATATAATGCTTCATGAAGCATTCACAGCTTGCCCATTGAACGACATTGATGCTGTTGACGCGCTCCCTGCCTCCGCAGTTCTTGTTGCCAGCATGGAGCGCACCACAGCTTGCCCAAGCTGTGCAACAAAAGCCCCGGAAGCTCTATGGTGACATACATCGGCGAAGCAGTGGGAACGCACCTTCGGTTGGGAAAATAAAGTACACCAAGGTCGGAAAGAAATTGAGAAATGAAGGAGATTATAAGCCATGGCGGGGAGAATGGGCCATGAAATTCACACCCGACCGACCTCAAGAGGAATTATCTGGCCATCACATTGGCCCTCCACCTATGAAAGCTCCCGACTCCAACATAATTGAAGGAAGGGCGGCGGAGCTGAGTAGCAAAGACAAGAACCAATTCCGCCAGCCCCATAGCTCAGACCATGAAGATACGAGCTCCTCGAAATACCACATCACTTGGGGTCAAAAAGCTGTAGGCAGAGATGATCTATACAGGGTGCCATTTCTTCGCAGGAAAGAGCCGGCATTGGGAGAAACTCCTAGACGTACCTTGCCCCCATCAAACGACGCGAAGGCTGGCGGAGATCAGAATCTGTCGTCTCCATCGCGGAACGATAGCTTACCAAGTTTTCGCCAACCTTCAAAGCATGGTTTATCGAAACCCTTAGAAGAGGGTTACAAGGAAGTGGATTCATTGCTCCAAGAATTAGATCTCACAAATTCGAAGACTCCGCAACATGATTTAGGACTATCAAGCCGAGGCTATCAAGAACTCGGTCCCTCAAATGACAATTATCTACGTGCGGAAGAAGGAGTTGATGCTGAGTGCTTGCTATCATCACCATTCAATTCTAAGTCTGGACCCACGGGAGGACCAGAAACCAAGCCAGCGTCACGGAGAGTAGCTGGGAGAGCAGCGGGCGAGGCAGATGAATGTGTCACGCTTCAAAGCCCAGATATCAACGACTTACCTACCTTACAGCTGGAGCCTGAACAAGAGGCAAGTGAACTATCCAACAGCCTTGATAGCGCAGTCATCTTGCAACGGAAGTCCAGTAAGACACCAAAATCAAAACGTAGCAAGCCGAATTCCGATGTAGCGCATTCGACACGCTTCATTCGAAGGGCGACATCAATGCCGTCACGGGATTCTGCTGGGGAGGTGCTTTCTCTATTTGATGATCTGTTTCCCGATGAACAGAAGGTTCGGGCCCGTGAGGCAAAGCTTGCTGAGAAGAGATTGGAAAAATTGCCTGCTTTCAACTGGACTCCAGAACTATATGATGTGAATGACGAATCACAGCAGCGGGATTCCATGAATGCGAGGGGGGATGTGATACCTCCCCGGGAAGCTGCGCCTGAAGCTAGGACACAATTCTTGGGCCGTTTGAATCTGGGGGCCCGGGAAAAGATTCCATCCAGGACCGACATAGCTGACGTGAGTGTATTGGTTTTCAACGTTGCTACAAGATTGTTAGAAGAAAGCGACTTCTTCAGGGTTGGAGGAAAAGGGGAGCATATCGAAGGATGGACAAGTGGGATTCTGAAAGGTATATCTTGAATTTTAACAGTGATCTCCAAACTAACCTTTCCTAGTGATACTAGCACGGGATCCTATTACCCTTGAACCCACCGGCCGTCATTTCGTAGTCTTCGCCAACAGTGCTAGCGCCCAGGCATATCTTGATCAAGTAATGCGACTACACAGATTGTCCAGGTTGTCCGGTATATCTGGCAATCAATGGGTGTCCCCCTTACCATTGGGAGTGTTGAAAGAAGGCGAGGAGGCAAAGTCGTTATTACGTGGCTATTCTTTAGTTCCAGGATTTATCAGACTATCATTGAGGCTGCTACCTCGCCCCTATAGCCAAGGACTACGCTCGCTACTTCGAAATGGCGGGGTCCCTTCTCTATCTTCTCGACAGGCTAGAGGAGAACACTTAGTCCTTTTTTCAACTGACAGAGGTCATGTAAAGTTTTGGGATTTGGCAAACGCTTTGGGCGAGGACGGTAGGAGACGTAACCTGGTCTGGATGTTGGCTGGGAACTATACTGAAGCTATCGATATGGTCAAGGATGGAAAGGACGGAAATCATGGTGATGAAGAGGTTGAGAGGACGAATCAGCACAGATATGAGGGTCCTGCAAAGTACACAATTGCATTCAAGGATTCGCATGAAGCGCGGAGGTTTGTTATGGAATGGCACCGCCGGCCATTTCCCATATCACAAAAGAATAGTGAGGACGGCGAAGCGGCTCCGCTTGTAAACGCACACTTGCTGTGGTAGCTGGAAGCTGGAAATATAAGATTGCATGACAATCACATGAAACGGTATCTCAAAGTATAGTATGTTACGCGCTCTAATTTCGAAGTCAATGTGATAAGGCAAAAACATGCCTCTGATTTGTAATACCATATGATACGACCAAACTCCATCCATAGACTGCTCTTAACCAAACGGAAAGTATACCACTCCAAACCATTATCTAGCAGCACTTCCCTCCTAGACCACTTCCACTGCCTGTAGCTCCAACATCCACACCTGCAGAAGAAGATTGATCTATCTTTGCCGTGTCAATAATCCGCTTCTTAATATCTGCCGCCAAGCTATAAAACGCCTTTTCTACATTAATGTTGCTCTTTGCCGAAACTTCAAGGAATGGTATGCCGAGCTCGTCTGCCAATTGCTGACCCCGTTCCGTCGAAACTACACGCCTATCCTCCCAGTCGCATTTGTTCCCAATAAGGATTTTGTTTACACCTTCCGTGGCATGTTGCTCGACGTTGGAAAACCAGGTTCGGATGTCTGTAACCAAATGTTAGCTATGCAGTTGGGAAGTATGAGGCGATACAGACTGTTGAATGAGCGCTCATCGGTCACATCATAAACCAGTAATATTCCCATAGCACCTCTGTAATAAGCTGTGGTAATGGTTCTAAACCGTTCTTGTCCGGCGGTATCCCATATCTGCAACTTCACCCTTTTGCCATCCAACTCGATTGTTCTAATCTTGAAATCGATGCCGATTGTGGTGATGAAGGAAGGAGTGAATGAATCTTCACTGAATCGTAAAAGACAGCATGATTTTCCAACGCCGGAGTCACCGATCAGCAACAGCTTGATCTGCAGACTCAGGGTCAGCGGTTGTATTTACAGTCTTCTGCAAGTCGCTTACCAGGAAATCATAATTGCGCGTCCCAGCCATCTCTAAGTCTGTCGCAAAGTACTTCAGTAGGAGAGGTAATCGTCCAGAAGTCGTCGAAATGCGATAGCAGTAGGGGTTGTGGGGTAGGATGCGGGTCAAAGGTTGGTTGAAGCCTGGTACTGTACTCAAGGAGGCGGCAAAGATGACGACAGTCGAGGGGAGAGTTCGAAAGCAGCCTTATCACGAGGAGTTGTGGTATGTAGTAAAGTCGTTCAATATCGCAGTTTTTTCAATCCCTCATGCGAATAATTGGCAGACGCGATGATTGTGTTCGTCGAGAGAATGCTCGAATCTGGCAGTGATTGACAGACGTCCCTCTTCCGTACAGTAGCGGCTCGTGGCTCGCCAAAAATGGAAGGAATTATGAAGAGGACAGAGCAGGATAGGAGAAATCACAGTATGAGGAACTTCTCAGGTGATTTGTTATGTTAAGTACAATTTTATTTCCATGATTGATTTGCAAGTCTCATATCTTGACCCGACATGTTAATTGCATTCTGTAGCCATGTGACGAGCAAAGCGGGTGATTCAGTGGATGGTGCAAGGCAGAGCACAATGCTGACGGGAATCAAGCAATCTACTCATGTGATATATACAATTTAATGGTTCTATGTACTTGTTACATTTATTCAGCGGAGCCACTTTGCGTAACCCCATCTGATCCTCTCAAGAACCTTCAGCTGGGCCTGAATACCACTGTTGATATTGCAGAGATCACCAACGTCTTCAAGGAACTCTCTCTCTATCTCACCAGGGAAAAGCCTGTGGGCGCGCTTCCTGAGTACGTGCACCTCGCAGAGAAGTAGACCGTGATCCTTATAGGAAAGCATGCTGTTGGAGGTCGGGGTCGCCAGAGTGAGAATACGATCGATGTTTCGCAAGACTCGGACGGTTTGTCCTGCTTGTCGACCTTGCTTCAGCCCCTTTCTGCTACCGAATATTCCTCCCAGGTAGCGAAATGCAGCGAAGCATACCAGGACTCCAGGTGTCAAACCAACAAATCCAAAAACAAGCTCCTGACTTTTCAACAATGCATCGATTCCGCTGAGGGCAACTTCGACATCCACCTTCGTCTTCTGAACCTGTATAAGAAGTGTCCGGATAAGGTCGCCTCGGACTGTACCCATGAATGGTTTGCGAAGATCTTTTTCATAAGCTCGAAGCACTGGAGTGAGATCTCCTTCTTTGACTTTGGCTCTGATTTCTGAAATTTGGGCCTCGTTCAAAGCTGTGGTGCCGACTGAAGCCTGAGGATTGTCGATTGCGAAGTCCACGACCATTCTTTCGAGACTGTCTCTATCGCCTTTCAAACTCTCTTTACTCATAATTGCAACCTCGCTGTCTTTATCGTGACGTATCGTGCCAATGATTTTTTTGGTAGGCTCGATGACCCAATTGAGCCAGAAATCGCGTGTTGTTGTACCGAGGTCTCTGATCCAAGTAATGATTTCTGCTTTTCGATTCACAAATATCCGTAGTAGTGTTGTGGAGGACAAAAGAAGAACACCTACTGGAAGCCAATATCGAACCAGTCTGGGTGGGCGACCATATTCAGCCACTAGCCTGTGGGAGGAAGTAACATGATTTGGTACTTGAACTTGGAGGATGTATTGCAGCCTCTTGCTAAGTTTGGCCGGTCGGGCGGCCTCACTAATATCAGCTGTCGATATCTCCGGATCATCCCTTACACTGGTAAATACGGTTTCTTCAAAGTCCGATACCCCTACATCAAGGGTGGTAACATTTCGAAGGACTGTATCCATCAATGCCACACTCCTCTCGACCACATTTTTCCACTCGTGGCTATCTTCCTCTACTGTGATATCCGTTCGATCGTCATTGATATCAAAATCGAGCCCCTCATCCACAAGTAAGCCCAATCCACTTGCCCCCATTTCCCGCAATAATTTCAGATGGGCTTGTTTTTGCCTCGCCTGTGAACGACACAGAGCAATGGGGGAGAGAACCCTCCTTTGAATATCTGCCACTGACCGCTCTTGGATGCTCTCCCTGACCAGGCTGTAGAACTGCTTCCATTGGTCTGTCAAGTTGGACCCAATATCGCTCGCAGAAACTGCATCCCCGGGCGCTTCTCGAAGTCGTGCAAGTCTGCTTCTTGTATCGCCATAGATATCTTTCGACCATGACCATAGTCTGAGCGGTGATGTCTGTATCGTATATAGGCTCGTGTATGCGTATGAACCTAACACTTCATCCCAGTACCAGATATCATCGTTAAGAGGAATCGTTTGCTCCAGAAGCGTATTCAACAAAAGACCATATATTTGCACTGTGGCCTTGCTTACAAGCAGCCATTCCAACTCCGTCTCGTACGTCTTGATAACCTGGTCATCATCCTCTTCTATAAGAACCTCGGAGAGAGCAGCTTGATCCAGTAACGTAGAGATTCTCCAAGCAGACAAAAGTGGATTGGAAGAAGAAGTTGTAGATAGAGCTTTGACGATGCTTTGCAACTCGGCGATACGTGCAGATGAAGAAACTTTTTGGCTTATCGAAATGGAGAAGCTATCTTGTGTTGTGCGAGGGACAAGATGTACGCGATCGAGTTGGCTGTCAACGCGCCGGACCTGGCTTACAGAAAATTAGTTGGCAATCGAATGGAATTTAGAGAATCTCCTACTCAGCAACGATTGACATCCTGAATTTGTGAATCACATCTGTGGAGAACAGGTGCAATGGCTGGGTTCAGGGTATTCAAAAAAAAGAACGAAAGTGACGTTTTAAACTTGGCAGGGCAACAATATGGAAGCTACGAGGCTACCGATCTAGCAGCTGGAGCTTTCCTTGAACATCACGAGGCGGCATAAAATTCATTAATTTGTGAAAGATACTGACTAGAACTCTGAAATATGAGATTTTCCCTTTGATTTAATCTGCTTTTTCTACCTGCGCTGTGACCTACTCAACGTCCAACGAAGTCACTATGTATGTTGGCCCAAAATGCATGCTCTTGTCATGGATAGCTCGTTCACGTTCCAATTTAGTGTCGAAAGGATTCGCTTCAACAAATCGCCGTTATAACAACTACCATAAAAAATTCAAATAAGGCTATCTCATGATTTCTTTGTTTCTGCAGTAGCAGGATAACATTGAGGAAGTCCCTTAATTTTTCTATAGCACGTACCGTGGATCAATTCCAAAATTCATGAAGTTCTAACTCAAAAGCTCTAGCCGTTTATCAAGATCCAGCACAAGTCGAAGACCGAATCAATGGGACACATTGTAAATTACAGTGATATTCTATATGATCATCTCGACAGCCAGCGCTGTCATCCATTTTCAGCCCGGAGCCTCCATCTTCCGAAGAACGACTTCCAGCAAATCTGCTTCGTAGCTCCAGGACCATTTTCCGTTTCTTGATCTATCTTCTGCTACCTGCCTGCCGACTTGTTCTACCACACGCCTAACTAAATACATCTAATCTGCCTTCAGTCTGGCATCATTTCGATTCCCCCAGGGACCTTCCTCAAAAGGCCTTGGAAACGATACATTCCAAGGACAACTATCAATGTCATAGTTCCGAACATTGCGCATGGAACCCACAAAGGGATCACTTGCCCATTCGAGCCGCCAACAGATACTGCAGCCCAAGAATCTAGGAATGCATAATAGAGTTGATATGGTGCCCAGATGAATCTGACAAAGGCAAAGATTACCACCAATGCAATATAGTTATACCGATATATTGCGCCACTGGTTCGACGCATTTTTCTGAGACACCCTTCAAGATTTTCGGGGAAGGCTGTCAACTCCAAGAGAATAAAGCGAATGGTATAGTAATTGAAAGCCGGTCTGAAAGCTAGCAAGCTACAGCCAAACGACATAGCTGCATGTAATAGCCATAACTAACCGAGGACGTGGAAGCACTCGATCAAGAGTAGTATCTCAAACAGATAGAACCCCGTCGCCATTGCGTGTACAGAAGCTCGAAGCGGGGAGTAAGCCCAAATTCTCTCCTCCATAGTGGATGTCGGTGCTTGCATTGTCAATGCTATGCTAAGGGCGCAGTGTATGGGCCCTTTGATCATCTGCGTGATTCCAAAATTCCAGAAGACTTTCGATTTGCGACTGAATTTAGGATACGAATGGGGGAAGATGTCTGCAGAAAGAACCGGTAAGACGAGGTTATACGTAGAAAAATAAGTGATCGCAGTAGCTAGGATTTGGTGGGCATGGGCAGGTAGAACCCCAAGATTAAAAAAATCTTCCATCTTAGTCCAGATCACTCGGGAGAATCTTTGTGACATTTTGAAAGGGGGAAATAGTTTTGAGAAAACATGGAAAGGGAACGATCACAAGCTTGAGACGCCTGCCTATATATAGCTAAACTACAAGAGATGATAGAACAGCTGTGCCCTTTTGACTCCCTGCTTGCCAACGCATCGGGGATTTCCCAAGGAACCAACCTTCCACTACTATTATACAGGTTCATAGGATGAAACGTGAACTCTTAACGAATGAAATGTTAGATTATTATGCAAAGAACACCAGCCTAGGAAACACAAGAGCGCCTAGAGTTAACTCGACTGCAACTATTCGTGGACAAAAATAAGAATCACACCGCTTGAGATAACTGTTAGGAAGACCTTGAATATAGTCCATTACAAATCACTACTAATGATTGATCTCCTTGTCGAACAAATCGCACCACTGAGCATAATTCTTCGTTGACGCTTGCTGGATCTCTTTCTATGTCGAGGATTAAATCGCCGACTCCCTAGATGTCCAGATGTTGATCCGATCTCAAATAGAAGTTCAAGGCCGAACAAGGTCCAAGTGCTAGAAGAATCAACTATTACGAGTCCGTCTAGCACAAAATGGCACCCAATGTTAATAATGCTTTGGCTAACGGCAGGTGAAAAACGATTATCAGGTAATGGATGGCTAAACGTGTGTAATGGATAAGATACAATCAAGCCATTAAATACAAATACTCAATCACATATCAAGACTCCCCTAGAATCAAAGCGACTAAAAATCTTCATTTATTGGAGTTCCTCCAGGGGTTCTTCTGATCATGCCCTTCGCTCATGAAAATTGAAGTGCAGAATTATCTGCGACAGAAAGTCTTCGATGCCAGACGCTACCGCTTTTGATGTTGCATTGCGTGGGGACCGCTGAATCGTTCCCATATTCTTTTTCGACTCCAATGATGGAGACTCGTCTGGCTTTACGACCCTGCAGGGCTGCTCTCTCGATGATATCCATAACCTTCAACTTCACGAACTCATGATCGTCCCTTGAGTCCTGGCGGAGAAGTTTTGTCGAGGTCTCAGCTTCTAAAATGGCATCGAAAAAGTTCTGTTTCCTAGAAGAAAATGGTCCTTCCGCAAGTTCATTCGCTAATGATCTGCGACAATTTTGTAAGAGACGATAGAAGTGATTATCAGGAACCAGTTTGTTTGCTACTAGCATTTGGATTATCCATCGTACTCCTTCCGAATCCTGAATCATAATATATGTCCTCAGCAGCACGGTCAGGGTGGCAAGATCGAAAGTTGAGGATGATAGCCCCAGGCGTCGAGACATCGTCTGGAAGAAATCAAGCGCAGCATGCGGCTGCCCTTGGTTGTGAAGCAAGCTTGTTGTATGAGTTATGACGGGAGCTGTTACTTTGATCCCATGTTTTGCGAAGGTCGTTACGGTCTCCTCCGTAAGCTCGGCGATATTCTCATGCTCGGAATTCTTGACAATAGATGTCAGACGATGTATGAAAACACTCGTTATGGCAGCGCTCACATCCCAGCATCTCTGAGATGCATCCCGAATGAGTTGTGCAGCCCGGTCAAAGTCACCCTCTCCGAGCTGCAGAGCGGCGGACACAGCAGCTGAAAGATGCCTAGGTTCCAACGGGATGTTTTCCATCCTTGCAAGCTCGTAAATCTCGACAGTTTTATCAGGCTCTCCACGAGCCATAGCGGCCGACATAGAGTGAAGGATATTCCTACTATCTGGAGAGCAGCCTCGAGATGCGTCGAGTGCGTCGAGTCTTCTCTGCTTCTCCTCAGCCCCGCATTTGTTCCTAACAGCTATAGAACGCATCATCGCGACAGTCGCCTCGTCGACAAATGTAGGGTGCTCATTGTTCAGGGCGACAAACTTCTGGTACAGAATGTAGATGTCCCAGAACGGCATGTTGTATGAGCGAGAGCAGTAGTTCAAGATCGTTCTTATAGTTACTGCAGTGACAACAGACTCCTGAGTGATCGAGTACTCGATGAATCTTGAGACAGCATCCAATTCTTTCCCCTTTCCATAAAGATCCACCATGAAATTCATGATATAAGAATTCACCTTCAAATCGAAATGATGTACGAAGTATTGAATGAATAACTCGGTCTGTGGCAGACTGTGCGCTTTTGAGAACGATATCAGAACCGGCAGAAACGACGATGCAAACATTTCATCTTCAAACGGTGCTAATTGCTTCATTTTCCGAAAGTCTTCTTTGACCCGATCCCAGTCTCCACGATACGCTTTCGCAAGGGCAAAGTGTCCGTATATTGCCAAATCTTTCGGAGATATTTCAGGGTATAACAGTCGCATATCCTGGTAGTACTGTTGGGCGAGAGCTTCCTCCTTTGCCTCTACAGAAAATTGGATGATACAAGCATAAAAAGCTTTGGGATGTCCAGCAACACGAAGAACTGGTTTTAGCCGCTCAAACAACCCTCTGGTTTTGGTTAAGTCATGGTAGAGTCTCCATTCGTGCCCGATAACTTTACACAACCAAGATGTCGAGAGAAGAAGTCCATTGGATTCCGCCATATGTGCAGCGGCGTTCGCAATCTGCTCAGCTTGGTCGAATTTGCCAAGATAAAGTGCAGAATCAAACACCAGCGTTACCGTCTCATAGAATTGGGATTGATCTGGAGAAGTCTTGGTGTAGAAAGTTCGAAAGATTTGAAATATTTTCTTGTGGTTCCCCAAACGATGGTGAGCTCGAATTTTATGATGCACCACAGGGAGAAAACCATCGCTGCTACGGGATATAAGGCGTTCACACAATCGCACCACTATTTCATCCCGCCCTGAACGAGAATTCTCGATACACAGTGTTTGTCCCAATTTCACCATGTCGGGCGGCATTGTTTTCGTCCTTTCCTTCAATGGTGTTAGATATATATCAGTTGCCATCCGCAGCTTTGCCGGGTCCAGAGGGATTTCGTCAGAACAGGAACGGTCAATCAGCCTTTGGATCATCCGCCCCGGCTCAAACTGGTAGAAATGGTCGGCTGCTAATGGGCCTTGCTTCAATATAATCTCAAGAATCCGATCACTGGCAATGAAATTTGATGTCTCACGACATGCCTTGGCCAAGTCGATAGCAGTTCGCATTAATGGTTCCAAGACTCCTTGCTGATAGATGCCCATTCCTTCATCAAATGCCTCGACAAACCGTAAAGTTGCCGCTTCAATGTTGGGTGGACTTTCCTGAAGCAGTTTCGATATGTTCGAGGACAGCTTTATTTGGCGATTATGGGATTTGTGTTTGGGCATCTGCGGAATCTCGTACTTTTGTAATCGGCGTACTGGTGTAAACTGAGATAGATGAGTATCGATGAATGGTTGCAAATTTGGCAGTGGTAACTTGGGCATTGCTCGGGATTGAGTTGCTTGACCTGCAGCCAAGTGCTGTTTTCTGAGTGTGTTCTGCTTGTCAGGACGAATGATCGTTGGGGAAGAGCTCCTTAGAACATTGCTCGGTAGCCACAATGCTTCATCTTGATATCTCAGAACCTGCTCCTCGAACCTCTCCAAAACAGCATTACCGGCGCTGTGATACTTCCTCGATGACTGTAGTTTTTTGGCATTATCATGCACCTCGCGGGCAACATGTATTCTACGTCGACGATCTTCAGTCAGTAGGCCAGCGCTGAAAGCTACCGTGACTGAAGTTCCCAAGGCAAGATTTCGGAGAGTTCGTAATGCGCCTTTTGAAGGCACAGGGAGATTCGGCGACATGGCAATGTGCGTATTGCCATCTCGATTATGATAAGCCGAACAGGTTTGTGTTTAATTGGGGCCCAAGGAGGGGTGCAGACGTAAGATTTGGTGCATTGAGAAACAGGTGAGGTTGAAGTTGAAGCATCAGACGACTTTCCAATTCCGGTGGCCGGATGACCCCACCTTCACAAAACCATAAATGCACCATTTTCGGAGATCAAGTCGCGTCGTCCAACCGATGAGCAAAGAAGACCATTTCAATCATTGATGTTCTGTATGAGGAGAACTAAAGTTTTTAAAGAGGATTTCATTTGTTGTTCTTCTATGCAAAGTGAAGATCTATATCCGTCTATTCCTGCGTGCCGTTGCACGCTGAACGCCTCCCAATGCTTTGTTTAATACAGTATTCCTACAATAATATTCCCATATAATCATCAACCACCGCCCTCCCAAGGCTTGAAATTCATATTCATCAGACAGCTGGATGCTCGCTAAGATCAGACGTATTGTACACCTCTAATTGCCGCAAAATCGTTTGGTACAAGAACAGCATGCATCCACTTTGTACACTAGTCCACACAAATCGTGGGCCAACCCCTCTGAACCAGCCAGCAACGCCTTCTGTCTTGTAGATCAACTTGAGCCCAGTGAAAACTGAAGAAGTGTCAAGATTGATACAGCCTGGACGGGGAGTATGAGTTGATGGTGACGATGTTGATATATTTCGAATTTGCTGCTTCAAAGCAGACTTTCCAGGAAGTTGATTCGCCGGGGTAGGCTTCACTGCAGGTTCTGAGGAAGGGTTTACTTGAGTCTGAATTCTGGTCTTCACAACATCAAGAGGACATGTCATGACTCCTGCTAACCCTCCGGCAGCCGCACCTGTCAGAAGCTCAAGCGGTAATCCAATATCTCGACTCTTCTTCCACTGTCTAGCCCACGTTTGTCCTTGCTCATAAAACGTGAACTGCAACGCAGAAAAGGGGAGGTCTCGGAAAATAGTCGCCTTGTAACCATAAAATAATGCTGAGAAGCCTTCTTGGCGCACGATCGTTCTAGCAGCATGGATGGTTGATTTATAGTTGTATCCGGATTTGAAGAACGGGTTGTTATATCGACCTTGGAGTTGTAAACGAGTCTTGAGGACTTCTGAGGGAACATAAACAAATGAAGCGGCAAAATCGGCAAGAAAGCCTGGTGAATTGTTAGCTACAGATTCATTAACAATCAAGCCTCAAAAGGAGCCATACCACTGGTCAAATATGCAAATTGAGGTGTAATTCCATAATCTATCATATGACGCTTGCTGTATTCATAAGTTCCAAAGAAAATGACCGTTCCCGGAAAAGATCCGAGCATGGCTGGTACCCAACCTCCATATAGGCCTCTACGAATACCCTCCTGTCGTAGGATTGTGGAGTACGACGAAGACATCGAAGAGTATTTTGGAGGGATATGTGGATCGCCTTGCTGTCGAGTCTTCACTGTGTCCAAGGAATGCATCAACAAGTCTCCTGTTGTGCCACCCAATCCTCCTGCAATCATAGACTATAGCAATCAGATATGTTCTCAGAAGCAGATGAGAGATTCTTACATGTATGTAAGGCGGCCGTCCCTCTTCTTCAATCGCTTTCGGTGCCATGGTTTCCGATTTGAAACCCAGTGTTCCCAGCTCATCTGATAAAGATGACTCTCCTTCCGACAGTCCATTATCAACAAAACCAAAGTCGTTCCGGCTTGCCTGTGAATTTGTTGATCCGGAGAACAGGCTTGAAACTCGGGAACTTAGGGACATTTGGCACTCCTTATTGTCCCAATGGAGTCGCCGTCAGGGCTTCTCTTAAGGAACGTCAGGAGGAGGTATCTGCTCCAGGATGAAAGTAGGTTATACTTATGCGCTGACCAAAATAATAAATCGTCAGACCCTTTTTCGTTCGGCAAATAATTCACAAGCTCCGTGCTTAGTAATAATAAGGCTGAATGGTGCTGCAAGGCTGGAAGAACTCAAAAGCTATTTCTGCCTAAGCATCAGGTGGGTAAGGTTGATAAACGGAGTTTTATTGTGCTTGTTAAGGTATTAGGTGATAGACAAACCAAAACCTAAAGCAGGGGGAAAGATTCACAAATTCAAAGCATTTATTCCACTCAACAGAATCAAGTGTAGCTATCATACAATAATGCCAGTCAACCAGCCAGACCTTTCTGCTTCATCCTTTGAGTATCAGCGTTGCGTGACTGATACATGGCAGTTGAGATATATGAATCAATATTGTGGACATGAATACATTTCGACGTAGACATTTGTAAGGTAAGGTATGAACATGCTGTGTATGTTTATGGTATATCTTAATCTTACGGCACACATACCACATATCTCTTCGCATCTACTACCAACAATACTCCTTATAAGGCTCTTCCATAGGTCAAGATCGCCTCCAAAATACAGCCTCCAATCCTTGCTATACCCATTATTCAACGGTAGCACTGGCTTTGCTATTTGCCCCTTCCAGCGCCTGTCTTAGGTAGATCCTAAACGCCGCCTGTTTTGTAGGCCTACTCAGAGCCTTTCAATAAATCGTGACCACAAGATGTGAAGAGCTATGTAGACTCTCCATATTATCACATATGTTGGTGTCCTCAATCCCAGCCTGGAGCTTCCTCTCTGCTTCCTCTTACAACTCTCGTCCTACCTTTGAACTCCCACCAATTGATTGCCCCGAAACTCCGCCACGGCCATAACACGCGAGTAACTTTTCCTTCAATAAGGTTGATAGGAATTGGTCCGTACGAATTACTGTCGAGTGTCTTGCTTGCGTCTCTATTGTCGCCTTCAACCCATAGATGGTTGAGTGGTATTTGTACGGTGGGTATAGGACATGGTACTCGAGTATACACGATATCACCTTCCATGGCTATGATACGCTTCACAACCAATGTTTCGGGATTACTTGGACTTCTGGGCTATGGTGTTAGATTGCTTGATCAGTCAATAATTGATAGGGCCATACCGAAACGAAACAACCATTCCTCTTTTTAAATTTGCCGTGGGCTGCCATTTGCTATTCCAACACATGTCTTTGGAAATGCCCTCATTGAAGCCGTTATTTAGGAATGGATACATTGAGGCCCCGTTGATCCATACTACATCTCCCACATGTCCGTTGAAAAATATCACCGCTGGTATCCAGGTAGCAATGGTAAAAGGCCAGTACCTTGCATCACGAAGGAAATGACCCCATCCTGCTTTCTGACCGAAAGAGGAGAAAAATCGTGATGCCATTCAGAATTGGAAATCCAAAGAGGGATTTGTTACGAATGGCTGCAGCTGGATACCTAGGTATTTGGGAAAAGAAGTGATTTGTCAGCCTTGCGACTGCCGACCACCTGCATTTTCAGTTGCGGCAAAACTTGGAAGAGAGTACATCAGACGTGCTCTGCAGTTGTGAGACTGCAGCTTTCATAAATTACTTCATAGACATAAAAGTATATAGGTTATCTTGATAGCAAGTTTAGTTACTAAGTGATCGATTTACTTTATGGGTAAGTCGCATTGTGCATAGCCCTGAGATGCAAAAATGTTTAGTTTGGTCTCTTGATTTCATACATTTCACATATCGACTTGCTGCTATCCATGCGCCGGCAATGCAAATCTCACTGCTTTTGATTCCCCCAAAATGCTTTTACATAACCTCAACAGCATTTTCGTCGCTCTCACTCATGCTTTCGTCTCCACTAACTTCGGCGTTCTCTCTCTCGCGTTTCTCCATCAGCGCTTGCAGCTCAGCGTCATCATTCTCGGTGACAGCCTTGGGTTCCATTTTGACAATGCAATTGCCCCCTGCCCCTTCAATATTCTTTCTAATGTCAACAATCGCTGCCTCCAACGTCGATATTCCAATGGACTTTTCTAGACATGTACTTGTAAGAACGTAAAGAGGTGGAGAAACAAGTTTGACTTTAACTTGGTTATCTGGGGTGTTTCTCGCTTCAGCAGTTCGGAGAGCAGTTTTGACCGCATCGATACCCTCATATCCAAAACAAGTGACCTCGACATCAGCTCGGACTTTTGTTGGTTGTGGTGTAAGGCGCTTTCCAATGTATGATTTCAACTCCTCGGCCACAACGTCACTCGGAAATGAGACCTCTTGCCATACATCTGGGTTTCTGTCTGTGTCAGCTAAAAGTCTACTTGCCGGTTCCACAAAACCTACGTGATTGAGAGCTTGAAAGCATCTACTGCGTGCCCGTATTTCTTGTTCAGTGGCCAGCCGATGCGTTCGTAGAGATCCTCAATAGGATGTTCGGTCTTCTCAGCAACATGTCGCATAATCGAATGAACCATCTTGCTCTTATTATATCTCTCCTCGCACTTGACAATATCTTCTGGGGATACTCTTCGCTTCGAAAGATCAATATATCCTATCCTAGTCAGCGCCTTCAAAGGCAACGGCGCATGTCTCCGACATACCTTTCTCCTTGTCTACTCTGAGAACGACCACTACTTCATTACGCCCCACACGAATGAGCTTCTGAATACTTCGAATACGACGTCTTGACAGTTCAGACAGTAAAATCATGCCATCAATATTGTCGTATTCGAGCAGCTTCACGTAGGCACCCATCTCTGCGATCTGACATCCAATGTGAGCATTCAATTCACGATGGCCTTGAACGGAGTCGAAATTACCTGCTTGACGTTCACCATGACAAAACTGTCAATCTCTGGATACTTCTCCTCATAAAACCGGCAATTTGTCAAAGACATGATTGCGATAATTGCGCTGCGGGGCGCCACGAAATGATGATTGTGGTTGTTGTGGTGCTTCTTCGCTGTCGGCGTATCGGATTTTGACTGTAAATGAGATTTGGAGATCGTAGACACGATATTATATTTCGAGGAGAGTAAGGCTGACGGGTTGTTCAAATTCACCTTCACAGCAATTGCAGAGTCACAATCTTTTGGTGGGCGAGGAATTTGGTGGTGGGCTGTATGGAAAGGGTTTAGTGGGGAATAGTGCCGACTTTTACCCAGCTCGCCCCATGTCATGTCAATATCCATCTCTCATGTCTTCAAGCTGTCCCAAGTGAAAGACATCACAACCGCCAGTTTGACTTGCACATATTTGGGTATGAAATGTGTATGAAGTTCTTCGGAGTTTGATTTAGCAATGGCAGCAAGTTCTGCCAATGCTGAAAATGTTCAGCATTCTGTTCTCTCGGTCTCTGAAACTGTTTCCTCGGTCATCCAGAGCTTCACAAGCCAGCCAAACGCCTTGAGCTCGCCCTTGCCTTCGACCCTGGCATTCTCCAACGCAACATCTCTAGACCAGATAAACTTGCAACGGCCAGGGTGGCTTGGGATGTTTGGCAGAATGACCTTGTTCTTAATCAAAGTCATTCCAGGAATTCTCTACTGGGCCATAACTTTTACAACCATTACCATGCCTACATTTCTGTTCACTCTGTTCTCTACCAGCCTGACTTTTACGATGAACGCAACTACTTTGTGGGTGGATCCTGTTGTTATATACACGACGCACAAGCTGACATCTCCCACAGAATGCTCATTATGGTTGCACTCGTCTCGACGGTGAGCTGGTTTGTCCGGTACAGATTCCTTAACATGTACGCGCGACTGCCACCGGAGCCCCAGAGGAAGGAACCTGAAATAGATTTGTATCCAGATACACAAGACGAGGGGTCGAAATCCGGATTCTCCAATTACTTAGACGAATTCCTTAGTGCCATAAAAGTGTTTGGCTATCTCGAACGGCCTGTTTTCCACGAACTCACACGTTCGATGCAGACGCGGAAGCTCATAGCTGGGGAGACGCTGAACTTGGCAGAAGAGAAGGGCTTTTGTTTGGTTGTTGATGGTCTGGTTGAGATTTTTGTGAAATCGTGGAGAGAAGGAGGAGAATCAGATTCCGAGCCGTCGAACTTCCATCCTGATGATTCAACTGATAGCGGCGAGGGAGGAAATCACCGACCTGCTCACCAAGGCTACCAGTTACTCACAGAAGTAAAGAACGGGGCTCCGATGTCGTCTCTTTTCTCTATTTTGTCACTATTTACAGAGGACGTGAAGCTTAGACATACTGAGGATGATGATATGGATAATAGTGCCTCGAGTGCGGGCTTTGACGGACGTCGGCGTTTTCCATCAAGTGCTGGTCTTGCATACAAACATAGCCATGAAACTCCTCCATCTTTGCCAACGAGCCCGATATATGGCGCCCCCAGCCAAAATGGGCAGACCACATCGCGGGATCGGAGATCCTCGACGATGGCTAGCTCCACCGCCGGGGGGACCCTTCCAAGAGTTCCTCCACTATCTCTTGATCCACGAGACGATGAATACAAACAGCGTCAAAGACCGAGAAAGATAAAGACGAGCTCAGCCCATCCAGATATTGTTGCAAGAGCCACAGTTGATACCACCATTGCTATCATTCCAGCAAGTGCATTTCGTCGCCTTACTAGAGTATATCCGAAAGCTACGTCTCATATTGTCCAAGTCATTTTGACAAGACTTCAGAGAGTGACACTTGCAACAGGCCACTCATACCTTGGTCTTACAAGTGAAGTATTGCGTACAGAAAAGCATATGAACAAATATACAACATATGAGCTTCCTAATTTCCTGCGTGGAGATGCTTTGGAACGACTGAAGGAAAAGTTTACCCGGGAGCGAGAGAGAATCGGAGCGGAAGAGGGCAGCAAAGGAATAGCTTTACACAATGCTGGTGCAGGTCGAAGGAGGCGGTCAAGCACGAGCCTTCGAAAGGAAGCAACCCTCCATGCTCTTTCTGGCAGGAGCCCACCGACTGTAAACCAAACTACCTTCGATACTCCGTCAACTCGTGATAATGGCGCAGTTCCAAGCCCAGGCGATCTTCTCACTAATATCCAGATGTCGCGGAATGGAGGTAGGAGGGCTACTCCAAGCTTTGGACAGTCGCCATCATCGGGTCACACTGGACAGGGACCGGAGGTGTGGCAGCATGATACCCAGAGCCCTCTCGCTCAACGATCATTCAATCCCTTTGCCGCAACTTTGCATCCTCGAATGACCTTACATCGGCAGGAATCCATAGACGAGGACGGTATGTTTAGAGGATCAATATTGGAGTGCATATTTAAAGCAATTGGACTGACCAACACTCAAAACGCGTTGAGAATGTCAGATTCTGTTGAGGCTTCCCCAAGACTTGTTTCATACGACCAGAAGAGGCAGAAAGCTGTTTTTAGTAACAACGCTTTTGGATTTATTGATCCTTACGAGGGGTCCGCAGATGGAGACACCGAATCTATGACATCGGGAGGCATAAGCACAGGAGGATTTCCTGGTACTCAAGGTCTGGCTCATGAACTCCGGGATGAAGTGGAAATTGTATTCTTTCCCAAAGGATCAGTACTTGTAGAACAGGGGGAGCGTAACCCAGGTCTGTACTATGTGGTCGATGGATTCCTGGATGTCAGTGTCCCGCTAGACGAAAAATCAGATACCACTGTGTTAGGTCAAACCCATAGGCCATCGACAGGAGGCAAATTTGGCGACGAAACCCTTGCACCTCTATCTCGAACTCGCACTGGCTCTTCTCGCGCTTCTGGCTCTGCCATCGGTATCAGTGGCGTTGACGGCAAGAAAAGAAAGCAGGCAGGTTGGAAAAGTCTCGCGCTCATAAAACCTGGTGGTATTGCTGGCTATATAGGCACGATTTCATCATATCGCTCTTTCATCGATGTCGTGGCGAAAACGGATGTCTATGTCGGATTTTTGCCCCGGTCATCGTTGGAGCGAATCGTCGAAAAATATCCTGTAGTCCTCCTCACCATGGCGAAGCGGTTGACAAGCCTCTTACCCAGGCTTATTTTACACATTGATTTTGCTCTAGAATGGGTACAAGTCAACGCCGGCCAGGTTATCTATCACCAAGGGGACGACAGCGATGCCATCTATATTGTGCTCAACGGTCGTCTTCGCTTGGTCGTGAATAATGAAGAGGCGGGCATGAAGGTAGTGGGGGAATTTGGGCAGGGAGAAAGCGTTGGTGAGCTGGAGGTTATGACAGAATCCGCACGCCCTGCGACTCTACATGCAATTCGAGACACAGAGCTTGCGAAATTTCCAAAGACTCTTTTCAACAGCTTGGCCCAAGAGCACCCAGGTATCACCATAAAAATCTCCAAAATTATAGCATCTCGAATGCGAGCTTTGGTCGAAGATCCTGTCTTCGTACAAGGCAAGAAGGAGATGTCAGGAGCAACAAATAATAAGGTGTCCTCCACAATCAACCTACGAACGGTAGCCATTCTACCTGTAACTGCTGGTGTTCCGGTCGTTGAATTTGCCAGCCGCTTGATGAATGCCCTAACTCAAATAGGTGCGCCCAATGGTGTCACTTCTCTCAATCAAGCCGCTATTCTGAATCACCTCGGGAGGCATGCATTCAGTCGCATGGGAAAATTGAAACTTTCTCAATATCTAGCTGACCTCGAGGAAAAGTATGGCTTGGTGTTGTATGTCGCTGGTGAGTTATTCGGATCTTTGTCCTCTCCTGGCGGAAAAGCTTCGTACTCAAGGTGGAGCTCTTTCAACGATTGCCGGAAATTCTTTCCATATGTCTCTTGACATTACGAGATTCAAGTGCGTAAAGGTTGATGCATTTATTAACTTTCATAGATACTAATGTCAATTCTCCCTGGACACAAACCTGTATCAGTCAAGCTGACTGTATCCTTCTCGTCGGCTTGGCCGAAGGCTCTCCAGCGATTGGTGAGTATGAGCGTTTCTTGCTGGGTATGAAAACTACTGCAAGAAAAGAACTTGTACTTTTACATGCAGACCGATTCTCGCCGCAAGGTGTGACGCGAGCATGGCTGCGTAATCGGGTGTGGATCAATGGCGGCCACCATCATGTACAAATGGCATTTCGAACAAGCTCCGTGCCAGTCCATCCCCAGACCAGGAAATTTGGCTCTGCATTGAAGCAGCGAGTACAAGTCATTCAAGCAGAGATACAAAAATACACTTCTCGAAGGGTTCGGCAGACACCACTATATTCCGCTGAAACTCCTTTCAAGGGCGATTTTCATCGGATTGCCAGACGTCTCTGTGGTAAATCTATCGGTCTTGTGCTTGGTGGTGGGGGTGCCCGAGGTATATCGCAAGTCGGCATTATCAGAGCTTTGGAGGAATCGGGGATTCCGATCGATATCATTGGAGGAACTTCTATTGGCGCTTTCATTGGAGCACTATATGCCCGAGATGCTGATGTTGTTCCAATGTACGGTCGTGCAAAAAAGTTCGCAGGACGAATGGCAAGTATGTGGCGATTCGCACTGGACTTAACATATCCATCCGCTTCTTATACTACCGGCCACGAATTCAATCGTGGAATATTCAAGACATTTGGCAATACTCAAATCGAAGATTTCTGGCTAGAATTCTACTGCAATACCACAAATATTAGCAAGAGTCGCTCGGAAATACACACCAGTGGCTACGCTTGGAGATATGTGCGGGCATCAATGTCATTAGCTGGGCTTCTTCCTCCCCTTTGTGACGAGGGAAGCATGCTTCTAGACGGTGGATACGTTGATAACCTTACGGTATCACACATGAAATCCCTTGGCGCAGATGTAATCTTTGCGATAGATGTGGGAAGCCTGGACGATGATACTCCACAGAACTTCGGCGATTCGTTATCTGGTTTCTGGGCTTTTGCGAATCGATGGAATCCATTCTCAGCCTTCCCAAACCCACCCACACTAGCCGAGATACAAGCTCGACTGGCATATGTCTCCAGCGTAGATGCCCTCGAAAGAGCGAAGACGACCCCTGGATGTCTTTATATGAGACCTCCCATCGATGATTATGGCACTTTGGATTTTGGCAAGTTCGATGAAATTTATCAGGTGGGATACCGCTATGGCCAAGAGTTCGTAGGGAAGATGAGGGAGCGTGGAGTTCTGCCCTTGGTAGATGAGACAGAGGAGAAGAAGGCTCTGCGTAGAACAATGGCACCTCGTAGGGCGAGTATATAACGTGCTGTGTATATATAAGTGCCAGGGAGTTATGGAGACATGGTGCATCGTCGGCGCTCAGAATACCCATAGTCGTAGAAGATGAATATGCATTTGCAACTTCGCTCTTGAAGCAAACCTCAAACTGGCTGAAGGAGACGGATCTTGTAGAATTTCTCTCAATCTATTATCTAATTACGGTGACTACTAGGTACATGCTCGGGCTTTGCCAGCGCTTCATACACCTTGGGAAAGTCAACTTTGACACTGTCTACTTTTGAGGACGAGTAAATGACACGTTTTGACGAGATACATATCATCGATTGCACCAAGTAGATCGATCTGTGATGGCATAAGTTGTTGGACATTGTCAGAAACTCAAAGTTAGACGCAAATTTCCTGAGAGCTACATCAGTTGTGTAAAGTTACCTCAGCCATGCTTTCATGTTCCCTATTGCAGACGAGGCAAATCACCACACCTACATCTTAAACCACCACTATTTTCTCCTCTTACCAGGAGGGGAACCTCCAAGACTTTGCTTTTTCTGCTTGGTAGTTTGGAAAGTCCCGAATGCAGCTTTCGTCAGGCTCCGGTAAGCACTGAAATCTAAGCAGAATACCACTCTCGGCTCAAGGTCTCGGCCGCAGCCGGATCCCGCCACTAGAGCATGGAACCAAAAATCCAGAAAAACAACGAACGCCATCAAAGTCATCCTCGATAGGGCTCTTGGAATCGTAACGGAGCATAAAGCTGCTGTGGCACCCATTGGGGTTGATGAATACGTTGGGAGACTCGAGAACTGGAATATAGCCCTTATCATGGCAGGCCAAAATCCGAGGTCGCTCTTCTTGGGCAGCTTCATCTATAGCAAGAGCCTGGATGAGCTAGAATATCTCCACGATACAGCTGTATTTGTCGATGAGAAAGGTGTGATTCTTGGTATCGAGAGTGCTTGTGATCAGAAAAAGGCAGAGGAAGTGATATTCCCAAAACTAGGCTGGATCGCCGGGGAGGTCACAATTCGGGCAGCTCAACCTGGTCAATTCTTCTTCCCAGGCTTTATTGGTTTGTAGCAGCCCCATATTCAAGAATTTGTTACTAACCCTGGGTCCAGATACACATATCCATGCTTCACAATATCCCAATGCCGGAATCTTTGGCAAGACCACACTACTTGATTGGCTGAACACTTATACTTTCCCCATGGAAAGTAGCCTGTCATCAGAGCTAAAAGCAAGGACTGTTTATACACGTTGCATTCAACGCACTCTTTCTCACGGAACGACCACAGCCTCATACTATGCTACCATTTCTGTACCATCCACCAATCTCCTAGCGGATCTTTGTCTCTCCTATGGTCAACGTGCCTTCATTGGCCGTTGCTGTATGGACACGCTTTCTCCAGATTTCTACCGTGACATCTCACCTGCTGCCGCTCTGGCCGATACTCGTGCAACAATCTCTCACATCGCCAGCATCGATCCAACGCACTCACTTATCACACCTATCCTTACTCCTCGCTTTGCTCCCAGCTGTTCCAGCGAGCTGATGCACGGTCTCGGTGCCCTTCAAAAGGAAACCAATCTGCCTGTTCAAACGCACATCTCAGAAAATAAGAATGAGATCGCACTGGTCAAATCCATGTTTCCAGAGCATGAGCATTACACCGATGTGTATGATAAGCATGGCTTACTTGGCCCCAAGACGATTCTGGCTCATGCTATTCATCTGAGCGAGCATGAAGTGGATCTCATCAAGTCGAGGGAAAGCAAGATCAGCCATTGCCCAGCGAGTAACTCAGCCATTACAAGTGGGACGGCAAAAGTCAGGCAATTGTTAAACAAAGGGATTGATATTGGACTCGGTACAGATATGAGTGGCGGGTATAGTCCTAGTATCCTAGAAGCAGTCAGGCAAGCCAGCTTGGTTAGCAGACATGTTGCTATGGAAGGAGATGATGAAGCGAAATTGAGTATTGAGGAGGTTCTCTATCTTGGAACCAAGGGAGGGGCAAAGGTTGTGGGCTTGAGTGATAAGATTGGATCTTTTGGAGTAGGCATGGAGTGGGATGCTCAACTGATTGGGTTGGGGAAGGTTGATGAAGAGGAAATCGGACCTGTTGATATATTTGGCTGGGAGAGTTGGGAGGAGGTCATTGCGAAGTGGGTGTTTAATGGTGATGATAGGAATACCCTGGCGGTATGGGTGAAAGGACGTTTGGTTCATGAAAGGAAATTATAAGAGCAGTGCTTCAAATACCTAGACTTAGATGGCTGTCGAATGTATAGAATGACCCTGTTGCCACTGTCTGATTGTTTAGGAGTTTAGGGCAGTTTTTGTATGTAGGGGGGGAGAAGATTAGGGTTTGCGAGTGCTATTGCCTGTCCAGCCTGTCCAAAAAGGTACATCCAGAGAAACACGAATCGAGAATTCGATTCGCTCCAGTTACAACCAGGCCTAAGCAGTTTCTCAGGGAAGATCTATAGTAGTCTCAATTGAAACAAGTAGGGCAAAAGCGAAAGTGTGAAGTATTGAAGAAGAATGCAATGACTGATTCATGCCTTTGAAGATGGAAACGTATTATATCCAATAAAGAATAAGTGTAAAGATGCCAGTCGGAAATAAATCCCAGTCCGTGGGTCGTTGCTAAACAGTCCACTTCCGAACCTGCTGGAAATTCTCATACATCAAGGTGTTTCCCATGTAGAGCTTCCCTCCACAGCAAAAATGCAGTGCTTCCATGATATCCTCATGCTCCTTCTCAGGATACTCGTTCATGAATAGAAATGCCTTGTCCGGTACTCTGATTATGCGTTCATATTTGCATGCCTCGCTGCTGATTCTCAGGGCATCCAAGAATTGAGCATAGGCATCTGATGCGGCGATGGCAAGCCTCGTCAAACCCATCTCCATCATAACCAGATCCTCCCATTCTCTGATTCCCCATACTAATTCCAATTTCCGAAGTTCTCCATGGCGTGCTCGACTACCTAGTGTCTTGAGGACCTTGCCGAATGATAGGTATCTGGGAGTGATTGGGGGCATCACGATGTGAACAGAGGTTATAAGTCGGCTTGCCGTCTGCCCCATCATTTTCAGCATGGTGACAACGCCTGGCGTTTGTTTGTCGCCTTCGAAGGTAGGGAAGTAAAATGTATTCTTTGCCCAGAATATCCCCTTAGTCTCAGCGTATATCTGCCGACATGTTTGCGGTAGTGACAACGAAGTATATTCTCGAGGTTCTGACGGATCTCTTAGCTCCCAATTGGGATTGTTGCATAGTCGGAGTCGAGGTTTAGTTGAGGACGACTTGATAATTTTTCGTGGCGGCGGCTCAGTGGCCTCTACGAAACCTTGCGGAGATATGAGGACATACTCGTAGATCTGATCACGAAGCTCTCGTGGAAGATCGAGAAATGAGGGCATGGATAATGTGCTGTTCGCAGCAGTTGAGAGAATCCGGGGTTGATAACGGGCTATTTTGCGCCAAGCCGCTAGGATCGATCAAATATAGGGGCTGCAAGAGGAGATTCGACGAGACCCATCGAGCTACGAAACCAAGATACTCAAGTGGTATATATGTTCAGAATGGAAATCACCTTTGACCTAGTGGATTTCAAGTACTGCGAAAAATTTTGTAGTCAATTTTTGTGTGTCCGGGATCCGGTTATGTAGCATCTTAGCCTTTTCCTATTGCTCCAAAATCACAGTTAGTTTGAAAACGGTCTATATCTCTTTCCTACTCACTCCTTGTGTAAATTTGTGTCTGTCCATGGTCTAAGAGCTTCAATGCATGCAATGATCACCAAATGCATGGACAAGATGTCCAAGCTGTGTGCAAAATGCCGGCAAGAAACTATTCTTGATTTCTTGCGATTCCAATCGTATTTGTTGCCATCTGTTGTTCTTCGTCAGGTCGATTTATCACAATTCGTCTGTTCAAAGTAGCTGCTTGGGTCTCTCGGATGTATCAGCCGTTCCATGGAATATCAAGACCAACGGTAGTAAGTAAACCAAACCCATTTCAACGACCTATTGTAGGATTGCTACTACCCGGTGATGATAACTTTGGAAATATTATTCTGTAGCTGTTGTGCTCCTGATGTGCTGCGGTCTTAAATGAGATTTGGGTAGAGTATCAAGTCCATATTCTTGTCCTTTGCTGGATTTCCACCCTCGTTTCCACATAGTGAACAAGCTGCGTCTAACTCCTTCTAGGAACTTCAAACTTTGATATCAGAATACCGATAGCATTTAGGTTGTTTCTACTGCGTCAATAATAGCTCACGTAGATGTCAGGCCTATTCCAAGGCAGGATCTGATTTTGTAGCTACTACATCATCATATCCTCTCCAGAGGCAAACCTCAAAATACGCTACGCAGATTGTTCCAGGAACAGCCCAAAGAGCTGCCGAACGTTACCAGGTGCCATGAAGCTTATCATGTTGCGATATCTGGTTGAAATATGTGTGGGTGTGGCGAGCGAGGAGAGATGTTGAAATATATGGTACTCTCGATTGTGATGGGCAGTAAGGCGATCTGTAATGCATCCCTCTTTCTATGTGCAAGTTTTACAAGACTCATTAAGATTCAAGTATGGGGTGGCATCTCCAACCTCCATGATACTTGCCCTGCCTGGATGTTCAGTCTTGCAAGATGGCTGTACCAATTCAATTCCTGCACGCAGGAAGGAGTGCGGTACACGTACTTTCATGCCCCCAAACTCGCTCAGGCGGTGTAACACACATTCTAGCTGCGACAGAAAAACGCGTTGCTTCTCCCTTGTAGGATTAAATTAGAACGCGCACTCTCACCCCCATTCGACAGCCTTCGTGGCCGGGTGGTTCACCAATTCCCCCTCCTGGTAAGCTCTCCAAATTTCACAACTAATAGTCAAAACTAACATGCAAATAGTCCTCCCCTCCAGGACCCAAAGAAAACACTCACCAAAAGATCACGGGGTCTCCCCGGAGATACGGCGGAAGAAAAACCACAGTGCCTCTCTCAGGCCAGGTTTCTTGATTAACGGACTTGACGAAATGATAAAAACGCGAAGATCATCAAGTTTTGCCATTTTGAACTTTTTGCTGCGTCTTTTTACTGCCATTCTACTAGGACTTTTTTTGCCATCCCATGGAGAGATCTACTCGAACTGAGACGAGGAGTTCAATTCAAAAAATTACTGCCAACGAGTGGACACAGGACAAATTTGTGTTCGTTTGAGGAAGTCGAGGAATCTCAAACAGTCTCGGATTTGAGGTGGATGATGACAATCCACAATGCACTATTGTAACTGAGTCAAAGTAGCAGTAACGTAAGCTTAAAGTGTAAGCTGAGCTTAGGTAGTTACATTGTGAAGGAGTATCTAGAGTTTTGATAGCATACATCCGATGTCACTTACTGGATCCACCCTAGAAGGTTTGTGTGTAACACGCCTCACTACTACTCAACCCAATGTATGCTCTTTAGTACGCAATATTCTGAATCAAAAGAAAGAAGGAAGAGTGAAAGTTTCTTAATTTCCCTCGCAAACATCCCGCCAATCGCACTTGGTGATACCTAGATACATAGCTACATCAACTCCTATGTCTCGTTAAGCGCAACAGCGGCTTACGAATAAAGGAGCCTTTTAGACAATTAGCCAAAATGTTCGAGACTGGAGCATAAGGTTTTCAAAGGTATATCAGAGTTCATAAGCAAATAAGCGCGTGGTGGTTTCAACTATATATAGATTTGGGGATAGCTTCCAGTTCCAGAGCCCAATATCCAATCATTACGTATTCAGCCACGCGACGACGTTTTCGTAGGCGCGAGACTCGAAGGTGTCGGTTGCCTCCGCTGTTGTGACTGGGGCGGCTCATGCATCAAGGGGTGGAACCCAATGGTTGGTACAGCCAATCCCGTAATGAGGTCATACTGCGCCGGCCTTGGCTCGTCTCAAAGAAAGATTCAAGATCCAGATCCCTGCAATGTCATTTCCAGCGAATAACGAGTAATAACGAGTAACATACGGCTGGACGGGCTGTCTCCCCAACATCATACCAAGGAATAGGAACAAGGACGAAGACAACGACACCACACGACACGACACAACACCTCAACCTTCGCTTGCTCGTTTGCCAATACCATACGACATGCGGAACGGAACCTGGGCCCGACTAGATTAATACATCCTTCTTGCTATGATCTGAATTCTTCATCGTTGCTGAAACCACAAGTACCTTTGTCGTTCAAGATACCTTCATACCCTCATACCTCCCTACCTTCGTCCCATATACGGCTGGCTCCTTAATCCTTGAATCACTCAGTCACCGTGGCAAATTACTTGCGAATCACCCAAATCGCAGCAGATCACCGTTGACTCTGCACTGCCAGTACATTCACAGCTTCCTGCTCCACGACTCTTCCACTATAATATCCGGAAAAATTCCACCACCCCTACTCTATGTCTCGATAACCCAGACAATAATTCATTTCTGCGATCAATATGTCTTCCACAGCGACTTCATCGACTGCGACTGCAACGCCGTCGGACCCAGCTGGTTCGGCGCAAAGCACGCAAGGAATCAGTCTGGTGGCCTTCTTGACTGCCCTGGCCGCTTCGTTGGTCATTTTTGGTGTTCAGATGTTTGCTTTCATACTGTTAAAGGAGAAATTGGCACGAATTTTGTAAGCAGGCCCTGCTATCTTGCTCTGGAAAAAGAGAACTGCTAATTATTCTTAGCAAACCAAAAACGTATCTAGTGCCTGAACGAGAACGAACAGAACCACCTCCACGAACACCTTGGGGATGGCTATTTTCCATATTCCAGTTTCGAGACCGAGAGGTTATCAACAAATGTGGGCTGGATGCATACTTCTTCCTACGATATCTTCAAACACTCCTTGTCATATTCATTCCTATGGCAGCAGTCATACTGCCCATTCTACTCCCTCTCAATCGCATAGGAGGAAGAGGAGAACACTGGTCAAATGCCACTCTGACGGCTAGCAATGGAACTTTGATATTGAATAATGCCACCGAGACAGACGACAATCAACACATAGATGTGAAAGGGTTGGACTTGTTCGCCTGGGGAAACATTAGACCCACGAAAACTGACAGATACTGGGCACATCTGGTTCTTGCACTTTTTGTAATTATTTGGGTTTGTGGTGTGTTTTTCGCAGAGTTGAGAGTATACATCAAAGTTCGACAAGACTATTTGACATCTGCTGAACACCGACTGAGAGCTTCAGCAACTACCGTCTTAGTGAGTGCCATTCCAAGGAAATGGCTCACTACTGAAGCACTTGCTGGCTTGTATGACGTTTTCCCTGGAGGAATTCGCAACATTTGGATCAATCGAAATTTCGATCCTCTCCTGGAGAAGATTCATAACAGAGATAGGATCCACCTGCAACTCGAGGGAGCAGAAACGGAACTGATTCGAGCTGCCAAAAGAGCCCAGAAAAAGCAGCTCGAAAAAGATGAAAAGCAAGCAGCAAAACGATCTAAGCAAAAGTCTAAAACTAAGGAAGAACGGAACCAGCAATTGCAGGATGAAAATGCAAGGGCTGAAAGACTGGCAAAGGATGGCGGTATGAGCAATGCTGATCCTCACCAAGTTCCTCATACGGTTGACGAGGCTGTTGATGAGGAGGAAGAGCGAAGCAGAGAGCAACATACTGAACCTGAACGTAAGGGTGCTTTCAAAATCCCTGTTATTGGAGGTGGTTTGGCCGCTGTAGGGCAAGGATTTGATGCATTTGGTCAGACTATTGGGAAGGGGTTTGGCGCTGCCGGCAAAGCTGGAGGAAATGTGATCGACGGAGTTGGTAAGGTCGGCAAAGATTTCAACAACCAGATTGAAACCACGAATGGTTTCATGAATTTTGACTCACCCGATATTGCGGACGACGAAGCTTATGATCAATACGGTCGATATCGCGGTAAACCGACTGTTGGTGGTCCTCCTGCTCCTTTTGGATCAGGAACCGAGGACAATGAGAAGCGAAAACAGCAAGACGAAACACCATCACCATCATCTTCTCGAGGAGATGTTTTTCCGGGGGATGTGGCGAAAAATCATGGCAACGCGGCTCGTCGTACAACATGGCATTATGGTGGAGATGCTGCTGCTGATATGCCGAAGAATCCTGGATGGTGGAAGTTCTGGCAAGGGCCAGCTGGTGGATTTGCTTCACCTCTCCCCACTGGCTACGAAGGTGACGAGTTCCCTTTAACGCAAACAGACGGACCAGGCTCGTCAATATCGAAGCCATATGGAAACAGTACTGTAGTAGAGAAGAAAGGCTTCTTTGCAAAGCTCAAAGCTGCGATCTCATTCAACAAGGAAGGACCAGCTCCCGAGGAATATCCCATTGCGTACAATCCTGATTATAAGGAGGATGCACATGGTGCTGCTTGGGAAAAGTATCTGAGAGCCAAGGACCGCCCTACTCATCGGCTCGCAAGATTCAGCTGGACCCCAGCATTCTTGCCTGGCCTTCCATTGATCAGTAAAAAGGTCGATACCATTTATTGGTGCCGAGAGGAACTGGCCAAACTCAATTTGGAGATTGAAATAGATCAAAAGCATCCAGAGAAATTTCCTCTGATGAACTCCGCGTTCATCCAATTCAATCACCAAGTTGCCGCACATATGGCGTGTCAGTCGGTTACACATCACGTCCCAAAACACATGGCGCCAAGATCTGTTGAGATCTCACCAAATGATGTTATTTGGGACAACATGTCGATCAAATGGTGGGAGTCTTGGGTAAGAACTGGAGTTGTGACCTGCTTTGTTACTGGTATGATCATCTTGTGGTCGTTCCCCGTTGCATGGACTGCGACTCTGGCCCAGATCACGACTGTCGCTCACCAATACAAATGGTTACACTGGCTTCTCAACATTCCCCAAAAGGTTCTTGAGGCAATTGCAGGTGTTCTGCCACCACTTGTTCTTGCCATTCTGCTGGCCTTGGTGCCTATCATATTCCAATATCTTGCCTTGGTCCAAGGAGCTCAAACAGGAATGGAGAAGCAGCGGATTGTGCAGAGCTACTTCTTCGCTTTCCTATTTGTCCAAGTTTTCCTAGTCGTCTCGATTTCTGGCGCCACCATTGCAACGCTCACTTCAGCTACCGACATCACAGCTATTCCAGACGCTCTTGCAACGAATATTCCCAAGGCTGCCAATTACTTCTTCTCCTACATGATCCTTCAAGCTCTTTCTGTGAGCTCTGGATCTCTCCTGCAAATCATGGTGCTTATCGCGTGGTACGTGCTCCCAAAGATTCTCGACAACACAGCCCGTCAAAAATGGAGACGCAATACCACACTTCCTACGGTCACTTGGGGTACCACTTTCCCTATTTACACGAATTTCGCCTGTATCGCTTTGATCTACAGTGTCGTTGCCCCTCTGATTATAGTATTTGCCATTATCACTTTCACCTTGCTTTGGATTGCGAACAGGTACAACATGCTCTATGTCTCCCGATTCAAACTTGATACTGGTGGACTTTTGTACCCACGTGCAATTAACCAAACTTTTACTGGCTTGTACGTCATGGAACTTTGTCTGTTTGGTCTCTTCTTACTCGTTAGAGATCAAGATGGGAATGCTGCCTGTGTTCCTCAAGCTATCATTATAGCTGTAGCAGGGGCCTTGACTGTCATGTATCAGATATTGCTCAATTGGTCATTCGGACCCCTTCTCACCCATCTTCCAATCACATTTGAAGATGAAGCAGTTCTCCGGGACGAAGCATTTGAGCGCGCTCAAGCTCGTCGTCTTGGCCTTGATGACGAAGACGAAGTGCTCCATGCCCCTGCTCATCATGATGGTGCGATTGAGATGTCAAGACTCAATCCATCTAACGAGAACAAATTCTCTAATTCGAAGTTCAATCCACTTAACATCGCACAAGGGGCTGGAACGTGGGCTGCTAAATCTGGTCGGAAGCTCAGGAAAAATACATTCGGGCATGGCTCTGGAAATGATGCTCACGACTCTACATCACCACATCCTCAGCCCAGAAAGAGAAGACATCGTGATATCGAAGCACAAAAGAAGATTGCCGATGCGTTGTATGGCGGTTACAATGACGAAATCGAGGACTTGACACCTGATGAGAGAGATGTGCTTGTCAGGCACGCTTTCCAGCACTATGCACTTCGAGCTAGAAGACCGATTATCTGGTTGCCGCGAGATGATATCGGAGTTAGCGATGATGAAATCAAGAGGACGAGAGAGTATGCTGGAGGCAACATTTGGATCAGCAATGTGGGAGCTGCGTTGGATGGAAAGTTTCGGGTGGTGTACGGAAAGAACCCGCCTGATTTCTCGGAGGTAGATCTCATCAATCTATGAGAGGACTGTATGATACTGATGAAAATGTTGGTTCAAGGGTTTTTTGCAAATGGCCGATTTGTATTTAGCGGCATTACGGCGTTGGGGCTCGGGCATGCCATTGCATTGTGCTGTGCTGCGACACACACACGGAGGTTACAGTACACTTAGATATACCACTGTCATTAGACAAAATCGATGTTTTCAAGCTGTCAACCCAACACGTTGCATCTGTGAACTGTCCGAGTAAAATAAGACTGAGAAAAGTAGAACGGTCAAGAAATGGAGCCGACCTTAATAGATGCATGTGCCAATTTGGAATAGCATGTATCTCTTCCTTATCGAAAGTCGTTGGGCGATTCATGACTTGCCGGGATCAGTTTCTGTTTCAAGCCATTACACATTCACAAAAATAGGTTTGCTTGATATATTCATTAGCATATATGTTACGTGCCAAATGATTAAATTCATACAGCTTGGAACCAAGTAACTTTTAAGTTCCACTTCCTCCAAGTACTGCCTACCATCCCTGCCTCCTCCTACATCTCTCATCCCTCAACCCTTAACCCTCAACCCTCACTCATCATCACTCAACTGTACCCCCAAAACCCAACTACAAACCTCCCTTACTGTCTCCTTCACCCCCTCTACCCTCTCTTCCATCTTCCCCTTCATATCCCTCTTCTCCCAAACCACCTCTTTAATCCTCCCCCCTCCATCCCCATTCCCATCCAACCCCACCAAAACCTCCACAACCTTCTTCCCAGTCCAACTCCTCCACATCCCGATTCTCATCTCATTCCCCTCATCAACAGTACATACAAACCATTTTTCTTCCATTTGATTTGGGCAAAATCCTAGTTTTAATCGTGAGATTTGGGGTGCTGTGAGAGGGAGATCCCAGGGAGCTGAGACGGGGGATTTGAAGGGTTTGGTGTCCCAGTCGCTGGGGATCACACGTCTGTCAGGTGGTGCGGAGGAGCCGTAGCCGTAGACAGCGTGGTGGATTACGTCTAGAGAGTGTATTTGTGGGTTGGCGTTTTCTGGAGACGGTTTTTCTGGGCTTTCGGGATTTGGAGGTGATGGAATTGCATCTAGCTTGTGTTCAGATGGGGCATCAGATATGGGCTTTGAGTCGGATTCTGGTTTTTGTGTGGATTTTGGAAGGGAAAGAATGTGAAGACAATTACCCATTTTGATATTATAGGGCGAGAAATATATATATATATATATGTGATGTGCTGTGAAGAAGTGGAGAGAGGGATAGTATTTAACTTCTTGAAAGGTAGAATAGCACAAGGTAGAGAGGTAGGTATCTATATCTAGTTTTCAGCCTAGTGAGGCTGAGGGCTTATTGCATCTGGAACATTGGCGAATCAAGGTTGGTGGCTGAATCGTGGATTCAGTTACGGCAAACGCCTTTCAGCAGCTGTCATTTACTAGTTGCTTTAGCTTCCGTTGTGGTGGGGTATTTAATGGATCGACGATAACCATGGGTAGAATATACTATAAGCAAATTTAGGAAATGTTTTCTGGGGTCGCTGATAAGGAACATGCTCTGCCTATAATGGAAATACGATCTGCGACCTAAGTTACAATATACAATCTCACGGTGGGTATAAAAACTGTAACTCAAAACTCATAGTATGACACTGGATTCCCAACTGAAAAACGACTATCCAAGATATTTATGTATCAATCAGTCAGTCTGCCGAACTTTGACTCTATGGTAACTGCTCCAGTTCCATCGACAACCTTCCCTCTATCCCACTCCCTACTCTCGCCCTTCTTCGTCCATGTCACGTCCTCTTCCCTCTTTTCTCCGCCTTTCTCCCACTTCTTAATCTCCTCGTCTGTGAAGCCAGCAGCTTTCAATCGATCTGCACCTTGCTGTTTCCACTTCTGACGATCTCGCAATGCCTCCAATGCTTGATCCCAATCGTTCTCCTCATCTGGGTCTAACTGAACATCTGTGGTGGGATCATAATTTGCTGAGAATCGAGAGTCAATGCCTGATTCGTGGGATATGGTACCTCGACCACGGGTCCGTACTTGCTGAATGGGAGGTGGTTTTGGGCCAATAATTTCATCTAACGGGTCAGAATCATAGTCTGGTTTAGCTTCCGCTCGTGAGGACGAATTCTTGCCACCAGCTGGTCTTATCGAAGATTTCTGGTCGTCAGATACAGACCGCTTGCGTCGATGTGAACGGTGTGATTTCTCTCGAGATTCATCGTCCCCTGCCGACCTTGATCGCCTCCTCCCTGGAGATCTTTCACGATACTTCGATTCCTTCCCCCCGTGCCGAGTAGGCGATCGTGAGCGCGATCTGTGTCGTTTTCTGCGCTCATCTTTGCGACCACGATCTAAAGATGTGCTTCTTTGACGACGATGGCGACTCCTATGTTTTCTTGATCTCTCATCTTCATCCGCAGCTGCCCGAGGCTCCTGATCTCTTGCATTCCGTGATCTAGATTTGTGCTCGGGTTCGTGATTCGAGCTGGGGCTGTTCTTTCGGCGCAACTCTTCTCTTGGCTTTTCTTCAACTCGTTTCCGTTTATTAGACCTTCCTCCCAGAATAGCTGCGATGTCTCCTAGCTGGCGTCTACGGATATCAACTCCTCCGACGGCCCTTCCTTTCCCTTCGCGTTGGTCCTTGGTAGCAAGACTTTGAAGCCTGGCACGAGAGTCTGCAGCTTCCTTTGCTAGGAGGGCTGCATTGTGACTATCGGTATCTTTAATAATATTTCGCAAGAATCGTGTATTTGGCTTTGGTTTGTTGGCTGGAGGTCTGCTAATATCAGTCATATTCCTGTATGGGGTTCGAAAGATACGTACTTGGAGCTGGACGACGCAAATGCTTCAAGACCGACTGTGGAATATTTTATGGAGCTCTCTTTTGCATCTTTAGCAAGAAGACCAGCAACATAGTCATCACTCAAATCATTTCCTGCCATCATGAACGATGCTCCAAAATTAAAGGTTGGGGATGAATTCTATTTTGAGATGCGGTTTCGCAGAGGCGTGGACATTCTGACGTCGAGGCGTTGCCTGATTCGGTCATTCGCGGGCGGTGAGATTGATTGCGATAAAGTAAACAAACCGATTGTTACAATGTCGAAAGCCACCAACTAGATTACTTTCTAGACCTCAAAAAATCACAAAAGAAGTGGGCTATATTAGCACTTCAGTCTCAGAACTGAAATCAAATCCCTTAATACGAACTCGACGCGTCGAAAACACGGTGTTTGCTTTGGACAATTCTCAAAACTCGTGTTTGATCACAATAAATCAGCTGTCACCACTACAATTCGCGATATTCATGGCTCCATCACATCAAGACGTTCTAGAGACTCTTCGAGAAGCCCAAAATGCACATGAACTTTCTATAATCAAATTGAGTGAGCCCGTATCTGGACCTCTGAAGAAGAATCCGGGAGAGCGAACTTCGGACGTTTCTACAGATGCATTTGAAAATCCGACTCCAGCTAGTCTGGAAGCAGATCTGGCTCATTATAAGGTAAGAAATGAGCTTTTTCTTGGTTGGTCCAATTTTGACACGAGCTTAGGAACTCTTTTCCAAACTTCGGTTCTCTTACCTTGAACAAGTCACAAAGGAGAAATTTATCCGTGCCATTGTCGGTGATCCACCCCTCGTAGTCGAGCACCAAGAGAACGTTGAGTTGGAGGCATCATTGTCTGAGTCAAAAGCAGCACTCAAGAGTCAGAAGACGGAGGTTGCAGAGTTAGTTGAGGAATTGGAAAAGCGGGGGCGAGAATTATGTCGAAAGTATGAAAACATTCAAATGCAGACGGCTCAATTGGAAGAGCTGCCCGAGAGAATCGAAGGTCTCCAAGCCAGTATTGAAGAGCTTGAAGCTGCTCAACAACCAGGCTCGAATCCAATATTGAAGATGCCTCTGGAAAAAACTTTAGCTCTGGTGGAGGAACGAGAGAGAGAAAGAGCCGAGTTAGACCGGCAACTTGAACAGCTCCAAGTTATGGTTCCGAGGAAGGCCAGGGAGTTGGAACGATTGAATGCTGAGCTACAGCCTTTGGAGGTGAAGAGGCTTGGGAGTACCGCTTCTGCACGAGAAGCCAAGAGGAGGAAGGAGGAAGCTCTGGGTGGCGTTGGCGATGATCTGGAAGAGCGAGGGAGATGGTGGAGGGGTGTGGAGAGTGGATTGAAGGGAATGTTGGATGTTCAGAACTGACCATGGGCAATAGGGGCGTAATGGAGGTATACCCAAGGCATATGATCTGGCGTTTTTGGACAGCAATTTTGTGTTAATGCATCATGATTTCTATAGGTACCAAATTGAGCTTCTCCTGCAAAGGTTCAACTCTCTCGACCGCATTTTCCCCACCCACTCATCTTGGCTGGGCTCTTCCTATCGTCTTATTCGATGCCGGAAGTAATTTCGTACGCTTTGTTTTTATTTTGCTGCTGCTTATACTGCAGCTTCATTGGACTTTAGCTGTGCTCGTCGCCTTATGTGATTCCATCTGTCTGGCTGTCTGGATGATGATAGTCAAGTGCTGCATCATCACGATTTGTGAGCCTAACGCCATCTTACTTTGATGATGATGATAGCGCTTGATTACGATAGATGATATTGTTTCAATTTGCTTCGATGAATCGATGCTTTTCAACCACGAGCCGCTCGCACGATTTTCCCAACCTATCGAGGGTTTTGGAGCCCTAAGTTCTGCGGGCTCACTGTCTGTAATAAATACATACAATGCAATATTGAGCTGCATAGAACGCTGCCACAGCGGAAATGACTATGAATGCTTCACAGTCTTCCTCTCGTTCTTCGGCAGCAGGTAGTCTCCGCCCCTAAAAGCCTTGTAAACTCCATACAATCCAGCCAGAGGCCAAATACTCCAGAACAATGCTAGCAGCCACGCTTTCCACGATTCGTTCGTCGCCCTTTGTTCACGCCCAAGATCAACCTTCACCTTATTGTATACAGTCGGCAAATAGCTCGCGGAATACTTCTCCCTCAAAGCATCGTATTCTTTCCGGTTGTAGATATTATTGAATTCCGCCTCGGTATAGTATGCATGCGCGTATAACCATTTTTGCCCTCCGAGTTCATGCACTTTCCGCTCAAATTCCCGGTTCCAAATCAGGAAATCAATTCTGTTAGTCGGACCAGGCCCCCAAACACCAAAGTTCAACATCATTTCTGGCATCTTGCGATTGGTTTTATCGGCTTGAAGACTATGTGTTGATGCGATACCCTTTCCACTTTGCTTTAGTGGACAGAGCCAAATTGGATAGTGTGTGAAAGCCGAATCTAGGTAGTTCATGAACTCATTTGCTTTGGTGTATGGAATGGCAACATCTTGAATGATATATCGAGAGGATAGTCCACTCTGATGGAGGGCATGATACATTACCCTCGTGTGCATGTAATAGTCCAGTACCCAGCGTGTTATGCGATTGAATGGTGTGATGAAATATTTGTATGCGTATCTTGCTACCCAGAATCCGCCTCTATCGTATCGAAATAAGTAGTCAGCAACAGGAATTGCTTCTGTGACTGGCGATTTTTTGTTTCTCATCAAGCGTTCGACATGAATATAAAACCAAGGGTCTGCTCGTCGCATGAATCTCCTGACTTCAACGCCAGTTGGGACATCGTTAGTAAGCTTTCCAACACATATCACCCCCTTGTTCTGAGCGAACATTATCCCGTCCAGATAGTCATTGGACTGATCTTTTGTAGCCTTTTCGATCTCCTCCTGAGCCTCATGTACACAGGAGACTGGGACATAGGTCAAGGTCACATAAGTTTTGGCCTCTATCAGCTGAATTTCGAGAAGTGTTGTGACTCCCAATGTCCCGAATGATGAAGCAGCCCCATAGAACAAATCGGTGTTTTCCTTCGCAGAAGCCTTCACAATGTTCCCATTGGCAAGGACCATTTCGATCCAATTGATTGTCCGGTCGAAGAAGCCATACTTAAAGGAAGAGCTCTCTCCGGCTGTTCCAGCAAAGCCACCTCCAACAGTAATACCAGGAAATTCCATAACAACAGGGGGTATTAAACCATGGCGTAAAGATGCATCTACAAGAGCGTCCATAGGAACATTGGGCTCGACTATTGCAATCATGTTGTTCGTGTCGACCCGTAACACATTATTTAAACGCGATGTATCAACCATTCTATCCCTTTGATACTGAGACTGCCGTGTGCTGTTTGTCGAGCCATGATATATCCGGAATGCTTCCTTTTGAGCATAGAACTTGCGAACACTTGCAGCAATGGCTGCAACTGCTTTGTCATGCTGATCCATGACTGTGAGATTCAGCAATCAGGAAAACGGATTCGCAAGCCTCTGATACGATGCGGTGAACATATAACGAGAGCCGTTCTGAATATAGTTGAAGGTGGGTTGGCTTGCTGCAAATCTGCGACAAGTAAAATGCACACAAATGCTGTAATACTTCAACGGTCTTGGTCTCACCAGGAGCAGGCCAAGCCCCGAGATTCCCGGACGAAACAAGCTAGAGAGCTTCAAGACTTTTGAAGTGAAAAAGTCTAATAACATTCATGAGACGAACGAGTATCTGGAAACCATCCAAGCTGTCGAGAGGGAAAGAGCCAGGGAGATCATAGTAAGCTGAGGTCGAGGAGCACCAATGAGATGAGCTTCAGCACGTGATCACTATAAACCTAGAAAATCTTGTCTGAAAATTCGATCCAGCAACCAGAATTTTACATAAAATCAACCATCAAGATGTCTTCCCGGATTCCCCCTCCCCTAGAGCCATATCTATTACTGCCGTCAGAAGCATCTTTAATTCTCCTGACTAGTGTACTGGGCGCGAGTTCAAACTGGCTTGTACTTCGATTTCTACATAGCGCTTTGATTGGTTCGGATTCTGCTCCTGATAATCTGTCTGGGGATGAGCCAAAAGTGCTCCTAGTAAGCTTCATGCGAGACCTGGCATTTTGGAAAGAAAATGGGAGAAGGCTGGTAGGTCATTTTCACGATTTTGCTTTCTAAGTATATTTTATAGCTTGCAAAATTGACAGCTGTAGGGACTTGACCTTGACAAATTTGCTGCTAAAAAGCGCTTCATATTTGTTGATGGCTTGAGTAGTATGTTCACACCAAAGCAGCAAAAAGCAGCTCTTGGGAAGACAGGAGAGAAGAAGCTGAATAATTCAAACTTGGCTAGCATATCTGGGGATGTAAACAGCGCTATTCAGTCGTTGAACGACGGAGCAGGGACTGGAAAGATTTTACTAGTTGTCGATCAAATAGACTTGCTACTTGCTGCTGGAGGCGACCAGATAGCATCCGGGAATGTTGGAGAAATGGTTTTTGGCTGGTGCGAGGTATGTTCCGATTTTCTAGCTCCTGTAGAGACTAACACCTCCAGGACGTTCATGCAACAATTTTATCCCTATCAGCGGATTTGCCATTGGTTTCAACAAACCAAACACCCTTGGAAAACAATCATGCAGCCCTGTTGCTGAACGTAGCTCACCAGGCAGACTTCATTATGAGTCTGAGGTTGCTAGACAGTGGAACAGCTAGAGATGTTAGTGGGGTCATCAGAATCACAGCGGACGATCCAGAATCAGGGGGAAGGCAGAAAGGGATTGAGGAGAAAGAGCTCTTGTATTTCGTGGGCGGAGACGGTGGAGTAAGGGTCTTTGAAAGGGGCCAGTAATTCTTTCACAACGTGGAATCGGACCCCTCAGTCATGAAGCCCAGACTGGTTAAAGAAATTCTTCACAGATACACCCAGGCTTTGTGAATGTCGTGAATTGTCCTTGTGTACCCGTTGCCAGAATGAGAAAAGCCTCAGTGAGAGGATGCGAGTAGGAAATTCCATATCATCACAAATCATCCCGCAATTGCGAACCCCATTTCATGCAAGTTGATAGCATTTGCTAGTAGAACTGCGCCCTCAAGACATCATAGCAATCGAGATCGCAACCCTTCCCAAACCACTCAACTCCCTCCGACATCATAACCCTTTTATTCGGTCTTGGATGGTCCTCGCGAGTCCTTTGGTACACCAGTCTGGAAGCCGTTCTTGAATCGTCTTGGAACACCCTTCATGTAGCGCATGCGTCCAGTACCGGTAGTCTTTCTCCGCTTAGCCTTCTCGCCCCAGTTGTCTGAAATCAATTAGCCCATTGCCCTCTCTCCAGTATCATTCCTTTCGAGTCCAACATACATTGACGGATCTTGGCTGCTGGGTATCCGCATGAGGAGCAGGTGTGCTTTTGGATGTGGAGAGAGCGGCGACCTGGACATGTCAACTCGGCTTCAAGATTTCGATTTCTGAACAACTTACCACAGCGTCGACACAACGTGTGTGATTTATTATGGCGCTTACCAAATGAGGAAGTACCCTTTGCTGTTTTCGATGTTCGATTAGTATATTTGAAGCATTGGGGATAATTGGGGGTGGAGGGGGAGGTGATGAGACGAGGAGAGCATCAAAGAAGGCAAAAACGTACTCATTTTGACGGCTGTCTACTAAAAAGATGAAAGTCAGCAATTTTCTGCACAAAGAAGGTTCAGGAAAGGGAAGACATACGTTGTCGTGCTTTTGTCGTCGGGTTCTCAATCAGAGATTGAAAAGTTGAGGCAGATATCGCGAAATTTCGCAGTGTGCGATTCACCGCAGCAGCTAACGAGAGACAGTATGTAGCTAACCATAATCAGCCTAGTACTTACGACAACCGAGCCCGGTCATGTGATTTTTATTCTGAATAGAACTCTTTCTTTTGAAGGTGGGAAATTCACTCTGCTGGATTTGATCAAATGAAAGGATGGAGGAGGATGGGATTGTACAGCTTTCCGCCTTTGTGACTCGACCTCTTAATACCCGTATAATTGAACACAATGGTTAAATAGGAGTGCAGTTCAGACAGCCCAACCAGCTTGAGATGCCGCAAAATACTCAGGGAATACAGTATTTCTGCCCCACAGAATTCTTGATTGTATTGTTCAACTTGACAATGGACTACCATCAAACATTATGTCAATACACGGGAGGCAAGTATTGGGCTGAAAATGACCAAATATCCTCACCGTATTCATTTCACCAAAACCGCTGGCTTAAATTACATTAGTCTTACGTTGATCTCGCAAGTTATAGTCATGTAGCACTTGATCGTCCATATCCACAAAAGATCGTGGGGGATATTTACTGTTCTTCATTGGATACAAGGAAGGATAGTCTGCAGCAAAAGTTTCTACAACCTCGTATACTGAACGCCTTCAAATGCCATGTGCCATCTACCATACTCCGTAACGACCAATCCAATCAATTACCGAAACGCATTCTAGAGTCTAAAACTTCTCCATCAAATTCTTTCTGACAGTCCACATTCTGGCCCTCTTTCCAAAAATGTACATTGGCACTGTGAACGCCATGAAAATCAGCTGAATGACCCCAAGCCAAACGAAGACTGTTTTGGAACCATCTGCTTCAAGCCACTTGTTGAAGAATAAACTGAACACAAGTCCGTGGAATATGTTCTTGCTGAAGTTGAGAGTAACCAAAGCTTCTCCAGCATATTGTCGATATGAATCAACGCAGAATGTGATAGCAGTCGTAGCTCCAAGAGAACAGCCAAAGGATATTACGCCGAAGAAAACCGTTGGCACTATCCACGCATCGTGGACATGACTAGACCAGCCAAAGCCCATGAGGCCGATCACTGTTGTGATTGTGATTGGAATAGCCATTACGAGTCTATCTGTTATCAGTAATTACAGTTGGAAAGATTCATAAGACATACCGAAATTCCGGCTCATATAAGCCTCCATTTCTCTTGGACATGAATCGGACAATCAGATCGCTGACTTTTCCCGCTACTGCCGTTCCGAGAATTCCTCCGATGAACGGGGAAAGGTAGATGAGGCCAGTAGAGAGAGCAGAAAAGCCATAAGTTTCTTTACTACGAAAGACAACGGCGACGGATTCAGAAAGCACAATTAACCAGCCAACGGCACACGAGTAAACAACCGCAGACCACAGCACAGCTGGGTATGCGAAGAGAATGAAAGGTCGTATAGCTACTCGAAGCCAATTGTCATAGTGTAATCGCCCATTATATGGTTTGAGCTGCTTGACGAATGACAGTTTCGGGCCGTCCCTGAGGTCGGCAGTGTATCGCTCGGGCTTTGGACTTGCAGCCATAGCTTGGTCCATAGGTTCTGGTTTAGGGAGCGAAGAACCACCATCATTGTTCATGTTGATCTTGGTTACGGCAGCAATGTAGTCCGAAGCATTTGCCTCTACATCAGCATACCACGGCGAATTGAAATTACGCAACGCAGGTGTAGGTGGTGCTACACCAGATGGCTCTACAAGTGCCTTCCACTCATCCTGAGCCCCATTTTGTTGGCTGGGTGTTCCAGCTGCTATTTCACACTTCAGCACAATCTCTTGGCAAAAATGATAGAGTCTTACATAAATTTGGATTTTCGACAGGAGTCACTCCTACCAGGGAGAGCGGACTTGCAGGTCCATCCGGGTCGTCAGAGGTTTCGTCTAGTTTCGTCTCACCTGAGCCCATATCGACATCATTTGCAGCAAATCCTACATGAAGACTACGTGTGGGTGCAGATGAATGAGCGAGAGGTGGCTGTCTGAATTTGTGCCCATCAACTTTAGCAGTCTCCTTCTTCTCAAGCTGGCTGTCATCCAAAGCACCATCAACTTGGTGTTCTGATTTCTTGGCAGCCTGTGAGCCTCGCCTGGACATAAATAATGAGAGCCTAGAGCCATTCCTGGTCGACTTTTTCCGACTCTTAGGTACAGGAGCTCTGTCCCAGAATGACTCGGGAACGAAGAAGAAGAGCAACACTCCGGAGAAACCGACCACAATGGCGACAATCCTACAGAATATTAGAAAACGCCCACGGCAACTCCCTGTTTGCTTGACTTACCAGAAAACCCATCTCCAGCCCAGATCTTGTATAATCGCAGCACTGACTAAGGGAACCAGATTTTTACCGCCCAGAAGTAAAAGACCATATATACCAATACGATAGGCTCGCTCATGAAGAAAGAAAATTTCAGCAATTGTGGCTGACGGCAAGCACTCAACAGGACTGACAGATATGCCTTGGAAAATTCGGGCTACCAAAAGGGAGTTGTAACTCGGGGAAGCTGCACACCAGATCGAAGTAGCGATGAATACGATGGCGCTGGCAAGATAGACTGGGCGTTTGCCGTACAAGATGGCTGTGGGAGAAGCAAAGACAGATCCTACGCCAAGTCCCATCATATATAAACCCGTAGTTAAAGCGACTTTAGGAGTAGTGACGTTGTAGGTTGAAGCGACATTCGTAAAGCCAGCAGCTAGAATTGGTGTCATACCGCCGCCAATCATGCAATATAATCCGAGGGATAGGAGTGCCGTATCTCGCCTCCATGTAGGCCAATTCAGAGGGTCGTTCATCGAATCCTCTGGTTGAGGCTCGAGAATGATTCTTCCATCTTTTGTAGTTTTCTTGTCGCGTTTAGATGACGGTTGACGAGAAAATTGGGTTGGGAGGGAAGATGCAGACATTCGTGCAGGAGCATTTCGCAGGCCAAGTGGCTCATTGCGATGTCCGGTTAACAATAAAACTGAACCTTGAGAATGCTGTTAGGCTGTATGGTTTTACGGGGTATGGCTTGTTGTAGACATACCAGGTACTTCGTGCGTATTGGGGTCATTCAATACCCCCATGCTCCATTTTGTCGGACGGCCCTTGTCCTCTTCAGGCTCTTCTACCTCTCCATTTCCATCGGCGGAGGTTGAATTTCGAGCAAAAAATGAACGGGGTCGTTCGGATGTTGGAGACACAGCCGGCATTTCCTCTTGACGCCCATCATCTGGCATATTGACGGAGCGTGGGCCTCTGAGGCCAATTTGGGAACCTTGGAGCTGGGCGGCTTCGTGGAGAATGGGATAATAATGAAGATATACTACGGAAGGAGAATGAATTTAATCTAATATTTTAAACGTGAGAATGAGAGGAAAGTAGATTTATTGAGAAGGGCAATCATGTTGATTCTGAGTCAGGTTTGACCGGGACTGAGGTACAGATGACCTCGAACAAGCGCAGAGGTTGGGTGAGGAAGGACCAATCCTCTATGTAAGGCATGTACAAAGAAGGAGTAAGATCTTGGTAAACTCTATTGTTCTGGGTACGGTACGGGGCTTAACAGAGAACGTTTTTGTGGAGGGCGGTGAGAGGGCTTTGGGCCGATCTTTGGGGACCCCAGACTAAGATATGGAGCGAACAGAGGCTCGCGGCCAGGAAAACGTACGATAACGAGATGAAGAGATGCAATGATATAACAATGCGGCGAAAGGGTCCTCGTAATGCACGATACCGAGTACTACGTGCGCCGGAAATCCCGTGGTGGTTACATTTCAGGGTTCATTGTCATCTGACAGCGGACCAACTTCCAACGCAGACCTGTTGGACTCAATTGGGTCAATAATTGGCACACAAACCGGCCAAACTTGTCATACATCCCTCGCCCGGATTACACACTACCTGTATACGGAGTATACAAATGACATTCAAATGTGGATAATGTGCTGTTGGAAAAGCCCTACCCTTTTTAGGAGATTCAACCTGTGTTGATTTGTCGTTGATTTACAGGAAATTACATTGTATTAAAGAGTCCGAACCTGAATGCGGATTAGATGCCAGATGCGAATCCTGTTGCCCAAGCCCTGCAAGCTGCAAGATGAAGATCAAATCGCCCCAATCCCACCAGATGCACCGCCAGTGCACTGGCAGAAAATCGTGAATGACGCACTGTTCGTCAACTCAAGGAAGAAGCGAACCGGAGCCGCGTTGAGCGCTGTGATACAAGTCAAAACCAGCCTCGCCAGCCTACCTTACCCTCGTTGGGTACCGTTCATTCCAAAATTCAAGCATTAATTACATGTTCCTACCATCAGCTCATTCTCCACAGTCACAATGATCACAAGGTCCGCCACTTCTGCTGCACGGCTCCTGAAAGTCTCAATTGCCTCCAGATACCCAATCAGTCTTGCCTTGCAGCAGACACGCCAATTCGCCCAGAGCTCGGAAAAGAAAGCAAAGAATCGTGTCTACACCCCGTGCGTTCCCCAGATTCGGTGCAACCACCACAATCTACTTCTTGCTGATGACTTGCAGTGTGCGACGACCAGATGACTTCTCATCATACATGCTTCTCTCAGCTTCGGCACGAACCCCTCTTCTGACCTTCTGGACTGCTTCGTATTGCAACACATGCAAGACGGTACTGCCCGCGCTGCAAGAGCTGATCGAATCGGGGGCAGGTGAAGAGGAAGGCGGGGTGTCGTTCGTCGAGGTCGAATATGATTGTCCGGACATCATGCAAAGTGAAATGGGAATGACTTATATGATCACGAGCCTGCCTACCTTGTTAAGTTTTGATCGAGGAGAAGCGCAAATAGAGACAAAAGTCACGGATCCAAAACTACTGAAAGACAGAGAGTGGTTAAAGGAATGGATAAGGACAGAGGCCAAAAGAAGGGGGAGTGGAGGTGCAGGAGGACCTAATATCGGTAGCGGCTTGTTTGGAGGTCTCTTTGGAAGCTCGAGATAGGTGTACTTTGGCATTGAATCATCTCTCGTGTCTTCGTGAACAAAGGTAAGGCCATGTCCCACATCCAAAGGTCTATTTCCTCATATTCATTATTCCATTGCCCTTCGTTATGGGTTGTAGAATACCTCTTCTACTCCCTTCCACCACGCTGGCTCTCCATCATAGCTGTTCTTTGCTCCGGGGACAAACGATTCCTGATAACTATCCGTCATCCGCCACCATTCTTGGACCTTAGGATTCTCTCGCATTCTCTCCACTATGGCAAGAAGTCAGTATACTTGTGTCATTTCAATTTCAAAGATAGAGGGCATGACAAGTCTCTAATCTTTTTCTTTTTGAATCGAGGATGCCACAGAGCCTGAGGTGGTGGGCACGAATGGGTTGGGAATAGCTCTTACTGTCTCCTGCCCAGTTGTAGCCAACATATTTGAAGGATGCAAAAAGGATATTGGTGTCTGGATCATGGAATATGGAGTCTGGCAGTGAACAATCAGCATCTGTATCTCAAGAACCGAAGAACACATAAATGTTTTGCAGGTCCTCGCGCGTAATTGACCCGGTGCTCGTTGAGTGGGACTTACAATCCTCAATGTTGGAATCTTTTATTTGCTTCAAGACTTCCGGCCAAACTTTGGCATGACATTCCTTATACTGTTGCACAAACTCCGGCTTCAGCTTGACTATCTGTGCAACCCGACGTCCCTGGTTTTTTAATCGGTAGGTTGATCGCGAAACAGACGGAATCGGGGCTGCTGTCGGAGAAGCCGGGTTCGACGACGAAGTACCTGCCCACATGGTTTTTGGGGATAATGTTCCTCTACCAACAAGATAGAATTTTCGAGTTTGGGGAGTAGGGCAGGGCAGCAGAGAGCTGGGAGATTTATTGGGGTTCCCGGTAGAGAGGAAGTGTAAAAGTCTTGTGTAACTCCGGTGTTGCGATTCTGATCTTGCGAGCCTGAGATGAAGCAGCTTGGAGTTCTCTGGTGCGGGGTTATCTTCGTGCAACACTCCCAATTGACTTTCTCAAACGCTCAAACTCTCTGGGAAAATTAGAACTGGCACTTTGAAACACGATCGGCGACTTTTGAGTTTGGTGACTTTGATGTTTGAATCACATTCGAGGTTTGCGAACGACTGGCTTCTCGACAAAAGTTGCTGCAAGAAGATTGCTAAGCTCTTTAAGGTACGGTACGGTACGGTACGTTGGAGGTAGCTCCTATCTACTGTGTTTGGGCTCCGAACCCTCCACTTCGTTGAGTGCCCCGCAATGGTGATGGAGCCCAGGCATGTTCTGCCAAATCAAGTCAAGCCAGACTAAACCTTGCTTTTGGTTGATTTCTTTTATCCGGGCGCGGCCCGTCAGTTCTGGTAACACTATCTCCGGCACACATGGACTTCTCCATTGTTGACATGTCTTCACGTTCAACGTTGATAACCAACAAGCCAAACCTGCTCAACATGTCGAACAATGATCTAGGACCTAAGTCCTGCGCTTGGGTTGATATGATAGCCACATGCAACGGAGATGAAGAGCTAGGGACAATATACTAGTTAAAGGACCCTTTCCTTCAATATTCCTTCTATTCTTTTCCCATTTGTTGTCGACTTACAGGACATTTTTGAGGTGGGATCTGTTTTCGTTGAATCCGCTATTGCTCACTCGGGAGTTTAGTTATACACCAAACTCAAAGGTTGGTCTAAAAAGTAAGTCCCACGGCTAAAATACATGTTTGAACTTGACATAATAAGGATCTTAGGTCAGAAAATTAGACTATCAATAACCCTCTATCCCTCAATAGTAATTTGATACTATTCCTATTTATTGTCAGATTTGGAGACCAATTTGAAAGAGAGGACATCTCCTTGGATGTGTTGGTTATTCATTATACCGGGAGCATATCTTCTTGAGGTGAGTAGCGTCAAGGTAGATGGCGTTCATTTCGTGACATAGGTAGCCAATGAAACTTGGGTCAAGTCAGGTAGTATCTCCGTGGAGCGGTGGAGAAGCAGAATTTAAAATGGGATTCTCACAATATATGTACAGACCAGACATAGGCTTTCTCTTGCAATAATACCGGGCTTTCATAATGCTCTCCATGTAACAGTTGACTCCAAGTATGCTCCTATTCTCAGCCGTACAAGCATCCGCTAGAAACCCTTGACCATTCCGGGCGAAGGAACATTTTCCCGCTGACACCATACCCAATGACAATCCTCTTACCCATGAGATTACAGTAGAAGCAGACCTGAATTAAGGAAATGAGCTGTCTCGTTAGCTCGAACATAGACATTTCTATTTAATATTACAAAGCAGATGCGACTCCATGTGCTTATGCATAGTACAGAGCTTCTACCAGGTAGATGACTCCAAAAACTAAGAAGGCAATTGCACCGCCAAGGGTCACTGTCCAAAATTAGTTGCTATTGAATGCAGGGAAAGAATGGTTAATACATACCAACTCGTAAGCTGACCTTCCCAGCAATTGCTCGCCCACCAATAACTGCTACACCTGTACAGACTGCGTGTCCACTGACAGCTCCTCCAGTTACCCACCAGTAATCTTGCCCAGCAGCCATAGCAATGGTGGCAATCTGACTTCTATCACCCCACTCACCAAGGAAAGTCATGACAAAGGTTTGGACCCAGGCAGGGCTTAGTAGTAGCGAAAGGAGGTTATGGAGCCCTGCGATGAAGCCTCTCAGGTTGGAGCGTTGTGGGGACGGCGATCGGTCCGGAGATGAAGATGGGCTTCGTGGTGGTGATGGTATTCGTGACCCAGATCTAGATTTCCTGGTGCTCGTCCGTCCAAGACCCATTTCTAGAGCGTAGGGGGAGATGGATGACCGTCTGCGACCCTGCTGCCGGGCTAGATGTTCCTTTTCCTCGAGTTCTTGTTCCACCTCCTTCATCTCAGCTGCCACTCCCTCCTCCGGACTCATAGCTAGTCCTTCTTTGAGCATGCGTCCACCAAAAACTAGAAACAATGCAGCTGCCAGAAAATTGGTGAATCGCTTGGGGATCAAGGTTGGAACAGCGTGTCCTAGGACCGCGGATAGGATAGTCATAGCAATCAGGGCAGAAAATGCGGCCGAAAAGACCAAAAGTCTATCATGTTTCATGGCCATGAGAGCTGCAATCAGAAATGTTTTGTCGCCGATCTCTGAAAAGAGGATCATGGTAAGAGACAGAAGATAGGAATGTAAAGGCTGAATGAGACCATCGTTGCCCTCCTCTTCAAGATTGTATTTCGCCGAGGACTTCGAGTCGGGCTTCGATACGTCGAGATGGTCCTTGTTGGCCGAGTTGGGCAAGGGGTGCGGGAGGTTATTGGGTTTGTCAGGAAGACCATTTGGTTTCTATTTAAATTAGTCAATGAACTGGGGATTGGTGCTCAAAATAGTACCTCAAGCCCGCCTAAACTTTCACCCACCTCATCATCATCTACATCTTTGTTCTTAGTCTTCTCCGTCTTATCACTCTTCATCTTACTCTGCTCACTGTGCGGCAGAGGTGGAGCTTCCTTGGGCGAGTCTGGCTTCTTCTCTAGTTTCTCCCCAGTCTGTCCTTCTTGAGCTTTTCGCGCCTTATCTTTCTCGCTCACTCCGCCCTCAGTACCCGTAGTACCTACTTTAGGGAGCTGTCGATTTGGATCATCCATCACGCCGTCATTGGATTGAGGAATTTTCTCGCCATCTGCTGTTACCAATTCTGAAAGCTCTTCCTTGCCTAAGACTAATTCTCCATCTTGACTGCCAGTTTTTGTCTTTTTCGGGTCCTTCTTCGGATCTTTCTCTGTGCCTACCCAGGGACCAGCGTGTGGTTTCCCGTCCATGCCATCAACCGGCGCATCCTTTGTACCAATATCGAACTTCGACTTCGTCGTCAGATCAATGATCGGAGAAGGGTGAGGGTCTATCCTGGCATCCCGAGCTTGCGCGTTCTTCGATAGGGTCGACTGGAGGTTGTCTTGAGGAGCAGATGAAAGAGCTGTCGCCAAGGATGGCAGCAGGAGGAGGAGGAGAGGGGCGGGACGTCTTCTAAACTTCATCGTATGTATACCGGATCGGAGACACCGTACTCGGTCGTGAAAGGAGAAGGCCGCACAGATGCAAGAAATTCTAGCTGTACAGTTTGGCAGAAGTAATCGCGAGATGTGAAGTTATGACGTGTCTTGTTGATATTCTGCAAATGCGTCTATCAATTAAGCCGGAGAAAGGAATGTAGAGGTGAATCGAAGTGGCAGGACGAAGAGCCGGTATTGAAAACGAGCTTTGGGATAAGAAGGAGGAGTCCTCAGAGTGAGGTACCTATGGTAGAGAAGTTGCATTCGGATCCAGGAGGGCTCGCTAGTTGCGGACTTTTAGGCCCATCCCCATCTCTTGCTTTGGAAAGCCAGGGGCAGGGGTAAGGGTTATGTAACTGAAAGGGGTAACGCAAGCATAATATTGAATAGGAGAAAACAGAGGAAAAGAAACGTTTGTGAGACAATAACGAGGTTGCTCGTCCGCACAATTGAGAACATTGCTTAGCCCACAACAGTGGCAGGCAAATCTGATGTCACCATGCTCGAGAGTGATCTGCGATAGAAAATGCAAGGGAACAGTACCAAGAGTACCCATACATCTACTATCTTTTAAGAGTACCTACTTACGTGCACATTCGTAACTCTATTCTTGACTGACAGTACCCCATACATCTACTATCTTCTAAGAGTACCTGCTTACCGTGCATATATTCGCAACTCCTTTCTTGACTGACTTTTAACTGAATCAAAGACGGACACACCAGACCTAACAAACTTTCCAATCATCAATCCAAATCCGACGTAGTACGCCAGGAATGCATATCGAGGCAATAGACATTAGATATCAGGACGGGAGGAATATGCTATTGAACCCCCTCAGCTTTCTCTAGGACTTTTGCATCTTTCTCATCCGTTATCCAATTACAGGACATTTCGGAACGTCGCTTTCCTGCAGCGAGTCGAATCTTGATGAGATCGGGAAACTGAGCACGTTCACGCTCATCAGCAAAGCATTTTCTATGATTGGCATGAAGGTGACCCGACACCGAACATCTCTCTGCTTCTAAATAGAGCGAGAGATCCATAATTCCACTTCAGCTTCCGGGCCTTGCCCCGCTACTGGCGAAATGTGCCCTGGACTCCGTACCTGCGCCAAGAGTGTGTGCACGTGATATGGAGGATCGGTCGCGCTTTGTGTTATTGACCGACTTCAAGACCGTCGCGTTCCCTTCCACAACACACTTCCCAATTGACAACCACTTTTCTATGAATCAGCAATTGGGAGAGCTGCGCAACGCCAAGCATGCCACCAAAAGGAGCTCGGTCTTCAGCACGATCTGCTGCAAATCGAAACCAAGCGTCTTCACCACCAAAGGAATCTACGGTCCGCCAGTCTCAAAGTCCAACAGGAATCGGTCGAAGAACGAGATCTACGAGGAGCCAGAGCAGAGACTTCGGCGACGACGGGATAGCGACAGCTAGAAATAAGAGGAAGCCAGATGATAGATCTCGTGGAAGACGTTCAGAGAGTGTTGAGAGTTCCGGCAGTAAAGCATCAGACAGAGGTTATAAAAGGCAAAAGGTTGCGCCAAGAGATCAGGCTACGGGTAAGCAATCATATCTGCTGACTGCCTTGAACGTTGACTGATCAATTTGGTCAGATTTGTTCGTAGTTGTCGAAGACGGAGAATCAGATAATTCGGGCAATGAATTGGTGGATGAGGAAGGTGCTGGCAGAGAAGGTGATGGCGGGTCTCCTGGTAGGCGTTCGCCAGCTGCCTTATCTCAGATCTCTGGAACCACTGCCATTACTTCCATGTCATTTGAAACATCATATTCGAAAGCGGAGGTATCAAGGATTGACCCAATCGTTGCGGAAATTTTGCCAGAACTTTTCCGGAGTTCCTACCGGATTCTCGACCTTTTAGCACCTGCAGGTGCAACCCCGGATAGGATAACACCTATCATGAATGAGCTGAAAATACATGGCTCAAGACGTGCCAAGAAGCTGAAATATGAGGAAGACAAATTCAAGCTCTCCAGAGACCAGTATCCTACAACTACCGGAGACTACATTCCTACTGAATTCGTTCTACGGGGACTGCTAGGTAGCTCTGACCCAGGTCCGGTTAGCTATCGACCCGATGCGATCATACAAGCCGCCAACCTTGCAATACTAGTGAAGGAAATAATGGTGATCCAGAAGGAAAGTGAACAAGCACATGTTGTCCTAACAAGCTTATTCACATGCTTTCCAATGGCTTTTGTCAACAAATTCGGTAAGGACGCAATTTTTGGAGACAGTGCATCCCTTGAAGATGCCTTCGATATGAGTCTAGAATTTTATACTCAGCTAGTCATTGCGAACTTGCGAAGGGATATGGATCTGAGAACTTTTGACCCAGAAAAAGTCCTGCTCTCCATTTTCTACGAGAATATTGAAGGCTCGTCTTCCACGGAACCTAACTCTGGAGATGCCTCGAATAATAGACGACCCCGATATTTGAATCAGAAAGGGATTGTTCCCTCTGAGCAGCATATCGAAAGCATCCAACAACGCGTAGAAGACATACGTATTGCATTTCGTAATGAGGCTGAGGCACGAGAGGCAGATGACATAGTTGACTTTGACATTTTGGAGGAAAGTTTTCCCTGGGTTGGGTTTTTAACAACGCTCACCAGATGGAGTCGATCACGGCTCGAAGAGATATTTCAATCCATCAAACAGCAAGGCGGGGTTGAGGAATTAACGAAGAATTTGATAGATGAAATGATGCAAGTGAACAGTCAATTGGATGTTGTTTACGAGGAGCCTCCGTCAATCACCAAACCACGACCAGAGCCTGAAAAGGAAGCCATTCCAAGCGGTACAAACCGAAGGTAAATAAGCTGTCTACTATTATGGATATGTTAGATAATTACTGATACTTCGATAGGCAGTACGTACCTGGTCTTGCCTCGGCTGTGGACGATGCGAAACGGGGCAAGCCGATACGGCCTGGCGTTGAATCCTCAAAACACGCTGAAGTCAGACCTACTCCATCAACATTTACCGAACCTCAAGGAGATGGGGACCCAGAACCCCCCGATGATTATTTCGATGGTGACAAAGCTAGTAACGAGGACGAGGAAATGGTCGGCACAGCGCCACCACGGCCGTCGGCCGAGTATATCAAAGCCGCTATCGTGCATAGAAATGACAACAACAAAGAGAACAGACCAATACAAAAACAGTTCAAGCAGAGGCTGATAGATTCGCAGCCGGGAGCAGTGTCAATGAGCTGGGATAGTCTACCTGACGATGTAGGTACCTCTAACCAACGCCGTCCTCAACAGCGACGTGATCCTTCTGAGGAATCGGAAGATCAGGGTTTTCAGGAAGATGAAAGACTTCCTGACCCTGCGAGAAGGCGAGCTGTACCTCTAGATCGGTCTCAAGGCCCTGCACATACAAATATATCGGCACCAACGAACTCACAGTCAGCTCATCGAGAAGCTGAAGATGGTTATTCAGTAGATGATGAGTCTCTGGACGACATACCCCCTCCCACCTGCAGAGAAATGAGTGACACCGCAAAGTCGCTCATAGCTCGCGCAAAACCCATTGCGGCACCACAGAAGAGAGTACAATGGTCGGAAGCAGACGAGGGACATCTCATCGATTTAGTTGAGGAGTACGGTTGCAGCTGGGCTAAACTCGAGAGAATGGGCGAATTTGAGAAAAAGCGTGGCCAGGTTGCGTTAAAGGATAAGGCCCGAACCATGAAGGCTAACATGATAATGTAAGTGTGGTCGAGTTCTAACTGCCATTTAATACTAATGGCCTACAGAAATGAAACCCCACTCCCGCTGAATTTTGAGCACATAGCTCTGTCAGCAACGGAGAAAGCGAGGATCAGAAAGCGTTGGCCTGATTATGAATTTGATTGAGGTTGACAACGAGGAGAATGGGCCAGTTCCTTTAGCTTATTGATACCCGCCTGCTTCTAATGGCGTTTTGGTCGGGAGTTCTTAGGGGTTAGGTTGGCAAGAAACGTGCAAATACGGAATGTCTGTAGATATCTCCATCGGAAATCCCGCCACGGGTCTGAAAGCAATTTATTCAATTTGCTCTTTATATTTTCGAATCCGTGGGTATATTGGTTCCAATGATGCTCAAAGAATTTCATCTCGATGGCAGTACCTTGGTGGGAGCAAGGTGTCTTGTGGTATATAGGTTGAGCGTCCTAGTTATCCAATGACTCCTCGGACCTTTGCAAGTATCTAAGGTATTATCAAAGTATTAAATGGCAATGTACCGCGAAAAGTCTACGAAAGCCAAGTACTCTTGAAGCTCTGGCCGCTCTACTTAACAAGGGATATTGCTGGAGCACGAGTTATCTGATGACTCCTTAGGCTTTCGCAAGTATTTCAACTATTATTGTTACCTTGAATAATCGACACCTTATTTGTGGAGTCTTCAAAATCAAAGTGCTCCTCTCTACACCTTGCAATATCAAGTATATCAAAAGTGCTATATCTACCCAAGGAGAATACGTTTTCCCTCAGGAGAGATGTTGTGTCTGTCTGTGTGCCTATGTCCATTACCAAGATTTCGGTAGTGCTCTGACGTCGCAGCCAATCGGAGTGCGCTCATGCAACCGATGCTCAGCGTGAATCGTAATCCACGTCTGTGGTTAACATCCTCCCGCGCTAAGTAAAAGCTTGACCTCGTCATAGGACCGGGATCGGCAACATCTTTGATTGAACGACGGCACCAATGTAATGTATTCGTGCTTGTGCTTCACGAGCTGTTTGTTCGTGGCAACAGCACCTGGATATTGAAAATCGTTCATGCAAGAGCTGGCTCTGCAAGATTTAACCTCCTAGCTTCCGTTCCACTGTATATCCCTCATTTTCATCTTACCTAGGTACCTCCGAGCCTCACAACCCAGCAGATCCTCGAACTTCCCAGGTCCACCTTCTTCTCGCGAACTACGAAGTTGGGCCCAAGATTACTTCTCAGGTTGCCCACAGTAATTTGAACGACACAGCTCGGCACGTATGAATGGAGAAGGTTGAAGTGACCGTCACCGAATGGGGGACTATGGGCGAATTAGAGAAGGGAGGTGGTCAGGTGGAGGAGATACATGTACAACGATGGGGGAGGGTAGGGGCGAGGATATATTACAGAGTATATTCCTTTCTCAATTGTCAGCGAAAGACACTAATGCCAGTCTCTCAGATAATGCTGCCGGTAACTGTTCTGCTTCTGCTTTGGCAGTATGGCTTCTTTACCTGTGCCGTCCCTATTGCGAAAGCACGACAAGTAGCTGGCGTTCCTCAATTTGTCCTTGATTATGGTACAACAAAAACCCCTTTGTCTATTGTATGAATCATGCTTATTCAGGTTCAGCTCCTCTAGTTTGGCTCGAAAAAGGAGAACCATACTTTCCATCCGACATGATGGCACAGGTCGCGAATACATATCCGAATATCAATTTCACATCAATCGAAAATGCTCCCTCACCACTACTTCTTACCAACCTAGACGGACTCAACGACTTTGGAAGAAATGGGTCGAATGTATACCTGACGTCCAAACTCGATGTTACCACGGAACCTAAATGGTTGACTGGAGTAGTTCCTGACTCGAAGGGCAAAACCAACAATGCTATTAGCTGTGCAATCATAGTGAACGACCACGGCTCAGGAGCGGTTGATGCTTTCTACATGTATTTCTATGCCTACAATCTCGGTAACACTGTATTCTTCCAGGAACTTGGTGACCACATCGGTGACTGGGAGCACAATATGATCCGTTTCAAAGATGGTAAACCACAACAGATGTGGTTTAGTCAACACGGAAATGGCCAAGCCTTCACCTATAAGGCCGTCGAAAAGCGTGGCTTGCGACCTTTCACGTACTCAGCAAAGGGAAGCCACGCCAATTATGCAGTCGCAGGTATCCATGACCACACGATTCCAGACTTGAATCTCCCAGCTGGTTTCCTGCAAGATTACACTAGCAGAGGCATGTTATGGGATCCAACTCTCAGCACTTATTTTTACAACTACCACGCTGAGAATAGGACCTTCGAGTCTATTGATGGTAGTCCCCTCGGCGCCATGTACTACCGAGGGAAGTGGGGAGACCAGCAATATCCTGACGATGATCCTAAGCAGCCGCCTCCCTTCTTTGGATTTCGAAAATTCGTGAGTGGACCCACCGGTCCGTGGGATAAGCAACTGAACAGAACAAAAACTTGCCCTGAGAATGGGATCTTGTGTATTATCAGAGATTCATTGGGACCATAACACCCCCTACGATAGACTGGAATTAGGACATTTGGCAATTGCGTCGTTGGCGTTTAACTTTGGGCCTGAAAGTTGGTTTGGATTATACATATTTCTGGATACGGTTAGATTGGCTATGATAACGGCTGTTTTTATGGGTTAAGGCGAGGTTAGGATGGGTTGGGGTGATACCACTAAATTGTGATCTGGAGTAAATGGTTTCGTCTGCTTTTGGTAACAGTGCCATCTCTGCGCAAGTCAACATATTGTTTTCATCTGCACCTTTGTGACTCTCAAATATTGGCAACTAACTCTATGATTGAACCCCTCCTACTGCATCTGAATAACGCATGCGAGTAAGCATCTTTGTATCCTCGTCATCCCCTCTAACTAGAAGAAATCCAGGACAGAATGTATAATGCGAGCAGGTCCTTCGCCTGGCTTGCGAATGAGAGGTTCTATCAGGTCAGTGTATACCATCATTTTAGTAAGCTGACATCCGAGAACAACATCATCGACCCCTTCATTTAAAGCCCTAGTCTTATTTCTTGTGCTTGTGTTGTGTGACAGAGTGGTTGGATATTTCATGGTGTAACTGTCTAGCAATCGCCGAAAACTTTCTCTGCAATCCATTGTCCCATTTCAGCCCACTGGCGGGTATTCGGAAGCTGTACATATGAAGCTGTGGTGAAAAGAAGTGAAGTGTCAGTTCTTTGTTGGTGAGATGTCGATCAGAATCGCTGAGAGATTGTCCGAAACGCAGGTTCAATTCAATTTCCGCCATAACGTGCTATGTCGTGCCAAAGAAATAATGAATAGCTCTAGATGTAGAGCAGATGAAAAGACATTGATTGTGACATCCTTCCCTGACTTGATCGCCACTTGAAAAGTTGATCATTTAATATGGACAATAGATTGGCTTAAAATATTCATATTATGAAAACTTTGTAATGGAATCAGGACCGAAGTCCATTGCTGAACAAAGAAGAATTTCAAGACTGGACGGCGCTCGCATCGTAGCCAACCGACGGCTGAGTCTCCCTCAAACTATAGGAAAAGTATGCCACAAGCTCACTTAGAACTTCAACTCCTCAATCTTCAGATCGCCATCTTCGTCGATCAGTACAACCCTGTTCTTCCCAATCAAAGTCCACTCCTTGCTCTTATACGTGCTTGGCTCGCTCGCAACAATTACATGCTTTCCATGTTCTACCGCTTCCCTATGAGCATTTGGGTTGAGGCCTTCAGTACCATGTGCAGCACTTTTTCCTTCTTTGCTTTCCCAGGGCCCGTGTGGGCCCTGGGCACCATCTGGATGATCCGGAAATTGGCGGTTCAATGTTATACCCGCTGTAGTAGAATAATATAGGGACGGTGGTTGCTCAGTTACATGGTTCCGAAAACGGCAAGCCACCAGTGAGCGCCCATCCGTGATGGCAATGTTGAGATCATTCGGTTCCGCTTTTGCGCCCAGGATGTCATTTTGAACAGAAATTATAGTCGATATTGTTTTCTGCAATGCTTCCTTTATTTTCGAAGTACTATGATAAGACTCCCAGGAGCTTGGAATCGGCGTATTATTATCATCTTGTGGCTGAGAAGCCGACTTCGAAGTGCATAGGTAGGAAATCAGTAAAGCAGCAAAATGCTCGGTATCAGTACCTCCTTGAATGTGTTCAAATGCCTCTTGTGTCATGTATTCACTTATCTTCCTCTTGATTTTGGCGAAGGAAGAAATATAGCCATTGTGCATGACTGTGTGGATCCCAAAGACAAAAGGATGATTATTTGTTGGTGTTATTGCGGTCGAAGTCGCTGCCCGAATATGCGCTAGCAGTACATTCGTTTCAGTGTTCGCACATATGCTGCGGAAATTCGAGTCATGTGATGGGGGCTGAATAGATTTGTACAAAGCTGGGTGGAGGGCAGGCTTTGTAGGAGCGAATCTTGAGATACTTGAGGTATACCAGGCCATCCCAAAGCCATCTACGTTGAAAAGGCGATTCCGGGTGGCGATTTCAGCCTCAGTTGTGGCTTCAGCATGGACAGCAGGATCATGGGATAGCAGCTTCGGAAGGTAATGTTCGTGGACTTGTTTCGACAGCGCATGGGCAGGCGCTGAGAGACTTGGTCAGTACCTATTTACATACGTACTGTGAAGATACATAACTTACTGACGAGCACATCTTCAAGCAGACAAGGCTCGGTCCCAGAAATGTACACAAACCAACGGCACATCGTGACAATAACAATCCTCTAACAAAATTGTAGAAATTCAGGGATGAAGTGCAGAGGGCAACTGGGTTTTCGTATGTAAGTTTACCTTACCTAGGTACTTTGTAACCACTTTGCGATAGAAAGTACAAGTACAAGTTGAGGGAGGAACAGGCATTCATAGATAATATAGACTAACTAGGAGGTTTTAACTTAGCTTTTGTGGTATTGAACCTGATTCATGCTCTAGGAACACTCGGATGTAGATAGATGAGTGTTCTGGATGTGATGACGCTCCGGCGTGGGAAAAGCTTGTTTTCACAGGCGCATCTCCCGGATCGGCTTCCCCGCAAACTGTCCCTGAAACTGCAGCAACGCAACTCGCGAATTACATCGTTGAACAATTCTCCTACTACCTTAGGTAGAAGCAGATCAATAACATGTGCTAATGGTGGTTTGTATTATAGTTAAGCTCCTGGAGACCAATTTTACATCCGAATGTACCAGTTTACTTTTTTTTTACTCCACAAATTTGCTGATCTGAAATATACTCGGGAGCTTTGAACTAGTTCCTACTTTGTTCCCGGTCAGGAGCAAAAATTTAACGGAAATACTCATTGCCCAGCACTGGTCGCTTTACCTCTGTTTTTGATCAAGTCCGCAGCCTAGTTGGGTTGTTAACTTGTGCCTATATCGATGGATAACCATTGCTTACCTTTTCTGCAACAGCATACACGGTTGAAGAGATATGAGTACTCGGAATCATTGGTTGGATTGAAGCATCGACAACGCTCAACTGGCTGACACCATACACCAAAAGATCTGAACCCACAACACCCCCCAGCTCTCTCGGCATCATCGACAAGGTTCCAGATGTATGAGCGAAGCTTGGATTGATACTGTTCCTGATCAAAGCCTCAAGCTCTGCATCGGTAGTCAAATTTGCGGTTGAACCAATCTCTAGTGGGGTAAGAACTTGATGTGCTGGTGTTTGGATCCATTTGCGTGTATATCTAATGACTTCGATCATCATTTTGATGTCAATAGGATCTGCTAATCCACCCGCATCAATGATGACTTCTCCATATGGGTCAGCTGGGTCCAAGTTGATTGTCCCTCGACTGAGGGGTTTCTCAATCACGGCTGGTGCTCCGCCGCCTCCACCGAATGGCAGCTCCATGCAGGCGGTTTTCTCTGACGAAAATCGTTCGATGAGGATCTCTCGCTGTGCTTTGTATCCTTCCTTCAAAGTCTTGTCGTAACTTAGTGGGAGATGAGCAGTGCCGTCTTCACTTTTCGCTGCTGCAATGATGTCCATCCATTTGTCTGAAAATGTCTTTAGAGGAAGTAACACCATACTACTGGATGCAGCCATTGTTCGAGGACCTGTAACCTTCAGCCCAGAAATTGTAGAACAGATCTCCTTCCAACTTACCGGTCCTATTAGCATAGTATTGTGTCATGGCTGCTTGGTAGAAAGAGCTGTTTCCTTGCATCATGGTTGGATTTGGGGTAACATCCGTCAAATCTGTGAGACATTAGTGTGAAATCTACCTTTAGTCCCAAGTTGAGCCACGTACATGTCCAGAGCATAAATAGATTTGGGTGGTCTTGCAGATTGGCACCAACACCTGGGAGATCAACTACTTGCTTGATTCCAGCGCTTTTCAAGAGTTCTTTTGGGCCAACGCCACTTCTTTGGAGAATCTGAGGAGAGTGGACAGCGCCGGCAGCGAGTATGATTTCCGTTTTTGCCATTATCTTCATAACGTCACCATTCGTATCGTTGCGCTTGTGGAATGAGATTCCAATCGCTTTGAGATCGTCAGAGAAAAGAACCTCTCTCACTTGGTGGCCAACAAGAAGATGGAAGTTTGGCCGACTCTTAGCAGGATCGTAGTGTGCAGTTCGTGCGAAAGACCGGGTTTCGGTTTTTGGGTCTTCAGAACTTGGGATCCAGAGAGTTCCATAAGCGTTGCCATAGTTTGCCTCTCTGGGAGATGTTACACCCATTTCGAGCCACGCCTTCCACTGGACCTCTGCACAGATTAGCTTGGTCAACATCGGCTCGTTTAAGTACGTACTTTGTCCGGGCCACAAGAAACGAGGGTATGAAGACTGCACAGGACCATCACCATAGGCTGCTTGATCATAAGTAATGTTAAAGTCCTTCAATTCTTCGCCCGGAGGGGTGAAAGTTGTACTCTGAAAGAAGTTAGGATTGTTGACATCAAGCTGGACATTTCCTACCTTCTTGAAGTAGGGCAAGATACCAGCCCAATCCCAGCCTGGATTACCAAGTTTGGCCCAATTGTCATAATCCTCTGCCGATCCCCGACCAAATGTCATTCCGTTAACGGCTGTGCTACCTCCAACTACCGCACCAGTAACTACGTTAGTAGACCTGTTGTTCATATTTGGCTGTGGAGTCGACATGATATTGAAAAGATACGGAGTCAAAGACTTTGTGACATCTGCAGGCAGAAGGACATCTGGATCATTTTTGTCCAAGTACCCATACTCAATGACAAGTACATTCTCTGTACTCCGTTAGTATACACTTCCTCCTTGACATGAAAGTTAGGCCACCAACTAGATGGATCCTCAGATAGTCTGTTCGCAACCGTAAGACCACTGGTACCGCCTCCTATTACAATATAGTCATAGGAAGCATCCATTTCCGAAGCCTCTCTCCTGATGCTGGCATATTTGGCTGGAAAAGAGGCTACTTGTGTAATTTGCGAAATGTAGAAGAAGGCTTTCGCCACTTCTAAAGTGTAGCCTTTCATAACGATTAAACACGTTGACTTCAACGACAGAAAAATCCAGAATGAAATATTACTTGGCTGTATGAATCTTTATATATTATTGCCCCTTGCACAAACTTTATGCAAGGCACGGCTTTCTCCCAGAGGCTCAAAGACAGGCTGTACTTCCTCAGTTGTTGGTAATATATCGTATTTGCTTGACGAATCCAAATTCGCCGTGTATTGTTCCACGGTCAAGGTTAAGGAACTTAAGAATAGCAAGTCCCCCGCAGTATTTGGATACTCAATGTGGGCTCCACAAATCGGCACAGTGGTGCGGTCTTGGTAGGTAGTACTATATCAGCTGTCTGTCCGGATTTAGCACTCGATCTGATATGCCCCTTGTTTAGCATAACTTTAAAGCATGATCTTAACTTGCGGGTGGTCTGAGACGAAATTTGCTGACGCGAGGTGCATTTACAATTGGGTGAATTGTATTATGGTGCCTTGCATTGTTTCAACAGCCTGTTTTGTCATCTTACCAATTGTCGGCTAAGTTCAAATTTGTTATGGCAGCTCCTCCCTAGATTAGTAAGGCATCGGTTGCATTGTAGACTCGAGTGTAGTAGAAGGCTAATTTATCAATTGAAATCGCATTTATCGGCACGATTTGCCCGATCGAAAGTCGGCTTCTTCAAATTGACCGCGACCCAAGCAATCGCCAGAACCATTGTGCAGATTGGCATGAGCCCATAATTATAATGTAGAGATTCAGCTCATTGACAGGCTGATGGTTGTCAGGACTGGATTGCAGATATTAAGACTTATTATATGCTTGATTATTGCTCTAGTATTATATCCTCATCGGTAACATCCCCAACGCCCCATAATCAGAAGGTTAGCTTGAATTTTGCTAATGTGCATGTAGTGGACAACGCTTGAGTATAATGTACGACAAAACAAATTTCTTATTCAGTTCTTATCATAGAACTCGTCATCTGCTGGTAGGCCATTGTTCATGTTCTTATTGTTGTATGTGTTCGTCCTCACAGACCCATGTCCGTTCGTATGGTTGCCGCTTGAACTCCCTGGCCTCATCGCCGACTTAGGAACATTGGCCATTGGAGGAGGTATGGAAGCAGCCGGTTCCAGTGTTCCGCTCGACTCACTGCCTCTGAAATGAGATGATTTGACTGGTTCGTGTGCATGCATTCCTCCTTCTGCAAGACCAGTGAATTGGTCGTTTGGATGTGGTGGCACTGAGCTATCACTAAATGGTCTGTTCGGGGTTAATATATGACAATGTCTTCTGCGACGAGATAGAGATGGCTTCAACAAACCTTCTAACTGCTCCATATTCTTTTGGTGTCCCAAATTTAGCACCGTGTTCATTTCCCGCTGCATAGTCCTCCGGGGCGAATGAAACATGTGGATGAGATGTGTCAAGATCGGGATTGAAGCGCTCTCCCTCTAGTTTTGAGCTGTCTTGACCAGGATTTGCGGTCTCGTACTCGAGCTTCTTGATAAACCAGTAGAAGCCGGTTGCTAGTAAAGACCCAAGGATCGGGCCAAGCCAATAGATCCAATGATACGAGTGAAATTGATGGCTTACCAGCGAAGGCCCGAATGACCTGGCTGGGTTCACGCTTCCTCCAGTAAAATATACACCTATTATGGCCAGTCAACGACCCGGCTAACGAGTCTTGTTCTCACAAAGGGACAGCAGAATCACAGACCTGTAAGTTCTGCAATGAAAAGAGACAGGCCGATCCCTATAGGGGCAATGAACGTTCCTTTGTGTTTCTCTGCGGCAAGCATGAATATAGTGAACACAAGTTCAGCTGACAAAAACATCTCAATGAACAGCCCTTGTACCACAGTTGTTCCACCGCCAAGATTCGTTCGAACAGTCAATGGACCGGGGAACAACGCGGAGCAAATCGCCGCTGCTGTAATGCGCCAAGAATTTGAGCTACGAGGAGACACAAGCCTCGAATATAAGGTAAAGCGCCAATCAAACACATTCCAAGAGTAACCTACAGATGGTCAGCACGATCTCATTACTCAGTTTCTTACTTACAGCTGGGTTGAAGAGACCTCCACTTATCCGAAAGAAAACCCATGCATTGACTGCCAACGAGAAGCCGAAGTTGAGTGCAATAAACATGAGTTGTTGTGGGTTGCTTGGTGTTCCAACCGTATTTGGACTACTCTCTCTCTGGAGTTGAAAGCAAAGCTACCTGCGTGCCCGAGAATGCAAAGAAAAGGAACAGGGTCGTGCCAGCAAACTCGGCACTGGTTGCTACAAAATGATTTCGAACCTGCTAATGTTACTCTAAAGCTCCAGGTAATGGGAAGAGTTCGGGGCTTACATCCTCTGGAATCCAATTGAGGAAAGGCAGACGATTTGACTTTAAAGTGCTGGGTCGGGAGTTCCTCTGCTTGAGCTTCTCCTCGTTCGTGTTGAAGAATGGAAGGACGAGGCCACCCCCATGCCTTGGCTCGTTGATGTTCATATTGATAGTACGAAATAGTGATATCAAAAGCGCAAGGCGGAGAAAGAGACAAGAAGAGTGGAGTAGATTCAGATTTACATTGTCCACACACAAGTGAGGAAAAAAAGGAAGGGATGTTACTAAATATCCCTCGAGGAGGAAGCTCAGCAGAACTAGAACGTCACGCTTCGACTGGGCCTAACACATATTCTGCGGCGCAGAAAACTGTCCAAAGCTATATTTTTTATGACGGACTTCGCCAGACGTGGCTGATGGTAGTCCATTTCAAGTGGTGATATAAAGTCAACAACCAGAAGGAGGGCAAATCTAAGCGGCTGACTATCCACTTTTGTCGAAGCACTCAATAAGAATCACCATCTAAGATCAACCTTGGATCAGAGAACTAAATCCGAGCGAGAGGCAATTTAAAGTTCGTTCAAAGCTCCATGGGAAACCACAGATGCCATTCTTTGACCTTTCCGAATTGCGGCTGCTAGTGAAGTGCCCTGACGGTGTTCTTCCGATGAGATCGACTCCTAGAACCAACAGAACCTTGCCAGTACTGGACTGTACAGTACAGTACTGTACGATTGGAAGCGATCATTGGAGATAAGATAAAGTATCTTGTGTGCGTCGGACGATCAAACACGGGAAGAAAAAGATTGAAGATCCGATGATTGAGGCGTATCATGCCATGGGTGGCTGAAAATGTTGTCGTCTCGTGTCATACTCTCTTTCCGCCTCCGTCGAATACTTTCGATCGTTGACGTATGGACATTAAACAAGGCAGGACACTAGGGCTTCATTCAGACGAGACTGGGCTTGGAGCGAGGCATGGATTTGTGAAGGAAGAATGGGAAATGAATTCAGGTATAATCGAGTGGACATTGAGGCTGTAAGCAACTGGGAAATGTCAATCGTGAGACATAAAGCTGCAGATATACTGCTTTTTACTAGGACAATTCAACTATACGAACACTCTTCACTAATCAGTCATAGAATCCGGATCTGAGAATTAACCCACTCTGTTGGCTTTGAGCGAGCAAACCAAAATCTATGCCTTTCAAAGGAGAGTGCTAGCATGGCCCAATGTCTGAAGTGAATATGGCACATTGTTGGTGAAAAGAGCTGCTCCTCAACTATGAAGCAGACTGACTGTTCTGCACAGTGTGTAGAGAGCAGAGCCTTTGTAGTTCGGTCATGTAACAGGTAGTCTCATCATAGAGTATAAAAATGATTTCGGGCATGAAATATAATCGTATAGACTGAAGTCAAGGAAAGCTTGCAGATGTGCCACTCTGAGTAAACAATATCAGCATCAGCGTCATCGAAAAGGAGGGGCAGATGAAGAAATTGAAATGATTCAAAAGTAGCACCGCCACAGCACGAGCCACCGCGGAGCGTATTAATAGTACCTACCTAGAATTCTAGGGCGGTAGAAAACAGAGAACCACAAGGGACAGTATCATAAGGGCGTCTGGAGAATGTGATCCAAATAAAAGACCAGACCTTCCAAAATTCCAGGGCATTGCCATATGTTAACTTAAAGTGCTTTTTCTGGTAAGACGAGGAACATTGTCCGATAGTAACGCGACGGCACTCTTCTTCATACCTACTTTCAGCCACTCCACAAACTCCACATGTACGAGTGGAAAGGCATGATGTACAGAGGGCATCGTATGAGTTTGGAGAAGTCAATTGGGATGAACATGCTCGAGACATGACAGTCATGTTTTTGGCATTTAGCTATGGTCATCTTCTTGACCTCGCCTTATCAGATCTTCTAATTCAATCAATATTATCTGTCCAGCAATTAATTAGCATCTGATTCTCTGAACATATTTGTTTACGTAGTAATACAAGCACATGTTCGCTCCTGGCCGCAGTCACCTGCACGCTCGCGGAGTTTGTCGTTCGTTATGACAGCCACAGTTGCCCCCTGCTGATCGACTTCCCACTTAAGCCACACCACCCTCCATGCAGTGCTGTACGTACTCTATTCTATCCTGACTGATATCTGCTCTGTTATCCGACAACGACCTTCTCTCCTCGAACCTGTTCTTCACCATCTATACCTGCTTCTGTCACATTCTTTCATGAGAACACCACGACTTAAGATATCGGATGCGATTCCTTTCCTCTTCTTGCAGCCGCAGAGCTGAGTAAGTGCCCGCTGCGGCATTTTCAAGAACGCACTCACAATCATGCGACCTCCACGAATTATCATAGCCGTTGCTTTCTTTCTTACTACCGTATTCCTCACATTTCTCTCACTGCGGTCCTCGCACCCATCCCACACGATATCTACCTCCAGTCCCGCCGCGCCGAAGACCAAAATCCAAGCCTTCTTCTCCTTCCGAGCACCTTTCTCCCTCTTTCCACCGAATGCAATCATAACTTTGACCCATGATAATACCACCGCTTTTCTAGCAAGGCCTGCGGCTTTCGGCCCATTATTACCTTCTGAAGGCCTGAAAGGGCAGCTGTGGATTGGAAGTGGATTTGGAGATGACAACCTGCACCAAGGGCCTGCTGCTACAAGTGCTGAAGGGGAGTTGGGATGTAGTGATGTGCTAGGCGGAGCTGCGACTTATGTTACACCAGGCGCGGTGGACTCTGAAGCAGGTAAATCTGCGGATGGCAAATCTGCGACGGCGGCTGCAAAATTACACCCAAAGAAGAGGCTGAATAACGATGATGGACCATTCGAGGATCATACTGCTGTGCTGGTAACTGCAGATGCAAAAGACCCTACCACGAAACCAGTACCCGATGATGGCACCGATGACTACCTACACCATCCATTACCTGAATCTACTGTCTCCAAACCAAACGAAAAGCCATCAGGGGAATCGAAGGCCGACCATGCAGATATCCAATCGATACAAGAGGGTGCCGAAATTGCCGGAAAGGTTGTGCTTCTGAGCCGAGGTGGATGTGGATTTTTAGAGAAAGTCAAGTGGGCACAAAGAAGAGGAGCAATTGCACTCATTGTCGGCGATGATACGAAAGGTGGACCTTTGATTCAAATGTATGCTCGAGGAGACACCTCCAATGTTACGATTCCATCTATTTTCACCTCACGGACCACAGCCCACCTTCTATCATCCTTGGTTGGCCCAGGAAGCTTCATCGAAGACACCATTGATGAGAATGGTAAACCAAGTCTCAAGGTACAACATTCCGACAAAGGAAGGAAAGCAGGAAAAAACCAAGGCTCCCGCCCGACATTCACTCCTCCAACCGCCACGGCAAAATCGACTGGAACCCCTCGTCCAGCTTCGAAGGTCCCAAGCAAGAAGCCTTCGTCCAAGCTGGATGAGAATTCCCCGGCGCTGAAGACGGAGAAGCCAGGATGGCTGAGATCTATTCTCTTCGGCACCAGCAGTGGTAGTTCAAAAGGTGAAAGCAGCCGCCCTCCAAGCAGCGGCCGTTTGGATTGGGTTCTCGTCGATGATTGGAAGGACGATGATGATGTTGTTCCTGTCCCAAAAAAGATGCCAATAAAGCCTACCCCGAAATCTGGGACAGATCAGAAAGCAACACAGAAATTGAAGCCCAACGCCAAATCAAACCCCAAGACTACGTCGGGGGACGACTTTGTGATCGGAGTGCAAGACTGGCGAGATCCTGATTTAGTGGGAACAGGGGAGAGTAAGGATGCTGAGGCTAACAACAAAGTTTCCGCGACTAAATCAGACCGCAAATTAGACGCTGTCGTCAAAGACCAATCTCCCCGCCCAACCAAGAGCGGTAAAAAGCATCTTGGGGGAGCTCTCCAAGAGATTCCGGAATATGTACCTCCACTCAGGGGCGGTAGCATCACTCCGGGCAGTGGAGAGTATGGCACGAAAATAATCCCAGAAGAAGACGGAGAAAAGAGCAAGGCAGGTCTCAAAGATTCGACATCCACAGAATCCACAACAAAAGGCCTGTTAACCACGATATTTGGGGATGACGAGGAAAATGTAGAATTTCTCACATCTGACACACATAAGATCGACGAGGAGAATTCTTTGGAGCATGACGACGATGAGTATGAAGGCTTATGGGTGACTTTGACACCAACAAGTGGAGCTAGTCCATTCCTTGATACTCTTCTTGTTTTAGTTGTGAGTCCATTAGTCACTTTGACTGTTGTGTATGCTCTTCTTTTGATCCGGTCTCGAATAAGGAGGCGTCGATGGCGAGCACCCAAATCGGTTGTTGAGCGATTGCCAGTCAGAACCTACCATACGATGGCTGCATCTGGCTCTCAGTCTCCAAGATTACCTAGCCCAAGTAGCTCGTCCGCAACTACTCCACTCCTTCAAAGCACTCCCCCAACACGACCGCGTCCACGCTCAAGGACCACTACTGGTGTCCCCGAGCCAGGGGACATAGTCAGGGTAAATTCAAGCCCACTCCAGGTTCCATCTATTCCACCGAGAGCACCAGAGCATGAGAAGAATGCTAGTGAATCTAGTGAATGGAAAAAGCATATGGGGAAGCAAATCGAATGCGTTGTCTGCCTGGAGGAATACGTTGACGGAGTAAGCCGTGTGATGAGCTTGCCTTGTGGGCATGAATTCCATGTGGATTGCATGTAAGTACGACCGCACTGGTTTTGATACCTCACTAACATGGTTAGAACACCGTGGTTGACTACTCGGCGTCGAACATGCCCTATATGCAAGGGCGATGTTGTGCGCTCTCTGGCTCGTGGAACACCATCGAGTCCTCGCTATGAGCCATACAGAGATGATAGCGATGACGATTATGAAAGTCCGACACCCGAATCAGTCAACAATTCATCGTCTTCTGCGTTGCCTATTGCGGGAAGTCTCAACAGTCGAAATGATCTCGAACAAGGCAATGCCAGCCCATCCCCTTCTCGGCCTCAGAGGACAAATCGCTCTGGAAGCTGGAGGGCATTATTGGCAAGCAGTCTTGGCTCAACATCTCGAAGTCCGCGACCACCAACGGAGGATCGGAACAGGTAAATAAACAGGCAGTAGTGGTGTAATCTTCTTTCCAGAGGGCTTGCAAGCATAGCGTAGTTGGCTTTCTGTAAGGTGTATAGGGAATGATGGGGCACTTTGGGAGGATCGGTCGGATTGGAGCACAGCGACAGGCGCATACCCTCGTTTTATCAGATTTTATTTTCAAGTCGTGTGTTGGGCCGCGTGTAAAGACAGCGGTTGTAAGCATAGCCTCATGGTGCACGTCCGTTCCATAGAGAATTGATGGTCTGAAGTTCGGAGATATGATAATATATATGAACGACGAATAAGAGCATTTTTACATAGATGACTAGTCTGTGCGCCATAGGTAGGCATTTATTGAGACTCTCAAACTCCTAAATCCCTTAGATCAATTAAGTCTAAATGAATAACCACAAGCTCTAGAAACTTACGAGCCTAGTATCTCAAGTTTATACGCTATAAACCTTTCTTAAGGCTCTCAAACTCCAAATTCTTCTGAATTAATTAAGTCTAATTATATAAGTATAAACTCTAGAAACTTAACCTCAGATATTTTAGGTTATTGCGCCGTACGCCTTTCTAAAGGCTTTCAAACTCCAAAATCCTTCAGGATCAATTAACTCTAATGAAATAACTATAAATTCTAAAAACTTAGGTTTAGGTAGATTTAGCTTAAACGAAGGTAATACTAATATTACCTAAATATTGTACGTAATTAAAAGAGTAACAAAATCATTCTAATCTCTATAGGTTTACCTTGCACTATTTCGCCATAATCGCATATGGCTAAAATATTAGGCTAGTTGGTTGTTATAATAGAGAGTCACAAATGTGCAGACGACAACAATATATGCTAGTATCAAGGCGTGGGCACTTCCCGATGACAATAGCCGCGATGATGTCCATGATATCAAGTTTTCTAAACGAAGTGCGAAGACATTGAGGGATGAAGATGAGGAAGACCTCGGGATCTATGAAGAATAGTCCTATAGTTGTGATGAGCTGAAGATGCTGGGTGGGAACTTGAGTTTCTCTGGATGTTTTCAAGTCTCCGTATAGAAAAAGAAATCGTAAGTGATGCGTGCTCTAATACTCACCTAGTGTTAAATTTTCCCATGCTCGATACATAGGCAACATCGCATAACGCTTCGCCGATGGAATGCCACTGCATACGGTGATGATTCCTAGGAATTTCTAGCTGGATACAGCCGGTAAAGGTATTTATTCACTATACTGAACAGATCGCGCTTTTTCCTTCTATGCGATATAATAGGAGAAAAGATACATATTTTCTTGGCTAGCCTTAGATTCCTTGATATCGTTGCTAAAGGATTTCCTTGTGATAAGGGGCATCGCATTGCTACGATTCGATGGCAGCGTAGGGTTTCATGACCGGGCTATTGTGACCTGAGCTTTTGAAAACTATGGAGCGGAAATCCCGCTGCTAGTGACCATAGGTGTAAGTAAGAGCTACAATGCATTTACCAAATATACTTGCCAATACTGACGAGTGAATGGTGTTGGGCTTAATATCTGTGATACGGAATAGGGCACTTGCCAGAATCACCTATATAAGACACAATTTGCACTTGCAATTGTGGGTTCATTTTTGCGTGACAATCTAGTGTACACTTATCGTTATTATCACTGAGCCTCAGTGGAATCGTAACATTGAACTTCAAGTAGCAGGCCGCGCATTCAGATACGGACAGGAAAAGATAGTCAAAGTTGTTCGTACGAGGGCTGTAAATGGGGGATCGATGATGTTGTCCTTTCTTGGATGTCAGGTTACTAAAACGATAGTAAATGCTGACCTGATAGAACCTCTCATTCGCAAGCCAGGCAAAGGACCTGCTCGCATTACTTATACATGCTACATGGATTTCAACTGGCTAGAGAAAATGACGAGGATACAAAGACGCTTGATCATGGGGTGGAAATGCTGGAGGTTACACCCGAAGCCTTTATTGGCAAGAGCAGTCCAAATGATGAATTAATGCATTCCATGGCAGTGTTCATACACTATGAGAAATTAGCTGTTTGGAGAAAGGGTGGAAAGAGCGACGGACAGTCTGGGTATTTGGCCATCAGATCTTGGAGTGGCTGCGGGAGAGAGTTGGAGGCATTGTGTGTTCGGAGAAAAAGAACCTTCCATCTGATCAGCATTTATTGTCTTTAGGAAGCAAGGCTCCAAAGCATACAGTCCCATAAGCATCTCGATAGCCCTGAATCTTGCTTTCGTACTGAGAGAAAATCGGAGCAGGCATCGTCTTTCTTGCAGCAGCCATACCGAAATCCCACAACTTATCGTGCTCAGCGCCATACAGAACCATTGCACGGCATGATTGTACAGAAAATAGAGAAGGAACATGCTTGATAGAGTGATTTACACGCATAACAATACAGTCATCTGAGATTGGCGACTCTTTCTCAAGTGACAGTATAGAGCGGCGGACTTTGGTGACCTGAGGGAAAGGAGTTTGATATGCCATTTCGAATAGTATGATGGGAAGGAGTAGTCGGTTTGTATCTGTTAATAAGTTCCGGCGGGAGTAGTGAGGTAATTATGAAGAGGAGTGCAAACTTGACGAGGAAATGGGAGGCTTCGACGAGGGTGTGGAGAACCATTTATATTCTTGGTTCTCTATGGTAGGCAAGTTGGAGAGAAGAGTTTGACAGGGCCGTCCTCATCCGAACCCTTACCTTGCTCAGTTGAGCTCAATAAGAGAGAGACAATTGTCTTGATTATTGTGAGATGCTTCCGCCGCTCTGTAGTTGAAATCAGCCCCTGGAAGCAAAGTCGGTAGGAAATTGTCTCCATCACAATTAGCATAATTCCGCGCAAAGGGTCTGTCGATTACGTGTGGGCAGGCACTGAATTTAAAATCTTCTCATATTGAAACATTCACTCAGCTGGAAATAACATATACCCGTGTTACTAAATATGCTTGATACGAAAAGCACGAAATATCTTCGTGGGAGACTTACCTAAGGGTGGTGGAGTTCTAAAACAAATACGACACGGCGTAGAAAGCATTTTTGGCTGGACTATGTGCAGAGGTAATTCGAAATGCGAGGAACTGATTCTCGCACAATCCACAGGCAGTGATAACCCAGCAGAGGCTTTTCGGTGCCAAATTCCTAGAGGGTCTGAAGAAAACTCGAACATCAGAAGAGCACAGAGAGAACGAAGCTAGCAGGGCTGAAGACCATTATTACTAGGCATTGTTTGGATAGTGCTTCCTCGTGTCGCCACGACCTCTTTCGCGCCACTTTGAGGCGGCTCCAAATTTAGAATACTCGTACAAGCGCAAAATGATTGCCCTAAGGTTTCTGGGATGGGAGCTTATTTCGTAGCCATCAACATACTAAGTTGTCTGACTAGTACAATCGCAATGCTCTTGTCGGGAGGGCTGGCCGTGTTGAGTTGAGTCTTACTCATTCTACACTGATTCTACGAGGTGCTAGTCCAGATTTCGAATCTCGCACGTTGAACGACGTCCAAAGGAACAAGCTACATAAAAAATACTTTTTATATCCATGGGCAATTAAAAGCTAAATTAGCCAGAGAGTACCGGCCCGCTCAACAGGTCGTGCCGTCCTGTCATAATGTGCATAGAATTTCTATCATTGCTAGTAGGACTGCTTAGACTGCAGAATCCTACACCCAACCGGATACCTGCGAGAAGGTCAGATTTTGCTCATCATCCATGTGGAAATCTGGCGACGAAGCTTTGCGTTGTGGGTATGTAGTTCCACTTCGAGCCATGTTTACCGTTCGGCCGTTCCAATCTTTTATATAAACCACCACGATGCATCCAGGAACAAGATCTCATCATAACTATTCCTAGTATCATTCCAAATCTTCACCAAAGTCTCAGGACATAGCTACTTAACTTTCTCAAATTCCCTTCGAGTCGCATACCTACCTATTATCAACATGGGCATCATCAAAACTGCTATCATGGCGGGTGGTGGAATCTATGCTGTCAAGCAACTTGCCAAAAGCAACGAAAGACGCCACGAAAATTCTCGATCCAACAACCAGTGCTCCAACCAGGATTCATCGCGAGAAGCAGGAGGGAACATGCAAAACCAGGGTTATTGGGGACCACCAGGCCTTCCTCCACGAGGACCGCTGCAGCCTGGAAATCACCAAAACGACTACCAACGACAATGGTATTCGGAGAATAACTCCTCGGGAAACAGCCTTCCTCGTGGCTACAGTCCCGCGGATTATGAACAGGGGGACCGACAATATAGAGGAGAGGAGTACCAATACCAAACTCGGGATGCTCCTGCCGATCCACCAGCATATTATCAGCAGCGAGAAGACTATGTGCAACATCCACGAGACAATGGAGGACGTCATTCACTCGGCGGACTAGCTGATATGGCCATTCAGGTCGCCGAGAACGGAATGGAATCAGGAAAGAAAGGTAAAAAGCTTGACAAAGGTTCCAAGATGATGTCGGAACTTTTGGGGAAATGATGGGAGTTTCTCAGTCACTAGGCGAGGATATAATATTGATCTGGACTCAACTTCCTGCCGCCCTGCTCCTTTGTCCGAACTTTGTCCTTCCTGGCTGGGTTTGTGCCTGTATTGTGTAGCATAGAGTAATTGGGTATTTGCTGGTGCAATTGTCTAGCAATTAAAGTTTTTACTTTGTGTGCAATCAATTGTCCCATTCTAGCCTACTCCTGGGTATCTGAAAGCTTTAACTTTGAGAAGAAGTGAAGTGATAGTTCCTCGTGGCTGCATAGTTGATACTGATTGATGTGAGATTGTCTGTAACGCAGGTTAAGAACAATCTCTTCTATAATGTGCTATATAATGCCCCAGGACGAAGGAAATAAATGGTGCTTGGGGAAGGAGGTTGTTGGGAATAGATAGCAAACTACAAGTGATCCCGGCACATACTTGTAACTGCCCTCCTTCGTTGGCCAGCATAGAACTAGCTGTGGCTCCGTGGACGAGGGCTGAGACAGTCAGAATACAGCAGTTTGAATCTATCATAAAACAAGACCAAGTTTTCAATGAACAAAAGGTATAACATAAACGATATATGCTCGTGACCACCCATTGCTATAAATGAAGAAGGTTCCTTGAACACCTGTCCTTGATCGATACTGCAAAGCTCCAAACGAGATCTGATGATCTCAGCACACAGACCGATTCGAGCCCCAGTGTTGGACAATGGAAAAGGAATATCGACATCGTCCCTGTTGCACTCCAGAACGGACAAATAGGAAGGTTGGTTGTATGAATCTTTGCACCCCGCGTTTCAATTGTTCGCATGCGGGAGACTCGGTGGAAGTAAGAAGCTGTTGCTGCATGACATGATCGGTTGAGCTGTCTCCATTGTCTGAGCCCAGGGCCGTGGGCTACCGGTACAATGCCATCCAATCTGCAAAAGCAAAAACTGTGAACCAGCCTGTGCTCAGATTCATTCCCTAAGTCCCATAATTTTACAGTACTTCCGTATCATTATTCAGGTTTTAAAGTCCAGTCAGGTTCAGAACAATAAATTCACTTGTAAAACCTAGCCGTTTTGAGAGATCGCTCCCAGGCTTGTACGCCCCCATCCCCATTGTAAATCATCCTTTCCAACAGGGAAAAGCTGGCTACCAGTTCGCCAACACGCAATCAGGGAGCACTCTCGCCTTGCACTGCCACTTAGATGACCGCATACGGCCTACTTGTTGATACCGCACCAGAATTGAACTTCTCACCAGCTTTGCGACTTCACTCCATCTCTTTGTCACCTACGCATGAATCTCCTCTGTTTCGAGGAGAGCCCATGCCGAAAACGAGCCGAACCGACTTCAGTGTAGTTTGGTAGAGCTTCACGGAAGGGAGCACAAGCAACCTACAGTTGGCGATCAAACACAATCAGCACCAAACAGAGTCCTTCTCTCCGCTTTAAAATGGCAGACGATCATAATCCAGACCGACTGCTCTCAGAGCTACCAGAATTCCCACATCAGCAACGAGATAGGACAGGCAGCATGTCTCTGGGAGCAGCACCAAATACAAACGGCGACGACGTATCCCCAATAAATGGCGATTCCGCAGCTCCAGTGACACAACCCTCTCATGTTGATCCCAACGCGAAAGCTGTGCGAGATGTCGTAAATTCAGAAATTGGAGTCGTGACGTTACTGAACCGTTTGAAGCAAAGTATTGCATCAGCGAAGGTATGAAGGACGCTCCGAGTCACCCCAGATGAAACTAATGGCTGGCAGGAATTTGCGGTCTTCCTGAAAAAGCGATCAACTCTGGAAGAAGAACATTCACTTGGGTTGAGGAAATTATGTAGAGCTACAGCAGAGAACATTCGAAGGCCAGAACATCGCCATGGCTCATTCTTACAATCATACGAGGAGATCACCCATATTCATGACCGGATGGCAGACAATGGAGCACAATTCGCAAGCTCACTTCACCAGATGCATGAAGATTTATTGGAGATGGCAGCGAACATGGAGCGAGGACGAAAGCATTGGAAGACTGCTGGATTAACCGCCGAGCAACGGGTCGCAGATACCGAAGGCGCTATGAGGAAATCTAAAGCAAAGTATGATGCTTTGGCAGAGGATTACGATAGAGCAAGAAGTGGCGGAGGCCAATCGGGAAAGAAATTTGGCCTCAAAGGTCCAAAGTCGGCACAGCAACACGAAGAGGATGTGAATCGTAAGCTGCAAGCTGCAGATGCGGATTATGCCTTGAAGGTCCAGACGGCGCAAAGCCAGCGAGCAGAGCTTTGGTCTAAGTTACGGCCTGAAGCTGTGAAGGCTCTGGAAGATTTGATCCGGGAGTGTGATTCCGCGTTGACTTTACAGATGCAGAAGTTTGGTGAGATTGCACCTCATATCGCGCTGTTCGTTGCTAACTTTTCTAGCTTCTTTCAATGAGAAGCTACTTCTCAGTAACGGGCTCAACATCAGTCCCTTGAAGAATGAAGAGACTGGAAGCAAGGCCAGAAGCTTGCGTGAAGCAGCATACGCTATTGACAATGAGAAAGACCTTAGCAACTATCTTGCTAGCTTTGCCAGCAAGGTCCCGCCTAGGACGTCTGATATCAAATATGAGAAGAATCCGGTAGGTTTAGAAGACCTAGGTATATTTACTATCTGACAATTGTAGGCCTTAATACAACATCACCAAGCAGCACCCCAGCCACAGATGCAGCCTCAAGCACAACGCCAATCAGACCCGTCAGCATCATATGGCTCGCGGCAAGGACCTCCACAACAATCATTTGGAATGACGCAGTCGCCTCACCAGACTCATATGAGCCAACCCTTCAATCAGATGGCTACAGGTGCCGTTCATCAACACGAGAGAAGCTTCAGTCAAGGCCCTGGTGCTATGCAGCAATTTGGTGCTGTAACAGGTCCCGGCCAAAATGGTCCAACCCCAGGAGGACCACCAAGAGGGCCTAGTCATATTCCATCTTACAATTCGGGATCTATAAGCTCTGCTGGGCCTCCACAGCTCCAAAGTCTTCCTTTCCAGACTTCTCAAACCCCACCACCAATGATTCCGCCACCACAGCAACAGCAGCCGTTACAAAATCCCTATGCACAGCCATCCAATCCGAGCCCTTATAATCAGCCACAGCAGCCACCACCTCCCGCACATCAATACAATCAGTCTCCAACGTCAATCAATGCGGCGAATCTACCTCCTCTCAAGCCAGTATTTGGTCTTAGCCTGGAGCAGCTATTTGAAAGAGACAGTTCGGCCGTTCCTATGGTGGTATATCAATGCATTCAAGCTGTTGATCTCTTTGGGCTGGAAGTAGAAGGGATATACCGATTGTCAGGAACTGCTTCTCACATTAGCAAGATTAAGGCTATGTTTGACAATGGTAAGTTAGGGCCTCTCAACGTTACGCACATAGCTGATTTTTCAGACGCTTCCAAGGTTGATTTCCGCGATCCAGCAAACTTCATGCATGATGTAAATAGTGTCGCCGGCTTGCTCAAGCAATTTTTCCGTGATCTCCCAGATCCACTCCTTCCCGCTGATCTATATGGGTCTTTCATTGATGCTGCAAGTCAGTATTTCCTCTCCAAAGAAGATTAATCGATAAACTAACGTGACTAGAAAACGATGATGATATTGTACGCCGAGACTCACTCCACGCTATAATCAACAGCCTCCCGGATCCTAACTACGCAACTCTGCGAGCACTTACTCTCCACCTACACCGGGTGTGTGAGAACGCTTCAGTCAACCGCATGAACGCTAGCAACCTTGCCATTGTGTTTGGACCAACTTTGATGGGTGCTAGTACTGGACCGAACATCCAAGATGCAGGTTGGCAAGTCAGGGTCATCGATACCATCTTACAAAACACTTACCAGATTTTCGACGACGATTGAAGGGTGGGTGGTAATGGAGGATGGAATATTTGACTGAGCTATATAATCTGACTGTACAATACAAACAGGCGTAAAGCGACTACCAATTTGACTTGTTATCGGTTTTCGATTTGCTAATTGTGTTTAATGTGCATTAAGTTTTTTACGAGCTCAATATTTTAAGCATGTATGCCATAAGCCTTTGTTCAGGCTCTCAAGCTCCAAAATCCGCGGATTAATCAAGTTCGATTAAATAACTACAAACTCTAGAAACTAAAGATTAAGTAAACCAGCGTTCACTGAGGTAGTACTTATATAATCCGAAAATTACATAGAATTAGTAAAGTATACAATATCTATAATCTTTACAGGGTGCACCTTATACTATTTGGCCCTAATCGCACAGACTTAAAATACTAGGCTCGTTAAAAGACCAACAGCACATCACCTTACCAGCTTCTTGCATGTTAGGAATGTGCTGAGACGCCTGGTGTTCTATGTATTCGAAAGACCATGGAAGTTTTGCCACACTGTCTATAATGTAGTCACAAAGCAGAAAGCTTCAACGCCCAATTATGCACCTTTTGCTTTCCCCAAATCTCAGACCTCCACCCCACATGCTCTAAGCCTTCACAGCATCCACCCATTTCCTTCCTGTTAACTTCTCGAAAGCGTCCCGATATTTCTCTGCTGTCTCCTTGACAACTTCCTCCGTCATCCTTACTCCCTGCTTTCCCTTCAGTCCTTCTCTGGTCAACCAGTCCCTCAAAAATTGCTTGTCGTAGCTCTTTTGTTCCCGGCCAACCTCATACTGATCTGCGGGCCAGAAGCGACTCGAGTCCGGTGTGAGCACCTCATCTACAAGCACCACTTCATCAGTCTCCTCGTCCAAACCGAATTCAAATTTGGTGTCTGCAATTATGATCCCTCTCTCAGCGGCATAATCGCGAGCAGTGGTATATAACTTGAGAGCCAGGTCTTCGATTTTCTGGGCGTATTTTGGTCCGACGATTGCAGCTGCTTCTTCAACTGAGATGTTCTCGTCGTTCGCACCAGCCTCGGCCTTTGTACTGGGAGTATAAATGGCGCCTTGAGGAAACGCTTCGGATTCCTTCATGCCAGCTGGAATTGGGATCTTATGCACAGTTCCGCTCTTCTGGTATTCCTTCCATGCCGAACCTGTGATGTAACCTCGCACGATTGCTTCAATGGGGAATATCTTCATGCGTCGAACCTGCATGGATCGGTTTTGAAGACCTGGTCTTTGTGATTCGGGGATGGTGGCAGGGAGGTCGAGGGTCAAGAAGTGAGTTCGAAGGCCCGGAATGAGTTTTGTAAGAACTTCGAACCAGTGGGAGGAGAGAAGAGTAAGAAGAGTACCCTTTGAAGGGACGCCCTGAAAATTGTCAGTAAGTGCGATTGAGGTCGGAATAGGTAGAAACATTACATTCTCCATAATCACATCGTATGCTGAGATGCGATCAGATGCGACGAAGAGCAATGTCTTCGAGTCCACCTCATAGAGATCTCGAACCTTTCCCTCTGCGATCTTGGGAAGGGCAGTCAATGAGGTGGTGGTAAGAGCTTGATCAGCCATTGCGAATGATGAAATTGATATCAGGTTGATGTTGAAATGGAATGTGAAGTTGGAATTGGACGTGGGTGATATTTGTAAAGCTTGGTATGATGTGATATGGATCGAATTCGGAAAAGATCAAGATATTTATATTGAAGGTCAAGGTTGAGGATCCAAGTCTCGTCCGAAACAATTGACTAAATTATTTCAACTGACAGGAAGTTTATTTCGAAGGTGACTGCGATTTCGGTACAGTACACCATCACCCCTCCACCGCAAGCCCACGCCACTTTTTCCACCCCTCCCTGCACCAGATTTTTTACATAGTATGCACACACTGACAGCGGCCTTCCACCGGCGGGACTGCCTCGACTGCATCACATCACATCACCCCACGCGCTCTAAGCTCCAGCACAGATGACATGGACTTAGCACACTAGTGCGCTTGCAGGTGATTATGGCCGCAAAAACTAGATCGTGCTGGCTCTAGGTCCTGCTTTAGTTGTGAGACTCGCCAATCGCTGAGTATTCATGACCCGCTGGATTGTCTTTGAGACCCTGGAATCCCAATCTAGTTGTGCCACCGAGGAAAGCTGCCGTGGAACTTTTTCTCATAAATCTGTCGTATCGCCCATCGGAATTTGTGACACCTGCAAGACCAAGTTCTTGAGCTCCTCTCTTCTTGCATCTACTCAAGAAGATTTATCTTCCTCCTATACATCACAAGCTACATTTGAAATATAATACGAACTAAGCCAGGATGGGACAACCTTCCACTCAGGCTAGTAATGCCATCATCTATCTCTCCTACGGCGCCTTCTTGTATGTACCTAGCTTTAGGCTCTTCTGCCACAAGTAGCGGGAATCTGATAGGTTGCAGGGTGTTTGGCTGCTATATAGCCTGGCGACTGAGACATCAGTCCAAGGTAATTCCGTCTATAATAACTTAATCGACTACTTTACTGACATAATTAGGGCGAATTTCTCTCTGGAAACCGGACTCAGACTGGTCAGGAAAAACCCCCACGTGCATCTTGGCTTGAAGATATCAAATCTGCTGAACACTTTTGCCAAGCTTGACCCTCTTCTTGAATTGATTGCTGATGATTGACAGCCTTCCCATTGGCGTTGAATTTCATTGCTTCTGGTTAGTAATATGCAACAAACCAACGCGAATCAAACTGCGGCAGCATTATCGTCAAACCCAACAGAAGCAGACATCAGATGAGAGTCCTTGAGAGAGAATAGTCGTGAAGAGGTTCGTATTCAAAAATACCGCTGATTGTCCTAGCAATCTTGGAGTCATGCTAGTCATTTCATGATTAGCGGGCAAGGAAGAGAGAGCTGGGTCTTTCAGCGCGGCTTCACTACGGGCGCGGACTTGATACACGATCAGAAATCCAACTCTAATGAGAGATCTTTGATCCTGTTGAGATGAAGCTGAGATTGCACCGTAAATACTCGATCAAGTTAATGCTTGCGTGGGAAAGTGTCTGCCGCTTTAAAGATTCCCCTCCCCCTACTGAACTTGATAGCTAATCTCAGATTTCTTGTCATTATATAGCTCTTGGATCAGGAATTCTATTTGCGTATCCCCAGCTAGCAACTATTACAGGTGTTCAGGGAGTTGTGATCTATGCGGTCTGCTCTGCTGCACCTCTCATGATATTTGCCTACTTAGGCCCGATTATCAGAAAGAAATGCCCAGAAGGATTCGTCCTGACGGAATGGACCAGACAACGTTATGGGCTGATCACGGCACTCTACTTGTCCTTCCTGACTCTGGTCACCATGTTTCTTTACATGGTCGCTGAACTTTCAGCATTGCAGCAGATAATGACTGCTCTGACTGGCATGGATGGGCTTCCAATGGTAATTGTCGAGTGTGTCGTGACTACCATATATACATGTAAGATGATAGTACCCAGGCATGCAGTAGACAATAGCTAACATGGTCCACAAGCTCTGGGAGGCTTCAAGATATCTTTCATCACAGATAACATTCAGGGTGCTATGGTCGTTGCTCTTAGTAAGTCTGAAGAAGCTCAATCTTAAATATACTGACTAATTATGAAAGTCATTGTTGCAACAATAACTGTCGGAGTTGAGACTAAAATTGACAAATCTCTCATCGATGAGTCTGGTCTCACCAAGCCGACTCTTCTCGGATGGCAGCTTCTCTACATTCTTCCAATCGCCATTCTTACCAACGACTTCTTCCTATCCAATTTCTGGATCCGGACATTTGCCTCGAAGACTGATAAGGACCTCTGGATCGGTGTTTCTGTTGCTGCGGTTGTTGTTCTGATAATCCTCACTCTCGTTGGAACTACAGGTCTCATCGCCACCTGGTCTGGTGCTTTTGATCCCACAAATCCAGAGCAAGATGGCAGCATTGCTTTCTTCCTCTTGCTAGAGAAACTTCCCGCCTGGACTGTCGGCATCGTACTCGTTATGGTTGTGTCTCTTAGTACTGCTGCGTTTGACAGTTTCCAATCCGCTATGGTATCGACTGCCTCAAACGATCTCTTCAGAAATAAGCTCAATATCTGGTGGATTCGAGCCGCTGTCGTTGCACTCATCTTCCCTGTTGTGGTAATCGCTCTCAAAGCACCAAGCGTCTTGCAAATCTACCTTATTTCTGATCTCGTTTCCGCATCCACCATTCCGGTTCTAATCGTGGGGCTCAGCGATCGTTGTTACTGGTGGCGAGGCTTTGAGGTCGTCGTCGGTGGTCTCGGCGGCATCCTCACGGTCTTCATTTTCGGAACCATCTACTTCGGCAGCGCCTTGCAAGGCGCCAAGCTTATTTTGCTCGAGCAAGGTCTGTATGGGAATGATTGGAGCGCTTTCGGTGCCTTTGTTGCTGCTCCATTTGGAGGTCTCCTGTGGGGCTTCGCAGCGTTTGGAGTCAGGATCACCTACAAGTTCATCGAAGCTAAGATTAAGGGCCATCGATTTGATGCACTTGATCGTCCGGCTTACCTCGACCGTCGTGTTGAGGGTACTTCTGAGTATGCCGTGAGCGACGAAATCCATAGTGATCCTCAGCAAGGTCTTGTAACTGTTGACCACAAAGGGAAGTTCTTCTGAGCAGAGACGGAGAATCAATTGGACGAACGGCTATATTTTTTATTTTGGACAATATAATCGTTCTTCGGATCAGGATCGAGAGAGGCGCGAGGTGGGGAGATCGTATATTTGGTTTCTGTTTGGGAGCATGTGAAGGCAACATTTCGTCTCGTAAAGCAGGACAATTGTGTTGGGAATTTCTTAAGTATCATACATATAATCTACAACTTCCCTCAAAGAGCTTTTGACTCCTCGTCTATGTGATACATATCATTGAACCAGTACCCGCTTGTTAGCAGCTCATTGACACACCGTTCTATTACTTGGACGCCAACTTTTTCCTGTCCCACTCCTTCACATCATCTAATGTTGTCTCGCGTGTAGTTCCCCATACCATCCACGGATTTTCTTTCCAATGCTGATATATCATCTGCATAACCACATACTCCACTAGATCCTTCTCCTTTCCACTTCCAGGAGCAACTACGAGCGAACCATTGGGCCCAGGAACATATCTCGTCAACTTCTGCCTCGACTTTATCCTCACCACTGCCTGTCTGACTGCTGATCCCTCTCCTGCCATTGCTTTGGGCATGATTGCAGCTACATGTGACATCAATTTTGGAGATCCATTGTATTTCACCAATTCCCACACCACCTTCTCACGCTTCTGCCTCGACGCTATTCGTGACGCAAAGCTATTGTAGATCCCATCTACGCATATCTTGCGGAGGGTGAGGACATCTCCTTCTGCTGCCGCGGTATACATTTGCCGATGGAGTGCCACGGCCGTAGGGGTAACTTTCGAGGTGAAGATTTTGACACGCCGCCTGAGAAAGCTCTTCTCTCTAGGTGATGTATACTTCAAACCGATCAGTCCGAGATAACCACGGCTGTTGAAAAGGAGGCGTCTCCATTGGAATTTGAGAAATTGGAGGGGTGTTCCGAACAGAGATGGGAGGTTTTTGCGGGAGGGGTAAATGAATGTTTCTACAGCTCATCAGCTTTGGTTCAACTGCTAATTCCATGACATGTAGAGCTTATACCAGGTAATATTCCTACATCAACATTCGAAGTCAGAACTGCGCTAGCCGTCCGTTGCTTGTACATGCTCGGTTGTGGTGCTTCTCTCGCTCTCGCAGGTTGTTGGGACCCCAGAATAGCTCTCCGGGCGGGAACCTGGGAGAAACATCGCCGTGAGATGGAGGGCGATATTCCCAGAGATCTGGAGAGCGGTTGGCGGAATGAGTGAGCCATGGAGGCTGGTGCAATGCTGAGTCGCGACATGGGCAGATTGCGTGGTTCCTGGGAACTTTTTTGAAAGGTCGGCAGAAGCTTCGATTCATTCCGTGCTAGAGAATCCTTGTCGCCGTGGTCCAGATTGGTGGAGTTGGGATAGCATTGGAGAACTTTGTGAACACAGCAAAGGGAGATACCTTAAAGATAAGATCATACTTCCCGTTATTTCAGATGTCAATTAGTACACTTACAGATTCTATTGCACGTTTTAAACTGCTTTGCATCCATACACCTGTCTCTCTCACCCAGGCTCGTGCTGATGCAGAAATCCGGGGAAGCATCGCTAAATTAACGTTGCTTGCTGCCCTGACCCCAAGCCTGTAGTGTGTCACTACGTACCTCGAGTTAACCTTATGCCACCTGGATGATCTCCCATCTTCTTGGATCCCACACTTCCTCTTCTCCTTTCCCCTTTCTCCTCCCATCTATTCTTCACCTTCTTTTCCTCTTCGTCGTCTTCCTCTAAAAGTCCCCGACTGCAATGCGGCAGCATATGCCCTAAAACCCATCCAGTCTGGCGTCCCATCGACGTCCCCCCTCCTCTCGAACCAGTACACCCAGAGCGCCCTCCTCTTCACCTCCGAACTATCTCCCCTCCTCTCCACCGAATCTGCACCCCGCGGAACCTGATCAGAAAGATTCCGTGCTTCATCCCCGAGTCGCTGTATTGCTAGGCGTAGAAAAGCATTGGCACTTTCCTCTCCTATTCTGCCGTGCTCTGAGCACCGCGCCTGCTGCATGGTGGGGACTACGATGTGCCCTGACTTTCTTGGGGGAGCTGCTTCTCGATGAAGCAAATGGGGAGATAGGTGTAGCATGGAGTGTGGAAAAGCGATTTAGGGTCACCGAGGTGTTTCTGGCTGTTCTTTGGGTATGGTTAATTTCATTGAAGTGGGGTAATGGCACACGGAGGAATATAGAGGATTGTAGTTTACGGTTCACTGGCTGATGTTGGAAAGTGCTGCTCCTCGGCTTGGCTTAGTTTTTATTTCACGGATTGTTTGATGTCTCGCTGGTAAGTTGATTTATTCTCTGAAAAATGGCATAGCTAAATCCTCCAAGGTTATTGAATTATACCCCTCAAGGTACTCCCACCATCTGCTATCACAGGCTCTTCTAACCTTTTAGCAACGCTTGTCCGTCTTTTAACGATCAATTCTATGAATGCATATATCACGTCTTGGGTCCTTTACTTGTCAGGTGGCTCTGAAGATCCTCGTCTGCTGTTGCCAGCTTGGATAAGCATAGCCAGTGTGAGTTCATACACTAGGAGAGCCTTCTGATGCTAATTATTACCAGACATTGACATTCTTGTATCATATAACGCATCCACGTTTGGCCATTTTGAAGGAAACCTCTCTGTCCATCTCAGTGTTCTCCATCGCCAGCTTCATTAGTCTAGTCAGCTTGTTACTGCAATTACACCTCACTAGGGCAAATGATCCCCCCGTACCGCTATTCTTGTTAGTAAGGCAGACTTGGCAATGGGTGAAGATTGGGGTTGGAATGATAGGAATGGTAGGGAGAGATGTTTAAGCTCTAAATCACAATTTGATCACAAGAGATACCACACATGAAGTAAATGTAATGTGTATTCCATTTGATTGCCAGAATCCATGCAACGCCTCCGGTCCTTGAGAATAGCACAGGCTCGCAAGATCCCTTGCTACACATGCTGTAGAAAACGAAATGTGCAAATACCGAAACCATAGCAAAGCAGAAAAGTCCATCCGTGGAGACCAATCCCATGTCGTCAATGCGTTCTATAAAGAATGCGGGTATCATCGTACGCCCCTGCCGAAAATAATCATGATCGATTCATCGACCCAGCCGGTATGGGTGAGGCAGGGCAAGAAGTTGAAAGGAAAATTAGGTGCTGACACACTTCTATCGTAGGTCCTCGTGAAGGCTGGTGGGGCATATGATGTATTTAAAAACCATGGACCTGGTGGAGACCATTAGCATCTACACGAACAACATGGGCAGACGACACGATGCTGCAATAAAAGATAAGAGGGTTCTAGAGGATGTTTACCTTGATAGTCTTCACGTCCAAGGACAAGCCCTCCTTCTTATCGGTGAGGAATTCTTGAACGTCTTTGCGCTGATCGCCCTGAAGTTGGATCACCTCTCCCATCTCAGTATCGACGACGATGGTGCCATTGCAAGCTGTGATATGTCAGCCATGACAGATAATGTCGCTCGTCCAACGCGACATACCGAACTTCTTCTTGATGACCTTGAGGATCTTCTTCTGGTCGAATTTCTTGGGGAGACCTTGGACAGTGGTCAAAGTCTTACGACCATTGCGCTCTACATGTCGAATGTGGTCAGCAGGCTTATCTTAAATTGTGGCGCCTGGAGGCGGGGCTGTGCTGCCGAAATGCTCAAAGGAAGCTGGATATGGACTCACGCTGAATACGAATGTGTATGTAATTCTGCGACTGCTTGGTTTCTCCTGTGTCTTCGTCGGCTTCGGCGAAGGGGTCTGTATGGCAAAGGGAGTCAGCTGTACTACTCTGCTGAAGATGTGATAAGAGCGATGTTGGTGTCGATATTCTGAGCGTGGCAGAAGTCTGAAAGCAGTGGAGATGAGATTCAAACTGCGATGAGCGCTGTCTCCTCCCACATCACACCCAAGCTCTGTCAAGGAAGGGTAGGACTCACCGAAGGTCTTGAGATTTTCGATTGACATAAACTCGAGTGTTTGCGGGTTCCTTTGGGTTGGGTTTGTAGGTAAAACGAGGATTAGAGCGAGAACTTGTCGCTGTGTCTGAAGTAGTGGTTTGTGTTAGAGTGGAGATGTTTGTAGACTGGGGTTGATCAAGATGTTGTATTGAGGAGGGGAAGGTGACAGAATCTAGCGGGGCTTGTAAGGCTCGTTTAGCTTGTGGCAAGCATTCACGTGATGAGGCCTATTCACCCTGCCCATTGGACTAATTGCCACCAAGCAAAGCCTCGAAGGCAACGGAATTGATTCATTTTCACGAGTTTGACTCATGTGGAGGTTTCCTTGAAAGTTAAAGCCTCATAATAAAGCGTGTTTTCACCAATCACATTTGTCTTGAAATATGGAACAAAGGTACCTTGGTGCTGAATGACTGACTGGTCTTTTGACTCGAAATCTCACCTTTGAAAATGCCTCCCTAATACCTTTGTAAATTTGATGAGTGAGCCCATACTGTATCCCAATTGGAATCATAAGTGGCACACCAAAATTACTAAAGTTGTCGAATATTGACTTATGGCTAAAGTCCCTTGCCCGATATATATAATGTTACTTTACATAATTGAGATTTAATATACGAACAATACACTATTGAAAAACCTCTGGTTTTAAGGCACTTTTATAATATTCTAATTCGCTATAAGTTTATCAGACATTCTTTGATGGGTGGAATTTTTAGCTGTGTCAATTATATATCAAACTGAGAGGCCGTACGAATGTAGCGGGATTGGTCTCGAGCTTATAACGAATTTGCTAGTACTGGTCTAGAACACGGATCGCCATTCTCAACAGGAATGATGCATTCCATGCTGAATTGACTAGGTGTTCAAATCAGATCTCACTAAACCGCGTAGGGATTCATCAAGTCGTCAACAGCCAGTAGCTACGTCACATATTTGCTGGACATTACAAAGTCCGCAACTCAGATTGAAAGATATCATCCAGAAGCCTGACACACCACTGCCTCATTTGATTGAAACCACCAGAGGATTTCCATCGCAATTTCAGATATACATTGAGAGCCTCGAACCCTATCAGCAATTCGATCTTGTCCAGCGTCTTATTCCCTTCTGATCTCTCGTTACTAAATTTGGGTATCCTTCTCCGCCATATTATACATGAATGTGTCCTATCGATACAGTTTAAGAGGGTGGTGCGGCAGACGGGTTTGGCGCACCGGTGACCGTTCCTTGTCCTGGGTTGACTGTTGGGGGCAGAAACATAGGGAGGTAGGTCTAGAGAAAGTCAGTGAGGCGAATATAGAATAGTCCAATCGGTACGTACGACAACGAGAGCCATTACTATGAATGCGGTGTTAGCACATTTTCCTCAAACCAAGTGGCTCACATGTACTTACGAGACATTCCAACAGAGAAAATTGCTGGTTGAGACGATGATTTTCTGGAGTCCTCACTTTCTCCAAGCCAATTCTGAATCGCAAACACAACCGAGGCCCTGCTTCTCATCAGTGACTGTATATTTCGAGGCGGCAGCATTACTGACCATCCAATGAACTTATTTCTTGTGAACATAGCGGCCATTGGCAGAGTGCTCCCTAATGTTCCACTGATATCGCTGGCATTCTCCTTCGCAGCTGGAAGCTGATAGGGGATGACTGTGGGCAGTACATCAGCGATTGGGAGCTCATAACAAGCTGCTATACTTACTGAGGTCAGCCCTCCGCATATCTTTCTTGTTCGACATGATGAAAATTTGACTGTGCCGAGAGATTGTGTCGTCGTGAAAGTCAAGTTACTGAAGCATGGATGTTGACATGATGGATGGGTACTAAATTGTGGGGATAAGTTCGGCCGATCCGGTGGAGGTGGGATTCCAATATCGTACTTGCTCCAATATCACCACGAACCGCTAGAATCTCTGAATAACTAATATCTTCGGTCACTTCCTATTTTCTAAAGCTCATTTATACATTGTGCTAGAGGTGGGAGGTTGGATTTCTAGGTAATATCGTCCTCAAATATCACCAAGAACTGCTAGTTCTCCTAATGACTGATATCTTCAGTCACTACCTATTTGTCCAAAGTTTATTTGTGCAATTCGTGCTGCATCTTCATCTTTCCATTAACTATCTGTCTCATACCATAGAATATCGGATTTCATCTTTGAATAACGAACAGAAGACCCCTTTTTTTTTTTGAAACATCGAATTCCAGCCTACTTCACATCTCTGTACCCCGTACAACGGGGTACAAAAAATGAGCTGAGTCATTGTATGAACAGCGAGCAACACGAAGATCTTCTCAAATCAGACCTGCATCGATATTTGCGGGTAAATTAAACAATGTGAACGCAGCCATCAACCCGGATTGGATGAATGCCACGGGTCATTCAGCCGTTAGGTTGTTCTTCCAGTCATGAGATATTGCAGCCAACAAGATGGAGGAAAGTTGTGAGCCACTTCATCAGTAATGGGATGCCTTTTCTGGAGCTTGCCGTCGATAAGGCTATACAGAGGCCTGCTAAAATGGTCAGAAATCAGCTTATATACCAATGATGCTTACTGGTTTGTCCCAGCTTTCCGTTCTGCCGTGGGGACCTACTGCATACTGCAGAATCCTACACCCTCCTGCTTCTTCCGTCTTGAGCGTAAGGGGCAGTGTACATGACTGAGGAGTCAGGACAAATATAGTAATAGTGACAGTATAGTCAGCGTTTGATTTCTGGGCATCGTAAACAAAATCTGCGGCGGATCTGACTGATTCAGGTATCAGTCAGCCATTTTCGTGTGTGATCAGAGATAAAGCATCTAGAATCCAGGTTTGCTCATTTCAGCAGATGCTGAAGACACTGAAACTGCGTAGCCATTTAGACACTATGATCATGTTGGTAGACTCCTCCGAGTGAGAGCATTCTTTGAGCTGGAATCACACTGAAAAGTAGGAGAACGAAACGTAAAAGCTAGCTGTGCATACACTTTACTGGGCAGGCGAGGATGAAAGGGGACAGGAAGAGATTCGCCATGCGGCACGAGATGTCCGTTTCTGTACTCCCTGAGGCAGCTGGACTCCCGATTGAACCAATAAGTGACACAGGAAGCCTGCTAAACTTGTCGAACATTGACTTCGCGCTGACTTCCCTTGCCCGTTTTACACACTATTGCTATATGTAATAGAATCCAAAGCACGAATAATATGATATCGAAAAGCTCTAGTTTTACCCTTTTCAAGATGTTATTAATTTAAGGGACATTCTTCAAGAGGTCGATCTTTTTCATTTAACGTGACCGACCAACCTAACTCGGGGAGGATTGATATCTGCTGCAGGAGTCCCCGTTTTCGGTTGCTCAACATCAGGTTCGCTGGAGAATAGATGAGTAAGTAAGGTACTTCGTACTCCGGAGGGCATGGGTTTCAAAACCGGGTCATTAGGATGCAATCAATGTGGCAAGTTAGCATGGCTACGGTGATACAGTACAATATGGCAAGGCAAGACATCAGCCATCGTAGCGTGGGATGAGATGATAGTGGATGAGGACAAGTGGGAGCAATGTTCGATCCAACGAGAGAAAGCACTGTAGTGCTCAATGGTATTTACTAACTAAAAATTCCTCGGAAATGTCAAATAATGTAATTTTATGCGTGTTTGATAACAAGTACCATTCATCCATAATAAGTATCAGTAATAAGTCGGTCGTTCAATGAAGCCATTCTTTTCCTTTTCCGTTGTCCTTTCTCTCGCCCTCACCAAGCCAAGTCACAATAATCATATCAGGGCCGTAGTCCGTGGCCCCAGGACAAATTAACAATACACATCCTACCAACCCATAGCCAGTCCCGTCGGTCACTCCCCGTCCTCCCTCGCTTTTTACCGCGATACCGCGAGATCCGTCCAGACCAGAAGTGGGAGTAGTGGGAGTGGTGGGAGTGGAGTGGAGTGAGTGGAAGTGTGGCGATTAGCAACGCAGCACGTAAACCTTCGCAGAAGCCAAGGAGCCCAGCCGACAGAGAGCCCGCCACTTTTGACAACAGACTTGCCTTTGTTGAGAAGTATGCAAATATGCAAGTGCTGTACTTTGTATGCAAATTATTCAATAATATGACCCTTTCAAGTATAGTCTACAACGTAATGATCGTTTCGCACCGGAGCCGTAGTCGTTTCCAGCCGCTGTAGAGTCCGTACGGTACCCGTGCATCCATCCTCCACCCAAACCCATTCAGTGCATCCATCACCCTACCCTTCCGAGCCTTCACCCTGCGGTTGATGTACCCGCTGCTGCCACACACGCAACAATTCATCGTAGCGTGCCTCCAGTACCTAGGTACAAGTACCCTCGTACCCTCGTACCCTCGTACCCTCATACCCTTCCCTACCCTTTCGCGCCTTTGCACTGTATTGGTGTCGGCGTCTTTGCTTCTCTGCTTCTGCTCTGGCTGTCCATGTCCCCCGCCCTCCATCTGGTCACACGTGAAGGTACCTCGTTACCTCGTTACCTCGTTACCTCGTTACTATTTGCCCTGCCCTGCCCTGCCCTGCCCTGCCCTGCCCCGGTAACCCCATCACTCTTCCTCCCGCTCTATCTGGCCCTGGTTCTCTGAGGTGGTTCTGGCTCTGGCCTGGTCTGGCTTCTGCTTCTGCTTCTCCCCGTGCCGCTCGACAATTGTGACACAGTACAAGTACGCCATCGCTGCGGTGGCATCGTAGGAAAACCTAATTCTGCCCTGGCCCTTCCAAACTCCCTTGCCCTTGCTCCTGCACCACACCTTCTGGCTGGCCTGGTTGTCCTGACCCCGACTTCCAACCTCAAATCCAAATCCGTACGCTTTTCCTAATACTCATGCCCGCTTCGTCCATCCACTACCTCAACTACGCACAATATCGTTGAGATATCCTTTCCAACTCCATTCCACTGCCTTCGCGCATCCCCACCAGCGCCCTATACATCATAAACAACTGAATCTCACACATGGTCACCACGAGATGGACGAATCATGACCACAAGACCCAGCGTGGGCCGACCGCCCCCTCAGCGCTCATTGAGTTCGACGAACCCCATACAGAGACCTCCGCCGCATCGCACTCTTTCGCAGCAGTTCTCTTCCTCTTCCCCTACAAGGAGAGGTATCGATGGCTTTGTGGACTTGACTTTTGATGGAGATTCGGCGCTGGGCCGGCATGGCCCGAGGATTGGGGCATCGCGGCTCAGGGTCGAGATATCGACGGACTCGAAACATGCAGATGCCTTGGAATCTCCTAAACCATCATCAGCTGCCACTCCCACCTGGAAACCATCTCTTCCTCCTCGTGGCAGACCGCAACTCCATTTTGATGTGCCCAGCGTCAGCAACCTCAGCCCTCGTCCGGCGCAAGACGGTGGCCAGAATGAGATTTCAATCAAGCCAATGCCTCTGCCTGTGAGGCCAAGGCAGCATGCTCCTCCTTCTTCTGAGAAAACAAAGGTGTCGCCGGCTGTTGCGGTGAAGAAAGACGTACGGCCGAAGCCATACATTTTGGAGGTCCCCTCTGCCGCTCCCCGTTATTCTCCAAATGGTATGTCCTATCCTTTCAAAATACTAAACCTGCAGATGCTGATTCTAGGAAGGCCATGCCGATTTCTTCCCCTGGTTTGGTAACCATGCCGAAGACCAGTTCTCAGAGCCTGTTATTCGCCAAGGATACTACGATAAGGCGCAAATGACCCAGAACGAGACGGGAACAGCAAGACCAACCATATTTCCAGCATTAAAACACAAAAGTGGATTGCAGACACTTTCATCATTATTTACCAGTGTTCTAGCTCAGCGAAGAGCTCACGGACAAATAACATCTGGCTCAACATTTAAGCCTCCTCCTCGTGTCACAGTGACGGACACTAAAAGGGAAATGTGGTTGAAAGATCTGGCAAACCCTACCATATCTCTGCGACGACTGAGCCGATCTATACCCCATGGTATCAGAGGAAAGGTATTGCTGGATCAATCCTTAAGTAAAAATATACCCATCGAAAGAGCTGTCTGGCTAGCCAAGTGTGTTGGTGCCAACGAGCTTAGGTCTTTTAGACGAAAAGGTGTCAGTGGCACTTTTGCCATGGGTGGTGAGGCAAAGTGGATTCGAGATTTCACTGTCTGTGTTGAGCAGTTTGTGGAGAGTATAGTGGGCACATGTGGAGAGAAAGATTTCAAGTCAAGGATAAATTATGCGTAAGGTTTCTGTATAGTTATCACAAATCGACCCGCTAACGAATGCAGAATACGACTTGCTACTCATTTTCATGCAGAGCATTTACTGGACAGGGAGCATTTCATGGACTGGCTAGTCTCATCTTTGGAGAACAGCCAGCAGGCCAAAATACCTATGTGGCTTCTCATCACTCAGATATTTTGGAAGGATTTGCTACAATACCGCAAGTACGGGCGCCGACTCTCGGCTGCACTTCTAAGCCAGCTGGCTGAGGTATGTTTCTTTTCCCACTCGTCCGATCCAGCCCTAACTTGTTTCCAGACATTGAGGCATCCAGACCTTGATATTTTAGCTCCTCTGATAGATCGATTAAGATATCTACTGCAAGGCTTGATGGCTTCACACCCTGATAGCTTCGTTGCACCAAATTCCTGGATGAAGCACAGGGACATGATTCTATCTAACTTTGGATTGAATGACGATAGATTCATGCTGACAGTAGCAGCAATTGATCGCCGAAACTCTCGCCTCAATATGACGAGCACGGAGAAGAAACCCAGTTCTCGACGGCTTCTAATAAATCTCCTTGATAAGGTGCTTACACAACCATACACACACGAAATGGCTCGTGATTGCTGGGCGCTCGACGAGGAGAAAGGAATGCTGGTTCACACTGTGTTGGAATGGGCTGCTTCCGCCCATCGCCCAGGAACAGCAAAAATATATATTGCTGTACGAATCTTGCGATCTTGGGCGAGATATGGTGCAGACATCTCAACAAATATACTCAATTACCTTGATTCTGGGGAATCTAACTCAGGCAGGGACAGATCATGTTTCTATCATTTGATTTCAGAACTTGCTCGCTCAGACCATTTTTCGACACCGAGATATCTCCAGTGGTTGATAGCCCGAGGAGGCATATACGAAGCGTCTGAGGTAGCCCCTGACGGGCCTTTAGCAACACGACTTGTTGCTGAGCTCCCCCTCCACAATCTTAGCGATGGAATGCTTGAACTTCGATCAACTTTACTCAATCGGGTAGGATTTTTGGTGGATGATGAAGATGATAGGACAAATAGCTATATTTCCGCCATTAACAACGAATTGCCTGGGATGCAGTCCAATGTGGAAGTGGAGGAGGAGGAATCAAGAAATGTCGCCGTCGTATTTGATCTTTCGAAGGAGACAAGCCGGACTATCAAGTCAGTCTTGGGGCTTGAGCTTCGAGAGAAAGTTCAGGAACAGATGGTACAGCCAACGATACCACCCTTTGATTGGGACAATTCCCCTATGAAGGGTGGAACTTCTGCTATTACATCTACCGATTTCAACACCATTCGCCGATATCTGGAGCTCATTGATGACTTCTCAATGCTTGCTGATGTCTTGAAACTTGTCACAAGTTCAAATGACACTGAGGTCCTTGCCTCTTGTGCAGATACGCTCGACCTTCACCTCGAAACCTTTGCTGCAATCGGTGCTCTCAATGGTCTATTTGACATTTTAATGACCCGCCTGCGAACATTAACGGAGGAGACTGACTCTGTTCCGAGGGGTTTCCTAGTATCTTTATCAGACCTTGCCTCGAGACTTCCCGAGCAGAAAGGTATCGCGCAACAGCTTGCACAGGAACTCGCCCGAAGCGATCGCAAAACTGCTGCTGATGCATGTTCGCCAGTATCAGACCATATGGCGATGGTAGAAACTGCTGAGGTAGATTTCACTGACGAGATTGAAAAGGTATTGGCGAGTGGCAATAGCATGGATCAAGCCACCTTAGAAAGGCTATTTCAGAGGATTATCCTACGACTTGAAGAGTCCTATGAAAAATCACCGGAACAACAACGCAGCTGCGGTCTACTTCTCACCAGGCTCAGAGCCTTTGACGCAACACAATTCGATATTCTGATGGCCGCGTGGGTGAACCGATTTTTGCAGATCTCTACTCGTCCTAGCATGACGCAAGTATTTGGGCCTCTCATCAGCTTTGGGTGTCTTGCCTTGATCGATGTTATAACAACTTCTCGGTCACTCGAGGAGAATTCAATGTCAACCAAAGCTCCAAACAACTCTTACGAGATTCTTGCGCTTCTACTGGGTCCATGCAATATGCCAGAAGTTATGACAATTGAGGAAGCGTATCGCTTTCGAATCAAGCAAGCTCACGTACAGAAGGATTCTCCCGACGAAGCTATGTTCGCTATCAGTAAAGCTTTCACTCACGTTTTACCTACAACTGGCGTGGCATCTCAAGATGCACTGACATCTCTACTTGAAAGTCAAGGCACATTCGAGCTACTTCAATATCTCGTGCTGGCGAATCCTGATATATTCATACAGAAACTTGTAACGCCATTACTGGAGATGTCGAACTCCGCAGTCAGCGCTGCCGCCAATTCAGTCGTCGATAAATTATTGTTCGGTGGCAGCATTGACAAAGAGGTCGATACGGAAGTGCTATTGTCGGTTGCGAATGACCTTTCTCTGCCTTTCTGCCAAGTCAAACTCGCAACGATGTTTAAAGTAGACGATTCTCTTATGGAAGGCAGCGAAGAGTCGAAATCGGATCAACTGGACGCATTCGATACAGCCATTGAGGTCGCAGTAGCTTCTGGCAAGACAACTTGGGCGAGCATTGTTCCCTTACTTGACATCTCGATTGCTCGACATTTGTGCCAACGAGCTGATTCTCAATTCCTGGCTTTGTTTCCTTCTCCAAGGACAGCTAGCGGGGATGATCTATCTACTACACAAGCCCATATTCCACATGCAGAGAACCTACTTCGAATAGTTGATGCTACTGCTTACAGCATTACTTCTCCGGCAGCAACCTCCAACCAAAATAGTCTACAGAGCAGTCTCGCCTCAGATATTGTGGCTGCTCTCAATGGTTTATGGCTTCTTCTGTCCAATTCGCAGTCTCAGGAGCTGAAGGATTCAATAATTGCCAAATGGCTACCATTCCTACTGTCGTTCACTACAATTCACGCCTGCGCATTTGACTTGACGAAGTCTGGTCACGAAAGTCGAGCGAAGACAATTCTTGCTCTTGTCGCAATATTCCTCCAGCTGCAAGCTCTCGATGTAAGCAATGAAGTTGTAAGCAGCCTTGTGGAACAAAGCTTCGATTTGGCTCTGCACTTGGTGGATACTTTGCCCGATGATGTTCGTCAGCAGTGCATTCGCAGTCTTAGGGACGCTAGTTCTAGCACCCGACTCCGCTACCTCTTCAGCTTTTCGGCAAACCCAACGGATTGGCTTGTCTTGAGTCAGAAAGAACGAGTCCCTGGCGCCCCTGGCTCGGGTCCTGGCGATGGTCGTCAAATGGACAAGGAGAAGCTAACGCCATTTGTATTAAGGAGGTGGGAAATGTTGGGTGAGCCAACACCCAATGTAGGAGAGAATGATACCAGCTTGAGCCTCACCCTGTTCGGGGCAAGAAGAGGTTAGGATATGTAATACGATATGTCATGATTAGAATAGAGTTGGAAAGGTGTTTCGATAAGCTGTTGGATAGTGATTGAACACTGTTGCATAAAGCATGGGTACTGGCACGAATACATGAAATAGATGAATCTTATGATATGAATAACCAAACATTCAGAGTTTGACTTAAGTTGATATGGCATGACCTGTGTTTCTCCATCTTTCGTTTTCTTGTGTCGAATCGAGTTTTGAACCTGATCTGTCTTTCCCTCCAGTGCCTTGGCGGACAATGTGCTTCATCCAACATCTGGTACGGTAGCTGCTTCCCACTTCACTGCATTTCCAGAACCACTATCACTTCCTGCACTTTTGATTTTCCGAAATCTGATTTCTGATGCCATTCACGACGTCCCTTCCGTGTCAATGAGCACAATATTTCTCGTTCTGAATCTGCCAACTTGCCCCTGCTTAATGTAAGCTGTCAGCGAGAATATTCAGCTGTCGAATAGCCAATGCTGCAGCTGTTGTAGTATTATCTACTCGTTCAAAGTTCTCGATGGTCAGATTCAATGTTTCAGTGTCCTCGTACCTTGCGAGCTCGCTCTCAGGGCACATAATGGTGATGATCAGCTTTCAAACAGCTAAGGTCCCACAACATGTGATCTCAAAAATTGATTGAGGGATTTGAATTGTCAAAAATCTTTGGAACCTACCGTCCGGGTCTCAAATCGTGAAACAACAACTCCAAACAAAGATTGATTGTGATACAGCTCAGAGAGCATAGGGCCCAGAGAGCTTGTTGACTCTGCGACTTCGACAGAGCCATTGAGATCAGTTTCCCAGATATTTGAGCTAGGCGCGATGGAATGACACGTTCTATCAAACACAGGCTCTCAGATTGCTGAGATGTTGACTACAACGAAGTTCTCAGTCGTGATGTCAACAAGATTGGTAAACAAGAAACAGCAAGAGGAAGATATTCCGAAGATGATGACCAGCGTGTTGTTTATGGAACTATCCATTCTGATGACAAGATCGAAAAATGAAGCTGTAAGAGTAAAGTTTAGAGTCAGTTTGCATCACAGTCACATCAAAAGAAGCAAGTTAAAGACAGATTCTCCTCATTTGTTGATCTAGCTAATGGACAGCTTCTCGAGAATGCTGATGTACATTGTGTGCGTGTTAGAGTGAACTATCCTACTACCTTCTTTCCAAAGAATCGTGCAAGGAAGCAGAGACAGATAGACGCAAGAATGAACAAGATGCTTGAGGCTGACATAAAGTGTGACGATCAAGAAGAAGGAAGCGCGAAACGCGGTGCATGAAGAACTCGTGAAAACAAATCAGGGAACGGCTAAGTGTATGAGGGTATCTGTGATCTCGAGAACGGAAACAGTGTGTTTGGCTTGGGAAGTTACCGCGAGAGAAGAGATGAGATGCGCTCATTGCTCTGAATCATGTGTAGATTCAACGTCAACTGAGTAACCAGTGCCGCCAACGGTTGGTGCAGTAACGTTCTCACCAGTCTCAGCATTCTCGGTTGTATTGATTGCGGTCAATTGTGGGAAAGCTGGTGGTGCTCCATACTGAGCATAGAGACCATAGTGAGAGGCCCAAACCGGTGGAGTTGGTGGGGTGTAAATATGGTTAGCAGCAGCCCAAGCATTCCAGTAAGCGGCGTAATCAGGGTAGTATTGAGGATGGTAGCCTTGAAAGCCGAAAGGAGCGGTTGGATAAGCATATGGCAATTGCGATCCTTGTTGAGGGGCAGATGCAGCCGGCACGTTGTTGCCTTGAGCGTAAGCAACAGGAGTTGATGATCCGAATTGAACACCGCCAGTGTTGGAAGCAGCAACGTTAGGCTGGACATTGCGGGCTGGAGTGCGGACAGAAACGCCAGACCGAAGGCGCTTCTTGATTCTATTGCCATCCGTATCCTTCTGTGAAACTCTCAGAGTCTTGCCATGGAATTCAGATCCGTTCTGTGAAAGATGTTAGATGCGCATGTCAAAGGCAACAAAGAACTTACCAAGTCATTGATGGCAGTTGGTACTGAAGGTTGGCGAGTAAACTCAACAAATGCAAAGCAACGGATTTGACCTGTAAGATATTAGTGAAGGCGAGAGGCTTTTGGGGTGGATGACAAACCGTCAATGTTCGAGGTACTGCGATGAATCGAAACAGAAGCAATCGAACCGAATCCGGTGCAGAGATTTCGAAGGTCAGATTCAAGAATATCCTGTGCGAGGTTGCCAATGAAGATTGAACGGGTGTCAAGCTCATACTCGCGCTTGTACTCCTGGGCGCTGCTGACGACACCACTGTGATGGACACGGCTAGGTGATGGAGTAAGACCCATGTGAGCCATAGACAACATGTGGTACTTGGTGTCATGTGTTTGGTAAAACTGCAAGATGTCAACGAATTTCCCACTGGGGATCAGATAAACTTACCTGCAGGGCAGCCTTTCCGTTGTCGTACATGTCGAAGTGTACCATAACACCTTCACCGAGATCATAGGCGTTGCGTTCTGTGACACTTACTGGGCGGCAAATGTTCAAGGTACCAAACTCTGAAAGCAATTGACGAGCCTCGCTTGGTGTCAGGACGGCACCAAACTTACGCTCAATGAAAAACAATCCTTGAGAGGGTTTAGCTGCCGAATTGGAAATTTCATTCGCGGAATACTCACTATGAGCCTTTGCCTTTTCAGTACGGCAGGGACGGCCCTTGATCAGATGGCCACGTCCAAATTCAACGGCACGTTGAGCATCCTCGTCATTCTTTGAATGTTAGCATGAATAACTCAAGTAATATGATGGTGGACATACGGTGTATTGGCAGAATGCGAAAGGCATCTGGTTGTGGTCACGACGGACTTTGACGTAGACAATGCCATATTCACGAAAGTGTCGGAGTACTTCAGCCTCGAGAACATCATCGTCCTCGGACTTGAGCAGACTGGAACACATCAGCAAGAATTCAAAGAGGAGAGGAAGAAACAAAGAGTAACAAAACTTACTTGGCAACGAAAACACAAGCGGAAGGGGGGTATACGGCCTGAGCATCATCGGCAGTGATATCCACGGCTTCTGTGACACTCATATCTCCAGTTTCAGAAGAGTACTCCTGGACAAAGATTCCGTCTCCATGTTGGGCATCATGCAAAGCCTGGCGACCTGACAAGGACTTGGATTCGCTCTCAGAACCGGAGTCTGAGCTAGATCCTGAGCGCCAGTTGTCACTCTTCGCAGCCCTACCTGTCTTGCGGCGGGTTGATGGGGTTTTTGGAATGAATGGATCATCAACACACTTCTTGCCACCATTACGAACAAATGGAGGAGAATAGCTGCTCTGGTGTCAATGATTAATCAAGATAAACCAAAATAGACTTACCGATTGGAGACGGACTTCTTGTTGATGGCGAGCTTTGAAAGCTTGTTTGTCAAAACACCTGCATTCAGATGTCAGTATTGGAGGAGAGATTTCAGGAGCTGGAAGAGCGATGATGTAGACGTGGTCAAAGGAGGATTAATGTATGAGTGAGTGAGTGAGTGGATGGGTGAGTGGATGGGTGAGTGGATGAGTGAGTGGATGAGTGAGTGGATGAGTGAGTGGATGAGTGAGTGGATGAGTGAGTGGATGAGTGAGTGGATGAGTGAGTGGATGAGTGAGTGGATGAGTGAGTGAGTGTATGTACTTGGGTACATAGTACATGGTACATGGTACAACATCCAAGTAAATACATGAGTAAGTCAATGATGTCACCTGACTTCTAAGATACTGTCCAGAGATGACCATTCGATGAATGGATTCGCCGTTATTTGAACAGGTTTGAAAGTAAACAGCACGCAAATCTCATCGCAGGGGATAAGATAGAGCTGCGCCAACAAGAGCACAGATGTAACGATGCTTGCGTTGGGTGCGTGCGGATTGGGGAGAAGCAGATGTGAAGTGGAACAGGGCATCGACTTTCGTCCTTGGATTCGGACACGTCAAGAAAGGGAGAAGATAAACGAGACGGGCTGTATAAACACAAGTAAATAGAAGTACTTACGATCAGTTGGTGACGGGATGGCACCGTCTCCATTCTCACTTGCTGAGCTGCCGTCGTTGCGTGTCGAAACACGTCCAGAACCCTTACGGGCAGGAGTGGAGGGAATAGCAATCATGTTTTGAGACATGATGCCACTTGTTGTCAAAGAGTGGATTGAGTTTGTTTTATGATCAAGTAAAGAGTGCTGGTAGCAGAATTGCTGAGGGAAAGAGTGACAGCGGTGATTTGAGAAAAGAGTGTGGAGTTGTTGAAGAGAAGAAGAAATCTTGATGGCGGGAAGAAGAGGTTGTTTATATAGACTACCCTAAGGTGGTTGATCTAATTGGGCTACTGAATTGCTGGATTTGCTGGATTTGCTCCTGATCCCCGAATTTAGAAGGCGCGGGAGTGATCCGAAGGTGGGATTTGAAGCCGAGTTCTCTTTAAATAGTTTCATTAGAGGCAGAACATACTTCCTGACTTCAATAAATGGTCTGTGGAAGGGCAGATTAACTTCTTGATATCATACTGTAAGAGTAGACTTGCACTGCGTTGCTTCAAGAGACTGTGACAGGATGATACGCTTCGTTGTGACCTATGCTGCAAGACCCGAAGGAATGCTGAAGAATACTTCGAGCCTCAGCTCTACAATTGAAACCGGCTGCATGGCATTTAATCTTGCCAAATATACACGTAGCCGTAGTCTTATGTAGTTCACCAGTGATGAGCCGTATCAATGCCCATATCTGGTATGATAATCTGCATGAGAACAGCACAAAGGCGTAGCAAAGGCACCGGACGACTCTTACAGAGCATCAACCACGAAACAATGAAGCCCCGGAGCTGGATTCAAGCTGTCAAATACTCTCTTTGTACTTCCTCTCAATACGCAGAAGATAGAGGAGCATTGCCAGGCATGTACATGGTCTTACCCATCAATTGAGGCAGATGCATTGACATTCGGGGCAGGTTTCCAACAATAAGGCTACAGCTCAAGGCACAAGGAACAAACATCACCGGTCTCTATCTTGTATCATCCGAGAAGGCCATACACCATCTAGGCATATGAATCGAGCGGGTGGAGAAGCATAGAAAGTCAGATTGAGTGAGGAAGGGTAGGTAGATGGCATTTTTGGACGAGACACCACACTGAAACGAAATACCAGTCCCTATACATGCTCACCACAGCTCTATGCATGACGGAAATGATCGAGAGAGCAATTCGACAATTCCATTGGCACTGCTGGTAAAATCGCACCTTTCAGCCCTTCCATGTGGGATGGTCTGGTTACTAATGCTTGACAGGAGCTTTACGAGTCTACTTCCTCTCCCTCCTTCTACGCAGCACATCAAATACAGCATACATTGAAATAGATCTACGAGAGAAGACACTGGCGGCTGGCTGAATGCACTTAACCGATACTGTGGCAATGGATGGTGTGAAGTAGAAAACTGACTGGGCTTTCATTAGCTGTGGCGAACACGGGTATTTGCTTTGCCACTATTCCATGAAGCACGTACTGTGAGCTCTGACACTGTATTTGCTTAAGGAATCAAGTGGTGCCACGCATCAATACAACTTACTGATGCCGCACCCAAATTCTTCAAACTCACATGGGAGTTCAAGGGAAGGCCTGGAGTAGCTACAGGAGAACCGTCTTGTGGTTTCAATGAGACATACTGGCATGTAGTGGATGCTTCCCGAAAGATTGACGGCAAGGCCAGTCCTTGAGAACTGCCGCTACTCAATAGTTTTAGGAATGAGCTCTTCCCTCTCTTGGAGCACTTTGGTTGTGCGGTATATCGTCTGTCTTCGAGCTTAATCCTTCTCTCTTTTAATCTACCAAACATCTAACATTCCCAGGAGGACCCACGAGATTTTGCCTTATATTACAATCGTTTTCTGCCTACGGAAAAAAACGTCACATGACCCGGTAGCACACTGAAACGCTGAGAACCTCGAAAGGGGCGCCTCCACAACCGAGTCAGCCGACATACACCGATGGCGCCAATCTAATGAGAGGAATCTAGAAGGAAATCAAGCAAACAAGAAGCCATGACGCTGAGAGTGGAATTATGTTGACTTGAGAGAAATACCAAATTGAGCAGAATTTTCTTTTTCAGCGGAATGTATTTGCGAAGGGTGCTGCAAAAGGCTTGAAGTAAATGCAGCGCTCGGCAGGCTAAACACAAGGGGCAATCTCAATACTTCCATACGTGCCATGCCATGCCAAGACTTCTTGACGGATGATACCTAGGTATATTTGGTGGCTTGTATAAAGTTCCCTGTTGGCGAGTCTGAAGGAGATCTACAAAAGATTGTTGTTCTCCTCTGGAGTGGACATGAAAGAGACAATAATGCGGCTGAAGATCATCGAGCAGATAAGATCGGGGTAAAAAGATCCGTGCACCGTGCACCGTGCACCATCTTTAGCTCCCGATCCTGTTGGTTCGTTTCCTGGCTCAATCTGCATCTCGGATCCGGATCATCGTGTTAATCCATAGGCACTATTGCTATCAGAGACGCTAGGAGCTCGGAGCTCCTCAGATTATCTTAACACACAAAGATCACAAAAGTCTTGTTTACCAACTTATCACTATGCGAGTAACAAATAATCTGCTAGCGAAAGGCTTCTTCGGTCGAAGCATTGACGAGTTCAAGAGGCTTTCTGGCATTGGTAACCTACAAAGAGGATATAGTCGTCACTAATACTAATTCTTCTCCTCCAGCACTTAGAGCAGAGGCAACCAGGCATGCGTCGAAACCGTACATTCTTACCGCTTTTCACGAATCTCAATCTTTGCAAGCCTGCAAATTGATGTCTGATGCCGATGTTGGTGGATTTACACGCGCAAATCTCGACTGGATACCACCGGCAACCTCCCAGAATCCTCTACCCTCCGAAAATAAGAATGGGCATATCAAATTTCACGGCCGCATATCGATTGAGCTACCACCCAATAAACCCCATATCCAGAGAACTGGCTATGCGGCATGGCGGACAAAAGACAGGGGTGCTACAATCTTTGGTAAATCTCTCTGGGACATTGATCCGTATGCGTTTCTTGCTCTGCGGATTAAAAGTGATGGAAGAAAGTACTTTGTAAATGTACAGACAGAGAGTATTGTGCCAACAGATCTACATCAGCATAGGTTGTATGCCAGGAGACCAGGAGAATGGGAAACTGTACTTATCAAGTGGAACGAGTTCGTGCGGACTAACCATGGGGTCGTTGTGGAGCCGCAAACTGAGCTATTAAGACAAAAGGTCAGGACTGTGGGAATTGGTTTGATTGATCGGATCCCGGGCGATTTCGAGCTCTGTGTGGAGAGGATATGGGCCACGAACAAATTGGGCGAGGACTTACTGGAGGAGGATGGCCGAGTTGAGGAGGGGCAATTACAGAGCAAGCACGGAGATAAAATTAGATGGAACGTAGAGCAGGCAGGAAAGACGCCGTTATGATCTGAAATTATGTACAAATGTAAAAATACCCATTCCGTCCCTTCAGTGTTGAGGGTCCCTTATCCACCACAAGGTGTTTCCCTGCCAAAGCAGTTGCAGGAGATTATACTTAATCGCTCATAAGGCTCTTTATAACTACATTGCTGTGGAGTCAGAATTAGTTTTGGTGCAGGATGATGGTTTCGTTTCACATTTACTACTAGAGCTAGATGGTATTCCGTCTTGTACTTCTATGGAACAGGGAAGACACTGTCAGTCAAGAATTCATGGCAGACATCAAGTCGAAAAATGAGTGATTAAGATTCAAAAGTTACTGCTAGACTACCTAGTCAAGTCTCCCCCCAGGGAGTGGAATTCATTCATGGAAATATGCTGAAGAGAAACAAAGGTCCGAGAAAAGTGACATGCTCATGGCGGAAGAGAGTTTGAACAAAATCCGAGGCTCAGGCGTAGAATTTTCGCTGTTCATGCAGGATTAAAAATTTCGGGGATTCGGACGTGTAACCCATAGAGAAATATAAATCACATAAAATTGATGGTCCAGCGCGTAGAACGGCTTGAGCCAATACCTTCAATCAGAATCCTGTATTGTAGCGGGGTTGCAGGACAGTGCAGATTTGGAAGTCGCAAACGCGTCCACCTGCCAAATCTCAGCCGCGCTTGAATTACTACCTGCAATGACGAAAGGAAACTCTGAGAATGCATGAAAGCCTGCAATTCTGAGTCTGAGATGGTGCACACTGGGAATCTACCATTATGACACGCTTCTTAACCCCCTCCAAAGTTGGGCTTTTGGCTTTGGTTGAACTCTACACGGATGCCGTTGTCCCTACGTCCTCTACACTTCCTATTCTATCCTTCATAGTCAATCAGCTTCTGCCAGCTACAAATAAGACGCAACCAAAAGACCAGAGGTCTACGGAGACTCTGCCATTCATTCTGAGCCTCAAATCCTTCGAAGTCCTGCTCACAGCACACCCGGCAGCTTCTGGCCTTCCAGGCCGCACGTTGTGGGATCATTTCCTCAAGAAGATATGGGATATCGATAGCCTCAATGCTTTACACGAATTTTTTGGAAGGAGGACACATCTTTTGGTTAAGACACGGGAGGAAATCAAGAAAGATGATGAGCTCGGAATACCACCTCCTTCCGAAGACATGATTATTCTGTCTCGCACTTCACCCTTTGGGAGTTTCGTCCGCCGATCTAAAGTCGAATTCGAGCGCTTAAGGTTCAGTGATGCCCTGAAATTATGGACGGCTTTCAAACAATGGCGAGAAGGATCAAAGTCGTATTGGTCTAGGAGAAACGGTGGGCTAGGGAGGTGGGCAGGTGACATAGCATTGGAGGACGGCGAGGTGGAGTGGGGTTCTGAAGCAACAGACATGCTCGAACTCGTTGCATACGGTGGATTGAATCTGGGCAATGCGGATGAGGGGTGTGTAAGCACTGACGATGTCGAAAAGTTGCTGGAGTTTCAAGTAGAGCAGATGCAGAGTAAGTGATATAAGTCAAGAATCTTGAAAATGTACTAAAGCCAGCAGAAATCGGTACCCGTATTCCAGTTGAGGTCAAAGACAAGTTCAAGGATATTTTGGATGAGAGCATTGTTATCCCAAGTCTTTCGCATTACTACAAGTTAGTTCACTCGTCACATGCGATGTTTTGTTGCTTATGAAGATGTAGTTTTCTGGACGCCTGGAGAGCTGGTGACTACCCCACATCTTTCGACAATCTTCACCGATACTTCGACTATACCATGCAGAATAGGGACCGCCTGTTTTACCAATATGCTCTGATGAATCTTGCTGTCCTCCAGGCTGACTTCGGATGTTATGATGAAGCAGTAGCTGCTATGCTAGAGACTGTCTCCACAGCGAGGGAAAATAAAGACATGGCTTGCCTCAATTTCGCTTTGAATTGGTTGTACCACTTTGGAAAGGCTCATCCTAAAATCATTAAAGGCGCTGGGGCATCCGATATGCTTGGAGTTGAAAGAGAAGGGCTGACATTCCTTCGGATCAAAGCGAAAGAGACTGGGATGTGGACGCTCTGGAGTTCTTCTTTACTAAGTGAGGCGAAGCTGGGAATGTCGAATGGAGAGAGCATTGCTACTGCTTTCGAGAATGTCCTCAAGAGCTCACATCTCATTGTGGAAAAGAACATGAAGAGCATGATGGGGCCGCAAATGGCGATGCATTCTGCTCTGTGGGGACGTCTTGGGAATGCCCATTTGTCTAAACAGTATTGTGATATATTCCTTGCCTGCCATGCCCGCTACGCCTTGTTCGATGACACTCTCAGATTCACAGGACGGGTGGCGCATCTGCTGGCAGAAAGCGGTCATTATGATGAAGCCACTGAAACATTTGAAAGCTTGGATGAGAACGCCTTGCGGTCGTGGAAAGCAAACCAGTACTGGACGAAATATCGAGGTATTCTTCGATTGAAACAAGATCTCCATCGAAATAATCTTGACGGAGCAGACCATTTGCTTTCACAACTACTACAATGCAATGGTGCTGATACTGATTCGGATCTTGCATTCGAAATCAACATGCTTCACATCGACTATCTCGTTCGCCGTACCGATTACAGTAGAGCGCTGGAGAGAATTGAACAGCTCTCATCCGAAATGAAAGAAGAGAACGACGATATCAACCCCCGAGTCAAACTCCTCACCTTGAAGGCTTTGCTGCAAGACAAATCAGGACGACCACAAAAGGGGTTTTCTGTTGCAGTCCGAGCAGCAAGTATCGCTTGGCGGGCCAGATTGATTCCAGCTTTATGGACGGCGATGGGAGTGGTTGCCAATATTCTCACGTCGCTAGCAGAGTTTCAGGCTTCAGCTCAAATTCTGACATCAATCATACCTCGGGCCTTAGAGTACGAGAATGCTTCCCTGAACGCACAATTGTACTCCTTCCTTGTCGATGCGCATATGGGGATGGCTGGCAAGTCAGACAAAGTTAGCATGCAGCGAAAGGAGAATCTTACCAAGTGCCTAGAGTATATCGACAGATCTTTTGCTGAATACTCAGCAGTCGAAGACATCAAGGGGCAGTGCGAAATGATGGCCAAAAGGGCAACCATAATGCGAGTAGTGGGGGAGAACGTGTTAGCGAACGACTACGCCAGTGCATACCTCGATCTGAAAAAAGAAGCGGCGTTAGCACAAGCCTGAATATGATACCCATGATGTAATATGAATGAATGTTTTGCTACTGCCATTGACCTTGCTGTATTTTCCTAAGTTGACTGAGCCTCAAATAGCTTTAGTGATACAGCGATCTGGACATCGGCAGTCCTCAACCCTTCAGAGTTACAGCTAGCAGCAAGCATCTAATTTCGAAGCTTGATTATACCCCTCAGAATCCTTCAACCCTATAGGAATGTTCAGATTGCTCTGCACATCAGAAGACCTCGTTATGTGGGCCGCGTGAAGCCGTCACTGATAGCCTGAGATGTCTGGATATGCAGAGGCTCCACCCACAGTCGACAGAGTAACTCCTGCGTTAGATCTGATGTAAATTGCATCACATCAGACTGGAACACAAAGAAAAGGACAGGCAAACCCTATCATCAATAGACACCCAAAGACCCATTATGAGACTCGATGTATGAACATGATCACCACAGGTATCCACTCATCGAGCACCGAATTCTGCTTCAATATCTGATATTGCTAAGCACCAAGGAGAAATGTACACTCTTGTCTATTGGACCTCCTCTCAACAAGTTCTCCCAAAACCTGCCAACAGCCCTCGAACCTTATCCACAGCTCAATTCTTAAATCTATTCCTTCTTGTGGTAGTTCACCTTATCATTCCAGCTGCTCTTTCGTTAGCACGAACGTTTATTACGATCCAATTTTCGGCTTATGGAAACCCCGCTTCTATTCGAATGTACTTACAAAACAGTCTGAGAGTAAAAGTTAGTGGGAGTATTTTGATTCAGTTGCACGATAGAACTTACCTTGTCGCCATCTCCCCAGAAGAAGTTCTTGGATCGGATGTTCTGGTATGGGTATTCAGGTCGCTCCTCCAATGGAGCCATGTGCTCCCAATGAGCCCAATGCTCGTTCCACAGGTTGTAAGCATTGACACCAGCAATGATCAAACAAGGAATCGTAACACTGTGAAGTAATCCAAGTCAGCTTCAACAACCCATATCCCATTTCTCCATTTGCCCCTTCGAGTTCGAAGAATCCTTACTAGATGGACAACTTGCGCCACAAGTCTGCAGAGTCTCAATTAGCTTTTACATATGGCACTCTCCTCTGCTAATACACACCACTGGTAGCAGCTGCATGGTCCTTCACAGCCTTTCTCTCGCGGTTGAAAGCATTGTCTTCAGCACCGCGGAATGCCGAGCCTTCGGTGCTTGCGAAGCGGCGTTGGAAAGGTGTACGGATAGCTGGTGAGCGCAGCTGAGAAGCGAATCGCTGGGAGGTTCGAAGCATAGTGCGTTGAGGGAACATGGTGTCGTTGTGGTGATCCAATTGCTTGCTGAATGAAGTTGAATACAACAACCAAAGGGAATCGTACGTTAGCTGATTCAAGGTCGGAACAAGCACAAGCACAAGCACGAGTTGCCGGAAGCGAGCTCAGATCACGTGCTATCTCATGACGGCGAGTGGCATTCGTGTTTCCGAACGCGATACTCAACTTCCTCTTCCTCGACGCGCTTCGAGTCCGTCCAGTAAGAGGGCCTCCTTTGATTTACGTTCCGACTGGACTTTGGCGAGACAGAATCCGAGGGTGCAGGTGGAGTTGGAAGCCATTCCCTCGGAGCTTGATAGTCGCTCCTCCTCAATATGGACGAGAAGCAGGAGCGGGATCTTCGAATCACCACCTGGAATGGTAAGCTCTGAGTCTCCCGAAATAGACTGTAAGGTAATGTTGCTGATATGAGTAGTTAACGGAATCAGGTCAGTACAGCTGATTAAAACTTGGTACTACAAAGTGGTTGTTACCTAATGCTTTTCAGAAACCCGTTTGGCTACCAGCCATGGCGTCAAGAACGAACTTTCGAGGTATGGACATCATAACGCATTTACTGGATTTCATTCTGATGTATAGTGCAGGCTATGTTCGACATACTGCAAGCAGACATTGTGATCATGCAAGAAACCAAGATTCAAAGGAAAGATCTCCTGGATGATATGGTTCTAGTTCCTGGCTGGGATGTGTACTTCAGCCTTCCAAAGCATAAAAAGGGTATTGGCCGATATCAATGTAAATTCTTCCGAGAGACTGACTGGTTGATTACAGGCTACTCGGGTGTTGCTATCTACACGCGGAATGCTGTATGTGCTCCCATTAGAGCTGAGGAAGGAATCACTGGTGTCTTGACGCCGCCAAACTCATCCACAAGTTTCTTCGACCTCCCGAAAGACCAACAAATTGGCGGGTACCCAACTATCAGTCAACTATCTGAGACTTCTCTAGATGCAGCAACTCTGGATTCAGAAGGTCGTTGTGTCATTCTGGAGTTCCCTGCTTTTGTGCTTATCGGCACATACTGTCCGGCCAACAGAGACGAAAGTAGAGACGAGTTCCGCATTGGATTCTTGAATGCCCTTGATGCTCGTGTACGGAATCTCGTTGCTGCTGGAAAAAGGGTTTTCTTAACTGGTGACCTGAATATCATTCGAGATGAAATGGACACCGCCAAGGCCGAGGAGCATCTGAAGAAGGAAGGCATCACTATTGAAGAATACATATCAACACCAGCAAGAAGAATGTTTAATCAGCTGGTTGTTGGGGGTAAAGTCATTGGAGAGCGTGATGAAGGACGAGAACATCCAATCTTAGTGGACATATGCCGGTCTTTCCATCCCACTCGTAAAGGCATGTTCACATGTTGGGAACAGAAGATCAATGCTCGTCCAGGTAATTTTGGATCCCGGATTGACTATGTCCTCTGCAGCGAAGATTGGAAGCATTGGTTCTCGGAATCCGATATACAAGAAGGTCTAATGGGTTCGGACCATTGCCCGGTCTATGCTGTCTTAAAGGCCAAGGTCGATATTGATGGGAAAGAGGTTGATATCAGAGATTTAATGAGTGATGGTCTTTTCACAGATGGTATCAGAGCTAGGGAGTGGTCTCCAAAAGACCTCCTTCCCATGTCTGCAAAACTCATTCCTGAATTTGACCGCCGCCGAACCATCAAGGATATGTTCAAGAGGAAAATACCATTAAAAGCTTTGGAAAATGCGTCTTTTGATGCTCATAAAGTGACATCAGAAATGGTTAATCTCCCGGGTGAAGGAGCAAGTACTATACCGAGGCAGTCAATACCGGCAGCAAACCAGCAACAAGGGCGAACCATGGTTGAAAATTATCAAGATGTAACTCCTGAGTTGGTGCTTGGGCCCGGATCACCTGCCTCACAGCAATCAGTGCAGAATCCCTCTTCAAAACGCTCCGCTGATAACCCGCTTCCACGATCTCAGAAGCGTGGAAAGGCAATAAAGGTCGGTGCGGGTGGAAAGGGCCTGCCTGAAAAGGGGCAAAGCAGCCTCAAGGGCTTCTTCAAATCGAAACAATCACCGCAAGATGGATCTGGTAATTCTCAGCCTTCACCTGACATGGTCACAAAAGCAGAGCTGTCCTACGAAATTATCGCTTCAGCTGACTCAACTCCATCAAAGCCAGTGCCAATCGCAAATCAAAAGTCAGTGGAGACTTCGCCAAGTGTCCCGTTCAATCCTGATGATCAAGTTGATGTTATCGATCCAATAGTTACGAAGGAAAGTTGGTCGAAGTTACTGGGAAAGAGAGTTGTTCCTCGCTGTGAGCATGGTGAACCCTGCATAAGTCTGCTCACGAAAAAGCCTGGTCCAAACTGTGGAAGGTCATTTTATATCTGTCCTCGACCTATTGGCCCATCTGGTCAGAAGGAGAAGAAATCGCAGTGGAGATGTGGAACATTTATATGGAGTAGCGACTGGACAGGAGAGAGTAGTTGAGCATATTCCTGAGACGAAGGCACAAGACTGTCACACCAGGCTTAACATCAATAGCAGTATTCAGCCAGACAAATGGTAACGTACGGTATTTCAAAGATTGGTCAAAAGCAAATCTCGTACTCCTGCTAATTCTCCATACCAGATTTGCACCAAGATATGGAGCTATGAATCCCCAGCATTTAGTTGCGACCCCACGTCAAAAGATTTGGAACTCAACAGCGTATCATGGATTGATATGTTAAGGAACGAGACGAGAGGCAGAGAGGACGAAGAGGTTCAAAGAGGCTTGCTGGTCAGATTTGAGTGCATGTACTGTACTCTGCTACCGCATTATATGGGGATGGGCTCCTGATAGTGATGGTAATGCTACTAGCTATTGAACACTTTTATCACAACCTGTAGGTATTCTGGCAACAACCTATGATCTGAGGCCATTTTTCCAGAGGCATCGATTTTGACAAAAAAATGTCCCCATCAGCGGCACTTCAAAGCATATTGCAGCTGTGCTCTCACAAATAAGCATAACTTCAGACCACGTGAAGTCCTTTTCCATCCCGAGACCCAAAGCTACCTTCTGACGCTACCTAAGGTACCTAGGTACTTATGACGATGAGATTGGTGTGACAGGACGAAGCGTCGGGTGTGGGGTTCTGGTTGCTGTGGAAACGCGCCTTGTAAGGCTGAGAGGCTTTGCGGTGGTATCGATACCACCGCTAAGAGAATCGATACCACCGCAGGACGATTGATGGGAAAAATTTCGAAGGCAACAATGGGAAATTAGGTATATCAAGGGATAGCAATTGCATTCAAGACTGTGGTGGGAATAGAGTCCCGGAATGGAGTAAATCACGAATCGTTGGGACTTGGGTTTTTTTCTTTTTTTGTATTTTTCGGGGGTTTTCCTATCTACCAGCTATCTAAATGAGTGTTTTATTTGCATTAGGTCCCCTAAAAGAGACGATGCAAATGATTCCAATAATAATTACAAGTCGCAGAGTAACAGCAAAACAAAAGATCACTCCCTGATGATCCTTCTGAAGTTGTGCAAGTAAAGATCAAGGACCAAGGCGACTCTCCATGACAAGGAAAACGTGTTGATATGTGCTAGGGGAAATGAACGAAAGACCTTGATGACCATTCTGAAGTTGACCAAGTAAAGATCAAGAACCAAGGTAACCGTCCATCATAGAATTAATGCGTTGCGGAGTCAAAACAAATGGGATATTCGCCAAATCAACCAAGTCAGTGACCAATTGAAAGTTTGATCATCTCCAAGGAGGAACGAGATCAAGAGAACAAGAAGGTGCACTGTCGATTGTGGCTTGGAGTGTGTTGAGATATGCCTGTGAACCATTGTGAAGAGCTGCAAGTGAAGAGCAGTGCATGAGACCAAGATACGGAAAGCTGTCGAGGGTATTTGGCTGTGCATAATCAACAATGTATGGCAAACTCGTACCATCAAAGATGAATCTATTGTCGGCCGTTGCGGCGAGCAATGGAAGCAGAGCTTCGAGGAGTGTAGACATAGCCTGGGTATTGACGTTGATGCAACTCCTTGGCCTTGTCAGCGAGCTTCTTGTAGTGCTTGCGAACAGCATTAGACTCATTGTTCCACATCTTGGCGATGACGGTGGCTATGCAGTGTCAGTTATTTTGATGTGACCGAGGACAGAAGACAACTTACAGATTTCGCAGTTCTTCAAGTCAGGATACATCTCGACAGTCTCGGCATGGTGGGCTTTGCGATACAAGATCCATGAGTTGGGAGGGCGACGAACGTGCTGATATTGGGTAGCAGTAATGTGCTTCATGAGAGCATGGCGTTGCTTTTGGACTCCAATGGCGCGATACATCATATCATAGAAGCTTTTCTTCAAGATATGGGTGGCGACAGCAGTGTAACCTGGGGGCGCGATGAAGATAGCAGGCTTGGGGTCTCGACCGTAGTACTTGGCCATAATCTCGGAGATTTGTGGGAAGATACCAGTTTGTTGCCTGCAGTCACCATTAGCAAAGAGTGTTTACATGGCGCGCATAGACTTACAGAAAGTGGAAACCAAGCCAATCAGCATCCTTAGGTTCGAGGCAGTTGTAGACGCTACGAGGAATGGTGTACGAGAGGCCAGCTTGGAGTTGCAGGTCGAGGATGAGAGCCAGCATGAAAGCGTATTTCGAAGGTTCGTGGAATGGAGGAGCGCCACCATTGGTAGCTTGACCTTGAATTTGGCTAAGGCGATTATCGATCATAGAGATGACGAGTTGGGGAGGGAGGTTCAATGGACCAATGCCTTGACCTTGACCTGGACCAATGCCTTGAGCTTGACCAGCACCAATGCCTTGACCTTGGCCGGCAACGTTGTTGATTGGAGTTGACATCTTGAACGCTGATTGTATGCGTCAAGAGTATGAGTGCGATGGATAACGAAAGAAGAAAGAGGAGAGCTGGATGTGGGCTTGTTGTGGTGCAACAAGATCACGGTTGTTTGTTTCGGGTTGAAGTGGGAACTCTTGGGAAATTTTCGTTGTTCTTATACTGTGGGTGGCAGAAAATTTGAGGCTAAAAGTTGAGCTACTTCTCGATCAAAATTGGTTCAAGTCCCGTGAACAAGTGGTGGTGAACTCCTAGGCAAGGCTGTGTGTATCTAAGAGAAGTAGCCTATCAACGAATCGAGGGCAAGAGAAACCGAGTTAACCTCGAGTTCGATTTGTACTCTAGTGCTAGACAGGTGAATTTTTGAGTAAAACTGCCCAAGTCAGCAACAAATTCTTTGCGACTGAAACACAGTTGAAGGAAGTCATGCCAGTTTGGCACTTGATCTGCAATGTCATGAATTGCTAGACGAGTATGTATGTTCATGCAAATCAGAACTACTTATTTCGTCCTCGACCTGCTCGTACAGCACAAAGTGATAAATTGATAGCTACTCAATTCGAACCATTCCATTTGTGTATCCAAATATTCCTGGTTTCGTGTAATAAGTCCAAGTTGAAGGACATGTTTTTTTTGAGCAGGAATGCTCTCCATTTCAAGTACGATAGAAGTCAATTGGAACAGTTAGAGAGAAAGGACCAAACATACTTTTAGAAATCGCCTCTGCAAATTGATCTGTCAAGCTCATACTCGAAAATGACTGCTGCAGGTGTCGTCGAGTTTGTCCATGCATCTGGCTCCCCTATTAGACCTCGAACTACGGTAAAGCTGGGAGACGGAAGTTCTTGGTGTTACCTTTGCATAGTTACATCAATGAAGTTTCATGAAGAGCTGTTCGTATGTATCACAATCGAGGGGTCACGGATGCGTTGCGTCCTTTAAGTGCCAGCCAAATGGGAATGTCAATCATGTTGCGAAAAGTTTGAGAACAAAGCTGCACGAGGTTGAAATAAAGGAATGCGGAGCATGCAAGGAAAAATGAAGCACTTTGTCCAGCATTCCTGGAACCGACAAAAGAATTTCTTTTTGTGTCGCTCAGTTATCAATGAAACCTATCATTAACTTGGCAATGAAACGATTAATTGAGGACGGCTACTGCGGGAAGTAAAATGGATCACATTCCGTGTTTCGGATAGCCGAGGCCGGATTTGGGCACAGGAATGTCATCCTCCAGCAAGGGAACTCTGGCACCAACCAACAGAGCTCCACTCTATTCTTGATAAGACACCTTTCTCATCTCACCCAACCTCTGTCTTGCTGCAGCCAGATTATTCTCTAGCTGCAAAATTTCAACCTGTATATAATTTTAGCTTGATGTACTTCCTCAATGATGTACCACGAACCTGTTGCTCCATTTCCCTAACTTTAAACTCATGTGCACCAAGTTTAGCATAATCTACTCTCTCATCCTCTGCATCTCGGTCTTTGATCATGCTCTGCACCTGGCGAACTAAGGCTCTACATGCTGCTCCGACTGCTTTGCTTGCCTGTTCGAGTGATTCTTGACTCTTACTCATGAAACCGGCTTTGACTCTGCTAGCAGCTACCAATTGAGCGGTCGAAGCCGCCACGTCGTTTGAAGCAACGATCAATTGCTCAGGACTGTTGCGACCAGAAAGCACGCCATCAGCGGTTTCAATTAATGTGTTAGTGGATGATGCTACTGCTTTGGCAGCTGAGATCAAACCCTCCGTCCAGCGATTGTTCTTTTTGTAAAAATTACTCTTCGAGGAAGTACCTCGGCCGGCCTGAACAATTTCTTGCTGTGTAACGGTAGCAGCCTTGATCAGCTTTGCGATAGCATTTGTGACTGCAATTGCAGCATCGAGGATCGAGTCATGAATCCTGAGTTCGTATGTAGAGTATCCGTCCTTCGGCTTAGACTTCAGCTTGGCCAATCGCTCTGCGGCCGCATTGATGGCATTGGCAGCTTTGTTCAATTCGCTATCAACAAGGTCACCAAGATCTCCTTTGTTTGCGGCCAACTTCCCACTGTTGGGTGCAAACGAATCAGCCAGTTTGCTCAGCTTTTGCAGATTCATAAGGACCTCATTATTACTATTGATTACCACATCTGTCTTCTGCATTGGATCCATTCCCTCGAGGCGGAAACTTTGTAGACCCCGGAAGAACTTCACTGTCGATAAAGCAGACTGTCGAGCACCATTGGTAAGTTGATCAGCCTTCTTGTCGTCTGTGGCAAGCCTCGTGAGACCTTTTGTATTGCTGAGAACATCTGCAACCGAACTTGAAAATACATTGATTGTTCGAATAATCTCTGCATGGCTGCTGTTAGGACCATCTGCGATGAAGTTATTGAAAGAGGTCGCAAACTCCATCGCACTGGAAGATGCCTTCTCGATCTGTGACAGAACGTAAGATGGAGTTGCGTTCTGATTACCAGCTTGCATGGTGGAATCAAGTTCGTAAAGCGCATCATCGACACGTTGAACACCACTTTGAAGAACAGAGTCGATGATGTCGTTGATCTTTCCAATGTTTGAGAGAAGCATCGCATCTATCTCTCCGTCGAGCGCTTGATCAGTAGCACCCTTGGACATCTCCAACTCATTGAGTTTGATGAGGGTATCGTCCAAACTCTGCTTGTAGACGTCGAGCTCTTCCTCCTTCTCCCTTAGTAACCTTTCAGCATCTGAGCCACCTTCGCTGTATTTTGCATGAACGTCTTCAAGAGCCCGGGACTTCTTTCGGAGAGCCTCTTCGAGATCTGCCATTTCACGATTATATTTTGAGAGCATCGACGATAGTTCATTGCCTTTACTCCGTTCAAGATTGTCTGCGCGATCAAGAGCCATTCTCAGCTCCCTCTTCAACTTCTCTAGTTCCTCCCGATTGCCACCACTAAGACGGTCCTTGTCATGAAGAGCCCTGTCTCTTTCCCGGATCATGTCAGCAAGCTCCAAGTTTTTTGTTTTTATCTCTCTCTCCAATTTCTCCCGTTTGTCAATTGCTTCTTGGGCAGAGGCAGCTTTCAGCTGGACACTTTTGAATTTCTGCAAAAGATCCAGGTGTTCATGACGGAGTTGTGAGTAGAGTTTTGCAAGAGCCTCGTATTTCGTGCGCCAAGTGTTAACTTGTTCCTGAAGCGCCCGAATCTGATCATCCTTGCTCCCAATTTGTTGACCGTAGCTATTCTGGAGTTGAGCAAGCTCGCCCTCAAGAGCTTTGATCTTTTGGTCGTACTGCTGAAGCATGAGTTGATCCCGAGCATACTGGGCTCTGGCATTGAAATTCTCCTGCTCCAGTTGCGCCAATTGCCCTTGTGTCTGCTGTTGGAACTGTTGCGCTAGGAGTGCCTCTTGTTCTCGTCTCTGCTGCTCTGCCAATTGCCGTTGTTGCTCTTCAAAATCCCTTTGGGCTTGCTGGGCTGCTTGCTGTTGAGCATAGAGTTGCTGAGCTTGTCTTTCCTCCAGCACTCTTTGCTGCTCCTCATACTCCCTGTTTTGTCTGGCTTGCTCGTTCTGCCAGAATTCGCCGATATCGCCAGGCTCCTCTGCCTTTGGTGCCGCTGGAGGAGTGATTTGTCTTTCAATCTCTTGCTTCGGGCGTTGTGGGAGCCTAGGAGCAGACTCATCTTCAGAGAGGAGGTTAGGGGGCTCTTGGGGCAACTTCGGCACTGTGATCAAACTCGTGAGGTACCGTAGATTCGAACATTCGTAGTAGAATTTGACCAGTCGGTAATGTTGAGCATCGTACCGACCTCTCAATGGCTCTAAAGCATCATCGTCACCCGTCGCTGCTTATATTAGACTTGCTGTGAGGGGTAGAAGGGGGGCCTCACTCGTATGCATCGCACGTAACATGCTAGTTATAAACTTGTAAATTCCGTAACTCTCTTGTACCAACGGCACCAACGCTGAAATCCTGCACTCATTATTGCCCCCACTTCGGAAATGGGAGAATATAAGCTTCTGGAATTGCTCAATTCGGTCTTGGAGGGCCATCAAGTCCGAAATTGTCTCGTAGCCTTCGTTGGGATCGTTGATTCCTTTCAGACTGATGTACTCCTCATACTCGAAAGTGCCATTGAAATCTGGATGCTGGGCATGGAACGACAATTTTGCCAGCAGAAAATTTACATATTCCTTGATTAAAGGCCCGTAGCCTCTTAGACCCTCTCCGGCCATACCTCTATTCAAACTGTCGATCCAGCTGCGATTCGCCATGGCTTCTCGCAAGGTAGAAGGATGTCCTTCCTGTAAAACCTTGTGTACAGTTATTAGGGCTTTGAAGGTCTGTACTTCGTCCGCAAGGATGGGTTGTCTACACCAATTGACAAATGAATCAGCTCTACTTTCGCAACTTTGTTTATAATATGAGTGCGATCTGAAATATTGGAATATGCAATGGCCAGGAAGCCCCGGACTAAAACTTCTATGCACTAACTATTCAGGAAGCTCATAACTCACACTTTCATACCGGCCCAAAAGGCCCCGGAAGACTTGTGGTCCCATGTGTAGACAATACAACTCCGAACATGCTTCCGTTTTGGGGCAGTCTCTTCGATACTGGTTGCCTTGCGTATGTTGATGGCAAGCTCCCCCTCGGATCTGCAAGTGAATCATGTTAGCTGCCAGATCTAAAAGGCATTTGTAGTAGAGACTTTCGAGGAGTTTGGAGGGCTTTAGGGAACGAACTTTGTATGGTCAACGTGCCGTGTAGCAGGCGCATAACTGAGCGACATTTTAACAAGCGCTCAACGCGCACACCTTGTCAAATAGGTAAACAGAAGCAAGAAAACAGTTCGCAAAATGAATGTAGAAGGTGAGGAGACCGAGGAGGAGGAATTATCGAGGTGTAGTCGTGTTCGTCGTTCGCTGCCTCGTCTGCTGTACAGTAGAGCTGGGGTTGGGCGAGAGCGGTTAGCGTTGGGAGTGCGTAATGTGGCGTTTGCAACACAAGGCTCACCTTGGTAGGTAGGGTAGGTAAGTTGGTAGAAGCAGCTGTGGTGTGTTTTCGATCTGCCTGTCCACATGCCAATCTACGTTGCTACTGCATGAACTGCAAAGTGCACCTTTTAAAGTGAAGTAGCTGAGATGCACGCTCAACTCGATAAATGTTGTCGGGTTCACCCAACTGCCTGATCACCACTACATACCTAGGTACAGCAGAAATCCGAGTAAATGGCCCTAAAGAAAATCGGAATAAATCCGAGATACGACAGGCAAGAGGAGAGAGGGTAAAGAGTTTTGCATCTAATTCCGATTTCCTCTTCCAACCGGGACTGATTTGGATATGAATAATATCTAGAACAGATAAGGAAATTTTCACTTTCTCAGATTTTTTCTCTCTCACTATTTTGCCAAACCGTTGAAACCTCATGCACTCACAGGCATTGAGTGTGTGCATCGGCCGCTGCTACCTGAGTCACGGTATTCAGAGACCTCGAAAAGTCTGCATGGATCTACCTGTCTCCGTGTGCCATTTCGGCGTTGTACTCGGGAGCACAGGAGACTCTATAACGTGGTATTTGAGAATCATTACCCAGGCTGCTCTTCTAGTCATCATTTCCATGCCAATGTCCAATGTACTCCTGAAATGCCCGTCAAACTCCATAAGTGGTATACTCCCATGCCTTCAACACCCTATGTGCTCTTGCCAGTTACGACCCCAAAACAAACCTCTATCATGCCTACTCAATTCATGTGCCTGCTGGTGTCGCGCTTCTCAAAGTGACATCGAAGATGATTATCATTCACGCTATCATCAAACACCACTGTCTTCGTCTACAAAAGCAATCTTGCTTCGTGCTTCTTCCTCTTGTGCCGCAAGCCAAGAGGGTAACTTGTGGCTATCCTCTTCAGGGCTACTTGAAAGAACACGGTGAGGTTTCCTTCTTTTAGGAAGTCTGGGTGGTGTTGAACCTGGGCTTCTGGGGCTAGACTTCTGCTCCCTTGTGTGTATGCTTGCCGCCTCATTCGGTTCCTCTTCGTCGTCAACATCATCAACCCACGGTGGCATATAGATCGGCGCATGCTCACTCATGGGAGTCGTGGGTTCCGAATCCCCTGCTGGAGCTGCAACGACCAGTAAACCATCATCTGTGCCTTCAATACCATGGTCTTCTCCTTCTCGACTCCTTCGCTTTGGTAAAGGGGGAGGTGGAACTGCGTGGCGCTGTGAATTCAGCCCGTGTGATTCGTGAATCGGGTCCTTTTGCTTTGTGGGACTGGGTGGAGGTATGGGCTTCCTCTTCGGAACAGGAATGGGGGCAGTCTTCGTCCGTTTGTCTGGATGCGGCAAAGGTACTCCAGGAGGGGGTAGAGGTTGCCCCCGGCCCATGACAAGTGGGCGGGAAGGTTCTTCTGCAACTAGACTATCTACTCGTTGGTCTGCATTGCGCTGCAAAGCATTCCAACCCCATTTCTTTGCTTGAGCCGCAGCATTTGTCACCGCAGCCAAAGATAAACGCTTCGTTTCTGCTGTCGAAGATTTACTTGATGAGGACGAAGAATTTTCCCGTCTTGGGTCTCGACTGGATGAACCGAGGGACTTGGTGGATGGAGTTTCCGATTTTAAGGAAAAATTGCTGATACTCGCTGGGCTTGGAGGGTAGGACGGTGAGTCGGCAGTAGTAAAAATATCTTTCGAGTTGGTGGAAGGCTGAGGGGTCAAGTCATTCTGAGGACTCTTTTCGGAGTCAGATTGTGTCGATCCAACAGAAGAAATTGATGAAAGGCTTCCCGGCTTCTCCATCCTCGAAGGCTGGGATGGCGATCCTAACGGTGTTTGAACCGGTGATGCTGATTGAGAGAGTGCAGAAATTGCAGCCATAGCATGGCTATGCTCTGGTGGGGTAGATCCTGCGACATGTCTGAAGGCATCGGCATGTGTATTATCGGTGCTTACGATAGGGGACGAGGCGGCTGCGAATGACCCAGATCGAAGGGCTCGTGGTTTGTCTGGGATTGACGACCGACTATCGATACTTGTTGATGACCCCGTGGCCTTAGTATTGACCAGATCCACAGCAGACTTTGCTCCTTTCCGAGAGTACGCTGTATTAGGTGGTGATGCATCAACAATTGGCGTGCTCAAGCTTTTCTCCATGGGGGGCAACTCCACGACAGACTCTTCTTGTCCGCCCTCAAGATGCTCAACTTCGTCAACATCCCCATCCTGCGCGGCAGCCATACTTGCATCGGATGGGAGTTTACTTCCAAATTCGTTAGCCCAAATCCCTCCCCTCCAGAGTTTATTCTCGCTGTGATAGAAAGGCGAGTCATCCCAGTTCGGATACACCAGACTTTCTGCAATGACTTCTTTGATACGATTCTCGATTTGTCGAAGAATTAGGGTATATGTGATCTGTCTTGAACTGACAATGGGCTCGATATTCAAGTCAATTTTTGGCATTGTCTGAAAAGTCAACCACAGTCGATTTGAAGGCGGTGGTTTGATACGTATCATCGCATGCCCTTCAATTCTCTTCAGAACGACTGCCAAAAGTAGATTGACTTCTCTGGCTTTAAACCTAGATCCAAGTTCAATCCGAGCTGTAGCTGCAACTTCGATCCTGAAATTGCCTGTGTATCGCACATCAGCTTCTACAACAAGTTCCCCATCCACGGTCAGATCTTTCAGTCGCGGATTTGTAATAACAGGAGCTGCTTCGCCCATGTCTATGTGTCGGAGGGAGATTTTGGAGAGGAAAGAAGGCGTTTTAACCCTTGATATCTTCTTCGTAATCTTGGCTCTGATGAAATTCTCAATCTCTGGTGTTTTATACAGCGCTAAAAATATCCTTCCAATCACTGCATTGATCCATCTGGTTTGCAAATGCTCCTCTGATGAGTGCAACTTTTGTACCAATGTTATGATATCCTTCACGTCGTATTGTAGGGGTATTGGAGGGTTGTATTTAGAATTAGGCTTCCTCTCTTGGTTTCGGAGAAGTGCAAAGTAGAAGTCTTCCTTTTCTGAACAGTTCTCAGAGAAGAGGAAGAAGGGCTTCGACGATGTTCCGTCCGGTGTGATCTCTCCCACATCTGTCCTTCTAGAGAGACAAATGGCATTTCTCTTTATGAATAGCTCACCCTCGGGGGTCTCGTCGCCACCGGAATAGATGCTAACTTTATGGTGCTGTAACGACACGACGTGTCTAACTTCGAGCTGCTCGTCATCATCGAATAGCATTAAATGCCCATGTCTGGCTAGCCAATCAGCAAGAGCTAAGAAGAGGTCTGTTAATTGTACCTTAGAACAACATAGAAGACATTATTGCCACGCTTCTGAGGTTTCCCAGCTCCCTTGTTATCGAGAGGGCCATTTGTTGGTTTCCGCTCGAATATGCTCCGGTACATGCTCTGATACACACTGGGACTTGGAGCAGAAACCGTTGTAGAGCCTATGGGAGATGATCTCTCCGGCGGACGCCCATTCACTCCAGACGGGGTATACTCTCTACAGACGGCGAAGTATCCAGCGGCGACATCGTTCTCGTGGCTATCTCGGGTTTGGAACTTTTCTCCCAGTGTTTTCTGGGCCTGCTTAATAGCTTCAACATCGTCCCCCGGTCGAATGATTGCATTTACGCTGTCGTCTTGGTGGGTTATAATGTCGCGGACGGGAAATGTGAAGTAGGCATGGACGACGAGAAGAAGAAGTAGAAGTGGAACGAATGTAACTCCCCCAATAACATAGATAAGAAGAAACCCAAGCAAGCCGCCCATTATGGTGTCAGCTATGGCAATAATAGGTATGATGCGCTGAAAGCTGTTGGTCTGCACAATATCTCAATAACCGGTTCTCAGTGAGTTCGGCGAGAGCAGGCTGAGGCGAGGCGGAGGGCGTGAGTATTGTGCAGGGACAGGGAATCTCGGAAAGGCTACGTTGACTTGCTGCCAGACTCGAATCCATTCATACTTACTTCGATAATGTGCATAACTCGCATAATCTTAGAGCATGGTCCAGATCGCACAGTATCAGTCAATTATAATCACCGCTAAACGCCGGACGCTTCACTTTCAGTGAGAAAAGTGAAATGACTTGTGCGGAGGGACAATGAAAGGGTTGTACTTACTCGTCCAAGTCGCAGCCTTCAAAGTTAAACAATCATTCATCAGAGTGCAATTCATTATTCAGATTCATTCATGATAATTGCAGGAATCCAGCACTGATCATACAGTGCCCCAGCCCACTCGCTCCGTCGCTATGCAAAAGCATCATTTCCAATGAACTCCAGCCTTGTGCTAACCCATGCCCAGCTCCACCTAATATCATGCTAATTACCAATCCAAATCATCCGCATTCATATCCATCTGCGTGATCATTCCCGACAGCGCCGTTATAACAGGTTCAACTGTGGTACTCTCTAGCTTTAATCGTGCCTTTTGTCGTGTCCGAGTGTAAAATACAGGGCAATCCTTGCTGTCACATCTGACCTCCTCAAGAGGCGAAAACCCAGAGCAACTTTGGCACACCTTCTGAAGGTCAACATATTTCCTCTCTTCGCAGTTGAGTCTCATCCGCAAGGCCAAGAGAGACTTCGGTTTGTCATACAAGCAATTGTAACATATAGGCCCTTCCTGTTCGAGCTTTTTCTTGCATACTAGGCAGGATGACGATTTCATATATGATTCCAGAGTCTTTTTTCCCAAAATTGTTTCTGCAGACTGGCCTTGTAATTGCAAATTCACATCTACTCGGCGGATCCGCTGAACTTTTGGCATCTCATCGTACCAGTTTCGTACATTTGCTCCAACAAGGTTAAAAATCCGTTCCAAGGGAGGTATAAGGTTCTTCGAAATGTAATATTCGGCATCTAGTTCGGTCTGATCGTTCTCAAGGAGTTCCTCTGGAGCCACGCACCGATCGATGAGACGCGCGCCCGGAGCTCCCGTAATGACAACATAGGGAACACGCTCGCCGTATTGAGGCTCAGTGCGAGCATCTTCCAGCATGCGCTTCGTGCTGATAAGAGCTCCTGGAGGTGGCGGGCCTTTGTCACTATAAGTTCCAAGTTTAACCTCCCTGGCAAAGCAGAAATCTTGCACTGATACCGAGCCCTTCATGATCTTCTCGCACTCCTTCTGGAAATAGCTCTTCACCTGACTTAAGTCGGAGGTGCGAAACAAGATCTTTAGAGCCTTTTCCTCGATTTTCTGCTCTGCCGGAGTGCCATCACGCCGAACAGTTTCAATACCTTTGGCATCGAATTCTGGTACAGTCTGGTTCCGATTCTCGTACTTAAATCCTACATACCGCTTTTTGGCTAGCAGCACGCATGGGAAGTAAACCTTTTCAAACTTAAGCTTGATTGGCCGAGGGTTCATGTTTGTGACTGTCTTAGCAATCTCCTCGCCAATATCAAAAGCTTGCTCTTTAGTTCTCCCTTTGAGGTAGACAAAAAGACTATCTGTGTCGCCGTACACAACCTCAGCCCCCCAACGTTTGACAGAGTGGATAAGAGCAATGGCCTTTTCAAGAGTCTCGCGGCCCGTCTGGACAATGCTATCTGCAATTTCAGAACACGGCATGCGACCAGAGAACGAAGCAGATGTATAGCCATAAGTCACGTTGGCTATGAGCTTAAGCGCAAGTTGCCTGTTGTTAAGTAGACGTTGAAGAGCCTTATCGTCCTTATCGATTTTCATACCACTCTTGACCATAACTCGAGTCTCGAGAATTTCGCCTAACATTTTTGCTAAGAGAGATTTTCGTATCGCTGGTTTGGTGTACATGATTCCATTTGGTGCAATATTTATGTGGTCCTTCAAGAGCTCAAGCAGTCTTTGCTGCCGCTTGTACTCCGTAAATCCCATCTTGTTGGTACCACGCCAATTTACAATTCTTCCAAGAAATGTGGAGTAGCAATAATTATATGCGATCATGACACTTGGGTACAAGCTCTGGAAATCAAGAACAAGCAGAGGGCTATTGTAGAAAGCGCTCTGTGGTTCCATAACAAGTGGCAAACATTCCAATGCATTTTGCCCACCAACTTGTTTCCTGCTAGGCGAGACAAGCATGAAGTTTTCGGGTTTTGCAATGCGAAACATTAGAGATTCGACCTTGAATTGGGAACCACGAGAGAAAACAGAGAAAAAGTCCACTCCAAGTAAGCGGGCCTGCTCACTAGTTCGCGGAATCAGCTCGTTTTGCTCGAGTATTTCCAGGTCCAATTGCACCCGTGAGAGATAGTAGTTGACAATTTTTGTAAGGTCTCTTGCTTTCCCGTTCGTATACCACGTGGTCAAATCTGCCCAGGTGAAATGAGGGATACGACGGTGCAAGAGGTGGAATACAACATTTTCCATGGTGTATTGGAGGAGGTTCAGTTCGCCTCGCATCGCCCGCCAGATGTTGATCATATGCCTGCCAGTGACGCGAATAGTAGAAGTGTTGTTGAAGCCCCACTTGTCATTGTCTTTCCCAAACCTTCCGTGTGATTGTGCTCTCATTCGTGAAAATTCGTCGCAAAGGTTGTAGTCATATTTTAGTCTCGCGCGCTCAATGAGATAGCCCCAAGAGCCACCGTGAACTTCGTACCCCGTAAGTATATCCGGATCATAGCTGCGCACAATTTCAACCATTCGAATCATGAGATCCAGCTCCGACACCTCTTCCTGAATCTCAACTGAAACTTGCTTGGTGATTTTTGAAGCCATGGTTCCATCTTCTGATAATACAACTAAACCAAGGTGAGTCCCATCCGCAACTCCGTTACTTTCGAGGCTCTCCTCGCTGGATTGCAAGCACCAAAAGATGCACTGAACCCCATCTTCCTCGGGATTGGGGACAAAACTTCCTCTGGTGTTGACATGAATCTCCAGACTCATCGTGCTCATGTATTGGACTTCGTGCTTCACATTGGTCGACTTCTGATCTTGTGTATACTTGTAACCGTGTTTGTTCTTCTGGGTCGGACCCTCAATCTGGGAAAGCTTTTTCCTAGTCTTCGATCCATTGGCAGTTGGAGGTCTGATTTCCGGTTCCGATGGTGCAAACGCCTTGCATATCCCCTCGTTCTCAAGTGATTTGGAAACCTCCTTGTATGTTGGTGGAGGATCTGCTATAACCCAGCTTCGAAGTCCACAATTACGACGCGCCATTTCATAAATAGCCTGTTGCTTAAATTTGTCTGGCAAAACGCCTGATTTGATCCCATGAGCAGTCTCCAAAGCATTGGCAGGGTCAAAAGGAGGTAGAAATGGTACTGTCAAGCTCTCTAACCGAAACTCTCTACCTGCCCATTCTCTCGTCCGCTCGGGTACATCAAGTTCGTCGCTGTAATAAGCATCTTGGTAAATCGCGGTAGGAAGTTTGTAATCATGCATGCTAGATGCAACGAAAGATTTGGATGGAGGGGGATTACGAAGGGCCCAAAAAGACCCTTCCCCAAATTTCCAAATCATATTCTTCATGACAATAGACATTGGGGTAGGTGGGTTAGAAGAGCCAGAGACGACGGCAGAACTGAAGGTCGCAGTCTCCTGCTTGAGTCCTTGAGAAATTACCAATGCTGTCCCGAAAGAAACATGATTCCTCCGGTCATTAGGGATATTTGAAGTATTCCCCTTTTGGCTCAGTCGTAGACTATTTAAAGGCGAGCGCAGCTCCTTCACGACAGGGAAGTTAAGTGGTTGCGTACCTTGCGCATTCGAGGTCTCCTGGGAAGCCTTTGGATTTTCTGATATAGTGGTATTCTTCCGAGCAGAGCTGCTAATAGTTTGTGCCTTGGTTCTCCTTGATGAGGTCGATATATTTGACTTAAACTTGGATGGCTCCACAACAGTGTCTGCTGCCATCTCTAAGCCAAAAGGTATTGGATGATCCAGCCAATGACTATCAATCATTGCGATATCATTAGCTATGAAGCTTTGTTCTTCGGCTGCGATTTTGCGGCGCTTAGGAGAATTTAGTGAAGCGGTGTTGGAGTTCGAGCGTTTCAGGTCCGCTTGGTGAGCATCATGACCAGCCATCGCTGGGATATTTGATGAAGCAGTTTCAGAGTCAGTAGGTTCGATATCGACGCCATCAACAATCGTGTGATATAGCTCAGCTCCATCTCCATTTGTACTGACTACCTCATCATCTGTTGGGCTTGACTTAATATCGCTGTCCTCCATTGGATACATCTGATTGTAGGCTTCTTCACTGGACAAAGCCTCACTGCTGCCATTCCTCTCCTTACTAGCCTTAGCTCTGTCCATTCGCTGTCTCTGAGAAAGCTCAACCTCTCGCATTAGATCCTCATCTGAGTCATAAAGGTTGATTTCGTCGTCGTCATCGTCGTCAATCATGATACCCAAAATCTTCTTTTCATCGACCTCTCGCTCGTCCAGATTATCCATATCATATTCCTCCCTAGCAACACCAGATCCTGGCATTAGTCCAAGAGCGGGACGAAGGTTTTCCGGATATAAATCTTCAACCGCCTCAAGACTTGTTCTGACAGCTGAATCAAACGGCATCGGTCGAGCGAATGTTTTAAAAGACACTTTCGAACCATCGCTCTTACTCATCTCATCCAATATCAAAGTATTAAGCTTCTCTCTATACTCTGCTTCATGAATCCACCCACCAGCCTGGGTATTCCGCGGGTCAGCGGACATAGAAATCATGACCTCAGCAGGGAATGGGCTACTCCCTGGATCAACATTGGACATTCGAGACTTCCGCCGACGCGTCTCCTCTCTCCATAGTCCAGCCATACTGTGGACCAACTTCTCGTCTGGGGGTAGTGGATTCAGACGCTCAACAAAATCATGATGCAGAGGCCTGGGTTTGATGTCTTTGCGATTCAGTATATCTTGCACACATATATCCACCTCAATCGAGCAATGGCTAACTCTTGGTAACGTATCTTCATCTGAGATGCATTCAAGTGGAATTGATCGGTCATGCCAGAGATGAGAAAGACTATCCACGTCTTCGTATCGTGGAACTGGACTTCTGAAACTCGCATTGCTACAGTCAATATAACCACAGCCGTATAAGTTGTAGTCCGCCATCCATTGTAACAAAAATTGAAGGTGCGCTTCGCAAGGTTGGAATACCTTTTTCATGACAACACCTTGTCGCAACAGGTCTGCCAGGCGAGTCATCGATGCAGGATTCAACATGTATATTTTCAGATAATACTTGTAGCCAACATGGAATCCATAAAAGGGAATTCCCTTCACAAGAGTGATGCGTGCTACGAATTTTGCATTACCGTCGTACATATTACGCCTGTAACTAACTGCAAGAGCAAAGTCAACCGACATATGAAAGCGGTGGATATAAGCACCAACTACAACAGTCAGTTCTCCTTACAAGATATATGGAGAAGAAAGTTCACCCACCGTCATCAGGAAGTAAGCTCCCGGTGTATTCAACGTAGAGATAGGGAAAAGCTCCATGGATATGAGCACACACTTTCTGGCCAGTCTCGGTGGATCCAAAAACCCTGATGACGGGGACTTTTGGCTCCTTATGGAACTGCGAAGATTTGACATTACTACGAAGAACAGGATCAAATTGTGTTGGTGTGGCTTGATAATGGTCGATGCAATTTAGTCGTAGGCGGAAAAGTTCCATGTTGGAGAATCGGAAAGATGAGGACGTATTTGGGCATTGTTTGAGTACCTTCATGGACTGCATTCATCGCGCGGGAAAGGAAATATCATAAGTTGCCGCGTTGTGCTGGCATCTTGTAAGGTCCAACGTCCCAAAGTACGTCTATGAAGGTATGTCTATGTAGTCGCACATCGGGTTGGCGTTGAATGAGACGCGACTGACACGGAGTCACGAGACCTGCCTAGATTTCGGCTTCCAATTCCAGACAACATTTTACCTCAGGTATGATAACGCCCAAGCTCGATCCATCGCCGAAATCACCTCCCACCTCGAAGTACCGTATCTTAATAACGCACATCTCGCAATGCCCCCAGCAGGCGCCCAACCCCGAAAGCCGGACGCTCCATCGGCGGCGAATAAAGAAGCCAACGAGTATATCCCTACATTTATCTCGAAAAAGCCGTTCTACATTGGTGACGACGATGACCATAATGATTATCTTGAGCATCAACGCCTGCAGAAGGCGCAATCAGATCAATCGAAATGGTATGATCGAGGCAAGAAACTGGGTCCAGCTGCCACAAAATTCCGCAAAGGCGCATGCGAAAATTGTGGTGCGATGACACATAAAACCAAAGAGTGTTTGAGCCGCCCTCGAGCCAAGGGAGCCAAATGGACTGGGAAGGATATACAGGCAGATGAAATTGTACAGGATGTCAGTCTGGGATGGGATGCTAAGAGAGATCGGTGGAACGGATATGACCCGAAGGAGTATAAAGCCGTCATTGACGAGTATGCGCAGCTAGAACAGCTAAAAAAGGCAGAGGCGTCTAAGGACAACGATGGGGATAGCGACGACAATGGAGAGAATGGTGAGAAGTATGGCGAGGAAACGGAAATGGGGAGGAAACAAAGCACAGCAACACGACAGCTTCGTATTCGAGAAGATACTGCAAAATATCTTCTGAATCTTGATCTGGACTCAGCTAAATATGACCCCAAAACCAGATCTATGGTGGACTCGGGTGCAACTGCAGATACAGCCGCTGCCTTGGTCGCAGAAGAAGGATTCATGCGAGCTTCAGGAGACGCAGCTGAATTCGAAAAGGCCAATAAATATGCCTGGGAGTCACAAGAAAAAGGGGGCGATACTAAGTTACATCTACAAGCCAATCCCACCTCGGGAGAATATTATCTGAAAAAAGAGAAGGCGGAAGCGGAAGCAAAACGACAAGCGCATAAAAAGATGCTTTTGGAAAAGTACGGCGGAGATATTAATCCGAATGCAGCAAAATTGCGTGGAGCGGCTATCTTGGAATCTGAAAAATTCGTCGAGTACGACGAGTCTGGCTCTATAAAAGGCGCACCCAAAACCATTGCAAAATCCAAATATCCCGAAGATGTTTTTATCAACAATCACACATCAGTATGGGGAAGCTGGTGGGCTGATTTCAAATGGGGCTATGCCTGTTGTCATTCAATGGTAAAAAATAGCTATTGCACAGGAGAACATGGGAAGGCTGCATTCGAGGAGGCAGAGAAACTTCGGACTGGAGGAGCTTTTGTCGAGGAATCTCGAGACTCGAGTGTAATGGAAATACAGTGGCCATCTAAGGATTCAACTGAGACGGCAAAAGTCACTCATGACGCCTCAGCGGCGAAAAAACGTACAGTCGAGGAAATGAAAGGCGGTATCACTGAAGAGGATATGGACGAGTATAAGAAAAGGCGATTGGACGCCAATGATCCTATGGCAGCATTCCTAGGCAAGGACCCTGTGTTATGATTGCAGACGTGGTGAGCATTGAAGGCGTTACAGGAGGCTGCATGGACACGGCGTTTGGTTTTATCTGCATTTACATGGCGACATATCAACTACAAAGACCTTTGAAGTGAAGATTGACTCAACAGCTTATTGCATCCCGCTGAGGCTAAAGCGTACTGTAGTCTTGGCGGTCATGAGAGTACTTGTAAATCGCAATTTCACATGTTGTCATGTTTCAAATTGTTTAATATGACCTTTGATTCTTTACTGTAAACGCCTCGAGGATAATGCCACTCGATGCCCAGTTACCAAAGCCCATTGCAACGGTGCACGTCAAAGCCAAACAAATGCTAGCGAAGTCATGACAGTGCTTTTGTCAGTCGTCAATCTATTCGTCATCCTCCTCAGCATCGTCATCACCACCATCCTTCTTCTCGGCAGCCTTGGCCTTCTTTCTCCTAACACGACCAGGACGTCCACCACCAAATGGAGAGCTCAGTGCGAAATCGATGTGCTTCTGGGAATCAAGACGGACAACAAAAGAGGGGACGTTAACGATTTGCTTTCCAACACGAATATGTCTTTGGCGGATGAGAACACGGGCGTGGTGGATGGACTTTGCGAGACCAAGCTTGTACACGCAAGTTTGCAGGCGGCGCTCCAAGAAATCCTCAATCTTCAATGCCAACACGTAATCGAGCTTCATGCGGGATTCGTCAAGAACACCAACACGGACGAGACGGCGAATTAGAGCATTTCCTTCGAAGAGTCGCTTTGGGTCCTTCTCATCAAGGGTGAGCAATTGACTGTAGTAGATTAGCAGTGGCACATTGCTTGAGGTTTGGGGAATCCTCATACCGGGCAGCACGACGAATCTTGGAGAGGGTGAGCTGGACACGCCAGACCTCACGCTTGTTGCGGAGACCATACTCGCCGACGAGCTTCAATTCAGAGTCACTAGGACAATAATCAGTGACATGTAAAGAGACAAGCTCTTATACAGTGGCCAACTTACAGACGGGCAGACTCGAAAGCTATAAAAGTTAGTAAATTGTAACATTTCGAGGTGAGGTACAGATTGCATCTTGCTCAACTCCGAGGATCTGCTGAGGAGCTATGGAAGTGTTCAAGGGCGCAACTTACGTCTTCTGGGGACTTTGTAGGTCTTCGAGTACGAGATTGGCGCCATGGTTGCTGGGCGTCGAGGTTGTCGTCGAGATTGAAGAAAAGTAAAATGTCGATATGCGACGGATTTCACCAAATCTGAGAGTGTGCGGTCTAAAGCGAGGCTAGACCAAAAGCGCACAGTATTTCACGTGATTTGGTATAGAGTGGGGCTTTAGACCTGCTAGCTAGACAACAAAGTTCGAGCTTCCTTCAGATACAGGACATCATCTTCGTATACCCGCAACGACTTTTGGCATGATATGTTCAATAATTCCCAAGAGCTCTGCTGCCCAGCTTCCCAGCATAAAAGGTGCGGCACGCTCATAACGGCTTGGTCCGGGAATAAAGCAGCGCTTCTCTTGACCAAGATTGCTATGTTGACTTCCAACATCCAGCACATAGAGGTACAGCAGACTAGAATCGACTCAGCTCCAAGTTCAATCCCAACTTCACCCTGACCTATCACGGCGATACAGCTATGTTCAGTCACAACATCCAGCAGAAAAAGTGCGGCATACGTTGCGGAGACCCACATTATCCTGGAAATTGGTTCAACTTCGTCCCCAAATCCAGCTCTACCTTATTGATCTCAGATGCCAATGCTCCTTATAATCATACGATATTTCTTCTTCCATGTACGTACGGGATTGCTGCATCCATTGCGCAATTTGATTCTCTAGCGTGCATGCCTTCAATTTTGTAAAATATCTGCCTCCGTTATATTTCTTTCGTTCCTAGTTTTCGCAGCCTCTCCTTCTCCAGCGCAGAATCGTAATTCCTCTCCATTCTCGATGCTTTATATCAGGTGTGGCCCAATGCCAAGTGGAATGCTATATGTGGCATACCTCAATTTTTACATGTGTCACATTTCGTCGTCGCCTGCACTTCGCTCTCTTCACAGCTGAGCAGCCAATGATCACAATCGCAAGAGCACGATTCTTCATCTGGCGCTTGGGGGCATTGTGGAGTCTGTGATCGACAACATTGAAATCCAGTTACATTGGCGTCTCGATTCTCGCCCGCAACCTAACCCCTAGGTGGCTGTTCATCTAGACTTAGGTCTTCATTCAGTATAAATGAACACCTCTCCGGGAGGATCTTTGGTACTTTATTCAACTTTTTGGCTGGTTAGAATTATGCTGATGGCATCCTGGGTTCTGGTAGTTCATCAATGCTAAGATGGCTATCTTCCTATGGTCCGATTCCTTCAATAACAGAGAACGGTTGAGGTCGAAGCCAGGCCAAAGGGTTGATGAAGATGTTTTTGACAGATAACGGGTGCTTAAGTTGAATACTAGTAGCTATGATAGAAACAACTCAGTTCTGATCAAAACTCAAATAAGCCCATGATTCAAAAAGTTGTGACAGCTTTGTCCGAACTTTTAATTTATGCATGCTGTTAATATCGAAATTCATGTTTATGTAGTCCAAGCCGTACACTGTGGCATGTCGCCCTTTCCTCGGTAGCCTGCAAATATGTAGCTATCAAATTCAGCAGCCTACAGAATCGATGAGAATTCCTCACTTGTTGATTTGATTTTCCTATGAACGACCGTTCCATGATTCACTGCTTCGATCAGCCCTTATTAACACTCCACCCTTCGATGATGTAAAACCAGAGTTTTTGTCTTTGACATGTCCAACGGCTCAGAATCGTCGCATTTCACGAGTTTCAATAAGGCGCCTGTGTATGGCGGTAGAGTTCGCCACGTCCATTCATAGTCCACGCGCTGCTAAGCAATTGTCACCGGAGATCGGAACTTTTCAGAGAAGAAATAGCATCTGTATCAGCTGTAATCAGGTTACCTTTCAAATCAGCTTCCTGATATGGTTACGAATATCTAGATGTGTTCTTGTCGCCATGTAGGTGTTTCCACTTCCATTCTAGTGTGTCTATCGTCCTACTGTACAGTTGTTGCTCTTCATAGAAATGGATCTTTCGTTCGAATAAGCTCACCAAAATTTACTCGTTCTAGCATACATTATTGGCTGTATGAATATATCATATCCCCTCGGGATTTTTGCGCGGCTTCATGCCTTGGGTATGTTCTTGAACCCTTCTTTCTACGCTTTTGTCCCAGTAAGGTTTCAAATATCATTTAGTCACATAATGTCCAAAAAGCGATCGATAAATTCTGCAACGACATTTACCTCGTTTATTTTGTGTGCACTCGAAGTGCTACGGGAGAGAATCACAGTGACTATACAGAGGAATGGGATTGATAACTGTATCCCTTCACCATGTGATCACACCCTGGAGAAGTGTGCCTCGGTCTACAACAGTGGCTGTCACCTGCATACGTCTTGATCTATCCTGTAATGTCCTGTATCTCCAATTTCCTGGACAATATTCGGATCGTCTTTGTTTCATACCGTGACTGATATACCCACTGCGTCTTGGTGAAATGCTTTTCAGCACATACTAATCCATGATGCCATACTTCTAATCACATAATTATATCGCGCTCCGAGCGAGCTTGCCCACTGCTGCGCTGTGGATAGAATATTGGCACTTGTGCAGAATTACATTTCCCATATTTTTAGGATAACGTGAAGTTATACCGGTGAGTTATTAATCTTTAACATGCCATACTCCACTGTAGCGGGTCTTGACTTCTAAATTTGCAATACTTAATACGAGAGCTGATGTGATCAGTTTCAAGACAAAGGAATTTGCTCCACAAACGCTTTGGGATTATTCCTGGCCAGGTCGTTCAGAAAAATAAAACCAGTATGAGCCGCCAATTCTTTCCACCCATACGAAGGGATTTTATGCGTGCATAAAAGCTCCAACTTTCCAAAGCCCTTGGTATTGCATGTGATAGTAGCTGCCATCTTTAACAATTAGCTGATGCACATTTGTAACATAAATCTACTCTAAACTATTCCAAGAAGCTAAATATGGAAATCTAGTGTACATTACTTCACGAGTAGTTTGGAAGGCAAGCAGGCATCCAGCACAACAGGGGATGAATTAGTACAGAATTTAACCTAAATGTTGACCTGTTGCGCAATCTGATGTATTGTGTTGGTGAAATCATCCCAGAAATTTTCATACTTTGGGGGGAAATGTATGGGAAAGCTACGCTCGGTGCAGTGATGCACGACAAATTCGACAATGCCTGAAGAGATGTCGGAAGGCAGAAACAAAAGATCTAGAAGTCTGATATATCCAGACAAGACCGTGGCCGGTGTTTTCCCAACAACATGCTCTTGTAGGAGTGGAACTCAAAGAGTGAGTTAGTATCCAGCTGAATTGCCCTGGCATTGCTGCCCTCAGTTCCCCCAGTCAATTTTCTGCTGTTGCATTTGACGCCGCCCCACACCCATCACACTATCCTGTGGCCAGTGAGAGAGTGAGTCGAGTCCAGGTTCGGGGCGGATCTTACAAGTTCAGCCTAAGGCAAAAGTTCTCAGTAGGCGACGAAAAACACTAGTGCGCACACATCTCGAAAATCTCCATCTCGAAATCGTCAAGGTCGATTTACGAATTCAAGAAACTCGACATCTCGACAATCAAAACACCGCAGTCATGGGTCATCCAGCAGGTCTCCGCGCCGGTACTCGGGTACGTCCTTTATTCCAATTTTCGGAGTCTTCTCTTCCCAGGTTATCCCCAAATCTGGATTCAGAATGCCCGAATGCCCTCAACCTTTCCCATGACCTCCTAGGAGGCCTTGAGTACGCATACTGACTGTTATTTAGTACGCATTCAGTAGAAATTTCCGGCAAAAGGGAATGATAAAGCTGTCTACATATCTGCGCCAATACAAGTGAGTTGGCAATGTTTGGAAATGCGACGGCAGGCGAGGCCTAACAAGTTGGTAGAGTCGGAGATATCGTTGACATCAAGGCAAACGGTGCTGTCCAAAAGGGGTATGTGAAATCCTTTTCATCAATATTGTTCCAAGAATGATATTTTTGGTGATTGATGTTCGTCAATGAGGGAGACAGATGATATCCATCAAGGATCGAGACAAGTGCTCCTTCTGAACAAACCTTTCAATTCTCGCTCCTTCATAAATAAATTGCTAACAAACTAAACAGAATGCCACACAAGGTAAACCGACCTCCTCATCTAACCTCTCCGCACTACTTTTCTACCTCGACTGGTTCTACAGGATTCTAACCCGTCATAGGTTTACCACGGAAAGACTGGTGTCGTTTACAACGTCACAAAGAGCGCAGTCGGTGTTATCATCTACAAGAAGGTCAAGCACAGATATATCGAGAAGCGAGTCAACCTCCGAATCGAGCACGTTTCCCTTTCGCGATCCAGAGAGGAGTTCGTCCGCAGAGTCAAGGAGAACGCCGAGCTCAAGAAGAAGTCAAAGACCGATGGTACCCACGTCCACTTGAAGAGACAACCTTTGATGCCACGAGAGTCGAGAACCATCTCAATGAAGGAGAACGTACCTGAGACTGTCGTCCCTATCGCTTACGAGACAACTATTTGAGCTTGGGTCAGCGGGGTTTTGCTTGGGTTTCTTTGCGACTGGGGTCATGAGTTCTGGCAGAGGATTATTAGCATTGCATGATACATGGACCTTGTGCATTATCTCAAGGAATGAGAGCTAAATTCAACGCCAAATTTGCTACTGCGATGAAATCTTGATGCATCTGGCCGGCGCAAATGTGAGGGCCGATTTTGACGAACTTGTTGAATGTTGTGGAACCGTATTTGTCACGCTTAAGAAGGAGCATCCCACTTCTCTTCAGGCCCTCACAAGTGTTCCTAGAAGAAACCCCTGGCATTACTTCAGAGTCCAGGGTTCTCAATCCCTGGGCCAAGTTTCGCCAAGAGCATATATATGTTTTCTGCTTTTTGAATAGATTCCCACCAGTCTCGAACTATCTAACATTTGGATTCTAGTGGTCAAGGTTACACAAATGGCTCAAAATTTTGCATTTATGGCTGTTGATATCTAAGTAACAATTCCCGTAAGCCGTCACGCAATTATACATTTCATGTAGCATCAAGAAGCTCCAGCTCAAACAACGGCCATACCCTGTGCACTGCTAACGCCCCCCTTCATGTTGAAATTCTGTACAAGTTTTGGAGCTGTTCCCGTTAGTCAAGATTTCCGGTTTCTTCCAATGCCGATTTTACTTACCACTCCCATTGCTCAACTGGAACACTGCTATTGCTGCTGGAGTTGTCCCATTTCCAGGGCTCAGAGCATATACAAATCTACCCTTGCTCACCAAGTCTACCATGCCCGGATTCCCATCCCCTCCCTGCACTTCGCTCACAATATCACCAGCTGAGACTCCCACTTCCACGAGCCGATTGTTTGCAACATCCGTCACGAAAGCGGTTTTGGAAAATGTTGAGAAGGTCGCCCAGCAGGTTGCCTTCTGTCCTGCAATATTGGTGCTTGACGATACAGTTTTGAGATCGGTGGAGAGAACAGCACTCCCAAACGAGGCATCCGTCACAAAAAGAGAAGAGTTTGGAAGGAGAGCCGTACCGAACAATACAGCTGTGCCTGGTGGTGAAGAGCGACTCTCGACGTTACTAATAGCGTTATTTGCTACTGGGAAGATAGATAGAAAACCAGTGTTGTTTTTTGTGGGATCGCCTTTCACAGTAGTGAGGAGAGCGGAAGAGTCCTCATTGAAAAAAATCTGGGAAACGGTGTTGAGTGGGCCGGCTGGAGGAGTCGTTTGATTCAACTGAAAGGGTCGCAATGCTGTGTCGATGGGTGAGAGGCCTGATGTAGGGCAGATCGAGAAACATGCAACTCCAGCTTTTGCTCCAGAGTTTGCCACGCAAGCTTGGGAGAGTTTACTGGAGATAGCGACGCTCACTGGGAATTCGCCAAGAGTGTTGACCGGCTTGCCTACCATGGTGAGCTGACTTGGGTCCGAGGGCGAGATACTGAACATCGACATTGTGTTTGAACCGGGATTGACAGCGATCAGTGTCTGTTTTGGTTAGCAATTGTGTATCGCAAAGCAGAATGGCGGACAAGTACATTTCCTGAAACTTTGAGTGCAGACTGGGAGAAAAGAGAATCAGGAGCTGCTGGTAGACCAGCAGAGTCAACTCCACTGAGACCGCAGCCACCTGTAGGTGTGATGGAGCCATCAGATAGTGTCCCATTGGCTGAAACTCGAAGAGAGACGATTGAATTTTGTTGGCTGTTTGTGATGAAGTATATTGCTTTCGCATTTGATGCATGCGACTTCAAATTTTGGGATCCATTTCCCGTTCCGACTTTTGATCTATGTCCCTTTGAACTGGCATTGGGGCTTGCATTCCTTCGAGATGATGCATGGTTCTCGACATGTCTAAATCTGATAGATCGCCCATCAACGGCAGACTTTTGGCTGTATTCCTCGACTGTAGCAGAATCAATAGAAATTCCAGAAGATGAAAGTGGCGCAGCTGCGATTGTGACAACAAAGGCAATGCTGCCAAGTATAGAGATTAAAACCATTGCAAACCGGTTGCTAAGTAGGAATGAGGGTAGAGAAAGAAACGAATGGCAGAAGTCTGCTGACTAGAGCAGTGACAGTTGATCAAGAGAATGTATATGGAAATTGTTCGCTATCATCATCATCATCTCTGAAAAGGAGATTCTCACCCATTATATAGAATGATAACATTTTTTGGACATCAGCATCCTGCTCAGAAAATCTGTATATTGTGATTCCACATCGTCAATCTCGTCTCAGTCCCATCCTAAGACGCTTCAAATCCGGCAGACCCCTCACTTAGCCTCAAACAAATCATTGATTCCACATCATTTCTCTACTCATTTGTGGGACTCCCCCTGCTAGCGATTAAAGAGAAAGGATAAAATGATAGGGACTGTGTCACAAATCAGGTTCTCAAGCGAGATGATCTTTGGAATCATTGAATACCAGAGTAGTCTAGCGCCATAATGCGATGACAGAGAGTATACTTGTGACAGGGAAGTGGAATCCTGCTTGGTGTTTGAGAGTTCATCTGAAGTTTCATCTGATTCCCATGTCACGTGCATTCGATCACATGACCAGTTCGCTGTCACCTCGCACCTGGACGGATCACCTGCGGCTTCAAAGTGATCACGCTTTAGATCGAAGTCTGAAGCATTGAAAACAGACCGAGCTGTAGAGTATAGCTGTTGAAGTTCGTTGGCACTAGCAAACTAGACGAAATATCAAAAGTTCCGAGTCCAGAGCTGACTCGCCAGATGGAAATAGCCAATGGCTTTAGACTTCCAAATACTGCCCCGGAGACATCGTTTCAATTGAGGTGAATATTGGAGATTACGAAAGCTCGAAATTTGGTCTCTGCTTCGAATGCGATTACTGATGGCGTGGATGGTTGATGTTGCCTGCGTACTCAACACCTTTTGCAGAAAAGCTCAAGTCTTACTTCGTCGTAATCATATTATGTTTGGAGCATTTACCATATTCGACTGCGCAACAAAGTCTGAACAACTGAAAGGCGTAGCAGCAAAGAGATTTAAAGAAAGCCAAACGTATTGAGCATCCATCTGAGTAGTAAACTAGAGATCGACTATCACGGACAACAAAGAAAACTTGAAGCTATTCACAACCACTTATGGCTCGACCCGTTTCTTCAAAGCAAAAGGCTGGCTATAAAGTCGGAAATCAAGATCTAGAATAGGGACCAGACCGAACTAGATACCACATTGTAAAACACAAACCCGCCCACCAACATGCAACTCTTAATTATCACCGTTTTCAGCGGGCTTCTAGCCTTCATCGCTACCGCCACCGCGGTCGCCGATCCTGTCGCGAGAAAACACCATCAAGGAGTTGATGCCTATGCTGATCTGTTTCCGAACGCAGACAAGCTGCTTCCGCCAATTGACATGGTGGTTGTTGACCCAAGTGTTCCCAAGAAGCGATGGAGCCAATACCATTTCTACTGCTATGATCCGAACTTCCACGGCCGCTGTGTCAACATGGAAGCGAACGTTGATCAATGCTGTAAGTGTAAAGAAATCAAGGACATCAGCGTCTGCTAATTGTAAGACAGATAATTTGGTTGACGGCTGGGCAGATCAAACTACTGCTTCGGGGCCAGACAAAGGAATTTCTTGCATTCTTTACACGTAAGTACATAGACATAAGTTTCCCGCAATCCATACTAATGGTAGCTCTACAGGACTTGGGGCTGCGCACCGACTAATGGCCTGAGGATTCTAAGATACCCCGATTCAGCAGACCTCGGACAAATAGGCATTGACGATAAGGCGAAAAGTTTCAGAAGCACCATTCCAAGGCAATGGTAGAGAGAACACTCCAACTTCAATTCTGCTGTCATAACCACAGTGGGGGGAAATAAGACAAATCCCCTTCACAAGTACTCCTAAACTGGGCGCGTGTGTACTGCTCTCAGCATTTCATTCGCTGAAATTTTCTTTCAAAATCAATACTCACTTCCTTGAGGGATGAGCTGGCATACTTGTAAATCCCAGGACAGAGCAATTTTTCTTCTCGTAGATAGGAATTTAATAAAATAATTTACTCTCAACATTTTGTGGGGTTTCCATGGTAGATTTTATAGAACGTGTAGGGAAGTGTAAGCAAGCCTGTATTTGAAGTTCACCAATCGTGGCTATTTCCGCCAAAGCACTGATATCATAAAATGGCATCACAAGAAGTTGCACATTCCGAGGCGGAACGCCAAAAGCGTCAGATATCGAGGAGCTCAGCCTCCGCAATCAACGAGCATCAGCTTGCGAGGAAAACGCACTGACCAGCCATAGCGCTGGCGCCAATCTTTGAGGAGAACAACGCTAAACTCACAGCCGTCTGATATACTCTGTTACTTGACACTTGGGGTTCATCTGATCGATCTAGACGAGCTCTGAAGCATTGTACTATAAAGCAAGAGGGCTTTTGCAAACTTTGCAGCAGCCCCAGCAGCATCCACCCTCAAGCTGATTTAACCAGCTTCACAATGTATACTCCGACTAAACACTAGAATTCGAATGTTTTCCTCGTGAAGAGCTGCGATATAGAGTAGGAAATTTTTGCGAAGAGACTGGAATTGCACACTGTAGAGAAAGAATCGATACACGGATGAGAAAAAAACGATAAAGAAGTGTCGCGCAACCGCAACTTGGTTTGCATGAAACCGTAGCTCAGCGCACACAATACCCACGCTAAGAGAATTCCCGGAGAGCAAAAGTAAGCTCTCGTCCCTATCGTGACGAAGTATGAATCCAGTTATGCGAAATCGGAAAGCTGCTCGTAGCACGTGTCACCACACACAGTACCTCAATGAAACGCATAAATCACATTTGACACAGTGTGTTGATAACAACGGCTGCCGAAAGGAGACGAGGATGATCCATCTGTTCTCGGGTCCGAGAGCGTTATGCATTGACGTGGATTGTGCACGAGAATAGGCTTAAAGCCTGGATACTGGGAACAGCTGCATTGAGAGATCCGAGTTCTCTCACGATGTGATCTTCAGATCCGGAAAAGAAACTTCGTTCATGTTTCTTGTGACTTGGAAAGGGCGTGGGGTGGAGGAGACAGGAGAGAAAGAAGTTCATTCCAGTATGATGAGGGGGCGGCGAGGGTGACGATGTATCGGAGGTCATTCTTGTGATTTAAAAATGTGGTCCAAGTTGCCTTGTGACCAAGTCTTCTTGATTTGACAGATAAGTACAGGACGTAAGAACCAGGACAGCAACGGGGGAACGTACTCACAGGTTTGCCTCACTGAGCACTGAGGGAGGTCGACGAAGGTCAAGAGTTGCAGAAATGCATGTCTGCACCATCATAGAAGCGAAGCAGGAAATTAACACAGTAGAAGAAATGTAATCGACATTGGTGAAGAATTATCTGTTTCAGCTGCTGCAGGATTTCCATCTGATCTTCAAATCTTCCGGCAGGGGCGAAGTTAAAAAAGAAAAGTCCGGGGGTTGGGTGTTGGATCTCTGTCCAGAACAGGTTCAGCATCTGAGACTGAAGAAAAGTAAAAAGTTGTGATAGACAAGGGAGAAGGATCATAGAGAAAAAGTCATATAGATATAGAGAGATGTTTGGCCCACATGAGTAGAACGGGAGATGCAAAAAGATACATTCGCATAGTGGCAGAGCTCGTTGTGCATCTATGTGCCTTTATATTTGGTTACTTTGTATTGTTACCAAGATTTGGAAGGAATTCTTTATTGCATCGTCACCACGGGAGTACCCTATTCGAAAACCCTCAGCCGCCTCAATTACTGGCATCTTTTAATCGCAACGCACAGCTTTCCGCATACCTCCAGATACCACTATTGACGTCTATTCACCAAGTACATAGGATCCGGGAGCAACACCGACCAATTTCGCATCCAGACCTCTCACTCTCGCCGTGTATTTCGTGCCCTCCGCACTTGATCCATCACTCATCGAAGCTTCGTGTCCAAAGTAAAGTCCAGCTCAGGAGTCATCGTCGACCAGGCCGATCTCGCCGCTGTCAGCTCTCGACTATCCACCTAGTACCGGAAGGTAGCTAGTAGCTAGCTAGCAAACGAAGAGTTTCGTTTGTGGGTAAATCAAAGATACGATACAGTACGACACGGATAGTCCGTTCAACCGGGTCAGATACGATAAAACGAAGGGAAAAATCGAAACCCGAATCGAATCGAATCGGTTGATGACGACGGTGTTGTTTCTTTGTCTGCATGGAATTTCGTCGCTTACAATTTTGCATCTTGCATGCCGCATCCCGCATTATTGCAATATAGCGAATAATTATCTCACTTTCCTTTTCGGTGCTGGAGTCTGATCAGTAGAGTCGTCCGCCTCAGACCGGCTTCCCGGACATATTCCTCCAGCAGAGCACCCCGAGACCGAGACCAACACACCAAGAGGCGACGCCAAAGACCAAAAACAAAGACCATCACCTCCCTTCCTCACACGCACTACCTCGACCACCTCGACCACAACCGTTCCACTGAGCTGAGCCCACTACACTCCACTCCACTCCACTCCCACACTGACGCCCACTTCGAGCTTCTGTGCTTGCTGCCCACTTTCCCACTGGCGAGACTGGCTCAGCAATCTTAGCCCCCTCGGCCCCCTGTCCCAAGCCCAACTAAATGAGCAAAAGTCTCCAGCACCCAGTCTCCACTCCACATTCGACATCAAGAAACTCCTCCACCACTCTTCTCCATTCCCATCTCATCCCCATAGAGGACTTCCTCTCTCCGACTGCGACCCTCAACCAAAGTACCGGGTCTAGTACAGTGCAGCATACAATAATCTAATACCTGCGAATCGCGACTCGGAATTATCGATCTGATCTCCAGTCCCAGTCCCAGTCCTCACTGGCCGAAGCCGCCTTTGTCGGTCCACCCTAGGAACGAACATCTTCCAACTTCTGGCCACCAATGTCTCTCGCCCTCGAGTGAGAAAGATAGATACTTTTGCATTCGGCATTGCATATCCCAACCCCCCCCCCCCCCAATAATTATAATATGTCCGAGTAAGTAACCTGACCAATGATTCCTCGAAGCAAATATGATGCTCCGGAAGCTGACAACTTCAGCTTCATCCAAGTTGCCGGTTGGACGCAACATACCCACCCAAATCCCCGACACTCATTACAACATCTACGATCCTTATCTTCATCAACCTCCTCTACAACAAATTCAAGGCCAACTCGGCCAGTCTCCAAATCAATTTCTACCTCAGCCCTACATACCATGGCCGCCGTGACGAACGCGCCCGGAATTCCAATCCGTAGAGTGTTGAGCCCGTTCAGTGACGAGGATGGAAATATGAGTACATTACCGGATCCTCGGAGTCGGACCATGTCTCCTGCCAACGACAGTGGGCTTTCAAGCCCAGCACAGCATCCTGACCTAAGCAATGAAGTAGCCACCCTTAGCAACAAGCTCATTAATGCAATCAACCACCAAACAAATCTCGATGATACCCTCTCGGCCACTCGTCAAGAACTCGAAGCTGCAAAAGAAAAGATCAGGAATTTAGAGGAGGAGAATCAAGAACATAAAAGCCTGGTTTCTCGTGGAATTCTCATCCGGAAATCGACAGCTGATGTGGAGAGGGCAAAATTATTGGCAATACTGACGGAGGAAAAAAGGAAAAGGGCAGAGGTGGAAAAGGAAAATAAGAAAATGATGTTGGAGCTTGAGAATCTCTCGATCGAGTTATTTGAGGAGGCGAATAAGGTGAACTCTCATGTTGAGATGTAGCGCTTCTATGCTAATAAAGGCAGATGGTTATAACAGCCAGAGAGGAAGCCCAAAAAGAGCACGACATCGTGCAACGGAGGAACGATCAATTGAAAGCTCAACTCGCGGACACCGAAAGCCTACTAAGATCGCACCAGGAGCAATTGGCGGAATTGAAGCAAGTGATGGAGCAACTAACTGAGGAGCGAGACGATCTTACCAATCCGACTGCACCATCGACTCCCGGTCTCAGTAAATTCGACAGCAAGGATGAAAGCGACTCGGAAGCACCTAACTCGGCCTCTATACATGAACCTATTTCACCATCCTATCCGACCAGTTTCACTCACCTGCTTCAACCTGTTCTCCGGACCGATTTGTCTTCCTTCGAGGACTTCACATCCCTCCTTCGAATGTCCAAAAACGTACCAATTAACAGTAGAGCATCCAGCGGGTCTTATGGCAACATTGGGCTTGGTCTTGGTCTTGGTGCCTACACATCTCAGCAAGCCCCTACCAACGGATCTACGTCTTCTCTATCGACCTCTGGTACGCTCGGATCGTCGCCTGCAACTCCAACTACACCTGCCTCGACTATCAGCACGGGTTCGACTAATGGGCCCAATTCTCTCACGCCTCTCAAAGACACAAAGTTCTATAAAAGAGTCGCAGCTGAGGATATTGAACCCACTCTGAGGCTAGATACAGCACCAGGTCTTTCCTGGCTTGCTCGTCGAGCTGTCCTGAACGCGGTGTGTGATGGAAACCTGGTCGTGGAGCCAGTACCAGCTTCCAACAAGCACTACTCGTTTTCATGCTCGTTATGTGGGGAAGCTCGCAAAGATCCTGCTCACGTACGGAGCCATAGGTTTCGAGTCAGCGAGAACGACAATGCACAAAGGTATCCTTTGTGTAAATACTGTCTTGGACGAGTAAGGTCGACATGTGATTTCTTGGGCTTCTTGCGTATCCTGAAAGATGGCCATTGGAGGTCGGATGATGTGGAGTCTGAAAGATCAGCTTGGGAAGAGAGTGTGAGATTGAGGGAGCAAATGTTTTGGTGCCGCATGGGAGGCGGAGTTGTTCCCGCTCATCATGTCCAAGGAGACCTTGCCCGAAGTCCTCGCGCCAGCGAGGAGAGAAAAGAGCAGGAACGGAAGCTCAGTGAAGAACTGGAGCGGACTGGGGAAATCCAGCCCAAAGATATCACCCCGATACCCGAGGCAACCACCAGTGAGATGAAATCTGAGGACGCTTCGAAAGCTTCAGACAGGAACAATTCTACACGGGATTCTATCCAGTCGAATTCTTCGTTGAAGGTCACTTCTCCTGGCGAAGAAGAAAAAGAGGGTGTTAAGAGACTTTCAATTACCATTCCAGGATCGTTCGATTGAGCGGAGCATTCGAAGTCTCCCATGCGTTTTTTGTAATTGTATCATAGCGAAGAGGGAACGGGTTTCAGCAAAAGCAGAAGGGAGTTTTGGGTGTGTTATTACATGACCGGCGTGTCTAGGCCATAATGATACGAATCAGGCGTTTGGGTGGCTTGCTTGCATACCTTAACTGAACATAATTATTCGGCGATGAGACAATGCCGATACTCCTTCAGGGACATAGATTAGAGCGGAATGAGGGATGCAATAACGGGAACAGCTTGATGTCTATAACAAGCCCCAAGCGAATTGGATTATGAGGTCCGTAGAATATAGTTCTCATGATCGAGATTCTAATGTCAAACTTTATTACTTTGTGAAGAAAACAATTTCACCAATAATTGCCTGGAGTGAGAGAAAAGCTCATTTGAAACGTAAGCACGACTACTGTATCTGTGGTATTTACAATACATATTAAAATGGTATTGTCTCTTCGTTTGCCATCCTGGGGTGGGAAGCCTTCCTCTATTGAAAGGCTCATGTCGTATAGTCATATCACGCCGTGTAGAAGACATAGTAAATTTGGCTTCACGAATTGAAGGGTGAGTATATGAGGTTTTACAGAATACACCCATTTCGAAAGTTAAACTAGAATTCCTGCGATCCTCTGTGACAGTGCATGCCATCCCCTTTCAAATGTCAGAAAGAAGATATTGTTCCCTCAGGAAGTTAGCACGAGGCAGCTCCTCCATTGGCTTGCCGACAAGGCTGGCCAAAAATTTAGCGCGGTTTTGGGGAAAGATCAGTTCGCAACGCCTCTTCGAGGACAATTGCGACTTGACCACCGTGATTAATCAATACCATATCCAATATGGCCCCTTCAGCTACAAATGGCGATGCCATGGCTGTTCTCGAGGAGATAAAGGCCCCCCCTGGTGTTGTTCTACCTCCAAGGGAAATCAAAGGTAATCCCCATTCTTGGGTCGCAAACCTCACGCTAATATTCATAGCAATTCTCGAAAAGACAGCAGGCTATGTGGCGAGAAATGGAGCGGTTTTCGAAGGTAAGATTGCTCCGAGAGTATTGGAGACTGGATGTTCTAACTTGCTGCAGATCGTATCAGAGATAAAGAAAAGCACAACCCTAAATTCTCCTTCCTCAGTCCAAACGATGCCTATAACGCGTATTATCTATGGCGACTCAGCGAGATCAGACAAGGGCGAGGAACGGCTGTCGCAGCTGGAAGAGCTGGGGAAGCAGAGGCAGAGGCAGAGAAACCGAAAGGTCCGCCAGAGCCACCAGAATTTCATTTCTCTGCGCGCATGCCAAATATCAGTGCTCAAGATTTGGAGGTTGTACGATTGACTGCATTATTTGTAGCCAAGAATGGACGGCCGTTCATGACAACATTATCACAGAGAGAGACGGGGAATTACCAATTCGATTTCTTACGACCAAACCATACCCTACACAGTTTCTTCCAGAGGTTGATCGACCAATATACTTCGTTGCTGAGAGCCGGTGGGATGGATGGAGAGGGTGGCAAGCTGCAGCAGGAGAGAATCAGAGAATTACAAGCCAATGTCGATGACAAGTTCCATGTTTTGGGCCGGGCGAAACAACGTGCCGAGTGGTTCAAATTTCAGGATGAGCAAAAGCAGAAGAAGGAGGAGGAGGCGGAGAAAGAGAAGCTATCATATCAGCAAATTGATTGGCATGATTTTGTTGTTGTTGAGACTGTCATTTTCACAGAAGCCGACGACCATGCCAATCTACCAGGACCAACATCCCTTTCCGAGCTCCAGTTCGCTTCTTTGGATCAGAAGGCCATGATGTCGGTTAGTTCACATAACATGCGGATTGAGGAAGCAATGCCTGAGGATACCGACTATTACAACAATGGTTATAATCAGCAGCAAGCGTATCAAATGGCACCTCCTCCAGTTCCAGCACCTCAGCCATCGTATCAGCCACAGTATCAAGATACTCGTATGAGAAACACAGACGAGGAAGATGAGGAAGAGCAACGTATTCGAGAGAGGACTGAGGCCAGACTGCGTGCTCAACAAGCACAAGCGGAAGCTAAAGGTGTTGCTGCTCCTATGAAGATCAAAGAGAATTATGTGCCGAGAGCAGCTGCAAGAGCAGCCAACAAGCAGAATATGGTGCTATGTCCAAACTGTAGGACGCAGATGCCTGCTGATGAGCTTGCGGAGCATATGCGAAGTAAGTTCTCTCTTTTTGGGGGGTTGGTTGTATCTGCTAACGATTTCTAGTTGAGCTTCTTGATCCGAGATGGAAGGAGCAGAAGGCAAAAGCGGATAGTCGCTCTGCCACAACTAATTTGTCTACTCAGGATGTTGCTAACAATCTGAAGAGGTTGACGAGTCAGAGAAGTGATTTCTTTGATGGTGTTACCGGGCAGCCTATTATTTCGGAAGAGGAAGCTGCTAGACGGAAGAGGGCAGCGACCAGTTATGATGGAGTGCCACTAGATAAGGGTGATCGACGTTTAGACATGATGCAGAATGTCAACGTGGAGGAGCAGATCAGAGCTATTCATCAAAAATTTGGCAATGACAAAAAGTAGCATAGTCTGGTTTGGGACGGCGTTCTGGGGATGTAGTATTAGGCATTGCTGCGGACGTTAGGGCAGCTCTTGGGACCCAATGTGTACTTTTGAAATTTGATTATGATCGGTGGACGATTACTGTGTTATAATTGAAGAAGCAAGTCGAAAGCTTTGCGGCCTACGTTTGGAATACACTGAATTTTGTCAAGCCTTTTTTATCCACAACTTCATAATGTAATTTGATCCTTCAAAGGAAATTGATGTACCGAAAATGAGTCTTCGGAGCCTAAGGATTCTCTGGCTGTATTTTCACTTTTCCATCTTTGTGGTGATATTCGACGGCAAATTCGAGGAGAAAGTGAGCATCGTATTCCTGTGACTGTAAATTATCAATAGCACCATTCAGATAGACTAATTATTCATGATCCTCTTGATATTGTCTATTTTGGAACGCCAAGTTTCAATAAACATATAGCATCGATCAAACGAGTAAGTGGCATTAGAATTCATTCTTGTACCAAGAGCGAGAATGTGATACTTGAGAATAATGACTATTCCTTATCTCTAACAAGACTCTAATTTGTCTAATGTATGAAAAATAAAGGGTAGCGCATAAACAGCTCCTGGACCAAAAGAGTCATAATATCTTGCCCAATTATGCTACCGTCGTATATGTACAAACACATCAACTCATATCCCATTAGCACATGAAATAGTTCAACAAACCGCAGCTCTGCACAAGACACCACAGCCTACCCCAACCATATGAATGAAAAAGGCTGTACATGGGCATTTCCCAAGGCAGATTACAAGTTTCAGAAGCAAAATCCCAAGCTGAAAAATGATGGTAGTGTCTGGGAAGGCTGAAGGAAACCGATGTGGCGCAGTCCTGGATTGTGACTTTGTGTTTTGTTGCCTCAAGTTGCCTTAAAATGAGGGTGACGCATCTCTTATTGCAAGGCAATATTGAGACGCTCTCATTTAGGTCTTCTTCTGTGACCGGGTAGAGGGTAGATGAAGGGAGTAGGATTGTTAGGGCTTTGAGAAGTATTGGGGCTGTGCTGAGTGCAATTAGGTGTTGTGGATTTTGGTGAGGAGAGCAGATTTGGAAAGTGATAGCGTGCTCTTTGCATTGTTTCACTCCTAAAACCAAACTGGAATGCATTGCTTTTGCGTACCTCGGTATCTTAGTGAACGACGAGATCTTTGTTGCCTGACTGAATTGACTTAATTGCTAAGACCGTTTAATATTTATGGCAAAGTAACATGACAGGTGATAGATGGTTAATTGATGTAGCCGAAAAAGCTCCAATAATCAACTAAAAGCTAGAGACTCTGCTAAGTCTCAATTCCACCCGAAAGTTTGGTTTGCCCCATTTTACATTCTTCAGCCACATCAGGCAAACTTCTGGAACCGTGGCTGTTGTCATCTCTTTGTGGTATGTTCAGAGAGCCGAAGGTAGATATTGTGGCACTCGCCTCCAGGAGCAGCTGTGAGACATCGCCTCCGACCCGAATATTCTTCACTGCAAGACATCTCCCGATAATCCTTCCACTTTGCAACCACGAGAGCTTTTGGTGGAAACCAAGATCAGGTGACTGAACCCATGATGGCCTGGAGCCGTTGGGCACTGGGAATTGTGAATGAGCTAGATGGAAATGCTTTCCAACGTGGTGGAGTGTAGCAGTTGTTTGTTCGCAAGTCTGTTCTCCGCACACGCACCGGGAACTCGGTGAGCAACCTCTACTGAGTAGACTCTTCAATTGGGCATCAATTGCAGTGGCTCGGGCAACTCACCGAGCCCCAAAGGGCGGGATAGTAAGCTCAATTAATAGCAAAAACGAATGTGCATTGTGAGTGGGAACTAAGTCTTGTGGGAAGTATATTGTTCAGTGCATTAGATAGAATGTTTTGCTATCGTACAATGTCTCCGTCGCCGTACCAGATCTAAAATACTCAAAAAATTGGATCCAATGCTATAAATCTACAATGTTATACAATGCAAAGACAGGAACAAGGTGAAAGGAAATCCCGCCTGGAAAATGGTCTCGGAAACATGAAACCAAGTGATAAGAATATAGAGCATAAAAAATTGAGTCGACTCGCGTCAAACATCTGAAGGAAATATCTATCAATGCAATAGTACCCGCTTGCAAAAATATCCGCCCAAAGAAAGTTGCAACATGGACCATATCCAGGTTCCCAGAACAAGCATCATCCTACATCCTTCCAAATATCAAAAATCCAACTACGCAAAAGGGGGTTTGATAGCGATTGGGCTTCGTGGGTGAAAGCCAATGGGGGACGGGTAAAGTGTGATTGATTGCTGGCAAAATCGCATTGTGCTCTCGTACATGATCTCGAGCGCGATGATGCTAGCAAAAGGGCGTTTTGTTGGTGGGGGCGAGACAAATGGCCGAGTAACGAACGCGACGCATAGAGCGATGTCGAGACCAAGGGCCGCCGAATACCGATGAGATGATATGTAATGTAATGCCAAATGGCTACAATTATCAACACATAATTTTTTTGCGAGTTCTGGGAGAATCTAGGAAAGGATACTATTAGCCGCTGAACAAAACATCTAGCAAGAACAAAAATGTGAAGGACGGATCATGTGATTGGAGTGTCAGGTGGAGATTAGGCAAGGCTCCCTTGGGCGATTGCGATAAGGGGAAGCCAATTCCTTTTTAAAAGAGTGAGGCTGCCTGCGGCTTCTAGGCAGAGCTGAGGGAACAGGGCATTGCAAGACATGAATGACTCAACATACCAAGCAGTTTCTAAAGAGAGATCAGGCAGTGACTGGACGTTCAGCTGCCGAAATCTGTGAGAAGAATCAGTACTTTTGTTGGAGTTGTGATGATCGCAATGGGAGAGCACATACCCGTATCTTTCGTTGCCGGATCTTCATTTCCACGTCGACAAGCTCTTGACCCATAGTCTATCGTCGACAATCAGTAAATGCAAATTGTATATTGTATTAAAGATAATTGTTGAGGGCCAAACGAGAACACACTAATTGGAAGGGAGTTGAAAAAAAAAGGACCAGCTTACCAGAGTCAATGATCTTAACAGGCTTCCCAGAGCCTTTTGGTGGTTTTGAGGCCAAGAGCGGGCGAGTTAGAGAGGCACTCATGATTGTTGAAGGCTGAATCGGAAATAAGATGATTTCAAGAGAGTATGTTATGGACGTTAAAGTGTCTGAAGTCAATGTGTATCTTTTGTGATCAAGAGATAAATTATGAAGAATGGAAAGGAGGAATTGAGAAGAGATGAGAGGTTCCTTAAGTATACAGAGGTAAAGAGGGCAGGACAATACTGCAACATCCACAATTGCCTACATGCCCAACTACGTCTGCTCATTCACAAGCCGGGCAAGCCTAAATTGTAAGGGGGTAGTGGAAGGGGGCTATGAAGGCTATGACTGCAAATGACTCTGACTGACATTGTTGTTTACCTTACCTTACCTTACCTTACCTTAACCTTACATCGTTACCTACCTGTCACCAGCGTCGGTCCTTGTTTTTTTTTGGTGGTGAGCATTTTAAGCCTGGAGAGATGCCTAGGAAGGTGGGTGTGCTGAGCGCTGAGGCCTGTAGTCTGTGGCTCGTACAAGTTGGCGCCTGACTGGGAGCCACTGAAAGCGCAGGCAGGCGGTTCCTGGGTATTGGATGTACGGAGACTGCAGTTGTTCAATACGGAGTAGCAGAGCCCCGATCTTCTTCCTTGCCCCTTCATGTTTGCATTTCCCCTTGCCCTTCCCCTTCAATGTGATCAATGTGGAGTACTGGACGGACTTGTAGGGAAGGGGAAGGGTATGGTAAACGGGAGACGACGGCTGTCAATCCCTGGCACAGCAGCCCTGCTTCTTGCCCTGAACGGTCCCTGCGTTTCAAGCTGGGCGAGACAGAAATGTGAGTAATAGATGTGGTTGCAGTGGTGATGTGATGGCTATGGCTATTGGAAGATGTTCGGGAAATAATATGTCATTTCATGTCAATGGTGTAATAGAGGGCAGAAGAGGGAAGAGTAAAGCGGAGACAGCAAAATACAAAACAATTGAACAATTGACTACCTGGTCCTAGTGGAATTGAGTGTTGTGCTGTACTTTTTGAATTGAGTTGGAGATTAGTAGGTGTAGTTGAGCAGTAAGTAACCAGCGAGCAGCGGAAGACAAGAGAATCAATCGTCTTCATGCGGTGACGGCTACTCGGCCTGGTGCCTGGATATTTACTAGAGGAGTTGCAATAATTTCGCAAAGAGAGAGAAAGAGCCAAATGAAGCAAGCATAGAGGACTGACTGATGATGGAGGTATGATGTAACTCGTAAGGAATGTGAGAGGAACGGTGGATGTGTGTCGGCGAAAGGTACCTCATCTTACCTTGTCTTGGCTACCTTACTTTACAATGACATGACGATGCACACGCAAACAAATACATACACACATACACACATACACACATACACACATACACACATACACACATACACACATACACACATACACACATACACACATACACACATACACACATACACACATACACACATACACACATACACACATACACACATACACACATACACACATACACACATACACACATACACACATACACACATACACACATACACACATACACCTACACCTGCATCTGCACCTACACTTACACACTCTCGACACCGAGTGGGTGACTGTCACCGAACAAGAACCACCAGCCTAAGCTGGTGAACGATGAACCTAACGATGACGGGAACAATGAACACTGCCTCAAATATCAGTGCAGTGCAGTGCAGTGCAGTTTCTAGCGTCAATCCAGAAGCCTTCCCGATGCGGTCACAGTGGATTCGGGTGCAGGTGGATGGTAAATGCAGATACAGATGTAAAGGCAAATGGTGCACTAACAAATAGGGCTGCAGCTGTCCCTCATGTCCCTAGGTCAAGGTATACATTACAAGCTACTCGTTACTCGTCACTCATTACTCGTTAGGTTCTATTCATAACCATAACCATAACCATAACCACAACCACAACCATAACCTACTTATTCTATTCAAGTCCAGTCCAGTCCAGTCTGGTCTGGTCTAGTCTATCCATTGCCTCGGTGCGCTGCATCATAACGAGTAAGGCACAATGACTGGCTGCTCCCTTTCCTCGCCGTCTCTATCTTTGCCTCAGCATCTGCATCTGGATCTGCCTCTTCCTCTCCCTCTTCCCATTCCTCGTTTTCCCGTCCATCTCGATTTCCGTCACTCCAGTTTTCATTCATTGTCACTGCCACTGCCACTGCCACTTTCCAGTTGTCATGGCCAAATCCATTCCACTTCCACTTCCACATCCATCCATGCCCACTCCCTCTCTCCAATTGTCATGGCCACTTAGTATTTACTTGCCCTTTCAGTTCCCGACTCTAATAAACAATCCACATCCACATCCTACCAGTTGTCTGACCCGATGCGCCAACTGTAACAGTCAAACATTTGACTTGGCTTACTTGACTTACTTGATTTACTTAACCTACCCGACTTTTCGTGGTTCATCTCAAGGTCAGCAACCCCGATAGAATCCTCCCGTCATCCTGGTCTGGTTTCGTCCGGTCCGGTCTGGGTTGGTTTGATCTGGTGTTCACCCTTCATGCTCCCTTCTCCTCTCATTCTGCAGCCTCATTCTGCTCAACCTTCATCATGGAACAACCAAGTCATGGCTATTCCTTGCATCCTCATCATCATCACCACCACCACCACCACCACCATCTCATTCTCTCAATACAATCCATCCACATTTCCATCCACATCTGCACCTGCAACTACAAGCCACATCCACCATCACCATCACCCATCCACACCTTGGCCGTCGTGCCTGTTTGTTGCCCTTGCCAGAGCTGATCTTGATCTCGTGAACCGTATTACAGCATCGCCTTGATCTCACTCCAAATCTCAGGGCTGCAGCCATCAAGTAACCATCCCATTCAAGGTGTGATGTCACCAACATCATCTACGGTACATACGTACGTACCTGCCTACCTTACTTTACAGTAAGATACCATTCAGACATTATGAGTAGTAGTCTGCTTAGGAGCAATTCCCATCTACTTGTGTAAATCCCTCAGCCACTACCCTTGCCCCATTCAACACTCGCCCCATCAATTGTATTTTCCTGCTATTCTACGCCCGAATTGAGTTGAATCACCAAATCAAGGAACATTCTGCCTCCCAAGTTCATCGTCCACACTGTACCATCACTGATGGAGTTTGGTTTTTGAGTAATGTAATGTCCGTTGAATTCAGTCTGAACCAAACGAATCGAGGCAATCCCTCGTAGCTACACCACCTGTATATTTAAACCGAACGTAACCACTAAATCACTTGCCTCCTGCAGGTACAGTTCCACAACTTCACAAACTTGCCTCACCCTTGCTCGCCGTCAACTCTCACCCACCCACCCTTACACGACCCGAGTTCCATTACCCATCTACGGTACCTACTCGTACTTACCTTACACTACATCAGCTCCCGACGCCTGACTTGTAGATCTTCAAGTGAGGCCTCCGTCAACGCCCCTAAAAGCCCTCTTACAATATCCACACTTAGAATATCACGTACCAAACTCAATTTCACATGAAGATCTCGGGCATCATAACCCAGTCTTGGCTTCTCTCGGGCGCCCCGTCAGCTCCAAATATCCCGTTCCATGCTCCCTACCATAATGCTCGGGAATTATTCATATCTCTAGGTCCCTCCATACGTAGTGTTTTGTCTTTCTTACCAAACTGAAATCCATCTTCGAACGCCTTGAGAAATAATAGGCTACGGCTGTGCTATTATGTTTCATGGGCCCCACTCTAAGTCACTGCTTTCTGAAATATAATACTTCCCTTACCGTTAACCAGCTATGTCGGAAGAAATTTCTATCAATACCGTAACCACTAACCTGATGGCAGGTAAGAACGCTCCTTAGACTCATCCATTACCTAGCAGAACGTCAGCTACTTACTCTTTTTTGGTCTTTCCTGGTCTAGCAAACAACCGCACACAAAATCGCAGGCAGATTGCCCTCAAATGCCCCAAATCGCCCTCCCATGCCCTCAGGAAAAGACAGACTCGTATTCAAGGCTCCGGACCACCAAAATAGGAGGCCTCAAGAGCTGACATATTCGTCACCGTAATTCCTACCCAACTGCAAAAACGTACATCATCATTGCAGCATTGACTCACCCTTCATCTTCGAAAATGGTCATATGGACGACGAGTTTCCCTGCACAACACTAACTATCATTACCCACCTACCTACCTACCAACTGCTAAATAGGCCGGCATTGAGGCTGGGGCCGGCACCTATTCCCCTTCCGTCTCACCGGCTCTTCAGCCCCACCTCACAATTCCCAAACATGAACATGAAATGAACATGAAGGCGGGAATGTGGCTCAGCCCCTCAACTTTTACCTTACTTTGCATGGCATGAAATATTAAATGCCTTGCCTACATAACGAAGTCCCTCAGTTTGGAGTGAAATAGCTCGAATGGGCAAAATATATTGCTTTACCACCTCCGAGGTCCTGAACCCTCTCGTCCCAGGGCACGGGGATCACCATTGGTGCCTTGCAGACGGACACAAGCCTAGGGACAACCCACCACGTCAGGTACATCGAGCATGCAAGACGCTGCCAATTCTACCTTTTACCACCACCCTCGATACCCTCAACCGCCTCTGTTGCCATGCCAGAAGCCCATTATCCTGAAACAGTTCCGCTTATAGCTTTGCTGGCACCAATCCGGTCCCCCCTCTCAACGTCATGCACATTGCCTTATGGGACAGCATTGAGATTGAGCACCCGCTAACGTATGTTGCATATATCTATCTACTGAGACCCTCACCATATATGAGAGCCACGCTTCTTTGAATTTCGAAACGGCCGTTATTGTGTGCGCCCTTTCAGCAAAGACATCAAATAGTGCAGCGCACCATCCGTAACATTTTACAGAAATACCGTCATCAACTCGTCACAGTCGTCATCTTCATCATTGCATCCCTAGCCAAACTCCACCACCAGCATTTGAACACCCGCCCCGACCCTTTGGTGGAACCTACCTGACTTTATCGGCCCAAAAAATCATCCAGGAAGAAGCACGCCAGCCGTCCGGGATCCGTATATTCTGATCCTGTCACCCGGCTCGACAATTTGTGCCGTATCTCGGGTTCTGATAACGTTAGCAAGATGCTCCCATGTGGTCAATAAATTGATGAACTTGCCATATTTCCCGACAACGTTTCGTAAATCACCGACGAATTCTGCAACATCGGGATCCACATACTTGGACTTTCCTTGGAAAGCCTCAACCCCGTCCCTGATCGGATTACACGCCTCTTTTCCTCCCTTTCGAGTTTTGAATTTCCAGTGGAATATTTCCTTGCAGCGATCGAACAGCTCCTTCTGTGTCAATCTAACTAGCTTCTCAAATTCCATACGCTCTCGCTCGGGTGGATATCCATGATGTTGAATCCTGCCTTCGCAGAAGAGGTAGGCTGCTCCCAGCGTCTTGTCCATCACCAGTATCAACACAATAAAAACGCTAAAGGCAAGTGCCCACTCTTTATCTTTGCTAGTACTTGAGTTGGTCGCCCACATCATACTTCCCCAATCCTTCAGTACCTTCAAAATTCGGCGCTGCTGGAGGAGGAAGAAAGCCAACTTGATCTGCCGCTGTGCACACCTAGGAGCAGAACGTTCCGGGAATTCTTGTCGCAGGTGAGTCTGAACCTCGTACAGGGACTCGTCATCAAGGACTAGACTCCGTTCGAGAATGACCGCCGTGACGTGCATTTCGAGAGCGCGACGGAGGAGATCCGACTGTTTCTTGTTAGAAGCCGAATATTGACGGATATGGGTACTTACTTCGCTATCTCTACCGTTGCCAGCATTATAGAAGGATCCCACCGCTTGCAGTATCTCTTCCGCAAGGTCCGAATCTTCACCGATATAAGCCACAAGAACGTATTCTAGAAAGTCGCTTTGTACAATGTTCTGAATGTATCGGGAATAGTTCTCTTGCATGTCATCCATAGCTGCTAAGGGAATACCCAAGGGAGGGCTCTGTTTCCTTATTAGTATTGGACGCGAGGTGCCATTAGGTATCGCTTGGTGTTGAAAAGCCATCTCAGAAGTGTCAGAACGCAGAGCGAGCGCGACCACACTGGCCTCAAGAAATCTTCGATATCCCCAGTTCATGCGAACAAACATGTACTGCGTGCCCCAGCTTTTTGCGTTTTTATTTACAAAGGTTTCAACATTTGCTTTGGTGAAATGTCCCATCAGGTAATCTGTTCGTACGTTAAATTTATAATTAGATTAAAAGTGTTTCTTCCTTACCTGGCACCAGAAACGTCGATAGAGACTCAAGTGGGTCGTTGAAACAAGAGAAAAGACAGAATCTTCGCTTCCCTGCAAGTCTAGCACATTGCTCGCATGGTTTTCCAGGAGAGCAGGGAGAACACTGACTATCATTAGTCCACGAAGCAATGTAGGAGATGATGAGAAGCCCATACCTTGGTCTTGGATATATGGCAAGCCCAACATGCTTTCGCTTCACGAACATCACGGGCTTGTTTTTTCTCAATAGCGGTAAGACCACGCTGACGACCACGGGGCAATTTTGTTTTGGAAATGCCCGATTTCGTGGTTGAAAGAAACATGTGAGTGTGGTGCTGATCAAACTCATGACGAGGTGGTGAAGAGAGTTGAGCAGGCGGAGAGCTGTGGGAGTGCGGCGAGCCATGTGATGCAGCATAACTACTTGGGTACGAAGGGACAATCCAGCTATCACTATCGCTATCGCCAGCGGGGCTGACAGGCTCAGGGCCAAAGGTGACCTTGGACTGCACTGTTTCCAAGAATTCCTGCCTAGCTATATGAGTACTATAAGGGGTGCCTGGAGGTGGTTCAAAAGTGACAACACCAGGTGTCGCGTTGAGCTGGTGCTCACTATATTGTGCAATCTCCGAGTTCCAGGGAATTGGTGGAAGCATAGAGATCTGCCTTGCTGGGTCCTGTTGGGGTAGACCCAAATTCGGCACAGCCCATTGTTCCGCTTCCGCATTGTATAGATTCATGTTACTCCACTCCTGCGAGTCGTTTTCGAATTGGAAATCATCCTGGAGAAGTGGGGATGTTGGATTGACCCCACCAGGGGATACTTGATCGTAGATTGGACCCGTTTGGTAGAATTGTTCTGCAATATAATATATCAGTGCTGGCAAAAGCGGGAAAATTTGGGGCCTAGCAAGTGCTTGACGCTTTTCCTACAGATGAGAGTGCTTGAAAATGGCAGCAAACAGAAACACTATTCCTTACCTGGCAGTGCAAGATCATTGATCACAGTCATCCCATCTGGAGATTCATAAGCGGAATTAATTATGGGAAAGTTGTAACTGTCCGATATTGACGATGTTGCCGTGTTCGGAGTCGAGAAAACCATCGAATTGAAGCTTCCCACGCTCCCAAACGGCATGTCAGACATGGACATGTCGTCCATTTCTGAAGCCACATAGCTAGTGCGAGGAGTCGATGAGTTCCACATCACATCTTGATTATCGGTAGGAAGCTGTTCATTTTCACTGCGAGGAGACAGGCCGTTTCTTCCGGCAGCCAAAGGAGAATCCGGCGAAATTGATCCCAACGTATATGAATTTGGCAGAACAAGCCAGGGAGGATCGTCTGGGAAGGTCTGGTGAACGATGGGTGCG